>JAVBJF010000006.1:0-1440739 GCA_033439095.1 Pseudococcus viburni
TTTGACTGATTCAAATTTAGAGAGAACATCACTGATTAATCAGTTGTCTGAGAAATAATTTTCTGTTACAAATTGAACCAGTGATAGTTTGACTGATTTAAATCGACGCAATCATGTCACTGTAAAATCAGTAAAAAAATTTACTGATTCAATCAGTGAATTTCTATTTTTACTGATTCAACAATGAAAATTCACTAATTGAATCGGTAATTTTTCACCGATCGGCAGTAGAATGTCACTGATTAACTGGAAAATCAGTGGAATTTGACTGATAATCAGTGACATGCTCCAGACTATTTTATCAGTCAATTTTGGCATTTTTGACCAATTCAGATTTAGAGAGGAGGTTGCACTCAGATAAATTATTAATTAATGGCAATGGCTGATTTCTATTCCCTACTCCGGAGTCGGAGTCAAACTGACTCCAAATTGACTCCGACTCCGGGTTAACTCTGGAGTCAAGCCAGAGTCAGGAGTCACGGTCACAGATTGACTCGGAGTCAAGGAGAGAGTCAGGAGTCAAGGTGGAGTCAGGAATCAGGGTGTGAGTTTGGCTCCGGAGTCAAAGTGGAGTTAGGAGTCAACTTTTTCCCTTGACTCCAGGAGTCAAGCCGGAGTCTGGAGTCAACTTTTTGGCTGACTCCTATTCCCTACTTCTTGAGTTGAAAAATTTCAACAATTGGTCGTAAATTTCCGGATTTTTACTCCCCCCCCCCCCATTCCTTTGGAAGAGAATAAATTATCTTTCTTCAAATAATGTAAGTAAATATTTCTCGATTTTTTTCAATTTTACATAATAAGCCTACTACTGAAAAAATGATGAAAAAATAAGTTCTTGGATTCTTGAAGATGATGAGATACTAATAATCCGAAGGGAAAAATATTAAGATCGTGATTTCAAGTTACATTTCTCACAATCAATCCCCTTCTTTTTTTTCAGCACTAGCTGTAAACTTTATCACACCTCGACCCGAAAAATTTCGATCGAAAAGACCCAAAAGTTTAATACAATGCTGGCAACTTATCCGTAAATTTTCTCTAGCCCGCAGTAAGGCTTCGTCGAGGATAATTAAACTCTCGTCTCCTGATTCTCAGTTCGCATGCAACCGCTGCGAAAAAGACAAGGTTGGCATCGGCATGGCATCGACAATTCGCACGTGCCAGCAGATTAGTAGATGCGAGTGAAGAAACAAAAAAAAAAGGAAAAAATCCTAGACAATATCGTACGTATCGTTCGAGGTATCAACCGTTTTAAAATGCCCAAAGGTCGTTTATGTGCGGTACAGCATGTGAAGGTATCCGCAAAGTATAACCGACTGCATTCGGTGAATTAGACCTTGACTATACGCGCGTACGTAGTCGTACTTTCCCAAAGGTGAACTCGAAACTTATTTAACTTTGTTTGGTAACTACTCCTCGATTCGTCTATCGGTTTGCCAATTTTCCAAAACCTCGTTCGTAATCAAAAATACTTTCTGCGGGTTTTCGCGACGCGACGCGGCGTACGTCTTTCGATATATCTGTATAGTTCGACGCGCGGTATTTTTTCTCTCATCTGCTTCTCGTCGTCGAGTCGAGCTTGCCACCAAAGCGATGTCGTATATCTTTTGAAAACACCCTTCATCACGTCAAGCACATGTTATACGTATTATAAGGTTTCATCTTTTATTTAATTTTATCTTCGACAACGAAAACTTCCGACGACGCTTTAATCTTTGCCTGATGCCTGCTTTGTCGACAATTTATAATAAAATTTTATCGAGGTGTCGAGCGTGGGACGGGAACGGAATTGAGCTTTCCGCCTTCGCATTATTAGCCGAATTTTCTTGTCATTTTGTCAATTTTAAAATAATATTAGCTTCGCAGCGCCAGAGATATTGACTCGCGATACAAAAAGCAGTCGAGCGAGAAAGTGAAGTAATAAAAATAGTTCGTGATCTCGATTCTCGAAAGTTGAAAATGCAATTGCAAATATACAGGGTGTTCTCTAACTTTACACGATGTTCTGAATGACAGTCGCATGTACTTAATGGTTTGACTAATCTTTGAGTGATATGAGCTAACATGATAGATCGTTCTAGTTTCAAGAAAAAAAATAACTGAAATTATGGTTCGTATTTTTTTTTTCTGAAAAGGAATGAGAAATAGGGCAAAAGTCTGAAAGAAAACGGTTTTTTGTACAAATGGTAATTTTTTGGTAAATTCATAATGTTTGATAAAAATTATCATGATCTGGAAAATTTGAAAACTCCCCACAATGATCAATTTTCAAAAAAACAAAAATCTGAAAAAAATGACAACACTTTTTAACAGTTTTGGTCTACTTGAGCCCATCGAAACTTTTTAGGTTAATTTTTGAAAAGGCGTCCAATCAAACCACTCAGAAGAATTTCATGAATTTTTGAACGATTTTACCATTTTTTGAACAAAACAAAATAATTTTTAGTAAAATTTATCATTTTTGGTAAAAATATTAGATATAATTTTGCGATATAAAAAAAAAAACATTCTCTGAAAAAATCATCGATTTTGGTAAAAATTGTGATGCCCTTCTGTGAAAACATAAATTCGAAAATTCAACTGACCCATACAATGTCAGCTGATTTTTTGGACATAGGTACTGTATCATTTTTCACTTGAAAGAACAAAAAATTGAACGGGAAAAGTACTTACAATTTGGAAATTCTGAAAAGATCTTAAAACAACATCACCAAAATTTAATTAGGAATAACACATTTTGTAAGTTTATCAAAAATGAAAAAGGCGAAAAAAATTACCACTGAAGACATCCCCAAGTAAATTTATAATGTTCATTGAAATAATTTCGAAATTTTTTCAAAGAAGTTTTTATAGAAAAATAAAACACACGAAAAAATGTTTTTTGAAGTCAATTATTTCATGATTTTCATATTATTAAAATATGAGATTTTGAAATGAGCCACCGAATACAATCATTTATATAGGTAGTTAGGTACCTATTTATTATTTATCCATGAAAATCGAATTAAGTACGAGTATTGGCCTCCTCCAACAATGGTACTCTCTCATTCCAAATCAGTGAAAAGTCACTGATAAACAGTCAGAATTGCAGCACAGGAAAAATCAGTGAAATTCACTGATTTTCAGTGATTTTTCACTGATTATTCAAAGAATTTCACAGATTTTTCAGTGAATTTCATAAATCACTGAGTTTTCAGTGAATTTTCACTGATTTCCAGTAATTTTCTTTAACTGATTTGTTTTCAGTGAAAAAATTTCACTGATTTTCTCCTGTGCTGCAATTCTGACTGTTTCTCAGTGATTTTCGGTAATTTTCACTGATTTATAATTGAGAGAGTAGGAAGTAGGAACCCCCTCCCTCCCGGAATTCCAAGTATGGTAGGAATCCCCTCCCTCCCCGAATGGTGATAAAATCATTATGAAATTTTCGGAAACTTGATTCAACATTTTTTGAAAAGAATGAAAACATCGTCGTTTTTAACTTGCCAAGAACAACTTTTTTTAGTACGATTTGCCAGTTATTTTTTCCAAAACGTGGACGTTTTCACAAACTTGAAAAAATTACCAAAAATTGGAGAAATTCTTAAAACTTGGTGAATTTTTTGAAAATTGTATTATTTCCAGTGGGTGGACAGTTTTATAAAAATTGGGCTCCCAAAACATGGGCAATTTTCTGAATTTGGACATTGATTTTCAAATATTTGACGATTTTCTGGACACTTTTTTTCGAGACACGACGATTTTTCGAGAATTGAAAAATTTTCGAAGATTAGGTTGATTTTTCAAAAATTGGACAGTTTTTTAAGAAGCGGTTGAATTTTTAAATGATTTTTTTTTAAAAGATGGATGATTTTCCAAAAATCAAGTAATTCTTCAGAAATTGGAGAATTTTTGAAAAATTGATTATTGAAATTTTTTTAAAACTTGCTCTCTATATTTGAATCAGTCAAAAATGCCAAAATTAACTGATGAAATAGACAAAATTAAGTCACTGATAATCAGTCAAACTCCACTGGTTCTCTTGTTAATCAGTGACATTTTACTGCCAATCAGTGAAAATTTTCCGATTCCATCAGTGAATTTTCATTACTGAACCAGTAAAAATTAATTTGTCAAAATTTAGAAAGTAGACGATTTTCCAACTATTGAACAGCTTTCCAAAAAATCCACAATAATTTTCCAAAAAACTTTGGGCTTTTTAAATAGACAACTTTTAATACCTAGACAGTAGGTATTTAAAAAATGTATCCATGATTTTCCAAAAACTGGACAGTCATTCAAAAACTGCATAATTATCTAAAAAGTGGAACCATACCCGAAATTTGAATGTTTTTCCGAAAACTAAACCGTTTTTAAAAACATAAACACGATTTTTTAAAACTTGGTAAATTTTCTGAAAATCGGTCAAGTTTCTGAAACTTGGGCCATAATCCAAAAATACCTAGATACCTCTTTGAAAAACTGCATCGAGATATTCATTAAAACAAAATAAACAAAATAAGGCAAACATCAAAATTGAAAAAAAAAATTAAAATGGAAAAATCGTTTCCAAAGTTTGCAAAAATTAAAAATTTGGAAAAAATTAAAAATGCAACGGTTTCAAAAAGTAGAAAACATTTTAACAAATGAATTCACGAAAAAATTGGAAAAATTTAATTTAATTGTAATTTTATTTTTTTCCCCAGATTTTTATATTTTTAAAAAACTTCAATTTTCATAGAATGGAGATAAGATTTCGAAAATTTCGGAGAGTCGTTCAAAGTTGGCAAAGATGTTTTTTCAAAAATCAACCCAAAAATTAATGGAACAGTATGGTGCGGAAGACTGAAACGGTTCCAAATACGTGATCAGTTTTTCAAGATTTTTGTACTTTTGAATAACAATCATTTTTGGAATTCTCTGAATCCATTTTTAGGATCATTTTGAACCCGTACCTACTCAAAAGTCAAACCTCAAGAGTACGAGTAAGACTAAAATTGAAAATTTTTCATCAAATAGTTTTCGATTTTGAACCCTCCTTCTCCCCTCCCCCAAAAAATTACACAGACTTCCGAATTATCTGTCAAAATGACCCTAGAAATGCATTCAGGTAGTCAAAAAACATCGATTTTGATAACTCACTCAATGAATTCAAAAATTTTCAAATTTGGTCCTACCTTCCTCCTCTCCCAGGTCAAATTTTGGGTTTGGGGTCAAAATAACCTCAAAAATAGATTCAAGATCTTCGAATATCCCAAGTAAACCGAAACCATCGTAAATAAACACATTGGCACTTTTTCCAGACTTATGTACAAATATGTTTAAAAAATGGTCATTTTCAAGGAACAGTCACACACTCATTGATATTCCGAACAATAATCCCTTCTCTCCTTCAAAATAATATCTCGCAGCCAATATTCGCCATATTTCTTACATTTTATTCAATTTTTGATCCTTTTACCAAAAATAAAATTCATTCGTTTACGACCATCCGGAACCTATTTTCAAAATGAAATTTCTACACGTACAGTCATTTTAGCTAAAAAAGTGCCCTAACCCAAAAAAAATTAGCAGGAAGGGGAAGTTTCGTATATAAGCTCACTAAAGTATGTACTTTAATATTCCCGAACTTCCCTAAAATTGGTGCATATTTAGGCCCCCTTTTGGGAGGCGAGGGGGTTTAAATTTTGGTTTTTCGGCTATAACTTTCGAAATTCTGCACTTACGAAAAAAAAGTTGAAACAAAAGTTGTAGAGCATAAAAAAACAAACAACTTTGTTATTTACAGTATCTCCCCAGGACGTCATGGGGAGGAGCTGGAGCTTTGTGAAAAAAATCAATTTTGAAAATTTTCCAATAATACAAATAATCACCAAAAATTGGGTCAATTGACTTTTAGGAGCGGTTCTTTTGCATAACACATCCCATTACTATGTAGAATAAGTAAAATTTATAGCCGACCCCTCATCTCAATGTAGGGGGGTGGACCCTCTGTAAAAAAAGCCGCATTTTCCCCGAGCGTAGCTCAGCTACAGTGAGAAATTCGAAAAATTAGTTCAAACAAACGTTGTAGAGCGTCAAAAGACGAACATTTTACTTTTTTTGCTTTTTTTCTACGTGGTCTTGGGAGTGAGCTATTGCGAAAAGAAAAAAAAACGGGGTTCGAAAATTTTTCAATAATTCAATACATAAATTACGCCAGGTATAAAATTTAGCGAACCGATGGTCTAACAAGTTGGTTTCTGGGGTTTTCATAGTGACTGAACTCGATTTTTATAATAATTCAACCTCTGAACCCAAATTAGGCCCCAAAAGAGAGGGTTCAAAATTCGTAAAAAAGTTTTGAACGCTCCCCCGCTCTTTTTTCTTTTTACACTAGCTCACTCCCAAGACCACGTAGAAAAAAAGTAAAAAAAGTAAAATGTTCGTCTTTTGACGCTCTACAACGTTTGTTTGAACCAATTTTTTGAATTTCTCACTGTACCTGAGCTACGATTGGGGGAAAATGCGGCTTTTTTTTACAGAGGGTCCACCCCCCTACATTGAGATGAGGGGTCGGTTATAAATTTTACTTATTCTACATAGTAATGGGATGTACTATGCAAAAGAACCGCTCCTAAAAGTCAATTGACCCAATTTTTGGTAATTATTTGTATTATTGGAAAATTTTCAAAATTGATTTTTTTCACAAAGCTCCAGCTCCTCTCCATGACGTCCTGGGGAGATACTGTAAATAACAAAGTTGTTTGTTAGCGGACTTCCCGCTCTAGCGGGAATCCGCTATTGCGATCATAAGGGTTTTTAGCGGACTTCCCGCTCTAGCGGGAATCCGCTATTGCGATCATAAGGGTTTTTTTTTTGTTTTATTTGTTGAAGCCTTTTTGGTTCTGACGCGATTTCTCTCGCTAATCTGAACAGATCGGGCTGAAATTTTTACAGTAGGTGTAGTTCATGCAGGAGAAGAGCTGATTAGTTTTTGGTGCAATTCTGTGCACAGAAAGCTGAGCTTTTCAATTTTAAAGCTCATTTTTGGGACATTTCTTTCTGACGCGATAACTCACGTTAGAGTTGACCAATCGACTTGAAATTTTCACAGTGGTTAGAACGTGTACAGGAGAAGAGCTGATTAAATTTTGAAGTCGATCCGTGCTTTGAAAGTTGAGCTTTTTGAGTTCAAAGTTTATCCAGTTTTTCGAAAATATCTTGCGAACGGCACATCGTAGAGGAAAACGGAGGCCAAAAGGATAGTCAGGAATTTCACGCTCTACAACTTTGGTTCTGAGGACTTTTTCTTAAAAGCCCACCATTTATGAGAAAATTGAGCTCAAAGTTTGGAGGCTTGTGATTGGTCAACTTTTCTGATGCGATTTAATCATATTTCTCAACAATGGGTCGGCAGATAAAATATTTTCTTTAAACCCTTGAAATACCACCTGCTGGGTCGGCATTTTTAGACCAACAAAAAGACTGATTTTATGGCCCCCTTGAGGCAGTGGTCGGCAGATAAAATCTTCATCAAAAATTTCTTATAAGGCAGACGGTCGGCTTTGTATTCGGATCCCCATTGTTACATTTATTTATTCAGCCTTTGTTAATTTTATTGTCCTACTTGACCTAAATTTTTGGTATGAAGGTCTTTTCAATTTTTGACAGTTTTATTGCCCTACTTGATCTAAATTTTTGATAAAATTTAAAATGAATTTTTTACTTCATTTTTTTTTGTTTTTCTTTGTGATGGGAAGCTTTGGCTTTGTATTTTTCGGATTCCTTTTGTTATATTTATTTCTTCAACCTTTTGTTAGTTTTATTGCCCGACGTGACCAGAATTTTCAATGAAATTTAAATTTTTTGATATACCGCCTGCTGTGTCGGCATTTTTGGACCAGCGTGTTCGGGTTCCCTTTGTTATTTATGTTTAATACTTCAACCTTTGTTCACTTTATTACCCTACAATTTAGAATGGAATTTTGATTGTGTTTATTTTTCTTTGTGGTATAAAGCCGACAGATGTGACGTGATTTAGAATGGAATTTTTATTTTGTTTTTTTTTCTTCAAGATGGGCCAGCTACTGTGTCGGCATTTTTAGACCAAGATAAAAGAATGGTTTTATGGCCCCTTTGAGGCATCAAATTTCTCAGCAGGGGGTCAGCAGATGAAAAATTTTCATTCTAAATTTCATTCAAAATTTTGGTCACGTAGGGCAATAAGGCTAACAAATAATGATGAAATAAAATTCTTTGTCCTGATCAAAAAATGCCGACGCAGCAGGTGACTCACCATAAAGAAAATTTTTGTTTTATTTGTTGAAGCCTTTTTGGTTCTGACGCGATTTCTCTCGCTAAACTGAATAGATCGGGCTGAAATTTTTACAGTAGGTGTAGTTCATGCAGGAGAAGAGCTGATTAGTTTTTGGTGCAATTCTGTGCACAGAAAGCTGAGCTTTTCAACTTTAAAGCTCATTTTTGGGACATTTCTTTCTGACGCGATAACTCACGTTAGAGTTGACCAATCGACTTGAAATTTTTACAGTTGTTAAAACGTGCATGAGAGAAGAGCTGATTAAATTTTGAAGTCGATCCGTGCTTTGAAAGTTGAGCTTTTCGAGTTCAAAGTTTATCCAGTTTTTCGAAAATATCTCGCGAACGGCACATCGTAGAGGAAAACGGAGGCCAAAAGGATAGTCAGGAATTTCACGTTCTACAACTTTAGTTCTGAGGACTTTTTCTTGAAAGCTCACCATTTACGAGAAAATTGAGCTCAAAGTTTGGAGGCTTGTGATTGGTCAACTTTTCTGATGCGATTTAATCATATTTCTCAACAATGGGTCGGCAGATAAATATTTTCTTTGAACCCTTGCAATACCACCTGCTGGGTCGGCATTTTTAGACCAACACAAAGACTGATTTTATGGCCCCTTTGAGGTAGTGGTCGGCAGATAAAATCTTCATCAAAAATTCCTTATTAGGCTTGAGCTCAAAGTTGGAAGGCCTGTGATTGGTCAATTTTTCCACTTCAATTTCTCTCGTTTAACTGAACCAATCGTTTTGAAATTTCTGTAGTAGGTGTAGATTGTGCAGGAGAGAAAATTATCATTTTTTGGTTCAATTCAGTGCATAGAAAGCTGAGCTTGGAGCTTTCAAGTTCATTTTTGTGATCCTATAATTCAAGTTAGAGTTGACCAATCGACTTGAAATTTTTACAGTGGTTAGAACGTGTACAGGAGAAAAGCTGATTAAATTTTGAAGTCGATCCGTGCAATGAAAGTCGAGCTTTTAAAGCTCAAAGTTTATTTACTTTTCGAAAATATCTCGAAAATGGTGCATCGTAGAGAAAAACGGTGACCAAACGGATGGTTAGGAATTTTAAGCTCTACAACTTTGATTCTCATGAATTTTTCTTAAAAGCTCACCATTTTCGAGAAAGTTGGAAGGGTTGTGATTGGTCAATATTTCTGACTCAATTACTCTCGTTCAACTGAACCAATCGTTTTGAAATTTTTACAGTAAGTTTACATCGTACAGGAGAAAAACCGATTATGTTTTGGTGTAACTCTGTGCATAGAAAGCTGAGCTTTGAAACTCCAAAGCTCATTTTTCTGAAACCTCCCTCTGGCAAGATAAATAAAATCGACCGATCGATTCGAAATTTTTATGGTGATAAGAATGTGTTTAGGAGAAAATCTGATTGAATTTGGAAGGCGATCTGTGCATAGAAAGCTGAGCTTTTGAAGCTCAAATTTATTCAGTTATTCAAAAATATCTCAGAAACGGTGCATTGTAGAGAAAAATGGACGTCAAAAAAATGGTTAGGAATTTCAAGGTCTATTTTTCATGAATTTTTCTTAAAATCTCACGTTTTTGAGAAAAATGAGCTCAAAGTTCAAAAGCTTGTAATAGGTCAATTTTTCCGACTTGATTTCTCTCGTTTAACTGAACCGATCGTTTTGAAATTTTTACAGTACGTGTAGATCGTGCAGGAGAAGCCCTAATTTTTTAGGTTAAATTTTGAGCAAGGAAAGCTGAGCTTTGAAGTTTTAAAGTTATTTTTTGTGACACCATAACTCAAGTCAGAGTTGATCGATCGACTTGAAATTTCCGTAGTAATTAGAATGTGTACAGAGGAAGAGATGATTAAATTTCGAAGTTGATACGTGCATTGAAAGTTGAGCTTCACAAGTTCAATTCTAGTTTGTATATAATAGGAAGTCCGCTCTTTTGACACAGTGTGTCTAGTTTTTTTATGCTCTACAACTTTTGTTTCAACTTTTTTTTCGTAAGTGCAGAATTTCGAAAGTTATAGCCGAAAAACCAAAATTTAAACCCCCTCGCCCCCCAAAAGGGGGCCTAAATATGCACCAATTTTAGGGAAGTTCGGGAATATTAAAGTACATACTTTAGTGAGCTTATATACGAAACTTCCCCTTCCTGCTAATTTTTAGCGGACTTCCCGCTCTAGCGGGAATCCGCTATTGCGTTCATAAGGGTTTTTTTATTTGTTTGTTGAAGCCTTTTTTTTCTGACGCGATTTCTCTCGCTAAACTGAACAGATCGAGCTGAAATTTTTACAGTAGGTGTAGTTCATGCAGGAGAAGAGCTGATTAGTTTTTGGTGCAATTCTGTGCACAGAAAGCTGAGCTTTTCAACTTTAAAGCTCATTTTTGGGACATTTCTTTCTGACGCGATAACTCACGTTAGAGTTGACCAATTGACTTGAAATTTTTACAGTGGTTAGAACGTGTACAGGAGAAGAGCTGATTAAATTTTGAAGTCGATCCGTGCTTTGAAAGTTGAGCTTTTTGAGTTCAAAGTTTATCCAGTTTTTCGAAAATATCTCGCGAACGGCACATCGTAGAGGAAAACGGAGGCCAAAAGGATAGTCAGGAATTTCACGCTCTACAACTTTGGTTCTGAGGACTTTTTCTTGAAAGCTCACCATTTACGAGAAAATTGAGCTCAAAGTTTGGAGGCTTGTGATTGGTCAACTTTTCTGATGCGATTTAATCATATTTCTCAACAATGGGTCGGCAGATAAAATATTTTCTTTGAACACTTGCAATACCACCTGCTGGGTCGGCATTTTTAGACCAACACAAAGACTGATTTTATGGCCCCTTTGAGGCAGTGGTCGGCAGATAAAATCTTCATCAAAAATTCCTTATAAAGCTTGAGCTCAAAGTTGGAAGGCCTGTGATTGGTCAATTTTTCCACCTCAATTTCTCTCGTTTAACTGAACCAATCGTTTCGAAATTTCTGTAGTAGGTGTAGATCGTGCAAGAGAGAAAATGATAATTTTTTGGTTCAATTCAGTGCATAGAAAGCTGAGCTTGGAGCTTTCAAGTTCATTTTTGTGATTCTATAATTCAAGTTAGAGTTGACCAATCGACTTGAAATTTTTACAGTGGTTAGAACGTGTACAGGAGAAAAGCTGATTAAATTTTGAAGTCGATCCGTGCAATGAAAGTCGAGCTTTTAAAGCTCAAAGTTTATTTAGTTTTCGAAAATATCTCGAAAAGGGTGCATCGTAGAGAAAAACGGTGACCAAACGGATGGTTAGGAATTTCAAGCTCTACAACTTTGATTCTCATGAATTTTTCTTAAAAGCTCACCATTTTCGAGAAAGTTGGAAGGGTTGTGATTGGTCAATATTTCTGACTCAATTACTCTCGTTCAACTGAACCAATCGTTTTGAAATTTTTACAGTAAGTTTACATCGTACAGGAGAAAAACCGATTATGTTTTGGTGTAACTCTGTGCATAGAAAGCTGAGCTTTGAAACTCCAAAGCTCATTTTTCTGAAACCTCCCTCTGGCAAGATAAATAAAATCGACCGATCGATTCGAAATTTTTATGGTGATAAGAATGTGTTTAGGAGAAAATCTGATTGAATTTGGAAGGCGATCTGTGCATAGAAAGCTGAGCTTTTGAAGCTCAAATTTATTCAGTTATTCAAAAATATCTCAGAAACGGTGCATTGTAGAGAAAAATGGACGTCAAAAAAATGGTTAGGAATTTCAAGGTCTATTTTTCATGAATTTTTCTTAAAATCTCACGTTTTTGAGAAAAATGAGCTCAAAGTTCAAAAGCTTGTAATAGGTCAATTTTTCCGACTTGATTTCTCTCGTTTAACTGAACCGATCGTTTTGAAATTTTTACAGTACGTGTAGATCGTGCAGGAGAAGCCCTAATTTTTTAGGTTAAATTTTGAGCAAGGAAAGCTGAGCTTTGAAGTTTTAAAGTTATTTTTTGTGACACCATAACTCAAGTCAGAGTTGATCGATCGACTTGAAATTTCCGTAGTAATTAGAATGTGTACAGAGGAAGAGATGATTAAATTTCGAAGTTGATACGTGCATTGAAAGTTGAGCTTCACAAGTTCAATTCTAGTTTGTATATAATAGGAAGTCCGCTCTTTTGACACAGTGTGTCTAGTTTTTTTATGCTCTACAACTTTTGTTTCAACTTTTTTTTCGTAAGTGCAGAATTTCGAAAGTTATAGCCGAAAAACCAAAATTTAAACCCCCTCGCCCCCCAAAAGGGGGCCTAAATATGCACCAATTTTAGGGAAGTTCGGGAATATTAAAGTACATACTTTAGTGAGCTTATATACGAAACTTCCCCTTCCTGCTAATTTTTAGCGGACTTCCCGCTCTAGCGGGAATCCGCTATTGCGTTCATAAGGGTTTTTTTATTTGTTTGTTGAAGCCTTTTTTTTCTGACGCGATTTCTCTCGCTAAACTGAACAGATCGAGCTGAAATTTTTACAGTAGGTGTAGTTCATGCAGGAGAAGAGCTGATTAGTTTTTGGTGCAATTCTGTGCACAGAAAGCTGAGCTTTTCAACTTTAAAGCTCATTTTTGGGACATTTCTTTCTGACGCGATAACTCACGTTAGAGTTGACCAATTGACTTGAAATTTTTACAGTGGTTAGAACGTGTACAGGAGAAGAGCTGATTAAATTTTGAAGTCGATCCGTGCTTTGAAAGTTGAGCTTTTCGAGTTCAAAGTTTATCCAGTTTTTCGAAAATATCTCGCGAACGGCACATCGTAGAGGAAAACGGAGGCCAAAAGGATAGTCAGGAATTTCACGCTCTACAACTTTGGTTCTGAGGACTTTTTCTTGAAAGCTCACCATTTACGAGAAAATTGAGCTCAAAGTTTGGAGGCTTGTGATTGGTCAACTTTTCTGATGCGATTTAATCATATTTCTCAACAATGGGTCGGCAGATAAAATATTTTCTTTGAACACTTGCAATACCACCTGCTGGGTCGGCATTTTTAGACCAACACAAAGACTGATTTTATGGCCCCTTTGAGGCAGTGGTCGGCAGATAAAATCTTCATCAAAAATTCCTTATAAAGCTTGAGCTCAAAGTTGGAAGGCCTGTGATTGGTCAATTTTTCCACCTCAATTTCTCTCGTTTAACTGAACCAATCGTTTCGAAATTTCTGTAGTAGGTGTAGATCGTGCAAGAGAGAAAATGATAATTTTTTGGTTCAATTCAGTGCATAGAAAGCTGAGCTTGGAGCTTTCAAGTTCATTTTTGTGATTCTATAATTCAAGTTAGAGTTGACCAATCGACTTGAAATTTTTACAGTGGTTAGAACGTGTACAGGAGAAAAGCTGATTAAATTTTGAAGTCGATCCGTGCAATGAAAGTCGAGCTTTTAAAGCTCAAAGTTTATTTAGTTTTCGAAAATATCTCGAAAAGGGTGCATCGTAGAGAAAAACGGTGACCAAACGGATGGTTAGGAATTTCAAGCTCTACAACTTTGATTCTCATGAATTTTTCTTAAAAGCTCACCATTTTCGAGAAAGTTGGAAGGGTTGTGATTGGTCAATATTTCTGACTCAATTTCTCTCGTTCAACTGAACCAACCGTTTTGAAATTTTTACAGTAAGTTTACATCGTACAGGAGAAAAACCGATTATGTTTTGGTGTAACTCTGTGCATAGAAAGCTGAGCTTTGAAACTCCAAAGCTCATTTTTCTGAAACCTCCCTCTGACAAGATGAATAAAATCGACCGATCAATTTGAAATTTTTATGGTGATAAGAATGTGTTTAGGAGAAAATCAGATTGAATTTGGAAGGCGATCTGTGCATAGAAAGCTGAGCTTTCGAAGTTCAAATTTATTCAGTTATTCAAAAATATCTCGGAAACGGTGCATTGTAGAGAAAAATGGAAGTCAAAAAAATGCTTGGGAATTTCATGCTCTCTTTCTCATGAATTTTTCTTAAAATCTCACGTTTTCGAGAAAAATGAGCTCAAAGTTCAAAAGCTTGTAATAGGTCAATTTTTCCGACTTTATTTCTCTCGTTTAACTGAACCGATCGTTTTGAAATTTTTACAGTACGTGTAGATCGTGCAAGAGAAGACCTAATTTTTTAGGTTAAATTTTGAGCAAAGAAAGCTGAGCTTTGAAGTTTTAAAGTTCTTTTTTGTGACACCATAACTCAAGTCAGAGTTGATCGATCGACTTGAAATTTCCGTAGTAATTAGAATGTGTATAGAGGAAGAGATGATTAAATTTCGAAGTTGATACGTGCATTGAAAGTTGAGCTTCACAAGTTCAATTCTAGTTTGTATATAATAGGAAGTCCGCTCTTTTGACACAGTGTGTCTAGTTTTTGGGTTGAAACCTAAAATGACTGTACTATATGTAATCCAAACCCTAACCAATGCACCTACTCTTACTTTCCCAAGACACCTACACACTGTGAAAAATCCATTTGCCATTTCCACACTACCTTCAAACCTGTCCATCCGAATCTCTATTACCAAATTTCATCTCCACCCCCTCGAGAAAATACTTATACGCGCTATTACATCGGTACACTATTAATTCAACCTAACACATACGTAGGTATTCGCGATTCAACGGGCCATTAGGAGCTGGAAATTTACGCAAGTAGAATAACCTCGATCTAAGGGAATTTTCTTTGTACGTTGACACGTATTAATGATATCGCTTTCCAGTCCTGTACTCGAGCTCTGGGTTTAAGGTACCCACCACACATATACGATACTATACATAAACGACACCTAACCACGTATACGAATTTTTCCGCAGACACGTTTTTTTCTCGCTTCAAAGGCCGATCCGGGGAAAAAGGAAACATATCCGGAGGTATTCAGCGCGAGTCTCGACGCGAAATATTCCTTTTTCATAATACTCGTACGTATCACCGGAAATACGTAGAATCCCCAAACTGTATCCTATCTCTTCCCTACACGATACGAAATTTCTTTATATTAAAATTTCCTTCTATTCAACTCGATCCGAAAACCTACTCGCAATCGTACACAAATCAACCTTCCATAGATCGCCAAACTCGATGGCACAGCTTTCGAAAACCGGAAATAAAAACCAATCGATTTCCCTCCCTTCTTAGCTTTTCTTTTCCGAGCAATACGACAAAAGTGAACATTTTCTACACGCCAGCGAGATGACAATTTCGCCAAAGCGTACCCTCCTCCTCCTCTGCGACACTCGAGCGAAGTTAAAAACAGTCGTATACGAATCGTTCCGCCGGCAAATTGAACTTGGCGTCGTGTAGCTCGCAGCGAAAATGTTTTTGATATAAGAGACATACTAGATCGACTCGTTCGTCGTTCGTTGTTCGGCAACGAGAGAATCTGTAGGTATTCGGAGCTCTTTCCGTAGCACATGATAAATTACCTATGTACTCGGGTCTAGGTTAACTTAGCTATTTATCTGAGCAAGCTATTTTTTAAGGTGGCTTTTTCAGTTTGCTTGAATTCCTCGATTAGACGGATATTTTAGGTTTTGACCGAAGAAAAATTAGCAGAAAGGGGAAGTTTTGTATGTAAGCCCAGTAGGGTATGTATTTCAATATGCCCGAACTTCCCTAGAATCGGTGGATATTTTTCCCCTTTTTGGGAGGTGAGGGGGTTCAAATTTTGGGGTTTCAGCTATAACTTTTGAAATTAGTCACCTACGAAAAAAAAGTTGAACCAAAAATTGTAGAGCATAAAAAAACCAACAATTTTGTTTTTTACAATTTTTCCCTAGAACGACATGGAAGGATGGAAGGGGTCTGGGTCCTTTGGAAAATAATAAATTTTGAAAATTATTTCTCATCAACACAAATAATTTTCAAAAATCGGGTTATTCGACTTTTAGAAGCGGTTCTTTTGCATAGTACATCCTATTACTATGTAGAATAACAAAAATGTATAACTGACCCCCCCCCCCATCTCAATAAGGGTAAGTTGAACCCTCTGCAGAAAAAGTCACATTTTCCTCCAAGAGTAACTCAGTTTTAGTGAAAAATTCGAAAAATTGGTCTAAACAAACCTTGTAAAGCATTAAAAGACGAACATTTTCCTTTTTCTTTTTTTTTCTACGTGGTCTTGGAGACGAACTATTGCAAGAAGAAGAAAAAAAGTGGCATTCGAAACTTTTTCTTCAACTCAGTAAATTAGGTACGTATGTGTAAGCGTGTAAGCCTGGTACATATAAAATCTATAGCGAACCAATATTAGTCGAACAAATCGATTTTTGGGGGTTTCGTGGACGCTGAACTCGATTTTTATAATAATTTGACCCGTAGGTAGACCCAAATTGACCCCCAAAAGAGAGGTTCAAAATTCCAAAGGTTGTTTTTTTTGGTTTTCCCTCTCAAGCTTTCATTCAGAAAACGTAAAAAATTGGGGTTGGTTGGGGGGGGGGGGGGGTAAAAACTGGAAATATTCAACCTCGAGGTTTTTTTTTTAATTTATTGAGCAAAATGTACTTGTCACAATTTTTTTCTCAATATTTGTTGTTTTTTTTATTCTGCAAAGGCTCTGGTGTGGTAAGAAGGTAATTTGGCCTCTAGAGGAACTTTATCAAAATGTGTATGCCATTCGATTTGTCTTAGTAGAAGATGATTTTAGAGCACATGGGTGAATTTTTATTTCATCCCTGGTGGGCTGGGGCCACAAAATACGTGATTTTCAAGGTAAAGATGCGATCTCCGCGAATTTTCAACATTTTTTTTCTCAAACTTGGTAATAAGTTAAAGGTATTAGAGGGGAGTGCTCTGAAATTTTTTCAGATTTTTCCGACCAATTTAATGAAGTTGAATTTGACTTTGAAAAATTTCAAATCGCCCTGGAAAACACAATTTTGAGATAGGCAGAATAATATTTTTTTTTCTAAGTTTTTCGATGTATTTCAAACCTTTCAGAATTTTTTCAGATTTTTTCAAGGGATGAAAGTTGGTCAAATATTCGTAATTCGTTATTTTGCTCAGGAGAAGTAGCATCAAAAAAGTGGGATGCTTTAAAAAAGCATAATTATAATTTTTTGGGGAGGGGGGTACGATCCTTTTATGGAGGAGAAAATTATTTTGTAACGATTTCGCTCAAATTCACGTGGAAGTTATTTAGGTGTAAAAACCGAAAAATTTTCAAATTAAAATTTTGAGGTGGTTTTATAATTAAAAAAAACCTTACGCAGTCGCGTAAGGTAACCGACTTTTCGGTTTTCACATACAACGTAATGTAAGTTTATTAGCATCGAAGGATGATTCAACTCGAAAAATTAAGGCCAAATTTGAAATCAACAATCCTTTTTACATAATTTATATTGCTTCTTTTCAAGTTAAGTTCAAAATTTTGAACTTCGATACCCCTTATGACATCTAGGGAAATTCAAATCGAAAAACTAAGGCCTTTGAAATCAGTTTCAAGTTATTACTCGAAATTAAAATTTTTGCCCAGTACCCAATTCCAAAATTTTGGACCTCTAAGCTGTCTAATGTACATAGGGGAACCTAGGGGGCTGAAATCGAAAAACCAAGGCCAAATTTGAAACATAACCCCAAATTACATAAAAGCTGTATGTATAATTTTAAAGTAATTGCCGAAATTGAAATTTCAGCCTTTCCCTCCTCCATCCCCTCAGGCATCCTCAAGTCCCTAGGGACATCTAGGGGATTCGAATCGGTAAAACAAAGACAAATTCGGAATCCGCGACCCACAATGTGTCAGAATGTGCCCTTTTACCGAATTTTGAATGCCAAAATGCAAAATGTGAGTTTTGAACCTCTCATTACGCCCTTTGGTGACCGTTTTTTGAGTAAAGGAGGCGTCCCGCAAAAAAGTTAGTGAAGGACGTTGTAGAGAATTAAATTTACTTTCGTCAGTGTGTCATCACATTTTTTTGAGTGGGCTTAGTTTTCAAGTTATTCACGCTCAAAGTTCAGATAAGAAATTCAAAAAAACTGTTAATCAATTTTCAGCTACCTGGTGGATGGCATACCTGAACTGATTGAACTGAAATTTTTTCTTAAGTATTTTTTTTCAACTCAACTCAAATCAAATTTTCTCTCAACTATTTCATTAACTCCAAATTTTTCTGAAAAAATCTTCATCAACTCTATCAAATCCAAATTTTTTCCGACTGATTTTTCAGCTCAATTTTTTTATAATAATTTTTTCCAGCTCCACCTTTTTTGGCAAAATTGTTATCAACTCCAAAAAATTTTCTAAATGTTTTTCAACTTAATTTTCGTTCAAAAATTTCTTCAAGACTCAAATTTTTACAAAATACGTTTTTTTCTTCTCAATATTCTAAACTTTGATTGTTGACTGGCGTCAGTTTTTAGTCCACAACTTAATTCTGGTTATCCATTCCATTTAACCAAAACTACATATAAAAAACAGCTGATATCATCAAAAAAATCTCTGAAAAAGAAGTAGTCCCCCGCCCTGTAGGGGTAGAAATGTAAGATATTTTTTGTTACCTTATGACAGGGAGTTAGCATAATTTATCTACGAATAATACCTATCTAGTTTCAATTTTTGTTCATCAGAAGTATTTTGGTAATAAAAAGTTCTGATATCATGGTGAAATCCGCCCTAACAAAAAAATTCTCCCACTTCTGGGAAACAAAGTGAAAATTTTTTTATAGTAAAATGTTATGATATATCATGGCAAAATCTGTGAAAAAAAAATGAAAACAATTCTGGGGCGGGCAGAGCTCTTACATAATCTTAACAATCTAACCTCAATCCAAGAGCTCTGCCCGCCCTAGAATTTTTTTCATTTTTTTTTCACGGATTTTGCCATGATATCATAACATTTTACTATAAAAAAATTTTCACTTTGTTTCCCAGAAGTGGGAGAATTTTTTTGTTAGGGCGGATTTCACCATGATATCAGAACTTTTTATTACCAAAATACTTCTGATGAACAAAAATTGAAACTAGATAGGTATTATTCGTAGATAAATTATGCTAACTCCCCGTCATAAGGTAACAAAAAATATCTTACATTTCTACCCCTACAGGGCGGGGGACTACTTCTTTTTCAGAGATTTTTTTGATGATATAAGTTTTTTTAAGTCTAACATAATGTCGTAATGTCTTGATCCACCTTAACCGTAAGAATTTTCAAGCGTAACCATCTACAGCTTTCCAACTATCTTTCTGATTTCCAACTATCTATTTTCAACCGACTTTTCGACCGACTAAAATACAAATTTTTTCCAAGTTTTTTCAAGTCTAACATAATATTGTTATGTCTTAATCTAAAATGTTAAAATATAATGTTTAATTTTATTTATGTTTTTTTAAAGTCTAACATAATGTCATAATGTCTTGATCCACCGTAACCGTAACCATTTTCAACCGTAACCATTTTTGTTAACATTCTAAGGAATGGACATAGCCAAAGTACTTACAAGATAAATAAGAACACCAGTATAGTTGAGCAGTCATATATTCAGCCGACAGAACATATAACATTACAAGCACTGAGATCTTGTCTCTTTAAAGTATATTGACTATATGAAATACGTAAGACTAAACTAAGTACCTAGTACCTCCGTATCACTCGTCCGTTACCACCTCCACTTCCGTGGGGTGGTTCCAGGAGTGATTACTTCGGTCACTAGGAGGAACGACATTAGGACAGCTCTTGCCGTACCTAATTATTGTCGTTTTCACTCCCTCCAAATTTGTAAATTTCCTTCGGTGATTTGCAAATTTCTTGCATCTTTCGATCTTATTCAGATTTATTCAATCTTCGATTTAATTCAAATTTCAATGTCATAACTTTCGGTAAATTCAACTTTCGGTATTATATAGATTTCATTCGAGCTTTCATTTAACTTTCGAGAATATATGAATTTCATTCGAGCTTTTATTTCACATTCGGTTTATCAATCATATCAATCAACTTTCGGTAACAGGCGGAGGCCCAAGCGAAACACAAAGTCAAATACAAAACGTTCAATTTATTATTTAAATGAACACGTTTTACTTATATATATATATAACAAAGGAACTTTCTTCTCATTTAATGAACACAAAATTACCCTTCTCCGGGTTTTATAAAATAATGACTCTTCGGTAAACAATAATGTTTCTTCTAAACTAATACAAATATCTCTTCGGTAAATAACAAAATTTCTTCTAAATTAACATTCGGTAACCTTCGATTCAGACTAAATTATACTTCGATATTTTCGATTTAGACGAAAGTGATCCCATGATCTGGCGATCGTAGTAGGTCATCTTCGTCAACTTCGATTCTTTCGATTTCTTCGATACTATCGCTTAAACTTTCGATCATTTCGTGATCTCGCTGCTCTGCTACGTTTTCTTCGATTGTCTCGTTCATTCGATTTTCTTCGATTTGATCTTCGATACTGTCGATGGGTTCACCACTTCTCCTCCGTCGCTTGGCCTTAGCCTGTTCGCAACATTGGTGGGCGGTGAGCTTCGATTCGTATGCTAACCTGTCCAAGACACGGCGCATTGTTGCCACTACTTCGGTTCGAGGCAATTTCAAATCTTCGATAATAACGAGCAGTTTGGCGAGCACTTCGATCGATTTCGATTTACTTCGAATTCCTGTAACACAGAGAAAAAAATTTTCCTGTTAGTTCATTCGATTATTACATTCGGTTTTACATTTTATTTTGATCTATCGGTACAACTAATTTATTTCTTAGTTTTATAAATGGTTCCTTCGGTAATGGTTTGGTAAGTATATCTGCATCTTGGTCTTTCGTACTGACCCAAGTTACTACTGCCTTGTCATTTAAGACGTGGTCAAGTATGTTATGCATTTTTACATCGGGTATGTGTCTCAAGGACGGCGTGCCTGGTTTTTGCGTACATTTGTTTGCTGATGAGTTATCACCAATCAAATGAATAGGCATACATTCGGTTCCAGTCGCACGTTTCAAAATCGCATTTGTTGCAGTTGCTTCTTGCAAAGCTGCATTTAACGCTACGTACTCGGCTTCACATGTCGATGTGGATACATTGCCTTGTCGCTTACTCGACCAAGCTACAATGTCTCCATACAGTCGAATGATGATGCCGGTCGTTGCCTTTCGAGTGTCTACGTCGTCACCGTGGCTCGCATCAGCATAGCCAACGATGCCTTCTTCGGTACTAGTATATTTCAAACCATATAACTTCGTTCCTATCAAATATTTAAATATTCGTTTAACTTGCTCCCAATCGAATCTCGATGGGTTTATTTTGCTTTCGGCTCAAATAGTGTACAGCGTACATAATGTCTGCCTAGTGCATTCGCTAAGTACATTAAACTTCCGATGCCCTCCTTGTAAGGGAAGGCGCTTCATCGTATTGTTTCGCTTTTTGAATTGTTTTCATTTGTTTTCTTTTCCTTTCGATTTTGGGCTCCATTCCTGCTAATAATAGCTTTGTTAATATTCTTCGATTTATCATTTTGGTTTGCGGTATCATCGGTATCGATATTCTTTCGCTTCGATCATATTGAATCTTTTCAAGATTTCAATAGTATAATCCTTCTGATGTATATGTATTATCCTTCGGTTCTACTTCGAATTATTTTCAACTCCAACAAATTTCTTCGTTCTCCGAGGTTTATTATTTCAATTTCTTCGATCAACAAGTCTAAAATTTTCATCATAAAATCTGCATCGTTTCCTGCTAATAAAATGTCATCGACATATAAATATGAGGAATACTTGCACGTTTTTATTGCGTAACCAGTAAATACACGGATCATTAATGTCCTGTTTAAAACCTAGTTTTCGCATCAATCGATTAAAATGTTCATTCCATCTCTTCGGGCTTTGTTTCAAACCATAAATGGCTTTCTTTAACAACCAAATTTTCTTCTTTCTTTCTTCGGTACTCATCGGGAATTGTTTCGGTATCTCCATAAACGTTCTGTCGACTAGCTCTCCGTGTAGAAAAGCTGTTTTTACATCTACATGTATTGCTTCCAGATTAAATCTGTTTATGATACTAAAGGCAATTCTGATTGTTGCTATTCGGGACACTGGTGAGTATAACTCCGCCAGGGAATACGAACGTGTATCTTTATACCCTCTAGCTACTAATCTTGCTTTGTATCGTACTCTACCGCATGTATCTATCTTCCGTTTTAATAACATTACAGAATCAACTATTATGTCATCTTTTTGTAAAATCATTCGATCTACTTCTTCGTATGAATCGTGTTTATCCAACGAATCAAATTCTTCGGTCATTGCATTCTTCCAAAATTCTTTTTCCGGTCCAGCAAGAGCCTCACCTACAGTGATCGGATCTCCTGCTAAACCTACAATGAGTGCAAATGCTTGTAAGTCATCCACTGGTGCTGTGAGCGCCAAGTATGTCCTTAAGCGTTGCAATTCATTTTCAAAGTGTTTCTTTATATCCACTGCTTCGATATCAATCGGTATCTTTCTTCGGCTCTCAGTGCTTTCTTCGACTTTTTAAGATCGGATTCTCCCTCCGTCTTTTTCAAATTAACTTCGGTTTGAATTTTCTTCGGTCTACCTCGTTTTCGTTTTGGGATGACTCCTGACGTAGATGGAGTAGTGGTTTGATCAGTCAAATCTTGTTTGCTGTCGTCCGCTCCCTCCTTCTTTTTGACAGGTATCTTTCCCGATTTGTTTATGGGTAACCTTTTCCCGGTTTCATCTCTTCGATATATCGAGTCAAACTCTTTAAGCCATTCTTTTTCATCCATTTCAGGTTCTAAATCTTCGGTTGGTAAGCCAGTTAAATGTTTATACGTTTTCGTTTTCTCTCGGTCTGGCATGTTTTATTCGAATTATTATCTTCGACTTCGGTAACATGACTTTATAGCCTGTTGATGTGTATCCAACTAAAACACCATAAATTCCCTTCGGTTCAACTTTACTCAACGGTCCTAGTCGTTTAACGTACATTAGTGACCCAAATCTTCGAATTTGTTCTAATCTCATTTTGATGTCGGGGAAAATTTTACGGATTGGATAATCGTAATTTATTCCTGCATGCGGCGTTCGATTGTACATATGTATCGCTGCTCCTAGAGCTACATCCCACAAACATAAAGGTAGGCCTGAGTCTACGAGCATGGCTCGAACTCTGCCCATAATCGTTTGATTAAAGCGTTCGGCTGTACCATTGTGTTGCGGTGTTCTAGGTGCAGACGGTTTAAATTTTATCTGAAATTCCGCTAATGCATTTTGAAATTCCGCTCCTATATATTCTCCACCGTTATCTGATCGAAAATTGCGAATTATAAATTCGTTATCGCTGTCGGTTATACTCATAACATGACTTCGAAACATTCGAAAACATCTTGCCGCATCATCCTTTCTGTGCATGACGTATGCAATCGCAAAGCGACTGTAGTCGTCGATGAACGTAATGATGTGCCGGTATTGGTTTTGGAACGTTGCTGGTCGTATTGGACCCATAATGTCAGAGTGTATAGTGTGAAACGGTCTAATTGCTCTTCGACGTCTTTCCTTAAAGGAAAGTTTCTTCATATTCGCAATGTTACAAACATCGCATCTTCGAATTCTCTTTCGGCTCAAGGGTATTCCCTTTAATAGCTTCGATTTTTGTTTCAATTTACGCATTTTCTCATAACTCATATGACCTAACCGATAATGCCATTTAAGGTCATTATTCGCAAAATCTTCGGTTTTGTTAGGTATGCCTTTCGGTTCTATATAAATTCCTTCGGTCGGTTTCATTTTGTAATCTCTCGCAATTTCATACGCTAATGGTATGTTGTCGATCCGTTCACGTTTATCAATTTTCTCAGATTCATCTTCGATCGCATAAATTTTATAAATTTCTTTTTCTTCTTCTTCGATTTCATCACACTTCGGTTTATCTAAATCTTTCTTTCGGTTTTTCTTACGTTTAATTCGTTTTGGCTCCGGTTTTTCCGGCGAGTTTGATCGAGATCTTTTATACATTCGGTTTCGAGTTTTTGTAACTAACAATGTTGGATTCGTGTCACATTCGATTATAAAATACCAGAATGGTGATCTGTATTTTCCTTGCAAAATTGTCTTTCGAGTTTTACGATTGATTACTTTCGCGTATCGATTTGTTAAAATTACCTTATGTCCTTCGTCAATAAACATGCGAAGCGACGATAAGTTGTCGGAAACATTCGGTGCAAATAAAACATTACTTAATTCTATTTTATTATTACAAATCGTACTTTGCCCTCTGACGGAACCCTTAGTCGTGGTCTGCAAGGACGCACTCGGGTCTTTATTTATACCGTCAATAATCATCGAGCATTCACGCCTATCTAACAAATACATATCGTCTCGGAGCAGGTGCATAGTAGCCCCTGTATCTCCAATAAAAACTACTTGCTTACCTTCGGTTGCCCTTAAGGCCTTCTGAGCGTCAAATTCTGCCACAATTTTCTTCGTTTTTTCCCATTTTTTTCCGGGTTTTGGGGACTGCGGGCCCCGGGAAATGCCCTTCAAACCAGCCCCACCCCCGGGGAGTAGGGCTCATCGCGGAATTGGGTAAAATTGAGTGTAAACATCAAACTAAAATGCGTGCGGGATTAGTCTCGCTTCGTTTCCCCCAAGGGTTTCACATTGGTTAAAATATTCCCTCTTCGATGGTTTCGGTGGCGCCGGATTGGCGCGTTCACAGGGAAAGTCCCGTTCTCCGGGTGAAGGTTTTTTGATTTAAAATTTCGATTTTGGTTTGTTTGGGTGCGATTTCTTTTTCGGTTAATACTTGAAGAGGAGATTTGTTAAATCATTCGTTCGTTGGCACCTGGTTTGGGGAAAAACGTAAAAATTAATTTTTTTTACTTTCGGCTTTTTCTTTAGAATTCTTCGATTTTTCGTTATTATTCGATTCTTCGGTCGGCGTGTGCGAGGGTACATTCGATACTAAATTTTCTTCGATATTAACATTCGGTACATTCGATTCATTCGGTTGATTTTCGTTCGGTGCTTTGTTCAAAATTTCACGCTCTTCGGTTGTCAAGTAATCATCGTATCGTTCGCGCAAGTCCGCCAATTCGCTCCTACATCGAGTCATCGCCGTCTCCAAATTCTTCAATTCGGTCAGCTTTAACTGGATTTGAGCGTGAATCCGGCGTTTGTCTTCGGCGAACGTTCTTTCGAAATTTTGGATTCTATCCTCTTCGGCTTTCAATTCGCGACGTTTGGCTTCGAGTAAACGTTTTTGTTCGGCGATTTGACGTTGAACGGGTGTTAAATTTTCTTCGATTTGAGGTTGGGCATAACTCGTAGAGGCCACAACCGGCGGCGAATTACTTCGACTTCTTCGATCATTTACAACCTTTTCCCGGCAAATTGTCCAATCGATGATACGATATTGAACTTGACTTCTTTCATTCGATTGAGCACGGGTGCCTGACGCAGATTGACTTCGAGTATGATAACCTTCGGCTCTATCATAAACATTGTTATACCCTGTTCAACAAAAAACACAACTTTCGATTAATTTTCAATTTTAAAATAACTTTCGATTAATTTAAATTTCATAACTCATTCGATCAATTTCCAAATTCTAAAAACTTTCGATTAAATTTATTCTTTCGGTTGATTCTTCGGTGTTGCGTTGGTATTTGAATTTTTCTTTTCGGTATTTTTATTATTTTTGTTCGGTTTACGTTTACCGCCACGTTTAAAGTTTCTTCGATTACTATTATTACCACGCATTGCAAAATTTTGAAAATTATTTTCATTCGGTTGTTGATTAAAATTTTGGTAATTTACATTCGGTTGAAAATTTTGACTTTGCCCTTGATTGGGAAAGTTCATTCTTCGGCTTTGATTAAAATTTTGATTCGAGAATCTTTGATTATTGAAACGACTACTAAATTTTCTAGATTGCCTACCCCCACGCCCAGGTGCGGAGTATTTACCTTGATATCCGAACGGTGTCTGATATTCCGGCGGCAAATGGCAATCCCTCCTGAGATGCCCATTCTGCTTACAGGCATAACACCTGATCGGTGCCCGGCAGTCCTTTTCCAAATGCTGGTAGGACATGCAACGGTTACATCGCTTCGGTGGCGCAGTTGAGTTGGCGTTAAAATTGAACTTCGGTCTGGATTGACTTCGATTGGAGGGTGCCCGGCTTCTAGAATTCGAGCGGCCTCTGGAAAATTTTGCCTGCTGAGGCCCCTTTTCATTAGCCTTCTGCTCCTGTCGTAACAAATAATTTTTAAGTTCTCTTATATTTTGCTTCGGATAATTACCACAGTATTCAACATGCTGTTCTACTAGTGGATAAATACGTTCGGTCGCGGTTACTATTTGATTAAATATTTTTCTTCGAGGAATATTTTTCTTAATAATAGTAAAGTACTCAGACCTAATTCGCTTAAGCCTTTGAAAAAATTCGGCAATTGTTTCATGCCTATAGAGTTGCAATTTGTTAAATTGCTGCTCTATCGTTCGAGTTGATTTATTAACTTCGGCTTTCCGCGTTTCTTTCAAAACTTCGATTGCTTTCCGAAACGTACTACAACTTATAATATCATCTACGTAAATATTATCAATTCGAGACAACAACACATTTTTTCATGTGCGTATTATTAATCTTCGATGGATTTTTATCATCGGGGTTAAGCCCCATACCTTCGAGTTCACCTACAAGACGCCTATACCACGTATCAAAATGCTCAGATTTTGTTAAACGGTATTTACCTACGTTCGGTGCTATTCGGAATTGATGAATTCTAAATTCATCTTCCCTATTCCTATCGGTTTTACGCTTTTTACTTTTATTACTTTTATGACTTCGGTGAGATTTACGTTTACGTTTATTATTCTTCGAATTTTTATTATTATTATTCTTCGAGTTTCTATTATTATTATTATTATAATTATCGCTATCTTCGGTATCAGAATTATTTGTGTTTACCATGCTGGCATCACTTACATTGTTTTCCAAGTCGCTATCGTGTTGCAGACTGGCTTCGGATCCAAAATTTTCATCCTCTTCTTCCGATTGACCATCGAAATAATCCGAGTCATCGTTATTACTTCGATTTTTATTCTCCTCCGCTCTTTTTGAACCAGAGGACTTTTCCTTCGATTTACGTTTTTCCATCGATTTTATTTCTTTCTTTATTTTCTTAATTTCTTTTTCTTCGGTTTGTTCATTTTCAGATTCATAAGAATCGGATGATTCGTTCTAACGGACACCCGCTTTCTTTTCTTCAGTTTTAGGTTTAAACAATTTCCTTCGGTACAGTTTTTCTTCGATTTATCAGTATTATTATTACTGTTTAATTCAATCGTATTTTGCGATCGCGATATTCTTCATCGGTCATATTTTGCTGTATTAGGCTCGATACTGATTTACTACGTGCTTCGGTCTCGAATCCTCCACGCTGGACAGAGCTACTTGAGCTGCTACTGCTGCTATCAGATCTGAATCGCTGCTGGAGCTGCTACTTGAACTCGACGAGCTAGGATCATCCGGGTCTTCCGGTGGTTCGTATTCTATCCTTCGGTGAGCGTACTTGTTGCATTCGATGTAGGTGCATTATCTTCGGTAATTACTCTAATTTGGTCCCAATCATAACCGCTATGAGCTGTGGTACTCGTTGGTCCACTCTCGCATTTGATTGCTTCATAGGTTGCATTGGAATATCTTCGGTATCGATAGAATCGTTCGTCTTCGTGTTAGACTGAGTACCAGGTTCAGCATGTACCTGAACTCGTACGATTTTTAATCGGATCAACGATAGTTACCTTCGGCTGTGATTTTTTCTACATTATTTTTATCACTTTTATTATTATTAACGTTCGATTTATTTTTATTATTATTATTATCATTCGATTTATTTGTTTCATTCGATTTAGTCGGGTTACTTTTTATATTTAAGTTACCGTTATCATTCAATTTACTAGATAAGTCATCGGACCTACTTTCAGTGCGCGGTGAGAAAATTTTATCAATTGCTTTCGATTTCTTTTTATCAGGTTCGTTTAAAATTTTAACGTTCGAGCTATCCGCTGTATTTTTAGCGTTCAACTTCGACTTTTTATTTTCTGTATTAGATTTCGATTGCTTCGGTTCAATTTTCGATTTAACGATTACCTTCGGTTTAGTATTACTACTATCGGTTCTACCTACGTTTCCTTCGATCTCCGCAGATGGAGCCGACGGTGTGGCTGAGCTACGATGCTCATTTTGCGAGACATTAACCTGTTAGACAATTTTTCAAAAAAAATATTAACGATTAAACTGAGTTAATTAATCTCAGAGTAACTTTCGAGACCGTACGTATTATTGTACACAATGAAATAAAATAAACATTCGGTATAATTGTTCAAACACTTACGTTTGACGAATAATTCCTTCGATTAGATTCATTCGAACTCGATCTGTTTCGGCTCCTGCTTGATCTCTCCGGAAATTGTCCACCTCCGTTTGCACCCAGCATAATCGGTTACGGTTGACTTAATCGGATAATCTGAAACCAGAAACATACACTTCGATTAATAAAATTGTCTAAAAAATTTTCGCCTACGTACGTAGATACTAAGTATTCTATCGATACGTGAGCTACTAATCTAGTCATTCGATTTTAATTTAATCTAGTCATTCGATTTTGATTTAATCTAGTCATTCGATTTTGATTTTTAATCCTTCGGTTGTTATATTATTATTACTAATTATCTAGTCATTCGATTTTATCAACTTTTAAGTCCTTCGGTTTTATTATTATAAAATATCTAGTCATTCGATTTTTAAAATAATTTTAAAATCATTCGATTTCGTATTATTAACTATCTAGTCAAATTCATTTTCAATTTTATATACTTCGGTTGTTTTATTATTCAGATTTAAAATTCTATCTGTTCAATTTTGACTAGTGTTCTTCGATTTTTAATTTTATTTATTACAGGTTCGTCTCTTTTGGTAAGTGTAAGCTTGCTATGGAATTCTTCGCATGCTTACAGCGATATAGTACTCCACAGGGACGACACAGTATGTTTCCTATACCACTAGCTCGATCAAAGACCACCTATCAGGAACAGCCGATGATATTAGATCGATTTGACCAAGCCACTTACGAATTATTTCGGTTTTTCAGCCCCGTCTATGCTTCCTTACATCACACAGACTCTAGCTATATCAATGTTACAGTATACATGATTACGTTTCGTTTTGATTTAAATTTCGGAAATTACAAAAACATTCGATATTTGGCCAATATTTGGAGACCGTAATGGTTTTATCAACTCCATGCTCAGTTTTCAAATACATGAGCTTTTTCATTCGGTTTGCATGCATTATTTCCGCAAATTTAAAATAAACAATTTCACTTTCGGTTAAATTTCAAAAATTTCAAAAATTATCAACTTCGAGATTTATTACTTCGATTTCAGGTATTCAATTCACCTTAATATTTTTCAAATTAATGAAAATATTATTGAAATTCTATGATTTCATTACTTCGATCGAAATTTTACTTCAGGTAATCAATGTACCTCAATATTTCCATATTCTGGATAATATTATCTATTCAATTTCAAAATCAGAATTACTTCGATCAAATCCATTTCAGGAATTTGTTTTCAATTCAATATTTTCAACTTGTGAAATATATTGATCATTCGAGAAAAATTCATGTATACTTCGGTAAAAAAACGATACTGTAGCATTGAGACCGTCATAATTCACCCTTGCAAACAGGCTTTTGGAATTTCAGCTGGTTGAAACGATCAAAATAACCAGCTTACTTTACCACACTTCGGTAGAAAAAAATTTCGCACTGAATTTATTTGATACTTAATCTAGCACTTCTTATTATTATTAATTAAAACTATCGTTATATCTTCGATGATTTCTATCGATTATTATTCTAAACGTGTACAGAGGTGGCTTTTTCGAAAATTATTCATACCTTCGATAATTCGTTTCAAAATCTTCGGTTTTCGCTATCACAGAAACACTTCGGTAAAATAGAAAAGAAAAATTAATTCGCATTCACTTTTTCGTATTAAAATGAATTAAAACTAAAAGGAATTATGCTAAAATTATAAGAAACTACACAGTTATACAAGACGTAATGATACTTCGACAAAGTTTTTCAATCGTTTGTTGGAAATGTTTGCAACAAGTTGCCCGCATTCCAACGTAAACAATCAGAGATAAGGTTGCTTCGGTTCGATGACTAACGCTCAACGTCGGAGCGTGTCATGATTGGCTGAAAACATCGCCAAAAATACTTCGATTATTACGTTTTTATTAATTATTAATTAAACATTCGATATTATATTTATGCATTCGGTTATTAAATTACTTCGATTTCATATATTTATTCACATTTCAGTGCTTCGATATATTATTTACGATTAAATCGTATTTCCAATTTTCAATTCACAGAATTGAACACTTCGATTTTTTTTTATTTAATTAAAATTACTCATTCGATTTGTAGGAAAAAGATCCCAACTTAATAAAATACTTCGATCACATTATATTGTTATAAACTTCGATAATGTATTTCCAGTTATGAAAATATGTTCAATTTATTGAATACTTCGATCATATCAGATTAATAGACTTCGGTAATACATTTCGTATTCATATCCATTTGAATTATTTTAATTCAATACTTCGATTTTATTTACGTATATAGTACTTCGATTTTTCGAAATTTAAAAATTTCGAATTTCAATATTTCAATCTTCGATTTTTAAGTTTTCACTTATTATAATACTTCGAGCTTATATGATTTAATACTTCGATTTTATTATTTAGATTAATTCAACACTTCGAGAAAAAAAACAACTTCGAGTCAGACTAGCCACTTGTACTTAATGTTTAGAAATTTTTAAAGTTTTAGAAAAAAAATAAAAAATTTCAGAGGTTGAATTTAATTCACCGGCAGCGTTAGCCAGCCGGAAAATCGAACTCAAACGCTCTGCTATCATGTTAACATTCTAAGGAATGGACATAGCCAAAGTACTTACAAGATAAATAAGAACACCAGTATAGTTGAGCAGTCATATATTCAGCCGACAGAACATATAACATTACAAGCACTGAGATCTTGTCTCTTTAAAGTATATTGACTATATGAAATACGTAAGACTAAACTAAGTACCTAGTACCTCCGTATCACTCGTCCGTTACCACCTCCACTTCCGTGGGGTGGTTCCAGGAGTGATTACTTCGGTCACTAGGAGGAACGACATTAGGACAGCTCTTGCCGTACCTAATTATTGTCGTTTTCAATTTTCAACTGTAACCATTTTCTAGCGTAACAATTTCAAAATTTTACCCCCCAGGCCTAAAGACATATCCATGTCAAAAATAATTAATTGATAGAATTTTCAATTAATGGGAGAAAATATAAAAAAAGAAAATTCAACTTTGGATTCAAACTGAATACAATTGATCAAATTTCTATAATATGGAAGGAGACATTCAAAAAAAATTGATTCAACCTGGATTATTAACTCGACCTCTATAATTTAAATTTTTTAGAAGATTATTAACTGAACGATTCGTCGATTAATGGGAAGAGGATTCAAAAAAATAATTTTAACCTTAGGTTCAAATTCAATAAAATTGATCGAATTGTTAATTAATGGGAGGGGTATTCAGATAAAGAATTGAATTCACTTGGGCTATTTTTGGAAAAAAAAATTGTGTCAATTGATTGAATTTTTAATTAACGGGAGAGATGTTCAAAAAAAATTGATTCGATAGGGGACTCTTTAAAAAAATTGATTTGACCTGTGTAAGTAGAAAAAATTTGAAATGTTTGTAGTTTTCTACAACTACAATTTAACTACACTACTTCTCTTTATAATAATAGATTTGAAAGGGAAAGGCACCATTTTGAGACTTGATTGTGTAAATTTATCGAACTTCGAGTTAAGCGATTGTGAACATTAAAAAAAAAAACGGTATCCAGAAGTTGAAATTTCTATATTAAAATTCGTGCTTTTTTCGTGCTACTTTTTTGACTTCCATAAAAACTACATTCCTTAATGAGCTCCTCTCCTTCTAAAAATTATTTTTTTTTTTTGAAAATTCCTTTCAAAATTGATCCTAAGTTCCCTAATAAATGAGAAGGGCAAATTTTTCCCCTTAAAAATATCTAATTGTTTGAGCCAGAGCCCGAGCGAAGCAAGGGAGAAATTTTTTGGGGAAAAAGGAATCCAAAAGCAATGAATTTTTTGATGTTATAAATGAATTTTTTATTTCTTCATTTATGTAATCAATATTGAACTTTTTTTGGAACTGCACAAATTTTTTTGAAGCTGCCCAACAGATTTTTGGAGCTACCCAAACAAAGCCTAAAAACCCCTTAGAATACACACTGAGTTTTGAATTTTCGAAAATTCGCCAGAATTCGAGAAATGAACTTGAGCAATTAAGTTTTAGATTTCGAGTTCTTCTATGATGTACTTTCGAGTTGTGTGTTTGTTTCAACTCAAAATTTTACTTACAGTTGGGATCCTCCCTTGTCAGGAATTTCCAAAATTCCTCTTTAAATATGTGGATTAAAAATTTCCAAAAAATGTAGTTGTAGTTATTTTCAAATTTTGTAAAATGAATTTAAAATCACGAATGATTTTATCTCTTTATTGAGATTTAATTTAATTTCTTAAAAAAATGAAAATAAGTGTACTTTGTTCTCTAAATTAAATTTAAACGTTTCAAAACTTCTCTGATTTTGAAAAAAATTCATGGATCGTGGTTTTAAAATTTTCCAAACGCATTCAAAATAATGTGCAATTGAAAATTACCAAGAGATAATCTCTACCGTTATTAGAATTTATTTTTTGAATAGAGATGTATGCATACTACTTAGTCTAAAATGTTTAGAAACATGTAATGATTTTTTGGGGATAAAAATTCATCTCAAATTTTATCCCAGCCTCAAAAGTTTGAAAAAATTGTGGGATAAATTTGAAATGAAAAACCATTCCGAATTCATCCTAGCCTGAAAAACTCGAACAAATCGTGTGATGATTTATGGAGGATGAAAATTCATCACAAAATTCATCCCAGCCGAAAAAGCTTGCAAACATCTTGTAATGATTTTTGAGGGGTAAAAATTCCCCTTTCCTCAGAAGCTTGGAAACATCATGTAAATTTTGACGTTTTAGCTTTAGCCATTAGCTAGCTAATCAAAAAAAAATTAGCCGTTAGCTAGTTTTAGCCAATCAAATTCGGCTAATTTAATGGCTAAATTTCCAATTCTTGCTACAAGATAAAATTTAAATATCAGAAAATTAAAAAAATAAAAATTCACCAAAATATTTCAATTTTAAATTTTGATTTGAAAATTTAAAAAAAAACGAAATGTTCTTGTTTTGTTCTGTGCTACTGTGTTCAACTTCAATGCCTGCTGATTTGGTATGAAAGTAGGTAAAATTTTAAGCTTGTAAATTGTACAGTAGACTCCTGATTATCCGACACAATCGGGGCGGAGGAAAGTCGGATACGTCAAAAAGTCGGATAATCGAAAAGTTCAATTTTTTGAAAAAAAAAAAAACGTAATAAATGAGTTTTTGAAAATTGAAAAAATGTTTGGCATGCATTATATTAAAAAACAACTTGAAACGAAAAATTCAGAGCGCATGAGCGAATTTTGATTTCATCCTCGGGAGCTAGGGCACCAAAATACCAGATTTCAAAGCTAAAAATTCTGTCTCCGCGAGTTTTCAACCAATCATTTCCAAACTTGGCAAGTACATAGGTAGAGGTGTAGAGGTGTTTGAAAGAAGTATCCTGAAATTTTTCAGATTTTCCCGACCTGTATAATGACCTTGAATTTGGCCTGGAAAAGTTCAAATCGCCTTGAATGACATAATGATGAATTACCCCGAATTTCTGACAACTTTCACCACTTGAAAAAATTTGAAAAAATTCTGAAAGGTGTGAAATACACTGAAAAAGTTTTTCTGTAATATTTTTTTTCTCGTATCAAAAATGTGTACTTGAAGGCGATTTGAAATTCTCAAGATCGAATTCAAATATTTTATTGTGGTCGGAAAAATCCGAAAAAATTCCAGGGTAGGCATTTCTCTTGAGTATCTCTGCTTACATGCCAAGTTTGAAAAAAAAAAACGATTGAAACCTCGCGGAGATAGTTCGAGATAGTTCAACCGAGATAATGATGGAATGGCATAAAAATTTTGACAAAGTTCTACCAGAGGCTAAATTACCTCCTTACCAAACTACAAAGTCTGATAATAATGAATTACCTGACCTTTGGAGGTCGGATAATCGAGAAGTGTCGATTGATATTTTTTGATCGGATAATCGGAATTCGGAAGTCTACTGTAATTTTATATCGATTTTTTAATTTTGTACCCAAGTATGTGTTGAAAATTATAATATGTTTGCATGTACCTACCTATATTTTTACTTTTGTATGTAGTATATTGTTGAATTTTTTTATATGAGGGCTGAAAAAGTGAAAAAAAAAAAAAATGGGTGCGTCATGGGACGTACCTCAGAAGTGAAAACTTGTTTCTGAACTTTTGATTTGTATATTAGAGGTTTCGCTCTTTTATTTTGAAATCTATAATAAGAGGTGGGTGAAGAGATAATATTTTTTTGTAAAAAAGGAAATGTCATTTGGAACAAATGATAAAAGTTAAACAAATCGCATTACCTGTATAGATTATGAGAAACATGATCAATCTAAAAAAGTAAGAAATTATGGATTGTAATAAAAAGTTCTTTTTATAATTTTCTTGTAGATTACTTATTTGGTAAAAAGTCTGAAAATTTTTTTCTGACTTTTTGTCACACTTAACAAGTGACATTGTTTATGACTCTTAAAAAGTAAAGCAGTGCTACCAACATTTTTTTATGACTTTTTATAATTTTTTTTAAAATTACTTATTTGATAAAAAGTCTAATGACATTTTTTTATGACTTTAATTGATAAAAAGTCTAATGACAATTTTTTTTACTTTTTATACTTTTCTTTTAAATTATTTAATTGAATCTAATGACATTTTTTTATGACTTTTAAAAAGTAAAGCAGTGCTGCCAACATTTTTCTTTTAGACTTTTTATAAACATTTTTAATGACTTAATTTTTTTTTATTTTTTACTTTTTATAATATTCTTTTAGATTACTTATTTGATAAAAAGTCTGATAATTTTTTTGACGTTTTGTCATACTTGACAAGTGACATTTTTTCATGACTCTTAAAAGGTAAAGCAGTGCTGTCAACAAATTTCTTTTTGACTTTTAATAATTTTCTTTTAGATTACATTTCGACTTTTTGTCACACTTAACGAGTGACATTTTTTAAATGACTTTTAAAAGGTAAAGCAGTGCTGTCATCAATTTTCTTTTCTACTTTTAATAATTTTCTTTTAGATTACATTTTGACTTTTTGTCACACTTAACGAGTGACATTTTCTTAATGACTTTTAAAAGGTAAAGCAGTGCTGTGACTTTTTGTCACACTTAACGAGTGACATTTTTATAATGACTTTTAAAAGGTAAAGCAGTGCTGTCAACAATTTTCTTTTTGACTTTTAATAATTTTCTTTTAGATTACATTTTGACTTTTTGTCACACTTAACGAGTGACATTTTTTTAATGACTTTTAAAAGGTAAAGCAGTGCTGTCAACAATTTTCTTTTTGACTTTTAATAATTTTCTTTTAGATGACATTTCGACTTTTTGTCACACTTAAGGAGTGACATTTTTTTAATGACTTTTAAAAGGTAAAGCAGTGCTGCCAACATTTTCCTTTTTCACTTCTGGATAAATGATATTTTTGTAATATAATGTGAGAAATTTCCCTGGATAAATGATATTTTTGTAATATAATGTGGGAAATTTCCCTAGATAAATGATATTCCTGAATAATTGGTGGTTGGCAACCGTGTATAAGCGTAACGCGTCGAAAAAAATAGACCCCCACCATAGAAGTTTTCACTTCAAAAACAATTTAAGTTGAAAATGAACACAGTTTTTTGGAATTTAGTCCTTATAACTTGCGAAATCCCCAAAATGATGGCATTTAAAAGAATCTACAGACTTAGACCTTTATTTTGATATATCACACGACTTTGAAAAATTTTAGCCGTTAGCCAGCTGTTAGCTAGCCAATCAGACCCACTTAGCCAATAGCTGTTAGTTTTAGCCAAAGCCCTAAAAAAAATTAGCAATAGCTTAGCTTTAGCCAATCTGATTGGCTAGACATCCCTGGTCACAACGCATCGAACATGATGCAGAGAAACATATTCAGCGTTACTGCTGAAGTACATGCAAACAATGCATTGGGCGAAGCGTGTACGACCCGCCTAATGAAATCGTTAATTATAAACCAAATTGTCATACCACCCAGAGTGCCTTATCCTTCGAATATGCAACTGGTTAGTGGTACAGACAGTTACTCTTTAAATCCGGAACGAATTATGGCACCACCTAGGTCTACATATTCACTGAATACGCAACTAGATGTGCAAGATTCACTAATGACGAACACTTCATCTAGCAACGTAATAGGTACAATCGATACGACTGTAAACCTACCTAGATGGGTACCTATTCAGCCGGTGACAACCGCAGCGGGTACCTACCGATAAACAGGTTAGATTTCATAGTAACAACTACGTCTGGCTTCAAATCCATGTATAAAGATGGATCTCGGCCCACGAGGGGACCACCAGCTAGAGACCAAAGAAGTTGAAACAAGTGACGATTACACCACTTAGTTTGTTACTACTCCTAACAGCGTCCCCCGATGCAGGGGAGGTGGTATGCACAAAGGCCTTGGACCCGATACCATCCCACGATGTCGGGCAGGCAACACCTAAGAAGGCTTCAGGCTCCACATCGCAATACGATAGTGGACATGAGTCATCTACTAAGGCCACTCCTACAGGGGCAAAATAGGGACCATATACAGGTAGTCCGATTTACTCGAAACTTCGACAACATATAGTCTAATATACCAGAAAACCACTACCGAAATTATTTTTCAAAAAGACCTCATACAACATTTTTTATAGATGATTGTGTGTTGTTGTCAGAAAAAACGGACCCTTGCGGAACACACTGTAGACGTGACGTCAAAATTTTGCATAAACCAGAACAACGAACGACGCGTCCATAACCACGCATTCACGTGTATTAAAACGCATGTACTAAAACGTTTGATATTCCCACAACTTCGAACCTTCCTAACTTTTGTTCTATTGTCTGGACGACTTTCAAACTAGTCCCATCTTATAGAGAATTTTACGTAGATCATTTTCCTTACCTCAAACACCAATGTCCCCACTCAAAATTTCGAGTTATTTTAATGTAAAGTGAAAAAAATATGTAATATTTACAATGAAAACGTATTTTCATAGCTTTGAACTTGTATAACTTTTGTTGTATCGCCTGCACGACTTTTAAACCAGTCCCATCGTGTAGAGAATTTCACGTAGATTATTTTCCTTACCTCAAACACCCATGTCCTCACTCAAATTTTTGAGTTATTTTAATGTACAGGGAAAACAAGATATTTTCACAGCTTTGAACTTTTATAACTTTTGTTCTATTGCCTGCACGACTTTCAAACCAGTCCCATCGTGTAGAGAATTTTACGTAGATCATTTTCCTTACCTCAAACACCTATGTCCTCACTCAAAATTTTGAGTTATTTTAATGTAGAGGGGGAAAAAATATGTTTATAGCTTTGAACTTTTATAATTTGTTCTATTGCCTGCACGACCAGGCGCGCCCAAGAGTTTGAAAAGTGGTGTGGCTACACTTATAAAGGGCCCCAAACTTTTGTCAAAGCCCCCCCCCCCATTTTTTTCAGACTTGTTTTTCTCAACCTGTTCTGGCCTCACAGAAATGCTCTTATTTTGGCTGATTTTTCAAATCTTGAGCATTTTATACGGAAATAAATGGCCAAATGAAGAAACTAACGTAGGATTCGTGTTAAGCAGGTCAAAATACCCCAATAAACACCCTTTTCACTGATTTTTCAAGACAATAAAACTAAATTTCGAGATTTAAAGTAAAAGAATCGCAAAAAGAGTGTTTATCGGGGTATTTTGACCTGCTGAACACGAATACGGGATTGGTTTTTTAATTTGCTCATTTCTTTCCGTATAAAATGCTGAAAATTTGAAAAAATCTGCCAAAATAACAACATTTTTTACGGTTTTTCGCAATTTTCGGCACTTGCACCACCTCAATCGCCAAAACTGAATACGTGACGTGAATCTACGTCAAAAAACATATTTTTAGGATATTTTCAAAAATTAGTCGAACTTCGCTATTAAGGTCTTTTTTTACAGTTGAAAATTTCAAATCGCCAAAACCTCATGAAGGAGTGCACCAAAATTAATGAAAAAATTATCGTGAATAGACCTATTAATACAGGCTTTTTAGGTTTTGACCCAAAAAAAATTAGCAGAAAGGGGAAGTTTCGTATATAAGCTCAGTAAGACATTTATTTCAATATTCCCGAACTTCCCTAAAATTGGTGAATATTTTGACCCCTTTTTGGGGGTGAGGGGGTTCAAATTTTGGTTTTTCGGCCATAACTTTCGAAATTACGCATTTACGAAAAATAAACTGAAACAAAAGTTGTAGAGAATTAAAAAACAAATAATTTTGTTATTTACAGTTTTTTCCTAGGACGTCATGGAAGGGAGCTGGGGTTTTCCGAAAAAAATCAATTTTGAAAATTCCCTATTATCAGAAAAAATTTTCAAAAATCGGATTGATCGACTTTTGGAAGCGGTTTTTTTGCATAATATATCCCATTACTATGTAGAACAAGAAAAATGTATAGCCGACCCCTCATCTCAGAGTAGGGGGGTGGACCCTCCAAAGAAAAAGTCGCGTTTTCCCCCAAGCATAGCTCAGCTACAGTGAAAAATTTGAAAAATTGGTTCAAACAAACATTGTAGAGCGTTAAAAGACGAACATTTTACATTTTTTACTTTTTTTCTACGTAGTCTTGGGGGCGAGTTATCGCAAAAAGAAAACACGCGACGCGGCGTTCAAAAATTTTTCATCAACTCAATGAATTACGCAAAAGTAGATCTGGTATAAAATGTAGCGAACCAATAGCCCAAAAAGTGAATTTCTGGGGTTCTTGTGATCACTGAAATCGATTTTTATTATCATTTAACCCTTGAACCTGAATTGGATCCCAAAAGACAAGGCATAAAATTTGTAAAGCATTTTTTAACCTTGCGCCGATTTTTTTTCTTTTTGCGATAACTCGCCCCAAAGACTACGTAGAAAAAAAGTAAAAAAAGTAAAATGTTCGTCTTTTAACGCTCTACAATGTTTGTTTGAACCAATTTTTCGAATTTTTCACTGTAGCTGAGCTATGCTTGGGGGAAAACGCGACTTTTTCTTTGGAGGGTCCACCCCCCTACTCTGAGATGAGGGGTCGACTATACATTTTTCTTGTTCTACATAGTAATGGGATATACTATGCAAAAAAACCGCTTCCAAAAGTCGATCAATCCGATTTTTGAAAATTTTTTCTGATAATAGGGAATTTTCAAAATTGATTTTTTTCGGAAAACCCCAGCTCCCTTCCATGACGTCCTAGGAAAAAACTGTAAATAACAAAATTATTTGTTTTTTAATTCTCTACAACTTTTGTTTCAATTTATTTTTCGTAAATGCGTAATTTCGAAAGTTATGGCCGAAAAACCAAAATTTGAACCCCCTCACCCCCCAAAAAGGGGTCAAAATATTCACCAATTTTAGGGAAGTTCGGGAATATTGAAATACATGTCTTACTGAGCTTATATACGAAACTTCCCCTTTCTGCTAATTTATTTTGGGTTTGGGCTTTATTTTAGCTAAAAAGTCCGTATTATATACGAGATGTAACTTTGTCCCAAAGAACAGAAAATTTCATTCTCATCGATTGGAATTGAAAATTCTTGAAAATGATGCAATAAAATGGCCATAGCTCCGAAAGGAAGAGGGTTGGGGCCAAAATTTTTTCCAGAATTTTTTTTCATCAAGGTACACAATCTGGGGGCATTAGATCAAAAATCGGGGCTGGGGCCAAAACCACCCCTTATCCGGCTATACCCTTTTTGAAAATTTTTTTGGATATTGCCACGAAGACCCTTGATTAGAAAATAAATTGATTAAAGTTATCGAGCCCGAGCGAAGCGAGGGCGAAAATTTTTGAAGAAAAAAGAATCCAGAAGCTAAAATTATTTTATTCATAATTCGTGTTTTTTTCGTTATTTTTTTCATTTCCAAAAAACACGATATTCTTTATTGCTCTCCTCTCCTTTCAAAAAGATTTAAAAAATTTGAAAATTCGATTTGAGATTATCACCAGTCCCATAATAAATAAAAAGTACATATAAATCGTTTTCACTTAAAAATATTCAATTGTCTGGACTGCAAGGAAAAAAGGTTCGTACCATAATTTTGAGAATGAATTGTGTAAATTTACTGAGCCCGAGCGAAGCAAGGGAGAAAATTTTTCAAGAAAAATGCATTCAAAAGTTGAAATTTTTTCATCTTTTTATTAATATTTTAGCATTGAAAAGGATGCGAAATCTGCAACTCCTATTCCTGATATATATTTTTTAAACTTTATACACCCGAGCAATGCAAGGGCTAAGATTTGAAAAATTTATGATTTTCAGAAAGAAAATATAATTTTTGGTTGTGAGAGGGACCATATTCGGTGTCTTCTCAACTCGACTGTATATTCTGCTTATTATTAGATCCGTCTCTACTATACATACGTAGGTATATATTATTTTGAATGGAAATTTTGTTCATATTTTCACGTATTTCAAAGTAAAAATTGGGAGAGGTGTGGCGGCCGCCACACCTCCACACGTCGGTGGGCGCCCCTGTGCACGACTATCAAACCAGTCCCATCATGTAGAGATTTTTACGTAGATCATTTTCCTTACCTCAAACATCTATGTCCTCACTCAAAATTTCGAGTTATTTTAATGTGAAGGGGGGAAAAAATGTAAAATTTGCAATGAAAACGTATTTTTATAGCTTTGAACTTTTATAACTATTGTTGTATCGCGTGTACGACTTTTGAACCAGTCCCATCTTGTAGAGAATTTCACGTAGATCATTTTCCTTACCTCAAACACCTATGTCCTCACTCAAATTTTTGAGTTATTTCAATGCAAATGAAAAAATTAGTAATATGATTATGTGTCTTGCAAAATATTGACGTCATACAGTGTGTTGATAAGATATCACTTCGTTTTTGAGAGGGTCGCATTTTTGCGACTTTGAGAATTTTTTTCTCGACTCACAATAATCGTATCTTCACCGGAGTGGTGCCAAAATTTTTTTCTCGACTAGGACTATAACATAAATTTTTTTGAAAAAATTGACGTGGTCCCTATTGCAAAAAAGGCGCAAGCCCTGGCCGAAAAAAGTTACTTTCGCCATGGTAGCGAACGTAGGTGTTGAGTCACCGGCCCCGCCCGGAGTTTTTCTTTTAAAAAAAGGGGGTAAAGGGGGCAGCACAAACGTCAAGAATAGCAGCAAATAACAGCAACAACGTAGCGCAATCCTCTCATATGTGTTTCACCCCCCCTCCGTTTTATGAGCAGGGTTGCCGTTTCACCAGCCCGCCCAAAGGTTTTTTTAAAAAAAGGTGGTGAATGGGTAAAGGGAACAGCACAGACGTCGAAAAAAGCAGCACAAAACAGCACAAACTTAACACAATCCCCCCATATGAGTTTCATTCCCCTCCCTTTTATGGGCAGGGCCCCTAAAATGAACCTGTGAAAGGTGTGATTTTTGATGAAAAGTCGAAATTTGAGGAGGCGAGAGGCACGTGCCCCCCCCCCTCCAATCTAGATGAAATTTTTCCTGAGTAATACCTATCCATAAAGGAAAAAATCGGCGGGTTGGCACAACCGATATCTAACAAACGATTTTTTCCTGTGTAAATGTGAACCATCCTATTCAGTATAGTGTACCTACTGCAGTACTGCCCACGCAAGTTTGAAAAAATTGGATTGAAAACTCGCAAAAATAAAAATTCCCAATGAAAAGGCTAAAAAACAACGGTTTGAGGTAAGGAAGGGGAACGGAGGCCAAAAAAATCTTCACAAAGTTTTCAGATCATATGAACCAAATTCCATAGGTTAGTTTCAAATTTTAGTTCTGAAGCAGATTTGCCTATTTTATCCGCCAATACCTTTTGAAAAGTTTCCAACTTTGGTTCCTTTTCTGGTTTTCTCCTGCTCTCAAAGCTCTTTGCCTATCAGACTTCATACTGAAATCAAGAAATAGAAATTCGTGTTTTTTTCTTGCTCACCATGTTATTTATAATGTGATATTCGAATAGCCAGTTCTTATGAAAATCTTTTGGATTTTTCTTCGATATTACATTTATCGTACGTAATCTACTTGGAGGTGTTCAATTTTCCATTTTCAAATTGAATCGGGTATTTTAATTATGTGTAGGTGACCGCATGTAACAACTTCAATAGATGTTTTCAATACGTTTCTTTTTTGAAAATAAAATATAAAATAAGGCGAAGTTGATATAATAAAGAGATGACCAGTTTTTTATCGTTGATTTTGTATTTAAAGAGACAAAAGTAGACATTCTGTTCACTACGTACAGTTGTACGTAGGTAGTTGTACTATGTAGGATCATGGGTAGATAAATGAGAATTTACACATTATCTGCCAGAAATGATGTAATACCTTTTTATCGAGATCGCATTTTTCACTATCTTTTAAGCAGGAAAAGTAAATTATTTCTTTTCGATTATCATTTATTAGGATCTACATTAATGTTCTGTGATGGTTGAGATTCATTTATATTTTTAATTACTTAGCTTATATATTAAGTAAATGAAATTCCTTTTGGGATTATCAATCTAGCTGCGCAATATTGATTCCAAATTGAAATAGTAGTACCGCACTTATCGAAAAAAACATTTATGTAGGTACCTATTTCCTTTTTTATAACCATAATTTAAATTCATAAAAATTGAGTATATCTAATTATCTATATACCTAGTATGTACTATTTCTGAAAAATTTTAAAATGTAATTTATGACTAGGTACTTGTTTTTAATAAGAAATTATTGACTGATCTGAATGCAGGAACACCAGAAAATATTCAGTAATTTACTTCCCGATCACGAGATGAGAAGAGCTGCAAAACTAATTTTAGTTTCAAAGTAGTCAAAATTGGGCCAAATGCTTGTCAACCCAACCCAACCCAACCCCTCTAGAAGGAGTATACAAGGTTCCTTTGGGGGTTGTATTTATTGTATTGAAAGTGGAACTGTACTATTCAGAAATGGACTTAGAAATTTCGATGATAAATATTATCTCGTATATATTATAATTAAAAAATCATAATTTCAACCCATATGAAACATTGATTCAATTTCAGCAATTTCAGTCCCCTCCATTCATTCAGAGTTGGGGTCAGGGAATTAGTGAAAGGCCAATATGTGTGGAATCTACCCATAGAGTTTGATAATTGCGGTGTTTATCCGAACGTACCAATTAATAACTCTCAATCAAATGCATGTGCAAAAAAGTGTATCCGAATCTCCGATCTGAAATGATGGCGAATTTTTAAAAAAGTGTACCCGAAATCTCCAAAGGGAGATAAACAGGAATATTAATAGAGGTTCCCAAATATGTGTGAAATGACATTCATACGTTTTGACCAATTTAGAAGTGATACGAATCATAACTAAGTCCATGTCTATAATATTAGATTGAAATTAGCCGAATTACCGTATCAAAACGTTCTTGAAAATAAAAGCTATTACTGAGGGTAACGCGCAACAACCACGAAAAGAATAAATCGAAAGAGTGAATTTTGTGTTAGAACAATGGTCAAGTTTGAAAAAAAGAAGAAATTTCGCGACTGGACTTCATAAAAAAATTGGACCATAAGTTTAAGGGGGTGAAATTGTATAATAATGAGTACTTATTCTTTTTATGCAATTTTAGAGATGGGATTTTTATATGTCATAAATCGTGTGTTATGCGTATAAAAATGCTTTTCGCAGTCTGAAGTATGTCAAAAATATTCCTAAAAAACCGAAAATATGTCAAAATATGTCAAATAAAATAGAGGAAATATGGGTATCAAAATTCAGGGTTTTTGAAGGAAAACAATAATATGACAAACTCAAAATGAAAACTTCATTCATTTATTCGAAAAATGTAAAAAAACATATGTTTAAAACATATTATTTCATAAATCATGAAATAATTTCATTTCTCCCAGGAGCACATTTTGGCAAAGTCGATTTTTCAACCTTTGAAAAATTGGATTTTCGAGTATTTTGCGAAATATTTCGTAAAAATGGGAAAAAGGGTAAAATACCTATGTGCAAAATATGTCAAAAAACTGGTAAAATCACCAAAAATATGTCAATTATTTACGCTTTTACCTAAAAATATGTTAAATTATGCTCGTACAAATTGGGCTCATTTTACTCGATGGCAAATGAATCATTTCACCATTCAACCAATCCAATCCAAAAAATTTCTTTCTGATAAAAAATAAAAAACAATAATGAAGAATAAAAATCAGGTTTCCGAAATGTATTTTCTTCTTGAGATGAAAAGAAACAGCAATTTTGATTCATTTATCACAGTAATTATAAAATATCAATTAAGTACTTAATTCCTACATATAGGTAGAATATCAAACAGATTACTCTTTAAAAATTTTCCGAAAACTCCGTTTAACATGCTACATTACTAACCATATGTATGATAAATGAATCGAAATCGCTAGAATTTATAAATTATTGCGATAGCAAACGGATAAATTAAAAAAAAAACTCATCAACTAGAAATTTTTATCTAACTGCAATTATTTTTCGATAATATATGTACATATATAAGTACTCTCTGTGGCTGGACCTTTATACTTATTCAGTTGCTAGCCACGGTGAACTAGAAATCTTTATTTACCTGAAATAAGTTTTGTGTTAGCATTCTCCACGTATACGCATTCCGTAATATGTATTCTATTTAACTGAATTTTTCGAGTTATTCGGTTGCTAATTACGATGAATTTGTAATTTTTTCAATTGATTGTGCGCCGTGCGCGTTTATGGACTGTTCTCTGAATTTTAAAATGAGGTATCTACACGTTATTTTGAAATTCATTATTAATCTATCGCTTTATTTATTTAGCCAATAATTTACCCAATTTTTTTAAAAAGAAAATTTTATGCTTTGAAATTAACTTCCATTCTCTACTCCAGTTCATCATTTTCAAAAAATTAGAAATTTTTCCAAAAAAAAAAAAAAACGGAATAAAAAAGTTGCTTTGTCTTTGCTAAACAGTGCAGATTTGAGCAAGGGAAACACGCGGAAATTGGGCGTTTTCAACGTTCTATTCTAAAAAACGAAAAAAACGGGGTTTCTTAACTATGCGTAAGTATCAGTAGATGCAGATGGGAAAAAATTCCCAACTTACACACTGGATTATTCCGCAAATTTTGGACCGATTTTAATGTTGTGTTTTGTTGTGATCTTGAAATCTTTCTGCAGTGGAGTATTTTTTTTTAAGTTGTGGTTTTTTTTCAAAAGTTAAAATTCGCGGAGTAATTCGATGTGAAAGGTTTGGACATATCGTAGATGGAGGGAAGCGGGTGGTGGGACATTTATAATGACGACAAGTCGACAACATTCCAGCCAACAGTTCAGCTGGAAAAATTTAGGCAGCGCGAAAGCGTTTTGGTTTCTAAGTCTGAAGAACATCGTTCTTCAATATTTCGCTGAAACTGGGTTGATTTTATTTTATTTCGTCTTCGTCAGAAAATGAACTAACTTAAAGAACGATCAAATTGAGTACCTAATGCTGTGATTTTTAATAATTTTTTTCAAATCTCTTAGGGTCCTCCAATGTTAATGTATTAAAACATTTTTTGAATCGATTTTTAAAGTTTTTCAAAAAAACAGGTTATTAATTATTTTTTACTTTAAAAAAAAATATAGGTATCTAACAATAATTTCTTAATTTTTTCAAAAATCATAATTGGGTACCTCCAAGTTTTTTTTTCAAATACCTACCTACCTAGGTAGATAAGATACATATTAATTAATCTTGAAAGACTTTTTTTTTAATTTTCGTGCAAATGAATTATTTTTTTTCGGTTCTTTTCTTTTTTATTTTTTACGTTTAAAAAATTATGATTTCCTTTTAAAAACACAACTTTTCGTGTTTTTTTTTTGTGTTTAAAATATCAATTTTTTATTTCGTCCAATTAGTAATAGTGTTGGCAAATTAAACAAAACCAACATTTCTAGCCAGCAAAGGGTTTATTGCGGAAAACTGTCGAACGAGGTCCTCTGAGTAACCTCTAAGAGTTGCCACCCCCAAGACCCATTGCTAATTTTTTCCACCCCATAAAAAACGGGGTTTCGCTTCTATCTCCTTTGTATTTGCGGTTAAAACAGTTCACTACTTTTTTGTTCTACAGTTAATTTCCAACATTTTTTGTATAAACATTTTTTTTGTACAACCATTAGCAGAGGAGATAGAGAGTAGGGTGGTCCTTATTTATACTTGGTGAGTTTTTTTTTTTGAATTTTTCTCGTACCCCCATTCAAAGTTGTTCATTTTTATGAGAAAATAATTCTCTGAAGTTCCTTTTTATGAGAAAATAATTCTCTGAAATTTTTGGCCCCCAAAGTTAATATTAACACGTGCCTGTAAGCCCTCCAAAATTCCAAAATTTAAAAAAATTGAAAAATCCAGCGAAATGACCAAAATTTTAAATTTTTGTGCCAAACTCATTTTAATTACTTACCTTTTCATGAAAATTGGTTTTAGAAAATTTTTGATCCCCTTCCTTTACCAATAAGTAGTATCGGTACTGTATTCAAAAGAGCTAAAAGCTATTATTTTCTGTATAGTAAGCAAAAAAGTGATATTATACACCTTTTTTACTGAAAATGGTCTAAGGCCATGCCCTGGGCAAAATATAATCACCCGGCCACCCCAACCTGTTTCTATCCCCCTACGGAGGATCGACCCCCCCCCAAAAGGGGTTTAGCTCAGTAGCTTTTTAATCTGCACCACAATACCTACAAAATGCATTTTTGCAAATTTTTAGCAAAGGAGCCACATTTCTAACCATCTTTTGAGGCACCCCTTTTTTATAATGAAGCAATTTCAACATTATGGGTGTCGATTCCATATAAATTAAAGTTGCTAAACGCAGATATTTCATTATTTTTCAGTTCTACCGCGAATATTATTTTTCTCATTCCAGTGGCAAATAATAAACCTCATATAAAAAAGGATGCCTGTAAGATGTGGACCAGACATTGTGGTATACATCTTATTTCATATTTTATTGATGTCTAATGGTCCACAACTCTAAGACATTTTGTTTTAGAACATGAACTTCTGTTTAAAAAAAAAAAAAAAAAAAAAAAAAAAAAAAACAGTTTCGGTGCACTCTTTCTTGAGGTTTTGCCCATTTGAAATTTTAAACGTTGAAAAAGAGCTTAACAGCGAAGTTCTGCTACTTTTTAAAAATATCTTTAAAACGTGTTTTTTAAATGTACCAAAAATCTTGAAAACCCATGCAGAAGTGTTGTTTTTTGCAGGGATGCGAGAACGATGAAATTTTGGTTCCCGTTCTCGTTCTTGTTCTTCATAAGTCGTTCCCGTTCTCGTTCTCGTTCTTCATTAATATTTAATATCGTTCTCGTCAGTGTTCAAAACCGCCAGAACCAAAACCCACCAGAACCACTTTATTTTCGATTTTTCAAATGGGAACCAGGACCAATTGGAACCGGTTCCAAGATGTGTTGAAATATTCCCAAAAAAGACCAAAACGGACCAATTCAGCAGGGAAAAAGAGAAATTCCCAATTGGGAGAACCCGAAGAAATTTTGAAGCTTGTAAATTAACAGAACCACCAGAACAAGCATAAGTATTTTGAGATAAAAACCACCACCAACAGGAACCATTTCAATAAATTTCTAATCAGTACAAGAACAACCACCACTAATTTGTGAATCGGTTCCAATTGGTTCCAAAAATTTTTTAGGCAATTGAGTAGGCACCTTTCTTTAATCTTTATATGAAGTATGTAGTGTATTTCAATTTGGTGGAGGATGACGGAATGTAATATTCAATTCATATTTTCGTAATTTGATGTTTTGAATTTTTTTTCCTTCTTTTGGCGTGTTCCATTTCAACTCGAGCAGGTTTGATCTTAGGTCTTCCTATTTTTCTCAAAATTTATTTACAGGTTCCCCTTAATGGTACAATCGAAGAATCATTGTCATTTCGATCAAAATCCAGTGATGGGCCGCTCAGCGCTCATGAACGCTCAAGGATTTTTGAGTGAGCGTGAGTGGAGCGCGAGCGCGAAATTTTGTTTTAAGAGCGGAGCGTGAGCGGAGCGCAAAATTCATACTGAGCGCTATGAGCGTAGCGCTCAGCTGCGCTCAAAAATTCTGTTCTAGGAAATAGAATGGGAAAAAATTCAAAATTATTGGTCACGTTTTGGGCTTTTAGGAAACCTCAAGGTCTATTTTCACAAAAAATGTTGCCCTTGCTTCGCTCAAGCTCAACAAATTGATTTTTTTTGTTTTTATGAATGGGTGTATGTAATGAGCCCGAGTGATATTGAAAGGAGATTGAAAATATTTGATGATCACATTTTGAAAAGTTCAAAGTTTAACCTCCATAAGGTGCAGTGGGGCAATTGCAAACCACTTTTTGATTAGTGACACTTTGCCGGTTCACTGTGCCGGCTCTATGGCACCAATCAACCTGAAATTTCTGTCACACAAACTTCAAGGGGTTCTCTATTGGTGGGAAAAATTTCGTATCATTTAGTTTATAAATTTATGAGAAAATAAAATTTTAAAATTTTTCAATTGCGTTTTTGCATTTACCCCGCCATGGGGCAAATGCCAAATCGTAAATTATTTCTGAAGGTGCTCATTTTTTTTCAGTTTTGATGGTCAAATCGGAATCTACGTAAAATTTACTACCTTTTAATATACTCATAACCTTCGTTTGATCAAAATTTGTCGGAGATATCCGCGAAAGAAAGAATTTTTTAAGGAAGTGAAAAAATCTCATTTTTTATTTTTATTTTTATTTTTTTTTAATGAGCTAAAAATTGAAAATAAATGATCACTTGTGATAAGTATGACGTATTTTATTGGAAAACACAAAATTTTGATGAAATTTGAACAATATTTTGATAATAACTCCCAAAAACGCAAAAAATGGCAAAATTTTGAAAGTAAATATCAAAAATTTAATATAAATTTTCACACTTTTGAAGGACTAGTATTCTTTTTTTTGTATTTTCGACCCATTTTACATCTAAAAATCGTTAAAAAAATTCTGAGAGTATAAATAAAATGATAGATATTTTCGATTTGGCAATTGCCCCCGCTTGACCTTTTTCGGGGTAAATGCAAAAACGCATTTTTCTGCTAATGTAATGAAAATTTTTCAAAAATGATAGTCTTAGCTTTAACTTAGATCTATTAGTATAATTAATCTACAAAAATCAGTTCAAAAAAATTTTACTTTGTACGTTTTTGACCATTTTGAAAAAAACTGATTCAACTTTACTTATGAGTGATTTTGACACATGTTGATAAATACATTTCCACAAAGCAAATGCGTGCACCGATTTCGTTCAAACTGAGTAAGTATATAAGTGATAGATGTGCCTTGACCTACCAAAAGATGGCGCGATCAAAAATTATGTTAACTGACCTCCAGAAGCTGATTTTGCAAATACCCCGATTTTGCAATTACCCCACTGCACCTTAATTAAAGTTCAACTTTCATGATGAATATAAAAGATAAAGACGTAGGCCACCATTAAATTTAAAAATCTGAAAAAATTACAGCAAGGAGACATTTTCATGCTGTCAAATAATTACGTTTCAAGATGGGATCTGAACACCCCAAGGGAGAACAGTGATTTCCAAATCTGGTCAAAATTCAAAAAAAAAAAATGGAAAAACCAAAGTACCTTAAGTACATATCAATTTTGAATTTTTTCCAATTGATTGAAACTTGAAAAAAGAAATTGAAAGACCGAATGGAACCGGGAGAACCGGGACCAATTGAAACGGTCTCAAATTTTGGGAACCACCACCAGAACAACATGATGAAATTTTTCGAAACAGAACCCAAAACCAGAACCGTTTGCAAAAAATAAAAAACCAGAACCATTTTTCAAGATCAGAATCACAAATTACAAAAACTGAAAATATCAGAACCAAACAGAACCGTTTCAGACAATTGTCAAAAACCAATTCAAAAACCAGAACCAGGAACCATTTAATAACAACGCATCCCAAAACCACAACCACCACCACCAATTGAACTTCAATCGGTTTTGAACACTGGTTCTCGTTCTCGTTCTTGTTCTTCAAAACTTGTTCTCATTCTCGTTCTTCAAATTTTTCGTTCTTTTTGGTTCTTGGTTCTTTATTTTTCTCAAAACCCAAAAATATCGGCATTTTTCAAGCAAAAAATTGAAAAATTGCAAAATCATCGTTCTTGTTCTCGTTCTTCACTTATCGTTCTCGTTCTCATTCTTGTTCTTTTAATGTTTTCAACATTGTTCTTGTTCTCATTCTTGTTCTCAAAATTTTTGGTTCTTTTTGGTTCTTTGTTCTTTGTTCTCGTTCGTTCTCGCATCCCTGGTTTTTTGACAGATTTTTCAAATTTTGAACGGAAGGAAATGGCCAAATAAAAAAAAAAACAAATGTCGAATTCGTGTTTAGCGGGTCAAATTACCCCGATAAACACCCTTTCCGTGATTGTTTTCCATAAAGTTCGAAAATTTACTTTTTCTTTATACCTGCTACGAAAACGTAGGATTTCTCCCCTTCCGTAGGGTGCGAAAATACTCGATTTCATCGCAGTGTACTTTCCCGTCACACTGCGATGAAAAGTACTCTTTTCCATAGAGACACTAGATAGTGTCTCTACTTTTCCATCGCAGTGCGACGAAAAGAAGCGATTTTCAAGTCATTGCTTGCAAAAGTGTTATTGATATCAGCATTGTATGTCTACTTTTCATGACTAATTAATTATTGAATATTTCAAAATTCTTTATTTTCGTAGCTGTATAAAAAAAAATCTGTGGAAAAAGTGAATTTTCACACATTATGGAAAACGATCGTAAAAGTGGCGTTTATTGGGGTATTTTGACCCACTAAATACGAATTTGACGTTAGTATTTTCATTTGATCATTTTCTTTCATATAAAACGTTCAAAATTTAAGAAAAATCTATCAAAAAACAAAACATTTTTGTATGGATTTTCGAGATTTTTGGTCACTAGCACAAGGAAATCGCCAAATGTGAATACGTGTGGTTAATCTACATTAAAAAAAAACACGTTTTGGGGATAGTTTTAAAAAGTAGCAGAACTTCGCTGTTAAGCCCCTTTTCACTGTTTAAAATTTCCAATGGCCAAAACTTCACAAAACAGTAAATAAAAAATTATGAAAAAAAAAGTATCGTAAGTACACCACTACGAGATGTTTCTAAATTCGTGCTAAAGAACAGAAAATTTAAATTACCTGCTTCTGTTGAAATTAAAAATTCCCGAAAATAATGCAATAAAAATGGCCAAAATCCAAAATGGCGCGACAGTGCGATTTGATTTTGAAAAGAATTTTTATTATTGTTTCTTTTTTTCTTTTTCTTTTTCTTTGTAAAGGGCCACCTGCTGGGTCGGCATTTTTAAAATAGAACAAAGACTGTTTTATTGTTTTTTATTGCCCTAAACAACCTGAATTTTCATTAAAATTTGTCCCGAGTGCGGAGTCAAGCCGAAGTCAGGAGTCAACTTTCTCCCTTGATTCCGGGAGTCAAGCCGGAGTCAAAAGTCAACTTTTGGCAGACTCCTATTCCCTGATTTCAGACTTTGACTCTTGATTTCTGCTTGACTCCGGTCAATTTGGAATTGGTTTGACTCCGATTTTGAAGCAGGAAATAGAAATCAGCCAAAAAGTTGACTTTCGACTCAAGTTTAAATCTTTTTTTCTTTTTTTTTGTCCCCATTCCACATGGTGGGGGAAATTTATTTATAATTTTATTTACAGAAACCTTGATCTGTTGATGGTTTGCCAAAGGCTTATCCACATCAACAAACCAAGGGGAAACAAGGAAACAATACATTCAAGTACAATATTAATTACAACTTAATTATTAACATGTTTAAAGATATGAATTGGGTGGTGCGTTTAAAAGTGAAAGGTTGATGGTAGATTTGGAGGGAGATAATTGGGTTATGGAAACTTGTAATTGTTGTATTGATACTGCATTATTTCTGTGCTAAGTTTTTCAAATTGAGGGGAGTAGGTAATAAAATTCTTCTGGGTAAAGGGAAGTGGAATCAAACCGAGTTGAAAATTTATTTCTTATGGTGGTTATTAAGGGGAGGGAACATTCAAAAAGGAGGTGGTATGGTGTTTCATTTTCTTCTTTGCAACGACATAATGGAGATGTACTTTTTAAATAAAATTTAAATAATATTGAAAATTGCCATGACCTGTGAAAATTTGTGCTGTATGATATGTTGTTTCAAAAGAGGAGGAGTAAAAGGGTTCAAGTTTAGGAATAAGGATATGAGTTATTTCAGCATTTTCAGTCAAGTTCCAACATACTCGCCATTTTTCAAGGGCCCAAGAGTATAAAATGTTTTTTATAATCGGTCAAATTTTCTTGTTTGATAATACACCAAATGAATAGGTAATAGAAGTAAGTCCGCTATTATGACACAGTGTGTCTTATTTTTCATTTAGCAATGGAGAAGAGTTACCTACGGCTCAAAAAATAGAAAATTGAACTAGTCTGTTTTACCATAACTTCTGCATGACTGTTTATCGACTTGCAAAGAAAAAATTATACTCAAACTTTTTGTACGATAGCATCTTTCCTATGCAAGATGGAAAAAAGTTATGGAACAAAAAATGATTGTTTTTTAATTTTCTATAACTTTTGTTTCGAACTTTTTTTCACCTCTCCACTTTTTTGGATATTATTACAACCGGCTCGAAACTGCTGAACCGATTTCAAAAAAAAAAAAAAAACAATCGCACCAGGGTGTAGACTTTATTTCAATAAAAACCGGACCCCCCATATTTTGACTCAAACCGGTTTCTCAATTTACGGACACCCAATGGGTAGGACTAGAAGTTTGATTGTCGATCTTCAATGTCCTCGTTGCCAGGAACACATTGCTGTTTGAACTGTCTGTCCGTCTTGGTGTCTCTTTTCAGTTCTGAGGTGTTAAGAAGTGTTTGAAATAGACAAAGACTTCTGTGTCATACCATATGTACAAATAGTTACAAAACATTTTGGTTTCGATTTATAGAAAATTTTGTTAGTTTACTAATGGTGTACAACAGTTGATATTTTCTTTGAAATTACTTTCAAAATTGAGTAAAATGCCTATCTACTCGAGAATTTTTTTAGAACTTTTTTGGACTTCGACCGCTGCTGCTCATTTTTGCATAGGTATGTTTTTGTCATTTTGAAATGAATTTCGACAAAAAATCCAAATAGAAGGCAGAAAAATATTTTCAAGTTGAAAATAAATAAAAAACTGATATTTAAAAAATTAAAATTAAATTAAAAATTGTGTTCTTTAATTTGGTTTTATGGGTAAAAAACTGATTTAAAAAAATAATAAACCTCGCCAACGAATTTCGGTAGAAAATAAAATGAAAGCTGAAAATGAACAAAATATTAACTTGAAATATTCAAACACTTTTTTTCGTTATTGTTTTACAGATTAATAACTCTGATTGCAAATTCTCTCTGGATCCTTCCATTGTGTTTACATTATGCCGTTAAATCTGATTTCTTGCCCAAGTCAAAAGTATTTCAGCATGATGATTCAGTATCCCGTGTCATTTTTACAAATGTCTCATTTCAAGTGGAACCTATTGCAATAAACCCGCTTAATTATTATGAGTTTGTTTGCAATTCCGAGTTTTTTGTTGATAACTCGAATTTAATCGAGTACATTGGCGCTATCAGCAGAATAGCAATTTTGCTTCCCAGACGGTTTGGGAAAACATTAAATCTTTTAATGTTGAAATGTTTTTACGAAATTCCAGTAAAATGTGTTGATAATGTATGCAAACCTGTATCAAGGGAGGAAACACAAGCTCATCAAATTTTTGAAAATGGCTTGTTAACTACCTGCGAAGATACTACGATAGTGAAACTAAATTCAGATTTTCAAATAAAGTCAAAGCCCATCATGGCAAAGATGAATAAACGACCGGTTTTGTACTTCACTTTTCAAAGGATGACAGGGAGAATGATGAAGGATTTGAAATCCATCTATGCATATATTATTGTACAAATCCGCAAATCCTATAATGAACACTATTACTTGAAATTTAGTTTTCCTGCGTTTAATATTTACTACTTGAAGATGATAAATCCACCTGAAGATGAAAATGCTCAAGCTCAATTGATCCATGCTGCAGTAAGTGAGCTTGTAACTATGATATACAGGTTTTTCGGGAAATCTATAATGCTGCTGATGGACGAATATGATTCTATTTTAAATACCGCATTCTTAACTGAGAATCTGCTCCCAGAAGATGCTAAAAAGGACCTTGTGGATTTTTTTGGTCAGTTTTTCAATGTGTTGTTGAAAGACAATCACTGCATCTCGAAAGTCGTCCTTACAGGAATTATTGACTGGAAAAACGCCGACATTTTATCCAGCTTACTACAGGTGTCAACTGCTACAGTTAACCATAATTTTCCCTTGAACTGCTACGGCATCAGTGAGACCGATTTGAATACCATTTATCAGTACTTTCATGAGAACATTGAAAACTTATCAGATTCTGCACTCGACTTGAAGAAATATTACGATGGCTATTTGTTCGGAGATCTGAACATGAAACGTTACAATCCTATTTCAATAGCTCTTTATTTTAAAAGTCCATACTCTAACGAGAAAAGATTGAAACCATATTGGGGGGAAACTGGAGATATCTCCAGCATTTTACTCCAATTGATCAAGTTTTCTAATTTCGCTACACATTTTCTCTCTTTAATACTTCCCAACGGTATTTATGAAATCCAAATTTCCAGCAGATATCTGTTATCCTTAGAGGTAATGAAAACAATTTCATATTGTATCCAAAGTGCATCCAATTTACCACCCTCTGAGTGGTATATTACATCTAATGCCGATGTAAAAAACATATTTCTGTACCTATACGCCACCGGTTACCTCACAAAAAATGAACAAAGTACCGACACCCTTTTAATACTCCAGATACCTAATCAGGAAGTTCGTGAAGTACTATGGAACAATTACCACACAGTTCTAAGTAAACAAATTAATATGGAAAACAATGTTCAATTTCGATACGCCTTAGAAACATTTGCTCCCTTCTTGGGTGAAATGGTAAAAACGAACAGAACAAACTGCTCTAATCTAACCAAGTATTTCAATTTAGTTTTACTTGAATTACCTCCATTCACAAAAACTAGGGCTGGTGAAGAAGAACGGTATTATTACGCAAGCGAAGCCCAAATCGAATCCACATTTTCAGGTGTGTTGGACTGGTGCTATAACCAGTTGTGCCGACAAGAACAACATGATTTTAAAAAATCACACCAGTTTCCCGATAAAAGAACAGTGGGACGCCCCGATATAACCGTAATTTATAAGGAAAAAATCACTCTGTTTGAAATCAAGTTGGATTACAACTTCGACCATGCTTACATACAAGCCATGAAGTATGTCCATTTGTACTTCCAAAGAAGCGAATACGATGAAATAAACCAAATTAAAGTGATTCCATTCGTTGCACAAATGGACAAATCCGTAATTTCAAATGCCACCATTTGTACCCGAGATGACGTAAGTATACTCTTTGGTAGATATACCCAGAGACGGTTCGAGCACAAATTTTTGGAGGTATAAAGTTCAAAAATGCCGAATAAAAAATCAAAAATTTGAGAAATTTTTACATTGATTAGGGTAGAGGGAGGCAAGTGGACGAACTAACACGTTGACAAACTGTAATTCAAATATTTGTTGATTTTGAGCGTATGTCAATACCTTGGTGTGTTGACTGAACCTTTGGCTTTAAGAAAATGTGACGAGTGTTACAAAAAACGGAAAACTTTTGGACAAAAAGTCCAGTTTTGTCAAAAAGGTTAATTTCGTCATCTTGAATGAATTTTAAATCAATACTAAAAAGAATCAATGTAATTACATGTTCAATTATACATCAGTTACATACATATGCTTTATCTAGATAATCCCAGCAATTTTTCAGTCTTTTAAAAAATATTGATGTGTGACCTATCAAAATGGGGTAAAATTGATGGGTGACCTATGAAAAGGGGGTAGAATTTCATCCAAAATTTGGAAATGTTGACTAAACTTGTTTAAGAGAATTTTTTGAGAATTTTGAGCACATACCAATTTTACAATTTTCATCAATTTAAATTCGTCATCTTGCCCCCCAATTAAAAATTTGGTTTTTGTTAAAATACGATGGAAACTACCCCATTGTGTTCAGAAATGTTGATTTATTATATAAAAAAATTATTTACAAATTCAACTTATCTTTTGTGACTACAATTTCTTTCTCTTTAAGTTCATGTAATTTAGCCAAATCAACATTTTTCACATTTTCGTCATTTATTTTTGAATGATAATTTTTTAAGGCGAGTTCATACTATAGAAGGTTAGTACACACCTAAAGGTACCCTAGAAAAAAGTTTGGAGGCGTTACCTTACTCGATTCGTTATCTTGTCTCCCTCGCCAACTTGCCTCCTACTACAAAAGCAATATGAAGCAACATCATGTAAAGGGAAAAACACAATTTTCAGAGAGCAACGTAACGACAACTTGAAAAGTAACATTGTGTTCAAAATTAGGTCAATTTTTAATCTTGCTCACGCCTAGAAATTATTCCTTGGGTTTTCGGGGTCAATAAATTCCCAAAAAAATTCTATAACTCAAAAACTAAAGGGGTGACCGCATGAGTAAAAATTGCATTGAATTCCTTGATGTTTCCTCTATTTATGTACAAAATTTCGTCGAGATCGATGCATGTCTGATAAAACAGCGATCATTTTACGAAAAGAAGATTTGTCGCGATGTCAGAGTTCTTTTTGGTGTAAAAATCTTTATCTGAAACTGTTTAATTTGGAAAAATACTTGGCTGAGAGGGCAACCTGGACCTTGTAGATGATAGTTCAAGTGTCAAACTGACCAATGGACCAAAAAATGATGGATAAGCAGTGCAAAAAGAACCGAAACATGGTCATGTAAATGGATTCGCGCATTTTATTGAATTAACGAATTGGTTCTATTTACATGGCCATGTTTCGGTTCTTTTTGCACTAAGCTTATCCATCATTTTTTGGTCCATTGGTCAGTTTGACACTTGAACTATCATCTACAAGGTTCAGGTTGCCCTCTCAGCCAAGTATTTTCCAAATTAAACAGTTTCAGATAAAGATTTTTACACCAAAAAGAACTCTGACATCGCGACAAATCTTCTTTTCGTAAAATGATCGCTGTTTTATCAGACATGCATCGATCTCGACGAAATTTTGTACATAAATAGAGGAAACCTCAAGGAATTCAATGCAATTTTTACCCAAGCGGTCGCCCTTTTAGTTTTTGAGTTATGAATTTTTTTCGGGAATTTAATGACTATACTGTGTATTGAAAGCTTAGAGCATGCAGATACTACGTATAATACATAGAGCGCTCGAATAAACCGGATTTTGTTACGATTTCCTTTTCAAGTAGAAGACCTTCAAAATGCAATAAAACAATGTTTTACATTAATTAACTGGAATAAAAAACCTGCCAATTTTTTTAAAAATTATTCGAGAAGAAATACATCAGGACCGAGCGTAGCGAGGTCGAAGCTTTTGAAAAATTTGATTTCCAAACATCGAAAATGAGTTTTAATGAGAAAAAATTTGATAAAAATAGTTGGAATAATTTTGAGAAAAAATACGAAAAAAACATTTTTGAAGGATTTGGATTGTTTTGAAATAATGAAAGAAAAAATTTACGTAATAAGGCCGAGCGCAGTGAGGTCGAAATTTTTGAAAAATTTTGATTTGGGGAGTAAGTAATTTTAGAGTTGGATTGTGATTTCTGAAAGAAGACAATAAACTTGAAATTTTAAAAAGCTCAGTTTTTCATTGCTTATGCTGCAAAATTTCCAAACATGTTTATAATTTGCCGAAATTTCTAAGATTTTGCCGAATTACTCGAAATCTCCGAAATTGCCGACTGAAAATTGACTGGTGGGGGAGAGGTAATACCCCCCATACCCTTATCGTGCCGCCCCTGGATACCTATTTCATTGTTATGCCAAATTGCATTAGGCCTTTAATTGTAATCGCAATTCCCCCTCCCATACACAGTATAATATGGTTGAAGCCATCAATCCCACCATTAGAAATGATTTGACAACCATTCTAAGAAACACTGATATTTCCTCCGAATGCAAAGCGACGTGTATACGAATGCAAGACTGGACAGAATGGAATTGTGCTGCTGAAAAATCCCAGTTTGACAGATGGAGGACTACAGTCCTTGAAGACTGTAATGAATGGTTGACGAAGGAGATGACATATTTCCGATCCAGTTAATCGAGGATGAACTTCTAGGTATTAATCTTCTTGTTTGGTGTTTGGTAACTGTATAGTCATTTTTCTTCGTTGACATTAATATTAAGTCGTGTTCACAGTCCTGCGATAATACCAACAAGATCGATATGGCGGCGCTAATTCATGGTACTTACCTTTGCTCCTGCTACATCTCACCAAATGAAGACCATGCCTATCATTCTTATACGCATATAATCGGATCCAGTCACGTCAAATTCGCAATATCACAATTTACATTCAATTTGATGATTTTGAAGGCTGACACCTCAACTTTAATCCCCTCACGCCAAAAAGTCGAAGGTAAAGCACCAATTACGACTCACTTTTTTTAGAGTTGAAAAACTGCATGAAAATGAATTTATAAGTTAGATGCAATAGTACACAATTGAAAAGAACCGTCTCCTACCCTTCCACGATTTTTTTTTTTAATTAAAAGGGTCCTTTCATCCTTAATTGGTAACAATGTTCGTTTGTGGCTCAGAGTTAAATCACAATTTCAATTTGAAACGTTGTTCAGAAAGTTGTGAAACGTTTTTTTTTCAAAAAAATTCTAAAACTGAAAATTTGTGAACCATGTTTCTAAAAATACCACGAAAAAAATCGAAAAATGACGAGATTTTCTAATTTTTATTACCTAATTAAAATTACTGATTTTTCTGATGAACGGGGCATTATTTGAGAAATTAAAAATTTTTGACCGAAAAATCAGTGAAAAATCACAAATTTTCAATAAAAATTATTTCACTGATTAAAAAAGACAGAATTTCTGCAAATTCAATTGATTCAAATTTAGAGAGCGGGAAATGTGTTTAATTATGAAATAGGTAGGGTAGTTACTAAAATACTGCCTGAGCTAGTGATGGCAGTGAGCATATGCGGGGCCCGCAAATGCGCGCACATTTGCGCATTTGCGCGCATATTCTCAATTGAGAGTTTGAAAAATTCGCAAATATGCGCATTTTTCGTATTTTTTGCTCAGAAAAAAAGTCATGTGACACCTCAAAAAACGTGTCTAAGAACACTGATCTACAATTTATTTGAAATTTGTATCAAAACATCAAAGGTTGTGCCAAAAAATTCCCCAACCCCTCAATTTGAGCAAAAAAACTAAAAAATCTCATGATTTTTGAATACATTCTACATTTGAGGTGCGCAAATGTGGGCAAATGAGCGCATTTGCGGAGCTCCACTTAAAATGCGCGCATTTTGCCATCATTAGCCCGAGCGAAGCGAGAGCGATTTTTTTTTTGAAAAATCATACTCTTTTTAAGGGGAGCTCGAGCCTCCTGAACCCCTTGCCTTGGATGCACTTATGGGCACAGTCACCATTATTTTTTTCCCCCACAAAAATGTATTACCTACTTATAATTTAATGTTGATCATGCCTTGGCGAGCAAGAAAACATTATGTGATTTTTCACATAATGTTGTCCATAACGCACTGCAAATACAATTATGTGAAAAATCACATAATGTTACCATTTATGGTGTGTAAATTTACACGTTTATGTGTTTTTCACATGTTGCACTTTAAGAGATACCTACTATACAGGGTGTTTCAGGGTAGAAGTAAGGGATTCCAGGCAGTGACTAAGCGACACATACTGAGTCTTTGTAGGTATGTTTGCCTAGCCTCCGAACCGCAGGGGCTGATTTGCAACAATTCAAAAAATTTTTTTTTTCAATTTATAAATTTTTTTTTGAATGAGCGTAGCTTGCAAACCAAAATAGGTAGAGATTTGGAATTTGTTCGAGAGAAAAGAGAATTTTATCTAGATCACGATGGTCTGGTTGTTTTTTGTCTTAACAGATCAGGGAAGCAAGCAGCTGATAAAATAAACAGAAAAACGCTTGAAAAATGTGTGTCAAAACCTTCAATTTCCATCATTTTTGTTGAATTATTCAAAAATTTGTTCTCTTGACCGATCGATTAAATTAATGTTTCTAGAAGAAAAATGTTTGCTCTTTTTAATGCCGCAATCCCCGCCTCTCCATTTTACTTAGATGAAAAGTTATGCCCATTTAAATTCTTGAAAATGATTATGGAATTTCAAAAAAATACTTCATTCTCATTATTTTTGAGAATTTAAATGGGCATAACTTTTCATCTAAATAAGATAGAAAGACGGGGTTTGCGGCGTTGAAAAAAGAATACATTTCTTTTTCAATAATATCCACTTCATTGATGGGCAATCAGAACAAGTTTTTGAATAACTTAACAAAAATGTAAAAATTCCAAAAAATTATTTTATTGAAAAAATTTGAATTAGGTACTAAAGAAAAGCTTCGAATCGGCCACCATTTAGTTCGATACAAAGAGATGCTCGGCTGATAATATTGAGCGTCGCTGCTTCCAGACCTTCTCGATTATTTCTCATTTCAGATCAGTTCTAAAAAAAATTAATAGGTATGTGTTGATTATTATGATAAGCAGTTGATGAGATACCTATTCAGCGAAACCAAGAACGTGTGGTGGCAGAATCGAAAGAGTATTGAAACATTGAAAGAGAAATGCTCGCTCTTTTTAACGCCGCAAACCCCGTCTCTCTTTCTTACTTAGATGAAAAGTTATGCCCATTTAAATTCTCAAAAATAATGAGAATCAAGTATTTTTTTGAAATTCCATAATCATTTTCAAGAATTTAAATGGGCATAACTTTTCATCTAAGTAAGATGGAGAGGCGGGGATTGCGGCATTAAAAAGAGCAAACATTTTTCTTCTAGAAACATTAATTTAATCGATCGGTCAAGAGAACAAATTTTTGAATAATTCAACAAAAATGATGGAAATTGAAGGTTTTGACACAAATTTTTCAAGCGTTTTTCTGTTTATTTTATCAGCTGCTTGCTTCCCTGATCTGTTAAGACAAAAAACAACCAGACCATCGTGATCTAGATAAAATTCTCTTTTCTCTCGAACAAATTCCAAATCTCTACCTATTTTGGTTTGCAAGCTATGCTCATTCAAAAAAAAATTTATAAATTGAAAAAATTTTTTTTTTGAATTGTTGCAAATCAGCCCCTGCGGTTCGGAGGCTAGGCAAACATACCTACAAAGACTCAGTATGTGTCGCTTAGTCACTGCCTGGAATCCCTTACTTCTACCCTGAAACACCCTGTATAAGTTTCAGTTGTAATTTATAAATTGTAGCTGACTTAAGTAAATCTGCATATAAGTTTATTTATTTTTATTCATTTTGTAAATATTTTGTCATTCACATTTTTTATTTTGTTTTGTTTCGTACAATAAAGAAAAGTAAAATTTACGCTCACTCCTTTTCTGTTGAAAAATTCTGCAGTATAAAAAGGATCGAATTCCACAGTGGGATGGGGTCCAAAAAACAATTATTTGGATATCAAAAATTTTGGCAGTATGAGGTAGGTAAATCTCGCCATCAAGAAAATCTAGCAGAACTTCGATTACAGAAAAATTCCTCAGTTTCTCATCCTTCATTGATTCCTCCTTCAATTTCCTCCGCCTAAGCCCAGCCTATTGCAATGATTTGCTCTTTGGTGAATAAACTTCAGCACCTATAATCGCGGATTATCTATATTGGTGACCTATTTGATCGATTAAAACACAATTTTCCAAAATTCGTAACTTTGTTGGATTCAAGAGCTTCGAAAAACTCTTCACAGTTGTTCAAATTTTCTTTTAATAATTTTTTTTTGCTTTCTTTCTGTGCAAATTTTTTATTATTCATCAAGTAGGTAGTAGGTACCAGAGTCGTGGGAAAACACACAAAAATGGAGCATACCACATAAGTTAAACTCAGGAACGAAAACCGAACCATCCGAAAGAAAAAAGGAAAACAAAAATAAATTTTTACAAATATGCCGAGAGATAGAAAGGGGCATCGGAAAACCAAATTTCCTTTCCATTCTCACACATACGTTTTATTTTTTTTTTCGAGTATATTTGTACTTACAAAATGTGAGAAACTGTACAAATAGAAATTGTTTTAGTTCCTTTGGAACTCGGACTTTATTTTATTTCGTTTATGAAGATTTTCGAGTAAAAATGAGGTACCGGTGAAGATGGATTTTGTTCGAGTTGGTTCCTTCAAGACATCCTGAATCGAAGTAAACTGTTGAGCCGAAACAAAAATAAATCGAAAGTACATCATAAAACAACTTCTTATTCAAAAAACTTGATACACAATAATTGTTTGGAAAATTATAAAACGAGGAATATTTCTTTGATGAGCATGGCGGAAGAAGACGCCATGAGATTGGAGATTGAGTAAGTGACAGGGGTTTGTTGTATGTATTTGATGAGTATTGAGTATTTCTAGGATTTTTTTAGCTATGAAGGAGTCAAAATGAATGCAGATTGCAGAAAGGTTTCGTATAATGCTGGAATGGTCAGTACCAAGAAATATGGCCCAAATCGTAGAAATTTGGTTCAAATTGAATGAAAAGTGATTTAGAGTTGAGTTTAGTAGCAAATATGAAAATCCGGGAGCCGTAAGATGGTCAATGTTTTGGGTAGGGGTGATAATTTTGCAATATCTTTCGAAGTTGAAGGCAGAGGTTACTCAAAAACTGTATCAAGGCCTCTAAAATAATTTTGTAACGATTTTAGCCTCATAATTGAAAGTTCATCCCTTTCTACTTGCTCTTTAAAATTCAATTTAAAAAGTTCAAAAAAAATTAAAATTTGAAAAAAATTTACCGGAATGGTCTTGAAGTATGCATAATTGCATATGTTGTTGCCCAAAAATACCTAATTGTACATATATGTACCTTTCTCCCTTTTTTAAGAAAATTTAGATTGATTTTTCTGCTAAAAGTTGAGAAAAAAGATGGGGAAAAATCTTTAATAGAATCGTTTCATTGTCATTATTTTTATCAAAAATGTTTATTATTGACAATTTTCTTATTTTCGAAAAAAATTTTGATTTTTGAAAATTCGCAGAGGTGAAAGGAAGGAGATGGTAAGTAACAGTGAAAAATTGCCAATAAGTAATGATAATTTTAGGAAAAAATAGTTGCACTGTGATCATGATCATTTCATTAAAAATGTCCTAAAAATATTTTTCGATTTTTATCACAGAAATAAAAATAGGGGAAAGTATTTAGTTTTCCAAGGGAAATTTGATAAATTGAAAAAGTCTAAAATTGTATCTTTTGGCAAAATCTGCTGTAAATTTATTGAGACCATTTTTTGGTAAGTATTCAATTTTTTTACATTTCAAGTTCAACGATCTTTTAAATTTTAATGTTTTAATTTTTTTTTAAATTGAATCTTAACATTTTTAATTTTTTGTAAATTTCTGAGTTTTTTTAAAATTAAAAATCTTTTTGAACTTAAATTTTTAATCGTTTTTTTAATTTTTTAGAAAATGGTTGAATTTTAAGGTTGAGTTGGAAGAAGTAAAGATTGAGTCAGAAGCTGACAGTTTGGAGTCCTGGTTTTTTGATGAAACATGGTTATTTTTTGGAAGAGAGGGGACTGGGGGAGTCAAACCTATCTTGGCATTCTTTCACCGATGTGATTAAATACAAGAATGGAGTAAATTTTGACTCCAAATCAGTTCGAGTTTGAAATACAGTATAATTTAAAATTACTAGTGGTATTCTGGGGAAAAAATTTGTCAAGAAATCAAATTCAGTTCATTTTTTGAAGATTTTCTTCCTCTGGCCCTTTTTGCCACATCACTGACTTTGAATGACTGTATGAAGATTCAGGAAGGTTTTGAATGAGTATACATACACTATACAGAGTTGCTCAAATGCTAAAAATTATTGTAAAATAATGTTTCTTGCAAAATAGTACTCGAAACCCCAAACTAAAAAGGAAAAAATTACTTTTTTACAAAAACACACATTAAATAATTAATTCTACTTCTGCAGATATCCTGAAGACGTTTCACTGGCCCCCTTGACCGAAAACCATGCCGAAGAAATGTACAACAACTGGGTTCTAAAAGACAACTTCACTATCGATGCCTTAAAATACGACATTCGTTATAACGACGAAGCACAATTCGGAGTTTTTTGGAAAAGAACCGGAGATCTGTTGGCTAGTTTCACAGAAGCTGAAAGAACCTCATTGAAATCAGCGAAAAAATACAAATAACCCTTACCTACTTACCATAGAGAATGCTATTCTCAATAATTTACATTTTGAAATCTCTGAACTCTGGGGAGTCACAATCGATGTCACCCCCCCCCCCTCCAATCAAATATTGGACGAAGTTCAAATAAATTTGATTTTTTTGTAGCATATTTTTTGTCACTTTTTTGAGCAACCGCGCTTGATTTGTAAATTAACTCACAAGGGACCTAAGCGAGGTCTGACACCCCAAAAAACAAGAATTATTTGATAAGCTTGAAGAGCATCACAAAAAACTTCCCCAGCCAAAAAATGTTAGCCCCCAAGGACCCGTTCAAGAAAAAACAGGTTCCAGAAGATCGGAAGGGGGTGGAGGTATCGTATTGTCCCCTGCCGTATAAGTTACCTGCAAAACAGTTCAGACTTTTTTTTCAATATTGCAAAATAAAAAAATTAAGATTTGATTTTTTCGAATGAGTGGATTGATTATAATTTAAAAAACCTTACGCAGTCGCGTAAGGTAACCGACTTTTCGGTTTTCACATACAACATAATGTAAGTTTATTAGCATCGAAGGATGATTCAACTCGAAAAAGTAAGGCCAAATTTGAAATCAACAATCCTTTTTACATAATTTATATTGCTTCTTTTCAAGTTAAGTTCAAAATTTTGAACTTCGATACCTCTTATGACATCTAGGGAAATTCAAATCGAAAAACTAAGGCCTTTGAAATCAGTTTCAAGTTATTACTCGAAATTAAAAATTTTTGCCTAGTACCCAATTCCAAAATTTTGGACCTCAAAGCTGTCTAATGTACATAGGGGAACCTAGGGGGCTGAAATCGAAAAACCAAGGCCAAATTTGAAACATAACCCCAAATTACATAAAAGCTGTATGTATAATTTTAAAGTAATTGCCGAAATTGAAATTTCAGCCTTTCCCTCCTCCATCCCCTCAGGCATCCTCAAGTCCCTAGGGACATCTAGGGGATTCGAATCGGTAAAACAAAGACAAATTCGGAATCCGCGACCCACAATGTGTCAGAATGTGCCCTTTTACCGAATTTTGAATGCCAAAATGCAAAATGTGAGTTTTGAACCTCTCATTACGCCCTTTGGTGACCGTTTTTTGAGTAAAGGAGGCGTCCCGCAAAAAAGTTAGTGAAGGACGTTGTAGAGAATTAAATTTACTTTCGTCAGTGTGTCATCACATTTTTTTGAGTGGGCTTAGTTTTCAAGTTATTCACGCTCAAAGTTCAGATAAGAAATTCAAAAAAACTGTTAATCAATTTTCAGTTACCTGGTGGATGGCATACCTGAACCGATTGAACTGAAATTTTTACTGTATCACCTTCCAACTTTCCTCTGTCACTTCTGAAAATTTCAGCTCAATTGGTTCAGGGGTTCTTGAAAAATAAAAATTTAAAGCATTCTGCAACTTTTACTTCATTTGATTGAAATTTCTAAAATTCCCACCTTTTTTATTTTATTCAAATTTCTCAAAGTTCAAAGTAACATATCTCGAAAACAGCTGATTGGATTTTAAATCGGTTTGAAAATCTCAAAATTTCAATCCTATCTCTACAATTTTTGAGATATGTAACCCCTTCTGAAAGTTACCAGCTTTCGAGTTTAATCAAAGACAAAACTGTACATCATTCATTCAAATCTCTCAAAGTTCAAGGTTAAATATCTCAAAAACGGTTGAATGGATTTTAAATCGATTTGAAAATCTCAAAATTTCGATCCTTCCTCTACGATTTTTGTAATATCTGTCCCCTTATGAAAGTTCACAGCTTTCGTGTTTAATCAAAGACAAAAGTGTACCTTTTTCATTAAAATTTCACAAAATTTTTTTTATTCATTTATTCAAATTTCTCAAACTTCAAAGTTCAATATTTCGAAAACGGTTGAATGGATTTCAAATCGGTTTGAAAATCTCAAAATTTAAATCCTTCCTCTACAATTTTTGTAATTTGTGTTTTTTTCTGAAAGTTCGCCGGTTTCGAGTTTAATCAAAGACAAAAGTGTACATCATCATTCATTCAAATTACTCAAAGTTCAAAGTTGTGATATGTGTATTCTTCTGAAAGTTCACAGTTTTCGAGTTTAATCAAAGACAAAATTGTACTTTTTCCATTCAAATTTCTCACATTTTCACCTTTTTTATTCATTTATTCAAATTTCTCATACTTCAAAGTTTAATACCTCGAAAACGGCCGAATGGATTTCAAATCGGTTTGAAAATCTGAAAATTTCAAGCTTGAACTTTTTAGATTTTCAAACCGATTTAAAATCCATTCAACCGTTTTCGAGATATTGAACTTTGAAGTTTGAGAAATTTGAATAAATGAATAAAAAAGGTGAAAATGTGAGAAATTTGAATGGAAAAGGTACAATTTTGTGCTCGATTAAACTCGAAAGCTGTGAACTTTCAGAAGAAAATATATATCACGAAAATTGTAGAGGAAGGATCGAAATTTTGAGATTTTCAAACCGATTTAAAATCCATTCAGCCGTTTTCGAGATATCTTACTTTGAACTTTGATAAATTTGAATGAATGATGTAAACATTTGTTTTTGATTAAACTCGATTGCGGCGAACTTTCAGAAGAAAACACATATCACAAAAATTGTAGAGGAAGGATTGAAATTTTTAGATTTTCAAACCGATTTGAAATCCATTCAACCTTTTTCGAGATATTGAACTTTGAAGTTTGAGAAGTTTGAGAAATTTGAATAAATGAATAAAAAAGGTGAAAATTTGAGAAATTTGAATGAAAAAGGTACACTCGAAAGCTGTGAACTTTCAGAAGAAAACATATATCACAAAAGTTGTAGAGGAAAGCTTGGAATCTTTAGATTTTCAAACCGATTTGAAATCCATTCGGCCGTTTTCGAGGTATTAAACTTTGAAGTATGAGAAATTTGAATAAATGAATAAAAAAGGTGAAAATGTGAGAAATTTGAATGGAAAAGGTACAATTTTGTCTTTGATTAAACTCGAAAACTGTGAACTTTCAGAAGAATACACATATCACAACTTTGAACTTTGAGTAATTTGAATGAATGATGTACACTTTTGTCTTTGATTAAACTCGAAACCGGCGAACTTTCAGAAAAAAACACAAATTACAAAAATTGTAGAGGAAGGATTTAAATTTTGAGATTTTCAAACCGATTTGAAATTCATTCAACCGTTTTCGAAATATTGAACTTTGAAGTTTGAGAAATTTGAATAAATGAATAAAAAAAATTTTGTGAAATTTTAATGAAAACGGTACACTTTTGTCTTTGATTAAACACGAAAGCTGTGAACTTTCATAAGGGGACAGATATTACAAAAATCGTAGAGGAAGGATCGAAATTTTGAGCAATTTTCGTGATATGTGTTTTCTTCTGGAAGTTCGCCGCTTTCGAGTTTAATCAAAGACAAAAGTGTACATCATTCATTCAAATTTCTCAAAGTTCAAAGTAAGATATCTCGAAAACGGCTGAATGGATTTTTAATCGGTTTGAAAATCTCAAAATTTCGATCCTTCCTCTACAATTTTTGTGATATGTGTTTTCTTCTGAAAGTTCACAGCTTTCGAGTTTAATCGAGGACAAAATTGTACCTTTTCCATTCAAATGTCTCATATTTTCACCTTTTTTATTCATTTATTCAAATTTCTCAAACTTCAAAGTTCAATATCTCGAAAACGGTTGAATGGATTTCAAATCGGTTTGAAAATCTGAAAAGTTCAAGCTTTCCTCTACAATTTTTGTGAAATGTGTCCACTTCTGAAAGTTCGTAGCATTCTAGTTTATTCAAGGACAAAGTGTACATTTTTCAGTCAAATTTCTCAAAGTTCAAAGTTAGATATCTCGAGAACGGCTGAATGGATTTCAAATCGGTTTGAAAATCTCAAAATTTCAATCTTTCCTCTACAATTTTTGTGATATGTGTTTTCTTCTGAAAGTTCGCCGCTTTCGAGTTTAATCAAAGACAAAAGTGTACATCATTCATTCAAATTTCTCAAAGTTCAAAGTAAGATATCTCGGAAATCCATTCGGCCGTTTTCGAGATATTCAACTTTGAAGTTTGAGAAATTTGAATAAATGAATAAAAAAGGTGAAAATTTGAGAAATTTGAATGGAAAAGGTACAATTTTGTCTTTGATTAAACTCGAAAACTGTGAACTTTCAGAAGGAAACACATATCACAACTTTGAACTTTGATAAATTTGAATGAATGATGTACACTTTTGTCTTTGATTAAACTCGAAAGCGGCGAACTTTCAGAAAAAAACACAAATTACAAAAATTGTAGAGGAAGGATTTAAATTTTGAGATTTTCAAACCGATTTGAAATCCATTCAACCGTTTTCGAAATATTGAACTTTAAAGTTTGAGAAATTTGAATAAATGAATAAAAAAAAATTTGTGAAATTTTAATGAAAAAGGTACACTTTTGTCTTTGATTAAACACGAAAGCTGTGAACTTTCATAAGGGGACAGATATTACAAAAATCGTAGAGGAAGGATCGAAATTTTGAGATTTTCAAACCGATTTAAAATCCAATCAGCCGTTTTCGAGATACTATCTTACTTTGAACTTTGAGAAATTTGAATAAAATAAAAAAGGTGGGAATTTTAGAAATTTCAATCAAATGAAGTAAAAGTTGCAGAACGCTTTAAATTTTTATTTTTCAAGAACCCCTGAACCAATTGAGCTGAAATTTTCAGAAGTGACAGAGGAAAGTTGGAAGGTGATACAGTAAACATTTCAGTTCAATCGGTTCAGGTATGCCATCCACCAGGTAGCTGAAAATTGATTAACAGTTTTTTTGAATTTCTTATCTGAACTTTGAGCGTGAATAACTTGAAAACTAAGCCCACTCAAAAAAATGTGATGACACACTGACGAAAGTAAATTTAATTCTCTACAACATCCTTCACTAACTTTTTTGCACGCCTCCTTTACTCAAAAAACGGTCACTAAAGGGCGTAATGAGAGGTTCAAAACTCACATTTTGCATTTTGGCATTCAAAATTCGGTAAAAGGGCACATTCTGACACATTGTGGGTCGCGGATTCCGAATTTGTCTTTGTTTTACCGATTCGAATCTCCTAGATGTCCCTAGGGACTTGAGGATACCTGAGGGGATGGAGGAGGGAAAGGCTGAAATTTCAATTTCGGCAATTACTTCAAAATTATACATACAGCTTTTATGTAATTTGGGGTTATGTTTCAAATTAGGCCTTGGTTTTTCGATTTCAGCCCCCTAGGTTCCCCTATGTACATTAGACAGCTTAGAGGTCCAAAATTTTGGAATTGGGTACTGGGCAAAAATTTTAATTTCGAGTAATAACTTGAAACTGATTTCAAAGGCCTTAGTTTTTCGATTTGAATTTCCCTAGATGTCATAAGGGGTATCGAAGTTCAAAATTTTGAACTTAACTTGAAAAGAAGCAATATAAATTATGTAAAAAGGATTGTTGATTTCAAATTTGGCCTTAATTTTTCGAGTTGAATCATCCTTCGATGCTAATAAATTTACATTACGTTGTATGTGAAAACCGAAAAGTCGGTTACCTTACGCGACTGCGTAAGGTTTTTTTTTAAGCTAAAATATCCATCCTAGATGGCGTTGTCATCGCTCCAAGGGTCATTCTTAATTACACCGGATTAAAAGTTACAAAACGTCGGGGTTTTCTCCCTTTCGAGGATATTTTCTCATTCGAAAATCTCGTATGTAAAATTCGTACCTCCCCCCCCCCCCTCCCTAAAAGGTCGTTAAAGCTCGACTCGAGACAAATCCAAAGTCGAAAAGTAACTGGAAAGAAAACGACTTCTTTATCCTAATGATACAGTTAAACTCGGCATACAAATGAGATTTTCCACCAAAGTACCCAGCGCTACAGATACACATCGTACGTGGGTAATTCTACCAAAACTGTCGCATTTAAGTTACTTGTAAATTTCTCGAGTACTAAATGCGCTAGAGTGGTTTTTTTTGAATTGTCTTATTGAATATCATCTCCCCCACCTCTTCCAGTGAAAAAAATAATTTTTCCCCTCCCCCACCACCCCCTGCATAAATTTTAATGGTCAAAAGTTCCATCGTCGTGGCTGTTACCACTCATGGTTTTCAACTTTACTTACCCCTAGCACTGAAGATAATTGATATTTTTGAAAAATTTTTAAAACATGATATTGGTAGAGTGATGGGGTACACATTGACCTCTTCGAGGGTCACCAGAAGGGCACTGGGTGACCTCAAGACGAGACCAAAACTCTGTTACTAGGTTTTTGTTCCATCGTCGTGGCGAAATTTCATTAATTTTTTCTGGCTCTGTTACTTCGTATTTTATCTTTTTCAACCTCAATACTGATTCAGGGGTGTAATAGGAACGACCTTTATCGGTTGAATTTTAAATTCCCGACTACTTGGTCAATCTTGAAATAAAAATTTGTGAAAATTCTTGTGTTTACAATTTTTACATTCCATCGTCGTGGCTATCAATTTTTCGAATTGTGCTTATGGTATTGAGCTACAAATAAGAAAAATATATTCCACAAGTAAGTATATCAACACAAATTCATCACAATGAACTTTAAAATCAATTCGCAATTGAAAAAATGGGAAATATTCAAGATTTTTCTTACGTCGTGGCTACTGTTTTCATTTCCTTCGTCGTGGCGAAGATGATTTTTGCATCCACGACGAAGGAATTTTTATCCGCAACGTGAGAACTTTGAACATATAAATAGTATAATTCATTCTGCATCCAGTGGGCTTGATCCCTTCAATGAATTAGGTGCCACTACGATGGAACTAAAGACCACACAAAGGAAATTCTATGGTCATGGAACCCACGGTTATAGATTTTCCATAGTCGTGGATACCAAAAATTTGAATCGCCCCACACCCTCCCCTGGGGGCTATGAACTGAGCCAAATACAAAAAATGGTGTCTCGAACGTATACATTTTAGATTTCAATCAAAAAAATTTAAGAAATTCAACTTTTATTTTTCGAATTTCATATACTGGAAATGCGACAGTTTTGGTAGAATTACCCACGTATTCTCTTAACCTACTTATATCGCCGAATCCAAACATGGAAATTATTTAACGCGCCGAAGTACACCCTCGAAAAAGCGAAACCTCTTCGGGTTCGGTAACTTGCGATGCTTCTTAAATCTTTACGCTTCTTTCTCGCATCGCGACGACGACGGTTCGATATTCTCGTTACTAATAAATATACGCGGTCGTATTCGCCGGTAGCTTATTCTCGAATACGTCGAAATCCTTTGTGACAATATAGTGAAACTAATCGTCTCGATATCACGCCAAAAATATACCTTTATATCCAGCCAACCGACGTACAAATAGTAACAAATCAACTCCCAAAGAGACCAACCTTATGATGCAATTACCATCATCTTTATACTCTTTAGATTTGCTTTCGTTTCCTTTTTTTCCCCTGCTGCGGCACGACTTAGAGGAAATGATTTTTTGAATTTCATCTCTTTTTTCCACGAGCCTATTTTATTTTTTCACCTCGATAACGAATAAAAAAGAAATCTGCGGGTGGAGGGGAAATAGAGGAAGACATCATTTCCGTAATCCTACGTATGCTGCGGAGTATAAATAAGGCAATCGTATATACTCGTATACGTAATCAATCGCTATTGAAATAGGTACACTACTAGCTGCTATGTATTTGTTAAAAACAACCACCTTATAAGCACGTATAAAAATAATAAATTGGTTGTATCTTTTTTCTTTTTTTTTTTTTGAAAATTTTCGCCATCGTCTTTGTTTTTTCAAACTGAAGGTATACCGAGGTTTTATTTTGTTTTTGGCATCTGACGTCTGCGCCAGGCCAACGTAAACATCAGAAAGAAAGTTTTCATAAGTTTTTGTTTAGACTACGGATCAAGATAAATTACATAGACGAGTTATACTCGGTAGTTACTATACGTTTACTACGTTACGTGCGTACGATAGTTGTACGTTTTTTGAAACGCTATACGTAGATAGATATAACCGCTCTTAAATATAACGTTTTGTTACTTTGTAGAATAAAGTGTAGTATTTGAGGATGAAGGGAAGATGTGAAATGATTTTCTTCTTGCTTTTTTACCTTTTTTTTTTGGTATTTAATTCCTTTGTTTCTCTATCACCTCTCATACACATATACCATTGATTTTTTTTCAACATATTTTTTTAGCGATTTGGGACTATTGTGGGCGGGGGGGGGGAGGAATCTGAAGAATTGAAAAACATTAAAATTTGACTTTTTTTAATAGTCCAGGCATTTCAGAAGTTGACCTTCCAAAAAAATTTGAGTTGTGAAAATTACCAATTTTGAGGGTCGGGAAATTTACCATTTTCGAGTCGGAAAAATTACTAATTTTGAGTTGGAACAAGTGAAAATTTTGTTGATTTCCAAATTTTAGAATAACCATTTTATTTATTATTTTTCATCAAAAAAATTAATCCCAACTGATGTGTTGAAAAATGTTCAATTTTCCCAACTCATAAGTAAAAAATTTCTTCGGGGGGGGGGGGGGGGGGGGGAGGAGAAGCTCCCCCTCCCCCCTATCGGTACGTCACTGCTTAGGTGTTAAAAATTGATTTTTAAGTTGACACTGATTTTGGACCTTTCAGAATTTTATACTAAAATTCGTCGCATTTTTATCCATATAAATTCATCAAAATTCAAAAATTTTAAAAGAAAAAAATGAGAGAAAAACGAGAATGAAAATTTCAGAAAATCAAAATTTTAAATACCAAAAAAATGCAATTCTGAGCAAAAAATTTTCATCCCCCCCCCTTCAAAATGAGAAAAAGCTGAAGTAGGTACCTACAACTTGATTTTAATCCCTTACAATAAAATTAAATTGTTCATCAATGATTCACTCAGCGAATGTAAAATTGTTCTCAAACGATTAAATTTACATTTTAAGTAATAGGTAGTCAAAGTGGTCAAAAAGCAAAGAATTTTGTTTAATTTTTTATTCAGAATAGTGAAAGGAATCCTTTTCAGAATTGTGTGGAGGAGGAGAAGGAGGAGAAGGAAGGAGCGTCTTTTTAATATTTTTGATCGAAAAAAATTGAAAAATTATATGATTTCAGACAGAATTTTCCAAAATACAGGGGAAAATATTTTATGCAAATGAAAATGAAAATTAACACTTATTGTTTGAGTGAAGCAAAATCGAAAATTCAAAAAAAAACACACTTACGATTTCAAAAACAACCTATGTTCAGAAAATCCCAACAAAATTTGAGGAATTAAAAAAACAGTAAATATTGAGGAAAGAGAAAACCCAAAACAATCAATTCATGGCAAACCACATACAGGAAAATAAAAAAAAAATCAAGTCAGATACAAGAAAAATCAAAAAAACTAAACAATTTGAAAGAAAGTCTAAAAAAAACAATCGAGTAGGAAATCACCAAACAAAATACAGGAAGAAATTTTTAAAAATCCAATACGTTGAAAAAAACATAAACAATATTCATATTAAAAAAGAACCACAAACCGAAAAAATCTCGAACTACAAGCAAAAAAATAAGAAAAGCTATGTTCAGAAAAATAACGTAGTAATAGTTTTAAAAAACTGAAAGAACAACCAAACAACATTCGAAAAAAAACACATATTTGGAAAAAACCCCGATCAACAATTTGACGAAACCAAAACAACCCAGACAGAAAAGCATAAATCAAAACTAGTAAAAAACAAAGGTTATATACACATAAAAATACCCTAAACCAATCCATATCTGAAAAAAAATCAACCTGTTTCAAATATACCTAAAACACACACAAAAAATAAAAAAATTAATCTTTTTTGGAAAAACTAAAAAGACCATTTAGTACATGAAACAATCAAACCATGTATCTACCTAAAAAAGCCAAAATAACCCAAGTTACATATACCATGCTCAGAATGAGCTAAAAAAATTGAAAAAAAAAACAAAAAATTCAATTCATCTTTGAAAAAAAAAAACAAAAATCACTCAAAAGAAAAAAAAAGAAAAAATCAAACCACGTACGGAAAAGAGCCAAAAAATCTGAATTATTTAGAATGAACCAAACCATGCATAAAAAATATCAGAAAACCAACTCAAACCTAGAAAAAAAATCAGTCAATGTCTAAAAAAAAACAAACAAATCACATGCAAAAAGAAGACAAAAAACTAACCCATAAATAAAGAAACATTAAACCAGGTAAAGAAAAGGGTCCAAAACCCCTCCAGTTTTGAAAAAAAAAACGAATCCATAATTTTACAAAAACCAAAAATAATCCTCCGTCGTAAAAACAAAGCAATATTTCATCAGTCAAAACCAACTCTTCAACCCATACATAAGAAAATGCCATAAAAACCAATTTCAGTTGAAAAAAAATAAACCCCTGTTCTGAAAACATCAATACCTCAGATAGAAAAAATCCAAAAAATCAGTCTACATTTGGAAAAGTCCAATAAAGAAATTAATCTCATTACAAGTGAGCCTAGATATAGAAACCACCATCAAGCGTCAAAAATTGTTTTCTGAGTTGAGGTTCCTCCTTGATTTTACTCCTTCTGAAAAGCCCAAAATCAGTGTCAACTCTAATACATACTAATTTTTGACACCTAAGGGTGGTTCCTCTTTTTATATCCAGGCTCACATATTCTGACGAGAAAAACGTAATCCACAGGTTAAATTTGCATCACGATTTTTTATTTTAGATTTTTCCATTAAATTGTCTTGAAATTGTAAAATTATTTCACTTGAATAAAATACCAATTTGATTGAAATTAGTCCTGAAAACTACAGGGTGCTCTAGGGAGGGTTTTACTCTTTCATGGTATCTACTGGATCTGAAAAATGAAAATTATTACTATTTTATGGATTTTTCTTGTCATTTTTATGCAATTTTTCTTGCTTCAAATTTGCCCAAAAAGAATCTCTATTTTATCCTCCCGGGAAAAAAAATTGGATCCAATTGGATCTGATTGGATCCGAAAAATGGCGCGATCCAATCGGATCCAAGTGGATAAAAGTAGATACAAACAAATCCAAATTAATCCAATTAAAGACATTTTTCTCTTTAAATTGAAAAAATTTGAATCCAATTGGATCTTTTTGGATCTAATTGGATCTAATTGGATCTAAAAGAAATGTTATCCAATTAGATCCAAAAAGATCCGATTAGATCCAAAAAGATCCAATTGGATCCAAATTTTTTCAATTTAAAGAGAAAAATGTCTTTAATTGGATTAATTTGGATTTGTTTGTATCTACTTATATCCACTTGGATCCGATTGGATCGCGCCATTTTTTGGATCCAATCAGATCCAATTGGATCCAATTTTTTTCCCCGGGCTTCCATATAAAAATTCAAAAAAAGAGGGAAATGTTGAAAAATCTTGATATTTTCTGAATTTACTACGTTTTTGTAAAATTTTTCTGAATTTTTTTTGGCAAAAAGCTCTTCCTCCGGCTTTTAAATCGGTGTTTTCATGCATATGGGTCACCTTCAAAATTATCAGAAAAATCTGTAAACATTTAGACCTTATCTCAAAATTTCCTTATTATTTGATTACAAATAAATTGATCCAAATACAGCCCCAAAACTACATAAAATAATTTCAGCATCCAGAGAAATAATTTTCGAATTTCGACATAATTCGAGCAAACCACCTACATTAAAAAGACCCGCAAAAAACATCCAATAAAACTCGGAAAACCCCCAACTACCAACTAATTACACAACACCCATAAAACCTATCAAATTAAAAAACGATTCACCTCCACCGCCGGCTCTCTACACACTCGATTATTTCACACCCGCAGGTATTTAAACTACACAAAAACTCGTCCAATTTCCAGCCATAATTCACCTTTAACAACAACCAAGACGAAAACCACAGCTTGAAAAAAATCCCCCCAAGAGTATCGAACTCCGCAAACCTCGATAAAAATTTCACAAACACTATCAACACTTGTACCTTGAACTCCCACCGAGCTCTAAAGTTTCACGCTATTTCGAAACCAAAAAGGTAAGTAAACCCTCTCGACACATAATTTCGCTGCCCATTAAAACTACCCATTACTAGTAACTGCTAAACGATCGGAATTTTTCGAACACCTTGCGACCGGATAACATAAACAACCCAGAGTGGTGTTTCTTCTAAAATAACGTAATTTTCAAAATAACCTAACGTCTTTGGTATTTAATCGAAGGTTCGAGGGGTTTTTCCCCCCCTCTTTCAAATAAAAATATATGTTTGAATGGTAGGTATACATATAACGTACCTACGTACAATATAAGTACATTATATTACTTTCAAGATGGTGCTATATTTACAGTAGTTCAGCACATTTATCTTGAAAATCGCCAAAGGCTCCGACCATTTTTCCTATTAAATTCTTTATTTTCGGGCTCTTAAACATTGTTAAGTATCGACGTTACAGCCCGAATATATTTCAACTTTGGACATAAACCGCCATATATGGTCAAAGCTTTTGAATAATTTATTAGTTCGCGGCTTCGCTTTGGTATTTCTGCACCCTGCGCCTGGATTATCGAATAGATTCATCGAGAATATTTAATTATCTCAATTAACTCAGCCATGCTAGTAATACGACCTATGTTGGGTTATCTTATGCCTCGAAATTGATAAAATTTACACGTACCGACTTCTGATCCGCATAGACGATCGACAATATCGAGCGTTGGTCCACACATTGGGTCATCGATGCACACTTGCTTGGCCATAATACAATTTAACGTCACAATACCGGAATCGTTAACTTCGATGAAATCTGCGCAAAATTTAAAAAAACACCAATTAAATAAAGTACCTACATCAAAGGTAAATATTGAAATGAATACTTAAAATTGGATACCGCGATTCATCTGGTACCCCTGCCCCGCCCTTGACACCGTTGCCCATCTTTAGGGGTTTAAAAAAATCGTTATCGTCTCAACCCGGATAATTTCGTTTTACTTTTAATCCGCTATTTAGTATACGCATCACAGTATTTAAAAATTTATTCTTTTTCTGCGTCTTTTTTGCCCTTTGTTTTTGGACATAACGCGAGCGACGCGACGTGTACCAGAAAAAAATACGACAAAAGAATACTGCAAAGTTTTCTGATTGTTTTATAAAAGTTTTCCAGCGCGATTTTTAATGGCGTTTTTTTCGTCCTGTTCGTCGTCTCGCGTTTTAGAAAACTACGCTATTAAATGTTCAAAGGGAAATTTATACCGGGTACGTTTGAGATTCGATGCTGTAAACGTAAGTTATCCAGTGGTAGGTATAGTTAGATGGTAGGGACCTATTTGATTTTTTGGTCGAGACGAGTGCTCGAGATTGGAATTTTTTGAGATGGAAATTCTCGACAAGATAATAATTATTCAATATGTGAATGGCAATTTTTTTCGAAAAATTATTCTGAAAATAGTTACCCAAATAAAAGGTAATCGAAATCGTTGAAAATTCAACAAAATTTATTCAAAAAGTTGTAATGCTTCACCTTGATAATAAATTTTATCCAACTTTGCGATTTTCTCAAGACTTCGGATAACTTCTGATGTGATTTTCAAGTTTAATGCATCAAAAAATCTGCTTTTTGAATAATTTTCTAACCACAACACTTCGGTACATATGTAGAAATCTAAACAATTCTCATGATTTTCTGGTCTATGTAAGTATTTTTATGATTTTTAAAAATATTTGCCAACATTTTTTTAACTGAAAAAATAAACAATTGTTTCAACTATTTCTCAGAATATCAAAAAATTCTTTGTATTTTTCAGCTTTTCACGTACCATCGCATCGCCAAGATCTAATTCATATTTTAAAGACACTAAAGTTGAAAACCCTATTTTCTTCAATTTTCAAAATAAAATCTCGACCCATCTTTTTGGAAAAAAATGAAAAATGAAAATTTACTTTGAAACTTCGTAAATCCATTTCTCTAAGACTCATTTTTCAAAAGAGGGTTCTCATATTTCCTAAAACTAGTTTCAAAAATGGGAAACTTCCCAAGAACAAGGTATTCCTAAAACAGCCTTCTCTATTTTTCCCAAAACAAGATTTTTTCAAAAAGGTGTTTTTCAAGAAAAAAGTTTCTAGAAATAGCAGAGTTCAATTTTTTTAAGAAGAGAGGGTTTCTATTATTCTCCCTGAACCAGATTCTCCTGGGTTCAAGTTTTTTTTTCAAAAACAGGGGTTTTCATTTTTACAACATGTAGTTTTCCAAAGACGAATTTTCTCCAAAACAAGTTATCCCATTTTCCAAGTTTTAATTTCCATTTTCCCCAAGACAGGTTATCTTATTTTTTCCAAAGTAGACTTTCCAGTTTTCGGGTTTGCTATTTTTTTAAATACGGAGTTTTTCTCAAAATGGGGATTTCCCGGAACAAAGTTTCCTTAAACAGGCGTTTCCTAAAAAAAGATTTTTCCATTTTGCAAGAACTGGTTTTCTCAAGATCAGTTTTTTCTCAAAGCGAACATTCCTAAGATGGATTTTCCCTAAACCGAGGTGCTTTCTAAACAGCTCTCTTATTTTTCCCCAGAACAGTTTTTTCTCTAAATTAGTTTTTTTTTACTTTACGATTTTTTAAATTTTTTACAAGATGGGGTTTTCGAAACGGGGTTTCTGTTTTTTCAAGATTTGGGTTTTTCCATTTTGCTGGATTTTTTCACACCAAATTTCCCCATTTTCCCTCAAGAGATGCGTTTTTTCCCAAGCACGCATCCCCGAAATGGAATCTTTCAAAACAGAGTGTTCCTAATACAGATTTCCATTTTTTCAAACGTAGGTTTCATATCAAGATAAAATAATTTCCACAAAACGGTAAGTAATCTAGGTGTTTCTCATTTTTCCAAAAGCCAAAAATGAATTTTTCATTTTTCTCGAGACCATGTTTTCCAAAGATGGGGTTTCCTGAAATGGATTTTCCAAAGCAGAGTGTTCTAAGAGCGGAGTTTTCCATTTTTTTCAAGACCAGTTCTTCCCAAATCTAGTTTTCTAGGCCAAGATTTTCCATTTTTTTTCCAAAACCAATTTCTCTCACGTCAGGATTTCCCTCAACCAAGTTTTGTCATCATTTCAAAAATTAGTTTCTCTGGGGACAGGATTTAAAAAAACGGATTATTTGAAATAGGGTTTCTATATTTTCCACAAAAACAAGGTTTCAAAAAAACTGGTTTCCTAATTTGATCAGAATTTTTTAAAACTATGTTTTCCTCGAAACAGTTTCTCATTTAAATTGGTTTTCACTGACAAGAGAGGTATCACAACTCAAAGTATAATTTTGAGCCCAATCAAAAAAAAAACTCCATATCCAAAATTTCAAGTGTTGGAAGTTCATTTCTCGAATTTTGGCGAATTTTTGAAATTCAAAATTACCTCATTGCCCTGCAAAATATGAAAATTTAATTTAATCGACGAAAAAAACTGAAATTTGGTATATACCCCATTTTCGACCAGCGGAGTCGATTGGAAACGATTTCGAGACGTTTCAGAGCCTCTAGAAAATTTTGGAATTTTCAAGCGCTGGAGAAAATCCCATAAAATGGTCCATTATGAACTTGAGCACCTTTAATCGCGGATTTCTCATATTGGTGACCTATTTGATCGAATTAAGCACAATTTTCCGAAATTCGTAACTTCGAGTTCAAATTCACATTTTTGGGCAAGAAATTTTTCCAGAAAAAAATGTCAACGGCGCCACATAGAGGTAAAAATCTGAAAGTTAATAGATACCGCGTATTCTCGACCTCTTGAAACAAAAATATGGGTAATCCATGATTATAGATGCTCAAGTTCATATGGACCATTTTATGGAATTTTCCCCAGTTTAGGAAAAATCCAAAATTTTCTGGAGAATTTGAAACGTCTCGAAACCGGCTCTTATTGATTTGGAAGGCCGAAAATAGGGTATATACCAAATTTTAGATTTTTTCGTTTATTAGGTCAAATTATCATATTTTGCAGGGCGATGAGGTAATTTTAAAATTTCAAAAATCCGCCAAAATTCGAGAGATGAACTTCAGCACCTGAAATTTTGGATACGGAACTCTTTTATGATGTACTTTCGATTTATTTTTGTTTCGGCTCAAAATCCTATTCTGAGTTGGGATAACTCTGTTGTAAGATAGGTTTTCTTCAAAATGATATTTTATCTGAGACTATTTTTACTTTTTTCCCATGATGCATTTTCAAAATTTAGAAAATTTGGAGTCGATAAATTAAAAAATTATCATGATTCGAAAATTTTGTAATTTTATGACCCAAAATTGCAATTTTGTTGATTTTTGTTTCAACCCAAAATTTTACTGCCAGTTGGTATACCTCCCTCGTAAGTAGAAAGAAGAAACTACAAGTTCCTAGTTTTCTGTCAAATTAAACGAGTAAAATATTCAAAATAGAATATAAAAACACGAAGAATTTTAACGAGTTAAATTTATACCTACATATAACATAAGATACCAGCATACGAAAAGGGAGAAAAAAGGCAACCAAAACGTGGCATTTTTATGTAACCTATCTACCTACCTACCACGAATACACACCAGGTACATATGCAATTTTCGTATTTCCTTTGCGATAACATTTGCACCCCATAAAACAGATTACCTCACAACAATCCGATTATACGTTTTCTAACAATGGCTATACGAATACACACGTATCCTTTACTCTAGCCAACAAAATACACATCTGTAGGTACATAGGTAACACAATTGTATAGTAAAATCAACCAGAGAAAAGTCAAAAAAAAAGGTGCCTTTGCCTAACATATTTTTTTATTTTTGTACAACTATTAGACTTTCTACCCGTCTTTCGGACGGGTGGTAATGCTCCAAGATTAAGAAGGATTATTCAAATCATAGTTTTAAGAGGAATATAGTCATTACCCTCTATATGAAACAGCCGGGAAGCACGGACCGGCAACGCAGCAGTAGTAGTCCTATTTTAGCGTTGCGTTATATGGCGCGCGCGATATTTTTCCTTATATCTCAAAATTTTGAGTGAGCACATAGGTGTTTGAGACATGAAAAATTATCTACTTTTCACGGGCTACAACTTGGTTTTTGTTCCAAAGCTCTATCCTCACCTGATCAAAAGTTATAAAAGTTTGAAACTCAAAAAATTTCATGTTCGACTTTTCAAATTGAAATTACTCAAAATTTTGAGTGAGCACATAGGTGTTTGAGACATGAAAAATGATCTACTCTTCACTGGCTACAATCACGTTTTTGTCCCAAAGCTCTAGCTCAAACCGATCAAAAGTTGCGAAAGCTCGAACTTTGAGCTTTTACAATTTTTGATCGGTTTGAGCTAGAGCTTTGGGACAAAAACGTGGTTGTAGCCAGTGAAGAGTAGATCATTTTCCATGCCTCAAACACCTATGTGCTCACTCAAAATTTTGAGTAATTTCAATTTGAAAAGTCGAACATGAAATTTTTTAAGCTTCAAACTTTTATAACTTTTGATCGGTTGAGGATAGAGCTTTGGAACAAAAACCACGTTGTAGCCCGTGAAAAGTAGATAATTTTTCATGTCTCAAACACCTATGTGCTCACTCAAAATTTTGAGATATAAGGAAAAATATCGCGCGCGCCATATAACGCAACGCTAAAATAGGACCACTAGTCGCGATTTTTGCGATGTTGCCGGTTCATGCTTCCCGGCTGTATCATATAGAGGGTAATGATATAGTAGATTTGTCAGTTTTATTTTCATTAACCCAGGTTAAATCAATTTTTTTGAATGTCCCATCCATACCTAATTCATAAAAATTCAATCAATTGTATTCCGTTGGAACCCAAAGTCGAATCTTTTTTTTAAATATCTTCTCCCACTGATTAAAATAGTCTATCAATTTGTTTTTTTAAATTACATAGGTCAATTTTTTTTCTTTTGAATGACCCCTCTCATTACCTAAACGTTTAATCAATTGTATTCAATTTGAATTGTATTAGGAACTTCAAAATTTTCAACTTATTGTTACACAAATCGAATAAATTTTTTTGAATACCCTCCCATTAATTAAAAAATCGGGTGTTCCACGAATCGTCTGCCAAACGTTTTTTTTGGATATAACCGGGAACCACTGAAAAACATTGAGATGAACATGTTGCCTATTTTAAAAATTGAAGGGGCAAATGCTGCTTCTAAAAAAACAAATTAGAATTTTTTTTCAACCATGGTAATGGATAGTACTTTGAGAAGTAAAAAAAAATTCAATTTATGACTTTTTGCCTAACTTTGAAATTGAAGGGACTACGAAAAAAATTCTAAAAAATAAACCAGCCAAGGGAATGAACAGAACGTTGAAATCTGAAAATTTTTTGTTCTGCAGACTTTTTGCCCTGACATCAAAAATGAAGGGACTAAGGGTCACTCAAAATAAATGGGCTTCAAAAAATTTTCAAATTTTCTCAATTTTTAATAATTAACCTTTAGCCCCATTATTTTTGATGGCAAAAAGTTTTCAGAACAAAATTTATTCAGTTTTCAACGTACTATTCATTCCCTTGATCAGTTCATTTTTTGAGAATTTTTTTTGAACATATTTTGACCCCCTTTGGGGGGGGGGTGAGGGGGTTCAAATTTTCATTTTTCGGCTCTAACTTTCAATATTACGTATTTACGAAAAAATAGTTGAAACAAAAATTGTAGATAATAAAAAAACGAACAATTTTATTTACAATTTTTTCCTAGGGTCCCATGGGAGGGAGCTAGGGTCTTTAGAAAAAAATCAATTTTGAAAATTCCCATTACCAGAAAAAATCACCAAAAATCGGGTTAATCGACTTTTAGGAGCGGTTCTTTTGCATAGTACATCCTATTACTATGTAGAATAAAAAAAATGTGTAACCGACCCCTAATCTCAAAGTGGGGGGTGGACCCTTCGAAGAAAAAGTCGCATTTTCCCCCAAGCGTAGCTCAGCTGCAGTGCAAAATTCGAAAAATTGGTTCAAACAAACGTTGTAGAGCATTAAAAGACGAACATTTAACTTTTTTATTTTTTTTCTACGTGGTCTTGGAGGCGAGCTATTGCGAAAAGAAAAAAAAATCGGCGTTTGAAAATTTTTCATTACCACAATGTAGTAACCAAGGGTAAGTAAGCCTGGTAAATTTAAAATCTAGCGACCCAATGGTCGAACAGGGGTGTTCTGAGGTTTTCGTGGACGCTAAACCGATTTTTATAATAATTTTGACCCCGGGACCTAAATTGGGTCCCAAAAGGAGAGCTTTTTGAGTTGATGAAAAAATTTTCCAACGCCGCGCTGCTTTTTTTCTTTTTGCAATAGATCGCCTCCAAGACCACGTAGAAAAAAAATAAAAAAGTTAAATGTTCGTCTTTTAATGTTCTACAACGTTTGTTTGAACCAATTTTTCGAATTTTGCACTGCAGCTGAGCTACGCTCGGGGGAAAATACGACTTTTTCATCGGAGGGCCCCCCACTTTGAGATCAGGGGTCGGTTACACATTTTTCTTATTCTACATTGTAATAGGATGTACTATGCAAAAGAACCGCTCCTAAAAGTCGATTAACCCGATGTTTGGTGATTTTTTCTGGTAATGGGAAATTTTCAAAATTGATTTTTTTCTAAAGACCCTAGCTCCCTCCCATGAGGTTCTAGGAAAAAATTGTAAATAACAAAATTGTTCGTTTTTTTATTCTCTACAATTTTTGTTTCAACTATTTTTTCGTAAATACGTAATTTTGAAAGTTTAAGCCGAAAAACGAAAATTTGAACCCCTTCACCCCCCCCAAAAGGGTGTCAAAATATTCACCGATTTTAGGGAAGTTCGGGAATATTAAAATACATACTTTACTGAGCTTATATACGAAACTTCCCCTTCCTGCTAATTTTTTTTGGGTCAAAACCTAAAATGTCTGTACTACATTACCATGCTTGAAAAAAATTTTAGGTAACGTGATTTTTTTGGAAGTAGCATTTGCCCCTTCAATTTTCAAAATAGGCAACATGTTCATCTTAAGTGTTTTTTTTAGTGGTACCCGGTTATATCCAAAAAAAAATATGTTTGGCAGATGATCCATGGAACACCCTGTATCTTAGATGACGATCGTTTTTGATTTTTTTTCTAAACGTATTCTTTTTACACGATCAGTTAGGTAGGTCTTTATGTACTCTACGTACTCGACTACGACGCTTAATTCGTACACCCCTATAGAAAACCCACATTCGAAAAAATCGAAACGAGTGGGAAAAAAATACTCAAAAAAACCAACTCGTATACAACATACGCACTCGTCAGGTCTAGGTAGGCGTATTCGAGAGAAAATCTTTTGAAAATATACACAGATCTAGAGAGCTACATAATGAAAAAGAGAAGAGAACTCGGTATAACGAATTCGGTCAAGTCGCCAATTTACTCAGCTAAGGTTTTAACGACTCTATTCGACGTTTTATTGAATCACAACTCGGTCGAGTTTAAATTGAAGCTACAATCAGATTTACGAGAGCTGTGTAGAAAATAGGTATACGAAGGTGGGTGCAAAAAAACCCACCACAATAAATATGGAAATTGGTCGCGACAAAATGGCGCAATTTGTTCGTACAATTTGGACTCGGACTTGGCATGGCATCGTTTCCAAAGGCACAGGTAGTACGATCCAAGACTAATTATATCTTCTTCCGCAACGTATTACGTTCTTATATGTAAAATGTGTAGATACCTACCGATGCTGGTACATATTTCGAATTTCTAAGCACATTAATAATGACAAATGGCGTTTAACAACGTTTTACATTAATACCTTTCATGTGGTTTATACCGTCTGCTATAATTTGCCTGTTTGCGGTCGCCATATCGCATTGGATCGCCAGCACCAAAGAATATAATCCGAGTAAATTATCCCTTTCTTAAGTTTTACTCGTACCATGGCGGTTGGCGATGTCGTCGTGATGCTGTGCCCTCTCCCCTGACCTATCTGCCCACCGATGGGGAAAATTTCCCTTAGACATTTATCTGCGAGAAACTTTTACACATACATTTTACATTCGACTAGTTTTATCCAACTATATACGCGTATTACGTATATAAATAGTTTATGGTATGTACACAAGCAGCGGAACAGAGACCTTACCCGATGTCGCATCGCAGAGCCCGGAAACATTCGGTGTATAATTTTGTTTTAAGATTAACCGCGTTCAACTGGAGATTTGTTGCAGGAACATACAATAAGTTAACTTTGAATTCGCCAATTTAAACGGGTTGTCGGCTCCGTTGCGTACCATATTGTACCATAAAGAGATTCCAGCCGATGAAAATTTTTCACCCAATGAAATTTATGCATCAGTTTCTTATAAATTCGAAATTTACACGCGTGAATGTTCGAACGTCTACTGGAACATCGACTAGAAAATTTACTGATACGGAATTCGATCTGAATTGAGAAAAAGATACGATCAGGGCTACATGAAAACTTTTTTTTTATCGATATTGATAATTTTTTCGCCTTTTCGATGATTAGACTATCAATCAAGTTTGATAAGAGGGTTTAATCTCAATTTTTTTATGAAAAGAATCATCTGTTTTGAAAGGAATTGCTGGCAGGGTTCATTATTTTGTTATAGTTTTAGATTTCTGAAGTAGGTACATGTGGTTAGATATGATTTCGAAGAAAGTGTTTGTGGTTCGTTATGTTATTGTCGTGTTTTTTCGTTTTCATAACTCATGACGAGGTGCTGTTTGGAGGGGTTTCTACGTAAAATCCATCGAAGTGAGTATAGGTGATTTTAATGGAATAAAACAAATGAAAATTTACGATACTAAAATTGAAATTTTTTCTCTATTTTTTGAACGTTTTTTTCGCGTCATTTTAAGAATTTGGATTGGACACTAATCAATTCAAGTGCATTATGATTCAAATAATGAAAAAATCGACATTTTTCACCATTCGTGAAATTTTTTGCGAAATGGCGACACTGTTTTACAAATTTTTTTCATTTCTCCAGGATCTTCGATTTCTTCCTCACAATTTGATGAAATTGAAATGTTTAAAATAAAATTTTTACAGGTCCATTTCAGTGGCCCTGCCCATAAAAGGGAGGGGAATGAAACTCATATGGGAGGATTGTGCTACGTTTGTGCTGTTTTGTGCTGCTATTTTCGACGTTTGTGTTGTTCCCCTTCCCCTTAAAAAAAAACTTGGAGCAGGGCTGGTGAAACGGTAGCCTGCCCATGGAACCGATGGGGGTGAAACTCACATGGGAGGATTGTGCTACGTTTGTGCTGTTTTGTGCTGCTCTCCTTCCCCCCCCTTTTTTAAAAAAAAACATGGGCAGGGCTGGTGAAACGGTAGCCCTGCCCATGGAACCGAGGGGGGTGAAACACATATGAGAGGATTGTGCTACGTTTGTGCTGTTTTGTGCTGCTCTTCTTGACAATTGTGCTGCCCCCCTTCATCTCTTTTATTTAAAAAAAACTTTGGGCAGTACGTAGAAACCATAGCCTCGTCATGTCCCTAATACAGGGTGTCCGGTAAGTGGACTGCCGTACTTCATTTTTGGATATAACCGGGTACCACTAAAAAAAAACATTATATGAACAAATTGCATTTCTTGAAAATTGAAGGGGCAAATTATGTTTTTTTTTAAAAATCACGTAAATTTTTTTTTCAGCCATGGGGATGGATAGTACTTTGAAAACTGAATGAATTGTCATTATATGACTTTTTGCATAACTTGAAAATTGAAGGAGCTACAAAAAATTTCGTTCAAAAAAGTTCTAAAAAATGAACTGATCAATGGAATGGATATTATGGTGAAAAATGAACAAATTTTGTTTTACACGATTCTTTGCCTAACATGAAAAATGAAGGGGCTACGGGTTATCCAAAATTGACGAAAGGGTACCCCCGGTTCAGATAGGTAAATCGGCCTAAGAGCTACTTTTTGAAACTGACCATCAGACATTATTAGGGACCCCAAAAAATAATTTCAGACCGTATTTTCAATCCCCCACCTCACTCTCCTTCTCATCACTCCCCAAAATGTCGAATTTTCATTGTACTCTGACTTCCGAAAGAGTCATTGTACTGACTTCTGAAGGAGTCATTGTACACTGACTTCCGAAGGAGTCATTGTACTTACATCCGAAGGAGTCATTGTACTTACTTCCGAAGGAGTCATTGTACCCTGATTTCCAAAGGAGTCATTGTACCCTGACTTCCGAAGGAGTCATTGTACCCTGACTTCCGAAGGAGTCATTGTACTCTGACTTCCAAAGAAGCCATTGAACTGACTTCCGAAGGAGTCATTGTACTGACTCCCGAAGGAGTCATTGTACCCTGACTTCCGAAGGAGTAATTGTACACTGACATCCGAAGGAGTCATTGTACACTGACTTCCGAAAGAGTAATTGTACACTGACATCCGAAGGAGTCATTGTACACTGACATCCGAAGGAGTCATTGTACCGACTTCCGAAGGAGTCATTGTACTGGCTTCCGAAGGAGTCATTGTACTTACTTCCGAAGGAGTCATTGTACTTACTTCCGAAGGAGTCATTGTACCCTGATTTCCAAAGGAGTCATTGTACTCTGACTTCCGAAGGAGTCATTGTACTGACTTCTGAAGGAGTCACTGTACTCTGACTTCCAAAAGATTCATTATACTTACTTCCGAAGGAGTCATTGTACCCCGACTTCCGAAGGAGTCATTGTACCCTGAGTCCCAAAGGAGTCATTGTACCCTGACTTCCGAAGGAGTCATTGTACACTGACATCCGAAGGAGTCATTGTACTGGCTTAAAAAGGATTTATTGTACTCTGACTTCCGAAGGAGTCATTGTACCGACTTCCGAAGGAGTCATTGTACTGGCTTCCGAAGGAGTCATTGTACCCTGACTTCCGAAGGAGTCATTGTACCCTGACTTCCGAAGGAGTCATTGTACCCCGACTTCCGAAGGAGTCATTGTACCCCGACTTCCGAAGGAGTCATTGTACCCCGACTTCCGAAGGAGTCATTGTACCCTGACTCCCAAAGGAGTCATTGTACCCTGACTTCCGAAGGAGTCATTGTACCCCGACTTCCGAAGGAGTCATTGTACCCCGACTTCCGAAGGAGTCATTGTACCCCGACTTCCGAAGGAGTCATTGTACACTGACATCCGAAGGAGTCATTGTACCCCGACTTCCGAAGGAGTCATTGTACACTGACTTCCGAAGGAGTAATTGTACACTGACATCCGAAGGAGTCATTGTACCGACTTCCGAAGGAGTCATTGTACTGGCTTCCGAAGGAGTCATTGTACTTACTTCCGAAGGAGTCATTGTACCCTGACTTCCGAAGGAGTCATTGTACCCTGACTTCCGAAGAAGCCATTGAACTGACTTCCGAAGGAGTCATTGTACTGACTCCCGAAGGAGTCATTGTACCCTGACTTCCGAAGGAGTAATTGTACACTGACATCCGAAGGAGTCATTGTACACTTACTTCCGAAAGAGTAATTGTACACTGACATCCGAAGGAGTCATTGTACACTGACATCCGAAGGAGTCATTGTACCGACTTCCGAAGGAGTCATTGTACTGGCTTCCGAAGGAGTCATTGTACTTACTTCCGAAGGAGTCATTGTACTTACTTCCGAAGGAGTCATTGTACCCTGATTTCCAAAGGAGTCATTGTACTCTGACTTCCGAAGGAGTCATTGTACTGACTTCTGGAGGAGTCACTGTACTCTGACTTCCAAAAGATTCATTATACTTACTTCCGAAGGAGTCATTGTACCCTGACTTCCGAAGGAGTCATTGTACCCTGACTTCCGAAGGAGTCATTGTACCCTGACTTCCGAAGGAGTCATTGTACACTGACATCCGAAGGAGTCATTGTACTGGCTTCAAAAGGATTTATTGTACTCTGACTTCCGAAGGAGTCATTGTACTGGCTTCAAAAGGATTTATTGTACTCTGACTTCCGAAGGAGTCATTGTACCCTGACTTCCGAAGGAGTCATTGTACCCTGACTTCCGAAGGAGTCATTGTACCCTGACTTCCGAAGGAGTCATTGTACCCCGACTTCCGAAGGAGTCATTGTACCCCGACTTCCGAAGGAGTCATTGTACCCCGACTTCCGAAGGAGTCATTGTACCCTGAGTCCCAAAGGAGTCATTGTACCCTGACTTCCGAAGGAGTCATTGTACACTGACATCCGAAGGAGTCATTGTACTGGCTTAAAAAGGATTTATTGTACTCTGACTTCCGAAGGAGTCATTGTACCGACTTCCGAAGGAGTCATTGTACTGGCTTCCGAAGGAGTCATTGTACCCTGACTTCCGAAGGAGTCATTGTACCCTGACTTCCGAAGGAGTCATTGTACCCTGACTTCCGAAGGAGTCATTGTACCCCGACTTCCGAAGGAGTCATTGTACCCCGACTTCCGAAGGAGTCATTGTACCCCGACTTCCGAAGGAGTCATTGTACCCTGACTCCCAAAGGAGTCATTGTACCCTGACTTCCGAAGGAGTCATTGTACCCTGACTTCCGAAGGAGTCATTGTACCCTGACTCCCGAAGGAGTCATTGTACCCTGACTTCCGAAGGAGTCATTGTACCCTGACTTCCGAAGGAGTCATTGTACACTGACATCCGAAGGAGTCATTGTACCCCGACTTCCGAAGGAGTCATTGTACCCTGAGTCCCAAAGGAGTCATTGTATCCTGACTTCCGAAGGAGTCATTGTACACTGACTTCCGAAGGAGTCATTGTACTGGCTTCAAAAGGATTTATTGTACTCTGACTTCCGAAGGAGTCATTGTACTGGCTTCCGAAGGAGTCATTGTACCCTGACTTCCGAAGGAGTCATTGTACCCTGACTTCCGAAGAAGTCATTGTACACTGACTTCCGAAGGAGTCATTGTACCCTGACTTCCGAAGGAGTCATTGTACTCTGACTTCCGAAGGAGTTGATTTCAAATAAAAAGAAAAAGCAAAATTATAAAATGAGTGTTTACCGAATCAAGCAAATAAAAATTTGAATTTTCCCGAGCTGAAAATTCAAAAAAAATTCACATTGTATTGCGCCTCCTCCTCCCCCCCCCCCCAAAATGAAAACACATATCTCAAATTTATCAATCCGCGAAATTCCCTGCAATATTTTCAGCTTGTACTAATAAATAAAAAAAATCAACGAAGATGTACAATATAAATCATTTTGTTGAGACATATAAACGTGTTGAGCCCGATCGAAGCGAGGATGAAAATTTTTGCGAAAAAAGTTCTTCTTTTCCTCATTCAGGTTTTCCAAAACATGGTCAATAATTTCGAATTTTGTTCCATTTCCTTTTTTTTTTCAAAATCGTGGTCAAGGGCATCATGACATTTTTTTCTCATCACAGCTCATCAAAAAGGAAGTTTCTAAAAAACTTCGATTTTAAATGAATTCTATAGAAAGAAAGAGTGTAAAGGGCGTAACCGAAAATCTAACCAGCTATTGTTCTATTGTTCTCATGATTAATGATGTAAAATAGCCGAAAATCTAACCAACGGGGACAAAATGGCCGAAAATCTAACCAGAAGCAAAACGAACGAGTCACTGAAAAAATGAATCAATTCTGAACATGATCTGTGACTACGTATCAGTAGAAAATTAGAGTAATCAGTGAGAAAACTGTTTTCCTCCTTGTGCTGAAGGATTTCGATGTACCTATTTAGAATTTCTGAGTTGAAAAGGAAAATTTAAAAGGTCCGGAAAACCTGGAAAAGTCAAGGAAAATCATCTCTGAAATATGGTGGACACCCTGAAGACTAATTTGAGGTCGCTGATTACGAATCTGGGGTTCAATTTTCGCGTTGGGCTTTCTATCTCAAGATATGGCCCATTTTCGCTTTAAAAACACAACAATTCTGAACAATCGAGCGGCGATCGTGTAAAACGAACATCAGATTCATAATAATAATCAGCAAAGTCTCAGTCAAAAAAAGCACTTTTCGTGATTTTTTTTCTATTTTCTAGAAATTGGTCAAGAAGTCAGCCAAAAATAGCCATTTTTTTCAAAATCAATGACCGGCTGTGGAAAAACTAACCTCGTCAATAAATTCTCCGGGTCCGAATACCTCCCTCTAAACACTTAATTTTCTAATTCAAGACAATGGAAAAATTGACCCAAAAAATGGTATGGAGTTTGGTTATAGATTTTTTTGATTTTTGTTAATTTCCCAGAAAAAAAAACAAATATACTGAGCTAAACGTCTGAAACGTAACGTAGAACGTTGGAACATTTCGTTCACTAAAATGAACCTGGACTCCGCTTAGTTAGATTTTCGGTTATTAGGGGGCCTATTGTTCACTTCACCTGTCAATAAACAGAAAGGGGTCATGTCTGGTTAGATTTTCGGAAACGCCGAGTGTAAATTACCTCGACGCGACGGTAGCAAAGGAATTTTTTTTTGAATAATAAATAATTTAATCGACAAAGGCAGACATATAAATATCAATTTTAATGTATGTACTTTCCGGTCAACAAATAAATAAAAAAATAAAAAAATTAGTTAGCAGATGTAATAATTTGACCCGAGGGGAACGAGGACGAAATTTTTTGAAAAATTTATAATAAAATAAGCAAAGGAACACTTTCATAAATAATTTACTATTTTTTGGGGGATTTTCAAGAAATTTCAAAGAAAATTCCAAAATTCCCCGACTTTTCCAGGTTTTTCAGAAAATGGGACACCCTGCTTAAAAATTTTTATTGTTTCCTCACAAAAATAAATCGTCTGTGACCTGTGATAAATAGTAAAAATTTTGCTGAATACTCTGGATGCTTATATTTTGAGAGAGAAAAATTTTCAAATTTTTAGATTTGAAAAAAAATAGAAAAATTATAAATGTAAGGAGTAATGATTTTTATTTCGACAGAAAAAAAAGAAAAAAACGAAAATTTTCAATTTTGAGATAGGAAAAATTGAAACTGTGCCAATTTACATTTAATACATTTTGATAGAGGAAAATTTTCAAATTTATACTTATTCAAAAAAAATTTAAAATTAAATTAGCGCTGCGAAAGCAACAAAACACACCGAACCATGAACCAAAAAGAACCAAAAACTTAAAGAACGAGAACAGAAATGAAAATTTTTGAAGAACGAGAACAAGAACGGGAACGAAATTTTGAGAACAAAAAAGAGAGAAAAACCAAAGAACGAAAAGTTCTGAGGACGAGAACCGAATTTCATCGTTCTTGCAGCCCTGAAATTATAATTTATCCGTACATGATGCATCCGAAACATCCGTAAGAGTAGGAATAGTTTTTTCGGACATGACTGATCCGGAAAGTCCGTTAAAATAATTTTTCCGGACTTGACGGATCCGTAAAATTCGCAAGAAAACAATAATTTCTCGTCGCAATATAAAAAATGTCTTATTTCAAATTTTTATTTTTCACTTCATTTTTTCAACAATTTTTATGTCATTTTTAAAGATTCATCACGTGTTTCAATTATTCTTCACTTAATCGTATCATGCAATTGGTGATTTTTCAGACAAACGACAATGTTTAATTTTTCAAATCGTTTGTTCAGCCAAAATTTTATATTTTCTTAATCCTTGAAATTTTCTAATTTCATCTCCATGAAAATAAACTTCAAACTCATAAAAACGATTTTGGATTTTCTCAACTTAAATTTTTTGTAGACACCTGAATATTTAAATCAACATACATTTTTAATACCCCATCTCAATTTTTCCCTTTTTTCCAGCCCAATCATGGCCTCGCCCACACCCTGGATCTGGATAGCAACCCTAACATCATACATCTCTTCGACCCTCGCTGTAAACTCCGTTCCGGCCACAATATCACCCTCGGGCGAACTCTACGATTCTCTGGCTCTAGATGAATTCTACGTCGATAAAACCCTCATGATCGAAGAATTCTTCACCTGCTTACCCGAAAACGAATACCACCTGATAGCCCAGCCTCCCAAATACGGAAAAACGACCGTATTAAAAATGATCAAACGTTTCGTCGAAGTCGAACTGGACGACAAACTGTACGTTCCTCGGGAGAAAAACTGCACCACATCTCAAATACTCTTCGAACGATTCAAAATCGCCAGCAATGAAAAAATAATGAAACGCCACCTGGCGCAGTACCCCGTCATCTACGTAGATTTCGATTTCCAAGATCCTGGATTACTACCAAGTAAGGAACGAGCTCTGGAGTCATTGAGGGAAAAAATCAGCATATGTTACAAACGATATTACTGGCTTTACGAGTATTTATTGAAAACCCACCCTTATGTGGATCTGGACACCGTCGATTTCATGAAAAAAGCCATGGATGGCACTTTATCTCAACACGAGCTCGCCCACAGCTTACAAAAACTCGCCGAACTTCTGCATTCGTATTTTCGCGAAAAAGTAATCGTGCTGGTCGACGACTACGACAAATCCATCTGGAACGCTACTTTTAAGCCAGCTACTTGGAAAATTTACGCTTTCAACGCGTTACGATTGTCAGATCTGATATTCCAGATAATCTACAACGTCTTGTACGTGGGCAGATCTCACGTCAGGCACGCTTTGGTCACTGGGGTCAGTACGATGGCTGCAGAAAGCACAATTCTCAATCCGGACACACTGGCTCGTTGGAATTTCCTGGACGAGCATAATTTCAATCAGTATTACGGTTTTACCCAGCTCGAGGTGAACCAACTTCTGGATAAATATTTAATCGAGGAACAAGAACGCCCGCTGGTACGAATTTACTACAACGGGTTCCATATGATCGCACCACATACGACGCGTATTTACCGGCCCGAATCTATCGTGTCTTATTTACGTACGAAGCTCGGCGACTCCCAAACAGCGGTACGAAGTTACTGGAACGAGACCGAAATATCATCCTTTCGGGTGCAATTTCTAAACAACCACCAACTACGCCAGAAACTTATAACGAACATGGCCAACAGATCAGCAGGCATTATTCTCACCCCGTTTCCGCATCTGCGCTCCGTTCAAACCCCAATACTCGATTTAATGAACCTAACGTGCCAAAAATTTCAAAACTTTACCGCCAACCAAACGGCCACAGTGGCTCGATACCTATTCGAGACCGGATTCTTGCATTACGACCCGGCCAGTCATTTTTTCTACATTGCTAATCAAGAAACCGAACAAATCTGCGTGCGAAAAATAACCGAATATTATCGAGAAATCGTACAAATCGAGAATTTCCAAACGATAGGCGGTTATTTGGTTAGAATATTGAACAATATGACGAATCCGGATCAATCAGCGTTGCAAATGTTTAAAACCGAGGTACAAAATGCGTTTCAAAAACATCTCGAGAAGAGACCAGATTTAACAAAAATTAATTACGATTACGATTCGCCGAAGGAGTTTATGGATCTGGAATGCCAATCTATGGTGTTCATGATGGCCAAAGTGCAACCCGAAGTGATCGTGAAAGGGAAAATAACCAGGCAGGGTGATTCGATAATAACCGTATTGATAAATAATCAGAATCAAGGCTTGATCGTTCGAACAATGTATAAAGCTAATTTAACCCTTGTCAAAAAAAAATTCTCCCATTATAATCCTCAAATGAAGAAAATTTTAACCATCTATGTGGACGAGAAATTTCGAGTGGAAGTCGATTTACAGAATGTGCAACGTAAAGAAAGTAAATTATAAAGATTTTGAAAGTGTTTGTTTTTTTGGTTAGTACTTGTAATTTTTTCATCAATGGGAAGGAAATTTTCGAATAATTGATTATTTTTCAACGATCAAGGGAATGGATAGTATGTTAAAAAATGAACAAATTTTGTTCTGCAGACTTTTTGCCTAACATCGAAAATGAAGGGGCTATGAATCATTCAAAATAGGTGGGCTTCAAATTTTTTTTAATTTTCTCAATTTTGAACGGTCCGTAGCCTCTTTATTTTTGATGTTAGGCAAAATTCTTCAGAACAAAATTTGTTCAGTAGAAATTTTTATAAATAATTTTTTTATAGCCCCTTTAATTTAAAAGTTAGGCAAGAAGTCATGATTGATAATTTTATCAGTTTTCAAAATACTATCCATTCCCATGGTTGAAAAAAATTTAAGTGATTTTTTTAGAAGCAGGGTTTGCCCCTTTAATTATCAAGACGACATGTTCATCTCAATTTTTTTTTAGTGGTATCCGGTTACATCCAAAAAGCCAAAAATGAAGTATTATCGTTCACTAAATATACACTCTGTATTTGAAAAAATTACGAATAGAAATTGAATAATTAAAATAGAATTCATCTTGACAAAGTTGAATTCCATTTCTTTCCAAAAAAAAAACACAACTCTGCCAATCGAAACAATCAACTCCGAATTTCCATCAAAAATCCACTTTACCTGAAATCAAAATAACGTAGAAACCTAATTTTCATAAATTTTACCAAAAAAACCTTTTTTTTTTAAATCGCAATTTTTTCAAAAAAATGTATATTTTTATGTATTATTTTCAAAACATTGCCATAAATTGAAAAACCAACTTGGGCACTTCAAATTTTGGTTCTAAAGGAACGAAAATTGTATATTTTTTACTCCTTTTTTCTTCTCTCTTCATTCGCAATTTGGTACCTATCTCTTTAGTTTACTAAAAAAAAATCTCAGAAGTCTGAAATTAAAAAAAAACTGAAAAATTTGAAATTTCCAAAAAAAAACCAGTCAAATTTACAATAATTCAATACGAAATGCAAAATATGATAGAACACTGCGATTGTAAATACCGAGCTCAAATAAACCTAACAAAAATGTTAATGTTTGAAAAGAAAATTAAAACAAGTTCGAATCGGGGCTGAATCGAATGAGAACGGGGCAAATAGGCCAGCTTGGAGGATCTTCCACTCCTAAATCGAAAAATCACATTTTTTAGAAAAAAAATTGGCTATACAATCAAAAACTTTGAAAAAGTAATAATTTTTTTGAAAAATTTATAATTCGAATCAAAAATTGTTAAAAATTTTACTTTGAGCGAGAAAAATTTGAAAAAATCTTGGACTAGTTCATTTTTTGGTCCCCTCCCCCACCACCAGTAATATGACGATTTTGTGTGGAGACGAATGTAGAAAATTATAATCTTTCAATAATTTATAAAAATTTCAATGTTTAAAACAGCGTTGAAAATTGTTTCAAATTTTTTGGAAGAAGGAGAGGAGGGGAGTAATGTTATTGTTTCAAAACAAAGTCACATTTTTTCAAAAAAAATATTAAAAACTTCTCAAAACATGATTTTTTTGAGATTTGTGGTTTGTTGAAGGGGGAAACAAAAAATTATCAATTACCTATGCTTCAATTAGATATCTTTTAAAAAATTGTCAGTTTTGTTGAAAATTAAAATTATTTCTTTTTATGTACTTACTCAAGTCATATTTTATCACACATTAAAAATTATTAAAATTTTGAAAACCACTTACAAAAATGAAAACAAGGAATTTTTCTCCAAAAAGTGATCTACAAAATATCAAAAATTTTAAATGAGTAAATCTGCTCAAAAATTTATACAATTCTTTTGATAAAACAAAAATTATTACAATTGTTTTTTTGGTGGGGTGTGTGTGTGTGTGTGTGTGTGTGTGTGTGTGTGTGTGTGTGTGTGTGTGTTAAAAACCTCTTTTTAAATAAACAATCAAAGGTCATCGAATAAAACCAATAAAATGGAAAAATTAATTTCAATTTTGCAAAGAAATTATATTCGAACTCTCGAACTCTTTTCTCTACCCCCCCCCCCCCCCCCCGGTGGAAAAGTTTGTTAATATATCTGAATGAGTAATGAAAAAAATGTAAATTTTGAAGATTAAAAATACAATTAAAAAATTTCAAAAATCTTTTCTGATCATTGAAAAATTATTCGATTTTCTTCAAAATATCTTCATTGGCTACGAATTATAAAAATAGATCTTTTCTCCTGGCCAAAAATAAATTCGAAAACAAATTTATCAAAATGTCTGTTTTTTTCATTGAAACCATTTTTTTTCAGAAATCTTGAATTCATTAGGTACTTAATCCAAATGAAATGAAAAGAATAGACTTTTATCTTGCAAAAAAATGTAAATTTTCACCAGTGATTCAGGTTCCTTCCCCGCCCCTTTTCACCCAAAAAATCACAAAATTCCAAAATAAAATAGATATTTTTACAGGTAAATATCTACAAATTAGGCAGACACCTACTTCAAAAAAGCATTTCAGGTGAAAAATATTTTTCATATTTTTTCGCCATCATCGCAATTTTTTTAAAATTGAAAACATTCCGAAATCGCCGATTCCAAAATCCCAAAATTTTTCACACAAGCCCATCTCAAGTAAAATAAGTTAGAAAACCTGCCCACGTAAAAACTCTCGTATCTCGCCTCATCGTGGCCTATTTCTTTCTCCAAACCACAAAAAAAACACAATCGAAGCGGCGCAAACCGAAATCCAATATAATCAGCAATTTATTAACAATCATTTTTTTTTCGTTTTTAAATTCGATCAGCACAAAAATTGATAAAACGGCTATTGAGTTTTGTTCCACGATTTTATTTCTTTCGGCCAAAGCGAAAAAATTTAATTTAAAATTAACTTTTTTTTCCACTCTCTTCCTTTCATTTCGGAGTTAAATTTGATTTCGACTTCAATCTTTTTCTTTTTTCAATTCAAGCTCACCCGTGAAAGGTTACCAAGCTACGTAATTTTGATGCACGTATAAAAACGAACTGGCATTTTCACGCTCTCGGGTATCAATAACTTTGATATTGTATTTAACGTTGAATATTTGATTTAGAAAGCAGCAAGGAGAGAGAAAAAAAAGGCTACCTAACAAAAATCACTATGTTCGTACGAGTACACGTAAAGTTACCATCGCCGGATACAGGAAGCTTGGAAAAACTAAAAAGTGAAAAATAAAAAAATACATACACGTATTTCATAAAATAGTTTCATAAAACATAACATAGCACGACGCTGCCAGAGGTAGAAAAAATTTCCGATGTTTTTAATTTTTCCCAACATCAAAGAGTACCTGCTATACTCGTACGTAATACGTACAACGATGCAGAGTGAATTTTTATCTTATGTAGGTACCTACGTTGAAAACTTGACGAGTTTGCAATTAATTGACGTTAGTATACCTAATGTGGTGCAAAGAGCGAGCCTTTTTTTTGCTCGTATCAGTTAAAGGAATTTTTATAAAAATATCAAAACACTGCAGACATATTAAAATCTCTAATATACGATTTTTTCCACGCAGAATTTTCGTCGTTCATTTCTAACCAGCGTTTATTTTTAAAACAATGAATCAGGATAAACTTAAATCCAATGTGCAATATTTTCATAAAAATAATTATCCATTTCAGTCTGTTTTCGATACGAATCGTGGAATGGAAGTGAGAAGAGGCGAGGAGTTAATTTATCCACCTTGTTGCTTCCGGTTCGTGGTAAACGAATTCAACGATTGAAAAATTCCAGTTAATTTTTCGTCGCGGATTAAAGACGATAACGTTTTATATTCAATCTAAGCAACGAATGGAAACATTTTTTGGGTATTTTTTCTCTTTTTCCTCCAAACGCGTTATATCGCTACATAAATTTTAAGCTAGCGAAACGAAATGATAAAAAAGTTTTTCAATTACTCAGCGTAAAAAATTTTTGGCGAACGTTTCATCGTCGTAAATACAATTTATGCTATGCGCTTTACCTGCCTTCGTTTCAAATTTAGTATAGGTACAGGAAAATGAGTGTAAAAATCAGCAACGTGAAGAAAATTTTGAAAAAGTATATTTTATCGAAGATCATCTGGTAAAGGTTCCACCATATCGATTGTATTTACAAGAAAAAAAGCTCTAAGATGATTTAGAATGAATTTATAGAATAATACAAAAATATTTACTAAGAAAAAGGTAGGAAGGATGAAAAGTTTTGTGGAGTAGGTATCAGTAAAAATCACACAATAATTCAAAATGAGTTTACAATTATGCAAAACTTTTCAGATTGATCAGAATGGAAGAAAAGAACAAAAAAAAGGATTCAGAATGAACCAAATACAATTTTGGATGACACAATCAGAATGGAAAATTATTCTCGATTGCTTTAGACTGTGAAATAGTTCGAAATGACGAGCCACAATCATTCAAACGCGATCAGAATGAAAACTAAAAAATTTAAATGAATAAGTAGAAATGAGAGCAAGTAATAGTAAAATGATTTCAAATGAAAATTCAAAACAGCAGAATGGTTCAGCTATTGAAATAAAATTAGTAGAATGATTTAGAAAGACGAACAATAAAAATAAAATGATTCAAAATGAAAGCTGACAACAGCAAAATGATTCAAAATGGAAGCTGACATAGTAGCAGAATAATGTAGGATGAAAATTGAGAGCAGAATGACTGAAAATTAAATGAAAAACTGACAATACTAGAACGATTGAGAATGAAAACAGAGTCAAAATCGAACTTAAGAAAAAAAATTAGAATTTACTGCATTTTAAAATGGTCGTTTCCAGTCGTTTCTTTAAAAAAAATTGACAATTTTCCAGTATCTTAAAATGGTGGTTTCCTGTCGTTTCAATATAAAACGACAAAACGACAATTTTACTGCATTTCAAATAGCAATTTCTGCAGTTTTTCGAAAAAACCACACATTTACAGATATCCTATTGTTTCTTCAAAAAACAACAAAATCGACACTTTTTCAGTCTCCTGAGATGGTTTTTGAAAAACATCAGAAATGACATTTTCACAATAGTTTTCCAAAAATGGTCGTTTCTTCAAAAAACGACACTTTTTCAGTCTCCTGAGATAGGTTTTGAAAAATATCAGAAATGACATTTTCATAGTAGTTTTCCAAAAATGGTCGTTTCATGTCGTTTCTTCAAAAAACGACAAAACCGGCAATTTTTCAGTCTCCTGAGATGGTTTTTGAAAAACATCAAATTAAATTTTCACAACAGTTTTCCAAAAATGGTCGTTTCTTGTCGTTTCTTCAAAAAACGACACTTTTTCAGTCTCCTGAGATGGTTTTTCAAAAACATCAAAAATGACATTTTCACAATAGTTTTCAAAAAATGGTTGTTTCTTGTCGTTTCTTCAAAAAATGACAGAAACGCCCCCCCCCCCTTTATAGTACCATAAAAATGTTGTATCTTGTGGTTTCTTCAAAAACTACATTTTTCAGTATCTTAAAATGATTTTTTTTCTGTCGTTTCAACGAAAAACGAAAAAAAACGACAGTTTTACTGCATTTTAAAATGGCAGTTTGTGTCGTTTTTTGAAAGAACGACAGAAAACGACACATTTACAGTGCTCTAAAATGGTCGTTTCTTGTCGTTTCTTCATTAAAAAACGACAAAAACGACGGTTTTACTGAAATTTAAAATGGCACATTTCTGTCGTTTTTTCAAAAAAACGACACTTTCTTTATCCTAAATCGGTCGTTTCCAGTCGTTTCATCAAAACAGGCCAAAAAACGACAGTCTAACTGCATTTAAATTGATTTCTTGTCGTTTCTTTAAAAAAATATATAAAAACGACAATTTTTTTAGCATCCTAAAATAGTTGTTTCCTCATGTCGTTTCATAAAAAAAACAATTATGGTTTCTTGTTTCTTCAAAAACAAGAAAAACTACAATTTTGCTGTATCCAAAAAAATGGTGGTTTCTTGTTACTTTCAAAAACGACACCTTTTCAGTATCTCAATGTGATTGTTTCCTGTCGTCTCTTCAAAAAACGACAAAAACGACACCTTTACAGTACCGTCAAAAACTGTATTTTGTCGTTTCTTACAAAAACGACAGTTTTACTGCATTTTAAAATGGTCGTTTCCCGACACCTTTACTTTCCAGTACCTATCTTAAAATGGTGATTTCCTGTCGTTTCAACAAAAAACGACAGTTTTACAGCATTTTAAAATAACAATTTCTGTCTCTTTAAAAAAAAAAAAAAATATGAGACATTCACAGTGCTCTAAAATGGCCGTTTCATTAAAAAACGACACTTCTTCTGTATCCTAAAATGGTCGTTTTTTCAAAATAGGACAAAAACGACACTTTACCAGCATTTAAGGCGGGAATTTCTTGTTTAAAAAATGACAGTTGTACTACATTTTAAAATGGTAATCTCTGTATTTTTTTTTTTTTTCAAAAAACATCGAAAAACGAGACACTCATAGTGCTCTGAAATGGTCGTTTCTTCAAAAAACGTCAAAAACTACACTTTTTTGTATCCTAAAATGGTCGTTTTATCAAAAAACAACAAAAAACGACAGTTTTTACCTGCATTTTAAGTGGTCATTTCTTTAAAAAACGACATTTCTTCAAGATCCTAAAATAGTTGTTTCTTGTCGTTTCATCAAAAAAAAACCGACAATTTTACTGTATCCTGAAATGGTTGTTTCTGGTCGTTTCTTCAAAAAACGACCAGAAACAACAGTTTGAAATGGTGGTTTCTTGTCTTTTCTTCAAAAAACAAGAAAAACGACAATTTTATGTACCTACTGTATGTATCTTGAAATGGATTCTTTTCGTTACTTCCAAAAACGACACGTTTACAGTAGAGTGAGCCGAAAAACCAAAAATTTTGATTTTTGAAAAGTTATCCCCACAAAAGTTGTTGACTGGATAGACTAGTTTCAAAAATTTTGAACAAAATTTAAATAGCCCAAAATTAATTTTAGAGCTTCTGTAGTGACTATCTAGACCAAAAAGCATTTTTTTTTTTTTTTGAAAAAGTCAGTGTTTTATAACTTTTTTCAATTTTTTTCAGACGTGAAGAAATATGAGAAATTTAAAAAAAAAACTATAAAACATGGATTTTTTCAAAAAAGTTGTGCTTTTTGCTTTAAAAATAAACCCTAAATAAGTTCTAAAATTAATTTTAATGAATTTTGATTTTTTGAAATTTCTGAAAATGTTGACAATTTCCGAAGACTTGAAGGCTCTTGCGCGATCGGAAGATATTATTCGATTTTTATTTTTTTTATTTTTGGGGGATAACTTTTCAAAAATCAAAATTTTTGGTTTTTCCGCCCATCCTCGTAGTTTACAGTACTCTAAAAGGTTCGTTTTTCGTCGTTTCAAAATAAATGAAGATGCAGAGTTGCTCAAAATGAATATAAAAACAACTCAAATGCTCTGAAAAAGATATCGTTTCACGGGGTATCCAAATTGACTTCGAAATGACTCAGAATGCTTCAAAATAAATTAAAACTAACCTAGGGCAATACAGAACGTGGAAAACAAGTCCACGATCAAATTAAACGAAGAATATCAATCAAGAGGTACGCAAACTGCTTGAAAATAGAACCAGGATATTTAATACTCCATATCGAATGCACATTACCCACTAAATAAATAAATTCGTCGTCGATTAAATCAATAAACCCCATTGAACCACTGACATCAATTGCTACCACAAACAAAACAAAGAATAACCTAATTCCGAACCCTTCCCCATCTCCAATCATACCACCTTCAAACGACAAAAAAAAAACGGTCCCCAATCGAATGACCTTTAAAAAACATGAAAAACTTAAAACACAGTTTAAGTACACAGCTGTTTATATCGATAGACGTTGAATATTTCATGCTACTAAACATTTCCAAATACACACCGTTTTGTTTTTCCACAACTTCAGACCGAATCGTTCGCCTTGCCCCATGCGCCAATAAACGCCTGCCTTAATCCCATCTACCAAAATATCCTTACGCGCTTTTAAATCTCTCCTACCTAATGCTAATAGTTTCAAAATACAGACATCGCGTCGCGTATCGTACACAGCTAAAAAGGTAATCGCATTTAAAGTAGCTTTAATACCGCAATGAAAAAAAGTGAAACCCTCGTGATCGATATTTACGTTTCGTTAAAGGTTCACTATGTGACGGCGCCAAATATTAACTACCGCTACTTAGCCTTGTTTATTGTTTAGGGAAAAGAGCCAAGCTCATTATGAGAGACGCTCCGAACACACTGGCGCATTGTCTTCATCTTTTTCAACATGCTGCTATAACAACATACCCTACACTACAATGTATGTACACTTGAAAATGATGCTCGTTTCAACGAGCCAGCGTTTTCCTTTCCTTTCCACACAGCTACCTATGTATTTTTTTCCACGACCAAAATTCGCTTTTATGGTTTTTTCAAAACCCTTAACTATTGTTAGATTTGTTTGATGGTATTTGCTGCAGGTACATCGATTCAGCCATTGATGGGAAAGTAATGTTTGCTCGCACCTCAACTTATTTATACGCATCTGTATCGAAGAAAGTTTCTCAACAAGCTGCGGTTCCGATATAGTTTTTGGTATCCGTTTTACCTATCTGGATAGCTACGTACGGTGTAAAACCTCATTCGACGAGGTAACTATAATTTTAGCCACTGAAATCGATAATCGCATAAGGTAAATGCAACCAAGTGAAAAGTTATAAATAACTAACGCCTTTTGACAGAGACTCAAGTTGCCGAGTTAAGTTTGCCCGTTCGTGTAACTTTTTACTCGCGTATAGTTTCAGTGGCAGGCGGATGTACCGCGCTGATGTTCGGTTATATACGAAGCTCTTCGAGAGATGAAATTCGCTCGAAAACCGCATTCGCGAACGAAAGAATTATTATTTCAAAATGTATTATTTTTCAAAAAAAAACTGCAATATTAGCTACGATGTTTTTTACCAGTTCCATTTTTTAAATAGTTAATGGTCCAATCAGGGTGTCTACCAATTTTTCAAAATCAAATTTCGTGACTTTTTCGCGACATTTTTTTAAGGTATCTAGTATCTACCTCACAATTTGCCCCCCCCCAAAAAAAAAAAAATCAACGAGATCAAATTTATTATAGAAAAAAGTTCATACACGGACGAAAATACGTCTTTAATTTTGAAAAAATACAATTTTTCACAATTTTTTTTTAAAGTGAGCTCTTTTATGGAAAAGAAGGGAAGTAGTTACTGCCCGAGCGAAGCGAGGGTGATAATTTTCACGAAAAATCATGTTAGAACGGATAAAATTGTTAAATGATTTTAGAGAAATAAATTCTTGGGAAGTTTGAAATATTAGCAGATTACTAATATGAGACGCAGCCAGGGATACCCGACCATATGTCGGAAAAATTTTTTTTCGTTTTTTTGGCTCTTTAAGTATAGTACAGACTTGTACCTTTCGAATAGCGCAAACCGCATTAAAAAAGGTTGAGAAATGAATTTTCTATGATTTTTCAAAGTTTGTCAAAAAATGATTTTCAAAAATCAAAGTTTTGAGAAAAACGTAAAACAAAATTTGGAACTGTTTTCAATGAATAAAAAAAAATTATGTTCTGTAAACGACTTTTCCCATCGGAAATGGTTTATTTACGTCCTCTTACATCACTTTAGGTCATTGACCCCTTCCAGAAGTTGCCGGCATCGAAAATCGAAACCATACCATATGTCGGGAATCATCTTTTTTCAAGAAATAATGACATTTTTGGTACAAAATTTGTTTTTTTAATAATCGTACACCACTGTAGTTCATTAAAACGAACCTGAAATTACGAGCATTGAGAAATGAAATCATAGTGCAAGTCAAACAACTTTACAAACCAAACGGTGAAAATCATGCTTTGAAAATTAGTGTTCAACAAATATCCGGATAATCGAAATGGAGAGTTTCAACGGGAAAAATTGAATTTTCGATTTCGATAATCGATTTTTCAATTTCGATTTTTTCGATTTCGATAATCGATTCTTCCATTTCGATTTTTCGATAATCGATTTTTCAATTTCGATTTTTCGATTTTGATAATCGACCTCTAAATTTTGTGAGGGTTCGTGAAAGAATTCGGGAACTCTCGGAAAAGTTCAACCATTTTCGGGATGTTTTCGGAGCTGTTCGGCAATTTCCGTGTGATATCCGGATAATCCAAATAGTACATATTTGGTATTTGGATATCCGGATATTTGTTGAACACTACTACGTTTCAATAATAATGAAAGTTGTAAATTTTAACATATTTTTATAAAATTCCGACATATGATATGGTTTCAATTTCTCAGAGGCCTTCAGCAAAATTCGTTTTTTAACCAAGATGACACTTTTGGGACCTGAACCATATTCTCATATGAAAGTAGAGGGTTCATAGTATACAAATTGATAAAAAAAAATTTCCATATTTTTGGTCATTTTTTCTTAATTTGCGTTTTTCTCGAAATTTACTTTTCCGACATATGGTCGGGTATCCCTGGCTGCGTCTCATATAATAATGTGATTATTTGGCCCGAGCGAAGCGAGGGCGAAATTTTTTTAAAGAATTTATTTAAAAAAACAGCAAAAAAGACATATTTCCAAAAAATTGTTTCATTTAAAATATCCCTTAGAAAATTCCAAAATCCTCCAATTTTTTTAGATTTTCCTGAGAATGAACACAATATTTTCTTTGAAATTCCCAATCGTACTTAGTCTCCCACAAGAACATATTTTTCCGCTTCAAAATAGGTATTCAATTGTCTGAAATAGAAGGGAAGAGGTTTATAATTTAAGAATGAGCTGTTAAAATTTATGAGCCCGAGCGGAGCGAGCGCGAAAATTTTTAGAAAAAATGTTCAAAAAGGTGAAATTCCTTTACTTTTTCTGTTTTGTAAAAAGCGAAAAAAATTGAAGCAATTTCGGAAAAATTCGCGACTTTTGATGAACTTTGGGTCAATTTCGCGACTTTTTCGCGACTTCAGCGACCTAAATCTAAATTCGCGACTTTTTCGCGACTTTCGCTACCGGTAGACACCCTGCCAATGAAATTATTGAAAAATTCGAATAAGTGTCCCAAAATTTATATTCTTTTCAGAAAAAAAAGAACGAGTAACATTTTTCGTGTCATTTTTTGCCTATTAAACTGAAGAGACGAAAGGATCACTTGAAATGAGGAAATATCGAAATTTTCCAAAATCGAAGCGGAAATCCCCAAGGAAAGAGGGAGTTTCAACATTTTTTAGAACTTCGACGTGGGTCTCAAGAGTATTTAATCATCAAAGGCATTGGTTAGGATTTTTTCAAAATTTTGATCCCAAAATGAGCAACTGAGAGAGAGAAGCACACAATTAAAATTTCAACGATTTTTATGAGGATTTCAAGTATTAATTTTTAGTGGTATTATTTGGAATGTTTAATTCAAATTGTGGATAGGTAGGTGCAAAATTCGCATATTTTTGATTACTTGACCTCAATTTTCAAAAATATCCTTTAATTTTCAAAAACTCACGAGAAAATTTTTATTTCGAGTGTTTTACTAATATTTGAGAGAGATTACGAGTAAAAAGGGTGAAGGGACAGAGGTGTACATCTTTATTAAAATGTGAATTTTTATTAACGAAAAACGTTATTTTTAAAGTTTTCATGCTTGAATTTTCTTAACGAAATTTCTTTAAAATTTTTTCAGTTTTTCAAAATTTTGTTTAGATCTTTAAAAAAAATGAATAATTATTGCTATATAATTCTTTCAAAGACTTAGTGTTTTAGAAATTTTGTTGTTAATTTTTTTATCAATTTTTTGACCTATTTTTCGTCAAAATTACTACGATTTTCAAACTCAGCGCGAAATTTTGAGTCATTTTAAAATGTCATACAGCTATGTTATAAACTAAAATGTTTTCATCAGGTATGATGCGGCGGGGGCGGGAGGTGCGAGGGGTAGAAATTTTTTGAGTCTATATATGCTGCAGAATTGGAACTCATCGACTGCTACAGCCTGGCGCGTGTAAATTGCAATTACGTTTCATCTAATAAGGTCAATTATTCATTTATACTCCTTCAAATTGTAGTTTGGGGGCAAAACTCTACCGAGGGGGATCAAATTCAAAAATTATTTCCATTTCCGAACTCAGCGCGAAATTTCAAACCATTTCGATATGCCGCATCGCTGTTTTTAAATTAATGTTTTTATTATAATTTGGCGGGGGTGGGAGGGATGAGGGTTGGAAATTTCTTGGGGGGAATCAAGATATGCTGAAAGTTAAGATCAATCAACCACAATTGTTTGATTTGCGTAAATTCCAATTACGTTTCATTTAAATGATGTCAATTCTTTAGTTTCCCCCTCAAATTCAAGTTTGGAGGCAGAACTCCACCGAGGGGGGTCGAAATAAAAAATGATTATGATTTTTTGATTCAGCGCGGAATTTTGACCCATTTTGATGTATCGCATTGCCATTTTTTGAGCAAGTATTCCATGACTTAATTTTGGTGGGGGGGGGTGTGGGGTGGCCGACCTGTTCATTTTCATTACTTCGCATTGTGCAGGAGTTTTTCGCCCATTTTTGCGGGAATGGACTTTAAATGACTACATTCAACAAAATTGACGAGTATTTTTTGGTTCTCACCTATATTTTGGATAGGAGGGCTCTTTTATTGTCAAAAATCGTCCAAAATGCATAAAAATTGCACTTGAAGTGCAATAAAATGCACTTGTGCAGGGTGCAACGGAAAAAAATTACATATTCGGTATCGGGAGAAGTTCCTCAACCCAAATCCGTCAAATTTTTTTGGTTCAGGCCATGTCCCTTAAATCACCTTTTTAGGGGTCCCACCCCCCCCCCCTGTGCAGGGTTAAAAATCTGAAACTGCACTTTTTCGAATGAGGCGGATAGAACCGACATTTTGGCAGCTCATTTTTTTGGTTCTCAAAAAAGATCGCTGAATTCGATTTCTAGAGCACTTTTTCATGTTTGGATTGTAAACTATTCCATGCTTATTCCGAGTTTTTGAAGGGTGAAATGACCTTTTGAGGTGAAAATCATTTTCACAAATTATCCCATGAATTTTCTAGGCGTAAAATGACCTTTGAATGAATCAAAATATTTTTTTTCTATCTGAAAAAAAAACTTGACAAAATACGTTCAAATTTTTTGCCCATATCCAAGTCAACACCCCCCCCCCCCCCCCCCCACCTCATTAACCACAATCCCAACAAATTCCGCATTCGCATAGTAGGTATTTTGTCGTCAAGGTACAACTTACCAATACCAACACCACTTTGCCGAGTAGCTACCGACGTTATAAAATTACACAAAACTAACCCAACTTTCGTAGGTACTACAAGTATACATAAATATACGATAACCTAAGCAAGTTTTAATAAATTTCTATACGCGCAACACCAATCGGATTTTCGCCCCGTTTCAAAGTTCAAATATTCGTATTTCCTCTATTCTCGTATCTTTTTATACATTCAACCCTACCTGTCCTTTTTAGCGCAATACTTTCTACATATAGGAGGTCGAATCGAACCGAAAGGTATAGCTCTCACACTACCTCCACGAATTAACCCATATAACTTATTCCAATATCTATACGACGGTTTAAGAGTATACACATAATATACTTTTCGATACGTATACGTGATTATTCTACGGTACCCATCACGCCTCAAGTATTACGAGTATTTTATAATTTCATCTGCGATACATGATACTATTTCAGAATAAGGATCATAACTGGCTCAGGCCTAATTCGTCGCAAACCTTTCGTCATAAACCGATGCCTAAGAGTTGGGCAAGATTAGACGACAATACGTTTCATTTTTTAGTCCTATTAAATATTTTTCGTCAGCGGAGCGTAAATTTTCATCTCATGGAAAAGAACCAGAATTCTGAATTGAATATTTCATTGGTTCGTATACATTTTAGCGATGAAATTCGACGAAGATCAAAATTTATTAGCATTATTGGAAGAATTTCTGTAAAATTTTCGAGCATTAGCATTAGTAGGCAAACATTTTCGGAATGGTTGCATATTTAATAGATTGAAGGAGTTATTTTACCCATGAAAGACCCTACGTAGAAAAGAATCTCAGAAATAGATTTAAAAAAAAAAAAACAATTTTATGAACAATTTGAGAAAGTTTTCAATTCTTAAGGAACGGTTTTTATTTTTTGTGAAAAAATTCATTGATTTTTGAAGAAAAAAATTTCGATTTCTGAAAAAAATTCAATATTTTGATAAAAGGTTTTCAATTTTTATAAAATAAATTTTCAATTTTCGAAAACAAAATGCTCAATTTTTGAGAAAAAGTTTGTAATTTTTGAGGAAAAAATTTTCAATTTCTGTTAAAAAGTTTTCAATTTTTAAGAAAAAAACTTTCCATTTTTGTGAAATATATTTTTAATTTTTGAGAGATATTTTTTTAATTTTCAATTTTTGAGAAGAACGTTTTCAATTTGTGAAAAAATTTTAAATTCCTAAAAAAAGCTCATTTTTTGATAAAGTTTTAATTTTTTGAAAAATTCAATTTCTGTGAATACTTATTTTCAATTTTTGGGAAAAAATGTTCAATTTTTGAAAAAAGCAATTTTTGAGGAGAAAGTTTTCAATTTTCGAGAAATAAATTTTTAAATTTTCGAGGAAAAGTTTTCAATTTTTGAGAAAAAAGTTTGGATTCCTAAAAAATCTCGTGTTTTGATAAAAAGTTTACAATTTTTGAAAAATTCTATTTTTGGGGAAAAATGTTCAATTTTTGGGAAAAAAATGTTCAATTTTTGGGGAAAAATGTTCAATTTTTGGGGAAAAAATGTTCAATTTTTGGGGGAAAATGTTCAATTTTTGAAAAAAGCAATTCTTGAGGAGAAAGTTCTCAAATTTGAAGAAAAACGTTTTCAATTTTTGTGAAATATATTTTTAGTTTTTGAGAAATAAATTTTTTAATTTTCCAGGAAAAAATTTTCAATTTTTGAAAAAAAAGTTTGGATTTCTAAAAAAAGCTCATTTTTTGATAAAAAATTTTCAATTTTTGAAAAATTAAATTTCTGTAAAATATATTTTCAACTTTTGGGAAAAAATGTACAATTTTCGAAAAAAGCAATTCTCGAGGAGAAAGTTTTTAATTTTTGTTAAAAAGTTTTCAATTTCTAAGAAAAACGTTTTCAATTTTTGTGAAATATAGTTTTAATTTTTTGAGAAATAAATTTTTCAATTTTCGGGAAAAAGTTTTCAAATTCTGTAAAGTTGACTTTTTCTCGAAAATTGCAAATTTTTTTCACAGAAATTTCAAAAAATTGCAAACTTTTTCTCAAGAAATGAAAAAGTTTTCTCAAAAAATGAAAAAAATTTTCTCAAAAATTGAAAATTTCTTCCTAGAAAATTGAAAAATTGAAAATGTATTATGTTTTTCTTGAAAATTGAAAATTTATTTTACAAAAATTGAATTTCACATACTTACATAATTTATGTAATTACCTATGTGAAATTCAATTTTTGTAAATAAATTTTTAATTTTCAAGAAATATAGTTTTTGACAAATAAATTTTTCAATTTTCTAGGAAGAAATTTTCAATTTTTGAGAAGAAATTTTTCAATTTTCGAGAAAAATTTTTCATTTTTTTGGAAAAAGTTTGCAATTTTTTGAGGAGAAAAATTTCATTTCTGTGAAAAAAATTTTCAATTTTCGAGAAAAAAATTTCATTACACAAAATCACATTTTTCCCCAATTTCTAAGCTCCAAATTAAGCACTCTTCCACTTCCAACGAATAATACAACATTCGATAAATAAAAAGTCTCATCTCATTTCCACCCTCGACACCTTACACCTCTATTTCTTAAAATCCAACATTCTTAAATTGCTTTCACCAAAATAAAAAACTTTTTATCGGCCATAATCGTACGACTTTTGCCATACACCGCTCCAAATAAAGCTCGAAAGGAAAAAACCTTACGAAAATTCGAACGAAAAAAATAAAAAGAACGGCTCTCCGGATGATAGAATTACGCGCTAATGCACTCCTTAGTCTGACCCTTTTACAACGTCGTAATATTAAAAAAATAAACCTCAAATAGAAATTTTAACGCTTTTTAAAGCTATTCGCGGAAAGTTTATTATTTTCAAAAATACGACTCCTGCCTACGTAGCTACGAGCTTCGTTTGCCAGCTCAATTTCCAAGGCCAATTTCGTCTCGCGATAATTGCCTTCATCTCCGCGTAGATACGTACACTAAGATGAATATTATCCGGCGACTGAAGTCAGAAAGCTTTCAAGTTCGAGTCTTCATTTATAAAACAATCTCGCTAATACGACTCGCGAATTAAAATTTTCTCATTCGTGAGCCCAATAACACATTCCTATGGCAAATTATTTAACGCGTCGGCGATACCACCACCGCAAGTAAACTGCGTACAATAACGAAACTACCGCGTAGGGATTGGGTATTCCCCTTACGGTTCGCGACAACCTTCGTATATAAGAACGCTACAGTTTACAAAGCTCAGCTGTAAAGGAAATAATCTTAAGATACATTAATAATTTCGTACGATGTACGAAAGTCGACCGAACGAGTTCAAAAATCTTCCCTTTCAATCCAATCGATTCGATATCCATTACGATTATAAAGATAACTCGGCATTACTCGACTTGATGGTTTAATTATTATACGCGAATCAACAACGAAAAATAACAAGGGCGAAAAAAAAAGCAAACGCGAGAGAAAAAACAATGAAATCTTCCCGCCGGCATTACCATAAGGAAAACAAATTTCAAGAATATCCTTACTTTGAAAAACAAAACAAAAAAACAAAATTGCAAATTTTTTAATATCGTAAGTTTTCGATATCGATGCAAATTAGTAAGATTTGAATATTAGGGTAATTTCGTCTTCGCCCTCTATCCCCCGGCCCCTGTTTCTCGGCCCTTTATCCGCGGTCTTTTGTCTTCGTTATTCTTCTGTTTCGCGGTTTCAAATACGTCAGCAATAACAAAAGAAATTATTTTGATACCTTAAAGGCCTTCGTATTCGTTGTATTTCATGAGTCAGCGTATCAGCGAGGTTTTTCCAAAAAGGTTTGGTTTACGTAGAGGAAAAAATAATTGACCAAGAAGTAGGTACCTATCTATAGCGAAATGAATAAAATTAAAATACCCGAGTTTTTATTTCTTGCGTCGTAGAAAATTTTTGTAAAATGTAGAAAAAATTATTTTCCAGAAAATTCACGTTGAAATGATCTGAAATAGGATATTTTTACTCCAGCCATCGGGACAGTAAGGAGGAGAAGGGGAAAATGGCGGGAAATTAATATTGGTTTCAATAAAATAAACTTGGATCAATTAGAATAATCTTGAAAATGATTTTTCAGAATTATTCACAGGAGAGTTTAAAAATATACACGAATTAATTTTTTTTTTAATAGACACGGAATTAGCGTCGTGATCAACAACATAAGAGTGATAACCGATAGAGAAGGAGAGGAGAATCTCCAACACAGGTTTATGTGTTGCAGGTGAAATTATTTGATTTTTATGAACGTTTTTTTCGACTATTTTGAAAATTTTCTCCAATTTTTTTTAACTTTTTTGTTAAGTAAATTGAAACAAAATTTTCTAAAAAATTGGTTGTCGAATTTTCTCAAAATTTGGTTGTCAAATTTTCCTTTAAAATTTGGTTGTTACATTTTCCTCAAATTTGGTTGCCAAATTTTCCCTCAAATTTGGTTGTCAAATTTTCCTCAAATTTGGTTGTCAAATTTTCCTCAAATTTGGTTGTCAGATTTTCCTCAAATTTGGTTGTCAGATTTTCCTCAAATTTGGTTGTCAGATTTTCCTCAAATTTGGTTGTCAAATTTTCCTCACAATTTGGTTGTCAAATTTTTTAAAAATTTGGTTGTCAAATTTTTTAAAAATTTGTTTGTCAGGTTTTCTCTAAAGTTTTGTTCAGATGTTACAATTCATAGAGGTTAGCTATCATTTTTTGAAGAATACCAAATTTGAAGGGGAATCTCTTTTAAAATTCAAGGGTTAAATATTTTCAAGATGTTTAAAGTCAAATTTTTTCAAAATATCAAAATCAAATTTTCTTAAAATTTTTGGGTCAATTTATTTCAAAATTTTAATGTCAAAATTTTTTCTAATTTTAGGGTTGTTTTTTAAAATTTTAGGGTTGTTTATTAAAATTTTAGTTTTTTTTTTAAATTTTAGGGTTGCTTTTTAAAATTTTAGGGTCACTCTTTTCTAATTTTAGGATAAATTATTTTAAATTTTAGGGACAAGTTTTTCAAAATTTTAGAGTTACTTATTTTCTTCAAAATTTTAAGGTCAAAAAAATTTTAGGGTGATCTTGTTCAAAATTTTAGGGTCAATTTTTTAAATTTTAGAATCAAATTCTTAAAATTTTAGGAAAAACTTTTCAAAATTTTGTGACAATTTCTTTTAAAATTTTAGGGTCAAATTATTTCAAAGTTTTAGGGTCAAACATTTTTTTACTTTTAGGGTTAGTCATTTTAAAATTTAGGATCATTCTTTTTTTATTTTAGGGCCAATTTTTTTAATTTCAGGGATGAATTTTTTCAAAATTTCAGAGTTAATTTCTTTAAAATTTTAAGGTCGAATTTTTCACCATTTCAGAGTGATCTTGTTTAAAATTTTAGAGTCAATTTCTTGAAATTTCAGGTTAATTTTCTAAAAATTTGGGGTATTTTTTTTAAATTTTAGGGTTACAACTATTTAAAATTTTGTAGTTGACTTTTTAAAAAATTATTGGTTAATCTTTTCAAAATTTTAGAGCTTATTTTTTTAATGTTACTTAATTCAATTTTTTTTAAATTCAAGGTCATTTTTTTTAAATTTTGCAGTAAGTAAATTTTTCAAAATTTCAATTTTAATTATTTCATTATTTTTTACTGTTTTTCAAAAAATTTGTAAGTTGTCAATTTTCCAACAAATTTTATTGTAACTTTTTTAAAATTTCATTTGAATTAGGTAGGTATATCGTATTTTTTTTAAATTCTGTAATAATTTTTTAGGAAATCTCATTTTTAGTTTTTTGAAATTTCTAGGGTTACAATATTAAAAATTTTGATGTGGTGGTTACTTTCTGAAAGTTTTTTCACGTATTTTTAATGAAGTAACTACTTGAATACCTACGACTTTTCAATAATTTTTTCTAAATTGATTAAATTAGAAAAAGTTTGGTTTATGTTTCAAATTTTGTAATCCAATTTTTTCAAAATTCAGATTTCTTCAGATTTTTTTTGAACAGATTATTTTAAAAGTTGATTTTTCATATGTTAAAAAGTACATGTAAGGGGGGGGGGTGTTAAAATTTTGGCAAATTATTTTGGTCTCTAGACAATATTTTTTTACACGCTCCCTCTTCCCCAGTTCTGATGAAAATCAAAAATGATCCACCTAAAACAGCACTTTTTTATACCTACAGGTAGTTTTTCACATTCGAACTTCGAATCACTTTCATCTCAGATTAGTAAACAATCGTTCGAATTTTGGAGAAAATGAAGAATTTCCCTACTTTAGAATATTTGGCATACGATATTTTAGTCGCAATACACACCAGTTCCAAAATATCGCCAACAAAAAATAAAATAGCAGCAAATGCATCACTTTTGGTCCCTGAAATTCAAAAGGTAGGCAAACACATGAACATCTAAATTAAACTTGGTTGTTCACTCAAAGGGTTGAAGGAGGTACCTCTATCTATGTACTTTAATCATAAAACACCCAGTATGCAAATTCACAGACCGATTATTTGTCATTGGATCTCGAAGGTAACAAAAAATTGGTCGAAAATTTACAATAAATTTCGAATACTCGCGCGAAAATATTCTAACGAAGCGACGACGTGAAATATAGAAAAGACCTGTTTGGAATTTTAATGCAGCCTTTTTTTATAGGTACCTTCAACATGCAACGCAAACATCTTTTTTAAAACGTCAATCGAAAACAGAAAAAAAAATACAGAAAAAAACTGATAAATTTTTCACATCGTGTCACACGTGTAACTGATCGTTCGTCAAAATTTCAAAACACCTTGCGTCAAGACAACGTTTAACGTATTTGAAAATCCACACTCGCTTCGTAAAAAGATATTCGACGAAAATTGAAAATTGACCTTGAATTCCCTCCTTTCCCCTGCCCGGATACCGTAATTAAATGATTAATTGAAATACACCTAGGTAATTTAACGTAAGTATTGCGGATATTTACTCGGAATGCGGCATAGTTTAACGAACCTGTCGCTATTAAATTTCGGGAGTAAGAAAAAACTATCCGAAACTAATTATAGTTCGGAGTTAGGCGGCCGCAAATTTATGCCTCGTTAAATTTCCATACCTCGAGGGAAGGCAAATATTATAACGAACTTTTACTATTTATTGCTCTAAGAGACAAATAAACTTTGAAGTTGGTTCGACGAAGACGACGAACGACGAACGACGAAGGCGCTCAGATCTTAATGTACGATGACATCTAATGCTTGTCGCTTTTTGTTAGTGCCATAAAATATCGTTGAGCTATAACCGAGCGATGTATACGTAGACTTGACGCAGATTTCATTTTCTAGTTCTGTTTTCAGAATGTATGATAATTGGTAGAATACGCTCGTGATGTATAAATACGTATCAATTTTCATTCAAATCACGCGACGAAAATTTTACTATACCTATGAGATCGTGGCAGCATCGTCAAAAAGGATTTTGAATGAGGATACTATTCCGAGTATAATTTTCGAAATATAAAATTAATTAAGAACGTGAAAAAATGGAGCAAGGTGAAGTTTTCGGGTCGATTAAATTATGCCCTCTTGCAAACGCAAGTATCACGAAAAAAATAATCGGTCATGTTCAGCTCAAATTGTAAAAATACTTGGAAACTTACAATGTCGACAACTTTCGGATAACAATGTAGGCGAATTAAATATTAAAAGTTACCTATACTTAATTCATGAAAATCGAATACTTCAAGTCCCTCCTCCCCTTAGTCATTTTCTTTCGACTTTCGTAAGGATACGCATGAAAATACGAAGTTATTTACTACCTGCGGAATTCCCAATATTAATTCAATCAAAAATCAACCATAGACGATATTGTATGGAGTCACGTACCTGAAACAAATGAAAAAACGCAGGTTCAATTAAAAACTACGTCATTAAATCAAATGAGGGATGCGATTTATTCATGCAATTACTTGAATATAACATAAAAATTTAAAATTATTTCACAGATTTCAAAATATCGGCATATTTTTTGACGGAGAGGGGAGAGAAAAGGAGAGGTCATTTCGAAAAAAAAAACTCAAAAGATCACCTAAAAATTTAAAGAATTCAGAATTCAAAACAAGTTTCGCGTAATTTGATATTGTCCAAGATTTAGGCAGGTAATCGGATAAATTCTGATTTTCTTTCTCTTTTTTTTTTTCAGAAAAATCATTGATTTTCTTAAAATCTAAGGGCCGTATTTTAAAACGTACCTTATTTTTAAGTAGTTTTTAAGGTACCTTAAAAAGTACCTTAAACAGAATTCGTATTTTAAAACGTTCCTTAACTAGATTTAAAACACCAATTCTATCGACGAGACATGGAATACCTTAAGGTACCTCGCGAGGTACCTTAAGGCAACAAATTGTTTTGTTCTTACAAGTTTACAGTTGTGATGATATTTGAATTACATTATAAATAGATTTTTTTGGTAAAAATATGATGGTAGACCACGATATTATCAATATAATGGACATTATTAACATAATACCTACACCTATTCCAAAGATTATAGTCTTTGCTGATGAATATATGGATAGCAATTTACAAAGACGAATTTAAAAAAAAAAATCATATTTACCTATACGATTAGTTATTGTGGTCTATTTTTAAAATTGAAGGGATGTTTTGTGAAAGAAGATCTGAAGCTGTCAAGGGAAGGGGTGCAGGGAAGAGAGAACTAAAAATTGAGATAATTTCTCGTGTAGAATTTTTCAATTTTCCTCCTGAAATTTAATTTTCTTCAATTTTTCAGACTCAAAATGGGAAATTTATCAATTTTTCAACAGGGTCATTAGTCTTACCATATTTATGTAAATTTTATATTTCCGAATTCAAACGTAATTTTTCCGAATAAAAATGAAAATTTGCTTTGAGGAGCAGCACCTTTTGCCTTCTGTTATTCAGACTACCCCTCGCTAATGGCAAAATTTACGAGGTAATTTACAAAAAAGTTGTACGTACTTAAACATTTTTGTCAATCTTCCGTCTTGGAAGCGATAAATTTTTTAAAAAATTTATACGTGAAGTTGAAAATTTTTGATATGACAATAAAAAAATAAAATCGATATCTTAGCAAAAAAAAAATGAATAGATGATTCTGATTTTATTTATTTCTTCTTTTTTTTCATTCATTATGAATGGAACACCAGAATAACAAAATAGAAACAAAATTAGAAAATTATGGAAACTTCAAACACCGATGCAATATTGATTACAAAAAGTATTGATAAAATTTGAAATAACAAGTAAATACAGCCAATTATATCTGAATAACGCGTTTTGATTGGGTGAATCATCTTTTAAGATTTGGCAACATGGTATTTAAAGCAATACACGTACGAAATTAAGGAAGGTTTTAAAATATGACTTTTAAGGAAGCCCTTATCAAAGTTCTCCTAAGGAAGGTTTTAAAATACCAAACCATTCCTTAAAATAAGGTATCCTTATTTTTTAAGGATACCTTAAGGTATGTTTTAAAATACGGCCCTAAAAGTGAGACCCCAATGTAGGTTTGTAATTTTTTTTTTTTAAATATAACTTTTTATATTTTGAAATTTTAATATTAATGAGTGGTTAAAAAAACAATTTTTCAACACTAGTCACTTGTCCCTGTTTTTACAGTTGACTCAAAAAAAATTAAGTATGTTTCATTAAAAAAAATTTTCAATTTTTAGTCAACTAATTTTTAAAAAATTCCCAAGGAAAAAAATCAAGGGACCAAAAATATGACCCGATGAAAATTTTTTGGATCAGATTAGATCTCAAAAAATGTGCCAATCTAATTTTATCAAATTACATCAAATCATATCGCATTGCATCAATTCATATGTATTCAGTTTGATGTAATTTAATCGCATTACGTCTGAAAAAAATCAGATGTAATTAGATATAACTTTATTAATTATTAGGACATTTTTGAGATATAATTTCATCAAAACAGATAAAATTTGATGTAAAAATTTTCATCGGTAGACCATATCTTGGTTTTGTTATAAAAAAAACACGTCTGAAGTTCAATAATCTGGATTTGATATGTTGAATTTTTGTCTTTTTGCACCTATTCATTTTTTTCAAATTTCATAGAAACCAAATGCCTCAAGTTGGGTATAGTTTCAAGAAATAAAACTAGTTTCAAACTCATTTTGAGGGAAACTAAAAATATTATTTTTAAACTTGTTCTCTGGTACCTAATTATGAAATTTTATTGAAAAATTCATCGCTTTGAAGTTGGTTTACATTTTTGTTGTGTGGGACACTGGGAGGGGAGGGGGCTACGAATACTTATAATTTTTTTTATTTATATGTATATCCATTGTTTTCGTTTTTTCTTAATGATTTTTTGAAAATTTATTTTATTTGGGTTATTAGGACTACTTAGTCCATCAGCCCATGATAATATTTCATAATCTTATAGGTAATAGATAAGTAGGAAAGGAAGGTAATTATCAGCGTATAAAATTCCCTATTTACATATAAAGGTTTCTACGAGTTGAACTCGCCAATGAACGAAAAAAAAAACACCAAACCTTTCATCTTTCATGAACGTTTCAAGACGTTGAACTCCAGTTAAGACCGAACAGAAGACCATCAATGATTCCCCCCCCCCCCCCCCAAAAAAAAAACAACAACAACGACTGACTTCTACGAAGGTTTGAAAGAGTTTAATTTGGTTTAAAATTGAACATTCTGGAACTTCACACTCCAACTTGTAATACCTATGAAAAACTGGAATATTGGTTTCACCTCCCTCCCCTCCATATTTTTTGAACAAACAGAGTGTCTACTGGATTAACCTTTCGGGTTTTCATGACTTTTTGTAGCTGTTTTCGTGAAAATGATGAACAATTCTCTGTACGTAGTATTCAAACAAAAGAGAAATGTATTGAAAATTCCACGAATTTTTCACAAAAACTCATATGACTTTTTTTTCAAATTTCATGACTTTTTATCAGATTTCATGACTTTTTTTCAAATTTCATGACTTTTTCATGACTTCTTACAGGGTGTCTACAGATTTTTAAAATTTTAAATTCGTGATTTTTTCCATGGTATCTGCCCTTATCTACCTCTTAATTTGACCCCCCCTCCCCAGATCAAATTTATTACAGAAAAAATTTTCAATCAAAAGGAAATATTATGTACCTATCTTAAATCAAAATAGGTAATAAAAAAAAATGAACGCATTATGTAACTTTTCAAAATTCCTAAAGTAACCCAAAATTGGTGAAAAAGTAACATTTATGAAGAATAAAGGCGGCAGAGTTAATTTATTCTCGTAAATGTACAGTTCGAGGTGGAACAGCGAAAAAAACAAAAAAAACTAGGGTCAAATGAAAAAAAAATCAAAAAAAGACTATTTTTCATTAAAATTGTCTAAAAGTGGGTTATTTTATGTTAAAGAAGATATAGGTAGTTAGTTTGGTGCTGCCCGAGCGAAGCGAGGGTGAACATTTTTACGAAAAATTATGTTAGAACGGATAAAATTGTTAGATGTTTATTGAGAATTTAATAAGGTTTTTTTTAACATGATGGAAGATGGAGAGCTGGCATGGGCTGATAGAAAAATTGAGAAAAAAATTCATGGGAAGTCTGAAGCATTAGCAGATTACCAAAATAATGCGGTGATTATTTAGTCCGAGCGAAGCGAAGTCGAAATTTTTTTTGAAGAATTTACTATAAAAACAGCATAAAAAGAAATATATTTCCAAATGATTTCTCCTTCCAAATTTTTGAAAAAATCCCAGTAAAAATTTCAAAACTCTCCGATTTTTCCCATTATTTCAGAGAATGTACACGATGTTCCATTTTCCAAAAAAATCGTTCGTAAATTTTCTGAAAATTCCAATTGTGATCGCTACAAAGTCTCCCAGAAGGACACATTTTTTCCGCTTTAAAATATTCAATTGTTTGAAATAGAAGTGAAGAAGCTTTATAATTTGAGAATGACATGTAAATTTATGAGCTCGAGCGAAGCGAGAGCGAAAATTTGTAGAAAAAGTGTTCAAAAAGTTGAAATTTCTTTAATTTTTTTATTTTGTATAAAGCGAAAAAAAATTAAGTAATTTAGGAAAAATTCGCAACTTGATGAATTTTAGGTCGATTTTGCGAGTTTTTCGCGACTTTCGCGACCGTTTTATGACCAGAAGACACCCTGTGGCAAGTTTTTGAGAAGTATAATTTGTTTTTTTGACACCCTCCCCCTACCACCGCCTGCGCCTCCATAAAATAAACCTTGATCTGACTTTTACAAACATTTGAAGGAGTTGAATTCGATTAACTACAGAACATAAGAGTATGAGATTTCACATTCCAAATCAAAATAGGTATACCTAAAAATAGGAAATTGGGAATATTGGTTTATTACACTCTCTTTCTTTTTGATACCTACTCTAGATTTGGGTTCAAAAAAAAAAAAAAAAATATAAGCCCAAAAAATAAATTAATAATTCGTTAGGCGAAAAATTAATTCAAAAACCAATCAAAATTCATAATCTGAATACCCAAATAAAAATTGAAAATGAAACCTTTTCATCGTTTCAAATTTTTTTTCAAGTACAGATAAAATTTAAAAAAAATAGAGTCAATTTTAGTTTACATCACCAATTACGTTTCTGATAAAATCCAAAAAATTAGAACCCTGGTTCGATACTCTGACACAGTTTGGAAAGAAAAAGAGCAAAGTTTGAAGCCTTTTTTCAGAAAAATACTAAAACAACCAAAGTATCACAAATACGTATAAAAATGTATTTATTCACTTAAATGAGCAAAATCAGCTCCTAGAACAAAAATAACACCCATGGTCGGCATACCACCAAAATCAACTCTCGTAATCCATTCAATAGGAAAAAACAAATTTTGAAATTTTCGCTCAACATCCCAAGCATGGCCATTACCAGCCTATCTTTCAGAAAAAAAACAACTTCTCTTGATGTGGGAGGCGACATCAAACCAAACGAGGATTTTCGCATCATCTCGACAAAATCTACTCGCTTTGGAACTCCCACATACAAAAAATTCAATTCAAATTCCTACACTTTGTTTCAACATTCCTCCATTTTTGATTAAACGAATAAAATGGAACGGAATAACATCGCGTTGCGACATTTCACCATTAAATATCCGCACAAATCTCAAAAATCTTCAATCATTCGTTCCAATAAAGCTCGAATTTCCACGCCACGCCATCATACACAATTACCCTTACTCCTACGAATTTGTACGAGTACATTTGCAGCTCCGGCAAAATGATTTACAACATTTGAAACTGATTTGTTGCCAAGGTATATTTCATCGGAGCACCGGAGACATCTCGCTAAGTGAAAAATGATCACCGAATGTCTTCGCGTTGACGGCGGCGTAAATCCATCGTCGCGTCGTCCTCCGGAACATTATGTACTAACACTCGTTCAACACCCCCCCCCCCCCCTCCTGAAAAAAAATAAAACCTACATTTATCTCTCTTTTCTGCACATCGCAGAGAGACTTTAGCTCCAGCTCGATGCAATTTTACGCCCGAAACACCATCGTGTTAAAAAATTTAATTTTCAATTTCGCGTATAATTTTCAACTCTGTCACTTTTGCGAAATTACTCTTCAACTGGTAATTACATTGTTTGTACGAACTACCGCGCTGAAAAACGCTCCAGCCAGAGTCATGTAATCATACCGCCGTACAATGCCACAAGCTACGTATACAATATAAGCATATACGAGACCGAGTGCACAGCACACGTTTCATACACTCTGTTGAATAGTAATTCCATTAGCGAGTATAATTCGACTAAACAACGCACGTGAAAATTATTCTAAAAGCTGCTACCTTTTTGGTAACTTAATAGTCGGACTATGTTTGAAACAAAAAGCTTGCCAAGTTGTCGAATTACGTATCCTGGCTGCGAATATAAACGCATACGCAGCCACGGTATGGTTTTCCACCAAGAATTACCTACTTACTGCGCCACTTCTCGGATCCTCGGCCACGCGAGAAAATCCGCAACAAATATTCATCATCGCCTGAAATTTACGCCTTCTCGAGCCTGAATTTTTTATCACCCGGTGCGGATTTTCTTCGCACTATTTCCATCTCGCATCCGCCATACTGGTTTTTAATATTCATACGCGTGAATAAAAAATCAACTTTTCTTCGCTCGTTTGTATTAAATCCGGTAGCTGGAATCATAGAGAGATGAAAATAAGCGCCAGCCGGCTAATTTCGCACCATCGTATCGAAAAAGCTGCCAAACCAGGCTTATAACGATTTACCAGATTTCTTTCTACTTTTTCTTGGCAATACCCGTTCACTCGAAGTAATTTTACAGCCCACAATGATATTATACTCGTAGGTAGTACCTCGCTTGGGCCATAATAGACGCCAGGTACCTGGAAATTAAGAATTTATTATTTTTTAAAGATTATTTCCTTTTTTCGACCACGTTCGAAGGTATACATTGGCTCAACTGTGCATTTCGCATTAAAATTCAAAATCCAATATGGAAATTTTCTGCATTCCATCTCCCACACACATTTACGTCAAAATGGCTCCCAGCGACATACCCAGCTACTTTCAGCGACCACAATAAGAGCAAAAAAATGACAAACAGGATTTATTATTCTTACTCGTACATTTTGCAAATAAAAACCCGCAGCTCTCGTAAAGTCATCAGTTTGAGTTACCTTTACTAACGTCTGTACTCGTAGGTACTCGTATATCTTTATTCTTTTTACTTCAGCTAACTTACCTACGTCTGGGTCAAGAAAATGTTCAAACCGAGAAATTCGTGCACTCGTATTGCTCGATAAACGTACGGTAAACCTGATTATAATGTGGAAAAAAAACATCACTTTAGTCGGTTCTTTTTCCACCAACAGCATTCGTACGTATAATCCCATAATCTTGTTCGGATCGCCCGAAGAAATTGCAATAAAAAGCGCAACCAAACAACCAAGTCGTTCGTAATTCAAAGCAGAAGTTGAAATTTACGCGAAAAAAAAGATAGAATTCTTCTACGATGAATAATTTTATACACTTGAAAGAAACGTTTCGAAATATCAAGCATTTTTCGTGCATTATTTTGAAAATACGAGCACCTACGTGAGCCTGTAGGTTTTTTTTTCCAAGACCTTGAAATTATTGAACCCGATTGAGTGAAACGAAGCTGAATTTTTCTATCGATGAAATTCGGAATGAATTATAATGAATGGATGAGAATTGCAGAAGTGAAAACGGTCAATTACCAGTAATTACTAAAAAGCGTACGGTAAATTACATAGAATTACTAAAAATTACCAAGTTTTTGAAGAAAAACGATGAATTACTGGTAATTATCGAAAATGTACCGTAAATTACCAATGTTACCAGTAATTACAGAAAATTATCAAAATTTGAAGGTAATCACAAAAAATTACAACAAATTACCGATAAAAATGGTCTAAACTGAGTAATTTCAGAAAATTACTGAAAATTACCAGTCATTACAGAAAATAACTGTGATTTACCAGGTACTTGTATTAACAAAAATTGGCATACATTTAAAACCACGTCACAAAAATTATCTCACGCCACAAAAATGATTGAAGGATTTTACAAAAAAATACGTTCGTATACAAAAAAAAAAAAAATAGGAAAAAATGGTAAAAAAATTCAGGTAGGTAAAAAACAACATTCATGAATTGTTTTGTAGGCTCCTTCTTGCCCTTTAAACTCTCGATTTAAGGTCAACATTGTCACAAAAGATCATTTTTTAAATTTTTTGTAACAATGTTGACCCTTTTCATACCGACGCGCGACGGTCTCATTTGTAGGCATGGTGTCTAGAAACAAAAAACTAAAGTTGGACATGAATGTCCTAAAAACGAAAAAAAAAATTGACAAGGTGTTCTTAAAAATTCCATAAAACTGCCAGTTTGGACATAGTGTCCCAAAAATTTTGTTAAACATATGTAGATACCCAAAAAAACCAATCTGGAGATAACATACCAAAAACCTGTAAAAACTATATAAATTTGGATATAGTGTATCCAGAGCCGGCCCCGAAATGGGATACCAAATACAGCCCCCCCTCCAGCGATGGAAAACTGAAATGATATTATTAGTTTTTTCAGTCCCGGTTTCAAAATTTCAGTTTTTAAATTTTAAAGGGTAAAAAAATGCAAAATTTAAAATCGATCTTTGTTGTTTTTCTTTTTCGATTCAAACTACAATTTTTTCCCTTTTCACGCTTAAAACAAAAGATTTCCAGAAAAAAAATAAAACTTGAGTAATATGTATTTTTCGGAAATGTTGTGACTGACAACAGGCCCCTGAATTTTTCAACAAAAAATTTGAATAAGAATAATTTAGGTAAGTGTATGAGAGGATGGTTTTAATTGGATGAAATTTTCGAGTTTACAACACAATTTTTCTTTATTCACTTTTCGATGTAGATTTTCAAGGTTTAAAGTTTTTTAATGGAAAATTTTCGATTGAATGTGGTTTGGTAAATTTCAGCATCAAAATTTTTACTTTTTCAACGCATACTTTGAATATAAAAAATTATAACTGTTGAGACTGGTATAAAACTGAAATTCATTTTAGTTCTAGTTCCAGTTTTCAGTTTTCAGTTCTCATCATTTCAGTTCCACCTCCAGTTCTAGTTTCTCAATTTTAGTTCCAGTTTTTCTCAGTTTCCAGTTCTGGTTCCAGTTCCAATTTTCCATCACTGTCCTTCTCTAAAATGGAAAAATTATATTTTCATTTTAGTGGGAAAAATAACATTTTGATCGAAAAATTTGTGAAACTTTCACAAAAATTGGAAAATTTTGTTCTTTGAATCAGAAAAACTGAATAAAATTGCATTTGGGTCAAAAATATTCGATTTTGCCCCTTTCCCTGCCAGAACACTGATTTTCTTTAACGCCTCCTTCCAACATGTTTCATTTTCCTTTGGTATGAAACACTACTTGAAATGATATAAATGTGGCGCTGGCGTGCTGAAATTGAAGCGTTAATTACCTATATTGGGGCGTTCAACGAATTTTCTAGGACGTGCACATGAAGGGTGTGAAAATCCATTTTTGTGACGTGCAAATAAAAACATTTCCCAACAAAAATTACTACAGGTTCTCAGTGATTATAGAAAATAACTGTTATGTACACGTTATTACCAAAAATTACTCCGCTTTTTCAGTTTACATACAATTATTACCCGAAATTACCGTAAATGACCAATAATTACCAACAATTACCAACAATTACCGTAAATTACCAATAATTACCGTAAATGACCAATACTTACCGTAAATTACCAATAATTACCGTAAATTACCAGTAATTACAGTAAATTACCAATAATTACCGTATATTACCGATTATACCGTAAATTACCTGTAATTACAGTAAATTACCTGAATTCTTCAGTAATTACAATAAATTGCAGGAAATTACCGACACTTACAGTAAATTATCTGAAACTACTGGTAATTACGGTAAATTATCTGTAATTACGACAAATTATCTGTAATTACGGTAAATTACCAGTAATTTTGGTAAATCATTAGTAATTACAGAAAAGTCATGTAGTTATATTATCAACAAAATTACCGATAATCACAGAAATTCATTGTAAATTACAAATAATTACCTAAAATTGATGCGTCATCAGTAAATTATAAAAATCTACTTTTTAAAATCATCAAATCTCTAAAAATGTTGTAAAAATTAAGCGTGATAAATTACCAGTAATAACAAAAAGTAACGGTAAATTACCGACAATATCAAAACTTCAACGTTGAATCATCGAAAATTACTCGTTCTTGTTTCTCGTACACTTTTTCTCCTACTTTGACACCATCTGCTCGGAAAATTCATCCCCTCCCCCCGCCCCCCTCAATCCTATTCAGCGTCGTTTCCTCGTTTCGGAGCTATTGTAAAGCGACGATTTTTGAATAATTTGTCACCAGAACCTCTGGAGAGCTGGCTGATACCTTTAATATGTCTCTCCAGAGTGAATCCTACATGCAGACGGTTTTGTTTGACTTTTAATGTTTTCATTAAACTATAATAAAATATTCGTTTACGTTTATTACCTCTCGAATACAGGGCGTATTACGCGACTATAAAATAAACAGCATTAATTTACTTTTCAAGCTCTCTGAACGTTTTAGAGATGTGATTTCTCAGCGCTGGCGCTTAAATGGAAATGAAAAAAGAGCAGAACAGACAGCGATGCAAAAAAGAAAAAAAAATACGCCGAATCAATCTTCATTTTTACAGCCCAGCACACCATTACGAGTACATTGTAAGCAGCGCAGCGGTCGTACTGCAGGTATATTCGAGTAAGTATAACTGGGAAACGTGACCGTATGGTTTATGACAAACGTGCGCTTTCACGTAGAATTATACAGTCAGCTGACTGAACTGGCGAATTTCAATTAACGTTATTTTTCCGCTGTCAATGCGCGACGCGACGGTTTACGGTACGAATTTGATGAAATACATTAAGCCGACTGTGTATTACCTATTATTTTACATTACATTATATTACTTTCATCGGTAATTGTGGGCGTTGGCGATCTATTTTTTCTCGGTATTGCGTTGACATCGCTCGTAGTCTGTTTTGCGCAGTGGTAAAAATCAAGTCGGATCATTTGTCGATAAAGAAATAGTGGGTAATTTTTAACACGACAAAATTTCTCCTCTATCCTGACAACCTGCTTTTTCTTCGGTATACTCGTCTTTGAAACACACCGACCACTTAAGATAGCGAGTCGTGAAAAAAAATCTAGTCGGTGGGTTTTTTCACTTCGACAATACCTATCTTGGTAAAAACGTCTAAATGGATTTTTTTAAAAGCGGCACCAAGTTCAATAAGTACACTCGTCAGTACCACTTGTGAGTACTACAATATCGTATCATCGAAACTTGAAGAAAACTTGACCTCGGTATGCCATCTCAGACGTTCTAGAGGGTATGCTCTTCTACTTTTTTTCTACATTCAACCAAAGGTCGCCATTTGTTATTTATTTTCCTCAGAAGTTAGTCTTATTACGGTTACGTTTTTTCGAGAGAAATTCGATTTTTTTTTTTTGTAATTTTTATATGGATGAAAAAATTTGAATAAGAGAAAATTCGAGGACAAAACTTTGTACTTTTGATGCTCAGATCAAAAAAAAAAAGTTCATTTATCGAAAAATTCCAAAGAAATTACTTTTGAAACATGCTTCTTCCATAAGTTCAAAAAATACTCTAAAATTTTTGCAGTTATGACGCTGATGGCCAAAAACTTGTGAACATTACGCTTTCAGCATGTTATTGATATGCTTTTGATGGCAACATATTTTTACAACATGCAATCAACAACTTGACAAATTTTTAACATGTTTCTAAAAATATTATCGTTTTGTCAACATATTTTCAACATGTCGTCAACATATTTTCAACATGTCGTCAACACATTTTCAACATGTTGTCAACATTTTTTGAACACGATGTCTCATTTTTCCAACATGTTCAACATTTTGTCTTTGTCAACATATTTTCAATTTACAACACACCGGCCCCTTCATGAAACACATTATCAACATAAATTTTCAACACATTGTCCACATATTTATCTGATTTTTACAATGTTATCAACATATCTTCAACATGCTTTTAACAATTTGTCGAGTAATTTTCTACACGCTGTCAAAATTTTTTCAACATGGAGTCGCATATTCCAACATGATCAACATTTTGTCAACATTTTTCGACAATGTCCAACATTTTGTCAACATTTTTACAATTTACAATACTCTTGTTCGTTTTTTAACATTAAATTTTTTTTCAACATTTATGATTTTTTCAAAATTTTGTCAACATATCTTCAACATGTTGTCAACATTGTGTCAATTGATTTTCTACACGCTGTCAAAATTTTTTCAACATAGTTTCCTGTTTCCCAACATGTTCAACATTTTGTCAACATCTTTCAACATGTTCAACATTTCGTCAACATTTTTACAATTTTTATAATTTCTTGTTCTTTTTTTCAACATTCAATTTCTTTACCATTTACGATTTTTTAAATAAGGTATGTCACCGACATAACTTCAACATGTTGTCAACGTCTTGTCAATTAATTTTCTACATGCTGGCGCTGTCAAAAATTTTTCAAGATGGTGCCGCATTTCCCAAAAAATGTTCAATATTTCTTCAACACGTTCAAAATTTTGTCAGAATTTTTTCAACATGTTCAACATTTTGTCAACACCTTACTCAACATTTTGTCATAATCTTTCTCAACATTTTGTCAATATATTTCAACATGTTCAACATTTTGGCAACACCTTTCTCAATATTTTGTCAACATCTTTCTCAACATTTTTCCATAATATTTCTCAACATGTTCAACCTTTTTCAACATCTTTCAACATGTTCAACATGTTCAACATTTTGTCAGCATCTTTCTCAACATTTTGTCATCAACCTTCTCATTTTTTTGTTAACATTTTTCTCAACATTTTGTCAACATGTTCAACATTTTGTCAATATGTTCAACGCTACAGTCAACATGTTCAACACTTTGTCAACATTTTTTCACCATGTTCAACATTTTTTCAATATGTTCAACATCTTTTCAACACCTTTCTCAATATTTTGTCAACATCTTTCCCAACATTTCGCCATAATCTTTCTCAACATTTTGTCAACATCTTTCAACATGTTCAACATTTCGACAACATCTTTCAACATGTTCAACATTTTGTCAGCATCTTTCTCATTTTTTTGTTAACATCTTTCTCAACATTTTGTCAACATGTTCAACATTTTGTCAACATATTCAACACTACAGTCAACATGTTCAACACTTTGTCAACATCTTCCAACATGTTCAACATTTTGCCAACATTTTTATAATTTTCCAGTTTTTGTTTGTTTTTTCAACATTTATAATTAATTAAATTTATGTCACCAACAGAACTTCAACATGTTGGCAACAAGTTTTTAAACATGTCAACACATTTTCAACAAGTTGACAACCATTTTTCAACATGATGTCCTACCTATTTTTGTTATCATATTTTCAACGCGTTGTCAACATCTCTCATGTTTTCAGCATGTTGCTCCATTTTTTTCAACATCAAGTCAACATTTCTTCAATATGGTTTCAATACCTTGTCCATTTATTTTCTTCAAGTCGTCAACACATACGTCAATATTCTCGCAACATACTCACAAGTCACAACATACATTCAACATAAGATCAATAATTTTCAACACAGCAGCCAAAATTGAACCAACAGAATTAACAAATTTTTGACATTTTTATCAATGTTTCCCCAACACAATATTCACGAATTGTCAAAAAATTCCAATTATGCTGGTAACATATTTTCAACTCGCATCAAATATACTCTCAAAATGTTTTCAATTCAATTTCAGTACCTTGTCAACAATATCTCAACGTGTAATCAACATCATAAATAGATTAAATATTCAAAACCTCTGCAGCATTGTTCGAATAAACCATCGACAAATTTCAAGCATGGAGTCGATATATATTCTCCCAACACTGTGTCAATATGTTCTCAATCAGTATTCATCAGCTTGGTTATGACAAATTCTCAACATATTTGCAACATTTTCAATCACACGTTTCAACATGCTCCTCAACGTTTGCTCAACACGTCCAAAAAAAATGCTTCGAATATACAATCAACAAATTTTCAACACTTCTGCAACACATTCTCAACAAGCCGCCTGTCGGTTCACTCTGCGGATTTTCTAAATCTCTTTTTCAACAACACTCGTGTCCTCGTTAAACTCAACAATCACTCGTCAAAGTCGACCCAAGGTCATGTAAACTTCAGACTCATCATGCAGATGAAAATTACCATCTGGAAACCGTCATCCGCCCGTTTCTCTCTCAAATGCCGCTTCATTAGCCGTTACGACGACTTAAAAAATTATTTAATTAAATCAAAACGTTAAACAACTTCAACTCGAGCACAATTACTGGCCGTTTTCAACTTCAACGCCACATATGTAGGTAGTTATTACACTTGCACAATGATACCTTACACAATACACATGTACGCAGATATATTTTCGAGCACACGCTGCTACTGACACGTGAAAACTTTTAAAAGTTAGGAAATTTAACATCTTGAAATTAAAAAGCTAAGGTTATAGCGTATCTACGGTAGAGTTCGGGTAGTCGTACGTACGATGTCGCCTCGGTCGATGGGAAATATATGCACATGCAGTCCAACGTTGGCACCGAAACGTTCTTCTTGATAAGTTGGCAGAAAAACTTTGGTAAAATTAATTCCACACGTTCGCAAAAACTTGGCAACTCGGTCGCGTTACATTAAACTTTCATATGCTCGCACCTTGAAACTTCTCTCCCCTTCAACGCGATCCTATATGCCGTTTAACAGCAAACAGAAACCGAAGCATTAGCATTCAGTACCTTAAACTGAGCCTAATAATTCGCATTTGAGCAAAAAAATAAAAAAGACACTGGATACGGATATACGCAGCAAATTTTCCACACACGAGTCTCATCTCGCCCGAAATACATATCTACCTCGTGCTCGAGCACCACGAGAGCTAGGGGTATAACTTCAAAGGTATAAAATTGAACAAAAAAAACTAAGTAAAGATTTTGTTACGCTAGGCTCGTAAAAATAACTCGCAAAAAGACCTTTAAAAAAATACCTCCTTATATGTAATATCACCCAACAAATGAACGTAAACTTGGTGCAAAAAAAGTTTCGACGATCGCGTTAATGGAATCGCCGCCTTGAAACCTATTCGACCACTTTGGCTTCGTAAAAGATTGATTTTCACGTCGCAAATTGTGACATGAAGCCGCCGTTGCCGGAGCCTGAATCAATACGTTGGCATGAGCGCGTAGTGTAATATTAATTTTTTTTATTCGATGTCCATCCGTTCATTTGTGGGAATTGTTATAATAGTGTAGTTGAGCGATTATAATTAATTTTGAAATGGCGAACGAGAATAAAAGATGAAAATTAGGCCCAATTTTCAATCGACTCGAATTTACTGAATTGTAGATTTTTTTAATTTATTAAAATCGATTGAAAATGGGAGTGGTTTTCGGTTCCACAACGTATTCTGAAAAAGTCAAGGGAAGTGAGTTTTAGGTATCGAAATTTGGAAAAGTGGTTTCAAATCTTCAAATTGTAGATGGTAATCTTCTGATTTGAGGGGGAAAATTTAAAAGATTTTTTAATTCTAAATTTTTAGCTTTAAAGGTTCATCTTTTATTATATTTATGTTCTGAAAAAAAAAGGGGAAAAAAAGGGACGACGAATCGACGATACCCCAAAACAACGTGATTTTGGGACAGAAAATCAAAAAGTAGATAACCTTAAAATAACTCGTAACTCCTACAAAGAAACTGTTCGCCAAAAACAAATAGTTGATAAGGGAATAGTTTCCTTGCAGGAGTTATTAATCTACTTTTTGATTTTCTATCCCAAAATCACCTCATTTTGGGATATTTATTAGGTACCTACCTTTTATGACAAAAAAATAGAGGGAGAGGGATCCGAATAATCAAAGTTGAACTGAAAAAGCTAACTCAATTTTAAAATTTAAAAACAAGCAATGTTTGAATGCAAAATAAAATAAATCCAAAAATGGATACCTAGGTTGGTAAAGAAAAAAACAATAAATTTTAGCATTTATTGCAGAACGATTCAGATTTGTAATTTTTTTTAAATATTTCGGTTCATTTGAAAAAATGAACCACCTAATGGTCCTCCCCCCTCCTCGATTGGTACAAGGAGATTTAGAACGAGCAAACCTCAAGAACTTCCGAACTCGAATCCAAAGTTTCAGCGGTCCCATCTCGTTTTTCAATTATTGGAAAATTATTGAACGTTTCAAATTGTCTGTATTTTTTTGACCAAAATATGAGAGGTGATTATGAAAAAAATACATTTCCAGAAAAATTGATTAAAATTAGGTTCCTCTTCCAACTCAGTAGATACCGATCTTTCACCTCCTGAACTCAAATTTGATATGTATTCAGAAGTTTTCATCCAAATTCTGATTTTTCCAGTACTTAGTTTTGAATTTTTCTTCAAGAAGTGGAAATCAGCAAAACTGACAAGAGAGAGGAGAGAAAGTGCAAAAGCATTATCTACATCAAATCTGTTTTTTTTTCAAAGAGCTAACCGTTTACAAAACATTGAGAGCCCCAAAAAATTGATAAAATTTTGAATATTTTATTCTAACCAAAATCAAAAGGATTCTCTGACATAAATTATTTTTATTGAAAAATCTGCAAGCATAGGAAAAAAATGGACAAATTTTCTTTACAAAAAATTCAAGAAACTTTTTAATAAAATCGGAAAGAAAGGTGGAAAATTCGCATAATCTTTTTTCCCTCCCTTTCCCCTCCCCTTCCCATTCTTTCCTTCTCACCCAAACAGTTGAAAGAAATTTTACATATAAAATGGTTGGCATTTTTGGTAGATTTTCCAAGGATCACAATTACAAAATAAAATCAACATACCTATGGATTCTAAAAATTATTTCAAGTTTGTAATTATTTTTACGTAAAATCTCGCCTGCAATTCGACAAAATTGTAAACCTTGATAGCCATGAAATTCAATTCAATCCAATTTTACATCTAATTTGAAAAAAAAAATTGAAACCGTAAAAAATAGTGAAGTTTTTCTCTGAATTGCAGTTTTTTAAAATTTTTGTTCGAGTTACTATATTTTGGGGGGACGGGGAAGTGTTGAAAATTCAATTTAACATTCCTGAAAATTTTTGTACTAGAACCCACATTCTCTCTCACCGACTCTGAGAAAAAACACTTCTTTGAGTCTAACATAATGTCATTATGTCTTAATTTAAAAATGTTGTCATAATCTAAAAATGTAACTGTCTAAAACTCCATATAACGCTCCATCTAAGTTTCCATTTACCTTTCCGTCTATTTCCGATCGAATTACCGATCAAATTTCCGATCGAATCGAATTTCCGATCTCCGACCGAATCAAAATTTTTGATCGAATCGAATTTCCGATCAAATCAAATTTCCGATCGAATCGAATTGAATTTCCGATCGAATCGAATTGAATTTCCGATCGAATCGAATTGAATTTCCGACGAAATTTCCGATCGAATTTCTAATCAAATTTCTAACCATCTTTCTGATTTTTTGACCAACTTTCAGATTGACTTTTTGATCAACTTTTTGACTGACTTTTTGACTGACCTTTCGACCGACTTTTCAACCGACCTTTCGACAGCTTTCCAACTATCTTTCTGATTTCCAACTATCTTTTCAACTCAACTTTTCAATCAACTTTTCGACAGCTTTCCAACCATCTTTCTGATTTCCAACTTTCTTTTCAACCGACTTTTTGATCGACTTTTCGACCGACTTTTCGACCAACTCAATTCAAAAATGTTACGCAAACTACTTAATATAACACATCATCATTTCCTTATCTGAAATAGATTTTTTCCAAGTTTTTCAAGTCTAACATAATGTTATTAAGTCTGGACCCAAAAAACGTTACGTTACGTTACGTTACGTTACACCTCCAGCGTTACGTTACACCTCCAGCGTTACGTAACAATTTCAAAATTTTACCCCCAGGCCTAAAGACATATCCATGTCAAAATAGTGAAATTCTATTTCCAGGGAACGATTCCAAAATAGAAACCTACTTTTGATCAATTTTACTAAAAAAGTAGAAACTTTTTTCAAAAATATCCCATTTTTATTGAAAAATACGACTTTTAAACTTTAAAAAATCATCGAAAAATCGAAAAATCAACTTTCACCGCTGAAATTTTGACACTGAGTGTTTTAAAACTTGAACTTTTCAAAAATCTCACTCTCGTTCAAATAAAAATTGGACATCTCGAATGATCACCTTTCGTTCAACGAAATCCAAATTTCCCCACAACCCTTCACAATCACAATCTCAGAATCAAATCACACCACAAAAATCCACATCTTCCTCGCCGAAAAGTTCTCGGACCGCGAATAATTTCAAGACGTCGAAATTACATTCTTATTAAAGCTCACAGAGTACCGGTAATCATTAATATATAAGAACCATAACCTCAATACGGAGGAGCTTACGAAGCAGCGTGGAGTGTGTGGTTAATACGATGCGATGAGAGAACTACGTAATAACTAAAGTATGGCGAAGTTTAGTTCACCGTGTGCCAATAATAAAGTAGTTTAAGCCGGGTTATTGCACTTGAACACGCAATATTATACCCGAAGCCGGCGATGGGTAAGAATGTGTTAAATGCACAAATATAATAATCATACGGGCGTTTTGGCCGATTGCTAGGTACGGCGTGTTATTTAAAAATTGTTTCGCGAAAGTACATCGTGATGGATGAACGATGGACGAACGTAGATAAAAATTATCCAAAATACGAATAAATATAGTTAATTTTCAATCGACTGGTAAACAATAAACACCACGTTGACAAGTCAAATATCGATGCTAAAACGTATAATTACAAAGTTGGCAACTCGAAGCGTTTATAAAGCTACGAAAATTTCCTTATAGCTTTTTCCGCACAGTAAATAATTCCGGTTAGATTGACGTATAAGTGAATCGGCGAGGTGAGTGTAGGTATCGGTTGGATTGCCAGGTATTTTACATACTCCGCAGTAAACGTATCCAGCTACCTAAGTAGATAGGTACTTCAGGGAATAAATCGCGTCTTCTGATGGAACAGTTGAAGTAAACTTATAAAACACGATGACGACGAAGGTAAAATAAGAGTAACCCTAATTACAGTTCAACGTATATAAAATATACGTGTCAGCCAGAGCAAGTTTACATGGTATGTTCGCGAAACGTAAATTGGATATGCTAACACTCGACACGGTTCACGAGTTATGCTGCTTAAATGTGTATAAGGTGATAAAAAAGTTGGCGTTTTTTTTTTACCGCGTATTCAAAGCTCGACGAAAGAACTTCAGGAGGCTGTTTTTTAAACATGCGAAGCTGGCCGGACGAATGGAGGGGAAGTTGCGCTGCGCTGATGTACTATACGTACCTACGTATACTTACTCTCGAAAGATGATTTAAATGTCAAAAGTAAAACTCGCGTGATTAAAGGCGCGCAAGTGCTGAGAGAATTTTTTATGCTGCGGTTTGTACGTATATGGAGATATAGGAGCCTAGATATGGTATACGTACGTACGAAGGATTTTCTGCTTTCTCGGCGTAGAAAAGATTGAAAAACTATCGCTATAAATTGTGGGGAATTTTCGCATCGAGGATGGATAAAGTGAAAACTTTAACGTGGTTGTAATCGGTGTGAAGTGTAAGAAATTTCAATAGTAAGGGTAAGGTGCCCCATTATCGCCTAGTGCCCAATGTCGACCACCTCGTCTATCCCCGGCGCTATGGGCAACAGCGAGCCGAAATTTTTTTTTCATATTCTTCATCGAAAATCCGGAAAAATAAGACCACTCCGACATCCTGAACGCCAAAACTCGTGGAGAAAAATAGAAAAGAAGAAGTTGGAAGGCCAAAAACTTTTTTTAGCAATTGCTTGCACGCCTTGGAATTTTTTCTTAAAATTATCGAATTAAATGTTTCTAGTGTTTTTGTGATTGAGAAAGTTCAAAGTTTCTGATGTAATCATCGCATTTTAATAATTACAACTTTAAGTAAAAAAGAAATTCACTCAAAGTTCATTTTTATGGTGTGTCCCTTTATCGACCACCTATAATCTAATGTAATTTGTTGTTTTTAAGTGATTTTGTTTTTTTCAATTTTCTCGAATTTTGGTCGTAGGGTTGTCATTTTGGTCTCAAATTGTTCATCTGTGAAAGAGAAACACAAAAAAAATATTTTCCGGTAGATTCCGTTCATAGCGGACAAAATCAGTCGGTAGTCGATATTGGGAACCCAAAATTTCGACCTTGCGTTTTGACATGTTTCAGAAAAAAATTCCTAAAAAATACTAAATTTTAACGGATGGCCCCGGGGCTTTCCACAATTGTAGGGGAAGGATGTAGGTATCCATTATGCCATCAATGACATTTCCAGCCCTTAAACTTTTGAAATGGTGAGACTTCAAAAAAAAGTGGGCGATAATGGGGCACCTTACCCTTATTGTGACGTTGGATGGGTAATGATTTTGTATGATTTTCTGGCACAGTAGAAACGAAGCAGCGACTGGTTACCCAAGTTAAGGCGTAGGGCAGAGGGATTCCGATTTTTTTTTTAGGAATTGGCGAAGGGTGGCAAAAAATTTTGTCCAAATGATCTCAAAATTACATGACGTGGTTAAAATTTCAGCCTTAAAAATTATATTGATCCTTCTCAAAATGGACTAGAAGTTTCTAATTTTGGAGTTTTTTCTTCAAAAAAAAACCTTTTTCTTGGCTATTTGATATTTTGATATTTTAGAGAGATATTTTTTTTACAAAATTGTCTATTTATTTGAAAATCGTCCACTTTTCAAAAAAGTTGTCAATTTTTCCAATAACCGCCACGTTTCCAATGAATAACAATTTCTCAAAACTGATAAAAACAGGATAATTTCAAGAAATTTAACAATTTTCTAAATGCAGTTTATGAATTTTTAAAATGGATTATTTTTCAAAAAAGCTTGAAATAAATCCAATTTAAATCAAATGCTGGATGATTTTAAATCAAAAATTGTTTGCTTCGAAAATTTTTTAAAGCAGGATAAGTATGGTATGGTGTTTTAGCCTACGAAAGGGATTTTGATGAAACCTACCCCAAAAGTTGATTCATGATGAGAAAAAATTCTGACAAAAATTTTGGACCCCCAGAGCAAGTATTTTCGGGGGAGGGGACGAAATGTGTTTTTTAAACTTTATTTTTTCGTTTTTTGCCAAATGAAAAAAACAATTTCATGTTTTTTTAAATTGAATCTAGAGGGTCACAGGAACCCCAAAAAATTTTCAATTTGAAAAAAAACGTAAATTTTTCAAAAAAATTGTATAGCAGAATAAGTTTGGTGTTTTGGCTTACGAAAGGGATTTTGATGAAACCTACCCCAAAAGTTGAGTCATGATGAGAAAAAATTCTGAAAAAAATTTTGGACCTTCAGAGCAAGTATTTTCGGGGGGAGGGGTCAAAATGTGTTTTTTAAACTTTATTTTTTCGTTTTTTGCCAAATGCAGATAAAAATTTCGTGTTTTTTAAAATTAAATCTAGAGAGTCAGCAGAAACCTAAAAAAAAATTCAAAATTTTTGCATTTTTCGTCGAGTTATGGCGTTTTAAAAACTTTGAGTGACCATTTTGGAAAGAAGTTTCAGAAGTACAGTCGCCATTTTTTTTAGAAAATGTGTTATTTAGTGTTGATTATACTACAAACGTTTCAATGAGCTTGAGTCGGTGCAACATTCTCAAAAAAAAATAAAAACTAACCACCCACCGCGCGGAGCCCGAACGTGGTCTTTCGATTTCGCTCAAATTTTTTTTCACTACTCTCCTTTGATGGTCTAATTAAATAATCGCCATTATTTCCATCTGAGGGAGATGAATCTCGTAATTTTTGAAAAATTGGCCGTTTTTTACCGAATTATTCAAATTTGACAGCTTATATCTTGAGATCGGTTACACTTGGAAGAAAATTTATGGTTTTCCAATTTCCTTGAGAAATTTAAAAAAAAAAATCACTTTTCTTGAATTGGTTTTGGTTGAATAATTTTACTCAAAAAATCGTTGATTGCGATTTCCCACTCTATAGCCATGTAGGTATAAGCATAAATATTAGGTATTGGACTTGCGAATGTGATGTGGATGAGAGGGGGACTATTTCACAAAGGGAAGGTGGTGTATGAGTTTTGAATGTTATCTAGTGTTGTAAATCAAGAATCACGAGTATTACAAATTATTTTTTCTCAACTTCAGGGTGTCTAACAGAGTTTGTTGAGCAAACAGCTAGACTTAGCTTAACCTTTTTGCATGATTTGTTCTACTTTTTTATGGCCCCCACTCCAAAAAAATTGATTTTTACGAAAAACTTCAAACAAAATAATATAATTCAAAAAAAAATCACAATGACCTCCTAAATTTAAATTTTCAAAGAAATGTGATTCAAAAAAAAATCGCAAATGAGATTTTTTCATTTAAATTATTTGTTAAAGGTGAATGGAAATTTTTTCAATTTTTGAAAAAAGTTTGACCTTTGATCTTAAAATGCAATAAGACAAAAATTTTTAAAACAACTTTCAAATTTGAGTAATTTTAAGCGCAAAATATTTTATTGGAATGCGAAAAAAAGAACAATCTAAACTAATAAAAAGGAAAATAAGAAATTTAAATAAATTAAATTCATTATTCGATTTTGATTTTTGGTTTCTCTATGAAATTTTAATCCATACTGACAGGTCTATCTAAAAAATCTATTAAATCAAAGGCTCAAAATTCATAAATGTTGCTCAAAAAAAGTTTTGGATGGTATTTTTGAATTTCTGGCAAAATTCTACCTCTCTTTCATAGGTCACATGCAAATTTTTTGAAATTAATCAAAAATTGAGTCAATTTGAGTCCCAAAATTCTCAAAAGTTCCTCAAAAAATTTAGATGGTACTTTTGAATTTCTGGCGAACTTCTACCCCAATTTCATAGGTAACATGTCAATTCTTTGAAAATACTCAAAAATTGACTCATTTTTGGGCTCAAAATGGGTTGAAATTGCTCAAATTTAATTTTCATCAATAATTTCGTTCTGCTCGTGAAATTTTAACGAAAAAGTTACGAAAACTTTTAAAATTTTGATTTTTTCATAACCTCCTTAACTTTGAAGACGTTATTCTACCACTTCCCGGCCGATTTTCGACTTCGGGGTAATGTAGTACATATGTCAATCCACCAAATTTCGCGAAAAAACAATTTTTCAATTTTTTGACCTCAACTCACATTTTTGCCTTCAACTCAAAAAGTCGTTTTCCGATTTCCAGGCGCATGGCGGGTCACTCTCCTTTTCTGTAATGGAAAAGTTTGAATAAATTTTTTTTGCATTCTCAATGTATTGTCATTTTGTATTACTTTTTTTTTGAACACATTGCAGAAATTTTTGATTTTCTCAGATTTTAAAAAAGGGCCCATTTCGTTGGCAAAGTTTGTTGCAAGTTTTATGCAACAAAAATTTATCAACAACACAAAGTTTGTTACAAGACAACTAAATCACAGAAGCAGTGAAGAAATATTAAAACTTTTTAACGTTTTCAGAAAAAGGCCCATTTGGTCGTCAACTTTTGTTGCAAAAATTATGCAATAAAAATTAATCAACACTGCAAAATTTATTGAAGGACAGCTAAATGAACGTCCCAAAAAAGTTTCCCCACAAAATCTCAACTTGAAAATCTTTTTATCGCTTTTTTTCTACTTGAAAAACTTAAAATTCATTTTTCTCGGAAATTGTACAAAAAACGATTTCTGTAAAACTAATATGTACTTCAAAACGCTGTGGTGGGTCCAAATATGCATCTTAAGAGCTCGTTCTGGTCTCATTTTGTAGCTTATAGACCACAGTATGGCGTGGTGGGCTTGAATCAACAGCGATCAAATGGGCCCTTTGCCCAGGAACGTCAAATTTAAATAATTTTAGAGTTGGAAGAAATTTTGCCAAAAAATTGTGGAGTTGAAAAAAATTTCAAAAAATTGCAGTGTTGAAAATAGAATTGAAACAAAAATTTTAAGAAAAAGAATACATCGCCTCAACGCCTCAATTCCACAACAATTCAAATTTGAACAGCTCAACCCCCAATTAACATTCCACGTTAGTTCTCCCACTTCTTCATTCCAATAAAAATACAAAAAAACCACACCAAAATTTCTCACCTACTACCTACTCGACAGCTCCATTAAGCCCCATCGATTCGAGACTTTCGCTCGATAAATCCGCGACTCGAACAATTATCGCAAGCCATTTTTCCGATTCGCTTTCACGAGCCACCTGAAATATTCGCCTCCTTGTTCGTCTCGTTGGACGCTGCTGAGGAAGCAAAAATTCGCCAATTGCTACGAGTAACGAGGTCGTTAAGAATGAAAATGTTTTTAAGTAGGTTTTTAAAAAGCTCTTAGTTTGATTTCTGTACGATTCGCAGGCTAAAGGTCGCGCACAGATGGGGTTTCGAAATTAGTTACCGCGTATACTCGATTACACGGCGGGTAAATTCGATGACGTAGCTTATAGCCACAACCGTCACCCATCACGACCGAAAGTCGCTTCAAATGGAGGCATTTCAAAGCGGTGATTAAATTTACGTATACGTTAAGAGCTTTTAACATTTTTAACGAAGCTGGAACGATGCGACGATTTATAAAATCCGGGCTAATAAAACTACACTGGCGTAGTTACATTTCATCGAGCTCGCGTTCATCGTCGTATACCCTTTGTAATAAATTTTTTAAACTGTTACCGCATCATCTCCATATTCGAGCACGCGGCGGCGGTGGCGGTCAAAGTTATACGATTGTGACGCGATGTGAAACTTACGACTGGAAAATTTGTCGCGTTAAAAAGGAAAACTTTGCCAAGCATTCGGGATAATAAAGCAACGCAGAAATCACCTCCGCAGCAATCCGTAAACTTGTTATCGCCGTTGTTAAAAGAAATACTATACCGAATGGTTAAAAAAGTTACGCCAAGTTTTCAATGGCGTTGGTGGTTGGCTTTAAAATGAGCTGACAATGTACGTACACAACGTTGTCGCATCCTTATTGATGACACGAGTAGCCCTGCGTGGATTTTTTTTCGTCCGGAAAATATTCGTATTAAGTTTTGTGCTATGAGGTTTTTTCCTTCTTCACCTATTTCTTTTTCAAATGTCCTTTTCCTTCATCTCCGCTCTGGCTGGTCTGCGTTATTGTATACCGCACAGATATAGATACTCTCGTATTTCTTTATCTCTTCTCGAGATGTATTTTTCTATTTTTTTCTCGTCCTTTGTTCAGCAACACTGGATCCGGACGGTGGTCCAGAAAGGATGTAATTTACCGGATAGAATACGACGCGATATGAAAAATATTCCTGTCGAGGGTCTTATTTATACTCGTCCCGGTGTAATGCAAAGAAACGACACTTTCGGTCTAACTATCGTGATAAGCTTATAATTGCAGCGTCGCTGTCGTCGCGTCGTCGCCCAGAGATATTCAAATATGGTGTACCGAAAGGTAAAGAGAGATCGTACAAATGAAATTATTAAATTTTCCACGCTCGAAAGACTTCAACGGTGTTTGTATCCTTTACCTTTTAGCAGCTTCTTTATACCGGCGAGGTGATGAAATTAATTCGGCGAGAGGGTCAGTTCCTTCTCTCCCCTTTCCCTCGCGTCAATCGTTCTCAGAATGTAAACACAAAGGACCTTGTTTATTTATAAACGAAATGTATGAAATTATAAGAAAATTATACGGTGTGTTATGAATAAGGAAAAAACAATTAGTGAGGGGAGCAGAGGTCTAGGTCGAATTGAGATGGCTGAATGGAGAATTTGAAGAGATTTTCGATTTCATATTTGAGACGTTCAATATTAAAGGGACAACTTCGATAGAAATGTGATTTCGAGATAATCGCGTTTTAAGATGTTCGGGTCAAATACCGGGTGCTCGATTAATTCTGCCCCCCCCCCCCTCCCGATACTTTTTATGTCGAAAATCGTAAGTTGACAATACTTCGTTCAATTAAACAAATCGAACGTATTGCCAACTTACGATTTTTGACATAAAAAGTATCGGGGGGAGCCAGAATTAATCGAGCACCCGGTATATCATTTTTCGGTTTTTGGTCGATTCGGATAGAGAATTTCATCCTCTTGCTCGTGGTATATTCAGAAAGTTTCTAGAGAGGTCGCAAGTAGCAGAAAAACGCGATTTTCTGTGACGCGGCGCGGCGTGATCTGATAAGTTTTTATCTGGGAAAAATTACAACACAACTTTTTCAAAGCTGAATAACTTTTAGTTGGCTTCCTAGCAAAAAACTAACTGCTCTAAGTAGAAAGCAAATTTCATGGTCTACAATTTTGATTCCATTCATTTTTTCGCTAGGATGCTTCCTTTTCTCGTAAAATTGAGTTTTATGTTGAAAAACGCGAAATTTTCAAAATTTGATGAATTACAGTTTTTTTTAACAATGACATGCAAACGAAGCATTTTTGATGAAAATGAATACCATATGTGGATAGGAAATTTTGAGCTCTACAATTTTAGTTCTTTTCATTTTTTCGCTAAAATGCTTCCTTTTCTCACAATTTTGGTTTTATTTCGGTTTTTACGCTTAAAAAAAGAGAGAAAAAAAAAGTTGTCAAAACTTTAAGCTTGTTTTTCTCGAAATGTACTTTTTTCAACTTTCATTTTTGAATATTCACTGCTTAGAGGGATATCAACGAAAACTTTTCGTTTTGGTCTCATTTTGTGCAGAATTTCATCTACTATCGCGTGGTATGAATAACTAGATTTTTTCAAATCTCACGAAGTTGTCCCTTTTAATATGGAACGTTCATTTCTGTTTTCCAAAAAAGTAGAGAGGACGTGGAAATGATTATGGCAAAAAAAAATACTAAAACGAAAAATTATCAATTTTAATTGCTGTATAATTATTGTTTTGTATCACCACTTTCCACTTTCTGTCGAATGGAGTGAAATCAACTGAGAACTAGTTTGAAATCACTAAACTCGTTTAAAAAATAGAAAATCGAAAAAATTCTAATCCAAACGTCTCATCGTATACCTTCACTTTTCAAGAAGTTGAGTTAGGAACTGGTTGAAAACTTGTAAAACGGATTCAAAAATGACTATCTCGTAAGCAATCTCTTAATTTACAAAATTTATGGACCGAATTAAGGTATTCCCTTCATATTTGAAAATTACTGAGGAAAATTCAAGTTTCAAAATTTTTTGTGGACACCCTGTAAATAGGATCATTTTATTATGCACAAGCATTAAAAACACTGCTCTCTCATTTTGAATCGGTGAAATGTCACTGATAAATAGTCAGAATTCCAGCACAGGAAAAATCAGTGAAATTCTTTTATTTTCAGCGAATTTCCACTGATTTTTCAGCAAGTTTCACAAATTATACTGACTTTTCAGTGAATTTTCACTGATTTTCCAACAATTTTTTTTCACTCTTTGTTTTCAGTGAAATTGTTTTCACTGAAACTGTGCTGCAATTCTGACTGTTTTCCAATGATTTTCGATAATTTTCACTGATTTATAAATGAGAGAGTGGTGATGGAGAATCCAATTTCCCTGAAATAAAATCGCAGTCTTCATTGCGTAAAAAATGACGAATACTGATCAGGACTTATACTTTCCAGATCTTCCCTGATGAGCGAAAATTTCGTGGGGATACTCGAGACGAGATTTTCGAATGCGAGTCCATTTACACTCACAGGGAGGACGATTTGGTTTTATGCAGACTTGCATTTTTTCCAAGTCAAAATTTAATTTTCTTTAATATTTTTCTAATTTTGAATTTCCCACAATTTTTTCCAAACCTAAATTTCTTCAGCGTATCAACTTTTTTTTTTGAAAAATCACTACTTTTTCACTATTTTTAAAACAAATTTTCCTAAACTTCTCAACTCGACTCCTCCCTTCTCCAAAAAAACGATCGAGATTAAATCTATTACAGAAAAAATTTCAAATGGGATACAAACTTGTACAGTGAATCAAAATTTTTTTAAATGAAGGCCTTATACTTACAAGATTACACCAATGAAAAAAAATTACAAAGGATGGATTGATAACGTTGAAAAAATTGAACGTATTTTATGCTTACCCATCATTAAAAAAATTGATTTGATTTTTTAATTTTTTTCGCTACTTTGTCTTGAAATTTTGACTGAATTCACTATTTTTTCACTATTTTCAATACCCATTTTTGAAAATCACTACTTTTCCATTACCTACTTTCATTACCCATCTTGAAAATTACTATTTTTTCACCATTCACTTTTACTATTCATTTTTAAAATTAGGTACTTCTTTTTCACTAATTTTACTACCCTTGTTTTTTGAATCATAATTTTGAATTTTTTCAAAACTGTTTTCAATTTCGAATTTTCTCAAAATTGTTTCCATCCCAATTTCAAGTTTTTTCAAAATTTTTTCAAATAAATTTCAAAGTTTGTTTATTTAAAAAAATTTTAGTTCCGAATTTTTCAAATTCAAGCTCAAATCTTCTTCACATTTTTTTCAAGTTCAATTCTCTCAAACATGTTGGAAGTTCAAATTTTAAAAACGTATTCCTACATATTTTTTCCAAGTTGTTTTAGCATCCAACTTTTTCTCAACTCGACGAACCACTGACTTGCTATTAATGAAAAAAATTTCACTGATTTATTACTGTGCTGCAATTCTGACTGTTTTTCAGTGTTTTTTGATAAATTTCATTGATTCAAAAATGAGAGAGTAATTTCTAGAACAGTCAGTAATTTTTTTATACGTGTTTTTAAAAAGACGTCACTCATAAAAGTACCTACCACCTAATTCTGAAAAAAATTAAATAAAAACGTAAAAATTTACTATACTTTTACTTCAAATTACATTGCGTGCCCAAATTTTTATCATTTTTTGTTTTTGGGAATTTTTAGAAAGTATTTTAGTGAAGAAAGTAGGCCGCGAGATTTGGTCGAAATGGGCTAAAATTAGAATTTGAAGGGAGCATTACTTGAATTTTAGGAAATTTCAGAGGATTTTTCCGTTTTTCGGGCCTAAATTGAACAAAAATCTAAAAAAAAAAACACTGAAAATTTTGAAGAAATTTTAGAAAAAATAGGGATTTTGACCTTAAAAAATGGGTGTCTTTTGCTCATTTTTTATATATTATCGAAAAAATTGAAAACATCGGTAGTTTGAAAATGAATCGGTAGTTTCGTTAGAAAATTTTACTCAAAAAACTACCCAATATTGTCGGAGGTTTTCAGGAGGTTTTTACAAAACCACCGACTGACCAATCGAAGGTATTTCCTCCCGTAACATCACCAACTGACTAGAACTTTAGTTCCAACATGAAAAGACATTAAAAAAATTAATATTACTTATATTAATCATTTTTCTTTGACATCTTTTCACTTGAAGCTAAAAAAAAGTGGAAAAAGTATGTACAATTTCACTTGTAAAATGTTTGGAGTAAACTTGGACTAGGAAAAAAGTTGAAAAATGTGAACTCGGAAATATTTTGAATGAGTTGTGGAAATTTGAAAACTTGAAGAAAAATTTGGAGTTGAAAAGTTGCTAAATAAATGAACTTGAAAAAATTTAAGAAATTCAAAATTGAAAGAAAATCTGAAAAATTTTAAATTTAAAAAAAATTAAGAAAATTCAAAATTGGAAAAAGTTCTGAGAAAATTAAAATTGGACTTGGAAAAAAGTTAGTAAATGCACCACCCGAAAAAATCACTCTTCCTGTGAGTATAAATGGACTCGCGTAATTTACAAGCAAATCTCTTCATTATTTTATCACTTTTTGTTTCTTTCGAGCTTTAATGTCCCTTATTAGAAATCACCTATTTGCACTAAAGAGGATTTTTCGTTAATCTTTTCGTATCATCACAAAAAGTTTGTACTATACTCCGCATACATTCAAGCTTAAACAGTCCACCTCTCCAATTGATAACACGTACTGGAACATGAATCGTTTCAATCCACGTGCCACATCCTTTTAGTCCAGGGAACACGATGCTGGTATCTGAAATTATGTATAAACAGAATCAACATCGACGACGCGACCCCCCGAATCAATTCGTTTCTTGTACCATAACGCAAATTTTCCTTTCGTAATGTGACTCGACAACGCAGCATCCGTCCAATTAAACTTGTTTAATATGTACATTGGTAATATAAAGGTAAAACAGAGCCCCATTTGTTTTCTATTCCAGGAATACTTCGATGAGCAGACTATACGTAGATGTAGGTTAGGTACCTAAGGTTCAACCTAATTAGCCACTATTTGTTCAACAAACAAGATATTTACGAGGATTTTTTGCGTACCCGTTCTTGGAATTGGCGTGTAGCGAAACTTGGCTAAATGTTTTTAAAATGGTTGAAAATTTTTGCTCGAGTGATGCAGGGTACTAGCGCAAGACGTTCTCTATCGGTGAAACAAGATTTCTAGTCCGCAGGGTAGGTAATTAGGCATACCGCCGATGCTGGCATCCGCATTGAGAGGAAATCAGACCCTTTTCGGTTAATTTATCAACCCTTTGTATGCGTAGGTACAAGATGTCCCAAAATTTTCAACGTTTCTCGCAGTACAAAGGTAATCCATATTACACAATTCAAATATGTGAACAATTTTCTCATACCTACCTTCAGGGTAAAATTCGGTAATTGAAATTTTTCTTCTGCTGTACTCCTCTTTAGGGCAAAATTTTAGAAATTTAGATTTTTTTCGTACCCCCTCCAGCGGACGAATTTTGTGAATTGAAATTTCTCTCGGGCCGAGATTTTGGTTATTTTAAACATTTTCTCGTACCTTCCTCCAGATTGAATTTCTGTTAAATTTTCTCTATTCTCAGCCCCATCTAAGATAAATTTCATGCAATTCAAATTTCTTCCATACCCCCTTCAGGACGGAGTCTTGGAAATTTGAAAATTTTTCCGGTGTGTCCTAGCTCCTGAGGTGAATTTTAGTGAATAATTAAATTTCTACCATACTCTTCTCCAGATTAAAATTTTTGTAAATACTTATTCCTAAAATTTTTCCCGCATCTCTCTTCAAGGCTCAGTTGTGCAATTCAAATTTCTCTCGAACTATTCTCCAAAGCAAAATTTTGGCAATTTTAGAAATTTCCTCGTACTCTCCCGGGAAAAATTTTAGTAATTCAAATTTCTACTCGATCCCTTTCCAGGAAAGTGTTTTTGTCATATTGAAATTTTTCTCCCAGCCCCCTCCAGGGCAAATTTCAGTAATTAAAATTTTTCCTGTACCTTAATAAGGACAGAATTTTGATAATTTTAAACAATTTTCTCACACCTCTTATCAAGACAAATTTTGGTAATATAAATCTCTCCCGTGCCCCTTCCATGACAGTATTTTTAGAATACCTATTATTAGTTTTCTTCTATTAAATTGAATTCATAACGCATATCGCAGCACATTCTGAGCAGTAAACTGCATGCTGCTGGAAAAATGGTTAGAATGTAATAAAGGTCTAGTTTGAAGTGAGTTTATCACAGTCCTTTCCTAATACTTATTTCTATTTTCAGATGTTTAAGCTATTTTATAAAAATTATGAAATATTCGGTTTTCCATTTTTGGTTTGAATTTACAGGATTCGCTTTTAGATTCCGAATCGGTTTCATACAATTTGATTTTTTAGGGTTTTGGAATCTGGGTTTTCAGGAAAAAAAAAAGGCTTCCCTCAGGGTGAATTTTGTACAATTCTTGAAGTTTTTTGAATAAGAAGTGTTAATTTTCAAAACATTTTCAGCTATAAATTGAGTCTGAAAAAACACATAAGAGAATATGAGATCATTCTGCTGGCATTAGCTGAACGTTAAAATCTGGCCAAAGACACGCAAAAAATAATGCTTTCGAGTTTGCGGAATTCGATTCCTTGAAGTTTTTGGAGTTGGAAAAGTTTCTTTTTGGAATTTAATCCAAGAGATATGAGCCTAATTAAAGTGCAAAACATGAAGGAAAAAATAGTAGAAAAATCTCAAAAAAATTCAAAACAGGCTCTGAAGAGAATTTTTAGTTTCTGAATTAATTTCTAGGATTATTTTGACCCCAAACTCGAAATTTGATCCTGAGAGGAAGATAGTTTGAAAATATACAACTTTATCGAAAGAGGTATTAAATCCATGTTTTTCGACCTTCTGAAACCAGTTTAAACGACGATGAGATCAATGTTAGAACTTTTTCAACTTCATCGAGCAAAGTATCAGAATCAATGTTTATTTTACCTCAAATCAATTTCCCGAGATAATTCGGATTTCAAACTCAAAAGTCGATTCTCTTTGAAATAAGAAGAAAAGCCCAAAATTGAAAACAAAACTTCAGTGAGTATTTCTCAATTTTGGTCTCGCCTCTACCCCTGGGTCGAAATAACACTAGAAATAGATTTGGGGGAAGAGGGGTAGGAGGGTAGCTGCGGGGAGGAGTCAGAAACCATGAATTTCGACACCTCGTTTGATAATATTGAAAAATTTTTTAATCAATCAAGTTTTTTCAAATTAGTCTACAGACCAAGTTCCAAAAAGTGTTCATCCAACGTCCATTTTTTGAGGCCAAAAAATTTCTAGACATGAAATAGGTACCGATTTAAAATTCAATATCATTTTTACTCTACCCCTGGGTCGAAATAACACTAGGAATAGATTTGGGGGAAGAGGGGTAGGAGGGTAGGTGCGGGGAGGAGTCGGAAACCATGAATTTCGACACCTCGTTTGATAATATTGGAAAATTTTTTAATCAATCAAGTTTTTTCAAATTAGTCTACAGACCAAGTTCCAAAAAGTGTTCACCCAACGTCCATTTTTTGAGGCCAAAAAATTTCTAAACATGAAATAGGTACCGATTTAAAATTCAATATCATTTTTACATTTCGAACTTCGAGAGAAGAGGGTGAGGAGGGTTAAAAATGTGAAGTGGGGTAAAAATTTGATATGGTAGTCAAAATCTGCATTTTCAAGGGTGCTAAATCCAAATTTGATATTAGTTTTGCACCTATTCCCTCGAGGGAGGGGGTAAGGAGGGTCAAAAATGTGAAGTGGGGTAAAAATTTGATATGGTAGTCTAAATCTACATTTTCGAGGGTGCTAAATCCAAATTTGATATTAGCTTTGCACCTAGACCCTCGTGGGAGGGGGTAAGGAGGGTCAAAAATGTGAAGTGAGGAAAAAAGTCAATACGGGTGTCCAAATCTACATTTTCAAGGGTGCTAAATTCAAATTTCATATTAGTTTTGCACCTAGATCCTCGGGGGAGGGTTGAGAAGCGCCAACAATGTGAAGTGGGTAATAAAGTTGTTAATGGGTGTCCAAATCTACATTTTCAAGGGTGCTGAATCCAAATTTGATATTATTTTTGCACCTGGACCCTCGGGAGAGGAGATGTAATGGTCAAAAATGTGAAATGGCGATTAAGGGTATTTCCAATTCAAAAAATCATATTTCACGTTTGTTGGGAAGATTGACTTTTTGCCACCTAAATTGCCTACTGAGCCCAATGTAAAACAACGCAAAAAATTTTCTACCCCTGCACATGAAGTGGGGGGAAGAGAGTGAAAAAAGCCAAAAATGACTTAAAATTGCATTTGAGGTACCGTAAATTGCAATTTTGTAGGTGTTCAGTTGAAAAAAATGCATATTCAGTATCAGAGAGTACTACTCTATCAATCCTCACTTGAATTTTTTTGCTCGGACCAAAGTCGAAAAATACTCCTTTTCGACCTGACCCACTTCATGCGTAGAATTAGAAATTTTTTTATGTCTTTTTTTGAAATTCTGAACCGATGTCTAGCAATTTTTTTAGCCTGCAAAAAACTGTAAAATCAACTTCTGGAGCACTTTTTGCAATCTGCTCTATAGACTAAATTACATACATTTTTTTCCTCAACCAAAAAAATTCAAACAGCCAGCAAAAATGTTCCAAAATTTATTTTCTCGTGAAAAGCAAAACCATCATGAAACTTCAACGTAATTTTCAGCTTAGATAATTATTTTTAAAAATTTTCAAACAAAAAAATTCGTTCTCAAGGTAGGTAGATCTAGTACCCTGAAAATTTCACACCCGAGAATAATTTCCATCCTACCAATCGATGATTTATACGGAGGTGAAAATTTTCAAAAATATAATCCGATCACGTAAAAGTACTTTTTAAAATTGCATGTTTCTCATGCACCGCCATTGCTCCTAGATACACTCGCGAAACGAACAATACATATTTTTTATTCGCGTATTTCATTTTCATCGCATTTTCGTCGACTCGTTTGCCGTTTGAAAAACGACGCGGATTTTTTTCGCTCTTTCAACAACGCGGCGTGCGCTGCAGATGAAAAAAAAAATAGAAGCACAAAACACGAAACGACGAGCTTGTTAAATTTACCTACGTAGAAAATATACCACGACAAGAGTAACACTATACTACGGTAACCTCAACTTCGTTGGCCATTTTTTTTCCACCCAGAAAACCAAAGTCTGCCGTTATTAAAATGAAATTTACAATCATCTTTGAAAATAATGTTTTTTAATGAGGTAGCAATATTTCTTACACTTGCGATTCGGGGCGTCGATGAACAAGCCAATTTAACGTCGTCTTCGCGTTTCGAATAAATTTCAAATAAATTTACTTTCCTCGAGAACGCGTTATTCTCTTTCCTCGTTCGCGTTTGACGAGCCATGAAAATACATCATTTTTGCCCAATCAAAGTTCAAAAATAGGATTAAGACTGGCGAAAGGCGACTAATCTGGCACGAACGTGGAGTCGGACGTGGATTTGCGGCGAGCTGGATAAATCCGCCGATGCTCGGGCTGGAATTTGATCGTTTCCAATTCGAAAACCAAACGGAAACGAAGCACGAGAAGTAAAACCGATAGAAAAAGACAGCTAGACCAAGTTTCTATTAAAAATACCCTACACACTCTACCAATTACACAACTTGAAAGCAACAAAGTTTATGAAAAGGAAAATGTTGACCTTTTAAGATAACATTTTCAAACGCGCTTTTTTTCCACTTTCACTCCCCCTCGCCTTCTTTTTCTTATTTATACCGTTTGGCTGCCGGGAACGCGGCGCAGCAACTGCAAACCATGCAGTATTTTACGATATACTCGACGATGTGCTTATACAGCTTGTAAACGTCGTAAGTACACGGTTCATCGTACAAGACCATGCTCGAGAACCTCCAACCTCATCCGTGCTCCACGAAACGACGCTGCGAAAAAATACTTCCTTTTATTCGCTCCATTCGCCGAACAAAATGTACAACCAAATCCCAACAAATAAACGTCTTAAGCTCGACTAATTGAAAAACAGCTTTACAATGGTAAACATTTAAACCACTTTGTTCGAATTATTCTGTTTCGCCGAAAACTTTCTCCGGTAGTATTTATTTTCACGCCCCTCGCCGGCATCCCCTTCGTCTGGACGGAAACAGTTAAGTAGGTATAAAGTATCATTCCAATACTCGATTTTCTTCCTCCAGCGGTAATCAATTCGCCGATATTTTTCAAATCCATTAAGTTCGAGCAATAAACAAACATTGGATTGAGAAATTCAACCAACCAGATGATTTGAAAATCGTCCGATGTATAAATAAACCGCCGAGGAAATTTTTTTAATTCGAAATTCCACTACGTCAATAATTAGAGTTACGTCTTGAAAGAAAATCGAATTCAGCGGATCAGTTACGTAGTTCGGAAATTTACCGTTATGCGAGGAATTTTCCTACCTATGGCTGTATAACGTAAGCTAATTTACTTAATTATACCGATACCGTTTCCGTTTTACCTTCTGTTATTGAATTTTCCGCGAATACATTTCTATATACGCCGGTAACCTAATTATAAAATGACCTTTATTATTTTGTGCATTATAGCGGTGGACATGATGACGAGGGGGTGTCCGGTGCGGTGTACTGAATCGGTGTATATGGTGGTCGATATTTTGTCCAGAATTCGAGCCGGGCTTTCTTTTTCAAAGCGACTGCTTACGGTACGTGTTTGAAAATAAAGCCTCGCTCGAACTTTTATTATAACGAGTTTCGAGTTTTACGTGTAATTTTCGTCCGGCTGGCAAGTTTGCAAATTGGAGGCGATTTTTCGAAATATCTGGCTGAAAAATTATTCGGGTATGTTTCCGAAATGAAAATGGTAATTTTTGAGGAGGAAATTCCAAATATGAGAATCTGTAGGTTGGATTAGGAAAAAATAAAGCCAATGACCCAGTCAGAAGGGTGAATGGAAGAAGGGGGCAAGAGGAAGTTTGCTTTCTAAATAATACAAATTTTACAGTCGAAAAAATGATGTTTGATTTTAATCCCAGTCAGATTGGAAAAAATGTACCAAACGTCGAAAAAATTCTAACCCGATTTTTTTTTCGTGTTTTCTATTCGTATGGTAATGGTTGGTAATGGTCCACTAAACAACATACTAAAATTTCCACCCTGAGAAGCGACCATCCGGAATCAACAGGGGAGGGAAAATGCTTGCGGAAACCCGATTTTTCCCAATTTTGGAAAGGATCCGGATTCGAAAAGATTGATTCGAATCCACTATGTGAAACTCGATTTATTTCACTGATCCGAATCCAAAAAACATTGTGAAATGGATTCGAATTGTTTTAAAGAATTTGTCCGGATTTGTTTCTCGGCGGTTTTTTTTGGGGAATGAATGGAAGCCCACTACAGCAAAAGGGGGGAAATGATGTCTTTGCCGCGGAGGACCCTCCTAAACAGAAAATTTATATTCGTGGGTTTGGTTTGTGTTGTTTTGTGGGGTAATAAATGTGCTGAAACCTTTTTTTTGATCATCAGTTTTACCCCAAATGATGAATTTGTCTAGTCATTGATTTGAATCACGAAAACGCCAAATAAGGTATATTCAAATCAAAAAAAATTTCAGGTGGATTCGTTTCAACCTTTACTTTTCTTGAATATCCTCTCAAATGAGCCTCGAAATTGAAAAATGGTTGAATATAAAGGTTCTACGAGTAATTTTATATTAGAAAGTTTAATTTTTTTCCCCTCTAGAAACTTTCCTTTCTTTGGCCAATACTTAAAGGTAGAAATATCTGTTTTTCAAACATTCACAGTACTTTTTGAAATAATCGAAACTACATATGAAACTGAAGGTACCCAAAATTTTTAGCAATGATATGTGTAATTTCTTCAAACACACTAGTAAGATATTTTTTTAAAAATCACATCAAAAATTTCAGCTCCGGGAATTAATTACAAGGAAGGTTATTATTACATTTAAAAAAAAACCATGTAATTCGGCTTTAGAAGAAACACAATGCGAATATTTCAATACCAAACAAATTGAACGACGTTATATTATTTACAATGGAAATATTTCAATATCAGCTACCAAGGGGTGGTGTAGTCACCGGGATCCACGAATAGTGGGGGGGGGGGGATTTACTCTAAAAAATGTGTAAGTAATCGAAAGAAAAAATACCTAATTGAAATAATATGCTAATAATTATTGGCGATACGAAACATATTTTCGGATCATACGGATTTGAAATTGAATGGTCAGTCCGGAGGGGGGGGGGGCAATTCAAAATTTTGAAAACTTCCATTTTTGATGCCACAAAATTAGGTTTTTCGACATCCGGAATACGATTTTGAGATGGTTTTCTTCGAAAAACCAACAGAAGCTCTGGAAGGGCACAGGCAAAACTCAGAATTTCGACTTGCATACTTTCAATTCAAAATGAATGAAGGTTCAGTGGAGGGGGGGGGGACCTCAAAACTTCGGCGATCATTTTTACTCTAAAATTTTTTTAAAAATTGTCATCTCCCCTCTACCTGCTTGCTTTTCAAAAAAAATTTAATAATTTCAGAATTCGATTTTTTTTCTTTTTGCAATAGCTCGCCTCCAAGACCACGTAGAAAAAAAGTAAAAAAAAGTAAATGTTCGTCTTTTAATGCCCTACAACGTTTGTTCGAACCAATTTTTCGAATTTTGCACTGCAGCTGAGCTACGCTTGGGAGAAAACGCGACTTTTTCTTCAGAGGGTCCACCCCCTCCTCCCACTTTGATATAAGGGGTGGGTTATACATTTTTCTTATTCTACATAGTAATAGGATGTACTATGCAAAAGAACCGCTCCTAAAAGTCGATTGGCCCGATTTTTGGTGATTTTTTCTGGTAATGGGAAATTTTCAAAATTGATTTTTTTCTGAAGGCCCTAGCTCCCTCCCATGACGTTCTAGGAAAAAATTGTAAAAAACAAAATTGTTTTGTTTTTTATGCTCTACAATTTTTGTTTCAACTTTTATTTCGTAAATACGTAATTTTGAAAGTTATAGCCGAAAAGCTAAAATTTGAACCCTCACCCCCCCAAAAGGGGGTCAAAATATTCACTGATTTTAGGGAAGTTCGGGAATATTAAAATACATACCTTACTGAGCTTATATACGAAATTTCCCCTCCCTGCTAATTTTTTTTTGGTCAAAACCTGAAATGTTCGTACTATTGTGGGGAACATTATTTCAGTATGTTGTTTACCGGATCATTAATCAGGCTAGCATTTTTTCGAGGTTCAATTATTCCAAAACGACTGGACTATTTAGAGAATTTGCCGAAAATGATGACCTCGTAATGCTTTCTTTTTCCAATCACAATTCACCATCTGTAAAAATTTTAGTGCATAAAACACGAATTTTCGAAACGGTTCCACACAAATAAATTGTCGAACAAAATTTTCAAATCGAAATGCAGGACTTTTTTTTTAGAATTTGTGCAAGATCGTTGGTGGGTTATTTTTTAAGTCCCTCTCTCCTCCCACACAGTTTAGAAATTTTGATTAGTTACGAAAAAAATTACACTTATACTGCTATGGAGCAAAAATTTTTAAACTATGAATATGTTTTAGGAGTTTCCCTAGCTAAACAAATTTAATAAATTAAAAAAAAATATTTTCAAAACTTCTAAGCAATTGAAATAGGTAAATTGAAGAGTAATAAAGTTTTCTAAACCGAACAACTCCCTTTTGGGTTTCTAAACCAGTTTCAAAAATGCTTCGGTTGTTTTTTCACCCTACTCACACATATTAAAAAATAAACTGAAATCAGGAACTTTAAAACTGACTTTGAGCTTAGTTTAAATTTTAAAGCCAGTTTAGAATTATTTCTGAACAATAAATCGCGCGTACAATACACCTCTGAATAACTCAGGAGAAAAAAATAAATCTGGAAACAAAATTACCATTTTTTACATCATAATTTTAAAAAAAAGATTACCCCTCGATTTTGAGAAACACTTAACCGGTTTCGCTGTTCCCAAATGTACATTAACGAATTAAAAATCAAAACTCCTCCGGACCCATTAAACCTCAAATATCGTTTTACAAATCGTTGAACCCCACGTACTAAAATTTTCACCTTAATTAAATCCCGGCCAATCGAAGGTCATCCATAAATCTTGCCGAGTTCGTAAACACCTACTACGTGCTCGAAACGCTCCAACGACCGAGATAAAACCGAAACAAAAACAATCCCTTCGCGAAAAATTTCAGTCAACCTTTTTTTTCAAACCATCACAGACATCCCATCGTGTGAAAAAAAAAATCGGAAATACTATCTCATACACATCGTGCTTACAACGACGTTACCAGCAAATGCCTATCAACTACGTATAAGCGAACAATCGTGAATTAATAATTACCCAGTCGGGCCAAGTTTTAAGGATAGATAGTGGTCAAATTTAGCGGGTAAAATGAAAAATCCGGGCAATCTGTTCGGCCGGGTAATTAATAATTCAAAGAGAGCGGTTTAATTATTTATAATTTAATTCGGGGGAAATTACGAGGCCGCGAAAATTACGCGTTAACTACGAAATAACGTATTTTTAATGACGCGTTTCATTGTGCTGCGTACGCGCCGACGACGACCAGAGAGTCTTGACGGACGAACAGATGGGACGAGGGCCAGGGAAAGTAATGCAATTTAAAATAATATAACAGGTCGAAATTACGAGTATCTTCGTTACAGGAGGTAGGTTGTTAAAGTCATTCTGAGGGGTAGGACAAGTACCAGGAGACAGGGAGGAGATAAAAAATCACCAAGGTTTTTCCACCGACATCAAATGAACAGAGGGAACGAAGGGATGAATAAAAAACACGTATAAGAGAACTTCGGACATCCCTGCTTTATCCTTAAGCGGGGATTTCACTGAGCAAGTTGAGCCAGCAAGTGAAATTGCGGATAGGTGGCGTAATTCACGATCTAGCAACTTGCACGTCGATATCAGCTTATGTTGTGTAGTGATGACTGATAATACGACGACAAAAAAATTTTCAACCCTAAAACTGTTTTATTTCAATTTTTTCTCAACACTGAAATTTCTCCCTCCAATTTTTATCTTGAATCTAAATTTTTTTTATTTCGAATAAAATTTTTTCTCAGTTCAGAAATTTTCTCCTCCAATTTTTTTCTCTGAGCTAATTTTTTTTTAATTTTTATTTCGAATAGAATTTTTTCTTAATAATTACTACAATTTTTCCTCCATTTTTTTTCTTAGGTCTAAGTAATTATTTTGAATGAAATTTCTTCTCAATACAATTTTACCCACCAATTTTTTCTCGGGTTTAAAATTTTTTCATTTCGATTTGAATAAAAAATTTTCTCAGCACTGAAATTTCTCCTCCTTCCAATTTTTTTCTCAAGTCTAAAATGTTTCTATTTCGAATAAAATGTTTTCTCAATACTAAAATTTTTTCCTCCAATTTTTTTCTCAAGTCTGAAAATTTTCATTTCAAATAAAATTTCTTCTCAATACCGAAATTTCACCCTACATTTTTTTTCTTAGGTGGCTCATTCCATGTCAACTCTGCCAGGTTTTTACCTTGAGTCTTCTAATTTCGCTCAATTTTTTTTTTACGGGTTCCCCTCGATGGTCTAATGAAGGAATTGTAAGAGGGATATGGCCCTGCAAGTACCCATTTACCATATGAGTACATACGATTCGCGACTTATACCTGAGTCGCGATCCTTTTAATGGCGTGGTGGTGGCTAGCCTGCATACCTGAGCTGATGCTGTGCTCTCGTCCGTTTCGCGAACGCGACGCAGCATCAGTCTCTAAAAGTAGTTCGATCATCCTGTATCCTTCTTCTTCTAGTGTCTCAACCGAGTCCTTATGCACACCTTCCAACCAGCTAGGGTTGGACCAAAAGGGGTGAGGCTCAGGTGCGGTGTCGCGAATTTAGAGAATACGTCGCGTGTATTCTCTCCATTTCTCCCTCCGCTCCACCCGTTCAGTATAAATTCGGTAATAAGACTACTGATAATTTATGTAATTATCTGTACGTCTTATTCGGTTCAGAATAAATCAATTATTAAGTATATGTCGTTTGTTGTATCGCCCTCGAGTGGCAATTCGTGCTCGCGGTTCGAACCTTTCGATATCTTGTATAAAGTGCTCCGCGTCTCACCTACCATCGAGCCGCGCAGGCACAGTGATCTGGGACCGGGGGCCTTGAGTCGCGACAAGGCTGAGGATTTACCTCCTAGTACCCGAGGCGAGGGACTTAGCCTGGCGGATACGCGTTGTATCTTCCCTATCACAGAATCACCTTCATTTATTCGATCCTAATCCCTAGGGGGTACAGAGGTCCTAAATCTTGGTTAAAATTCAGAAAAATGGAAAAAGTGAAATAATACATCGATTTCTACTAATTTGAAGGCCCTGAGTTCAACTATGTGCTTAGTTTTTTCATCCGATCCCTTTGAACTCCCCAACTAGCCCCCCTCATGAGGTCAAAATTCAAAAAAATGAAAAATAACGCGTGACATGTCGTTTGTTGGGTTTTTGAGGACGCTGAGTTCGAATATTCGTTCATTTTTGGGATTCGACCCTTTAGTGCCCCCCTAGCTCCCAGTTTATTTAAAACAACATTCATTTTTTAAATTTTTTAGTAATTTGGGAATCAGTGTGGGGCACAGGGGAGGCGGATCGAGAAAGTTGATTGATAATCAAGCTCAGCACCCTCGAATTAGTAAAAATCGATATAACACATGCTATTTCCATTTTATTACCTGGGTTTTTTCAAAATTGGAGGGCTAGGGAGGCAATAAAGGGTCGACTCACAAAAATAAGCAAATATTCGAACTCAGCATCCTCAAAAACCCAACAAAAGACACGTCACACTTTATTTTCAATTTTTTTGAATTTTGACCTCATCAGGGGGGCTGATAGGAGATTTCACATGAATCTGATCAAAAATCTGAGCACATATTCGAACTCAGCACCTTTGAATTAGTAGAAATCGATGTATTACTTCACTTTTTCAATTTTTAGGAATTTTGACCAAAATTTAGGACCCCTGTGCCCCCTAGGGGTGTTGAGATCCCACCTTGAAAAGTAATTATTTGAAAAATACATAAAAAGTTCTCTTCATAGTAATTTTTTCAGATTTTTAAATGGGGCCCCTCATCGTTTGTACACATCATGAAAGTTGAGCTTTCATCACCAAAGTTCAACTTTGAACTTTGCGAAATGTGATTATCAATTTTGAATTTATTTTCGTTTCAATTCTCTACAAAACCGAATAAACAGATTCATCTTGGACTTGACCGATCTCAAGATATGAGCCTTCAAAGTTGAACAATTTCGCAAAAAATCCTAATTTTACAAAAATTACAAGGGCCAACCTCCCTCCCCCCGCGCCTCTCTGAGGGATTAGGATCGAAATTAAGGTGATTAATTCATTAGACCATCGAAGGGACCCAGTAAAAAATTTTTGAGCGAAATCGGAAGACCCAAGGTCAACACCTGGTCGAGTTGACATGGAATGAGCCAGATTGAAAAATTTTATTTTGATTTGAATAAAATTTTATCTCAACACTGAAATTTTTCCTCCTTCCAATTTTTTTCTCTGGTTTAAAATTTTTTCAACTGTGTTTTCCATTTGAAGAAAATTTTAAAAAATGAACAACTGCAGAAATTTACAAATTCAAATTTCAATTTCGAAAAATAATCAGAGATCTACTAATTTTTTGTTATTTTTTTGAATTGTTTTCCTCATTTCTTTGACTTTTTGCATTATTTTATTTCATTTGTGATGACAATTCTCCGAAACGACTGCAAGTGCTTGCAAAAAGTAGAAATAATTTCAATTCTGGCAAGTACTTGGAGTGTGCAAATTTACTTGTTTTATCAATTTCATTGGGAAAGTTACTCGCCCAGTGAAATCCCCGCTTTAGATGAAATTTCAGCGTATACGATGAAAAGCTCCATCCTGGCCCGCAACAACAACACCGGTGTTAAAGCGGAACAACACGCCGCTATTTCTCGACATTAAATACTTGATTTTTTACACACTACGAGTCTGAGGGAAAATTCGCGGCCAAAGTAGTCGTTTATTTCATTTACACGAAATTATAGAGGCGGATAAAATTTTATTTTATGCTTCTCTCGGTTTAACAAGCGAGGTAATTACTTAGCACACCAGTTTCCACAGAAATTCCCCTCACACTCCCCCGAAATCAATTTTTTTTCCATCTTAGTTTATCGTTGGCACCGCAATGCGCCGAAATGGTAATTAAACGAAGCCGGCTGCGGGACGACGACGGTATTTATTTGAATAATGAAAAAGGTCGAAATTAATACGTGTATTCGCGCGAAGATGCGCCAAAGTACACACACCATAGGTATAGGTACAAAGGCGTAAACGTGAAACGCCAACGTGGAAAATTCGTCGGTGCTGTGTCGACGACGACGACGATTTCAAGAGCCATTTGTTTATCGTGTACCGAGGCGTTTTGTCGCCGTAACTTTACTGTATCTATAAATCATAGCGACTTATCCTCGGAATAGAATCATTTTAAAGTGTAAGCTCTGCTCGGTGCCGAAAGCAATTTACGCCCCGTTTTTCGGGCGGGCGAACACCTAGCCTGCCGTTTAGCAGCGTATTTTATGCCGACGTTTTTTTTCTCACTTCTAGCGTACGTATACGTACATGCATGGTCCTTTTTTATCGTCTGTGTGTAATTGTGTGTACGAAATATTCGCTATTTTTCTCGGGGGCTTTTTCTGCGAAACCGAGGGGACAAAATGGAACGAGTTTTTGTGAATTATTTCACGCGTGAAGTAATCTCAAAATATCGTAGATATTGATTTTTTCATTTTTAAAATTTGTATAAGTGAGAAAATTTTTTAAAATATTCCAAAAATGTTAGGTTATAGTTCGATACCGTACTCAAAATTGGTCCATGTTTGAAGATATTCTTCCTCTGGAAAATTTTGCGTTTTTAGTCGAGAAAATTGCTTTCGAGTGGAAAAAATTTCATATTTTAAAATTTTTGTTTTCCAATAATGCCAATTTCGAGCATTCTTCGTGATCGACGTGATTTTCGGCCAATGAGATTTTTGTTAGGATCAATTTTCGTGTTTAAATTACAATTTTGAAGGATTATTTTGAAAAATTGATAACTAACCCAACCGTTGAATTTTTTTTTAAATTATAGGGAACTATTAGAGAAGTATCCCAACTGGAAGAAGAATTTTCAGACGAAATAAAAATAAATCGAAATTACATCATAAAAGAACCTCATATCCAAAATTTCAGGTGCTTAAGTTCATTCCTCGAACTTTGGCGAATTTCTGAAATTTCAAAATTACCTCATCCTTCAACAAAATGTAAAAATTTGAAAAAAAAATTGAAATTTATTGTATACCTTATTTTCAACTTCTAGAATCGATTGGAAGCAGTTTCGAGATTTTTGAAGACTCCGGAAAATTTTAGAAATTTCCAGGACTGGAGAAAAATCCTTAGAAATGGTTCATATAAACTTTAGCACATAGTATATAATCACGAATTACCCATGCCATCGCTTCCCAAAGTTGGACATTTTTGACTTAAATGACAAAAAACAGAGTTTTTCGACTATAAAACCGCTCCAGAATTTCAATTTTGAAAAATTTGTTATTTTCTGTAAACATTTTGAGATGAAGAATCCGACTAATCCATCAACTTTTTCGTTCGAAGTGTTTAACCCCCTCCCTCCATGCTCCATAGAAAGTGTACAGATCGTGGGGTTTTCAGCGAAAAATGAACTCCTCGTTACATAGCTGTCCCAAAAAAGATATTTCGCGAGAAAGTGAAAATGTTTTGGTATTTTGGGGCGGTTTTATAATCGAAAAACTCTCTTTTTTTTGTCATTTAGTCAAAAATGTCCAAATTTGGGAAGCGATGGCTCAGTCCTCTGAGGTCGAGGAGGGCTGAAATTTTTTTAAGGAGTACTTCTACACCTAAATAACCCTTCACGTGAATTTGAGCGAAATCGGTGCAAAAATATTATTTTTTGAAATTGGCCCCCTATAAACCCACTCCCCTTCAGAAGGCCCGAGGGGTAGGGGCGGTGCGTTTTCACCACACATTATAGGCATCATATGGAACATTTTATAGTAAAACATTTTGACTTTCTCGCGAAATTTGTAATTTTTCACAAAACCGCTCAACTTTGGAAAACAATGTCTCGGCCCCCTGATGTGTGGGGGGACTAAAATTTTTTCGGGGAATACTACGTCATCCGAATAACCTACCTAGAGAATTTGACCGAAATTGATGCGAAAAAATAATTTTTTGGAACGAGCTCCCTCCATTTCACCCCCCCCCCCTGCGGAAAGAACGAGGGGTAAGAGCGGTGCGTTTTCACCAATCACTGCGGACGTCATATAGAACATTTCAAGTCATAAAATTTTCACCCGAAAGATCATTTTTGGGACAGCTATGTAACGAGGTCATTTTTTGCTGAAAAAATCACGATCCGTATGGTACACATTCAATGGGGCCGTAAGGGGAATTAAACACTTCGAACGAAAAATTGATAGGCTAGTCGGATTCGTCATCTCAAAATGTATACGGAAAATACGAAATTTTTCAAAATTAAAATTTTGAGGCGGTTTTATAATCGAAAAACTCGGGTTTTTGTCATTTTAGTAAAAAATGTCCAACTTTGGGAAGTGATGGCTCAGTCCCCTGAGGTCGAAGGGGCAGAAATTTGTTTAGAGAGTACTTCTACACCTAAATAACCTTCCACGCGAATTTGAGCGAAATCGGTGCAAAACAATTTTCTCTCCCATAAGGGGCCCACCCCCCTCAAAAAGCAATAGGGGTATAGAAGCTTTTGACGCAATAAAATTTCGATTAACATTTTTCTCTTTTTTCAAAGTACATTTTTTCTGGGCTATAAGCTATAAGAGATCAAGAGAGACAAAAAATTCTGGCACATTTAACCTAAAATTAGACAGAAATCAACATCTTTCGGATTTTGAGATTTTTGATCGATGATAACAGATACGTGTAAGGTACCTCACTTTCAACATAGACAGTAATCGTCCGAATGAAGAAAAATAAAAAAATATTTTCAATCCCATACCCCCCCCCGCCCCCGGTCATCGGCCTTCGACTTCAATAGTAACGAAAACAATTCGCGTTAATTAAATTGCCTACCCAGTTCGCCGTAAATACGGAACAATTGTGTATTTACGGCGAATCCGATAGGCAACTTAAATAACGCATCGATGAATGCAAAATTGTCTCCCGAAAATAAGTAAAAATCAACATGTGCAGTTGAATCACATATGATTCAGCCTCCTTTTGAGTAGTTTTTTAAATCAGATTTTCAAAATCGAAAAAAAATCTGAAATATTAATTCACCAAAATATTGAACCACCACACCCGAGTTTTAATTTCCTCAACAAGAAAGAATAAGTTGGTAGCAAATTTACTGTGATCCTGGATTTTCTCGATGATAACTAGATTTTTTGCCATGTAAATTGATTTTCACTCTTTTCGTAGTTGAAATAAAACAAACTAATTCAAAAAAGATTAATCATTTTCTAAAAATTTCTCCACTGTTTTATAAATGCTTTATTATTGAACGATTTCATCATTTATTTTGTCAACGATCAGAACCTCAAATAATTTTTAACCTCATCTCTATTTTGACTCAATTCCCTGAAAAGAAGTTTTATCCATAATCAGAAAAAAGGTCTTTCATTTTTAGACACCTTTTTAGCTCCCTTTTATTTTTTCTACGCTATTTTAAGTGGAACTTATCCAAAAAAAAAAACTGTAATATTTCGAAATAGACTCTCCATTGACAACTCATTTTCGACTTCATTTTGAGATAGGGGACTAAAATTTTGTAGTATGAGTTTTCCACTCAAAATGACCTACTGTGCGGCTTTAGTCAATATTTGAGGCATGTTTTTTTCCTGTTTCATTTCCAATTCAAAATATTTTTCAAAATTGAATAAAAATAATATCCTACCTAAACCTGGTAACAAGTTACCCAAATTTTTCCAATCCATTTCCGTCTGATTTTTCAACAACGATACACAATTGGAAAAAATTCTTACCTGGAAACAAAACAAAAAAGAAACAAAACCATTAATCAAACTATTCCAAAAATTTCACTATACATTTACTCTAAAAACCTTCAAATAGCAGGCATCAAGGTGAAAATTAAGCTACGGCTTCGAGTTCGAATTCCGAACCACCTTATCAATTTCTGGCAACCTCATAAACAAGAAGTACCCGGCTAAACATCGTACGAAAATTTTATTTATTTTTTTTACTCGTTTTATTGAAACACGTTCTTGATTTTACGATCAAAAAAGTATAAAACTTCACACAAAATACCCACTCGCTTTGAAAACGCTTTTATATACGAATACTGCGATAGAGCAGAAACAGAAAAGCACACACAGCGCACAACCCGAGTAAATACCTCACTATTTCAACCAAACACGAAGGTTGATGAAAAAAAAAACACACACACGTACCCCTTTTAACATACCCGAGACCGTTCAAAAAAGAGTGAAAAAATCTCGCATCGAATTTTTAAGTCGACTCGGGCCAATTAAAGCGGCTAAAAATTAACCTTATAACGTTACCGCTCGGTTAATGGCACGACTGTAAAAAGCTGTACAGGAAAATAGTACTTTAAAATACGTTAAAAGTGTAATTCCCTCGTTTCCACTTTGCTTATTTAAATTTCGTCGTGGTCTTGACCCCGTCGCCGTCGCCGTCGTCGCCGACATAACACGACATCAGATTAAAACAATTAACCTTCCAAGATTAGGTACCTGCTTGCTGTACAACTTCGTTAGTATATCGTATACGCTTTTCTTCTTACGTGTTGGTGCATTCTTTTAAGTTTTTTTCTGCATTTTCAAAATTCTTATCTACTTTAATTCCACAACGACGATGTAAAAATTTGACTTCAAGAAAGCATTTTGAAAAAATATCCACCCAATTTTCAATATTTTACTCAATATTTGAACAAAAAGTCATACGTCATGTACCCAACTTTCAAAGACGTTTTGAACAAAAAAATTACATTCTCAAAAGTACGTAATTTTTTTCCAAATTCTTCACATTTTTGGCTAATAAAAAATCGGAAACGATCTCAACCCAATCAAAAAAATCGAACCCTTCCCCCTTTGCTCCAAAAATGTAAATAATCGCCAAGAAAAAAATAAAATATTGACAATGAGGAAAAATTTTCAATTGAACAGAAATTGGTGGTCGTAGAAAACTGATGAATATTAGTAAATCTGAGATAAAAAATTACGTTTCGAAATTTTCAGTTTTTGGTTTTTTTTTTTTGAAAATGAATAGGTTCTAACAAAATTTCAAACTCTCTCCCTCCCTCCCTCCCTCCCTCCCGAAATGACTCCAAACCAAATCTGGAATTTTTTTCAGTAAGTGTATTGAAAAATGGAAACTCTCAAAAAAATACGCAATTTAAGGAGGGAATTCCAATAGGTAATTAAAATAATTTCATGAACATTATTTATAAATTTTATACAAAAAAAAAATTTCAGATGTTTGTTAGGACAAATATAGGTAGGTATCTATCATTTGTTTTGGAAATTCGAATTTTGAAATTAACTTTCGTTAATAATTTTGATGCGAATCTAACATTGATCTCAAAAATAAGGATTCAGTGAAAATTTCCCAATTTATTAGATTTTATAGGCAGACAAAAATGTCCAATTTCACAACTGTAAAACTATTACTTACAGAACGTTACAGAATAGTCCCTTCTAATTTCAATTAAAAGTTATGCTTTTCAAAACAACAAGTTTCGTATAAAAGTTGACAATTTTCAGTAATTCTCATTTTATTAGAGCATTGCCTATGAGAATTTTCACATACCTTGAAAAAAAATTTAAAGAGGAAAGAGAGAGCTGAACATTAAAAATTTTAAACTTGAGTGAAATTATTTCAGAGCGAATGCGAATTTTTAAATTTTCTTCAAAACAGAATAATTTCCCCACTGGAAATTCAATGCTTAGAGATCCTCATAAATTTTAAATCTTTAATTTTCAAATTCGAACTAAAGTATGGAACTTTTAGCTTTTGTTACCGCGACTAACTAAGTACACCGAATTCAAATTGTAATAGGTAATAAGAAAATCAAGCGTCCGTCCTACGTAAAAATTCAATTTCTCAAGAATGGAAATTTTTTATTAAAGAAGTTTTTTCCAACGTGTATTTTCCAAATTTCTGAAAATCTGCATCTTTGGACCAAACTAGATTTGCTACATATTTTTTTTGGTCATTAAAATCAAGTTTAATTTATTTTTTTGAAAATTTTCTGTGTCAGTGCTGCCAATTGAAAAATGTTTAAAAACTGAGCAAATCAAATTGAGTTGACAGTACTGTACTGCCATGAATTTTTTTGAAATATTTTATCAAGAAATATTTTAAGCGACTGAAAAAAATTTTGGTTCGATTTTGCAGGGCTTAGCCCTCCCAAAAGTGAGATTTACCCCCCCCCCCCCCCCCCCACAAAAAATCGTGTCTATGTCCATTGAACATTGTTTTTATTAGTGTGTGAAAGTAATCTCATTTCACGGAACATCTTTTTTTTGAATAAGGTGATAGAAAAAATCTATTCATATGAAATTAAAAGTTAATGAAAAATGCAATTACTTATTTGTTTTTTTTTTACTAAAAAAAGCCTGGACCACAATTCATTTTTTCATTAAAAAATTTTTCTCCGCTGAAATTTTAGACAATTTTTCAACTTTGATATTCCACTGACTCAAGATTATCATATAAAAGTTCAAGAAGGCCAAAATTGGTATCTAATTTTCAAGGCTAAATTGTTGGTATAAGCTGAAAAGATTGTAGGGAATTGCGTGGATTTATAAATTTGGAGCATGTGTTTGGGGGGGGGGAGCAATAAAATGTGAAGAAAATTTTCTATTTTCAGCTCGAAAATATCTGAATTTTCGTTCATTTGATTTGGTAGACACCCGCAATTTGTTTCATTTTTCAAAACTTTATACTTTTGCTTTAAAATACTGAGTTGTTCCTTTTTATTTGATTTTTTTTGTACTTCCCCTCCCCTTGGTTCACGAATATCACATTTCGAAGATCTGGAAAATTCTGAAAAATTGGTCAGGAAAACCTGAAAAAGTCAAGGAAAATCATTTCTGAAATATTGTAAACACCCTGTTTTCACTCCTCTCTAAACCATTATAGAAAAATCAATGAAGAGGTAAAACGAAAATTTTTGCAGGGTGTCTACCGATTTTTCAAAATAAAATTTCGCGACTTTTTCGCGACCTTTTTTGCAACTTTTTTCCAAGGTATCTAGAGAACCTGCTTATCATTTTAACCCCCTCCCCCCACCCCCACAAAAAAATCAACGAGATCAAATTTATTGCAGAAAAATTTCATACAGAGAAGGAAATACGTCTTTAATTTTGAAAAAGAACAATTTTTCACAAAAATTTTCTTGAAGTGAGTTTTTTCATGTTAAAGAAGGTAAATTTCGCCAAGGTGAGAATTTTTACGAAAAATCATGTTAGAATGGAAAAAATTGTTAGATGCTTATCGAGCAACCGAATAAGGTATTTTTAACACAATGGAAAGCTGGCATGACACGTGCTGATATAGATTTCGTGGATTTTGACCTTAAAATTGAGAAATAAATCCAAGGGAAGTCTGAAACATTAGCAGATTACCAATGATGTGATTAATTGGCCCGAGCGAAGCGAGGGCGAAATTTTTTTGGAGAATTTATTTAAGAAACAGCAAAAAAGAGACATATTTCCAAATGATTTTTCCTTCCACATTTTTAAAACATCCCACTGAAAATTCTAAAATTCTCAGGTTTTTTTGATTTTCCCGAAAATGAACACGATACTCCCTTTGAAAATCCCAATCGTGATCGCTACTAAGTCTCCCACAAGAACATATTTTTTCCGCTTCAAAATATTCAATTGTCTGAATTAGAATGAAAGAAGGTTTATAATCTAAGAATGGTTTTTGAAAATTTATGAGCCCGAGCGAAGCGAGGGCAAAATTTTTTAGAAAAAATGTTCAAAAAAGTTAAATTTCTTTACTTTTTTTGTTTTGTACACGGTGAAAAAAATTCAAGTAATTTCGGAAAAATTCGCGACTTTTGATGAATTTTGGGTCAATTTCGCGACTTTTTCGCTACTTCAGCGACCTAAATCAAAATTCGCGACTTTTTCGCGACTTTCGCGACCGGTAGACACCCTGCAAAACCAGTATTTTCTGAAGAAACGTAAAAGAACACAACATTTCGCACCTCCAGTGCAATAACACCACATCTCAAAATGAAAAATCATGAATTCAAAAACAGCACATCTCAAAAAACTGTTAAAAATAACATAATTGCAAAAATCTGTTACCACCATTGGAAAATACGAGCAAAATTACAAAGGATCTCAACAAAAAAAAAAAATGAATGTGAATTTGTTTTCATCGTTTAAAGAACCGAGAAATTTTTATTTTTTTGAGATGTGTCGGTTTCGTTTTTTTTGAGATGTGTTGTTATTGCACTGCGGGTGCGATTTGAAGGATAAAAAATTCAAAAATGACATAGTTTTTGACAAAAGATTTAAAAATTGAGAGATATTCTGGCAATGAAAAAATATAATTGATACAGATTTTTTTTAAAATAAATCTGAAAAAAAATTCAACATTTGTCGAAACATTCTCGATCTTACGGAAAAAAATTGAAAAAGGAACATTTCATCAATTTTTTCTCATAATGGTCAAAAATGCCCAAAACTCTAAAAAATCAGCACTATAAAAAATCCTCCACCCAGTTAGCAATACTCCATTCCATTCGTTTTCCCTTCATCACCTCACATCCACCATTTTTGCTTCCCCTACCAATTTTTTTTCACAATGGACACCGATCCACCCAACCTTTGCATCCTTTGCACAGGTTAATCGTCCGCATGAACCATACAACACGTTTTCCTTCGCTGAATACCGAACACTCGATTCTATCTCGTTTTCGAGTATAACATTTATAATACGCTAGCTCGCGGTAATTATTTGACGACGTATAAAAATTGATTTATTCCTCTTATTCCCCATCCTCCTCTTCTCTCCTTTGCTCCACCGAAGAAAGAAAAATTAACGCTAGAGAGGTTTTTTTCTCAACACGCCGGTACCGTACCTCTACCTAACTAAGCGAGACTCTTGAGAATACTCGACGTAAAGTTGAATTAACTTCGTAAAAGTTTATTTAATTTACCCAGCTCGGTCGATGGTTGATTTATCATAATGCTGATTCTTAATTACCATGCGGCGGCACCGACCAGAGAAAAATTTTCCAATGTATAAGGCCAATATACACGTACGTTGCGCAGCGATCGTTCTCTCTCTCTGCAGATATTATATTATTATACATATACGGCTAAATCGTAATATGGGATTTACAGAAAACCGTATCCGCCTAATTCTCTCGTCTACCTTTTATAAACGCGGAATTCGTACGCTTCGTTTCGTATATTAATTAAAATGCATGACATATCAAAATCAAAATATTACCGTATCTTTATAATTCCCACTAGACTTTTGATTTTATCGGCGCGGCGTGGCGGTACCGACGACGACGCCGTTGTAACCATAACCACGTTTTATCATTATTACGCATTCATTCTGGCGTTAAACTTACCCCTTTCGATAAAAACGTATTTCATCGAGTTGATAGGCCTCCCTTGCCTCTATAATGTAAAACCTACCTATGCTACCTTTACGTACGAATAAGATATATGGAGAAGAGAAATCAGAATTACAAATATCGTAAAAAGGTGTTTCGAAACGTCGTACATATTCCCACTTTCGACTTCAATCCGCACGTAAAAGTTTACCAAATCTAGAGGATTTAAAAAAAAAAACGACGCAATAAGACGTAAAAAAGTACATTTTAAAAATCCAATAATCGAGTCTTCTCTATCAATACTTCTACAAAAAGGAAACCAGAAACCAGAAAAAAAAAAGGGGTTCCTTCCTCATAAACAAACCAATATAAGCTACTTGTAATATAGGTAAGAAAATACGTTCAAAGACACACAAAGGCCGGAGAAAATTGAAAAATACCGTTTGACTGGCTTATGTACGAGTAAATATTATAAACAAAACGATTATGCCGAGCCGAAGGTTCCCAAAGGTTACCAGCGTATGTAGGCTAACCGATGAGCATCTTATTACGAAAGTTCAGCTTGTCTTAAAGAGGTAAGCGCTTAATTACCCGGAAAATTCCGGTTTTTTTAAACCGACATTAGGTTTTACAAAGTTTTGCGTGAAATTAAAACGATAAATCCTTTCGAAAAACTCGTTAAAATTCATTATTATAACCGAAACCGAACTCTGTACCGAAATAGATGATAATTAATGTTTTTACTTTGCGTAAAAGTGTTGTCCTTTCTTTTTTTTTGGAGGAAGAATTTTTACTAAGATGGACATTTGATGGGGAAAGTTGGGAGAGGTAGGAGTTGAAGAAGTATGCTGGCGAAAGAATCATCCGATGGTGACTTTGAATTCTGACGTGGAGGAATTTCCAAAATCTGGGTTGAATTTGAAAGGTGAAATTTTGAAATATGATAAAAATATGTATTCCAATTTTTGAAATTGCCTAACTGGTGATGATTTTTTTTCCTTATATCTGAAAAATTATAAAGGAATTAACACTCATAAAAAAATGCTTTCCAAAGTTTGACAAAATATCTCAACATCAACGAGTCCAATATTTGGGCTTTTTTTGGTTCAAATTTTTAGGACACCCCCCCCCCCCATTACCAATAACTTTGAAAAATTCATGCTGAAATTCATTTTTCAATGCCTTGGCTAAAGGAAAATTCTACGGAAGTGTCGGATTTGGAATTTCAAAAAATGAAGAGCTCGATATCTATTTTACACGTAATTTTCAAAAACTCGTTTCGAACATCTTTCCAGTCGAAATTTTAATATCCAGAAGAGATTTCAAGAAAATAACAAGATGAAAATTTTGAAAAAATACGAGAGGTCGATATTTGAGTAGTTGGAATGTTAATAAGGTACTTTTTATTCCGTTTTTAAAAATTTTCAAAAATTCTTCAAAAACTGATACCTCTATACTTATTTTTAAGAATATTTTAATTTTCAACAATTTTTCATTTTTTTCACTAAGTATTTTTTTTTCTTGAATTTTTTAAATGAGTCTAAACAGTCCTGCAAGTCTTATTTTTGTGCGCCTCTTTGTTTGTAAGTACGTCCTAATGTCCTGATTTTTTGCTAAAAAAAATTCAAAATTACATTTTTTTTTCTCTTTTTTTAAATCAAACTTTGAACATATTCATAAGGCCGTACGAGTCCTACAAAAGTCAATTTACCGTTGACCAAAAAAAAATTTCCTGTTCACTAAAGGTCGAAAATAACTGGTAAAATGGTTTTAAAAATATATATTTTTTGCTTTCAAACACACATTTTTAACCAAAATTGCCTTCGGTTTACTTGGATGAAAAAATTCGTTCAAAAATCTTTGTTAATATTTTAAAATATAAAATTTTCAAAATATTGGACGCTTTGTCGAAAATTTGAATGTTTTTGACAATTAAACCCCCCCCCCCTTCTCCTCACCACAACCAAGTCTACCACTTGGTATCCATTATTTGAACATTTTCACCGAAAGTCTAGAAAATGTAGCAAAAATACGATTCAAAAAACTTGAAAAATGAAAAACACTAAATTATACTTTTGAAAAAAGTTACCATGCGCCAGGTGACAAGGTCAGCAAATAAGGTCATCCAGGAATTAACAATTTCAGAAAAACACACAAAAAAATACGACTTTACCAATTTTAGTTTCTATAATACGAATCCAGATTTTAAAAAATTCTTACAAAAAAAACGTTATTTTTCGATTCTTCGTCACTTAAACTCTAGAGAAAATAAAAAAAAAATTGACATGAAAAATTCCATCATCCTTTGCTTAAAATATTCACTCGTTCAGATATCCCAGCCAAAATTTGAAAAAAAAAGTAACTTTAGGAACCTCTGACAGTTGGAAATGTAACCAAAATAGTCCAAAAAAGTAACCTTTTTTTAATAATTTTAATTCATAATTTCACCTAGAAAATGAAAAAAAGTCATTCGAATTTTTACTTGTATTTCAATAAAATCACAAACTATAATTATAGGTAGTTGAGTATCAAGTAATGCCATTGTATACTTTTTTCAAATCATTTCATTTTTTTAAAACAATTTTTGATTTTTGCTAAGCAACATTTTTTTTAAAACGATTTTTTGCTCAAATTTTTGCAAAAAGTAACTTTTTTGAATGAAAGTAACCAATAGTAACTTTTGAGTACAAAAAGTAACTAATAGTGACTTTCCTTGAAAAAAGTAACCTACTGGGATGCCTGCTCGTTTGAAAAAAGTATAAATAAAAGTAATACTTTTAGATTTTTTGATTTTGTAGACACCTTGTTTTTTTATAATTTTAGAATTGCTGTTTGTAATTTTTCTGAATTGATTTTCTTTCGTCTGATAAAAAATACTACAAAAAGAAAAATTTTCACCCTCCCTCATCCACTGTCTTCCGAAAAAAATTGTGACATTTTTTTTGAAAATTTTCCTACTAAAGCTCCTTCTTTTTTATTATGAAAATTTGTTAGACGCCTTGTTTTCATGAGAATGTTTTCATCGAAATATTTTAATTTTTACAGTAAGAATTTCAATTTCTCTAGTTGTTTCATTTTAAAAATTTTCTTGATCTTTTCAGTTTTAAATTTTTTAGAAACTGTTTCAGTTTTTTTAGTTTTTCGATTTTTTAAAATTTTTAAAACCTTTTGAGTTTTTTGATTTTTTCAATTTTTTGAAATATTTTTTAGTTTTTTTGAATTCTTTAATGTTTGACAGTTTTTTTCAGTTTTGATTATTTTTCAAAAAAAATATTTTAAATTCAATTGATTTTCCTGGTTTTAAATTTTCTCCATTTTCTTGCAGGTACGTGACCGTTTTCGATTAGCTCTTTTTTTTTCAAGTTTCATCAACCAGATAATTTTCAAAAAAAATTGTTTCTATCAATTTTCTAGATTTATCTACAAATATAATTCTTTTATTTTTTCATTTCCTCAAATTAGTTACTAAATAGGTAAGTAACAAAATTTGTTAAAGCGTTTTCAATTTTTTAGTTTTCAACAGCTCATTTAATTTTTGAAAGTTTCTAACTTCAGAAAAAGAGGTAGAATAGCTGAAATTTTGGCTATGTGTGTTAGGACCTGCTCTTTCCAAAAATCGAGATCTCGTTTCAGTTGGAAGTTAACACTTCAAAGAATTATAGGTTGAAAAGCTTATTTAGCTTATTTTTCACAAAATATGAAAATTATTTTAATAAAAAATAAAAATGAAAAATTTCAAATTTCATAATTCATGTAAGGTCTGAATCCTTTTGTTTGAAAAAAACAACATATTTCGACCAAATTTTAAGCCAACGAAACCTAATGAATTAGCCTTACCCCTTCGACCTTTCGAATCTGCAAATCTACTCACACGTGTGCCATTCGGGTTGCCACATCATTATCACGTTCACAGGGCGAAGAACCATACGACCAAAACACTCTGTATTATGTTATGGAATTAACACCGATACGAAGGTTGGGGAATTTAATACGCGATACCTTTTTAGGACCTTTGTAAAAATTATAAAATCATACTTTAATAATAGGATACAAACATGAAATGTTTCTCGTTTTCGTTGGTGGAGGTACATGCGGCGCAATGTCGGGCACGCCATTCTTTTGTTAAGTTCAACGTTCCGTTTAATTTGGCCTATAATAACGACATTGGCTGGCTAGCTAATTTTCCAAGTTTCAAATATGTACCCGATGTGTATAAACGTTATAGCTGTAGGTATACCTACGAAACCTCGCGACATATCGTTTTCACTCCTCGTTAACGCGAAGCTAGGTACATCGGGTAGCCGAACCACTGCGACCTTATAATTATTTCGTTTTACCCGAACGACGATGTTTACACCGTGATTTAAATAAGCTAATGCGTGCCTTTGAAAAAAGCCCACCGAGGGATTATTTCGGACATGATTTTGACGCGAAATTAGAAAGCGATTTAAAAAATCGACGCGAAAATTTCATCGTCGACGGATCCGTAATGAAAGTTTTCTAAAATCGTCGTGTCGCTCGCTGGCACTGGGTACGTTGTACAACTATAAAGTATGCATTAATTTTCTCGACACTCGTTGGTGAAATACTTCGATAATCAAGGTCGCGTTATTATTATTATTGCAGTATTACGGTAGTTTTTAAGTTCACGGGGACAGTTGCATGTCAAAGCATCATATTAAAGGGTTACCTATATTCGAGCCACGATGTTTTGCATGAAAAACACATTTTCAGCTCGAACTGCAGCGAACGATTGGTTAAAGTGAACGAGTTAAATACGCCGGCGAATTTAATAACTTGGTTGTTTGATTCATTTCATTCGTATGTATATTTCAAAGGTACGGGGAGGAGTTCCATTTGTGGTTGTCTTGGAAAATCTATAATTTTAATCTCAATCAACGAAATGAGTTTTTTGATTGCGAAAATTGTATGGTTTTTTGTGAGATTAATTTTGCATTAATTTGAGTCCTTTGAATATTTACTCACACATTCCCCAAAAATATACCGAGAGGGCTGCAATAAAAAACTAAACAACAGAGGATTTTCAAAATTGAAGTTTCAACAGTTTCATTACAAATAACAGTGGCAAATTTCAATTTTTTTCAATTTTCATAAGTGAGAGTGGGAGAAAAGAATGGCATTTGTTAAAAATCTGGAAAACTAAAAATATTGGGTCATTTTTTTGGCTAAAAGGGTCATTTAATTGAAGGTACTTTTCAAAAGCAAAATTCAGTCGTTAGGTCAATCACTTTCTTGGAGAGCTGCGGTACGTAGCTCACCATCCGGTTCAATGATCCCGAGAGCTGTGGTGCATAGCTTACCAAGTATTTCACAAAACTGGAGAGCTGCAGTACACAGCTACCCCACACAAATAATTTTCATGGAGAGCTGCGGTGTGCAGCTGCCCAACATCAATCACTTTCTTGCAGAGCTGTGGTACGTAGCTAACCAAGTTTTTCACAAAACTGGAGAGCTTCGTTACACAGCTACCCCACTCAAATAATTTTCATGGAGAGCTGCGTTACACAGCTACTCCAAACAAATACTTTTCATGGAGAGCTGCGGTATGCAGCTGCCCAACACAAATAATTTTCATGGAGAGCTGCGGTACGTAGCTCACCACCTGGTTCAACGAACCTGGGAGCTGTGGTTCATAGCTTACCAAGTATTTTACAAAACTGGAGAGCTGCATTATACAGCTAAACCACACAAATAATTTTCATGGAGAGCTGCGGTACGTAGCTCAACATCCGGTTCAATCAGAGGTGACCAGAGTCCAAGTAAGTTGGACTCGCGAGTCCGATTGCTAGAGTCCATGAAATTTGGACTCGCGAGTCCAAAGCGAGTCCAAATTTACGAGTCCATAACAGGTGGACTCTAGAGTCCTTTGCGAGTCCGATCAACGGACTCGCAGAGTCCCTTGGCGAGTCCGTTCAGAGTCCAATAAAAATAAAACTACCAAACAAATCAAGTTTATTATTTCAAAAAGAAAAAAAACTAGAAACATCGCCTGCGCCTACTCCCACGACCTGACGTGGCTTAAATGGTGTCGATTACCTCGAAGAGTAATTAAATTATCGAAAAATCATGTATTTGGCGGTGAAATAATTAAACTTTTTTTTTACATATTGGCATTTGGACAGTGGCAACTACAACGGCATCACAACTTTTTTTATTCATTGGCATTTGGACTACGGCAACTTTGACAGCATTAAAAAATTTAATGAACTCTGGTTGACTGGACTCGGACTCTTGAATGGACTCGCTTCTAAATCGTTGAAATTGGACTCGCGAGTCCATGATGTACGAGTCCATGCAAAATGGACTCGGACTCAGAGTCCACGAGTCCGAGTCCGAGTCCGAGTCCATTTTCAGAGCGGACTCTGGTCACCTCTGGGTTCAATGATCCCGAGAGCTGTGGTGCATAGCTTACCAAGTACCTATTTCACAAAACCGGAGAACAGCGTTACACAGCTACTCCACACAAATAATTTTCTTCAAGAGCTGCGGTATGTAGCTAAAAAAGTTTTTCACAAAACTGGAGAGCTTCATTACACAGCTACCCCACACAAATAATTTTCTTTGAGAGCTGCGGTATGCAGCTGCCCAACATTAATCATTTTTTTGGAGAGCTGCGGTACATAGCTAACCAAGTTTTTCTCAAAACTGGAGAGCTGTGTTACACAGCTACCCCACATAAATAATTTTCATGGAGAGCTAAGGTACGTAGCTCACCATCTGGTTCAGCAAGCCGAGGAGCTGCGGTTCACAGCTTACCAAGTATTTTACAAAAATGGAGAGCTGTGTTAAACAGCTACTCCACACAAATAATTTTCATGGAGAGCTGCGGTATGCAGCTGCTCAACATCAATCACTTTCTTGGAGAGCTGCGTTACACAGCTACCCCACACAAATAATTTTCATGGAGAGCTGCATTACACAGCTACTCCCACCAAATAATTTTCTTGAGAAGCTGCAGTATGCAGCTGCCCAACACAAACAATTTCCAAATTTTTCTTGGAGAGCTGCGGTATGCAGCTGCCTCATACAAATAATTTTCTTGGGAAGCTGCAGTATGCAGCTGCCCACACAAAAAATTTTCTGCGGAAGCTGCGGTATGCAGCTGCCCCCGCAAATAATTTTCTTGGAGAGCTGCGGTATGCAGCTGCCCCATACAAATAATTTTCTTGGGAAGCTGCAGTATGCAGCTGCCCACACAAATATTTTTCTTGGAGAGCTGCGGTATGCAGCTGCCCCATACAAATAATTTTCTTGGGAAGCTGCGGTATGCAGCTGCCCAACACAAACAATTATCTAATTTTTCTTGGAGAGCTGCGGTATGCAGCTGCCCCATACAAATAATTTTTGAGGGAAGCTGCGGTATGCAGCTGCCCAACACAAACAATTTTCAAATTTTTCTTGTAGAGCTGCGGTATGCAGCTGCCTCATACAAATAATTTTCTTGGGAAGCTGCAGTATGCAGCTGCCCACACAAAATAATTTTCTGCGGAAGCTGCGGTATGCAGCTGCCCACTCAAATAATTTTCTTGGAGAGCTGTGGTATGCAGCTGCCTCATACAAATAATTTTCTCGAGAAGCTGCGGTACGCAGCTGCCCCCGCAAATATTTTTCTTGGCGAGCTGCGGTATGCAGCTGCCCCATACAAATAATTTTCTTGGGAAGCTGGAGTATGCAGCTGCCCACACAAATAATTTTCTTGGAGAGCTGCGGTATGCAGCTGACCCATACAAATAATTTTTTGGAGAGCTGCGGTATGCAGCTGCCTCATACAAATAATTTTCTTGGGAAGCTGCAGTATGCAGCTGCCCACACAAATAATTTTCTGAGGAAGCTGCGGTGTGCAGCTGCCCCCGGAAATATTTTTCTTTGAGAGCTGCAGTATGCAGCTGCCTCATACAAATAATTTTCTCAGGAAGCTGCGGTATGCAGCTGCCCAACACAAACAATTATCTAATTTTTCTTGGAGAGCTGCGGTATGCAGCTGCCTCATACAAATAATTTTCTTGAGAAGCTGCAGTATGCAGCTGCCCCCGCAAATATTATTCTTGGAGAGCTGCGGTATGCAGCTGCCTCATACAAATAATTTTTGAGGGAAGCTGCGGAATGCAGCTGCCCAACACAAACAATTATCTAATTTTTCTTGGAGAGCTGCGGTACACAGCTGCCCCCGGAAATATTTTTCTTGGAGAGCTGCAGTATGCAGCTGCCCCATACAAATAATTTTCGAGGGAAGCTGCGGTATGCAGCTGCCCAACACAAACAATTTTCAAATTTTTCTTGTAGAGCTGCGGTATGCAGCTGCGTCATACAAATAATTTTCTTGGGAAGCTGCCAGTATGCAGCTGCCCACACAAAATAATTTTCTGCGGAAGCTGCGGTATGCAGCTGCCCACGCAAATAATTTTCTTGGAGAGCTGCGGTATGCAGCTGCCCCATACAAATAATTTTCTTGGGAAGCTGCAGTATGCAGCTGCCCCATACAAATAATTTTTTAGGAAGCTGTGGTATGCAGCTGCCCAACACAAACAATTATCTAATTTTTCTTGGAGAGCTGTGTTGCCACATACAAATATTTTACTTGGGAAGCTGCGTATGCGCAAAGCTGCCCAACACAAACAATTATGCACGCAGCTACCAAAACTGCCCGCCCCCCCAAATATTTTTTTTTGGGGCGCAAATTAAGCCCGTGCCCAAACAAAAATTTTTTGAGGAACCTCCTTTTTTTTATTCCCCCTTTTAAAAATTTTCAAAAATTTTCCCCGGAAAAAAAAAGTGCGTAAAACACCTGGGCCTCATCAAAAATATTTTCTTGGGGGTTATGGGGGGGTGGGGCCCCCCAAAATTTTTTTCGGGGGGAAGCTTTGGGTTGGTTTTGCAGGGGGCCCTTTAAAATAATTTTTTCCCTTGGGGGAACTGGGGGTAATGCAGGCTTTCCCAACAACAAAATAATTTTATTAGACTTTTTTGGGAAGGGTTCGATAAATTTTTAATTTTTTGGGAATGCGAATGGGAGGGGGCCCAACACCAAACAATTTCTAATTTTTCTTGGAAAAGCTTTTGGTACAACTGGGGCCCCCCAAATTTTTTTGGGGGGGTAAGCAGGCCCCTAAATTAAAAATTTTTGGAGGGAAAAAAATGGAAAGGGGGGGGGAAAAAAAAAAAAAGGGGGAAAAGGGGGGAAGGGGGGGGAAAAAAAAAAGGGGGGGAAGGGGGGCAGGAAAGGAAATTGAGGAAAAAAAAGGGGGGGGGTGGTAAAAAAGGAGGGGGAAAAAAATTTTTGGAAAAAAAGGGTGGGGGGGGGCGGGGAAAAAAAAAATTTTGGGGGGAAAAAGGGGGGGGAAGAGGAAAAAAATAAAAGGAAAAAAGGGGGAAGGGGGGGGAAAAAAAAAAAAGGGGGGGGGGGAGGGGGAAGGAAACGGGTAAAAAAATAAAAGGGGGGAGAAGGGGGAAAATTTTCAGTGGAAAAAATAAAAAGGGGGGGAAAGGGGGGAAAAATGGGGAAAAAAGGGGAAAAAACAAAAACTTGGGGGGAAGGTGCCTTCCCCTTCCCAAAAAAATTATTAAATTTTTCCCCCCTTTTATACTAAGGGGGGTACCGGCACTGCCCCCGGGGGGGAAATATTTTTCTTGGGGAGCTGCAGTATGCCTGCCCCATACAAATAATTTTTGAGGGAAAACGCGGTATGCCTCCCCACCCACAAAAAAATTTTCAAAATTTTTCTTTGTAGAGCCCCGGGGGGTATGCACTTTTCCTCATGGACAAAAATTTTCCCCTTTGGGGGGCCTTTCGTATGCGCCCCCCACAAAATTTTTCTGCGGAAGGCCCCGCGGTATGCAAAAACTTTTCCCACGGGGGGCCCAAATAATTTTTTCTTGGAGGGGGGTTTGGGGGAAAAGCAGCTGCCCCATACCCCAAATAATTTTCTTTAGGAAGGGGCGGTATCAGCTGCCAACCAACAAAAAATTATTAAATTTTTTTTTTGAGGGGGTTTGGTATGCAGCTTTCCCCTTTCCCCCCAAAAAAAAAATAATTTTTCTTGAGAAAACTGGGTACAAAAGCCCGGCCCCCCCCCCGGCCAAAAAAAATTTTTTTTTTCTTGGAGGGGCTGCGGGTAAGGCCCGTTTCCTGCCCCATTAACAATATTTTTTCGGGGGGGGGAACTGGGGGGGATGAAACTGGGCCCACCCCCAAAACAATTTTTTCAAATTTTTCTTGTAGGGGCTTTTTTGGGATTTCAGCTGCCTTAAAAAACAAATAAAATTTTTTCAATTTGGGCAAACTTGGGCCCCACCAAAAAAAAAAATTTTCTTTTCCGGAAGGGGTGCGGTTAAAGAGCCCGCCCACCGGGAAAAATAATTTTTTTCCCCGGGGAGCTGGGGGGTATGCAGCGCCCCATAAAAAATTTTTAATTTTCTTTTGGAAACGCGGGAAAAGGAAAAAAAATTACTTAAATTTTTCCCTTGGGGGAGTGTGGACGGAGGGCTGGGGGGGGGGGCCTCAAAAAAAAAATTTTTTTTGGGGAAAAAAGGGTGGGGGGGGAAGGAAGGGGGGGCCCCCCAAAATAATTTTTCTTGGAGAAGGGGGGGGGGCCGGGGTAAAAAAAAGGGGCCCCAACAAATAAATTTTTGGGGGGGGGGGGGGGGGAATTCCGGGAGGTTTTTTGGAAACTGCCCCACAAAAAATTTTTTTTGGGGGGAGGGGGAAAAGGGGGGAAAAAGGCACTCCCCATAAAAAAAAACCTTGGGAAAGGGGGGCGGTTTGGGGAAAGGGGGGGGGCCCAACACCAAAAAATTATTTTAATTTTTTCCCTTTGGAAAACTTTCGGTTAAACCAAATGCCTCCCTCAAAAACTGGAAACTTGGGGGGAAATTTTTTCTGGAGCAGCTGCCCCCGCAAATATTTTTCTTGGAGAGCTGCGGTATGCAGCTGCCTCATACAAATAATTTTCTTAGGAAGCTGCGGTATGCAGCTGCCCAACACAAACAATTATGTAATTTTTCTTGGAGAGCTGCGGTATGCAGCTGCCTCATACAAATAATTTTCTTGAGAAGCTGCAGTATGCAGCTGCCCCCGTAAATATTTTTCTTGGAGAGCTGTGGTATGCAGCTGCCCATACAAATAATTTTCTTGGGAAGCTGCAGTATGCAGCTGCCCACACAAATAATTTTCTTGGAGAGCTGCGGTATGCAGCTGCCCCATACAAATAATTTTCTTGGGAAGCTGCGGAATGCAGCTGCCCAACACAAACAATTATCTAATTTTTCTTGGAGAGCTGCGGTACACAGCTGCCCTCGGAAATATTTTTCTTGGAGAGCTGCGGTATGCAGCTGCCACATACAAATAATTTTGGAGGGAAGCTGCGGTATGCAGCTGCCCAACACAAACAATTATCTAATTTTTCTTGGAGAGCTGCGGTATGCAGCTGCCTCATACAAATAATTTTCTTGAGAAGCTGCAGTATTCAGCTGCCCACACAAATAATTTTCTTGGAGAGCTGCGGTATGCAGCTGCCCCATACAAATAATTTTCTTGGGAAGCTGCGGTATGCAGCTGCCCAACACAAACAATTATCTAATTTTTCTTGGAGAGCTGCGGTATGCAGCTGCGTCATACAAATAATTTTCTTGGGAAGCTGCAGTATGCAGCTGCCCACACAAAATAATTTTCTGCGGAAGCTGCGGTATGCAGCTGCCCACACAAATAATTTTCTTGGAGAGCTGCGGTATGCAGCTGCCCCATACAAATAATTTTCTTGGGAAGCTGCAGTATGCAGCTGCCCCATACAAATAATTTTTTAGGAAGCTGTGGTATGCAGCTGCCCAACACAAACAATTATCTAATTTTTCTTGGAGAGCTGCGGTATGCAGCTGCCCATACAAATGATTTTCTCGGGAAGCTGCAGTATGCAGCTGCTGCCCACACAAATAATTTTCTTGGAGAGCTGCGGTATGCAGCTGCCCCATACAAATAATTTTCTTGGGAAGCTGCGGAATGCAGCTGCCCAACACAAACAATTATCTAATTTTTCTTGGAGAGCTGCGGTACGCAGCTGCCCTCGGAAATATTTTTCTTGGAGAGCTGCGGTATGCAGCTGCCACATACAAATAATTTTGGAGGGAAGCTGCGGTATGCAGCTGCCCAACACAAACAATTTTCAAATTTTTCTTGTAGAGCTGCGGTATGCAGCTGCCTCATACAAATAATTTTCTTGGGAAGCTGCAGTATGCAGCTGCCCACACAAAATAAATTTCTGCGGAAGCTGCGGTATGCAGCTGCCCACGCAAATAATTTTCTTGGAGAGCTGCGGTATGCAGCTGCCCCATACAAATAATTTTCTTGGGAAGCTGCAGTATGCAGCTGCCCCATACAAATAATTTTTTTAGGAAGCTGTGGTATGCAGCTGCCCAACACAAACAATTATCTAATTTTTCTTGGAGAGCTGCGGTATGCAGCTGCCCCATACAAATAATTTTCGAGGGAAGCTGCGGTATGCAGCTGCCCAACACAAACAATTTTCAAATTTTTCTTGTAGAGCTGCGGTATGCAGCTGCCTCATACAAATAATTTTCTTGGGCAGCTGCCCACCCAAATAATTTTCTGCAGAAGCTGCGGTATGCAGCTGCCCACGCAAATAATTTTCTTGGAGAGCTGCGGTATGCAGCTGCCCCATACAAATAATTTTCTTAGGAAGCTGCAGTATGCAGCTTCCCACACAAATAATTTTCTTGGAGAGCTGCGGTATGCAGCTGCCCCATACAAATAATTTTCTTAGGAAGCTGCGGTATGCAGCTGCCCAACACAAACAATTATCTAATTTTTCTTGGAGAGCTGCGGTATGCAGCTGCCTCATACAAATAATTTTCTTGAGAAGCTGCGTTATGCAGCTGCCCACACAAATAATTTTCTGCGGAAGCTGCGGTGTGCAGCTGCCCCCGGAAATATTTTTCTTTGAGAGCTGCGGTATGCAGCTGCCTCATACAAATAATTTTCTCAGGAAGCTGCGGTATGCAGCTGCCCAACACAAACAATTATCTAATTTTTCTTGGAGAGCTGCGGTATGCAGCTGCCTCATACAAATAATTTTCTTGAGAAGCTGCGGTATGCAGCTGCCCCCCCAAATATTTTTCTTGGAGAGCTGCGGTATGCAGCTGCCCCATACAAATAATTTTCTTGGGAAGCTGCGGTATGCAGCTGCCCACACAAATAATTTTCTCGGATAGCTGCGGTATGCAGCTGCCTCATACAAATAATTTTCTTGAGAAGCTGCGGTATGCAGCTGCCCAACACAAACAATTATCTAATTTTTCTTGGAGAGCTGTGGTATGCAGCTGCCTCATACAAATAATTTTCTTGAGAAGCTGCACTATGCAGCTGCCCCCGCAAATATTTTTCTTGGAGAGCTGCGGTATGCAGCTGCCTCATACAAATAATTTTCTTGGGAAGCTGCAGTATGCAGCTGCCCACACAAATAATTTTCTTGGATAGCTGCGGTATGCAGCTGCCCCATACAAATAATTTTCTTAGGAAGCTGCGGTATGCAGCTGCCCAACACAAACAATTATCTAATTTTTCTTGGAGAGCTGTGGTATGCAGCTGCCTCATACAAATAATTTTCTCGAGAAGCTGGAGTATGCAGCTGCCCACACAAATAATTTTCTTGGAGAGCTGCGGTATGCAGCTGCCCCATACAAATAATTTTCTTAGGAAGCTGCGGTATGCAGCTGCCCAACACAAACAATTATCTAATTTTTCTTGGAGAGCTGCGGTATGCAGCTGCCTCATACAAATAATTTTCTTGGGAAGCTGCAGTATGCAGCTGCCTCATACAAATAATTTTCTTGAGAAGCTGCGGTATGCAGCTGCCTCCCCAAATATTTTTCTTGGAGAGCTGCGGTATGCAGCTGCCTCATACAAATAATTTTCTTAGGAAGCTGCGGTACGCAGCTGCCCAACACAAACAATTATCTAATTTTTCTTGGAGAGCTGCGGTATGCAGCTGCCTCATACAAATAATTTTCTTGAGAAGCTGCGGTATGCAGCTGCCTCCCCAAATATTTTTCTTGGAGAGCTGCGGTATGCAGCTGCCCATACAAATAATTTTCTTGGGAAGCTGCAGTATGCAGCTGCCCACACAAATAATTTTCTCGGATAGCTGCGGTATGCAGCTGCCTCATACAAATAATTTTCTTGAGAAGCTGCGGTATGCAGCTGCCCAACACAAACAATTATCTAATTTTTCTTGGAGAGCTGTGGTATGCAGCTGCCTCATACAAATAATTTTCTTGAGAAGCTGCACTATGCAGCTGCCCCCGCAAATATTTTTCTTGGAGAGCTGCGGTATGCAGCTGCCCATACAAATAATTTTCTTGGGAAGCTGCAGTATGCAGCTGCCCACACAAATAATTTTCTTGGATAGCTGCGGTATGCAGCTGCCTCATACAAATAATTTTCTTGAGAAGCTGCGGTATGCAGCTGCCCAACACAAACAATTATCTAATTTTTCTTGGAGAGCTGTGGTATGCAGCTGCCTCATACAAATAATTTTCTCGAGAAGCTGCGGTACGCAGCTGCCCCCGCAAATATTTTTCTTGGAGAGCTGCGGTATGCAGCTGCCCCATACAAATAATTTTCTTGGGAAGCTGGAGTATGCAGCTGCCCACACAAATAATTTTCTTGGAGAGCTGCGGTATGCAGCTGCCCCATACAAATAATTTTCTTAGGAAGCTGCGGTATGCAGCTGCCCAACACAAACAATTATCTAATTTTTCTTGGAGAGCTGCGGTATGCAGCTGCCTCATACAAATAATTTTCTTGAGAAGCTGCAGTATGCAGCTGCCCACACAAATAATTTTCTGCGGAAGCTGCGGTGTGCAGCTGCCCCCGGAAATATTTTTCTTTGAGAGCTGCGGTATGCAGCTGCCTCATACAAATAATTTTCTCAGGAAGCTGCGGTATGCAGCTGCCCAACACAAACAATTATCTAATTTTTCTTGGAGAGCTGCGGTATGCAGCTGCCTCATACAAATAATTTTCTTGAGAAGCTGCAGTATGCAGCTGCCCCCGCAAATATTTTTCTTGGAGAGCTGCGGTATGCAGCTGCCCATACAAATAATTTTCTTGGGAAGCTGCAGTATGCAGCTGCCCACACAAATAATTTTCTTGGATAGCTGCGGTATGCAGCTGCCTCATACAAATAATTTTCTTGAGAAGCTGCGGTACGCAGCTGCCCCCCCAAATATTTTTCTTGGAGAGCTGCGGTATGCAGCTGCCCCATACAAATAATTTTCGAGGGAAGCTGCGGTATGCAGCTGCCCAACACAAACAATTTTCAAATTTTTCTTGTAGAGCTGCGGTATGCAGCTGCCTCATACAAATAAATTTCTTTGAGAGCTGCGGTATGCAGCTGCCCCATACAAATAATTTTCTTGGAGATGCCCCATACAAATAATTTTTCGGAGAGCCGCGGTATTTAAATTTATCAACTTTATTGCTAAAAAAAATGAAATTTTGTGATAATTGTGTAAATAATAAAATTTGTAGGTATAAAAGAAATACGTACTTTGAAAATTTAAAATTTTCCCACCAGTTCAATATTATGACGTCAATTTCAACAGCCCTGTAAAAACCTTGTTTATTCATCAAAAAAATACAATATATGTATTAAATTTGAGAATATTTTCATTGAAGATTAAAATTTCCATGGTCAAAAATTTAGACTGTTCTTCATTGATATGTACGATGAACTGTTGCGATTATACCTTATAAATGATGAGAAAAGTTTTTTCTTCTAGGCCATTCCATACCAACTCAAACCAAAAATTGAGTTGGGTCTTCCGATTTTGCTCAACTTTTTTTTACAAGTCCCACTTGATGGTCTCTATTCACATAACCATTATAATTTCTCTTCCAACCTTCAGGGTGGCTGGAGTGGGCCTCGTAATTTTTATGCAATTGCAATTTTTTGCTAAATTACCCAACTCTGAAGCGTCATATCTCAAGATCGGTTATACTTGGGAGAAAACTGCTTGCGAGGTTTGAAAGAGAATTGATTGAAAATTCAAAAACAATAATCACATTTTGAATAGCTTAAAGTTGAATTTTGTTGACAAAAGCTCAACCTTCATAAGTACAAAAGATGAAAGCCAACATTTAAAACCCCGAAAAAAATACCTACAGTAAGTAGCCCTTTTTACCCTTTTTCCCACCAACAAATTTTCAAAATAGGATCTCAATCCCCGGGGATATAGGGGTCCACAGTTTTGACCAAAATTCAAAAAAATCGGTGAGCACCTCTGGTGGCACTGTTGAAATCAACATTTCAACAGTATTACCATAGTCAAATGGAAAAAATAACTCGATTTGAACGAGAATTTTTGGTTGTGAGAGGGAACATATTCGGTGTCTTCTCACCTCGACTGCCTATTCTGCTTATTATTAGATCCGTCTCTGCTATACATACGTAGGTACTAGGTTACATGTATATTAGGGTGGCCCTTATTTTAAAAATTCGATTTTTTTAGGTCCTACCCTCTAAAATGGTTACCTACCATGAAAAAATGATACCCTGAAAATTTCATCAAAATTGGTCAAGGTTAACCCGTGCCTCAAACGTGTTGAAGTTTGTCAATTGCAGTAGCGCGTCTCACCAATATGACCCACGCGGAGCCGTGCGGTGTTATCTGTAGAACGACGCTACTGTATGTTGTCAATGTGCAATGAGTTGAAACTTGAATTTATGAACTGAGGATTGCTCAGGGCTTTCTCAGGGCACATGCTTATTATCTTGCACGGTGTATTTGGTATAGTTATTTACTTATTACCATTTATCCTCGTTAAGGTGCGTAATTTTTCGTTATTTTCATCATAAAAAATCAGTGAAAAGGTGAATTTTGAGAATTGAAGCAAAACGATCCCGAAATGGGTGTTTATCGGGTTACTATGACTCGCTAAACACAAATCCAACATTAGTTTCTTTATATGGCGATTTTTTTTGGTATAAAACACTCAAAATTTGAAAAATCTGCTAACAACAACATTTCTGCTTGGGTTTTTGCAATTTTTGGACCATAGTTCAAAGAAGCAGCCAAAACAAAATACTTAGGAAAAATCTACATTATAAAATATGAAAATGTAAATTTTGTACTTAGGTCCCTAGCTCCCTACTAGGCCAAAATTTCAATCCCGGGTAGATAATTTAATAACTTCACCGCACGGGTTATATGTGACGCGCTACTACATACAATATTGAACAACTTTAACACGTTTTAGGCACAGGTTAACTTTCACCAATTTTGGTAAAATTTTCAGGACATCATTTTTTCATGCTAGGTAACATTTACATTTTCAAAAATTCTGAATACGCCATTTTTCTTCTCTCGTCGAGTACATTGAATATCGTGTTCATTATTTCAATTTTTTTCAAATTTCTCCCCTCCCTTTTGAAATTTGTAAAATGGAGAGGGGTGGGAGAGAAAATGGAGGGGGTAGAAAAATTCTGAATACGCCATTTTTCTTCTCTCGTCGAGTACATTAAATATCGTGTTCATTATTTCAATTTTTTTCAAATTTCTCCCCTCCCTTTTGAAATTTGTAAAATGGAGAGGGGTGGGAGAGAAAATGGAGGGAGGTAGAAAAATTCTGAATACGCCATTTTTCTTCTCTCGTCGAGTACATTAAATATCGTGTTCATTATTTCAATTTTTTTCAAATTTCTCCCCTCCCTCTTTAAATTGGTAAAATTTGGGGTGGTGGTAGACAAAATGAAGGGTGGGGGAAAATTTTTGAAAACGCCATTTTGTTCAGTTTTTCGAGTACTATCAGAATCGTGTTCATCCTGTTCAATTTTTTGTTTGTTTTGTATCTCATACTTTTTATCTGTGTACAGCGCCACCTATGGGAAAAAGAGGGGGTTCCAACATGCGCTTGAGAATTGTCGAGTCCTATGTAGTACATCTATGGCATAAGTGGTTCCAAAGCTTATGACAGGTTCCGCGGGTAACCCGATAAACACCCATTTCGCGATCGTTTTGCTTCAAATCTCAAAATTCACCTTTTCACTGATTTTTTATGATGAAAATAGCGAAAAATTACGCACCTTAACGAGGATAAATGGTAATAAGTAAATAACTATACCAAATACACTGTGAAAGATAATAAGCATGCGCCCTGAGCAATCCTTTGTTTTGTAACAGTTTATAAATTCAAGTTTCAACTCATTGCACATTGACAACATACAGTAGCGCCGTTCTACAGATAACACCGCACGGCTCCGCGTGGGTCATACTGATGGGACGCGCTACTACAATTGAAAAACTTCAACACGTTTGAGGCACGGGTTAACTTTCATCAATTTTGGTGAAATTTTCAGGACATCATTTTTTCATGCTAGGTAACAATTTTAGGGGGTAGGACCTCACAAATTCGAAAAAAAAATATCATCATATGTAAATAAGGGCCACCCTAATGTATATTATTTTGAATGGATATTTTGTTCATATTTTTACGTATTCCAAAGTAAAAATTGGGAGAGACGTGGCGGCCGCCACACCTCCACACGTCGGTGGCTGCCCCTGACCCCCTCCCTCCTTTTTCGAAAATAAGAACCCAGGTTGAAATTTGCAACACATCCGAAGTCGACAACGTAATAATTACTCCTGCAAAAATAGCTATGGAAGGGGGTTGGGAGAATCCCAAAACCGAATCATAGGTACCCGGTGCCAATGTACTTTTCAACGCTAATATTCGTTCCAGGCCACAACGTTGTATTTTACACTCTTGTATCAGTATTTTAATCTTTAACGAAGCTTACAACCGGGAACACTTCGATTACGTACCGACGTTGTACCACCCAGCATAGTTAAATTTGCAAATAGACAAGTGATTAGGGTAAAGAACGCACCAGCGCCAAAGTAATAGAAAATGCAAATACATTTGCGGCTCGACTAAAACACGCCAATTAATTTTTAATTCTTGTTGTGACGGTTTGGTCGGACTCTCGAAATTATTCCAAACCTTTGGAAAGCGCCATCGCGTCGTCAAATTCGCTAAAATAATGTTACACAGTCGATAAATTTATCGAACTATTAATTACTACAACCTCTCTCTCTCCTCAGTGTTACCAACTAATTGAACTATCTCCTATAATCCCCTTTATTAGAATATACAACAAATTGGAATTAGCTAAAAATTACACGCCGCGTCGCAAAATCACCCCAATCGATAATCACTCTCGGTACCTTTTTCTCATTATCGTCGTAACAATTTATACCATTTTTATTCGCGGTACGAGGTTATTTGGCTGAGTAGGTACTAAAAGAAAAAAAACATGGAACTCGGTTCGCATTATTTTTATTAGCTTAAATTTGCGTTCTCGAGTTGGAAGTATTTTTTTATTAGATATGTAGGGTAGTATGCCATTTGACCAAATTTATACCTCCATAAATGTTCTATTACGATTTACAATTCAATAAAAAAATGAAAAATATCGCGGTTAAGAAGTCTGCGAAGAAACACATCGTACAGTTCGTCGCGCCAAGTACAAAAACAAGCCAGTCAAACGTAAAAATTTTATCGTCTTATTCTAGAAACGCAAACCCGACTAAATTGATCGATTATCAACGTCGCTTATTGACATTTGACCAGCATTGCGGGAGGTGGGGGGGGGGGCATTGAATCGCGTGTGAGACTCGATTACCTTCGCAGGTACTTGAAAAATTCGATTATTAAAACTAGCTTATTCAGAAGCGCGAATTGAAAATTAAAATCTGTGTATGCGCCTTTTTCTACGACGGTCATCGACCATCAAATATCGTTAAAAGCTTCGGCTCTCGATTGCCACAAAACAAGATAACACGTCCGCCAATAACATACATTTTTCTATCTCGTTCCGCATCGGTATGGGAAAAATTCCGACATAATTCAGTGTTTCGCAAAAAGCGACGGTTTTATTCGCGAGCAAACATCGTTAAAATTTAACACTCGGGCAACCTATTCGACGCGTTGCGTCGTTCGATTGGCAGCTGGTTAATCGCATGTTGACAATTTCGAGCCGAAGTATATTAAGAATCCCTGACGTAGTAACTTTTCCATTCGTTCGTATAAAATACAATATTAAATTATGCAGTAGTACTTTATAAAATCGCTTTCAAAGGAAATAAAAAGTCGAAAGTTTTATTTTCTCTTCCAACGCGTCGATTCGTGTAACCAATTTTTACACCGAAATAAAAAGCAAAGGCGTTTGAATTCTTCGTACGGATTTGGAATTTTTTTCAGAGGTCGAGGCGGTGATATGGAGAAAAGTAGTGAGATTTTTCCCTGCAGATTTCGTATACACGCAGACAACGTAATGCCTTTCTTTAATAACGAAATTACCGACGGAACTGATTCGAGGTGGATTAGAAATTCAAAGAGGGAATTTTCAATATTGGATTATTCGGGAAGTTTGTATTTTTGTTATTTTTTTTGTCATTTTTGTATAGTTGTAGTTTTATTATTAGTCTGATTGTATTTTATTGTGTGTTCTGGTCGCAGTGGTTTCCCTTCGAATTTGTCGATTCTGCAAATTGCATTGCATTAGTGTAAGTTGATTTGATAATTTTAAGGATTACTGGGGCAACTGGAAGGTATTTTTCGAAATGACTGAATGTTCTTAGTGACGAAAATTCACTAAATGACAAAAAATCCTCACTGTTGCATGGAATTTCTTCATTCAATTTCTATCAAAAGCAGGATGTTTGGATGATTTACAAACGAGAAATTTTTCAAAAATTAGAAGTGTCTTCTGAAACTTGGACAGTATTCTAAAAATTAGTGTAAAACAGTTTTTTGAAAATTCCATTTAATACAAGTCGACGTGGAAAATGCTATTTGAAGTTTAATGGGTGATTTTTATACTATTTTTCACGCTGATCACGAAAAAAATAGTGAAAAAATTCCGCCACTCAAGGATTTTTCACAATTTGAATTTTTTGTTGAACAGTTTTTCTACTTTTTTTGATAACTTTTGACACTTAAAGTCGATTTTCTGAAGAAAGAAAGGGTTCCACGAAAAAAAAATGAATAGAACATAAATATGTATCTTGGACCTGGAGCCGGAGTCGAAGGGACGAGGTCCCCGTCGGATCCCTGGTCGTCCCAGGAATCCTGAGCAGATCCGAAAGGAGGGAGCCCCTCCAGGCGATTTTTCCGGAGCCGGAGACACTTTAATCAAAAATCTCGAAACTGGATCCGGAGCCACTTTTAAAAAATCTCGGAACCAGAGGCGCTTTTTAAAAAGTTCTGGAGCCGGGGCCGGAAGGATCAGACCCCTTCCTTCCGGATCATTAGTGTAAATGCCCTATTTTCTAGAAAACTGAAGAATTTTTCAAAACTGCGACAACTTTATAATAATTTTTCCATTTTTTAAAAATGAGAACAAATTTTTTTAGCTGAACAATTTTTTAAATACCGAGAGATTTCTCAGAACTGGGACGAATTTCCTATTTTTGGTCAATTTTTCTAAAGCCTGGTCATGGATAATTTCTCAAAAATTGAACAATTTTCCAGAAATTGTAAATTCTCTAGAAATTGGACTACAAAATATTTTCTAAAAATTGAATAGTTTTCTAAAAATTGAACAATTTTTCTAAAAATTGAAAAATTTCCTGAAAATCAAAAAATTTCTAAAAATTAATTAATTTCTAAAAATTGAATAATTTTCCATAGATCGGAAAAATTTTACAAGAATCGGACATATTTTTAAAACTTGGACAGCTTTCCATAAATTGAAAAATTTCCAAAGTTAGAGAGAATTTTTGAAACTTGGACGATATTTCGATATGCATGGGTATGTCTTAGGGTTTGAAGGGGGGGGGGGTCGAAAAATATAACGCAACGTAACGTTTTTAATTGAAGAGTAAGTGATGACCTGATGACATATGTTAGACTTGATAAAAAGATAAATATATTTTAGAAAATAAGTAAGCAAAAAAACTGAAAAAATTATTTTAAAAATGTTGAAAAAATGAGAAAAAAATTGAAAAGAAGTGCATTAATATTTTAATAAAAAGTTGTGAGTATTAAGTAGGATACATAAATACTGTGCCAGCGTTGCCAATCTCAGTGATTTCTCACTGAAATCAGTAATTTTTCAGCTTTAGAAAAATTTTAGTGATTTTTTCAGTGATTTTGGTAATTTTTTACAGTTTGCCAGGTCCGCTTTTCAATTTTTAGTGATTTTAGTGATTTTAAGTGGAAAATATTTGAAAAAATCACTTGAGCTGTGTAAAAAAAATTAACTAAAAGCTAAAAATTGGAAAAAATCCCGACATGGTGGAGAAAAAATGAAATCATATATGAACTCAGTACAGAAAAGTAGGTCAGAAAAATTGAAAAACATCCATTTCTAGCAATTTTTACACTTACAGTGATAAAAGTGATTTTTCAAAGATGAGTTGAGTGATAAAAATGATTTTTCAAAGATGAGTTGAGTGATAAAAGTGATTTTTGAACGACTTCTGAAGAAAAAATAGTGACTAGTGATTTTTGAACAAATTGGCTACAGTGATTTTTAGTGATGCATTTTTTGGATTGAAATTGTGATTTTTCGAAATCTCGATTGGCACCCTTGGCTGAGTTATCGAAGTTTATCTGTTCAAGTAGAATTGCATTTAGCCCTTTTAATAATATTTTCAACAAAAACGAAAAATTATTTCCAATATTCTACTAAAAAATTCATTTTGGAGGATTTTTACAAATCTTGGTGAAATTTCCATGCATTTTTTGGACATTACGATAAATTTAGACCAATCCTAAAACGGTATTCCACTTCATTTTGTTTCAAAGTTGCAAAAAATATCACAACTTCGAAAATTTTTGGAATCAATGGCAATGTAAAGGGGTAAAAATTGAAATTTTTTTCACTATTTTAATATTAAAGTAAGCCATGGCTTACTTTAAAAAATTCAGGATTTTTTAAACATAAGTACCTACCTACTTGCAACTTCTTAGATATCAAAATTGAGCAAAAAATTCATCAAGGGACAACTGTCCAATTCTCAAAGCACAAACGAAACCCTCGATCGAAAATATGTCTCGATGTAAATTTTTTACTCAAGACCCAGCCCCTCGAATGTCAACCATAATCAACATGTTCATCTACCCTTATTTAACCTTCGCTGGTACCCGACTATATCCAAATCTCGCGTGTGTATTTCGAACAGATCCATTCGTTAGACACCCTGTATACATATAGACCAACATGTCGCATAATTTCATCACGAACGAACCTCCATAAAACGTCCCAGCCAAATATATGCACGTAAACCTTAATGAAATATTCAAGCTTATGAAACATTTAAAGATTGGCATTTGTTGCGAGAGAAAAAAAAAGCAAGACGTTCGCTATTAAAAAACGTGCAAAAAGGAGAGCTATATGCAAAGACCCCTTTACGAGCCAACGATACGTCTCCGAATTCCGAAACGTATCTCAAAGTGGAAAGTACGTAAGTTAATTTTTTATTTGGTTTTATTTCAATATACTCGCCATTTTTTTGTTTTCTTTTTCGCTTTCCAAACTGTCGCGCTATTCGTATAGCTACGTTTGAAATATACAATATCTTGATCTCGAAGGGAGGCATTTCGGATGGAAAAAGTATAAAATTGGATCGGTTTTTGGAACTTATACTTTACAGGCGATTTTTCAAATGCAAGGAGTCGATGGAGAGGTAAAGGAGGAATGTCGTATCGCTGAATTACGTGCTCGTATTCCACTGCTGATTCGAAATTCTCAATCTTTAATAGTTCGGTATTATTATACGTATGTAGATGGTATCGTCGAGGAAAAAAAAAAAGGAAAGAGGAAAAGAACCTTCCTCTTTTTCGTCCTACGGTGGGTTAAATAACACGTGAAATTTTTCGGTACGTATTACACGAATAAAATGCGTTATTGATTTCTCGATTGCTTTATTTAGGTAGCTAGGCATACCCTATCGTAATTCGTACATAAAAGCACACGTTTCTCCAAATAATAGGTTCCGTTGATTTTCAAGGTTCACGAACGGAAGTACGGTTAATTGTTTTCGTTATTCGTTGTGCACGCTTATTCGGCTTTAATTTTACACGACCTAGCGATGTTGCTGGCTTTTCGATATGTGTTAAATTTCTCCCCTCTTCCTCGATCCCTTCAGAAATATTATCGGTAACAAGGGGTGGGGGGGGGGGAATCGAGGAAGCGAAATTTTCACGCGATGAAATACTCTCGAGGGCAGAGCCGGTGGATCATTTTATTCTCTGTAGGTGCCTAAACTCTAGGGGGAGCCAAGGGCGGGGTGAGGAGATTTTTCAACTCTAAAAAATTTTCCCAAAAATGTTTTCCAACCTAAACTTTTTTCATCAAGAATAAAAATTCTCATCAGTTCTGAAATTTCTCCCTCCGATTTCCTTCTCAGGTTTAAACAGTTTTCAATTCTGGTATTATTTTCAAAAATACATAGTTTTCAACCCTGAAATTTTTTTCAATTTTATATGTTTTCTCAAACATTTTTAGTTCTTGAAGATTTTTCTCAAAATTTTAATTTTTTTCAGCTCTTGAATTATTTTCTCAAAATTTCAATTTTTCAGCTCCAATTTTTTTCTCAAATTATTCTCCCGCTCTAAAATTTTTAGAATAAAAAAATTTTGAAAAAATATGGGTTGGAAAAAATTGTAAACAACTCGAGGTGAAAAAATTTGAAAGAATTCCAAGTTTTTAAAAATTTTCAAATCAAATAATGGAATTTTATACAGTTGATTGTTGAGATAAATCACAGGTCGACATTTTTAAAACTTTTAAATGCTGTTGAAGTTTAATGGGTGATTTTTATATGTAGTATTTTTCACGCTGATCACGAAGCAGTGAAAAAATTACATCACCCAAGGATTTTTCACAATTTGAATTCTTTGTTGAACAGTTTTTCTACTTTTTTTGATGACTTTTGACACTAAAAGTTGATTTTCTGAAAAAAGCAAAGGTTCTACGAAAAAAATGAATAGAATATAAATCGTAGAGCGTAAAATTTCCTTTCTGTAGAATCCAAATAGGTTTTTTTTAGAAGGCTCAGCTTTCGAGATATTCTAGTTCAAAATTCAAAGTTCAACTTATTTTTTTTGTATCTCAAAAACTAACCCTCTTGAGAAAAAACTAATTGAACTACACAGAAATGAAATTTTACGCGCTACAATTTATATTCATTTTTCTAGTAGGACCCTTTCTTTCGCCAGAAAATCGACTTTAAGGGTCAAAATTTACATTACCTAAAAAAATATAAAACGATTTTTCAACAAAAAAAATCCAATTATATAAAATCCTGACGCGATGGAGTAAAACTGAAATCATATTCGAACTCTGCACTAAAAAGTAGGTCAGAATCACCAATCAGAATCAATTACGTAGAAAAAAAATGTTGATTTGCCGGCCTTCGATATTCCTATTTAAAATGTTAAAAATGCGGTTCATTACAAAAAATCTATTTTTGGCAAAAGAAAGGGTCCTACGAAAAAAAATGAATGGAACAAAATTGTAGAGTGTAAAATTTCCTTTCATTAGGGTCCAATTAGTTTTTCTTAGGAAGCTTAGTTTTTGAGATATTTTTAATTCAAAAAAATAAGTTGAACTTTGAACTAAAATATCTCGAAAGCTAAACCTTCTGAGAAAAAACTAGTTAGCCTCTGCAGAAAGAAATTTTACACCGTACAATTTATGTTCTATTCATTTTTTTCGTAGAACCCTTCCTTTTTTCAGAAAATAGACTTCAAGTGTCAAACTTTATCAAAAAAGGTAGAAAACTGTTCAACAAAAAATTCAAATTGTGAAAAATCCTTGGGGTGATGGGATTTTTTTACTATTTTTCTCGAGATCAGCGCGAAAAATACTAAAAAATCACCCATTAAACTTCAAACAACATTCTCCATGTCGATCTGTGATATCAGTGAATAAAAAAATTTCAGTGAATGAAAATTGAAAAAAAAATATTATTAGAGTTGAAAACATTGAAATTTTGAAAAAAAAAAATTGAAAGCTGAAAAAATTAAAATTTTGAAAAAATAATAGGTACAGACATGAACGATTATTTTTATCATTGTGTTGTCAAGGTGCTGTAAATCAGAAGTTCCTAGCGGCGATTTTGAAAGGGAAAATCTGAGGAAATCAGTAAGTTCAAAGAAACTGAACATTTTTCAAAATCTTTCTAATATATTAGAATGATTTTGAAAAATGTTCAGTTTTTTTTGATAAATTCGTATACGAATTTTTCAAAAAAACATTCAAAATTCGAATAGTTTCACACTTTCAGGTCATTTTTATTACTTTTTAAAATTTATTCTAATTACTCATTGTGTAGGAAAGAAATTTTGAAAAACATAAAGTTGAAAACTTTTTTTAAAAATTAGTCATTTTCGAGTTGTAAGAAATTTAAGAAAATATGAATCTGAAAAAAATGGAAGAAATTTAAGTTGAAAATTTTTTTAATAGATACTAAAATGTTTTCCAACTGTAAAAAATTTTTACAACTTAGATTTGAAAAAATTTAAAATTGGAAATTGGATACAGTTTCGAGAAAAATTTATAAATAAAGTGATTGAAGAAATTTAGAGTTGGAAAAATTTGACCACAGAAATTAGAATATTAGGACTTGGATCCTTGAAATCCCGATTACGGCAAAAATAATTCGGAGCTATCTTGTTTTAGGATTGAATTGAATTGAATTTACCTATTTTTCTGGATACATTTTGCCAAAAAATTAGGACTTGAAAAAATCTCAATCTTTGAAAAAATCAATAGAAGTCTGACTTCCCTAACTTCCCTTGGAAAATCGCCTCTGGAAGTTCCAAGGTGATAGTCAAAAGTTTTAAGCCGGAAGTTTGTCAACATACTTATATCTAAAAGCTGAAATTTTTTTTAGAAAATTTGGTACCGTTGTGATTGAGTTTCAAAATTTCTGTGAATTTTGGGGTTTTTTGACAGCACATGTTGAAAAATCCCCGTTGGTGCTCGAGCCCACGAGCACCTCCAGTAACGCTGGCCATGCTCTAGCTACGATATCGTAATCGTGATGGAATTTTTTCACCTCTGTTTCCATCTCGTAGCATCATTTCGCTGCGGGAATAATTAAAACACAGAGAATATGACGATAAACGAGGAAGCTAATTAACGCTCCGCAGCAGACGTAGGAACCCAAGGTACGACGAGCTCGAGCTGCAACGAAATTTCATCAACTTTGGCCCGACGAAATGAAAGTTCGCTAAATGTCGATTTTTTTTTCCTTCCTTCCTGTAGAAGAACACGCCACGCTGTGTCGAGTAATCGTAGCTAACTGTAAGTTGAATTTTAAATAAAACATTCGCTTTGTATATAAAGTTTCCCTTTAAAAAAAAAACTTTCGCCCAGGAAAAAAAAGGCGACCGTTACCTAGTTCGCGAGCGAATAATGGAGAAAGCAATTCGATGCGGCGTGGCATGGCGCGACAACAGCGTTGTCAAAACGTCCTGGGTACCGAGTGAAATTACCCGAGTCCGTTCGTTTATTCGGTTCGCAGTCGACTAAATTGAAAATTGTAGGATGTCGGGTCGCGTTGACGAGCAAGACGGTGCATATTTTTATGAAAGTATTGGGAACCATCGTCGAGTGTATCTGCAGAACGATATTTTATTCCGAGTGTTTTATTAAATGTCGCATCGTATCAATAGAAACGATGTGCGTCGAGTCGAAAATTTTCAAGATTTGTGTAATTTATTGACTTTAGATGTGATCGTAGGAAGATGGTTTTCAAATAACGAACGAAATTGAAAAAAAATTGAACTAAGTTTTTTGTTTGGCTATTTTTTTCAAATTGGAAAAGTTGCCAGAGCGTAGGCGAAAAATACATTTTTCCAAATTCCGAAAAGTTTTAGAAATAAAACTGATCATTTTATGTCGATATAAAATCTGAAATTTGACCTCGATTAATCTAATTTTAGAACATCCCAGTTCCTCCAGTTCTAAGCCCTTCTCCATAAAATGTTGAGAAATTGAACAAAAATTGAGAAAATTTCACTATAATTATGGATGCATTTATCCAAAAATACCAAGATCGCTCAAATTTCAATTTTACCTCAATTTTCAGAGGTACTTAAAACTGATTTTTTTATGCTACATAAATAAATACATAATTCAGTAAAAGAATTGGAAAAAAATTTGCTAAAATAGTGTTAATGAAAATATTCTTACCACATTCAAATTTCGAAAAAATTGCAAATTAATTACTTTTAAAATTTCTCAACTGAAATTTTAAAAAATTCTGCTTACTCAGGCGAACATCCTTTTTTCCAGATTTTCCAAAATAATTTTTCCGAGGTTTTTCAGACTTTTTACACATTATTTATGAAACATGGGGGAAGGGGAAATTTTAAATTTTGTCACGTGATAATGGTCAAGGGCATCTGTGCGTTTCCAAAAAAAAGAAAAAAAAAGAAAAGGATTTTAAAATGAATTTTCAATGTGTCTCACAGAACCGTAAAACTAAGAACAACTTTTGTGACTGAATTTCAATTTTAGTCGGTATGACTTTTTTCAAAATGAGTCAAGATTTTTAAAAGGGGGTGAAATTATTTGTGTCAATTTTTTTGGATTTTCTCAATGGTTTGTGCGACGAAGAATCCAAAATAATAATGAGTTTTTTGACAGAATTTTTTAAAATCAAAATTTTTCTTATGGGTTTCGACTACAAGGTCCATATCGACCCCCTAATGTTAAAACCGTCTAAGTGCCACTTTTTGCAAAATTGAGATTTTTATAATTTTGGATTCAGTGAATCAAGCTGCATCGATTAAAATATAAAAAACGTAACTTAAAGTAATTTAAACCCAAAAAAAAAGAGTTTAAAATTTGCAAAGTCCATAAGCGCAATGCAAATTTTGTTACGTTTTTCAGCTCTCCTGTAAAAAACGAAAAATGGCACTTAGACGGTTTTAACATTAGGGGGTCGATATTCAGTATAGAAATTTAAAATCGTAATACCAGGATGTGACCTTGTTCTCTGACCACGAATAGAACATTTTATCAACGTCAATTTTTTGCTTTTTCCAAATTTTTTGGATCAATTTATTTCAAATTTTCTAGACCCTTCGAGAACATACGGTTTTCAGGTGGTGAACAAAATGTGGTAAGTACGAGTAGTGGTGATGGAGCGATGGTTGTCATAAACAATCAAATTTTTGATAAAGCGTTCAATTTTTTGAAAATATTCTGCTTTGAAACATTTACCAAGATTTTTGAACGAATTTTTCATCTGAGAATATTACTGCATTAGTCCTACTCTATTTCAAAATTAGGACTAATACTTGAAAAAATATAACTTTTTGAGACAAAATACTCCACCTTGTTTTTTAATTATTCATTCAAATTTTAAATAAACATGTTGGTCACAAATTCACCCGGAAATTATGTAAGGGAGGAGCTGAGAATTCGAAAAAAAATGGTGAGGGGTAGTCAAAATTCAATGAAGAAAAATTGAATAATCTGTACAGATTTGAGCAAAGAAACATTCAAAAATAGTGGGAGTTTTGGAATAAACAATCCATCTAAATCTGAATCAGCCAAATTTGGAGGAATCCTGCCTTTTTGAATTAGTGAAATTATATCAACTAAAAATCAGTAATTTTTACTGATTTTTCGTTCAAAATTATTCTTTTTTTCTAATAAATTAGCAATTGACTGAGAAATCAGTAATTTTTGACTGAAAAATCAGTGAAAAATCGCTGATTTTCAGCAAAAGATTCAACAAGATAGAATTTTATCAAATTCAACGGATTCAGATTTAGTAGAGTATCTATGCAATATGTTTATTCAATAGATCGATTGATCAGAACACTGCCCAAACCAAGCGAAGACGAAATTTTTTAAAAACTCATGTTTGGAAAACAAAAAAATGCACTTCTTTTGAAAATTTTCACGATGAAAATTTTTTGTGGCGAGCTTTAGGGGGCCTTGAACCCCCTGAGCACCTCCCCCTTGGGTGTGTTTATGAATGTTGGTTAATTTTCTATTCAATTGTTTTTGGAAAGCAAAATTTGTCTAGTCTGAACGAAGATAAGACAAAATTTTCTTGAAAAAAAGTATTCGAAACCAAACATGGACATTTTTTTTTTTTTTTAAATACAAGTTATTTTCGGCTTTTATAGTGGATGAGAGGAAAATGTAAAAAATTACAAATCTTGGGGTTTCCATCAATTTTTCCGAGTAGTTTCCTGAAGGACTGAATTCTTGAACAGAAAAACTCCTGAAAAAGTTATTCCCGAATCTATTTTCCGGAATGAAATTTTCCCAATTAATAAACAAAAAATTGAAAATTTCTTTCATATTTCAGGGTATTTTCACAAAGCTATAAATTGTTGTGAGGTAACTCAAAAATATTTTGAAAAATCACTCGATAAAATTTAAAAAAATTCAATTTTGGTCCCACCCTGCATCTCCTAGAGTTCAATTTGGCATCAAGAGTTGAAATAATTCAAAAAAATGAACTGATGGAAGAAAACCCAGATTCAGATAATTCACTCAGTAGTCAATACTGTTGAGAATTTCTCAATTTAGGGCCCACCTCTCCAACCCAAGGGTCAAATTTTAAGTTATAATCGAAATAATCGTAGAAATAGTATTATCAAAAGCTTTGAAGACACCTTACAACCATTTAAAAATTTTCAGTTTTTTACAATTTCTTAATTAGTTGTGGTTGGCAATTTAATTGAACTCTCCCCTCCTCCTAGGGGCTGGAAAAATTTGAAAAAAATCTTCACCAACTCAAAAAAAAACTCAGAAACGGAACGCCACAACCTCGAAAGTCGACTTTCGGGAAAAATTTATTCGAGAAAATTTCATTTGGGAAAAATAAGTTTAGAATACATTTTTCAGGGAGTTTCTTTTCAGTAATTCGGTCATTCGGGAAATTGACCAAGAATCCTTCATTTTTGGTCAAAAGTATGACTTTTGCATTATTTGTATGGCCCAGAATCAAAAAATACAACTTTTATAATCTAAAACGTACATGATCTTGGGAAACGAAGGAAAGTAAATTACACCCAGACGTAGCGAGGGAACTTTTTGTTTGAAAAATTCATATTAATGGACGAAGCAATGCATTCAAGTTCAATTTTTTTTGTTCAATATGATTAACAAATACTAAATAGAAAAAGGTCACACAAATCAAGGAATTCAAGAATTTAACCCAAACAGAACGGGTGAAATTTTTTTAATTCATGATAAAATGAGCAGAGAAACACTTTCCACAGAATTAATACTTCCAGATTTTTACAAAATTCCATCGGAAATTTCAAAATTCCCTGACTTTTCCAGGTTTTCCAGAAAATGGATACCCTGCACAGTGGACACCCAAGGAAACCTTAGTCATCTAAATCAAATTTCCTTCAAATTTCGAGCTTCCAAACTGTCGACTGTGCCACAAAAAAATCCAACCAAATTTAGGTTCATTTCCTGGGTAAAATTTATCATCAAAACCAGCATAATTTTCTACCCACCAACGTATCTGTATACAAAAGCTAAACGAATATACTGAAAAATTACCCCAAGTATGTATGTAAAACCTCGACAAAAAAAACCTCCGACAAGAAAAAGTGAAAAAAAAACTCGATGATTTTTCACATCCACGTACAGTCCTACGTAGGCAACCTAAACTACACGACGTGAAAATATACGCGTTTAGGAACTTGCTCCCTTTCCACCCGGGCCCTCACCAGTCGAGAATGTAAAATACCATAAATCATATACTTTTCCCCAGTTTATCTCGAATTGTTTGAAATTTCGGCCTGGTTCGTTGGCGAAGTTTAACGTGAAAAAGGTGAAATTTAGAATGTCGCTTTAAACCTTTTCTTTTTTCGAGAAATTATCCTTAACAAGTCGACAATTAAAATACCTTTAATGACATATAATGGTGGACTTGCATGCGTAAGCACATTTCATCGGGTAAGCTCGTAATCGACCTGGGTACCTAGCCAACGTTTACATCAACGAGCTATGCGCGGATTTCTTTGACGAACGACACGATACGTATTTGTACGTTGACTTCGGTACAGTAGGTTTATTTATTCGCGACCTTTTACCATTATAAAGGCTTAAGGATGGAAAAATCGCCGACGCCGCGCGACGGTGATTTGATTTTCGCAGCAATACGATTACCCTTCCGTCGAGTGAGCTATACAGGTTTGTTAATATTTAACGAGACGAGCGCTTCATCGGCTGGTATTCAAGACGGTTTTTTTAATTGAAATTTGCCCGGCGCGTCCGCGTCGCGTTATTTGAAAGGGGCCAGTATTTGTAGAATGACAGCTTCGTCGATGGATCAATTTAATATGTAAATTTGACTCTGACATGAATGAGGAAGTTGCCTTGCTTCTTTTTTCTTTTCGTTTTCTTTACTCTTTTTTTTTTGCTGGTGCTTTTTAATCGTATTTACACCTTTAATAAATTATTACCCGATAAAATATTGCTGGTGTCGTTTTCTATCTAATTTTACAATGTGTGAGTAGGTACTTTAATACCTATTTTGGCGGGCCGATTGTCTGGTACAAGGAGTATTTTAATGGTACTCGAAAAAATCGATTTTTTTGATAGTCGATTGTCTGAAAAACATGAACGAATTTAACTTGGCGGATGAAGAAAATATCATAATTATAACTGAAATTTGAAAATTCTCGTGTAAATGAGAATATTCACAGTACAATATTGAAAAAATTTCGAGTTTGTTTAAAATTTGTTTTTCGATTTTTGAACGAGTTGAGAATTTAAAACGCTGCGACTTGACCTAATTAGGTATGAATTTTAGATCATTCAATACATTTTCCAATCGGTCTCGAGAATTTTGAATCAATTTTCAAAATAATTCAGCAAGTCGTAAATTACTTCAAAGTAGTCAAACGTGAACTTGAACGGTTAAAAATCAATTTTTTGCTTCGAAATTTTGAAACTATTTCTGCTATGTTTAAACCCTTTATATTTTAGAAAATTAAGTATTTACTTTCAGAAATTTTCGATTTGTGTGTTTTTTTTAAATATTTGATGTATTGGGTGCCCATGGGAAATTTTTCCCTGAAAGTGGATTCAAAATTTTAATTTTCATGATTTATTTTGATTTCCAGAAATTTCTAAAGAAATTGCTTCCCTAGTTAGATATTTTTTTCAAGTATGTGCCGAAATTTTTTTTACTGAACTGTTTCATTTTAAATTTTCAAATTTATTTTTCACCAATCTCAGTGTTTAAAAGATTTGGTATATTTTTAAAAAGATTTTATTTCGAGTCTTTTTTCTAATTTTTTGTGAATTGTTTTCAAAAGTTCAAGCGAAGTCTTGAGAGTGATTATTTTAATTTTTTTCAAAATTCAAACACATAGAAGGGGCTATAATACAAAAAAGTATTCCAATTAACATCTTTTTGAGGAATTTTTTCCGATTTTTTTACTGAATAAAAATTTAAATAGCATGAAAAAGTTCAGTTTTAGAAGATATTTGAAAAGTGGGGTGAAGATAAAAAACGAGTGCCCGTGGTATTTTTGGTTAAAATCATTCATTTAATGAAATTCTATCAACGTTTTTCAATTTTTCAACACTGTATGGGAAAGGTCAACAATGAAGTCTGAAGAATTAAAATTTTTACGACCTAAACTTTCAAATTGAGATAAAAAAGTAATTATAGTCTTCCCCAATAACTTATGGCAATAAGAATTATCTCCTTCAAGGTTCCCAAATTTTTTTTAAATACCAGTTTTTGAAAAAATTTAATTGTTTTAATAACAAAAATCATTTTTTTGGGATTTCAAAAATTTATTATACTGTTTTAAACAAGATAAGTGATTTTTGAAAAGTTTAGCACAAAATTCAGTATATCATGTATGTAAAGTTCATGAATTTCCCCCCCTCTCTCTCTCTTCAACACGATTTCTAGAAAATAAATAAAATTCTTAAAGTTCAAAGAAGCGCATTTCACAATATTTTCACGGTGAATGAGCATTTAAAAAATTAATTTCCTCAAGTTGAAAAATAATTTGAAAATTGTTTTTTTTTTAACTTTTTTGAATTGTATTCTGAAACTTTTCAAAGGTAGGACTATTGAATTTTTTCTAGTTCTTTTGATTTTCCACAAATCTATATTCAAATTGTGTACACTAATCATATGTACTCGTGGATTTCCAGGGGAAAATCAGCAGATCTGAGCAGATCTGGGCATATGTGATAATGGATATCAAAATAACCCTAATTAGCAAAAACAAGTTTTTGAGAAAAACACGTTTGAAGTTGTGATGGTATCCGAGGGGGGGGGGGTGTTAGGAGACTACAGAAGAGGTAGATGATGGTGTTTCCTGATGAGTAAACATTTCAGAGTATGAAAAATCAGATTTAATTGGACCTTGATAAGAAAATATTTTTCTGGACGTAAGATGGCCTTTGAGATAGCTAGAAACTAAAAACATGAAACCTGAAACCTGAAACTTGAAACTTATGATGATCTTTGAGATGAAATTCATTCTTACAAATTATCCCACGTTTTTTCAAGCTTTCGAGGGTGAGATGATCACTGAGCAGAAAATTATTTTTACAAATCATTCTATAATTTTTCCGGGCGTAAGATGACGTTTGAAATGAAAATCATCATTTTCACAAATCATCCCACTTTTTCCCGAGCTTCCGAGGTTGAGATGACTTTTAAGATAAAAATCATTTTCAAAAATTATTCAAAGGTGTTTCCAGGATTAAGATTACCTCTGAGATAGAAATCATTTTTACAAATTGTCCATGCTTTTTTCGAGCTTTCGAGGGCGAGATGACCTTTGAGATGAAATTAATTTTAACAAATTTTTTCAGCTATACTAATATTTCGCATAATTTTAAGCTACGATCAACCTATGACTTTTCTCACTTCAAGGAAATTTGCAATTTTCATTAAAATACGTTAGGTTTATTTTAATATCCAGTCAAGAAAATTTGGGTTGTTTGAGGTTCTCCCCAGATTCTACTGCTCCTGAAGAGCCCAAACCCAGGTTTTATTCCTTAGGTTTAGCATCCAGATACATATTATGATCGGAGTTATCAGATCTGAGAATTTACCGCATCTGATCTGATATGTTTTCAGATTCTTATATGATTAGTTCTCACAAGGAAAGTGCACGAGGTGTGACACGCCAAAATAATTTTTTTTACAAGCTTGTAGAACATCAAAAGAAACTTCCACAGTCAAAATTTCAGCCCTTGAAGTAGACTGCGGGGGAGAAGGAGTTATGAGGGTTTGAATTTTGAAAAATCACCTAATATACCGAAAAAATAACAAAAATCCAACGTAAGAAATAGACAAATTGAAATAACTCCGCAACTTATGGTGTTTAGGACGTTATTTTTTTACCACAAACTAATCTCGCCATAAGCCACCTGCAGAAAGGGTCAGTCGCTTAGATTCGCGTGTAACAACTCACGGTGAATTTTCACTCATACCTTATTGGACGATCTTTCGAAATTTAAACTCCCATAACTCCCCCCCCCCTCGCAGTCAACCTCAAAGACTGAAATTTTGGCTGTGGAAGTTTCTTGTGACGCTCCACAAGCTTGTAAAAAATTTTTTATTTTGGCGTGTCACACCTCGAGCACTTCCCTTGTCAGATCTGATGATATGAGCCTAGATCTGCACAAATTCGACGATTTTTTCCTGGTATCTATTGACCTACTCAAATCCGATTAAATCTATAATTTTCAAATATGATCATTTCCTCCTGAGTTGAACGTCCTCTCCTCCTCCTTCCCTCCCTCATCCTCCTCATCTTTCTTCTCCTCTTCCCCCTTGTCATAAAATACATATTTGAAAAGAAAGGAAGTATCAACCTCAATGGTCCAATATGCTTCACTTCATCATTTCAATTTTTACTTTTATTATTCCATGAAATTAAGTAAATCGTAGAAATTAACTTACTCAATTTAACCTTCTTATTAAAATTCTGTTGGTGAAAATTTGTAACTCACCTGAAACAAAAAAAAAGAATTATCGATTAGTTTAGTTAATCATCTCATACCACAAAATCACCATTTAGGAGATTGAAAAAAATACAGTGGTTATAATACTAATTAAAAATGCCCAAATTAGAGCAATTTTCTCGTATAAATTTTTTTTTATTTTTTTCTTATTTAAATTCCTTTTTTTTTCTCAGAGAGATGTTTATCAATGACGATTTTCTATTCTCCCGTCAGAATTAATTTCATTCCGAATTCAAAACTCAAAATATCCCAACTAAATAAAATTCGTCAACTAGGACAACAATTCGTCACAACCCGCTTTCAAAATTCGATAATCCTAAATTAATTCATCCAATACTACAAACGGCAACTCGAGAGTAAGAAGGGAACCCCCATCCAATATAATTTCAATTAAACCAAATCTATTCGCAGGATTTCGAAACAATACCCAGGCATCTCGGTACCCAAATAAGAAAAAGAATTCTTCCCATCGCCCCGTCCCGTCTCGGTTGGTTGGAAAACACGCTACCGACCTTGAATTTCGAACGTTGAAATATAAATTGAGGCAGCCGCCGCGCTGCGCCTTTCAATTCGGGCTCATTAAATATTGAATTTTTTTAAAGCAGTTCGTCGATTATTTCAGAAGAAATTACAACCGTGCTAAAATTATCTCGACGTTCTAGTTCGAAAACTTTTTTCCATAACGAATAACTTTTTAAAAGGTATATCCAACTCGTAAATAAGGTAACCATTACACGTCAAACTAGGTAGTGCGTGAAAATGCTGCCTTTCTTTCTTCTTCACTTTTTTTTCTTTTCTTTTTAACCGGCGTAAATTCGCTTTTCCTTTTTTTCCCTCGAGTACGGTTCTCGACGCGAACACGCTCGTACAACAAGATTTCTCAACTACGATATGTTCGCACGATAATTAATTTAAAGCTGGCTATCTCGATCGACGAATTTGCATCGAGAAAATTTTTCGGTATCGGGGCAGTCGCATAAATACCAAAGGTCGTTAAAATTTTTCAACTTATTGATTTTATAAATTTATGATATACATTTAGACCTATAGGCACTACGAAACCGGCCATGTTGTTGATTAACATTTTTAATAGAAGTATACGACTATACTCGGTTTCATAAAATGCCATGCCTTACTATTTTCCGACACGCGATAAACTGATTTGTTATTCTTACACAGAAGTTTATAATAAATTTTCACTACCCCCTGCTCGACTTACTAGCGGCCCTGCTCCACGTTTTCCTGTCAAATGCCACCATACGATTTTGGTAATTTTGAAATATCATTTTTATATCTATATATGTAGGTTTTTGGGTACGAACACCCATCAAGGTAAGTATATACTTTCCATTTAAATGTAAGTAATTTTTTTCTCGATAGTTGTTCGACGCCATTTTATTGTTCGAAAATACAACTCTAAGATATTTCGAGAAGAGAACGTTACTATAATTATGGTATTTTGGAAAACCGAATCTAAAAGTGGAGGAAATTTTACTCGGCACGTTTTACAATTCAAAGTACACGACTCTATAGTTATTTTTTTCAACGTTTATAGTCCAGTCAGATTAGAATAAAAATATAACACACCCCGAAAAAATTAATATCTTCACAAATTACCCTCAAAATTGGAAAATCGCTGAATAATCATGTTCTAAGCGTAATTTTCTATCAGAAAGATTTTATTTTTTTTTAAAAACTTCCACTTCTTTGGCCAAAAATTAGGAGTGAAAAACATGTATTTTTCAAACATTAACAGTATTTTTCGAAGTAATCGAAACTGAAACTGAAGCTACTCAAAATTTTACCAATTGAATGTAATTATTTTATACACACTTCTAGGATAGCCCAAAAAAATTCACAGCAAGAGCAAGACTTTCAGCCCCTGTTATTTTTTTTACAGCGGGAAAATCTTGAGATCAGCTACCAAGGAATAAGATTGTGGAATGGAAGGAGGCGGAAGATTTACTCTAAGTCAGGGTGTCTGTCGATTTTTCAAAATCAAATTTCGTGACTTTTTTCCAAGGTATCCAGATCCACCTCTCAATTTGACACTAGGGTGGTTCGAAAAACCGAAAATTTCGATTTTTGAAAAGTTACCCCCCCCCCCCCCCGCAAAAGATGTTGGCTGGATAGACTATAAAATAAAATAAAAAATTTCAAAATCGATTTATATCTTCCGATCGCGTAAGAACCTTCAATTCTTGAAAAATTGCCAAAAATTCAAAATTTTGAAAATTTTGAAAAAGTTTAAAATTGACTAAAATTAATTTTAGAGTTTCTGTAGTGACTATCTAGACCAAAAAGCATCTTTTTAAAAAAAATCAGTGTTTAATAACTTTTTTCAATTTTTTTCAGAGGTGAAGAAATATGAGGAAGTTAAAAAAACTATAAGACATGGATTTTTTCAAAAAAGTTGCGCTTTTTGCTTTAAATAGGTCCTAAATAAGCTCTAAAATTGATTTCAATAAATTTTGTTTTTTTTGAAATTTTAATGTTAAATTTTTGACAGTTTCTGAAGAATTGAAGGGTCTTGCGCGATCGGAAAATATGAATCGATTTTGAAATTTTTCATTTCAATTTTCTAGTGTATCCGGCCAACAACTTTTGCCGGGGTAACTTTTCAAAAATCAAAATTTCTGGTTTTTCGGCCCACCCTATTTGACCCCCCCCCCCCCCCCCCCCCGAAAAAATCAACGAGATCAAATAATTTTCAAGACAAAATCTTCCAATATTATAAACAATCCTGGCGTAATCGAGAAAAACTGTAATCATATTCGAACTCGGCACTAAAAAATGGAATAGAATCACGGAGAAATTTTAAAATCCTCGCTACATTTTAGACTAAAAACAGTGATTAAAACAAGAAAAAGAAAATGCTGTTTTAAATTTAATGAATAATTATTATATTATTCATCACGCTGATCACGAGAAAAATGGTGAAAAAATTCCAGGACGTCAAGAATTTTCATAATTGGAAGATTTTTCGTTGAAAATTTGTTTTACACTTTTTGATGTAATTTTTGACCCTTAAAGTCGATTTTCTGGAGAAAAAAAGGGTCCTATGAAAAATATGAATAGAACATAAATTGTAGAACATCAAATTTCCTATCGGTAAAGTTCAATTAGTTTTTCCTTAGGAGGCTTAGTTTTTGAGATATTTTCAATTTTTAAAAAAAGTTGAACTTTGAGCTAAAATATCTCGAAAGCTAAGCCTTCTAAGAGAAAACGAATTGAACTTTACAGATAGGAAATTTGACGTTCTACAATTTATGTTCTATTCATTTTTTCCGTAGAACCCTTCCTTTTCCCAGAAAATCGACTTGAAGTGTCAAAAGTTATCAAAAAAAGTAGAAAAATCGTTAAACAAAAAATTCAAATTGTGAAAAATACTTGGGTGGTGGAATTTTTTTACCATTTTTCTCATGATCAGCGCGGAAAATTCTATGAAAATCACCCATCAAAACTCAAACAGCATTTTCCATGTCGATCTGTGTTATTATAGTGATATCAAAAATGTTTCGAATCATTCGGATTCAGAATCAAATGGGTGCTCAAAAAGAAGGGAGGAATTAAAAATTTTGAAAATTTTCAAGTCTGATATTGAAAATTGGATTTTTTGGGATTCCGAATACAATTTTGAGATTGTTATGTTTTATTCGAAAACGCAAAAAGAGCTCCGGAAGGGCAGAGGAAAAACTCAAAATTTTGATTCTCATCATTTTGATTCAAAATCGAATGCTGGCTAAGAGAGAGGAGAGGATAGAAACTCAAAACTTCAGTGATTATTCTAAGAACAGATTGCCAAAATGCATTTCACTGGTAAAATGTTGGTAGCTTCAGCTTCATAGCTTCGATTATTTCAAAAAATACTGCGAATGTTTGAAAAATAGGTGTTCTTAGCCCTTCATTTTTGACCAAAGAAGCTAGAGTTTTTGAAAAAAAAAATGAACCTATCCAATATGAAATTACACATAGAACATGATTATTCAGTCATTTTATATGTAATTCTGAGACTTATTTGAGAAGGTATTTACAAAAAATCTGTTCCCAGCAAGCATTTACTCTTCCTCTGTAGGTTCCAGACGCTCTCTGCTCTCATAATTTGAATCAGTGAAAAATCACTGAAGAAATATGTAGTCAGAATTAAGTTACTAAAGAATCAATGGAATTTCACTGCCAATTGGTAAAAAACTACTGATTCAATTAGTGAATTTTCATTTTTGAATCAGTAATTTTTTCAATAACTACTGAAATGAATCAGTAAAAATTTACATTTACAAGTAAGAAGGAAAAAAATTGCTGATTCGAAATTGAAAATTCACTAATTGAATCAGTAATTTTTCATTGATTTCTGCAGTGACTCAAATATGGCTATTTTATCACTGAATTTTCACTGATTGAATTTAAGAGAGTGGGGTGGGCATTTCATTATGTTTAATAGGCCATTACGAACATGAAAAACGAAAAAAAAAAAATCAGGTTAGAATTTTTTTAGAATTCAATTCCAATATATAACTGGACTCATATTACTTTTTTTTTCGAAAAAAGAGCAGGGAAATTTTTTCGCTCGATTTTATTATATGCATTCGTATGTTGGCATGTTTCGTTTTAAAAGTCGTATAGGTAAGTTTGCAAGGTAAGGGTATTTTTCATACAAAATAATAATTAATCACTTTAATGTACGAAAGCCGCCATAAAAATAAGCAATGTTCCTTCACGAATTGAGTTTTTCGATCACGAACCTCTAAAAACGAGTGCATTAAAGGGCACAACCTTGAAATGCTCAGGTATGCTGAAAATTGTGATTTTATTGCCGGTAGTCCGTTCGTGCATTACATACCAGACGATTAAATAATCCAAAAAATGCATTTCTTAAAACGAAGGTGGAAATGCCGTTGGAAAAAGTAAAATAAAGGTCGTTGTAAAATTGGTGACATTTTTTCAATATTTTTTGAAAATTCCTACACAATATTATTTTTTTTTTTTTTTTTTTTTTTTTTATTGGCACACAGGAATGTCAATATTTGTGTCAATGAGTCATTCTATCACATGAAGTAGGTCAAATAAAGAAAATGTCGCCGGTTTTGATGCATTTTTTTAAAAATTTCAGCACGTGTCAATACATCATTTTTAGCACAAATTATGCAGGGACCCTTATCAATTTATTATACCCATGTGGAGAAAAATCCTCATTTTTTATTTTTTCTGCAAAATAATTTTAACAAATGCTACACTGTGTTTTTTCAATTTCAAATAAAACTTTTTTACCGAAAATGGTTTTTGTATTAATATATTTTTACCCAAAAATACCATCTGCACCCACTGTTGACCTTTCCCCAATTTTTTATGGACATATTCAAAAATTACTTTTTTCATATTTTTTTCTATCCTTCGTAAAAAAAAAATTAAAAATTATTTTGGAGACATTTTTTCCTGAACTTCTCTTGATATGAACATTTCAACGCTAAAAGATATTGATGACGATGAAAAATCATAATTTTTAAAAAACTGACAACATTTTTCACTATCGGAGATGCTTAGAATTTCAATTATTTTACGTGTAAGTATAGCTATGTATTTCTCAAAAAAACAAAAATCTATATTGTGCCAGATTATGCCAACTTGTTGAATTTTTTTTTTGTTTCTCTCGCACTTTTTCGGCCAATTATTGGTTAATTTTTTGATTTTCATCTTTCGGAATGACCAACTAATTGTGCAAAAAAAGATTTCTGAACCGTAGGAATTTTCAAAATTTCAATTTTTCCACTTTGAAATACGACATTATTATTTTAAATGCAAGAAACGGTGCTGAAAAGTTGTGTTGATTTTTCTGCCACCGTCTTATGGGACGACTATTAGTACGTAGGCGTACAGTTTCAGTTTGTGTTTGGATTTTCGACATTCTGGATGGTTTTTTGGAAAAAAGGTTTTCGTATGCACCGGATGTTTATGCTAGATACCTTCGGAGGCGGTTAGGATTACGAAGTAATCAGCATAAAAACACGTAAGGTTGTTTACGTTATTAGGTTGGTGATAGAAATATTACGTACGTAGGCAGAGTGCTTCATACATTTAAGGTTCGAGTGGTTTTAAAAAAGTAGTTAGTTATTTCCAAAGATTTTCCACAGGGTAGACTTTTTTTCGTTGTAGAAAGCATTGAAGCAATCCGCATCGTAGAGTTAATTTGCTGCTTATTTATATTTAAAGATTTATTCAACGAAATTCATCCGGTTCGCTAATTAGTACCTGCTATTTGTGCATGGCCGTATGCCAAGGGATGTCTTTTATATTTTCGTCCTACATTGCGAGTCGACATTTTTTATTAAATTCTCGCTGCCGCGGCGCAGCGCACCGTGGCGTCCTTCTGCTGAGAAAACATCTCACGCAGCACGAGGGAATTGAAAATAACGATCGTGATGCGAAGTCAGTGAGACGGAAAATTTTACGAGGTGTTTTTCTAATTACGCGTGCGGTGCGGTTTTTCCAGCAACGAATCTCGGCCAGGGTAAGGCTGAGTTGTGAGATCTTTTTCATTTTTTATTGAGGGTAGGGAATAGAGTAGGATATGGAATGTTTTGAATTTTGCGGTTTTTGTGGAACTGAGGTTGGTTTTGACTTTGAAAAGTTCTTACGATGTGGTATAACTCGGATTAATTAGAGAAATTAGATTAATTACGATAATAAGTATGTAATGTGTGAATTTTGTAAGTAGGAATGCTTGAAACTAATGAGTTTTTTCGAATATGGAATGTTCAAGAGCTGGGGATGGGACCTCCGCCAACTAAATTTAATTTGAGTTTCTACAACTTTTCGACCCATTGACTTTTTTTTTTAAGTGGATGCCATTTTTTTTCACCTGTAAGAGCGAATTTCGAATTTTAAGATTTATTCATTTCTACTAAATTCAGGTCGTTCAATTGTATGCCTCAAAATCGAACCAAAATTTTTCGATGCCGAGGAATACATTTTTTCAGTTGGCAGCACTGCTACAAAAAATTTCCAAAAAAACTAGGTAAATGTATTTTTATTTGTCGAAAAAAATCAGCCTACTTTTCAAAGCATTGAATGAACAACTGGGATTTTTTTAAAAATTCCATTAATCAAAATTTAGTTGGCTGCATTGCTATGGAAATTTTGTAGAAAATTTCGTTAAAATTTATTACCTCATTTACGTTGTTAAACAAAAAACATTAAACCTTTGCCACGATTTTCAAACAGATTCATGTTGTTGATTTTTTCACGCAAATAGAATTGAAGAGAAAAATGACGTTAATAAAATTGCCTAACCGATTCGCCGTAAATACGCAAGTATCGCGTATTTACGGCGAATTCGATAGGCAACTTTATTAACGCGAGGCAGCTGGCTGTTGACGCGCGTCAAAGTAATTCTTCAGAACATGAAAAAATCAACCTGAATAGCTAGAAATATGATTTCAATAACAACAAAAGGTGTCTGTTACAAATATTCAAATCTACTGGCCCGCGATCAATGCGATGAGAATAATCGTTCCTAACCAAACAGTGGACCGTCAAACCCGAAATTATGGCCATTCTGAAGCCTCTAGAACGATTTTGATTTTTTTTTGAATTTTCAAATTTTTTCAGGGCCATTGAAATTAATTTGGAAAATTGAATTCCGAAGTCTTACTACCTCTCTTCGAGCAACTTCCAAAAGAAAATACAACTTTTTCTTGATTTTCAGACGGATATTTCAAGTGGGTTTTTGTGATAGATTTCAATTTAATTACATATTGGACATTGCAAAAAAAAAATTTGATATCTCTTTTTTGGAAATCATATTGTCAATAAGACATTCTTTGTTAAAACTACTAAATAAAATAAATAAATTATTGATTTGGATCAAATTATTCAATTATCAACTTTTTCCAAATATTTTCCTACTTTTTTCGAAAGAACATGAAAATCGTCCTGAAAAAAAAATGAAAATTCCACTCACGGCTCAAGAACTGAAAATGGTAAAATTCGGTTCAAAAGTTCAATCAATTTCATCAAAAAGTGGTATTTTACTATTGTACTTTTTTCTCAAATAATTCGAGCTCGTAAACATTCAAAAAATTTTCAGAAATTGAAAAAATGAACTTGGACAGCTGAAATTTTGGTTTCAGTTTGGAACTAATTTTTTTTCAAAAATCTCAATTTCGATTAAATCAGAAGCGGACACCTTGAGTGATTTTCTTGCATGATTTTAAAGGTAATTATGGAATATTAAGGCGTTGCGTCAGGAAGGAGAAATTTTTGCCAGATAGTTTTGGGATCTACATAACTTATTGTTTTTCCTCATCCAATGTTTGAAAAAATTACTGGATTTTTTTCGAAAATTTCCATCATTCAATTCTACAACTGAAGGAGAGTCCTTAAAATAATACCACTTTTTAAAAAATTCAGTTTTTTGCCATTTTTGGGCAGTTCCACCAGCATGGAACTCAATTCATTTCCTGAAAAATTGATATTTGAGTTTCCACACATCCCTGATCAATGAACCTGAACTGGATACAACTTTTTGTCCTCTACAAGTGAGTTTAAGACTTGAAGATCGTAAAAATGAAGATTTATTGATTTTTACACAAAATCACTCACTTAAACGCTGGAAAATCGAGCCCAAACTTTCTTCGTTCACCAAGAAAAATTTTTGGTAAAATTTTCCCAAACATTTTTTATGGCAATGCTGTCAACTGCATTTTGATTTGAACAATATCAGCCAAATTGAGAAATAGAGCAACATTTTTTTAGAAATTTTTATAACAGTGCTGTCTATTGAATTTTCTGAAAACTGTGGGGATCCAAATGCGGCTGGCAGCACTGCCATTCAAACATTATTCTAATAATGACAAAAACAACTTTTTTCTCGATTTTTTTCTCTTTCTTTTCCCTTCCCTGGGTTTAGACTTCTAGGTCTATCAGCCCATTCACAGTAAAACAAGTTTTCATGGTTTTTTCGATTTTGAAATGTTTCAGTGCAGGGTTCGTACTAAAATTAAAAACCAAAAATTTGTACTATTTTCGTACTTTTTTTGACTTTTTACAACTAATCAATTCTCTCTGACCAGAGTTAATTATTTTCGTAGATCAAATTTCGTCAAAATTTCTTACTTATATCAATTTTTTCAAAAATTTTTACTTATATCAATTTTTTTCAAAAATTTTTACTTATATCAATTTTTTTTTTAATTTTTACTTATATCAATTTTTTTCAAAAATTTTTACTTTTGCAATTTTTCTTCGGAAATTCGTGTTTTTGTATTACCAATTTAATATTTTTATTTTTTTCATACATTTTGAAATATGTCCGCGGTACAAATCTTGAGTAAACGACTTAAATTTGGTAAAAAAAATTGAAATTCGTGATCTTCTTCTCAAAACTAACCCAAAGAATGTTTTGTTCATCAAGAATAAATATTGATGAAATTTTTCAAAAAAAATGCTACCACCTGGATCATGATTTACTTTCTTAATTTTTATAAAATTCCAGTGGTTTATTCAAAGGCCTGAAACGTAAACCAATAATTTTTTTCACCATAAAAATAACTTTCAATTCACTTTTTTGAATTTTTTTGAAACCGTGCTGCCAACTGTCAATTTAAATAATTAATCAAATCATAATTCAGTTGGCAACACTGCCATAAAATTTTCAGAACATCTAATTTTATCAAAATTTATTTTTGAAAATTAAATTGGTCCGACATTGATGTTCAGCGATTAGAGTTCGGTTAAAATAAAGAAATCTTCATGCAATCGAATCTACAACTCCCCCCCCCACAGAAATCTTCGCCATTTTTCCCAAAATATACTTTTTTTTTATCCCACCCAAAAAGAAAAACGTGGATTTGGGAATTTCAAAATTGTATTCCTGCAAACTTTGAAAATCTTTCTAGAAAATTAAGAATTTTATGATCACTTGAAAAAGACCATTTTTCAAAAATCCGAAAATTTGGAAGTAGCCCCTATGATTTTATGACCGCCCAAAAAATTATCATTTTCAAGTTGGTATTCAAAAATCTGTACCAAGCTCATACGAAAAATCAAAATTTTATCTTACTTCAATAAATAATAAACAAACGAAACACAGAGAAAAACGAAAAAACACAAATGAAGGATTTTTTACGATCACCAAAAAATTACGATACTTCGATAATGGAAATAAATTTATAAAAATTCCTCGTAATATGGTTCGCTCAACGATACTATTTTCATCACCCCCGCATCTCCGAAAATTTTCAAATTCCAGGTCGATGCTCTTGGCGAGAAAAACACTGAATTATTAAAGGAGTTTCCCTGCAGCACTATTTTTTGCCAGTATTCTGTTTGAAAATTGGCCGAAAAAATTCCACGATTGAGAAACTTGTTTTATCCTAATGAGAATGTTCGCTAACCACGAATACGTATCAATGAACTCCCAATTCCCATTGAAAACGTCTGCTTCATCGCACCGACTCGAAAGCTCGATTTGGCACATTAACAGGATAGAATTTCGTATATATGGGTAGGTACAAAATGGCGTGACTTTCGATGGAAAATATTTATTAAAATTGTTTTTAAATTAGCGTATAAAATTTCGTTTCATTACTTATTTAATATAGAAATTTGAATTTAATGTTCGACTCGGGTGAACGGGGTAGGCCTCGGATTATCGCCATAATATTCCACTAGTACCGCGTAACATGCGGTAGTGGAACGTAGGGCCAGGAGGGCAAATCGTATAGGTATATAAAATGTTCGGATCATGCGAAAATCCAATATGTTTTCACTTTTACGTGTGCCGAGTTCGGAACGGTAAAAATTTTATGATTTTGTAAATATCCTGCCGACGCGCACCCCAAAAGAAAGCAGCCTATAGCTGCGTGAATAAAAAGAAAAAGAAAAATGGTAAAGGTGGTTCTAGTTACATGCTAGGTACCATCGTTGGGCGTATACGAGGATTACGTATTATACGATATTAGATCCGAGATAAAATTTACTTTTACGATGGTCACCTGTAAATTTGATGGTGTTGGGAAAGTTGGCGCTGCGGAAAACGTATATCGCCTCGAGCGGCGTATCGAAGGTGAAAAATTAAAGTACGGAAGACGAAGAAGACGAACGAACCGCGGGGGATGTTTTTTTCGATACGACGGCGGAAAATAAATATGGGCGATCGACGGGCGTTCATTTAACGCAGCTGGTTTCCTTCGAACGAGCCAAATTATTCGACGAATCTCTTTTTCGATACGATTAATACGTATTTGCGGCCGTTCGGTTCCGGGGAAACGAGAAAACCCAAGTTGCCGGTAACCGGGAAATTCTTTTCATCATTCGTAGGCTTTCCGCGATCGTGCAATAACGCCTTTTCAAACCGGGCCCCGAAAAACACGCCGAACAAACGCCAGATACCCTTTTTATTTACCTAAGCTGCCGAAATGGTGGCCGCAGACAAAGGTCAAACCCTCCAGCACGTCGGAGATTACTCAGCGGGGGCAGGGGACGAACGTTGCCTCGGTTCCTGGCGTTCTATTTAATCAAAAAAGATACAATTCGGATTCGCCGAATTAATCTCGCTTGATACTTTTCTCGGTCGGTTTTAAATAATTCCCCTCGTGCGCCCCCGGGATCCAGCGATGCCTTTCATTATTCAAGCTAACCGCGTACAACGTGTATTTTTGTTGTTCGCTCCGTCAACTTATCAAAATCATGTCCGCTAATAAAAGAGCTGATTTAAAACGTTTTTGAGGGATGCTCGCAGGGGGCGGGGGAATTCCATAACGTACCGTTTAAAAGTGAAAAATTACCGATGAACTGGCTTCGGGGCGGTTAATTATAAACTGGAAAATAAAGCAGATTTGTACGTGCATTAAAAATATTAGATTTATATTTCACGTTACTTTGGGTTTTTAAACGGGCGCGCTTTATTGCGGAAGAAAAAGATGCAGCGCAACTTCATTAAAAATGTTAAACCTGCGGGATATTTTAATTATTTTTGTAAAAGTTTTTCCTCAAAAAAAAAAAGAAACTTGGAAGAATAATAATTTTATAGGTACCAACGTTGATATACTTGGTCGGGTAAGCGAACGAAGATGATGACGCGGAAATACCGCGAGAAGTTTTTCTTCGCTCGTGATATCGTTCATCTTTGGTGTAAACTTTCAAGGTCTCGTGTTTGCTGAAGACTTGGACTGGAGCATTAAAATCGTTATTTACTTTCGATTTAGTCCAATTTTGTATGTTTTCCACTTCGAGTAAGTATTATTTCGTTCGTATCCTTTTACTCGTCTCTTATTTCCTGGACTCTGTGGACCATAAGGCATCAGTGAGGGGTTGGCCGTCTTTATATAGCACGTGGTGCCAGTGGATTTCCGAAGAAAAATTGCAAAAATCTGAATTTTTGAAAAAAATTGTTATAAGTACAGAATTTTGAAAAAGTACGAAAATAGAACGAATTTTTGGTTTCTCTGGGTGTCCATTTTCTAGAAAACCAGGAAAATTCAGGGAATTTTGGAATTTTCTCGGGAATTTTTAAAATATCCCCCAAAAAAAAAAATCATTAGAAAAGTGTTTTTTTGCTTATTTTATTATAACTTTTTCAAAAAAATTTGTCCTCACTCCCCAAATTATTACATCATTTCACTGATTTTTTTATTCGTCAATTTTTGTTGACCGTAATGTAGGTACAATAAAATTGATATTTAAATACATCTCTTTGTCCATTAAAATATAAATTATTCAAAAAAATGTTCCCTCGCTAACTCTTTCTTTCCACAAAATTTATTTTATTCAAAATCAAAGCTTTTGAAAACTTACTTTTGAATGAGCTGTGATGAGAAAGAAATGCCACGATACTCTTTACCAGGATGTTGAAAAAAAAGGGGAGAGAATGGAACGGAATTCGAAATTATTGGCTATGTTTTGGAAAACCTGAATGAGGGAAAAGTGATGAATTTTCATCCTTTGAAGATCGTTTTTTGCAAAAAAAATTCGCTCAAGTTTCGCTCCGGCTCAACATATTTATACCTATATCTCAACAAAATAATTTATTTTTTACCTCCTCATTGATTTTTTTTTATTTATTCTACATATAAGCTGAAAAGATTGCAGGGGATTTCGTGGATTTATAAAGTTGAGGTATGCGTTGTTTTTTTTTGAGGGGAGGGAGGCAATAAAATGCAAAGAAATCTTTAAATTTTCAGCCCAGGAAAATTGGAATTTTTATTTGCTTGATTTGGTAGACACTCTGGCATAATTTGTATCATTTTTTAAAACTTTATAATTTTGTTTGAAATACCTTACTTGGGATTTCCTTTTTATTTGAAATTTTTCCTGAAATAAATTCCAATTTTCAAATTTTTGCGGTGATGGGGAGTTGGGTGGATTGAAAAATTTTTAGTATTGAATTTGAAAATTTTTTGGCCTGAGGAGGAGCATCTAAAAATCTTGTAAAAAGTAGTGATTTTTGAAAAAAAGAAATAGTAAAACCGATACATTTTATATAATTTTTCTGCATCATTTCGAGATATACGTACGTCGTCGCGTGAAATACCCCCCCCCCCCCCTGGATCACGAATATCGTATTTAAAAGGTCTGGAAATCTTCGAAAAATTGGTCTGGGAAAATCTGGGAAAATCATATCTGAAATATTGTAAACACCCTGTTTCTAATTACTTTGAAAAATCTTGGCACCACTCGAAAAAATTTCCTGATTCTTCAGAATCACTCAAACAGCGAAATTCATTGAGACTGGATTTGAAGAAATTCGTTCTGAATATGTTATTACTACAACAGCATTCTGATTGTTGAAATTTTCATCTTTCAAATTTCGCCAATTTTCTAAAGTGTCAAAACTAAGCATCTCAGGACCCTAGGAAATATGTAGCATGAAAATTTGATCTGATCAAGACAGAGAGCTGAAAAGGGGTACAAACCTTATTTTCTACCTCGCAAAAAGGTCGGAAGAGCTTACGAATCAATCAAGAGCCTCCAGAAAATTTACCAATTTTTTGGGGGGGGGGGAGGGGGGGGTCAAATTAAAAGATGAGAAACAAAAAAATTAATGGAATTCACTAAGTATTTGAAACTCGATTCATTTCAATGATTATTCGAATTCAAAACAGGGTGTCCACAATATTTCAGAGATAATTTTCCCTGACTTTTCCAAATTTTTCAGACCAATTTTTTAGAAATTTCCATATCTTTGAAATGTGATATTCGTGAACCAGTGGCAGGGGTTGCATCCCAAAATTTTGCAAAAGAATGATATAAAATGCATGGGGTCTAACGAATTTTTGTCAAAATTACTACTTTTTACAAGATTTTTATATTCTTCTCCTGGAGTCAAAAAACGATTCAAATTCAATTCTGAAAATTTTTAAACCCAACCAATTCCCCCTCGCCACAAAAATTTGAAAATTTGAATTTAGTTCAGAAAAAATTTCAAATAAAAAGGAAGACCCAAGTATTTCAATGCAAAATTATAAAGTTTTGAAAGAGGAAACAAAGTATGCCAAGGTGTCTAACTGTCTACCAAATCAAGCAAACAAAAATTCAGATTTTTCCGGGCTGAAAATTGAAAGATTTCTTTACATTAAACCCTCTCTAAAAAACATATACTTCAATTTTATAAATCCCATCCAAGTTCCTGCAATCTTTTCGTTTTGCTCCAGTAGATAAAAAATTATTGATGGGGTAAAATATTAATTATTTTGTGGAGATATACGAAAGTAATTTTTTAAAAAGATGATAAAACAATCAGGAAAAAGATGTAGATAATAATTTGACCCGAGCATAGAAACACTTTTCTAAATGACTTTTTTTTGGAGGGGGACTTTCTAAAAATTCCAGAGAAAATTCCATTATTTCCTGACTTTTCCAGGTTTTCCAGAGAATGGACAGAAACCCTGTCACAGGAATTTTTCAGAATTTCAGCAAGACCTTCGGTAATATATTTCTACATTTTTTTCCCATTAAATTCACCCTCGCAAAAGATTAAAATAATATTGATCTTCTGTATAAAAAATAACATCAATTGCAAATGTCAACTGAGAATTCAGATAAAGATTTTAGGGAGTGAGAGAATGAAATTTTCAATGTCAAATTTTTTCGTTTTTTTTTACAGAGGAGGTAAACCATGAAGAAAGGAACAGTGATGATGTCAAAAAACAGGGGTTTTTTGTTTTTTTTTTTTTAAACTAAAAAATTGCTCAAGTGAAGTTCATTTTTACTTTAGATGGTGAATTGAAAAAAAAAATCAATGAAAAATGCATATTTTTTGTACTTTTTAACATTATTAGCACCAGTACGTGACTTGCAGGACCTTTCCATCATTTTAAGGACCTGTTGGGCACCTTGGTTGGTCGTCTCATGTGCTTTTAAGAAAGTCAACGCTGCATTCATAAATTCTCAAATAGATACGTTTAAAAATTAAGCTTCTCATTTTCACTCAATCTGATTTTAATTTTACCTTATTTTTTCATCACCGCTTCAGGTTTTTTTCTAGTTTTCGATTCGAAAATTCGCTATACATAATTTATACGATACGAAATGAAATCATATAATTATCTAAGAAACTCGTAAACATTTATACCTACGACAAAGCGATTAAATTTTTATTTTAAAAAAACACAAACTACAAATTCAAAAATGGCGAAAGCTTTCTATTCCAAATTTAAACACGCCTGTTTATTTTTTCAGACTCGTGTATCATATCAGACCTTCGGTATAAATGTAATTTGACACTTGCTCATGTTGTAGATATAAGAGTTGGGTCATTTTTAACGGGTCTTTTTTTTTTATTGTTATTTTGAAAAATAGATATGATACGTTCAACGACACGACATCTGAACATGAATTTTTGTTTTCTTTTTTTTAAAATTCCCATCAAATCGATAGTAACTCTACAACATTTATAATAATTCGTGCAGTAGAAATAAACAACACGTTTCGAGAAAAAAATAAGAAAAAAACTCAAATTGATATTTTATTCCGAGGGAATCGTTCGTTAACGATGTTAAACGAACACGATTTCGAATTTGAAAATATCGAAACGATATTCCACCAGACGAAGCGAGGAGGGCTTTTCAAAGGCTCGTGAAAATACACCTGCTCGTAAATTATAAATTTATCGAATGAAAGCTTTCTGTTGCCGGTGGCGTTGTTATTAACAAGTCTTATCTTCGGCCTATGTACAAATTTCGATTGGCAGTTACACATACGATAGGCTAGATACATACACATTTGTATACAAATTTCGGGTAATTATAACGCGTTCATTGTGGAAGAAGAGGCGAAAGCTCGAAGCAAGAGGAATATTCAAATCGAGGTTTAAAAATTCATTCGTGTGGCAGAGGGAATGCAGAAGGGAAGGGAAGAAAAGGTTATAGAAAATAAGATTACATTGTCGGTGGGTAGATTTTTACGAGGTTCGATTGATGAAAAGGTTTCAACCTTTACGGTCAGCGTACATAGTGTAATTAAATTTCCTTACACGGAGTCGGCGGCAAGTTCTACCAAATACGTTTCTCTCTGATCTGCGGTTGAAGAGCACACCGTGTGAAATCAAATGTAATTTTCATTAAGATAATTAATTTCGTGCAGTCTTAGAAACGAAACCACGAAAACGTACGAGAACTTGGTCTAGATTTCTACTTGAAAATGTTTTGAATTCGTAGGGATACTTTGCTACGTACGAAATTCTTATTTTTTGATCAAAATATATGCAAAAAATATCGATTTCGAGTCTGTTGTTTTCAAACCACTAATCTCATTATCTATACTTATCGATACGACTAAATTGCCAAATTGAAAAAATTTTCCATTTTCATTTTCGCATTTCGAAAAGCCTACCGACGAAAGTTAAAGCTCAGAAAATGGAAATTTTCAAATTTTCAGCTCGTTATAGTTTCGCTTCCAACAGCCGGGCGCACGTTTGAAATTTAGCAATTTGTATGAAACGCGTGTCATCGCGTCAAATATTATTATAGGGTGTTTGAAAGAGAAAATTCGTAAAAAAAAAAAACACCGTAATCAAGCCTCAGCGAGGAAAAGCCGCTTGATTGACATTATCGAGCAGCTGTTAATTTTTTACCATACCAAATTGCAATATTCGAGCGGTATGCTTGGATGAAGTGAACAATGGAATAATTGACGCAACTTTATCAAGTGCTGCCATTCTTTTATGAATTATGAAATTAACGAAAACAAATCAACTGTTGTTGGTGGAAACAATGGCATGGCAGGTTGCGGAAAATCGCGCCATCGGGTCGCGAGCATCGATGTTAAAACGATACTCGTGTTTTAATTTCTCGCGTGGGCGAATTTATCGGTGGTGTTGCGCGAATGGTGACTCGATATGGTGAATGAGAATGGCGGGGAGATGTGTTTTTTGCAAGGTGTACAGGGTTTCGAGATTTTTTGTCCTTTTTGGTCTTTAATTTTCAGGATTACAAAATATTTCGAATTGGAGAGGAGTTTCATGGGAAAAAATTCCAAAAACAATACAATTATACAACTGTTTATTTTAAAATTAAAAGAATTTTCTCGAATCAGTTTAAATTTGAAAATTTAATGATTTGGAATATTTCGAAAAAACTGTGATTTTTTTTTAAATCTAAAAAAAATGATTGAGCAGGAAAAAATTACATTTTTTCTAAGTCCAAAATGTTGCTCGAAATGCATTAAAATTATTTTTACTTTCGAAGACCAATTTTAGGATGATTTTGAAACCTAAATTTATTTATTTTTTTCAAACAAAGAATTCTTTTTTCGTGATTTCTTGCTTCAAGTTATACTTTTTTGGTATTGCGGATGGATTCAAAATTTGCATTGACAGTTCGTTCGACAGACATTGAAACTCCAAAATTCGTCCTTTTTTGTACTTTTCCGTAATTAATAATTTCCCTAGGACCGGAAATCGTAACAATTTTCCAGAGTGAAGAGGATACAATGAGATCTCAGAAAATCAAAGTAGTAAGATTTTTCAAACTTGTAAAAAAAAAGACCATAGGAAGAGGGCCAAATCTTAAAATCAGAAAAAATGGAATGTGCGGTACTAAAATTCATGTTTTTGAACCTCACAAATACAAAAGCATTATTTTAATCAAAATTCCAAAAAAGCCTTTTTAAAACAGTTATTACTTTTTTCCGTTAATCATTTCTTAAAATTTCAATCACAGAAATTATCCACCCCCCCCCCCCCAATAAAGTCAATTTCAAACTGATGCAACCCAATTTTTAAAAATACCAATTATTTCATTAAAAAATTAAATTTTTGATCACGATCGAAACGAGAGCGAAAATTTTTGTACTAAACGAATTTTGAAACCTAAAATTCCATTATTTTTTCCAAAACTTCAATCGTCAAGAGAAAGTTGAAACTTCGCAATCTCCTTCATATAAATACGTCTCTGCCCATTTATTAGAAAACGAAATACTACAACATTTTAATTTATCTTTTGTAGTGAAAGTGTATTTGTGTGCTCGAGCTTCCATCAAAATGTTAATTTTTTCAATCTTTGAACTTCATGAAAAATTCTTTCAGAATATGTATTTAGGGACAAAAGTGGCTCACTATTGATTTTAGAAAATGATTTTTTTTCTAAGAAATACATCTTCTGAATATGAAGCTAACACTTTTTTAAGTATCACCCTTTGACACAAAAGTTTTAAAAATTTGTTCAAATGGAGTTTATTAAGCCCGAGCGAAGCAAGGGCAAAATTTTTTTGAAAAAAGGTAAATTTTAACTGGAAAAACTTTATTTTTCGTCAATAATTTTCTTTCTTAAAATTTCGTACCTACTAATTTCGTAATTTTCGCACAATTTTGACAGTTTTTCGTACTTTTTATGGTAATTTTCGAATTTTGTGCATTTTTCGTATTTTGGTACGATTTTCCTACCAGCAGACACCCTGCTTTTTGCGATTCCTTTAAGTCAAAAAATCGTTGATTTTGTATTTTTATGAAATTTCTTTTTTCGAAAGTCAATGAAAATATGAAAAATGGACCTAGTTTTAAAATTTTTGATCGACGATACTTCAACGTATATTGCAGTGGTGATTTTCATGTCAATACTTAATTAATGCAACTTCAGAGAATTCAGGTTTTTAGCCACTAACTAGCCATCAAAAGCACTCCCCCTTCCTTAAAAAAATGAAATTTATAAAGAATCTATGTAATTGATTTTTAATCAGATATGAGAAAATTTCCGGAATCCTAGAAACATAAAACAAAAACATCTTAAACCAGCAGGGTGTCCACAATATTTCAGAGATGATTTCCTCTGACTTTTTCAGGTTTTCCAGACCTTTTGAATATGACATTCATGAACCAAAAGAGGGGGAGGGGAGGGGGGTAATTTTTCGCGTAATGTACTTATATCCAGAAATTTCGCATAAGAATTGATATGAAATAAATGGGGTCTAAACAATTTTTTTTCTTCAAAATCACTACTTTTTATGAGATGTTTAGATGCTCCTCTTCGAGCCAAAAAAATATTCCAATTTAAGTCAAAAAAATTTTGAACCCACCCAACTCCTCTCACCACAAAAATTTGAAAATTCAAATTTATTACAGAAAAAATCTCAAATAAAAAATAAAAATAAAGTATTTCAAAGTAAAATTATAAAGTTTTGGAAAATGAAACAAATTATGATAGGGTGTCTACCAAATCAAGCGAATGAAAATTCGGATTTTTCCGGGCTGAAAATTCAAAATTTTCTTCACATTTTATTATTTCCCTCCCTCCTCCCACCAAAAATAAAAAAACACATTCCTCAAATTTATAAATTCACGCAATTCCCTGCCATCCTTTTTTTTTGGATTTCAAAAAATTCCACAGAAAATTCCGAAATCCCCTGATTTTTTCCTGACTTTTCCAGACCATCGAAATCGCCGTGCTTTTCCAGGTTTTCCAGGAAATGGACACCCTGCCTCAAACCAATTTTTGTAAAAACTCGAAATTCGCCACGAAACGACATTTCAAATCTCAAACACCTCGTTCACTTTCATTGATTTCACCAAACCAAAATTATCGTTCGAAATTCAAAAACTATAAACTAAATCGACTCCGCGGATCACTCGAATACAACATCAAACCGCAATCAATTTCAACTTTCGTTCCTCGGCACCAATAATGAATTCCATTCTTTGTAGCAATTTCCCAAACCGAAACCGTAATCAAAGGAAACCTCGCGCACATTACACCTTGGTAAATTTCAGCCAGAAAAAAATCATCCTTTTTCCAGACTACGCGAACCAAAGCGAGAGAAATTCTCCGCAACGTTGGCGTTGGTAACTCGACGATACATAATATAGGTTCACCCTCGTAAAAATTTCATTACCTTGTAAAATTCCGAACGAAATTTCCCAACGTAATGATCGTCGTTGAAATTGAATTTAACCGGTGTCGGGTGGGAATACTCGCGCGTCGAAAGCCAAGCCGCAGCTCGTGTAACCGTATCTGTTTAAAAATCAAAAGACACGACGGCATTCCAACAACTGCGAGATCTTTTTTCAAGCTGACGTGAATTTAATTTAGATCATTAATTTACTCAACCCTCTGTGTAGTTTGACTAACGTAGGTAAACTACGTCAACTTTATAAAATGGATGCTGCGTAACTCAAAGGCAACAAACCCAACATTTTTTTATCCCAGAGACTCGAGGTATTACATTTCCTTAATGTTATCATTCGGTGATAAAAAAAAATAGAGGCAAAAATACCCCACAAACCACTTCGCAATACCTGCTTTTTACGAATTAGTTGCTCGGCTCAGAAAAAAATTCAAGTCAGAAAACAAACCTCGCGACGTACTATTTTTTTCCTTCTAAAACAATGAATACCTAATCAATATTTAAACCTTAGGATTCTTCTCGTCAAGAGAAAAAGATACTTACGTTAAAAGATGGTATTATGATAGAATACACAGCACTTGGGGGAAAAAATCTCGCCCTGTTGTCTCTCATTAATTGTACGTGTATCTTTTTGTACGACACAGTCACGTTAAAACACTTAAATATTTCTATTTCGTTTTTGTCGCCGCTCGTACTGTCGCGAAAGAGGTTCACAATTGCTGGATAAAAAGAGCCCGTTGCACGACCTTTTCCTTTTTCTTCCTTGTTTTTTCTTCCTTTTACCATTAATTGAATTTTTTCTCCTTTCCGGTCACACGTACTGACGAGGGGATCGTTTCGAGCCTTAGGGGAGTTTAAAAATTTGCCTGCTTCGTTCGAAATTTTATTCGTGTTCCTCATCACCTGCGCGGCTATGACCCCGATTCATTTATTATTGTAACCCGATGACCTAGCTTTTCGGTGAATTTTTTTTATATTTGGGAAAAATATATTTATGAATATTAAACAGGTCTGTATTACCATAATAAGCGGAATTTATATTCTAAACGATATGGAAAAAAAAACAGCACAAGAAAAAAAGAACCAAACGCGCCAGCATAAAATTCTTAATCGTATTTAAAATTAACGAGGAAGTATTAAAAAGAAATTAATTACGTAAAATCGAATGATACTTGGTAAATGCGAGAAAAATAGCGTAAAAATGAATCGCGTAATTGTAATTAGATTTTTTCCGTATTTTAAACGGAGTCGACTTATTTTTCTCGATTTAAAGCCTGTAGCTAGGGGAAAACCCGTGATTTTGAATTTCGCAGTAATACGTCTTTTTTGTCGAATTTCCCCAAGAGCAGAAGATCTATTGCGATTGAAATGACTAATTACAAAAATTTTTAATTTAGAAATTCATATGTGGAAGCATTTTTAGACGTCAATTACGAACAGAAAACGTCAAGTTTTGATAAATTTTCAATTTAAACTAAAAAATGGAAAATTTTTACAAGAAAATTTAATTTTTTTTTTTTTTTTTTTTTTTGAATATTAGTCAAAAATATGAAAATTTTCAAGTTTTTCTTGAAATTTTAGACCAGAAAATGAATAATTGTTACGAATTTTGACACTTTAGAACAAAAATCTATCCAGATTACAATAATTTAAGTATTGCTTAAAAAATTTACATTTGAAGAAAAAATCCACATCCATTAATTTTTGACATTTCCCATTCAAAAATGGTAATACTGTTCTCAATTTTGCAAAAAAACAACATCAAAGCAACAAGAAAATGTAAAAAAAAAGGAACCTATTTTTACCAGTAAAAAATACCCCCGTGTATGAAGCTATTTTCGTGAGAAATTTTCCCTCGTTTCGATTTCGAAAACAGTTGAAAGTTTATAGGGTCAAATCGTACGTGGAAAATTTTCGAATCGTCGCCGAAAAAAACTTTTTAGACAAGTTCAACAGTCTCTAAAGGGTAATTCTATGTCAATTCGTCCAAGGTTTTGACCTTATGCGTTTCAATACTGCTCATAAAAGAACGACTCACAAAAAATTTCATCAAGTTTTAAAGAGAAACATTCGGAGCTGTGTTGAAACCGTAATTTAAAATTCTGTAATAAAAAAATACCAAAGGCTGACATAATGCTTTTTTATGCCATTTGAAAGTACACGTCAGGTCTTTGAAGAAAGAGGTAGCATGGAACACTGGGTGGTCTTTATTTATATTCGGTAAAAAAATTATATTCATTTTTTTCAACTCGCCCCCGCCCCCGGAACAAACTTGTTTGTTTTCAAAAATACAATGATACTTATCAAATTTTCGCCTCCGACGTAAAGTATAAGTGGTGCCTAAACGTAAAAGTTCCAGCAGGAAAAAAACGGAAACCTTATTAAAAATTGACATACTGGGAATTTTTTATTTCAACCTTTTAATTTAAATATGCTCGAAATATTTTTAACTCTTTAAAACGGATTTAAAGACGTATCTAAAGTTCAAAAACTTGAATTTACTAGGGGGCTCCGCCCCCTAGGCCGCTCCGCGGCCTCAACCCCTAGCTCGCGCCCTCGCTTAGAAATTTTCCAAAACATTCAACCTCGCTCCTTTCAGACCAAATTCATCTCCCTGATATTCGCATTTTTCTTAAAATTTATGACAATTGTGAAATAAGCAATAGAGTAAATGAAAATCGGAAAAGGCTAGCCCCTTTAAAATTTAGTTCAATCGCAAATTCGTTCCATCAACCCCTCTCCCCCTCTAAAAAATTCGGCCATTTTTGTGCCCGAATGAACTGATTTAATTGATTTTCAAAATTTTCAGTCATGTTTGCTGGAGCAACCTTCTAGTACATAAAATTTAGTTGGGTTGAAGTCCAGGATAGGTACCTAATTAATAAAAAAAGGAGGATGGTGGGACAAGGAGAGAGGCCAAACTGTGTTTTCTTTCATATTTTTCCCTGATTTTTGCCTTTTTGAAAATTTTGAACCCCGTCCTGTTTTGTAATGAAGGGTCAAAACCAATGGAGTTTTTTTTTTTTTCTAAAATGAGTGCTATTTATCTATAAATAGGTATACAGACGTTTTGAAAATTTTAAAAAGGTGGAATACGATATATAAAAATAATGTGTACTTAATGTTTTTCTTATGACAAATGCATTTCAGTAGTAACAAAAGAAAAAACACCGCTAAAAGCCCCCCACCCCCTCCAGACGCAATGCTAGTAGAAAAAATTGGCAAATTCGTCTCAGGTAAAAAAAGTTGGAAAATTTGATAGAAAAAATAAATTTTTAAGAAAATGTTTTCTTTCAGTAATCACAATCAATTTTTCAAAATTTTGATCCGACTGCGTTTGGACTTATTGTAAATATGTATTTCATTGAAATCCACAAAAAAAATTTTTATTATTTTTCCTCAAAATTATTTCAAGTAATTTTATTACATTTTTTTTCTCAAAAACTTGTTTTCGATGTTTGAAAATCAAATCTTTTAAAAGCTTTGCCCTCGCTGTGCGCGGCCTCATCATATTTCTCCTTCAATGGTTTTAAAGTAAAAGTGGCCAATTTTTTATCCAAGCTTTTTAATCTAATAACATTGTTTCATAGGACTTCAAACTTGAGATTTTCGATCACATTGAAACCACAAAATTTTAAAATTAAATTATAATTTTTCTGGAAATTTTCCATATCTATACCTACTTCAAATTCAAATTTCATAGGTTTTCTCAACTACAATGAAATTACTCAGGGAAAAACAATGTATTGAATGAGAGGGAGAAGTGGTCAAAAAATTTAGTTTGGTCTAAAAATTTGTGCCATCCAACTCGTTCTTCAAAAAAGTCAGTCCGTTTTATGCCTGAATAAATTGATTTTCAAAAAATTTCTAAAATCGAGTCAGAATTTCTGAAATTTTTGGCCCCTCAATAAGTATTCGAACTTTGGTATTTCACTGCACAAAACTAAATTTTACTTCAAATTCATTTCATCTTTAAGGTTGGCAAATATCAGTTTAAATTCTGGAAAAATTTTGAACATTACCTCCCTCCTCCCTCCCCCAGAAAAATACTTCACCACGCTAACTGCTCTCGAGTTTGATTTTGAGAGTACAAATCATATACTTAACTTATTCATATTATATTAGATTGAAGCCAAGCCCCCCTCCCCCTGCAAAGTACTTTGAGAAGAATACAAATCAAATAGGTACCAATTTTTTGGGTAAAAAATATACCACAAACTTTTCCTGTGTTGAGCACTTTGATCCATTCCCAATAATCAAAATTTTCAAAGTTTATGGAGGTAGTATACTTATAGGTAAATGGCACTTATTTTAAAGGGGGAAAAATTCATTGCCGTTTTCATTTTCGATCTCTCAAATCAATTAAAAGCGCGCGGTTTCAAGACGTTTCGGAGTTTTCTGAAAATGTTGGAATTTCCCAGCATTGAAGAAACTCCTAAAAAGTGGTTTGTATATTATAATCTGTACAGTGAGAGAAATTTGTGTGCATCTGTACAGTGGATGTGCGACCTGCGACGTGTGTAGAGAGATTACCTTACCTACCCCCTACCCCAATACAGGTAGGTTGGCAATTGAAACTGTATGTATTGTCAAACTACCCTCACCAATTCACCACTACAAACGCAACGCTCTGTAGATGCATCATTCACAATTCTTCTGACTCGAAAACTCGTTCCAGCACTAACACAAAGCCAGAGTTCGTGTAAATACAACACTAACACATCTCCGTTTCCAGAAACACAGTTCGCGAGTAGACGGTTTTGATTTTTTAATATAGAGAGATTACAATAATTTCAAAGTGAAACAATAAAGTCGAAATTTTCACTAAAAAATCATGAAAAAATGTCCATTAAAATAATCCAAATAGGTAATAAATAGGTATTTTCACCCCTCCCTCCCCCACCACCACCAAACCGAAAAAATAATCTTCGATGATTCTCAACTGATATCTCAATTTTTGAAAAAAAGACAACAGAATTTTCTTTATTTAAAAAAATCTAAATTGTGGTGTAGTGTGGGTGGATGGAGGGAGGGAGTAAAGCGATGGAAAATTCATGTCGTGATTATTTTCAGGTAAAAATAAGTCGCTACTTTAAAATTATTAAATCATTTCTATAAAGTTTTTACGATTCATCGTAGAAAACAACAAAAAATATCTTTTAAAAATATTTACCTATGAAAAATGGACTCTAAAATGTGTTTCTGGGTAAAACCATCTACACTACCTATACGTCCATATTTGGAAATTTTTAAAATTTTCTGAACATTTCTGAGAAAACCCCCTTTTCAACAATTCTTTCGCTACCTATAGTTTTGTTTCAAAAAAAAAATTATTTCGGTACTTATTATTTAATTTTCAAAAGAGAATCCAGAAAAATTATCGAGGTTTTAAAATACAGGTTACAAAATACCTACTTTTTATTTGGTTTTTAAAACATTTTCGTTTTTTAAAATTTCCGAGTAAATTTTCAATTTTTTTAATAAACCCGAAAAAATTTTCACTTCTAAATTTTTTTTAATTTAACGAGCATTTAAAAAAGAATGAAGAATTCGCAGAGGCTGAGCATGAGAAAGAGAGGATAAAATTTTCACCTAGTCATTTCTAGAGCCAACTGCCTAGCTATCAAAACGTCCTTGTGGGATCGCCCTCCCTCCCCCCCCCCCAATAAAACGCCATCACTCTCTTGCAATAACTAACCTTTTTTTTGTTAAAAATTTACTCGCTTTTTTTGAAATTTTAAAATTTCAAAAATACATTTACAATTTTTTTGAAGATCTTACAAAATTAATTTTTTCAAGTAAAACAAGGATGGATCAATAAAAGAAAAATATTCTGGATTTGGAAAAAAATTGGTGAAATAGTTTACTTTGAGTGGAGGTCCTGCCATAAAAAATTTGAGTCCCCTAGCCAAAAAGGTAGGTCTGAGCTGGGGATCCTCAAAGTAGGGTCCATTTTCGAAAAAAACGAGGGTCATCGATCATAACATCTTGAAAACCTTCTTAGGAGCTCTGAGACGAGACTCAAAAGATTCGATTTGAGTTTTTACTTCTCGTTGAACCGAAGTTAGCTCGATTCAGTGCTGTTTTCATCAGGCTACCACATAGGGTTGGAAAGTCGCAAATAATTGGTATTTTTGATTCCCTACCATTTTCCCGAATCCATTTCCCCGCCCGAATGTCCATTTTCCCGAATACGTAAATCCCGAATCCGGAATCTCGAATACCTAAATTTGCCGAATACCTAATGACAGCTTGTATTGAAAACGAGGAGGAATATTTGCCGAAGTTTTAAATTTCAGGGGTAAAAATCGACTTCTTGAAAATTTTTGTAATTTTTGTAATTTTGTTTGGTAACATTGACTGCAGGCTCATTCTATGTCAACTCGACCAGGTTTTGACCTTGGGTCTTCCGATTTCGCTCAAAATTTTTTTACGAGCTCTCCTCGATGGTCTAATGAAGGAATCACCGTCATTCCGATCCAAATCCTTCAGGAGGGCGGGGGGTGGCCCTTGTAATTTTCGTATAATTCGGATTTTTTGCGAAATGGTTCAACTTTGGAGGAGCATATCTCGAGATTGGTTAGGTCTAAAATGAATCTGTTCATGCTGTTTTGTAGAGAATTGAAAACATATTCAAAATTGATAATCACTTTTTGAAAAGTTCAAACTTGAGCTTTTGTGATGGAAGCTCAACTTTCATGATAAGTACAAAAGATGAAGGGTCCCATTTAAAAATCTGAAAAAATTACTATGAAGAGAACTTTTTAAGTATTTTTCAACTAATTACTTTTCAAGATGGGATCTCGATACCCCTGGGGAGCACAAGGGTCCTAAATTTTGGACAAAATTCAAAAAAATGAAAAAAGTGAAGTAATACATCGATTTTTACTAATTCGAAGGCGCTGAATTCGAATATGTGCTTAGTTTTTTCATTCGACCCCTCTGAACCCCTCTATCAGCCCACCTAATGAGGTCCAAATTCAAAAAAATGAAAAATAACGTATGACGTGTCGTTTGTTGGGGGGGGGGGGGGTTCAGAGGGGTTGAATGAAAAAACTAAGCACATATTCGAATTCAGAGTCTTCGAATTAGTAGAAATCGATGTATTACTTCACTTTTTCCATTTTTTTGAATTTTGTCCAAAATTTAGGACCCCTGTGTCCCCCAGGGGTATTGAGATCCCATCTTGAAAAGTAATTAGTTGAAAAATACTTGAAAAGTTCTCTTCATAGTAATTTTTCAGATTTTTAAACGTGGCCCTTCATCTTTTGTACTTATCATGAAAGTTGAGCTTCCATCACAAAAGCTCAACTTTGAATTTTTTGAAAAGTGATTATCAATTTTGAATCTTCTTTCAATTCTCTACAAAACAGCATGAACAGATTCATCTTAGACCTAACCAATCTCGAGATATGCTCCTTCAAAGTTAAGCCATTTCGCAAAAAATCCGAATTATACGAAAATTACAAGGGCCACCCCGCCCCCTGAAGGATTAGGATCGGAATGACGGTGATTCCTTCATTAGACCATCGAGGAGAACTCGTAAAAAAATTTTGAGCGAAATCGGAAGACCCAAGGTCAAAATCTGGTCGAGTTGACATAGAATGAGCCTGCAGAGTTCAAGGACGAAACTTGAGCGGAAATCTCGGGAAGAGGGGGAGGAGAGGGGAGGGAAAACCAAAATTCAGTCGACTCATATTTTTAAAAAGAGAGAAATTTTTCAACCAGTTGTACTGAAATCAAAAAACAAATCGTGATTTTTCGCGCTACTTTTTTAAATCCCCCTAAAAAAAACTATATTCCTTAATGACTCTTTCTCTTGTAAGAAATGGGGAAAATTTTGAAAATTTCATTCAAAATTACCACATTTGAATATTTTAAAACTTTTTTCACCCCCTGGCCTGTATACACGCGTTTAGTACGATCTACACATAAGTTCGAAAAAAGGTTCTGCTAATAAAAAATCAAAGAACAAAAGAATTCGGGAAAACGGCCATTCGGGAAAATGGTGGGGAACGGGTATTTTTTCGGATATTTCGAAAACGAAGTATGAGAAAACTAATAAGCTGGGTAATGTCTTAAAGCGCATTGCATCTTTCGAGTGCCATTTCAGAAATCCTAGAAAGGTTTTCGAGGTGTTATGATCGAAAAATCACGTTTTTTTTCGAAAGTGACCCTACTTCGAGTATCCTTAGATGAGACCCCATTTGAACAAGTGGGCTCAGATTTTTCCTGAGGCTCCAATCAAAGTAAACTACCTCACCAATTTTCCTCCAAAAATCCAGAATAATGTGTTGTTTTTTTTTTCGATCCACCCTAAAAGTACACGTTTACCAATCTCTGAAAAATAGGGTAATAGTGAAAAATGGACCCAAAGTCATTTTTGAAAAAAAAATCCATAGTAGGTACATTCAAAAACTATTTTTTTTTTTTCAAGATCTCTCCAAAATTTCTAAAAAATTTCAATTCAGTGAACTTTTGCAGGCGCTTCGAAGATGGTGCAAAAATATTGTAAACACGAAGTAAGGGAGGAAATGAAATTTTCACGAGAAAATTTCGAGAAAAAAATGCCAAAACGATCCGCTTTATTGCCTAGGAAGGTAGGTACTTAAAAAGACATTCAATGCGTATTGTATTCCTTCCACAAACACAATTGGCGAATTGTAGCAATTAAAAACGATCAATTTTTTCGCAATTTTTCTTTGCACGCATTCGCCATATCTAACCGACGCTATTGCCATATTTTGTTCCTTTTTCTTTCTTTTTTTTTTTTGCAAATAACTATGATAAATGATACGACGTCGTCGGGTTTCGCTCCGGTCTTACCTATACAAATACACATCACATGTAACCGTACACAGGCGTAGATATTCCTTATACATACGTTGGCTTGTTTAGGAGGCCTTTTGTGTATTTCATTTGGCGTAATTTATCAAATGAAATAAAAAGTAGACATGTTCGAATCAAACAATCTGCAACATTAGGCCGCGTTAAACGGAAGGCCAAACCGAGCGAGCGTTTTTCTACGTTGTCGACATATACGAGTATTCTTATCGAAACCTCAGATAAGCGTGAAAAGGCATGCCATTTTCTTTATACCGCCACGAAACCCCATTTACCCATCTATGGAAATCCCCTCGGCGCCCCGGCGGCAGCGTCGACGAGTAGGAGGTATGTACGAAGCTAAATTTAATTGCGATGTCGTTACGAAGCGAACCGACCGCCTGAGTCCAAACAAATGAACTTGTTTTATGTTGGAAATTACATTACGTTTTAAATACTACATTGTACGTTCTCGTTCATAATAGCTTTCTCGTTTTTGTTTTTTCTTTCCTATCCCTAAAGTTATACGCCGCCGATGGGTACGTATTTTATAGAAAAAATGTGTATAAAATGAGACGCCACGAGGCGAAAAAGAAAACAAATTACCAAAGCAAATTTTACACGAGTGTGTGTGGTACTGGGGGTAATCATTTTGTAAATTTTTTCGAAAACTGAATGTGGGAGGGGTATAAAAGTTGTGTCTAGACCTCAAAACGACGTGGCAAAAATTATCACCCACTGATTCAACATTTACCCTCCTCCTCTGGGCCTTAAAATCTGTCTATATTGAAAAAAATTGGAAAAAAATGCATGAAATTTTTTTTGAGGATATAGTTTTAGCATTAAAGATTAAATCCAAGAATATCATTGGGGATGATTTTTAATTATCATATTTTTTTTTATTACTGGGAAGGGAGTGTGAAAAGTATCATTTTTTCATTGTCTTTCAATTTAGCTCAAAAATAAAAAAAATATTTTTAAACAAGTACATCATTTTACTCATTAGAACAATTGGTAGCGAGTTTTCATCGTTATCTCTCGTTTTTGGGACTTTTGATAAGTGCCATTTATCGGTGTTTTTACTTCCTTTGACAAAATATTTATAGAAAATTTATTTTCGGGAAATTCTCATTCGAAATTCCATAATACGTTTATTTGTAGTGAGTTCAGTTCGTCCCCGACAACACAGGCGGTGGTTCGATTGTTGTTCGATTTTTGTGTGAGTTCCTTATCATCGTCGACGACGACTGAATCGTTCATTTTCTCAAATCTTTGACATACGACGTTTTTTCCATGTCCAACTCCAAATTCATTTCTATTTTTTTATTTTCGTTTTAAAGTTCAATTTTTCTCTCGATTTTTTTAAAATACAAATTTTTTCTCATCAATTCATCATTTTTCTTCTAAAATTTTTCTCAACTTTCAAAATCTTTTTCAAATCCAAAATATCTCAAATTTTCATCTAATTACGTCGGATTTTTCAAAATCGAGTTTTTCTAAATCATCGCATAGTATCAGTATGAATTTAGTTTTCAATGGAGAATAAAAGAAACTGAGCGAGAGGAAAATATAATATGTAAGCTAAAAGTATTTAAATTACATAATTATTGACTCAATTACTGTATATTCTAATTAGACATCAAAATTTCATGACAATTCGAGTACCTATTCCTTCTTCCAGCAGAATGCTTTTTAAGGAATCAGTAAAATGTTGTAAAGCATTAGATTTGGTAAACAAAATTTAGATTTTGCAATTGCCCCAACAGGCAATTTCTCTGGGGCAAATGTAAAAATACACTTTTCCGCTAGACTAATGAAAATTTTTTCAAAATGAATGGTCTTATCTTGAACTTGGATGTATTTACACACAAATAATATAAAGTTGGTTTAAAACGATAAAAATTAACTTGTTTTTCGGCAATTTGAAAAAATGTCTTTCACTCCACTTACGTTGATGAAAAAAAATCCACAGATCAACTAGTTGCTCCAATTTTTTTTCTGGCTGGATTATTGGGTAGGTGAAACATGTACTTTCAATCTCCGATAGTTGGTGTGATCAAATTTCATGTTTTTTGACTTCCAGGCCGCTATTATGCAATTTACCCCACTGCACCTTACATATTGATCACTCTGAACAGTCAATTTTCTTAAAATTTTCTCATTGATTTTTTTTCAATTTCTTATTTTTATTTGAAAAACATGAAGTTGACATTTTTTTTTTTAAATCGACGTTATTTTCGAGTCAAATGAAAATTTTAAAAATATGAATTTAAAAAAAATTTGAAGAAATTCAAGTTGGAAAAATATTTACCTACCTAATAAAATCAAAATAATTGAAATATTTTTTAAATTGGATACAATTTTGAAAAAATTTATAGGTAATTAATGAAATTGAAAAAATTTAAAGCTGAAAAAATTCGAACTACAAGTTCAGAAATCGAAAAATGTTTTAGGTGAAAGTGCAATCTCAGTTTTTACTTTTGATGACCTTGCACTTTTAAGAAAAAATGGAAATGTAACTTCAACAAATGAAGGATCTCTCTCGTTATGATTCAATATCCCTAATGAGATTTCAGATTGGCCATTCCTCTCTTCCTAGTCACAGCTTTAAAAAATGAGTTCTTGGTTCTCCTGCGGGCCCTTCTGCCCCCCCCCCATCTTTACAATTTAGGAAAAAAAATTTAAAGTGACTGAAGTTAGGCGTTCCTCCACCATTTTCTCCCTTATCTCTTCTTAGCTGGCCTAACAACGATTTACGTTTGCAATAAAATTTTTACTCGCACAGGCAATATGATTTTTTTTAAAGAAATATGTTTTAGTTTTCTGAGGTTGTGTTAATAGTTGAGCAGGGCTAATGAACCTATCAGTCCGAACTCCGAAGTACTGAAAAGTAATAATAACTAAAAAATCTTATAACGTTCTTAAATTAAAAATTTTTCATAAATTTTGAATTTTTTTAAAAAAACTCAATTTACAAAATTTTTTAATGGAAAAAATTATAGAAAATTTCATTAGATTTTACAGTTGAAAGGAATATTTTGAAAATAATTTTATTGAAGTGGAAATTTTTTTAAAAGTTTGAAAATAGGAAAAAATCGAGTAAAAATAAAAATTTGAGATAAAGTTTTGGAAAAGATTTTGAGAAAAAATATTGATTGAAAAAAATATAAAAAGAAAAATGTTGAAAAAATCTGGAAAAAATTAAAAGTTGAACAAAAATTGAACTTGAAAAAAAAATTAAAAATTAAACAATATTTAGATTCAAACTTGAAAAAAAACATTGGATGTCGAATAGCCTAAAAAGTGAACGATTCGATCCCAGTCGACAATGATGAAAAACTTTCACAACAATAAAAAAAACCTGAACGACTGCCTGTGTTCAAAAATTCAAAATAATATACGATTTTTATTGTTTATTGTAAGTAAGTTTTTAATTATTAAACAGTATTTCCCTCCTCATAAAAGGTTCCATTTGAAATTCCCAATAAAGAGCTAACCAGACGATCTCATTTATGCAATATTATTTGTGAGCGTGGATATAGAAACCATCCTTAAGCGTAAAAAATTGGTTTTTGAGTTGAGATCCCCCCCCCTGATTCTACTCTTCTGAAAGACCCAAAATCAGTATCAACTCAAAAACTAATTTTGACACCTAAGGGTGGTTTCTATACCCATAGGCTCACAATTTACGAACAATTTCAAAAATTACAAAAAATATTGAAAATGTGACATTTTAAGTATCACTTAAAAGAGAGGAAAGGAAGTGAAAAAACTCTGCAAATGATTTTTTTGAGATCAAATTAATGTATTATGATCTTTTGGATGAACATTTTTCCGAAAATAATTTTCCTTTAAATATTCATTAAAAAGTTCAACGCGTGAAAAAATGGCAATTTTCAAAATCCCCCGAAACAGGAGTAGAGGTGAAAAATTGCTGCGAAGGGCTTCAATGGATAAAATGATATATACTGCGACCAGCCTCAGGAAAATTTGTTCAAAAATAATTTCTCCCCATTTTTTGAGGTAAATTGAAACCCATGAAAAAAAATCCATTTTTCAACCTCCCACCAAAAAAAAGGGAATGAGAATCAAAAATCATTACCAATGATATTTTTGCACTTAATCATCCATGCTACACAAGACCATTCTAAAAAAAATTAATTTTTTCAATTCTTTAGAATTTTGTTGTTTTAATTTTCGTGCAACCTCCTCCTGCCCTCCATTCAATTTTTGAAAAAATTTACAAACCGATCACCACTAGTAAGTACATATTTTATACTTGAACGAAAGAAAATTGAATGTTAAACGCAAATCGCAGATTCAAACGAAAGAAAAGCTTAATTATTCGCGTTAATTCCTCCGCTATTATCCTCTTTGTATATTGTTTCTACGAAGCCGTTTCATGTTTCCGGTTTCCGGGGCAGGTTGGCCCAGCCAAAGGCCGCGTATTTCATGATGTTTTATATTTACGTACAACGATGGTATAATTTTTGGGGTCCTGGGCAATACGTTACACAAGCTCATATCTTTTTGCTCGCGTATAATTATAAAACGAGCCGAAATTCGCCAAGATAATTGTATATACGAAGGGCCTTCTCACTCGTTGATCTGTATTTTATACGTATACGTCTTGGTCGGGGCTAAATAAACCTAAGTACCCACGTATTGTTGGTATTCGGTGCGTATAAGGAGAAGTTCTCGTAGTAAAGCGCCTTGTTACACATTTATTTTCGCTTAAAATAACTGGCAAAATAAATCCGTTGGGATAGATTTAGAATGATTTAGGTATCGTTTCGTATTATAAACGGTTATAGGGAAAAAATGCACGGTGCGTTTGTTTTTCGTATATAGCAGAAGCCAAGCCAGCTAAACATCGCTGCTTTTACGAATAAGATATCCGGCTATGTAAGTTTTTCCGCAACTATAAACGTTCGCTCGTTCGTACACTTCTAGGTATAACATTTCGACTAAAAAATATGCTCGGCGTGAATCTATTAACAAATCTAATTTATAAACAGCGACGGTACGATTCGACGGTTTACAAGGGCCGGATAGGGCGAGCATGCGGAAAAGAACGCATCTTTATGCCGAGAACAACCTTACAAACGGTCTCGATGCGTCAATTATGGTACATAATTTAATCTACTACGTTGTTTTTCGAGATCGAGATGGCACGGCACACTCACCTATTTTTTTTCTCGAGCCAGCGCATTACGTAAAATCCTCGAGTTAGGTATTGGATGGAGGAAGGGAGAGGGGAAAGGGATTAATGATGAAGATTTCTAAAGAATTCGTCCAGGTTTTGTGCGAAGATGAACTGCATATTTTGAAAATGTAAATCGGATCCTCGAAGCAGAAAATTACAGTTTCGAGAATTTCAAAGCAAATATTTTCATTTTAGTTTTGGGCATAGAGGAAAAAGTAAGGGAGCCGAGTTTCGTCGAATTGACAAAATTGTGCTTCGAAGAGAGAAATTTTGAGAAAATTGTACTTCCAAGATGACAAATTGAGCATACATTTGAAAATTAAAGCTTACAACTGATGGTAAGTTTCATTTGTTTTTCATTAAGGGTGATTGAGATAACGGTATTTAAGAAAATTTCCGAAGCTAAATGCAGGACTTTTTCGTGACTTCGGTAAAATTTTTGCGGTTCTCGGAATAAAAATATGCCCCCCCCCCAAAAAAAAAAAAATTAATTTACTCTCGAAAAAAATTTTTAAACTTGAACAGTTGATACAAAAATTAAAAATCAAAAATTCGCACTTTTTCATACTTTCTACTCTATGTATTTTCCGTATTTTTCTGAAATGACGTAGGTAATAATTTTTTGGACATCAAAAACAAACCGAAAGAATTTTAAGGGAAACAAGAGGGGGTAAAATCATTGTGAATGTTAAGTTCATCCCTGCAGGGCAGTAATCCTTTAGGTGCATGTCACCACCACCCCCCCCCCATCATCACATCTGGGATCAACGCATATCCCATTCGTTTGTGTTTCGGTAGCGCTGCCACCCATAACCTTCCAACCACATCCTTCGAAGAATAAAAGTACCTGAAAGTAAAAAGTTAGGCAACGCAAGTTGAACGTAAAAAAACGCGATAAAATCGTCTCCATAATAATATTGATCTCTTGAGGCTGGGATGAATTTTCATCAAAAAAATCTTAATCATCCCAACCCTCAAAACACGGGAAAATAGTGGGATGATTTTTGGGACGAAAATTCATCCCAATAATCATTCCAGCCCCCAAAACACGAAAAAATAGAGTGATAATCTTTGGGATGAAAATTCATCCCAGAATCAAAAACTTGGAAAAATCGTAGGATTATTTTTTGGGAAAAATTCCCTACGAAATTCAGCCCAAAAATTATCCCAGCTTTTGAAGTTCAGAAAATCGTGGGCTGATTTTTGGGATGAAAATGAGGCAGGGTTGAATTTTGGGATGAATTTTCGTACAGAAAATCATCTCACAATTTCTCCGAGTTTTTGAGGCTAGGATTAATTTATCCCGAAAATCATCTTCGATTTTTCTGAGTTTTTGAGTCTGGAATGATAATTGAAATTAATTTTCATCCCAAAAACACATCCAACAATTTTTCCAAATTTTGAGACTGGGATGATTATTGGGATGGATTTTCATCCCAAAAATCATCCCACGATTTCCCTGAATCTTTCAGGCTGGGATGAATATTGAGATGAATTTTCATTCCAATAATTATTCCACGATTTTTCCGTACTTCTGAGGCTGGAATGATTGTTTGATGAATTTTCATATACCAAAAATCATCTCACTATTTCCTGTGTTTTGGGGGCTGGGATGATTTCTCCTTGAATTTTCAGGTGGGAATGATTGTTAGGATGAATTTTTATCTCAAAAACCATACTAAAATTTGTCCGAGTTTTGAGGCTGAGACGGTTATTGGGTGGGATTTTCATCCCAAAAAATTTCCCATGATTTTTCCGAATTTTTGAGGTTGGGGTGATTATTGGGATGAATTTTCATCCCAAAAATCATCCCACGATTTCTCCGAGTTTTCAGACTGGGACAATTGTTGGGATGAATTTTCAATCCAAAAATCATCCCGCTATTTTCCCGTGTTTCGGGGGCTGGGATGATTCTTGGGATGAATTTTCATCCCGAAAACCATCCAACAATTTTTCCGAGTTTTGAGACTGGGATGGTTATTGGGAGGTAATTTCATCCCAAAAATTTTCCCACGACTTTTCCAAATTTTTGAGATTGAGATGATTATTGGGATGAATTTTCATTTCAAAAATCATCTCACGATTTTCCAAGGTTCGGAGGCTGTTACAATGTTTGGGTTGAATTTTAGATTGAATTTTCTTTCCAGAAAAATCTCATGATTTTTCCGATCTTTTGAGGCTGGAAAAACTATTGGGATGAATTTCCATCTCAAAAATCATCTCACGATATTTCCGAGCTTTTAACGCTGGGATAAATTTCTATCCCAAGAGATTGAGATTATTTTTCCAAGCCTTTGTGACAACGGTGATTTTAGGATGAAAATCAATCTCACTTAAATGTCACCGACGAAATGCACCGGTTTTGTGCTGACGACGAATCAGAACCAGAAAACGCATGAAAAAAAGTACGTAATTCTTAATTCTTAAAAACTGCTTTTGAATTTGGCAGGCTTAATAAAACGAACTTTAAAATAGGCATTTCCCCGATATGGTAGCACCTGAAAACTACCCTCATAATATGGTGAAATTTCGAATTTGTTTTTCTATTCAATACGAACCATCTGCATGCAGTACAGAAACACCATTTCAATTTGCTGCTAAAATAATCGGTTTGAAATTCTTACTTTCAAAAATCGACTGCATTCTTATTAAGTATACGCCTTTAATATTTATGTATTACCAGGATGAGGAGAATAATTTTCATGGTAGAACTCAAAAATAACGTAATCTCATAGCTAGGTTTTGAAATTTTTCGGAACTTTTCATCGCATTTCACACTCTTCAGTGAACGTTTCACTTTTCTTTCCAAAAAATTACTTTCCAAGAAAAAGCACATCTTTATTTTCATCACAACAGAATTTTGATAGCTTAAACTTTCTCCCATTCTCCCCCTTTCCTAGCATAAATTTTTATGATTTTAAATTTCTCTCGCCCTCCTCCAAAAAACTAATTAAAATTTTATTCCGTACCTCCCTCCAAAGCAAAATTTTTACCATCTGAAACTTTTTCCTATAGGTACCCTTCTCCACAGCAGAATTTTAATTAGTAAGTAATTGAAATTTCTCTCACCCCCCCCCCAAGCAAGAATTTTTATGATTTGAAAATTCTCTCGCCTTCTTCCAGAAGGGTGATTAAAATTTCATTCCATACCTCCCTCTACAGCAAAATTTTTATAATCTCAAATTTCACCCATCACCCTCTCTCCTCAGCAGAATTTTAGTAATTGAAAATTCTCTCGTATACCCCTCTAGAGCAGAATTTTGTGATAAAAATGGTAGTTATGGTTGAAAATATCTAGAAAACCACTTTTTTCAAAAAATTTTCCGATGCATATTTTTTTGAATTTTCAAAAAAAATTTAACTTGAGTTTGAACACCACTTCTATGCTATCTCCTCCCTCGATTCAACATTTAAAAAAAATACTCGGAATATAATTCCACCTCATCAAGAGAACATACCTAATCTTACGTAAAATTAGTCACCGCACACTCAAAGGCCGAGCTTCAGCCACGAAACACCCTTTATATGCAAAATAACACCCGGACGTTTCTTTTTAATTAAATAAATCGGTCACACCGGAAATGGAAGACTTGATCCACATACGCGGACCAGTACTACATAAAGAAGTGAATCGAAGCAATAAAAAATAAACTATCGTGCAACGTACGTGCGTACGTTACGACGACGACGGTGTTATTTATTGATTCGGTAATCCGGTGGGAAAATAAAAGATGAAATCGTTAAAGTGTGTAGCATAAGAAAGTGAATAGAACGTAGTATAAATCTTATGTACCGTTCAAAATCAACGAATGGTCTAAAGGTCCCTTTATAAAATTCCGCTGCCTCGTAATTTGCATATACGAGCTCGCGTCTCTCGTTCTCTCTTCTACACACCTAGCTGCCTTCTTATAAGGCTGCGTAGCTTGGTAGAAGTTTTACGCTGTATAAAGTTGCTTTTTCATATTCGTAATGACGATGATCTAGAACGCGAAACTTTTGCAAGATTACTTGGTTTATTTATGAATCTAAATTGATGTATACGTTTTCTACTCTCAGTGCTCGGTTTGTTTGTACGTATTAGAATTGCGCTCCGATGAGGATGTCGGCCTAAGTCGAGAAAACGTACCAAGGGTGGCGAAAAATTCCTAGGTAAATAACTCACCGACTCGGCTGCGTTGGTTCGAGGAAAAAAAAAGTCTACTCGGAGGAAATTTTTCGATTACATTACCGGCGCGGCGGAGTTAGTTCGACAGCACGACGTAGGTTCTCGACGCTGTATCGGTTTATGTACAAGGTGTGCTTTCGAAATTTCACCCCGGTTGAGCTGGTGGACGGGGGGAAGGAATCGAGAACGAGAGGAACGATAAAAACACAGGGTAAAAGCTTATACCGGTCTATATAAGATGGACAGAAAGTACTAAATGGGTTTTTCGAGTGATAATAACGTTGACAGGGCAATATTTTAGTAGGAAAATACGCGTACTAAAACGTATAATTTTTAATCGACCAAACAATCGCATGTTCTAGTTTTTTTTTCTCTTTTTTTATTATTATTATACTTCGTGCTCTACTTATTAAAGGCTTTCTTCTTTAACATTGGAAACGTGCCGTGGAAATTTCAAAAACCTAAAGGTAACCGTGGATATACTTAAGGAGATAACGTTTCGTACTCTATGCCCCTTCCCTGCCCTTGTGACTATCACCGTTACAAAATCCACTTAACTAATTAATTGTTGGCTGCGTTCGGGTTACGTTATATGCGGGATTTAGATCTGAAATCCGATACACGGTGTATGAAGATCTTTTCCTTTCCTGTCACCCTTTTTTCTTTTTTTTTTATTAGCTCGAAACCGCATAAGCGTGTGTTCGAATGTGTAACGTGGTTAGTTGAAATTGAAATTGTTTTTTTTTCAAGTTGGTTGGAATTTTAATGGGGTTGAAATTGTTTTGTCGGATTTTTAAGAAAGGTGGGGGTATTGTTGGAGGGAAAATCTTCAATTTTTAGATTCGAGTTGAGATACTTTCAGGAGTGTTGATGAGAAATACGTGTGGTGAGTTTTAATGGGTATTTTGTCGTGTCGAAGATTGCTCATTAGAATGGAAAGGAAAAAACGTGGTTCGGATTTCGGCGGAAATTGGCAAGGTATTTTATTTTTAGTGGAGTACCTTCCAAAAAAAGAGACCTCCAACCCAAAAAAGACGTTGGATGTTCTACAATTGGCGCCAGTTTTGTTGCTTTTGAGTAGTGCCACCTGCGTGGAACTTTGGCCACCCCACTGGAAAAGTGGGTTTGGGTGAGACGTTCTTAATAAATTATTTAGTTATTTTCGGAACCATTCAAATATTAGTACAGACATCTTAGGTTTTGACCCAAAAAAAATTAGCAGGAAGGGGAAGTTTCGTATATAAGCTCAGTAAAGTATGTATTTTAATATTCCCGAACTTCCCTAAAATCAGTGAATATTTTGACCCCCTTTTGGGGGGTGAGGGGGTTCAAATTTTCGTTTTTCGGCTATAACTTTCAAAACTACGTATTTACGAAAAAATTGTCGGAACAAAAATTGTAGAGAATAAAAAAACAAACAATTTTGTTAAATACAATTTTTTTCTAGGACGTCATGGGAGGTAGCTAGGGTCTTTAGAAAAAAATCAATTTTGAAAATTTTCCATTCCCAGAAAAAATCATAAAAAATCGGGTTAATCGACTTTTAGGAGCGGCTCTTTTGCATAGTACATCCTATTACAATGTAGAATAAGAAAAATGTATAACCGACCCCTTATCTCAAAGTGAGGGGGTGGACCTTCCGAAGAAAAAGTCGTATTTTCCCCCAAGCGTAGCTCAGCTGCAATGCAAAATTTGAAAAATTGGTTCAAACAAATGTTGTAGAGCATCAAAAGACGAACATTTTACTTTTTTTTACTTTTTTCAAGAGCGGAGCGAGGGCGAAATTTTTTGAAAAATTTATAATAAAATAAGCAAAAAAACATTTTTTAAAAAATGATTTACATTTTTTTGGGATTTTCGAAAAATTCCAGAGAAAATTCCAAATTCCCTGACTTTTTCCGGTTTTCCAGAGAATGGACACCATGTTATTGCATGAAAATAAATTTTATCCAATTTCGCGATAAATTTCATTTTTTCTGAGTAAATTTTACCAATTTTGTGAATGGTGCCTCGTTATCATTTTTTTGGATAAATTTTCTTTGACCTTTTCAAGTCGGACTATAGTTAGTCGAGTTGAAAAAAAATTAGGAGTTGAAACAATTTTTTTTCAATTTCAACTGCAAATCTTTAAAACTTTAGCAGGAGGATTTTCTTTCAATTCAAACAGGAAATCTTTAAAATTTCAGCAGGAGGATTTTTTAAGAATTTCAACTAAATTTTTTTTTTCAAAAACAAACTTGAAATTTTTTAGAAAATTACAATTTGAAAATTTTTTTATGAAAATTGAAAATTTTTGAACTTAGGAAAACGTTTTTAGAACAATGAAACATGGAATGTTGAGAAAATCCTGAATAATGTACCTAAAGATAGTTTGGAAATTTGACTAGGAAAAAGATGGAAAAAAATTCTGAAAAATTCAAGTTTGATGAAATTCTAGCCAAGTAATTGAGAAATTTTTCAGTATCGAATTTTCTTCAAAATTTTCCCAAAATTATCAAAGTTTCAATTTCAAGTTTATTTTCATTAATCCTGAGAGAAAAATTTTCAACTAAATATGTATACTTGGAAAAATTTAGAGGAAAAATTACAAAATTTTGGACTTGAAAAAAAACTTAGTTGTATATCGTGTACATTAAAAAAAAATCAGTAAAAAGAAGGCGATTCAAGAGCGAAAAGAGAATTGATGAAGAGCTACTTTAACAGGAATTGAGTTATTTCGTTCATGTTCACTACGATTCTGAGTAGGAATCGACACTAGGTATGTTTCAGAAATTTGAAACGAAATGAAACACTTGAAATTTCAACTGTTTTGCGACCGTGTTTCAGAAGCAGTGTGTGAAATTTTCACAAAAATCATTTCACTTTTCATGAAACGTTTCAGAAACGTTTTATATTTTTGAAAAACTCTGATGAGAGGGCTGCTGCAGGCAGTTACATTTCAAGCCAAAACAGAGGAGTGTTTCAATGTTTCATGAAAGGTGAACGTTTTTCGCTGTGTTTCATTATAATGCTTATTCCTAATTCCGAGCAGTTCTTCGTCTAAGCCTATGGAAATAACACCCTGAAAGAATTATGATTTTGGTTTTTGCCTCTCCCAGAACCATTGATTTTAAAATTGAATGTCATTTTTTGGTTGAAAATTGTGGATTTGAAGATGATTGATTTTTACCAAACTTAGATCTCTTTCTCAAACACCTCCGAAATGAGCCAGAAAATGTTTCTGGTCTTCGTGGAAAAATTAGGGTGAAAAATTTTCATCAATTTCAGTTGGCAACACTTCTACAACATATTCCAAAATATTCAATCACCAAAAAGAACTTTGGTTTACTTTTTGAGGCATTGAATTAATAATTTGAATTTTGTAAAAACTACCTAGGTAAAAATTTAGTTGGCTGCACTGCTATGAAAATTGTTTGAAAAATTTCATCAAAATTAATTACCTGCATCTTTTTGCAAAGATCAACAAGAAAATCAAACCTCCAGTGCAATTTCCAAACAGATTCGTAAAATGTTTTCGATTTTTACAGAGAAAAAATCGTGTTAATAAAATTGCATAACCGATTCGCCGTGAATACGCAATACTTGCGTATTTACGGCGACTTCGATAGGCAACTTGAATAACGTGATGCAAATAGGCTACAGCACGATTTTGATTTTCTTCGTAATTTTCAAATTTCTACGAACAGCGAGAAAATTGACTAGTGAAACTAGAAATCGAGTTTCTATCTCTCTTCGAGGAACTGATATCTCAAGTAGTTTTTTTTTGTCAACTTTCAATTTTTTTAAAGATTGTGTTCGTTTTAAAAATCGAGTCAAAACTGGATTTTCTTATTAAACTACAACAAAGGAGACGAGAACTCGATTGTCAGCTGCTCACGTTGTTTTCTACAATTTCTGTAGAAATTTGAAAATCCAAAAAAGAAAAATTAAAAATGTCATTGAAGGCTGAAGGAGAGGAGAAAAGCTAGAAATGATTGAATTTTAAATTTTCACCCATTTTATCAGAAAACATACTTTTTTAATATCACCTTTTAATTCAATTTTCAAAATTTCAAAAAATTCCTCAAAAATCGAAAAGTGAATTTGGGCAACTCAAATTTTAGTTGCAGGTTGGCAACCCTCGCCTGATACTTTTCGATTTAAAAATTTTCAAAAATTTAATTCCAAAACTAAAATTTTTTGTGTTTTGAATTTAGATAGTTTGTATCCCCTTCAGCTTTGAAATTTGACGAAAAATATTGAATGGCATGAAAAATATCGAAATTAGAAAAATACATCGATAGCTACGCCGGAGTGGCATCGAATTTACTTGCATATACCTATGAAGTGAACTGATAAAGAAAATAAATACTTCGATACGTGTACACAGACACAAAGACCGTATATAAGAATAAATAGGTTCATAGAGTCTAATAAAAAATTGATTGAAGTACTGAAAGGTACCTGAAAATAACATTTTCTATTACAACAACCGTTTACATAAAATTTTACCCGTTAAGTCTTTTTCACTGTGCAAGGATCCCAGAGTTTTTATTTTTTTCTCTATTTCTCTTTTTTTTTTCAATATGTCGTCGTCGGCTTCTTAGCCGTGGGCGAATTTGTATTTCTGTTCTACCTCCAGAGAATTACCGTTGCGAAGGTTTGAATTTTAAATAATTTTTGTTTTGTACTTTCGGCTTTACTCTATCTTATATTCGAGAGTCTTCTTATAAGACATAGTCTTACGGAGGATTCCGGTTTTGGTATTTTTTTTTTCCTTCGTGCATCTTCTTCTAGTTGAGAAAAGGGAAGGTATTTCGATTATAGTGGATTTTCAGATAGAATGAGCATGCGCCAGAACATCGAATTTTAAAATTTCAGGGACTCATAGGTCTTATTTTGATTTATCATTCGCAGAAATTTAAATGTTAGATTTTTGTCAAGCTTTCAAAAATAGTTCAAAATTTAGCCAGGTCTCAATCGTACATCCGCGCGCTATTCCTGTTGAAATTAATTTTATGATTGATTCTTATTCTGGACACTAAAACAAAGAAATTAAACCCGTATGCCCATTTTTCCCCTCTTCTTTTCCCAGGGCCCATCCCAACATTTCAAACGCGTGTATTGCCTTATCTGTGGGTCGGAATGAAAAAATTTTCAAACAAAAGTTGTTCCTCAGCACCTAATGTACATTTTCATTTCCTGTCAAAATCCATTTTGGAGCAACTCGTGCTCCCCAAATTTGGAAACAAAACTTGTTTTTGAGAAAACCTCAAAATCATGTTTTCTTCATTTTAAACAAACAATTTCGGAGATACGACAAAATTTGTAATCACAAAAAGTATTTACTCGTAGAATTGAATTTCTTTTTCAATGAGCTCTATCACGACTATTTTCACCAACTTTTTCCGACAGAGAGGACCTCTACCCCTTCCTCGTTTTCATAAAAGTTGGACCCACGAACAAAATTTGTTCCAAAATGAATTCCGATAATAAATGAAATTACGTATTAGATACCGAAAAACAAAAATCGTTCAATTTTTTTTCGTGGGTCCAACTTTTGAGATAAGGGGGAGGGGGAGAGATCCACCCCGTCGAGGAAAGTTGGTGAAAATGGTCCTGATAATGCTCATTGGAAAGGAAATTCAATTCTGAATACTTTTTGTGATTACAAATTTTGCCGTATCTCTGAAACTTTTCGCTTAAAATGAAGAAAACGTGATTTTGAAGTTTTCTGAAAACTGTTTCATTTTCAAATTTGGGAGGCAGGAGTTGCTCCAAAATGGATTTTGATGAGAAATGAAAATGTACATTAGGTGCTGAGGAACGACTTTTGTTTGAAAATTTTTTCATTACGACCCTTAGATAAGGCGATACACATGTTTGAAATGTTGAAGGGTGGACCCTGGGGAAAGAGAGAGGGAATAAAAAGGGCATACGGGATTAATTTCTTTGTTTGCGTGTCCAGGACAAGAATCAAAGAATCAATCATAAAATCAATTTTAACAGGTAGCCTGGGAGGGATATGTTTTTTATTCCAACTAACTCCTATAAGAAATTTTTTTGCGGGATTCTGTAGTGAAAGAGGTCCTTATCAACATACTGAAAAGTCTACCTCCAAATCACGCTTGCGTTGCGCGTGCGGGCGTGAAATATGTACCGCTGAGGCGTTTTTTGCTATTATCTCACGAAATTTTGTGTTTTTCGACAAAGTAGTTATTACAAAAAATATTCCTCATCAAATTTGCAATCGAAATGGTCATTATGATTTTTTTCATAAAACTCGTTTTTACCCCATAAAACTATGATTTTTGTGAGGTAATATTTCACGCGCCGCCACAATCGATCATTTAGGCTGCTGCAACTGTATCGTATAGTCGGGGAGCCAAATCTACCGAAAATGGACCGAAATAATTGAAAAGGCTGAGACCTCTCCCAACAGTTGTTGTATGAACCCCTATTTCAAAAACTACCAGTCTGCCGATCCGCAGCTGCTGCTTTTAAGCACAGCAAAAACTCGAAAGTTCACATTTTTTATGTACTTTTGGCTGAAAACATTTATGATCGAAATAGGTGTCAAATTACAGGATATTTTGCTCTGAATCCGAATATGTAGGTCTGCCGACTCCTAAGTGCTGCCGAAGGGTTGGTAGACTGGGTTAAAAGGGGAGAAAACTATACTTGTCTTGAAAGGGGTTTATAAATGGTTCTAAGCATTACTCAAAAATAGGGATGACTTATCAACTTCAAACATTCTTCTCGGATCAAAACTCAGACTGCTCGAAAAGTTGTAGTTATGAAATCAAACTTAACTTTGAATATAACAATTCCCAATTGGCTATACTAATCGAGGAAATTTTGAAAATTTTCTTCAAAAATTTATTCCAAAAAAAAAGTGAAATTATCCTGCGCAAAAATAAAGAATTCAAAGCCAGCAAAAATTTCGCAATATTGAAATTTCGCGATCTACAACTTTTCGACCCTCTGGTAGCAGTCTTGAGTTTTGATCCGAGAAGGATGGCAATGGTTCAGGGAGATGTGGAAACTCAAATCGCACCTTTTCAGTGCTGTTCCATAATTCTCAAGCCACTTTAAGTAGCTAAAAAACACAAAAACCAAGTTTTTTTTCAAAAGGAGGTGCCCTTTGGGAACCACCAGCTCCCCTCCACCACCACCTAGGGGGCTCAAATTTTTTTGGGTACTCTCCGATGGTGATCCAACAACCCTACCGAGTTTGGTCAAAATCTGAGATATGTTTTTTTTTCGCACTCCACCCTAATGAACATGTGATATGGATGCATCATTAAAATATACGTTTTATGGGTTGTAGAACTCGATTCTGACAAATAAATCAGGGATAGAATCACAAATCCTCATTTAAGAAATCAAAATTTCGCGAAAAAATATTGTCATAATCGAGTTCTACGGCCCAGAAAGCGTATATTTTGATGATGCACCCATATCACATGTTTATATGCATGAGTTTGTTGATACTCCTCTACGCCTCGCCCCTCTAAAATACAAATTTTTTTTGAAATTTTGAAGTTGAAAAGTCATCCTTATTTTTGAGTAATGCTTAGAACAATTTATAAACCCTTTTCAAACCAAGTATACGACTTTTATTCCAATTTTACCAAAAATCGGTGAATTTTTCCAGTTTTTTCCCCTTTTAACTCAGTCTGCCAACCCTTCGGTAGCACTTAGGAGTCGGCAGACCTACATATTCGGATTCAGAGCAAAATATCCTGTAATTTGACACCTATTTCGATCATAAATGTTTTCAGCCAAAAGTACATAAAAAATGTGAACTTTCGAGTTTTTGCTGTGCTTAAAAGCAGCAGCTGCGGATCGGCAGACTGGTAGTTTTTGAAATAGGGGTTCATACAACAACTGTTGGGAGAGGTCTCAGCCTTTTCAATTATTTCGGTCCATTTTCGGTAGATTTGGCTCCCCGACTATACGATACAGTTGCAGCAGCCTAAATGATCGATTGTGGCGGCGCGTGAAATATTACCTCACAAAAATCATAGTTTTATGGGGTAAAAACGAGTTTTATGAAAAAAATCATAATGACCATTTCGATTGCAAATTTGATGAGGAATATTTTTTGTAATAACTACTTTGTCGAAAAACACAAAATTTCGTGAGATAATAGCAAAAAACGCCTCAGCGGTACATATTTCACGCCCGCACGCGCAACGCAAGCGTGATTTGGAGGTAGACTTTTCAGTATGTTGATAAGGACCTCTTTCACTACAGAATCCCGCAAAAAAATTTCTTATAGAAGTTAGTTGGAATAAACCACCTTTTTTTACATATCCCTCCCAGACTAAGGAATTTCGCGCGGAAGCCTTTTTTTTTACGATTGAGACCTGACTAATTACCCAACGTCCTGAAAAAATGTCACGAGATAAACATTAAATTTGGAGATACCTACGAAAAATTTTCAATTGAAAGAGTCCTTCGTAGATAATTAACACCCACATTTTCAGCATTCTACTTTTATTTTTAATCTTTTCGTCAAACTGCCGAAGAAAAAAATTTCTTAGTTGAAAAATCTGTGTGAAAAAATTTTGAAACAAAAAATTCTCGATTTTTTTCTTTATCGTCTATTTATTTGAAAACGAACACACCATCACCTCACCAAAAATTCTCATAAATAGCTCGCTATCTAAATGGTTTTTAAATTCCCAATTCTAAAAATTTTCAACTTTGTTGGCATAAATTATAAGTTATGTGGTACTCACCATTGGCCTCCGTCAACTCTACTAAAAGTTTTCCTTAGTTTGAGAATCAAGGTAGCCTCCTTCCTCCCAAAATAATTCTAATATTTCAATAACCTTATTTAAAATAATTCTTTAAAATTTTCTCAAAAAATGATTTTTTCAGCTTTTTTGAAAATTCCTAGTGTTTTTAATTATTCATGAGAGGTAAAAAGAGGAAAATTCAAAATTTCCATGTTCTACCTCATACCTTATGAAAATTTCAATTCTTCTCTTTATTTTGAATAAGAGTTTACCAAAATTTGGAAATTTCTCTCAATTTTTTTCTCGTTATGATCATTACTAGTTTTTTTTTTCTTATTTTTGAATCAACTTTCTGATGACTTCAACGTTAATTTAAAAAAAAAACACTTCACAAGAAAATATTTAAGAAATTAAATATTTGCTCCCTTCCCCTCCATCTATTCTTCCCTCCCTCTTTCTCTCCAAAAAATGAAAGAAAAATTGACGAATTTTCAATTCCCAGCATCGTTCCATCGATTGACCATTTTTTTAGAGCAATCAAACGACCATCGTAGACACCATTCTAACCAAATTCCATCTCGTTCTTCCCTCTTTAATAAATTTTAATCGAGGAAATCATCGTCGCACGTACGTTTTCATGGGCAGTTAAACTCGCATAAATAATACGGCTCGCTCGTCGCTCGCGTCACTTTACACCGATAATTACTTTCCACGAAAACCCACACGTGATGCATTTACGAGTAAATTTATAGCTGCTTTAAATATTAACGGCGTCGAGGAAAGTTGCGAAAAGTCGACCGAACATCACATTGTTTTCAATGCAACTTGAAGCGAACGAGCCAACGCTCGAACGAAAATTAACAACTTTATTCGACACGTACGTAGGTATATAAATCGACACGAAACTCGCCTCGGTACAGAAAAAGGGGGGGGGGGCAAATTGCACCAGACGAACACACCAGCTGCATAAACGAGAGAAAAACAATGAACGAATGTGTCCCGCGCTCGTCGAGCTGCTCCACTCTACGAAGGCATCGAAAGTGGTAATGAATTCAAAGAAAACTTGAACAAGTTGTCTAATTAAATGCCTGTTGACGAATATTTGCGGCGAACAAATTAGACAACTTATTCGACATCTGAAGAAAATTTCCGCGTGAAACGATTCCGACGGCGACGGTACAAAATTACAAGGGCTCGAGTCGTCGTCGTCGAGCCCTATTCTATTTTCTATTTTCGTTTCCTAAATTTATACGACGCGTTACTTCAGTGAAAAAATATCATCGTCGGATTTTCCTTTCATCTTCGAGCAGAATTTTTTCTCGAGGAAAAATTTCCTTCCCGGAGGGCAATTTTCCGACTTGTTCGCTCGACGGATATTTTTATTTCGTAGTGTAGTCAATTTACGTATTTGGCTGCGTTTTAAAAATTCAAATTGCTGTTTTTTTCTTTCGTTTTGTCACAAGTGACGAAAAAACAGTACAATTTTACTTCCAAAACAAGAAGGAATTTTTTTTCGATCGGTTGTAATAAAAATTTGAAGATTGATGAATTTTGTTATTTTTGTAAGACCCTACCAGTAAAGTTTACTTGACCTCAAAGTCCTTTCATTCGACGTACTTATTAATAATGAATATATTTTTGTTATTCTTTAATTTGCATTTGTTTTAGAATTTTTTACTTTGATAATTAAACTACTGTAATTTGTTTCTATGTTCAGTATGAATCTTTTTTTCGTGTTTTAAGACAACAGTTTATTTTTTCCTTTTAAAATTTAATAAGTCTACGATAAGAAATAACAAGGGTAATACAAGAATTAAAAATCGAGCTATTGTCGCAGGGTTCTAATATAAAACAGAATCTTTGAAAATACGTTTCGAAAACCACAGATACTTAAATAATATTTTTGCACTAAAATTTATAATTTTCCTCTCGCAAGCAGTAAAGTTTCATCATCATCAAAAGAAATAGGACGTGAGGATTATTCAAAGGAAAGGGAAAGGAACTAACAATCAAAAATTATTCGACTGGTTATGGAAATTTTTAAAAATTTTCCAATTCAAAAGCGAGTTTTCTTAAATTTTTGCACTCAAAGTGTAACATTTTCTAAATTATACTTTCCGAATATGAATCAGCGAATTTCTTTTCGTATTAAGTACTTACAAAATTAATATGCATCTAATCTACGTTTCGTTTTCTTTTTTTATCTCGTAGTAAAATCTTAATCATCATTTTTACACCCTTTTTGAAAATTCATTTTCGAAAGTGACAATTTAAATAGTATTTTTTACGAAAAATGTAGGATATTTGAGCCGAATTCAATTTTCATTTTCAGCACCACTTTGTCAATTGCAGGACCTGTTAAGACACTCTGTGTTTAAAAAAAAGAAAGAAAATTGCCCAAAAATGGTGAAAAATTGAAGAATATGCCCAGCTCTACAATCAGAGCTGGTGGAACAGAAAACGCTTTATTCTGTTCGATTCAGGACCAAATCATTTTTAAAATGAATGAATCGTTCTAGTGTTTAGTTCAAGCGAAAATGATTTTTTTTGTTCTGTCCTGGTTTCGTTCAAGTTGATTTGTTCAAATTTGTCTCTTTTCAGCCAATTTTTCACATTACATTTAGGGATGGGATTTTTATGTCATAAAAATCGTGTTTTTCTTTTCGCAGTCTGAAATATGTCAAAAATATTCCTAAAAAACCGAAAATATGTATGTCAAAATAACGTGTCAAATAAAAGAGGGAAAATATGGGTATCAATATTCAGAATTTTTGAAGGAGAACAATAATACGACAAGCTCAAAATGGAAACTTCATTCATTTATTCGAAAAATGTAAAAAAACATTTATGTTTAAAACATATTATTTCATAAATTATGAAATAATTTCATTTCTCCCAGGAGCATATTTCAGCAAAGTCAATTTTTCAATTTTTTTTGTCTTTGAAAAAGTGAATTTTCGAGTATTCTGCAAAATATGTCGTAAAAATGGAAAAAAGGGTAAAATATGTCAAAAAACAGGTAAAATCACCAAAAATATCAATTCATGGTTTTTACCTAAAAATATGTTAAAATATGCTCATACAAATTGGACTCGTTTTACTCAACACTGATCTCACAAATAGATCTAGAAATTCCTTCATATTATTATTTCGTATTATCGATTCGAGAATGAAAATTTTCTGTTGAAAATTTGACAGATTAATTTTGGTCAATTTCATTTCATTATTCGTACACTTGGAAAAATTCACAATCATCCGTGAATTTTCAAGAATTTAAAAAAATCCCTCTTTGAGGAGAAAGGTTTCCTCAATTATTCTTCCAAAAGATATAAATTTTCAAAAATCGAATCCAAATAGATCATATGCTGAAAAATTTCATCAAAAATTATTCTACATGATCAAAAAAATTTTAGTCTCCAACGACCACGTCAGGAGGCCGAGTCATTGCTTTCCAAAGTAGAACAGTTTTGGGGGGGAAATAACCAAAATAATGGGTTTTTTATCATAAAATCTCCAAAAAATTTATTTCAAATTTCTGATTTTGACCAATTTTGCAAGGTGTTTACCGAAATTAAGAAATTCAATTTTTTGACCTTGCCTTGACTTCTCAAAATTTATATTTATCATCCTCTGGAAACCCCTCTCCCCTCCCTATTCAAAATAAACATACAAGAAACTGGAAAAGTGATGTAATTTTATTTCAGAAATGATCTTCCTTTTCAAAATTTTTCAGACCTGTTATATAAAATCTAAATACTTCTTTAAGATGCAAAGAAGAAATTAGTATTTTTCTCTACACCAGAATTTGATGCCGTATAAAATATCTAAGGGAAGAAAGGGTGGAATTTCCCCAATTTTAAAACATTCAAACTTTCTTGAAAGAAGAGGATCATAATTTTTCAAGAATTTTCCATTTCCAAACATTTCAAGTTTTCAAACAGGTAATGCCTTCGTAGAAAAAAGTACAGATGAAAATTTTGAGAAGAAGAAATTTATGTTTATTGGTTTAGGAGTGCAAGCTGCTACACACAATTTTCACTAGAAACTTTTCAAGCCTTTATACTAATTCTTATGACTCATTGGACAAGGTATCTACAAAATTTCGTAATGAAAAAACATAATATTTTTCAAACATTTCACGATGAAGGGAGGTAAAATTTTCCTTTTTATAATATTTTTTCTATCTCGCGATAAAATCAATTGACAAAATTTCAAATAAAGTAATTCAAAATTCTAAAAAAAGTAGAAGAGTAAATTAAAGATTTCAACGTTTGACCGAAAAAAAATAAAAAAGCATAACATTTTTATATTTTCAGGGTGTCTAACATTTGTTGAGCAAAAAACTTGACTAAGCTTGAACTTTTTGCATGACTTTTTTCACTTTTTTATGGGCCACCCCTCCAAAAAAAATTTTACGAACAAATTCAAACAAATTTGATTTTTAAAAAAATCACAATGAGCTTCTAAATTTAAATTTTTACGAACAAATTCAAACAAATATGGTTCAGAAAAAGTCGCAGTGAGCTCTTTTTTTTATTTAAATTATTTATTAAAGGATAAAGGTGGATGGAAATTTTTTCAATTTTTGAAAAATAAGCTTGGCTTTTGAGTCAAAAAGCTTGACTTTGCAAGGCTAGCTCGACTTCTCGGTCAAAAGCTTGACTTATCTTGACCAGCCTGACTTAGCTTGATCGTTAGACACCCTGATTTTTTTTTTTTTAAAGCAGGATGCAGAACTGCTAAACACCTCGTAAAAACCAATATTTAAAAATTATGATTTTCAAGAACAAAATAATTTTTTTCAAATTTCTATTACCATTTTGGATGAACGTCTTATTAAAGAAAAAATTAAGTAGGTTGGTGATTTTTTTCCTATTTTTTTTTTTTTATTTCGAATTAGAATAGCGTTCCAACTCTTCATTTCTTCTCGCCCAATTTACCCAATATTACACTAATTTTCTAATTTTTCACATGTTCTGTTTCTAATTTTTCAACTTTTCGCAATTTTTGAGACGAAATTCTCAATATTTGAATTACTTTTCAATCTACGTTAAAAATCTTGACTTTTTTCGACTTTCTCAACCTGGTAGACCCCGCAAAACACCAAAAAATCTCACCAATGCACTCAGTCTCTCGTCACAATACACATGCAATTTCAATCACCAACGAAAATGATCTCATGACTCACCTGGCTGAACCATTTCCGTGGGGCTGTAGTAATCCAAGGCGATATCAGTGGACGAAAACGACGGAGTGGGCGACATCGGTTCGCAGCATTCTCGGACGGATCCTTCGCTGGCCAGCGCCGCGTCATTCGTGATCACCAGCACGAAAATAAACTTCCACAAGAATTTGCGGGCTACGCGATCGCGTGGTCCTGCACAAAGGTACATAGTCGTATTAATTACTCATCGATACGACCGTTTAGAAAAACACGTCGCCGGCGAACACGACGTTTTCCACGAGAAAATACTTATACCACGAATAGTCGTAGAATGCGTACGCGAAAAAGCACGTGCTCGAGAACGTAATTATTACCCATTCGGCGCGACGATAATCGTCGAAGGGTAAAAGGTTGCCGACGTAACCGCACAACTGATATGCACTGTCACTACGTTAAATCGGCGTCCATAACAACTGGCCTGTTTTACAACCCTATTCGCGTGCTGACTTGCGCGGTATCGTCAATTTCAAAACGTAGTATTACGATAAAGGGGTAAGCAGGTAAGGTATAAAGAGGCATAGTGTACTACTAATACTCGAACGAATTTTTTTCCTCTACCGACAGCCTTTTATCGCGTTAAGATACCAGTAAAAAGGTTTGTTTGACCATTCAAAAGTAACCTGATTTTTTTTTCGTGATTTTTTTCTCGTATGTAAATCGGTATTTTCCGCCGTCGTGTTCCTCGCAGCGCATAAAATACCTACGTATTATACGTACGTCTACTTATATGAGGATCCATTCAAACGTTAAATTCGCCTCGGTTAGTGTTCGAGTCGAATGAATATATTCATTTTTCTCCTCTCGTCTGTTTTTGTATTCGACTATTTTTCAACCTTTACGAATGATCTTTTAATTAATTTCCCAGGTATACGGAATATTTTTTCATGACTAACAAAGGAGATATCCTAACTCGAAGTAAAATTCAGGCCGAAACAAAAATAAATTGAAATACCTACATCATAAAAGAACCCTAAATCCAAAATTTCAGAGGCCAATGTTCTTTTTTTCAATTTTGGCGAATTTTTGAATTTTCAAAATTACCCCCTCATCGACCTGAAAAATATAGAATAAAAATTTGATGTAATTAACGAAAAAATCTGAAATTTGGTAGGTCTGTATGTATTCTATTTTTGACCTCTCGAATCGATTGGAAGCAATCCCGAGACGTTTCGGGGCCTCCAGAAAATTTTGGAATTTTCCAGCATTGGAGTAAAGCCCTTGAAAATGGTCCATATGAACTTTAGCACCTATAACCGCGGATTACCCATATTGGTGACCTATTTGTATCGATTAAAGCAAAATTTTTCGAAATTCATAATTTCGAGTTCAAATCCTTATATTTTGGCAGAAAATTTTCCTGGAAAAATTCAAAAATACGCCGACCGTGTACGCCTTGAGGTAGAAAGCTGAAAGTTGATAAAAAAATCTTATTTGCGACGTCTGGAATCGATTGGAAGCGGTTTCGAGACGTTTCAGAGCCTCTAGAAAATTTTGAAAAATTCCAGGACCGGAGAAAAGCTCTCTAAAAATAGTACATTATGAACATTAGCACTCATAATCGCAAACAGGCTTGGGTCGTTCGTTCAAAAAGTGAACGAAAGTTCGTTCATGTTCACGAACGAAACGCCAAACTGAACTGAACGAAATGAACGAACGAGTTTTTGAAAATGAACTGAACGCGAACGATGAACGGTTCAAAAAAAGAACGGACATGAACGAAACGAACGAACGAGTTTTCGAAAACGAACTGAATGTGAACGGTGAACGTTTCAAAAAAAATACGAAAATGAACGAAACGAACGAACGAGTTTTTGAAAACGAACTGAATGTGAACGTGAACGGTTCATATAAATGAACTGAACGTGCCTAACGTTCATTTATCGTTCATTTTTTCATGCAAAAGCTAAAAAGTATTGTTTTCATGGAAAAAGAGCAGTAAGTGAACAAAAAATTCGTTCAAGTCCTGAAGTTCATGAACGAAAAGCTAAAATGAACTGAACGGCAACGAACGAACGAAAATGTTGACAAACGAACTGAACGTGAACTGAACGCTTTCGTTCTTTTTTTGAACTGAACGAAATGAACGAACGACCATTTACAAAAACGAACTGAACGTGAACTGAACGTTTTGTTTTGATTTTTTGAACTGAACGAAATGAACGAACGACCATTTTACAAAAATGAACTGAACGAAAATGAACGAACGTGTGAGATTTTCAAAACGAACTGAACGTGAACGCGTTCACGAACGACCCAAGCCTGATCGCAAATTACCCAAATTGGTGACCTATTTGATCTAAAATGGGTTATCTGCCAATTTCCAGATTTTTATCTCAATGCATACGCTGTCGGCGTATTTTTAAATTTTTCCAGGAAAATAAAAAAAAATATGAATTTGAACCAGAGGTTTCGAATTTTGGAAAATTGTGATTTAATCGATCAAATAGGTAACCAATATGGGTAATCCGCGATTAAAGGTGCTAAAGTTCATATGGACCATTCTCATGGGTTCTCCGGTGCTGGAAAATTCCAAAATTTTCTGGGGGCTCTAAAACGTCTCAAAACCACTTCGAACCAATCGATTCGAGAGGTCAAAAAAAGGATATGCCAAATTTTAGTTTTTTTCGCTGATTAGATCGAATTTTCATATTTTTCAAGTTGATGAGGTAATTTTAAAATTTCAAAAATTCGTCAAAATTCAAGAAATGAACTTCAGCACTTGAAATTTTGGATATTTTTTTTATGACGCACTTTCGATTCATTTTTGTATTGGCTCAAAATTTTACTTCACATGATACCTCCTTGTAAGACACCAATTTATTTTGCCTTTTTTTTTGAAAATTTGAACGGATAGTACAAAAATTGTGTCCTCATCTGGTATAAATTTTTTCTCGATTCCACTTTTACTCCTCTTCATTTTTCCTTAAAATCTGACAGCACGTTTAAAAAAAATTAGAAATAAATTTTGATGAAAATAATTTTATGTAGGGTTTAAATTTGACTTTGAAAACCAATTTATTTTGAAAATTGACTTCGAAGTTTTTGAAAATCAATGAAGTGACGATTAATTTGAATTTTTCGATATTTTGAGAGGGCTTTCTTTCTCTCTCTATAGTGAAGTTTGAAAATCTGGATACAGGATCGAACGAGTTTGAAAATTGAAACCAAAAAATTCTTAATGATCGTATTCGTTGCTCCTCTTGATACATTTTCGCTGAATGTGTTGACGAAGAAGTTACTTTAAACCCGAACGCAAACTTGGGGACCGAAATTTAATTTTTTTTGACGTTTTGAGCGCGGTATAGAAATTCCTGTTCAATTCAAGTTGTCTTTTGAATCTGAAAGTGTTTGCTATTTTCTGGATTTTTCTTGCTATTTCTATAGGTACATTTTTCTTGTTTCATCGATCCATCAAAGTTTTTCCAAATCCTCAAATCTCTGATAAAATATCGAATAGTTACAGAAAAAGTCAAAATTTAGTCTCCAATATTTAATGTCTCAAATTTGGTCTCGCCTTATATAGATTGACCCCCTGCACTGTAACATATTAATGTTGAAAAGATTCAAGGTATCTAACCAAAGTTCATAATGAAAACATAAGATTTCAGCAGGACATTTTTCAAACAATTAATGTTTTTTTTTTGGAAGGTGTCAATAATTTCCTTTTTACACAATATTTTTTTCATCAGATGAAAAAGAAATATAAAATTTTCAAATGAAGTAATTTCAAAATTCTGAAAAAAGAAGGAGGATGAAAATTTTCCAAGTTTTATTGAAAAAAAAAAAACGGAGAAAAATGGGAGACAATTCAACATTTTTGACGAAAAACAGGACTTGGGACTTGTAGAATTGTTAGACACCTTGAAATTGATTGCCACTTTTTTTTTCAAATAGGTACATAAAAATTGAATAAATAAATATTGGGTATTCATTATTCAATACCAAAAATCAGAAAACTAACATTGAAAATCGAAATTCAAATATCAAAAATCAAATAGGAATAGGTTGGTACTCGGGGTTATAGTTTTACACTTTTTTTCGAAAGCTGAAGAAAATGGAAAGCCAGAAAATTATGCCCAGACCCCGGACCTCTAAACGACGAAGTAAAAATTCCACCCCATACTCCACGTTACCCCTCCATGCCGGACCCTAAAATCTGACCATGTTCAAAAATGATTTAGTAGGTACGAATGTCTTTATCCAAAAATACCTATAACATCAATTTTTCATCCGGGGTCCTTAAAAAATAACAATTTTTCATGTATTTTCAACATTTAAATAGTAAAAAATCGGAAAAAATTTTCCTTAAAATGATATTAAACGAATATTTTAATAATAGCGTAAATTTTGTACGCTTTTTCCTTAATAAGTTGAATTAAAATATCCATACTCTCTCATAATTTCGAGAAACATTTTTTCGATTTTTTGCTGAATATTAAAACTTTGTTTAATATCATTTTAGGGGAAAAAATTTTCATTTTTTTCTATTTTTTACTAAAAAAATCATGAAAAATTGATATTTTATGAGGACCCCTGAAAAATAGGATTATGATTGAAAATGGGTGCCAATGGTATTTCTGGATAACTAAAGAAGAAACATACATATTAAAACCATTTTTGAAAAAAATAATTTAGCCAACCTCCTCGTGATATCTTCTGAATAAAGCTAGTAGGCTGAAAAATCAACTCGTACATACTTACTCCAAAAAAAAGGGAATAAATTCGTACATACTCTGGAAAAAAATTGGAATCAATTCGTACATATACCCCAAAAAAGGTGAGAATCAATTCACCCAATTCTAAATTCAGAGAATCAACTCTTCAACTCCTGGATTTCAGGGGTTCAAAACCTTCCATAGGTCACCCATTTTTTTCAATTTTTTCAAATGATTTTTTTTTCAACTTTTCAACTACTCGCAAAATAAGGAAGGGGATACGAGATAGTCATACTGACCATTCAATCTTCCTAAAACCCAGATCACATTTAACACCTAAAATTAGTCAGCGACGCGAGAAAGAAATAGCCCTTCGAAAAAATAACCGCGACGTCGTCGATCGTAACGTTGAAAACTTGAAAAAAAAAGACTACCGCAACATTACTCAAAAATTACGCTAATACGCCGCAAAACGAGAAACGACAGAACGCAGAAAGGGAAAAACAGGAGGAAAAAAATCCTCGCAAGATTTATAATTTATCGTCGATAAAAAGCTCATCTTAGGCGAGGAGCTGGCGGAAAAATATGAAAGCGGCTCGAATAATAAGTTTCGGTTCGTACACGTAATGACCTTTGAACACCGACGGTATATAATGATTTAATCGGCGCTAATAGAGCTGCGGTATTAAACAGGAGATGAAGAGTCAGAGTTTTTGTTTTTGGAAGCGATGTTGGGAAGCCTATGTACGTTGTAGCGAAAAACGTACGTGCTTCATCATCTTAACGTGTTTTTCATTTGACACCAACTTTTACGAGTATCCGCGCCTTCATCGTTCAATTTATCAATTTTAATTTTTCAACTTTTCAAACATGGCCAAAGATACGTCTACGTACAGCCTTAACGTATTTATTTTGGCGTGGTCGCGACGCCATTACAGGTTCGAATTTCGGCGCCGCAACTTTCATCGTTTCGCTGGATGAGTGATTTGATGGACAAATGGACGTTTGGATGAAGGATACGGTACCTGTGATGGCTACGCACCGCGTCAAAATTTTCATTAGTTTTCGAGTCGAAAATTTTTCAACGTTGGGGGCAAATGAAGAAAAGGGTTCTTTTAGTTTAATTAGGTATTCTTTCTATTATTTTACAGCGTGTTTCATAAGTGCCCTATCAACATGCATCTCTTCTAACATGGGGAGTAGGAACTCAAGTAAGTCTATTTTAAATTTTTCGGCAATCAGTTGAATTTTTAAAAAAATTTCAATTTTTGGAAGTTTGTCTGATTCAGTTTTTTAAAATTTACAAATCAAGTGGTTCATTTCTCAATGATTTTTTGATCTTTCAATTTTTGTAATTGAGTTTACTGGAGAACAATTCTCTCGAAAAAAAACAATTGTTTAAATTTCTAATTTGTTCGAAAAATTTTCAATTTTTCTCAATTTTTTGAAGCTTATTCAAACATTTGATTTTTGACTTGTGAGATGGAATGATGAAGGCGGAGAAAGTTTTCGATATGAAAATTTGGCTTGAACTACAGCTTTATGTACTAGAATTGTAACAGAAAAAAATGAATTTTTGAATAAATTTACACTTGTGTGAATTCATGTTTTAAAAAATTAAGTATCAAAAGGAGCCTAATGTGATTTGATCGAAAATTACGAGAGGAAATGAACATCCTACTCTTGAAATGTTTTTAGAACTAGTCAGCTCCCAATTTTGGATCTCCAAAGAATCAAATTAGTCAATTCTTTAAATTGATTTGTAATAATCAAACAGATTTTTTTATTTTTGAAAAAGGCATACCTACCAATTTTTATTTCAAGGACACCTTTTCGTACTTCAATTGTGAAATATTAGCAGTATCGGAAACTAAAATTTCAAAAGTAGGTAGGTATGTACTCAATTTCGTAAAGAACTAAAAAAAAATAGCTAATGCCTCCATAATCAAGTGTTCGTAAATTTCACATTAGAAACAGGGATGGAAAAATCCATTGTATAAATAGTTCAGTTTGAAGTTGAAGATTCAAGTTTGCGGAACAAAAGGTTCGTTTTTGGTTCAAGTTTCAAGTTCAAGAATATAAGTTCAAGTTTCTAGATTTTTTAAAACCAATTTTTTAAACTGATCTCGACAGAAACCCTGGAATTGAAAATTATCTTTAATTCAAAGTTGCAAAAAAAATTGAATTCAGAGAAAATTTCAAAAAATATACACTCAAGTCGAAATTTTTTTAAGTGAAAATTGGGATTTTTTTTAAAATCTGAAATGAAAAAAATTTTGAGAAAATTTGACTTGAAAAATTTTAGAGTTGAAAAATATTTTGACAATGAGTTGGGTGAAAAACTTTTAACCGTCTTTTGGTCGCTTCGATGATTTCGTCGAAGATAGGTGGACGGGTCTCCGACTCAATACCTCGAAGTCTGAGTTCACTCAACGCATGTCCGTGTACCTGACACTTTGCTTGGACTTTTCTCGTAGAAATAAGAACACCAATTCGCGATCAAATTCGTGTAATTCAACTTTTAATTACACACACGAATAGCACAAATATAAAAGCTCAAAGAGCACACGAAAAAAGCACAAAGTGCAAACGAATAAACTCGTACACGTGAGTAATAATAGCGATACGATAAGCTTTCGCTCGCGATATACGTATAGGCTAGTAAAAGTTCCGAAGAATACTAGACCGAGCTTACGAAGCTCGAGTGCCTCGTACTCCGTAAGCACCGGTTGCAAGACAGGAAGGGATGAACTTTTGTAGGTCTGTCATTGGTTAAAGTCGATGGAGATAGGAGAAAGTTGACTCGTATTCGTCAGAAATGACGGCATACGAGACGAAGCTTTTCCCCTCGGTCGAAAGTTCGAAAGTTGTAAACAAACTCGCCGACAAAGCAAGTTGTTTACGATAAGTATTTTAGATAGGCATCTCAACGTAGCCGAAGCTACGTTGGGCCTATTGTACCGTACGTCGCCAACGCGATAACCGGTACCATAATTTGAAAATATCCATCGACTAATACAATGGACACAGAAATAATTCTCGTATACGTATACGAATAGGTACCTATTTGTCGTTGCCGACAAAAGGGTACGTATTCGTCTACGCAAATACGATGTCCAATGGCGCAATTTAGGTAGGTATTAAAGCTACCGCTTCATTGCCCCCACGAGATTATGTTGAAATAAATATTCTCGGGAACAACCTTAGCTTCGAATTGCGACATTGGACCACAGACGACTACCTGAGTCCATTCCTGCCCCTCCCGAAGAATATGACATTGAAACATGACATAATGCACAAAGCGAAATATAATGCATAGAAATCAAAACAACATGTTCAATACATATTACAATACATTGGGAAAAATCGAATTTTCCGACATGGGCGCTGAAATAACGCAAAATATTACCGATAAACGTAACATTTACATATCGCACCGACACATATACGTACAGGAACTTTGACAATTGAACATAAAAAACGTGTACAAATTCAAAGTAACCTAAAATCTAACGAAACATTACAAAAAGTAACATTTGATCGCCTAAGAATAAATATCACAGTTTACAAAACATGAAAAAAATATAATGGTCCTATTCATGAAGAATACGACCATCCAAATTTGAAATAAATTTAATCGAAAATGACCTTTATGACTTTTTACAAATTGAAAAAGTTACGGACTGTAACAGTCGTAAGCTCTTTCCCCTACCTAGCTTTTGGCCAATTTTCGATTCCATCAAAATTTACAAATAACAAATTTGGATTTAAAATGATAAAAATTTCCAAAAAAGGAACATGAAATTTTATCCCTAACAATATTTACAACGTAGGCTAAAACAACATGACATGAAATATTTGCAAAATATGGAAAAAATTACAATATTCTGCCATGAATATCATTATTAAAAAATAAAATAAACACGCCGCATAGCGACAAGAATACATAATATCAAAATTAAAACCGTTCATACGAACAGAAAAAGCCTTAACCTAAGTTTAAAACCTGGTTCAAAAATGAAACCACAAAAAAAAACATGATAAAATACGCATAGCGCAAAAATAGATAAAATGCATTTCAAAAAAATTAAATCAACATCGAACGTTACGAACGATATTGAAACGTACATGACGAAAACTTTACCGACATTTCTACCTACATGATCTCGAATGAAAAATAAATTAATCTAAATAGAACAGGAACATTTTGACCAGAGGAACAAGAAACAATAATAGTAAAAAAAACAAAAACGGAAAATACGACCAGAACTACGTCACGTAGACGTACAGTGCTACCACTACGTGATCGCACCGTACGCCACGTTACTAGCCGCTGAAAAGCTCAACCTGAGTAACAAAAATCAACAAACTTGTTGATAAACACACGAAGAAATCTTTTTTTGGTGAAGCAAGCTTCAATTTTTCAAAATTATAAAATGTTTTTTGGTGAAGTTTTCTAAAATTAATGAATCAAAATGTTTCCCTACAGCCTTAGGTACCCGACGCAACCGAATCCACGTAGATCGGTGCTTTTTTACCCAAACTGTTATCGATATTCAAGATCAAAACGTAAGTAGCAATATTTTCGCCGGTAAATTTACAAAAATAAATAGAAAAACTTCGTGCAAGTGTAAAATGCAGAAATAAATGGTGCACTTGCAATGAATAAACAATCCATTCATAAATATTTACAATGTGACGAGTAAGTACTCGTGCGCCGGTATGTTTTCTATGGACTTTACGGTCGCATAGAAAATCATCCAAGCAAACATACCGGAAAATAAGAAATACCGGTATTAAACATAATAAATGGGTGAATTTTAATTAATAATTACCACATTCGATCGTAACATCGTAAGACCAACTTAGCACATGCACGACATCGAATGGGTTTTGACATAACCGTGAAACTGAACTCTATACTCGAATCGGTTGGACACCCAGACAGAAAAATAATTACAGAAAAATAAATAGAAAATATTTTCCAACCGATCGATTCGTGAAATTATAAGAATACCGGACCCGTTTTGACTTTAGCTTGTTGTAGTTTTTTATTCGAAAAAATAACTCGAGCAAGCTCGATAGACCTTTTCATAAAAATAAAGGAGAATAAAAAACATAGAAAAATTTTGTATCTTTCGCCATAAACTACGTTCGAAATTGCCAAAGAAAATAAAATTGATCGCAGCTGCGATAGAAACCTAGTTACCATATAGAATAAGTTTAATTATAAGAACGTAACCAACTCCAGTTACCATTTTTTAATATTTTTTTGTGTTTTCTGTTTTTTGCTTTTTTTTTTTTTTCTTTTTTTCTTTTTTGTGATTTTTTTGTAACTTTATAGAATAAGAAAACGAAAAATCAACTCCTATTCGTCGACCGAGCTGCAGATAAAGGATCTACGAAGCCTAACCGATTCAGATATGGCAAGAACATCAAAATTTTGGCAATACGAGAAGAAAAACATACATAGATAGAAAAATAGAAAAATAAGAAAAAAATAATCGTCGTTCGTCGTCGTCGTCGTCTACTCTATCAGCGGAGAAGAAAAATTTTGTACGTGGCATAATACGTAGCACACGATACAACACAATATACATGGAAAAATAAATAAATAGAAGAATGCACGTAAAAAAAACAAGACTAGAAAAGAAGAAGAAAAAAAAAAAAATCGATCCGAAGCCGCCCAGCAGCAACGAATGCAAATCCTCTAACTATATAGCATAGCCATTTTTTGTGACCAGCGAAATTTTCGATTTTTAAACCAAAATAACTACCCATCAAAAACCTAGTATCTTGCCAAATTCGTAAAGGACGAATATTTCTGACTAGATATACACGTGCAAAAACATACATAGAAAATAGAAATAGAAAAATATAGAAAAATATCAAAATAGAAAAGTATCACAGATAGAAAAAACTATTTACAAAACGAGAACGAAACAATTTTCGACACCGAAGGTACGCATCAAAGAACCGAGAATCGAGCATAGTAACAATAAATCAACGATACCTTATTCGTCGTCGATATCGATCACTTCGACGAGATCTTCATCTTCATCAGCTTCGACGTCGTCCACTATGATGAACTCGTCGTCGCTAATTTCCAATTCTTCGCCTTCGAACGGCCTATTATCGTTCGCCGGTGCTGGAGCGATATTACCCGTTCTGGCATATTCCTTCGCCGATTCAACGATCGCAGACAACAGCTCCGGGGCTACGGCTTGACCGGTCATCCTATCGACGATTCGTTCGGTCTCCCGCAGCTCCGCCTCCATCTCCTTAATCGTCTTGTCCCTCCGGTCGATTAGCTTGAGGAGCGAGCGAATCTCCATGTTCTTCGCTCGACAAGCCAGATCGAACCGAGGGATCAGATTGCTCTCCGGCCAATCGTTCGCCTCGCACTCCTCGAACTCATCCGGCCACACCGATCGCAGGAAGTCCGGGTGACATACCTTGAAGCACACCGGACATAACACTGCGGTCGAATGCCAACGTTCGAGGCAGTGCCAGTGTCCAGCATGACCACACGTCGGGTAGTAACGGATATCCATTACCCCCTCCGGCGCATGCTGAGACACCTCGAGGAGACTTTTCAGGCAGATGGGGCAACCAGCTACCCTCGAAGACCTCCTCGAGTGCGCCGACTCTGGAGAAGCATCGGAAGATGGAGGCTCCGACGACGACGACGAGGGTGATCCAGCTGCTTCCGCCATCTTAACAATCGAAAACGTAGGACCTTCCTATTAAAGATGCGCGGTTGCTGCCCAGCGGAGATCTCCCTCTCGGGCTCCTCAGCGTCCCTCTTCCTAATCGAAGACCTCGGCGAACGTCTGCCAAATTGTCACCGGTAATCTCGACTTCTATCTCGTTCCCGTCCTCCGACGCCGAATAGCTATCGCTGATGGATCTGGGCCTCGCCGGAACCGAACGATGCGGCGTAGACGTATCTGGCGATACCTGCAGCGTGCGAACCCTGTTTAACGCAGGAATCGAACCTTCTTCTGTCTGGGAACCGACGTCTCTCGTTGCAAAAACCCTGTCGGCCCACAATAACGCAGCGTGCTGATTCTTAGCGCGAAGATATTTTGACCAGATGGCCCCGACGACGCAAATGCAGCAGCCTGAAACCCACGCGTTCTGCGAAATCGCCGCCACAGCCAACAACACAATCTCGACTTTACCCAGGCAAATTCTTGTTGGACTTGGATCCATCAAACTCAAATTACCGCCTAGATCGCACATGTATATTCGATTAAAATTACGCAAATTATGAATTATCGATACAATCGCGCTCATAAATATTACATGAAATTCGAAACTTACGTGAAAAAATAAAATACACCCGCTTCAACGACGACGACGACTCACACCCACGCGTACCTCAAAATCGGCAAAAATCGTGCTATCCCAGAAAATAGGATTTCGCTGGAAAATAATACGGCCGGAAAAATCAAAGAACCACAGACGATCACCGAAAGCAATCGCTATTAACACCTCCGAAAAGGCCACCAGCATCAAAAAATTTGCACGCCGAAACAAAAATAGACTAGAAAAAATTGACTAGAAAGGTACGAAAAAACGAAGGTACGACTTGGACGAAAGATACTTGACAACAAGCGCAAAACGGCGGGAGCACAGTTTACGTAGATCGACGAGAACCTAGGTATCGCAGTCCGGACATCGGCCCGCAGTCCGATTCCTCCCTACTCTACCTATCAACCCATCTTATTGGTTGGCAATTGCCACCAACGTCAAAATTACGAGCCTAAATTTAAGAAATAGTTACCTATCACCATTTTCTGGCCTAGGTTTAGCCTATTCAAGACGATATAATTCAAATGTAACGGTTTTTTCGTATTTGGCTTGCCTTTCTTCGCAGCCTCACCGTTCGTTTTCTTACCTCGTTTCGAGACTATTTCTTTGGCTTCGCCTATTAATTTATCTAGCACAGACGTGCTCAAATTTTTGCGAAGGGCTTCTTCCAAAATTTGCCCCTCGGCTTTAGAAATATAATATTTTTTATGTCTTTTTCTGACATCATTATAGGTATCCAGAAGTTGCTCAGTCCCATCGAGCTCGCCTTCTGAATCAGAAGAGATAGGTAATTTTTTCCTATCTGCTTCAACTCGCTTTTTAGCGATAGACTTTGCCAATTTTTTTACAGGCTTTTTTATCGTTTTAGGAACAAAATCATCGTCAGAGTCATTTGTCCAAATTTTCGCTTCATCCAACACATTGAAATTCGTCTCATCAAAATCGATCGAATTGTTGGATTCATTATTTGAACGTAATATTTCCCGCCTTTTTGCTCTCGTCAACCTCCCTTCCACCAAATCGGTTTTAGGTAAGCTTTCAGCGAATTTTGAATCAATCTGTAACTTCGAAATAGGATTAGAACCTATTCTAATTGAATTTTGTGCTTTCAGACTTTCGCTGGACGAAACTTGCAAATTTTCATTGTCCGAATCGGAATATTCGAACGTGGTATCGATACCAGAATCTACCTGCGGTGTATTAACGTTCTCATTATCTGTTGTCAGATTATCAGATTTATTCGTAAGTACAACGGGTGCATTATGCCCCAGTTCACTATCTTTTTCCATTTCTTTCAACTCTCTTTCCAATTCCTTTTCTACCTCATCCATCACATCATCCGGTTCTTCAAACGAATTTTCTAACGCTTCGTTTATCTCTCTCTCATTTTCTACCGTAGGAGCTGTATTTTAATTCCCATTCTCTCGTTCACACGTAGAAAATCGTTTATTCTTTCTTGTATAGACCTCGTATCCAGTAACGACTGGCACCTCGGTTCGGTTTCGCATTCGTTTAATTGGTCCTTACTTAAAAACATAATAATCTGTCTCGCGTTTACACATTTCTCGTCGGTTATACCTGCGTAATCTTGCACCGAGTAACAATTTGCACCATGCGAACATCTTACTACGTACGGACCATACCTTCTTTCTAGTAATTTCTTGCTTATCAATTTATCAGCACACGATTGTCTGTGTGCTTGAATCAAAACCAAATCGCCTTCTTCGTACGGAATTAAATCACCGTGTGATTTATTGAAATTTTGTTCATCAAAAATTCGCATCTGTTTCTTTTTTTCGCGAATAAAATTTTCCATCGCTTGTTCATCGGTCATTTCGTCAATTCTCGCGACCTGCACCTCGTACGTATAAACTGATTGCCTGGCCAATTGGTCAGCAAGCACGTTCATATATTCGTACCTTCTCGCGAAAACATGTTTTACTTCACACCTATCAAATTCTCTTCTCAATTTCAAAATATCTTGGAAGATTTCTTTGTGATAAACGTCTTTTTTCGCGTAGTTTTTCCAACTTCTGGCTTTCCATCTCACAGCTCCTTCGTTAATCGCGTAAACAGTATATTTAGAATCGGTCAAAATTTTCATTTTTTTAATTCCTTTCGCGATACCTATTTCCATAGCCTTTTTCACCGCTATAATTTCCGCTAGGTTATTAGTGCACCGATATTTATCGTGACTAATCCTCTCTGATATATTATAGGACGAATCCGGTGAAAAACAAATTCCTATGCCTGCGATTGCCCCTTGTTTCCCATTTTGGGCACAAGCGCCATCGACTACGACACGTGTATATCCATCACCATCGACGATCGTATGATTTGGATCCCATGGCATGTTTAGCACTTCGCTAGACGTTGTTGAGGGGAGTAAATTTTTATCTAAAAGTTCCCTCAACCTTTTCAATTCGTATTTGAAATTTCTTTTATTTCTTTTTACAGGTAAATCGATTGTCAGAGATTCTTCGATTCCCCAACACTCATTCGGACAAATTCCTAACGCGTTTGGCTGATCATTTAATTGTTGCTCAACCTCCTCAACATACTCATCCCATCCTTCGTGAGTATATTTATCGTCTGGATAAGTTTTGTTAATTTTTACCCTTAATTTCTCACCTAAACATCTAAACACTCTCTCAATCGAACTACCTCTCGGTGAAAACGGTGACGTGTACGCGCATTTCACACCTTTCGATTTAATTAACTCTTTCCACTGTTTAGACGTAAATTGAGTCCCATTATCGGTAATAATTTTCCTCGGTAAAATGTTGTAATTTTTTAGAATTTCAAACATCTGATCCATTTTTTCTACGATCGTATTCGCGTTTATATTCGTTACCGGAAAAATCCAGACTTTTGAAGTAAAAATATCCTTAACCGCGAATAAATATTTTGTTTCTCCTTTAATAGCTGCGATAGGACCGCATATATCCGCAGATAGAACTTCTCCTTTATGGTAAGCTTCTACCTGTGCATATTGCAACCTACGCTTAGGACCGTAATTTTTGTTGATTTTACAAACGATACACATATTTGTGTTCATTTTTATAAATTTTAAAGCGTTGGGATGGAAATATAACTGTCTGAATATTAATTCCAGTTTATTTCCTCCAACATGGCCATAAATATCATGTAGATAATAAACAACGTCTCTGAAAAGATCCTGTGGCAGCACAGGTACCTTAGTACCATCGAAATATTTACGCCACAGCATCTCTTTACCGTTATCTTTCGTAATTTCATATTTTTTACCTACTCGATGCTTCGTTTGTTTCTGTCTTTCGGTCAAAAATTCGTCTTTCGGATCTAATTCTTCAAAAATTTTCTGACAAAAATCATCTTTCTTTTGCCAATTTTCCAAATCGCATAATAATTCTAACAAATTTTTCCTGAAATTTTGAATTTTGTTTAATTCGATAGGTTCAAGACCAGTATATTGAGTACTATCAGGATCAATAATGCTAATATTATTGATCGTTAGACTGTCATCTTGACCTGACCTAACTCTGTTAATTTCTGTTTTTGTTAATTTCAGATCATATTCAAGATCGTGACCGTTCAAGATCGTAATCCAATGAGCTGCTTTTCTATGCGTTTGCGCTAGGTCAGTATACTTTGAGATCAAACTTTTCAAGTCCGATCTCACGTGTACCTTCCTACCGTGTAGCCACATTTCAAGCCGTTTCAGCGAATAAGTCACCGCTAGCATATCTTTATCGGTAATCGTGTACCGTTTCTGATAATCAGTTAAATTTTTATCCAGAAACATAATAATACGCGATTCTCCTTCGACTTTTTGATACAGAACCGAAGAAATCGAATTTTCCAAACACTCAGTATACAACCAAAAGTCTAAACCATCGATAGGAGTACATAAATCAAAATTCTTACAATATTCTCGTTTTAAATTCAAAAAACGATTCATTTTGTTCTTCCCCCCATATGAATTCACTATCATTATGAGTTAACTTCATCATCGGAGCCGTAATTTCGTTATACTTAGGAATGAATCTTCTGTACAAATTAGTAAGACCCATTAACGTTTGAATATCTTTAACCGTTTTCAATTTGAAGACACCGTCTTTTGTGTGTTTTTCTTCAAATTGAAGTAATTTCTCGATCTTCTTATTTTGTTTACCTAGTTTTCCGGTCGATAGCGTAAAACCTAAATGTTTCGTAGAACTTTTGAATAAATCAGTTTTTTCAGCATTTAATTTCAAACCAAATTGTCTTATCGATTTTAGAACTTCTAAGATGTCCAAAACGTGTTGTTTGAAACCTTTATTTCTGACCAAAATATCGTCTACGTACGCAGTAATCGTTTTTCTTTATCGGGTAAAACGTTCGTAATCATTTTAATAAATTCGGCCGATGAAATTTTTTAAGCCGTAGGGTAGTCTTTCAAACTGATAGACTTGCCCCCTCGATTTTCGAAGCCGAAACAAAACTGTTTTCGAATATTCGTCTAAATTTTTGATTCCAAAAACCACTCGTTACATCGAAACTTGAAAAAAATTCAGCATCACCACACTTGGTAATGATCCCTATCTAACGTAGCTGTTCATTTGTAATTATTATGTAACTTTGGATTCAACATTTGGGATCCAAACATAAACGTAGCGAACCATTCGCTTTAATCCTGGCTAATACATTGTTAATATAGATCGTATCTGACGGAGTCACGATACCATCCCTCAACATATTTTTTAATTCCTTCTTTATTGCAGGCATCATCTTATTTGATGGCCTGTAATTCGGTCCCCTCCATTCCTCTTCATCATACAGATTGAAGTGAACCGGAGAACCCGTGTAGCAGCCAGGAGACTTAGAAAAGACGTCAGAAAAATCACTCAGCAAATTGTAAGCCCAGCTTACGCATTTTTTCGAAATTTTTCCTTGTTTTTCATACGCGTTTAAACCTTCGTATAATTTTTTCAGGAAAACTTCAGCCGAATTGTCAGGTTCCGGCACATCGTCCGGACCATCGCCTTTCGCACTGGTATGTTTCCTCATAGTGTTATTGATCTCATTACCGTAGCTTCTAGCCGGTCTAATAGTATTGACTTTCAACGACCCCGAATACTCCTCCTCCGATAGGTAAGGAAGGTATTCCTTCTCTGTTGCGTTCTTCGGTAGGCAATAAGCATGACGTTTTTTGATACGCGGTTCGATACCTAATTCAGTCATCGATATTCTACCCATTATAAAAACCTGGTTGCACTTAGGCAACATATAAAATGGTACGTTTATCTCGTACCTCCCAAAATTCATATCGACGAAGAATAGGCAATGTAATGTTTCCACGATCTGGTCGTCAGCTAATTGTACCTCGATTAATCTATTCAATTTCCTAAATTTACATTTTTCAGGATATTCTTTAAAAAGTAACCTAGCTGTTTCGTAGGCCATGACGTTAGGTTGAGCACCTGTGTCGAGTTGAGTAGGAAAAACTTTTCCACCTATTTTCGTCGGCACTACACAAGTAACTCCGGCGTCGCGTCCGAAACAATGAACGCCATTTTCCTGATCGATTACGTCAGGTGACACCTTCTGGGTGTCTATGGAATTCACTGCCTGGACTGACGGCGCAGCTATATCCTGCGTAGGCTTCTCGATGGAAAGTAATTCACTCTTCTCTCCGGTGATGCTCTCTAACTTCTCAGCCACCGAAATCAGCTCTGCTCTCAAATCATTCTCCTCTTTCATAACCTCTATATCTCTCTTGATGTCCTCAGGAATTACAGAGTCATCCTTCAATTTTGATTCAGAAATCTTAACAGAACGATCAATTCTACCAACTACGTTGCCCTCCTCATCTTTAACTTCCTCCGAAGAACGCGCGGAATGAGAAATAGTCACCCTCTCAGGCTCAGCTGGATTCGTACTTTTCGGTACAACCGAATTCATAAATTTAAAAGTTTCCGTTTTCACGTCTTCAAAGATGAATTTCGATGGGAACCAACGCTTAAAATATTTGTTATAATAAAACTTCGACCTATCATATTTTACAAAATAATTCTTGTCGTGTTTATAAAATAATTGACCAGTTCGTTTCGATCTTTCTGTTTCAGCGAACAACATCGATGGTGCTGCTGAAAAATGGACATTACCTAATTTCTCAAGACTGTAGAACGCACGTTTGTACGCCCACAGCCTGCTCAACGTTACAGCGAAATTTTTCCTACGTGGCTTCACGATAGGAAATAAAACAACGATATCGGACGCACCCTTCGCTAGGAGTAGGCGAACGATCTTTTTCATCATCGGAAAAACGTACTTATTAGGGAAGTTACCTAAGTTCATTTCCCTTTGACCCATGGACAACAATACTTTTGTCGACTTTAATTTTACAGATACGAGCGCCTCATACAGACTGTGAAGAGATAGGTTTTCCTTCAAGTATGGAGTCGTATCGAGCCCCGCCGGATTTGAAGATAGATTATGTCTCGCAAGATAATATGCAATCGAATCGCCTATTATCTGCCTATCTCCAGCCGTATAATGGGCAACCCTTTTTTTATGGCCTACTGGCTCGTACCTGATACCTCTGCGTTTTTTGGAACCGCAGAGATACTGTTCACCGTTACCGGAGTGGCATTCGATTGGCCAGCTGTGCTTGGACTAGCGTTGTTATTCGCTTGACCATTTCCAGCGTTGCCATTATTATAATTGTTAAAATTACGATTACCGAACGTACGATTATCATAATTTCTATTTCCACGATATCCCTGATTGTCATTATTATTATTACGTCTATAATTACCCCCCACCGTTTTGGTTGTAATTATTCCTATTACCGTTGTTTCTGTACGAATTGTCCGAGCCAGAGTTACCAGAATTTCTATTATTCCCCTCATTCGGAGCGAAACTTTTCCTAAATCTATTTTTGTAATTGTCGTTATTATTATTATTCGTGTTAGTTCGCGATTCGTTATTATTATTTGAATTGCCTGTCGAACGTACGTCTTGTGACTGCTTGTTCTGTTGGAAATTCGAATTTTGGCCGCCTTGGTTCGATTGACCAGTGTTACCAGCGTTCGAATTGCCAAAAGTACTCGCATTATTCGACCAGGACTTTCTCAACGAATTCTTATTTGCATTTTTACTAAACACGTCAAGTAACCTATTATCCTCTTCACAATTCTTCATTACTCGGCTCGCTTCGTCCAAAAACTGATATGGTGAATTAAACTCATACCAGCTAATTCTATTCAACCACCATTCGGGGAATTTCGAAATTAACTTATTTATGACGTCCTTTACTTCCTTGTTATTCATATCTTCGATCGTCGTAGCCCATAATTCTAACTCTAACATCAATTCCTTCGCAGTGGTACATTTTTGTGACATATCCATATTACAAAAATATTCCCACGCTTCGTTCTTTTTTGCACGACTCCAAAATTCTTCTAAAAATTCGTTTTTGAATTCATCGTATTCGACAAACATACTCGACTTTCCTTTCCAACTTTGCGCACCGTCCCATTTTAATAACTGTCTCATCAAATTCGCTTTCTCGGTCAATGAAACATTCGGGTACGATTTCATAAAATTCTCAAACAGAGTAATGAATCTCGTAGGGTGATGGTAATTCGCTCCGTTGTACTCGATACCGTTTTCTCTCAATTTCTTTGCTTCTAAATTCGTATCCTTGATAATGCTGATCGTTCCTACTGAACTTCCTCTCTCAGATTTTTCCTCGCACGCTTTCAATCTAGTTTCGTAACTACTTACTAACGCACACAAGGTCTTTCGATTTTTTTCCTATAACCAGACCTTTCTGTTTCATACGTTTTAATAACTTCTTCCATCTCTCCTATTATATCCTCGTAACCTCCCTTGTCGCTCTGGGGATTTTCGATAAACTTCTCTCAAATTTCCCTTTTTTTTCTTCCTCGTAATCGGCCCTTTTGACTTTTCCCCTGGGTTTAAACGTGGCTTTTTATCACCCAAAGTCAATCCCTTTAAAATCTGCCAAACGCTCTGAAATCCTCATTCTGTTTTTCCTGTACGCTCGAAATTTTCGTGTCCAGATACGATCTCACTTCCGATACTTGTTTTACCGTTTCTAACTCGTTATTCGTAATTCTCGTATTAATTTTATCGAAATCTTTTTCAAAACCATCAATTTTGCCTTTTAATTTGTTACAGTTGCCAGATAGCGCTTTGTCATCAACTTTCATCGCTCTCAATTCAGCAACGACCACTTCGCCAAAAATACCGATTTTTTCGAATAAAGGATACGATGTTTCAGTCCTATCTAATTTTTCAATATCAATTAATTCAGTTGTAAAAACCATGCTTTTCTTAGCTTTATATTCCTCGCGTTTTTTCTTTTCCTCAATTTCATCCCTACGTCTGTTTTCCTCACTCGAATTTTCCGTACCGTTCGTCATTTTTCTAGCCTCGATTAATTTTCCTAGTTCGCTAATATTCAGTCTAACCGTCCTACACGATTTTCCCGCCGATTTTGGTGTACTCGTGGAATCAATTGTGAAAATATTCACTTACAAAAATAAATGGACAGAAAAACCTTACAGAATTTCGTCTCTTAAAAATACACGAACCAATTCGAACCGAGAAAGAAGATCGCTTAACGTTAACCGCACGAATTTAAAAATTATCGAATAAAATAACGATACCAGATGTACGTTCGATGATTCAAAACGCTGACTCGTAGAGATGAATTTTCGCTGAGTCGAAAAAAAACCGCTGAATCTTCTCTCGACGACTTTTTCCACCACCAGGTGACTTCTCGAATTTTCCTCCGGAAAATCCTTGAAGAAATCCGTCAAAAGAACCCACGAAGTTCGGGCGCCAATGAGTTGGGTGAAAAACTTTTAACCGTCTTTTGGTCGCTTCGATGATTTCGTCGAAGATAGGTGGACGGGTCTCCGACTCAATACCTCGAAGTCTGAGTTCACTCAACGCATGTCCGTGTACCTGACACTTTGCTTGGACTTTTCTCGTAGAAATAAGAACACCAATTCGCGATCAAATTCGTGTAATTCAACTTTTAATTACACACACGAATAGCACAAATATAAAAGCTCAAAGAGCACACGAAAAAAGCACAAAGTGCAAACGAATAAACTCGTACACGTGAGTAATAATAGCGATACGATAAGCTTTCGCTCGCGATATACGTATAGGCTAGTAAAAGTTCCGAAGAATACTAGACCGAGCTTACGAAGCTCGAGTGCCTCGTACTCCGTAAGCACCGGTTGCAAGACAGGAAGGGATGAACTTTTGTAGGTCTGTCATTGGTTAAAGTCGATGGAGATAGGAGAAAGTTGACTCGTATTCGTCAGAAATGACGGCATACGAGACGAAGCTTTTCCCCTCGGTCGAAAGTTCGAAAGTTGTAAACAACTCGCCGACAAAGCAAGTTGTTTACGATAAGTATTTTAGATAGGCATCTCAACGTAGCCGAAGCTACGTTGGGCCTATTGTACCGTACGTCGCCAACGCGATAACCGGTACCATAATTTGAAAATATCCATCGACTAATACAATGGACACAGAAATAATTCTCGTATACGTATACGAATAGGTACCTATTTGTCGTTGCCGACAAAAGGGTACGTATTCGTCTACGCAAATACGATGTCCAATGGCGCAATTTAGGTAGGTATTAAAGCTACCGCTTCAACAATTTTTTTTTAAAGTTCAAAAATAAAAAAATTTGAGAGAAATTTTAAGAATAAAAAAGTTTGAAAAAATAAAAATGAAAAAAATTTTAAGAAAAAAAATAGAGAAAATTTGAATTTTGAAAAAAATTGGATACGGGGCGATACAATTTACAATCAGCACATGCAAATTTCCTTCGCATAATGTTTATTGTAACCTAATGAAATCCATTTTAAAAAAAGACAAAATAAATTTACTTCGCTGAAATAAAAAAACAATCACGACATTTCATCGTTTTTTTTTCAATTTGGTTTCTGTTTCGATTTTCAATTTCTTATCTTTGTTTACGAGACAACCAGAAGGATTTTTTATACTTTTTTTTTCTGGGGTTCTAAGAATAAAAACAGAATTTCGTAACAAAAATTACTTCTAATATCTGACCATATATGGTCTTTGACGAACCACAGATAAACCGTTGATAAGGCAATTACAAATTATTCCCCCCCCTCCCGAATCCGGAGCTGAGCCAGAGAGTGGAGGGAAGAGGGCGAGGGCCCTCTCCGTGTGATTTTTCCGAAGCCAAAGGCATTTTTATGAAAATCCCAGAGCCGGCCGGAGTCACTTTTATAAAAGTTTCGGAGCCGGAGCCAGAGCCGGAGGCACTTTTATAGAAATCTCTGAACCGGAGCCGAAGGGCCCCCTCAGGGCGTTTTTTTTGGAGCCGGCGCCAGAGCCGGAAGCACTTTTATAAAAATCCTGGAATCGGAGGCACTTCAATCGAAAACCTAGAAGCCGGGGAGACCAGACCCCCTCCCTCCGGATCCCTGCCACTCCACCCAACCACTCAATCATAAGACATTTTCATGCTGTGATCCATTTTCATGTTTTGTTTCTATGATTTCATTTCTTCTTAAATTTTCGAAGTTAGTAAATCATTTAGTTTTTTGGTAATTTTTTTTCGGATTTCAAACTTTTTTAAAATAAAATTTCAACCGGTGGTCAAGTGTTTAAAAAATTTTCATTTCACGAACAAATGTTTGAAAAACTAACTACATTTTTACTACCTGAATAAAAATTTTTATCGCTGGGCATTTTGGCTTTCGATTATGTTTTTCACTCGATTAAATTGAAATTTTCTCATTTAGTAAAAAAAAAGGGTTTAAATGCTCCGTCAATTTTTACTTCAATTTTTCAAAAATTCGCCACGCATGGGAACATTATCAACACACCTTTTCCAAACAGTTTTTCGCCATCACTAACCCACTGTCAACTTCCAATGTGTCAAAATTGACAAGAAGTGAAAATTTTTTACTGCGTGAAAACTCTGTATAAATAGGCTACAAAAAAAAAAAAAAAAAATAGAATGAACAGGGCAGTTTATTCCTCATGTTTTCGTTTTCACACCTTAAACACAGGCAATACTTTCAACACACTTGAAAAAAAAAACTGGAACATTTTTCCACTCGTTTTCTCGAACGATACTATTTTTAATTAAATATTTTTCCAAAATGGGCAATTTTTTTACCATTCAAACACGAGAAAAAATTGAACAAAATTCACCTAAAGGTAAATTAAAGCTACCTGTTTGAAAATTTTTCGATTTTGATAAAAAATAAATGAGAATTTTTCATTGCAAAGTATAAAAGAACCTTTTTCGCTAATTGGACCGATCTGGAAAAAAAGTTTATATCAAAGGGTAAACAAAATATGCAAAAAAAATTTGTAATATCCACGTGTATAGAATTCTTCCTATCAATTTATTCTCGACAAACTCGTTTCCCATTAGCCAACGTCTTCGATAAATTACCTTCTTCTAAAAAAAAATTGAACATTCGTTACCCTTTTGTTAAATTTCTAAAAAAAAAAGCGAAAAATTGATGAAATTTTCGCGGCAATTAACTTCGATAGAGTACTTTTCAAAGAACCGAAATCCATAGTCAGCATTTTCATTTGCATTTGCTGTAGTACGAAGAACCCGCAAAACACAAAACCCGACTTTTTTTCTCCAACTTACCGGGACCAGGTTTTTACACTCTTTAATCTACACGAGCTTCGATTCCCATGCGATTTTCTAGCACCATCTCCGCAATGAAATCCAAGGTTATTCGGTTGAAATCAAATTTCACAACGTAATTAAGACCGCAGAGAGATAAAATTGCAAATAGCCTCGGTTAAACGAATTAATTTCGACGAAATTTTTCTGCCGCTAATTTATTCACGTATAATTTTCCCTGCCAAACAATTTTTTCCTCTTTTGAACGCAATCGCGCCGAAAAAGTTGAATTGATGAGTTTTTGGGGAATACGTCTGGAATAATTTGGAATCTCGCGACGCGACGCCCAAATTCGCATCCCGCAGCGATGAATTTTTTTCCTCGACAATTATTTTCAACGTGTGGATTCCCCGGAGACATTCGAAATCGCGTATAGTCCTTAAACCAACTCGATTGTCAACACTGCAAAGTAAACATACAATTCAATATTCAGATGTAAGTAAACTACGAAAAAAACAAAAACCTCGGCATAACCTTTAACAAGGAAATCAGTATATTTGAAAAATTCCTCACGTATTTGTTGAAAGAACCTTTCGTCGTATGAGAAGCTTCTCGCAGATAAACATCGAGATACGAGAATACTGCAACAATTCTATACGACAATCTTAAACCTTGCGCATTTACCTCAGTTCATCCTTCGTCCATTTATACGTCCTTGGACGATTCCAACTAAATTTCGAAGATCCCTTTTCGGAAAAATACACGAGACACGTCGATCTCGTAAAAAACGTACCAATTTTTGCCTTCGGTTTTCAATAAAACAGTCTTTAGAAAGAAAAGGTTCGAGGTTTTTTTAAACTTTTCGACCAATTGAAAAATTTTTTCATCCCTGTACTTTGAAACAGGAAACAAATATTTAAAAGGGGATAAACTTTACATGACAAAAAAGCAATTAGTACAACGATTGAAGTCTTCATCTCTTCCCTATTCTCTTTCAGAGGGAAAAAATGAAAATCGCTTTTTCTTTTCCTTTGTCCTTTCATTTTTTCACTTTTATCGTCTACGACTAATTTTCATTTACGAGTTTTTACGTTTTTCTAGAAATATTTCGCATATAATTATTCATTATTGAATACAAAGAGCACGTCGCACTTTCGGTTGATACTCGGTACATTGTGAGTCAAAAATTCGGCAGATAAGATGACGAAACCAGCCCAGGCTTCGATTTTACCGACTTTTCCATTTATGGAAAAGTCGAGTACTAAATTGTTCATCATGGTTGAAGTGGACGTCGGGACCAACTTTTCTTCACGTTTTAGGACCTTCTGAACACGATAGGACGTGTGAGAAAAAACGAGGTTTCCTTATATATATATATATATATATATATATATATATATATACGTTTATGTACACTTTTGTCTTTGAGTAATCTCGAAAGTGGTGAACTTTCAGAAGAAAACACATATCACAAAAATTGTAGAGGAAGGATTGAAATTTTGAGATTTTCAAACCGATTTGAAATCCATTCAGCCGTTGTCGAGATATTGAACTTTGAACTTTGAGAAATTTGACTGAAAAATGTACACTTTGTTCTTGAATAAACTCGAAAGCTGCGAACTTTCAGAAGAGGACACATATCACAAAAATTGTAGAGGAAAGCTTGAAATTTTCAGATTTTCAAACCGATTTGAAATCCATTCAACCGTTTTCGAGATATTGACCTTTGAAGTTTGAGAAATTTGAATAAATGAATAAAAACGGTGAAAATGTGAGACATTTGAATGGAAAAGGTACAATTTTGTCCTCGATTAAACTCGAAAGCTGTGAACTTTCAGAAGAAAACACATATCACGAAAATTGTAGAGGAAGGATCGAAATTTTGAGATTTTCAAACCGATTTAAAATCCATTCAGCCGTTTTTGAGATATCTTACTTTGAACTTTGAGAAATTTGAATGAATGATGTACACTTTTGTCTTTGATTAAACTCGAAAGCGGCCAACTTTCAGAAGAAAACACATATCACAAAAATTGTAGAGGAAGAATCGAAATTTTGAGATTTTCAAACCGATTTAAAATCCATTTAGTCGTTTTCGAGATATCTAACTTTGAACTTTGAGAAATTTGACTGAAAAATGTACACTTTGTCCTTGAATAAACTCGAAAGCTGCGAACTTTCAGAAGAGGACACATATCACAAAAATTGTAGAGGAAAGCTTGAACTTTTCAGATTTTAAAACCGATTTGAAATCCATTCAACCATTTTCGAGATATTGAACTTTGAAGTTTGAGAAATTTGAATAAATGAAAAAAAAGGTGAAAATATGAGACATTTGAATGGAAAAGGTACAATTTTGTCCTCGATTAAACTCGAAAGCTGTGAACTTTCAGAAGAAAACACATATCACGAAAATTGTAGAGGAAGGATTGAAATTTTGAGATTTTCAAACCGATTAAAAATCCATTCAGCCGTTTTCGAGATATCTTACTTTGAACTTTGAGAAATTTGAATGAATGATGTACACTTTTGTCTTTGATTAAACTCGAAAGCGGCGAACTTTCAGAAGAAAACACATATCACAAAAATTGCTCAAAATTTCGATCCTTCTTCTACGATTTTTGTAATATCTGTCCCCTTATGAAAGTTCACAGCTTTCGTGTTTAATCAAAGACAAAAGTGTACCTTTTTCAGTAAAATTTCACAATTTTTTTTTTATTCATTTATTCAAATTTCTCATCAAACTTTAAAGTTCAATATTTCGAAAACGGTTGAATGGATTTCAAATCGGTTTGAAAATCTCAAAATTTAAATCCTTCCTCTACAATTTTTGTAATTTGTGTTTTTTTCTGAAAGTTCGCCGCTTTCGAGTTTAATCAAAGACAAAAGTGTACATCATTCATTCAAATTTCTCAAAGTTCAAAGTTGTGATATGTGTTTTCTTCTGAAAGTTCACAGTTTTCGAGTTTAATCAAAGACAAAATTGGGAAACAATTCATGACAGGAAAATATTAATGACGTAGTACGCGTGTATACGTATGCGTACGCGTGTATACGTATGCGTACGCGTGTATACGTATGCGTACGCGTGTATACGTATGCGTACGCGCGCATGGGGGGTAGTTTTACGTAGTTTAGTGACATGTATATCGTTGCCAAACTCATTTCGGCAAGCTGCTCCGGTAGCTGAATGGACAGAGCGATGGCTCACAGTGCGGAAGGTCCCGGGTTCGAATCCCGCTGGCGGAGTAATTTTTTGAATTTTTTTTTCATCATAATTTTGGAATTTTCAAAACGACGATTTTTTTAGACCGACTGAATGTCAAGGTGAGGTGAGGTTTAGTCTTTAGGATTAACAATGCCGCTTTCGAGTATTTTCCTGTCATGAATTGTTGCTCAAAATTGTACCTTTTCCATTCAAATTTCTCAAATTTTCACCTTTTTTATTCATTTATTCAAATTTCTCAAACTTCAAAGTTGAATATCTCGAAAACGGCCGAATGGATTTCAAATCGGTTTAAAAATCTCAAAATTTCGATTCTTCCTCTACAATTTTTGTGATATGTGTTTTCTTCTGAAAGTTCGCCGCTTTCGAGATTAATCAAAAACAAAAGTGTACATCAATCAGTCAAATTTCTCAAAGTTCAAAGTTAGATATTTCGAAAACGACTGAATGGATTTTCAATCGGATTCAAAATTTCAAAATTTCGATCCTTCCTCTACAATTTTTGTGATATACTTATGTTTTCTTCTGAAAGTTCACAGCTTTCGAGTTTAATCGAGGACAAAATTGTACCTTTTATATTCAAATTTCTCACATTTTCACCTTTTTTATTCATTTATTCAAATTTCTCAAAGTTCAAAGTTCAATAACTCGAGAACGGCTGAATGGATTTCAAATCGGTTTGAAAATCTCAAAATTTCAATCCTTCCTCTACAATTTTTGTGATATGTGTTTTCTTCTGAAAGTTCGCCGCTTTCGAGTTTAATCAAAGACAAAAGTGTACATCATTCATTCAAATTTCTCAAAGTTCAAAGTAAGATATCTCGGAAATCCATTTGGCCGTTTTCGAGATATTCAACTTTGAAGTTTGAGAAATTTGAATAAATGAATAAAAAAGGTGAAAATTTGAGAAATTTTAATGGAAAAGGTACAATTTTGTCTATGATTAAACTCGAAAACTGTGAACTTTCAGAAGGAAACACATATCACAACTTTGAACTTTGATAAATTTGAATGAATGATGTACACTTTTGTCTTTGATTAAACTCGAAAGCGGCGAACTTTTAGAAAAAAACACAAATTACAAAAAAGTCGGTAAAAATTGTAGAGGAAGGATTTAAATTTTGAGATTTTCAAACCGATTTGAAATCCATTCAACCGTTTTCGAAATATTGAACTTTAAAGTTTGAGAAATTTGAATAAATGAATAAAAAAAATTTGTGAAATTTTAATGAAAAAGGTACACTTTTGTCTTTGATTAAACACGAAAGCTGTGAACTTTCATAAGGGGACAGATATTACAAAAATCGTAGAGGAAGGATCGAAATTTTGAGATTTTCAAACCGATTTAAAATCCAATCAGCCGTTTTCGAGATAGGTATCTTACTTTGAACTTTGAGAAATTTGAATAAAATAAAAAAGGTGGGAATTTTAGAAATTTCAATCAAATGAAGTAAAAGTTGGAGAACGCTTTAAATTTCTATTTTTCAAGAACCCCTGAACCAATTGAGCTGAAATTTTCAGAAGTGACAGAGGAAAGTTGGAAGGTGATACAGTAAAAATTTCAGTTCAATCGGTTCAGGTATGCCATCCACCAGGTAGCTGAAAATTGATTAACAGTTTTTTTGAATTTCTTATCTGAACTTTGAGCGTGAATAACTTGAAAACTAAGCCCACTCAAAAAAATGTGATGACACACTGACGAAAGTAAATTTAATTCTCTACAACGTCCTTCACTAACTTTTTTGCGGGACGCCTCCTTTACTCAAAAAACGGTCACTAAAGGGCGTAATGAGAGGTTCAAAACTCACATTTTGCATTTTGGCATTCAAAATTCGGTAAAAGGGCACATTCTGACACATTGTGGGTCGCGGATTCCGAATTTGTCTTTGTTTTACCGATTCGAATCTCCTAGATGTCCCTAGGGACTTGAGGATGCCTGAGGGGATGGAGGAGGGAAAGGCTGAAATTTCAATTTCGGCAATTACTTTAAAATTATACATACAGCTTTTATGTAATTTGGGGTTATGATTCAAATTAGGCCTTGGTTTTTCGATTTCAGCCCCCTAGGTTCCCCTATGTACATTAGACAGCTTAGAGGTCCAAAATTTTGGAATTGGGTACTGGGCAAAAATTTTAATTTCGAGTAATAACTTGAAACTGATTTCAAAGGCCTTAGTTTTTCGATTTGAATTTCCCTAGATGTCATAAGGGGTATCGAAGTTCAAAATTTTGAACTTAACTTGAAAAGAAGCAATATAAATTATGTAAAAAGGATTGTTGATTTCAAATTCGGCCTTAATTTTTCGAGTTGAATCATCCTTCGATGCTAATAAATTTACATTACGTTGTATGTAAAAATCATCCTTCGATGCTAATAAACTTACATTACGTTGTATGTGAAAACCGAAAAGTCGGTTACCTTACGCGACTGCGTAAGGTTTTTTTATTCTAAACCCTTCGATTGAAGTTTTTTAAAAATTACTTTACAAATACATTTTTTTTATCTAGAATTTCTCTGAGTATTCACTTTTAGCCGTTTCTTTGAAGTATTGACCAAAAATCGTGAAAAACCGTTCAGAAATGTAACATTAGCTGATTTTTCAAATTTTGAGAGTTTTATGCGGAAAGAAATGATCAAATGAAGAAACAATGTCGAATTCGTATTCAGTAGGGCAAAATACTTCGATAAACACCCCTTTCGCGATCGAGTTGTTCAAATTTTCAAAAATCACTCACGAATGATTGAAAAATTGAATGAAAAATGTGGTCAAAAAACATGGATTTTGGTACCTCTCGTTCGATATTTTTGGAAATTTTTTCGAGTCCTTCCCTCTCACTCTCAAAAGTTCTGGTTTGGTGAGGTTGGAGTCAAAATAATTTTAGAAATGGTTCTGTGACTCTGAATACTACCAGGGCAGGGGTCCAATTTCTAAGTTTTTCTCGAAAAAACTGATAAATTACTTTGATAAATTCTTTCTTATTTTCTTACACTGCAATTTTCAATTTCTATTGGTCAATCTTCTACCCCTTTAGACAAAAAAAATTGAAAAAAAAAACGATTGGAACTCTGAAAGTTCCAATAAATCGAATGCCACCAACCACAATCCATTCTTATTTCTGTGCCTTTGACTCAGTGATGGGAAACTGAAACTGAAACTGAAACTGGAAGTGAAACTAAAGCGATGAAAACTGAAAACTGAAACTGAAATGAATTTCAGTTAAATTTAAGCTTTTTTTTTAAATTTTCCATTTTATTACACAGGTTGACCCGATTTTACCGAAAAAATTTACTTTACATTACTTCAAAATTTTCTTCAAAATTTTCCCACCTAGAAATTTTTTTCAATGACAATTTTTATTCGCGAAATTTATTCTTAATTTTTATTGTATCTTAATATTTTTTTCGAAATTTGGACCAAATCTTGTTTTTTTGTTGACATTTTTCAACTCTTAAAATTTTTTCTCATCATTTTTTCCACCTTTGAATTATTTTCTCAGCCCTTATCCTACTTCGTGTGAATTTTCATTGTTTTCACTTGAATTTAAAATTATTTTTCCAACCTAAGACTTTTTTCAATTTTTTTAACTTTGAATTAATTTTTCTCATAAATTCTGAATTTCGTTTTCCACTTTTCCACCCAAAAGAAATCTTCAATATAATTAATGAATGAATGAAATGAAATTGGTTTCTTTTGGGTGGGAAAGTGGGAAATGAAATTCAGAATTTATAAGAGAAATTAATTCAAAGTTGAAAAAAATTAAGAAAAGTCTTAGTTTATAAAAATAATTTTGAATTCAAGTGAAAAAAAATGAAAATTCTCAGAAAAAATGCGAAGTAAGAAAAAGTTTGAAAAAAATAATTCGATATCAGAAAGAAAAAATATTTTTAAAAATGATTCGTAAAATGATTAGGAAAGTACAAAAATTTCGAATCACGAATCATAAGTTACAGCAGCTTAAACTTTTCTAATTTTTGTGAAGAAATCTAATTTTTTGTGCCTTGCCTACCAAAGAGTGACATTTCTCTGGTAGAAGTGGTTAGATTTTTCTGGAGGGCATAGTTTTCGAAATATTTTTGAGTAAATTTTTTATTGAAAATTTTTGAAACATAATTTCATATAGATTCAGAATTCAGCAAATATTTTTGTGACCAAGTGGTCACTTTTTCTATATAAAAAAAAAAAAAAAAAAAAAACGCTTCAAATAAACAACAAAGTTTCAGCAAATGCAAAATGAAAAAAATAAGAAAAAACTAAAAACCAAAACTGAAAACTGAAACTAAAAAATTTTGAAAACTGAAACTGATGATTTGAAAATTGAAAACTAAAGCTTGAACTGAAATCATTTCAGTTTCCCATCACTGGGATTTGAAAGTTGAGCTATTGTAATATTTTTTTTGTAAGTACCTATTCATTTTCTACACTTTTTTTTCATAGGTACTTTATTTGCAATTTGATTTAGGTAGCTCTTCCCCATGAAAAAATTCCAAAAAATAAAATGAGGCAAACTCGAGAGCTCGTATTTTTTCAAAGCTTTTAGCAATTAGGGTAACACAGAAATTCGTACACAAGATAGATATTTAAAAAACAACTCACTCTTTTTCTTCCAACGATGAAGTTCTAATTTCAAAATTCACCTGAAACACAGAAATGAAAACAATTTTTTATTAATTAATTGCTAAATATTTGAGTTGAGGTAAATTTTTTTGAAAAATTTACAACAAAATATTTCGGATTTTTAAAAAAATTCCAGGGAATCTAAAATTCCTTCACATTTCCCTGTTTTTTCTAGATTTTTAAAATTCCCTGATTTTTCCAGGTTTTCTAGAAAGTGAACACCCTGTTCGAATGAAAGGTGAAAACGATGGACTCAAACGTAGGGCGAAGTGAGGGCGATGAGGAAAAGTGCCTAACAAAGGCTAATTTCAGCCTACTGGCAGATTCGACTTGTAATCTCAATCGGCCTCCTTGACTGCCTGTTTATCAGGCTTCACCTATGTTCAAAAAAATACATCGAAATACCAATTTTTTAACCAGAAATATCTGGCATTGTATTGTAATATACTTTTTAAATACAGATTGGGGGAAATTTCCATTGGTGGACTGTAGGCATATGAAAGTCCTCTCTTTCTGATTTTGAGCTTTTGCCAAAAACCTAGGAAAAAAGTTTAGAAAAAAGGAAAATCGTGGTTTTTGAAAAAAGAAACCGGAGAGTATGACAAACGAATCGATAATTTGAAAATAAACACGACTGCTTTTTATAAGAAAGTAAGACATTATAAATTATAAATCGACTGTGAACTGGGGACGTACCTAAGTATAAAAACAAAGACATAATTTGAAAAATGTCTCCACCGACGAATCTGAGTAGCGAGAAAATGCACAAGGTAATTTTTTTTCTTCTATTCTTCGGTATGTCTGTAAAGTACGTCGTGAATAAATGCGGTATATGTTTGCAGTATAACGATCGGTGGTAAATTTTACGGGTCATTGGGTTATTATGAGCTGGCACGTCGTAAGGAATACCATAAAATACATTGCGATGCCCAGCTTATAATGCATTATCTTGCATAAGATGCGACGAGATGTGGTTATCAGTAGAATAATTAATGTCGGGTGTCATGCGTTTAACACCATGTCTAATATTATTCATCAGGCGAAAAAAATAAAATATTAAGTAAGCGCCTATTTAAGCATAACGAGAGGAAAATAAATTAAATTCAATGCAATTTTACCCAATTTTATATGCAGTTTTCCAAAAAAAAAGTTACTATGCAATTTTTATCGGATTTCAAGCCAGTATAATTGTCAGTACTTTTTACAAAAAGGGAGGGGGTCAACTTTTCAAAAGTTTTGTCAACTGTATTTTGTATCTTTTTCATCGATTTTCGCTAAAAAGTTTTTATGGTTATTTTTGATACATTGAGAACCCTCAAAAACCTAAAAAACTTACAGATTGCGTCCATTGTTTTTCAAAATGTCAAAATTAGGAACCTTTGAAAAAATTCCAAAAGCTCATTTTTCAAGATTGAAAGATACAATAAAAACATAGAATTACATTTTCTAGAGAATTTCTCGTATTTTGGATTTTTCCCCAGAAACAGCGATTTTGAAAAGTAAAATGTAGGTAACAACAGGCGCACAGCATTACTGATCAAAATCATATAAATTTATTGAAATAGGTAGATCATTAATATTTGGCTCATTAGAAGAAAAAAATCAAAAATTGATATATTGACTAGAAATAGCAACCTCGTGATTTAAAGGCGATGTAAATCCATATTCAATGGCTAATTGCTATTTACCTTTCAACCATGAAAAATTGAAAAATAAGCCATTGAGCTTTGCCAGAGGTTCCTCAAAATTTATCTATATCGAAAAACAACTTGAGAAAACATTTATGAAATAAAACTTTCAACTAAATAGCAAACTTTAGGAGCGAATAAGTGTATATTGAAAAAAAATACATTCAAACCAAACAGTTACTTTTGGCTATTCAAGGTTTCCAAAACAGGATGTCTCACAAAATTTGTTGAGCAAAAAGCTTGATTTAGCATGACCTTTTGGAATGACTTTTTGCATGACTTTTCCGAGCAACCTCCCCCCCCCAAAAAAAAGTTATGAGTATGTACGCCAGTTACCCCCCTCCCCCTCCAAAAAATCTATACATTTGTGTGCTTGTGGCTATTTATGGAAAATTAAAATTTTAACAAACACATTAAATTCAAAAAAAAAGCGTAATTTTTTAATAGCTATAATTTTGAAAAAAGCTTGACCTTTTGAGTAAATCAAGGTAAATTTTTCAAAAAGCTTGACTTTTCAGGACCGGCATGAGCTTTTTGAAAAAAGCTTGACTTATCAGGACAGCTTGACCTATTAGACACTCTGCAAAATTAGGTAATAGTATCAAAAATTGAAAGAGGTTAAAAATCAAAATTTTCGAAACTAGCCATTTAATCCAAACTGTAATTTTGACAAGATAAGAAGTTTCCATCGTAATTTTAAACCATTAAAACACTTTTTGGTAAGAATCGATGAGAAGGGTACACGGTACAGTACAGGTCTTAATAATTGTTATATTTTCGACGGAAGAATATTTTTAAAACGAGATTCGGAGGTTTTTAAAACACTTGTGAAGATTCAGTTGATTCTTACAAAATTACATGCTTCGGAAATTTTTTTTAAATTTCACGCAGTAGTTCCAAAAATTTTCAAATTTTTTTCACTTTTTTTTAAGAAGGTGAAGGAGTACCCGGACAGTTGTGCCCATACCTTAAAAAAACTAGTAAACTAGTCAATATTTCACCCCCCCCCCCATTTATCTAAAAATAAGATATCGTTGGACTGCACTGTTTACCCTTGCCCAATTTTTCAAAAGAGAAACTTGGAAAAATCACTTTTTTCGTTTACCAAAATTTTCTGTAAAAAAATCGAAAAAAAAATTCAAAAAAAATGTTCTTAGCACCTTATGAAAACTTTGGCTCAAAAAATCATCGATGGTGATTTTACACCGTTACTTCTCAACTCAGTCATTTTCAAAAATTGAGGAAATAAGGGAAAATCGCTGCCGATGATTATTTGGTTAAAAGTATACATGTATTATCCAAATCCAAACTAAAAGGTTCCCGAACATTTCCCCGAATGGACGTTTTTCCGAATTCTGTTTTCCAGGATGTATTAATTCCCCAATATTTTTAATTATTAATCAATACCTAAATGAAATATTATTACCTACATTGAAATATCATGAGATGGTATTGTTTTAAGATACTCAAGTTCCATCGACCATCAATGAAAAAAAAATCGGGAAAACCATATGGTGAATGATTTCGTGAATTTGGTATTCAATTTGGAAGTAAATGGATTCGAGGAAAACATTATTGGAAGGCTTGGATTTAATAAATTTAGCATTCGAAAACAAAGAATTCGAAAAAACAGCAGTTATTCGGGAAAATGGCCACTCCAGATTTTTTTATTTTGGAAAATAGGATTCGGGTAAATGGCCTAAAATCAGATCTATCAAAAAAGACCATTAAAAGGAATTTTTTTCAAAACTAATTTTTTTGATTTTCACAGAAAATTTTAAAAACACCAAAAAAATGGGATAAGGTAAAAAGTCGTATCTTAGAATAAAAACGTCTATAATTTTCGAAAAAAATTTTAATTTTTCAAACTTTTTTGAATATTGTTGAATTTTGAGGTGATTGGGTAGGAGCAAAGGTGGAGTCAGGAGATGAAATTTAGCTTTCTAGCCAATATCTCACCTGAACTTGAAAATTTTTTGGAGAGAAACAACGCCTGGCTTGTACTAATTTCATCTCAGGACATTCAAGTTTGTGTTGGGAACTATCCCAAAATCATCATTCACGTGAAACTCCCACTTTTTATAAAAAGAACATTTATCCCTTCAAGAATATACACTTCCATCCCAATCTCGCGAATAGACACCGAACAATCAACACTCGGTTCCACAGCAAGCATAACCATATCGATGGAAAACACCGCTCGCAGCAAATCAATACCTCAACTGTTTACTTTCTCAAATTCACCACACAACTCGAAACTCTTCCGACACGTAACTTACACGTAAACTAATAATAACACAAACAAAATACCCCAAATACTCGACCATCTAATTAAAAAACTTCCTCCACGGTTGAATAATTAACCGATGTAGTCAATAATTCATAATACGCTATCCATAACCCAACCCCCACTTCCCCCCAAAAAAACCTACGAAAAGAAAAAATCACGCTTTAATTACATTTCAAAACGACACACAGCACAAAAACTTCGATGAAAAAGAGTAAATAAAGAGCATAAAACGCAATAACAAATACAACGATTATTTTCATAACAGAAAAAAAATTATTACAAACCAAGAAACAACGAATCTTAAAAATACGATATTCAAAGAGAAAACAGAAATAGGGACAAAATTAAAAATAAAATTCGATAGCTACACCACGTAGCCATACGATGAAAAAAAATTATCCGAATGTTTGAAGAATTTATCCGACCATATTGCATTTTTCACAACCACATTTTATTTTTATTTTGTCCACGGCAGGACGAATTCGTTAAAATCTACATACGAGAGCCTTATTGAAAAAAAAATATGGATAAAATCCATTTGAAAATTTTTCCTACAGATATCACAGCGTAAAAGATATTGTTGCGTTGGTATCCTTTCGCGAGTCGAATTAGCCTTGGAATCCGTCGAGAAAGAAAAATTTTCACCGGAATGGGTACTTCTCGAGTACCGAATAAAATAATACCACGCCATTGGTTTCATTACGACAACACAGTTGTTGTTTAAATAGAGACGTACGACAGGTTAATCGTAAACAGCGAAATAAAACCCGACACTTGAACAGCTCGAGCTCGGCAGTTCCACACTTGAACGTAACTTATTCTAATACGAGTGACATGAGACATGCGACGAGTATGCATAACCTTCAATATCTTCATATGTACAGAGGGAAAAAAACGAACGCATCTGGTGCTTCGAAAACCAGGTTACCCATATGAGCATGTTTTTTTTGCTTTTCTTCGAACCGAAAAAACCGAAAAAATTAATAACGATTGTTCGTTAGCCAAAGCGTAGGTGTAAAAACCGATACGCCACAGTCGGTTGCATCGATACCTGGAAATAAAAACGGTGGTTAATCGAGCGATTGGAAATCGATTCCGAATAACCGTAAAGTGACGATTACTTTCACTTAATGGATGATTACGAATCGTCGAATACTATTCTGCCAGGGCCATGTTGTCTCATGTATCTTCGATATGCTTTGTAACGTCCGTTTTCGGCCATACGTTTCTTCATTTCTTCGTCTTTTTTCTCTTGCCATTTCTGAAAAATTAAATTTCGTCAATTTTTCCAAAAAAGACTCAGATTGAGAAATTTTTCCTCAAAAAAGGACTCAAGATTGAGAAATTTTCCTCAAAAAAGACTCAAGATTGAGACATTTTAATCTAAAAGACTCAGATTGAGAAATGTTTCCTCAAAAAAGGACTCAAGATTGAGAAATTTTCCTCAAAAAAGACTCAGATTGAGAAATGTTTCCTCAAAAAAGGACTCAAGATTGAAAAATTTCCCTCAAAAAAGACTCAAGATTGAGACATTTTTCTCCAAAAGACTCAGATTGAGAAATTTTCCCTCGAAAAAAGACTTTGATCGAGAAATATTCGAAATAGAATACAAACTTTGTAATTGTCATAGATCCATAATTCCTGCTTCAAGAAATCTTTCTTCTGAACGTCCGTATATTGCTAAAAAAATAATTCATCGAATTAATAATTCAAAAAAAAAACACTCGAATCGATGACTCAAGGTACTTCAAGTCCTAAGACCAGTGCTCATAAATTATCATATCAAATAAGACGATAACAAGTGGCAAATGTAATGCAACGATCGATAAAAATGCATACTTACGTCAAAGGCATCTTGTTTGATTTTCATGTTTTTACGTATCAAATATAATTTTTCTTCTTCGCCGTACTCCTCTTTGCAAATATTAAACCTCCATATCCATTTGCAATACCAATAAATATACTTGAAAAATCCCACCGGCAGTAGAACCAATTGGCAGAGGAGAATATCGGTGAATTTCGGTTTGGCGTATCCACCTCTGTAAAAAAATTTATCGCTAGAATTATAATTGGTTCGAAGAAAAAAACCATTTATCGAAAATACTCCACCTAATATCCATATTATCTTCGAGTACCTTCCTGATGACGTTTTCAGTTTCTTCTTTGATTTCTGCCTTACTCTTAGTTTTATTTTTTTTATCACTTACTAATCCTAGAGCTTTGGCTTCTTCTAAAGCTCTCAGTCTGTATTTTGGAGTCTCGACCAAATACGATATAGCTGTGTAATATCTGAAATAACCAAAATCATCGATTTAATAACAAATTAGGTGCCTTCTGGATCGCCTAGAGTAACCAATCTCACCTTTGACGAGCTAAAAAATATTGTACAGCTGATATGATAGTAAGAGCTACACCGACGACGATTCTGACATCGACACGAGGTGTCATACGTCTTCTGTAATATCTGTAGTAATGGCTGTATACTTGATCCGGATGATCCAGCATGAAATCGTAATCGGTACGAGATTCTTCATCTTTCAGAATTTCGTATCTGTGAAGAAATTAGTTTAAAATTAGATAATTTTTGCTTTCGATTACTTTCACCGAATATTCTGAGATATATACTAACGCGTTGGCAATTTTTCTGAAATTTTCAACCGCTATTTCTTTGGCCGATTCAGTCTTATGCATATCCGGGTGATATTTTCGGGCCAACTGGCGATAAGATTTCGATATCTCGATCTTAGTCGATTCTCTAGTAACGCCCAAGACTGTAATTATAGAAATTATTCGGTTAGAGGGTACGATGTGATAATTTAAATGCAGGGTGATGAGTTTAGATTTAGATTTAATTTGTTTGGTACTTACTTTCATAGCAATCTTCTTGACCGCAATATAACTCGTCAATCATTCCTTCGGCTTGGCGAGTTAGAAAGACGGTCATACCGAGGAATAATATCGCCGTAGTAGATGCCATTTTCTTTTTTTTTGAGGTGCTCGATGATAGGACACGATCGATGGACGAATTTTTCACATTATCACTGCACTACACTAACGTAACGATGCGATTCAAACATTATGAACAGCTGTTTACGTATTATCAAAAAATTTTCACCGACACGTTGATTGAACGGTGAACACAACACAGCAGGAGAAACAGGCGGAACGAAACGAAAACGCGAAATTGTTTGGGCCGCAGTGTTACCAAGGAGACAAACGCGAAAATAACTTTAGTTACAAATAAACGCTAAAAGGAGCGCTATCGGTCTATATTTCTTTTTTTTTTTAAATAAATTTTGGCATTTTTGGCAAGGAAATTTGAATTTTTGAAATCGTTGGCAGGTAAAAAAGGTAAAATAAAATTTTACATTACCCTTCGTTACAAAAAATAATATTCAGGGGAGAACGAGAGTTGATTGGACCGTTGGACCGGTTGGACGTTGGAGTATGAAGAGTTGGAGGGGAGGAGGGCGGAGGGGTCAGATCGAAATCGAGAAGTAAGTCGATTGATATTCGAATATTCGAGCTCAATGCCCTCAAAATAGTGAAAATCATGAATCAGTGTGCCACCAGGGAGGGTCTAGACTGTCTAGAGATCAAGATGGAATTTTTTACGAAAAATCATATCAGAATGGATAAAATAAAATTATTAGATGTTTATTGAGCATTTATATGTACCTAATAAGGTACTTTCAACACAATGGAAAGCTGGAATGATGACACGGGCTGATATCGATTTCGCGGATTTTGACCCTAAACTTGAGAAACAAATTTATGGGAAGTCTGAAACATTAGCAGATTACCAATACAATAATGTGATTATTTGGCCCAAGGGGGCGAAATTTTTTTTAAAGAATTTATTTCAAAAAAGCAGAAAAAAATTAGGCATATTTCCAAATGATTTCTCCTTCAAAATTTTTAAAACATCCCACTGAAAATTCCAAAATTCTCCGATTTTTCTTAGATTTTCTCGAGAATGGACACGATACTCCCTTTGAGAATCCTAATCGTGGTCGCTACTTAGTCTTCCACAAGAACATATTTTTTCCGTAACAAAATATTCAATTGCTTGAAATAAAAGGGAAGAAAGTTTATACCTAATGTAAGAATGGGTTTTGAAAATTTATGAACACAAGCGAAGCGAGGGCGAAAGGCTCTGGTGCAATATGGGGGTCATTTGGCCTCAAGTGGAACTTTGTAAAAATTCTTATGCCATTCGATTAGGATTGGTAAAAGATGATTTTAGAGCGCATGAGCGAATTTTTATCTCACCCCTGGGGGGCTGGGGGCCCAAAATACGTGATTTTCAAGCTAAAACCTTTTAAAAATTCTCTCTCCGCGAGTTTTCAACCGATTTTTTTCAAACTTGGCACATAGGTAGAGGTACTAGAGGGGAGTGCTCTGAAATTTTTTCAGATTTTTCCGACCACCTTAATGACCTTGAATTTGACTTTGAAAATTTCAAATCGCCCTGGGGAGCACAGCCTTGGTGCTGTCTCAAAAATTTTTTCAAATTAAAATTTCCTAATGTATTTTACACTCCTGAGAATTTTTTCAGATTTTTTCAAGTGGTGGAAATTGGTCAAACATTCAAAAAACTGGTGTAATTCATCATTTTTGTTGCTTAAAATCATTGTTTTCCATCAATTTTTCATTTTTTATAGTTTCCTGCTAAAAATATTATCATTTACTCGCCGTGCCCCATTTCGACCCTTATTCATTAATTTCTTACAACTATGATGTTTTGAGCGAATTTAATGCTTACACCATTGCAGTAGTTCAATGTTGTCCCTGCGGTTAGTTCAGGCATACTGCACTTTTTGAACTCGAGTTGAAACGTGGTTTTTTATATAGTGTGTGACCCAAAAGGAAATTTTTAAGAAGTAAAGTCATTGAAAATTTCTCCTATGGGATGAGCGTGGGGGAGTTTTAGGAGAGGGTTAACCCCGAATTTTTCCACAAACAAGGTTCGGGGTAAGCTTGGTGTCATTTTCATATAATTCGACCCTCTTGAACTTTAATCTGCGATTAGTTTTCCGATCAAAAGCGTAGAACTCGCTTAATCGTACAATTTGTGTCGCGAAAAGTGGCCGATTTTTAGAAAAAAAGAGGTAAAATTGCGATTGTTTTCATTAGAATTTGAAACCAGTTTGTAATAGAATCCAAAAACCTTCTGAATTAGAATTTGTTATTGGTTTCCAAATAGAAAGTGAAATAACTTCTTGATTGTCGATTTTTGGGAGCGAAAAACGGTAGATTTTCGCATTTCGCTAAAATCGACTCGAATTCGCAATTTCTCTTTTTCTCAACGAAATATGTACCTGGAAAACCGATCCTTTTTTCAAAACCAACACAAAATTGCCTTTTTCAGTTTTTTCAAACCGATCCAAGGCTTCTTAAAGTAGGGAGTTTTTCAAGAAAAAATTAACTCAACTCCCTGGCGCAGCATGTGACTAAAAATTTTTTCAGAACATTTTCAACTTTTCAATTACTTCATTCTTAAGTTTAAACAAGATTGGAGCATTTTTTTTTTTGGTATATAGTCAGGTCTCAATCGTACATCCGCGCGCTATTTCTGTTAAAATTGATTTTATGATTGATTCTTGTTCTGGACACTAAAACAAAGAAAATAAGCCCGTATGCCCTTTTTATCCCCTCCTCCTTTCCCCAGAGCCCACCCCCTCCCCAACATTTCAAATTCAAACGCGTGTATCATCTTATCTATGGGTCGTAATGAAAAAATTTTCAAACAGAAGTTGTTCCTCAGCACCTAATGTACATTTTCATTCCTCATCAAAGTCCATTTTGGAGCAACTCCTGCCTCCCAAATTTGGAAACAAAACATAAGTTTTTGAGGAAAACCTCAAAATCACGTTTTCTTCATTTTGAACGAATAGTTTCGAAGATATGACAAAATTTGTAATCATAAAAAGTATTAAGAATTGAATTTCCTTTCCAATGAGCTGTATCACGACCATTTTCACCAACTTTTCCCGACAAAGTAGACCTCTCCCCCTTCCTCGTTTTCACAAAAGTTGGACCCACGAATAAAATTTGCTCCAAAATGAATCCCGATAATAATGAAACTATGCATTAGATATCGAAGAACAAATATCGTTCAATTTTTTTTCGTGGGTCAAACTTTTGAGAAAAGGGGGAGGGGGAGAGAATCGGGGTTAACCCTCTCCTAAAACTCCCCCACGCTCATCCCATAAGAGAAATTTTTAATGACTTTACTTCTTAAAAATTTCCTTATGGGTCACACACTAATATAAAAACCACGTTTCAACTCGAGTTCAAAAAGTGCAGTATGCCTGAACTAACCGCAGGGACTACATTGAACTACTGCAATGGTGTAAGCATTAAATTCGCTCAAAACATCATAGTTGTAAGAAATTAATGAATAAGGGTCGAAATGGGGCACGGCGAGTAAATGATAATATTTTTAGCAGGAAACTATAAAAAATGAAAAATTGATGGAAAACAATGATTTTAAGCAACAAAAATGATGAATTACACCAGTTTTTTGAATGTTTGACCAATTTCCACCACTTGAAAAAATCTGAAAAAATTCTCAGGAGTGTAAAATACATTAGGAAATTTTAATTTGAAAAAATTTTTGAGACAGCACCAAGGCTGTGCTCCCCAGGGCGATTTGAAATTTTCAAAGTCAAATTCAAGGTCATTAAGGTGAAACTCGCGAAGAGAGAATTTTTAAAAGGTTTTAGCTTGAAAATCACGTATTTTGGGCCCCCAGCCCCCCAGGGGTGAGATAAAAATTCGCTCATGCGCTCTAAAATCATCTTTTACCAATCCAAATCGAATGGCATAAGAATTTTTACAAAGTTCCACTTGAGGCCAAATGACCCCCATATTGCACCAGAGCCTTTTTTAGAAAAAATGTTCAAGAAAGTGAAATTTCCTTACTTTTTCCTTTTTGTTTAAGGTGAAAAAATTCAAGTAATTTCGGAAAAATTCGTGACTTCTGATGAATTTTGGGTCAATTTCGGAACGTTTTCGCGACTTTAGCAACCTAAATCAAAATTCGCGACTTTCCCTCTACTTTCGCCACCGGTAGACACCCTAATTATCTACTTTCTCATTTATCAAACTGAATTCTGTATACGTTGTAGACATCTTTAGTAGGCTATTAAAATTACCCTGAAATTGAATCAACTCAAAAATTAAATGGTATGCTTTTCATTTTGATGAGACTTAATACTTACTAAATGCTAGTTTATAAGCAAGAAGAAAACATTTCTGAGACCGGAACTCGTTATTTTTAAGTAGAAGGGTAGGTAATTAAAAAAATTTCGATTTTTTTGGTCTTTTTTTTATGTTTTTTGCGTTTTCTACAAAATTTACTTCTCCGACATATGGTATGCGGTCGCTGGCTGCGTCACATTTGTTCAAAATTTTAATTCGGATTTGGATTTATGAAATGGTTTGGATTAGGTTTTGTACTGGATTTGGATTTCGAATTCCGGCAGTTTTATTTCGGCTTCGGATTTTTTTAACTCTTATTTTTTTAAATTGGATTTTTAAAAAATCATATTTTTCTAAAACAAAGTTCAGGGTGAATTTTTTGAATTTTTTAAAATGTTTTTTCTCAACTCAAATTTTTCTTCTTCCAAATTTCTCAACTCAAATTTTTTCTTCTAACTTTCTCAACTCAATTTTTTTTCTTTCAATTTTCTCAACTCAATTTTTTTTCTTCCAATTTTTTCAACTAAAATTTTTTTAGACGTTATTTTCTCAACACATGTTTTTTTCTTTTAATTTTCTCAACTCAAATTTTTTCAGACGTAATTTTTTCAACTCAAATTATTTTCTTTCAATTTTCTCGACTCAATTTTTTTCTTCTCATAACTTGTGTCATTACGTGATAAGAACTCGGAAAAGAAATTGTGCTGCTGCAAAATTTGAGTTGAGAAAATTAGGTACGTCTGAAAAAAAGCTTGGGATGAGAAAAATATGAAAAAAATTTGGACTTGGAAAAAAGGTTCAGAAAATCTTGAACTGTAGAAAAAACGAAAATATTCTGGACTAAGGACTCAAGAGTCAGACGTCAAACACAATAGATTCAGTCGTTCGCACACTCGTCGATTACACTCGTACCTGGCATGCTGAATAACGACGACGCGACGTGTTAAAGGAATAAATTGACAACTCAAAAAAAAAATTTGAGGTTCATAATAACTATAACGATTGGAACAATTTCTTTTGGTATTTGAGTGTTAGGATCGGTTTTTAGCTCGTGAATAAAAGGACGAAAACGCGTTCTTCTAGTAAAAAAAAGTAATTAGGTACGAGTCAGTAATTAACGAAAATGATAGATACTTTTATAACAAATTTGAAGATTTCTAATCGACTTAAGCATTTGGAGGAATCGTGAAATTCTATCCAAATTCACGAGTCAGAATTGCCCATTTTTACACCCCTTCTTCACGCTAACTTTTATTCATTTTTTATCGAGAAATTCGCCGAATCAAGAAACAATCTTAACCACCCCATTTTTCATTTTTTATTTTTATTTTTTTAATCAAAATGAGCGATTTGCAACATCGTTACATCGTTAGATAAATTAACGAATCAACTTGGATTTTTTCAATGAAATAAAAAATCCAATTACTCACATCAATTGATAGTACATACATAAATGTACATCTGATGAGATATGTAGTATACAGTATGACACAGAAGTCTTGTCAACGGTAAACACTAGGACTCTTTCAAACTTTTTTCGATATCTCCACTTTTTGATAACATGGTTAGGTATCGAATTGAAGAAAAAACACCCACGAAACTTGGAAAATTTGGGTTCATCTCACACCGGTTTCAAAAAAGTGGAGATATCAAAAAAAGTTTGAAATAAAAATTGTAGATAATTGAAAACTGAACATTTCACGTTCTGTAACTTTTTTTTACATCCATGCAATGGAGAAGAGTTATGGGTTAAAAAGGATAAAATTATATTCAAGTTCTTTGTACCATGACTCCTTTCCATTGCAAGATGGGAAAAAAATTATGGAACAAAAAATGATTGTTTTTTAAATCTCTACAACTTTTGTTTCAAACTTTTTTTCATATCTCCACTTTTTTGGATATTATTGACAACTGGTTCGAAACTGCTGAACCGGTTCCAAAAAACATATAATATTATTAAACGCTTCAGTGTGTGGACTGTATTTCAGTAAAAAAACCCGGACCCCCATTTTTTGACCCAAACCGGTTTCTCAATTTGTGGACACCCTATAGGAAGGACTAGAAGTTTGATTTTCGATATTTAATGTCCTCGCCGCCAAGAATAAGTACATTGCCGTTTAAACCGTCTCCGTATCTCTTCTCAGTTTTGAGAAATTGAGAAGTGTTTACCATTGACAAGACTTTTGTGTCATACTGTATCACAATACAAGCGGCGGAAGTGAGCCGCTTACATTGTGAGACATTTTTCATTCATTAGTGCTGTATCAAAAGTAGATAGTACTTTTTATTGATTACCGAACGGATTTTTTTCTGAAATAATGAATTTTGATTTGGAAAATTATTTTTGTTCTGTATGCTTTAAAATAACTGAAACAATGAGTCAACGAAGTAGGTAAATTGTTCTTCAAACGTACAAAATTTGAAATATTTACGTTTGTTTTTACTTTTTAATGTGAAATTAAATTCAACTGATTTATAATTATTTCAGGACTGCCAACCTACAATTTTCAACACACAAATCTCAGCGGACTATAATTTTTCGGACACCCATTAAAAAGAAAAAAAGAACATAATTGTTGAACAAAATGCAATACGTTTGTACACCTAGGATGGAAAGTAAACACAAAAAACCACTAAAAATTGTATCGTAAACTCAACAGTGTGAAAATGAATTTCCGTGCTGCACCTAAATTACGAGCAATATTCTGACGTATACTTTCGATATATCAATTCGGGACCTACTTAATTTTACACGGAAACTGCTGGTATTGACGCAGTTTTCGATTAATTATCATTATAATTTCGCAAAACCCTATAATCACAGTTACGATTTCATTGATTATAGGTAAATAATCTGACTCAATATTCACATGAAATACCTATGAATAAGGTTAATTATTCAAAAAAGGAAATTAACCGCTTTCTTTGAATCAAATACGTTATATTCTTTCATTAAATTTTATATTATGGATTGATTTCAGAAGTTTGCTATTTGATCTAGTCTACCTACTATGACGAGAGGCGGGGATTTCTGTGTAGATAAGAATTAGTACATATAAAATTGACGTTCAAACAGAAGGGGATCATGTCGACAAATACGAGGTACCTAGTTTGGTCATGAACGATAATGCGGAGCGAATTTATGCTTCTGTAAACAAAATTAAATAATGTATAAATATGGTTAAAATTCAAAGGCAAAGTTCGTTGTTTAAAAAAAACTGTGATAATTGTGAAAATTATGTTAAGTGTAAAAATGATGAGCAATCGAAGATTACTATTAAGTAAGTAGATTTCAGATTTTCATTCTATCCATTAAATGCATCTCATAGAACGTCAGCTTGATATAAAAAATAATAATTTCACTCATGTCAGCTGCTAATTTTACTAAGAAAAATTGAGAAATTTGTGTATTGATTGAAAATTTCCAATTTTATTTCCGGCTTCCTTTTTTAAAATTTCAAGAAAATTTATGAGAATGGGAGCCCAGGACATTTCAAAGAATTTCTCACACTCTGAAAAAATATGCATTTTTAAAAAAATTAAGGAATAATGAGAAAAACGTGATACTTCTCTTAAATAAATATACATACAAAAGGAGAAAGATGTTTTGAACTTCATCTTTCAAAAAAAGTTACTTGTACACAAGTCTGATAAATCATCCAATGGGAGATTACTTCCCAGGCAGTGCCTACACTGGAATCAGCTTTTAGCTTACCTATTGCCAATTATCATAGCAATTTGTCAATTTTAAAAAAATTCACAATTTTTCATCGAAATACTTTTAATATTTTCGATATTTTTATTCGAAAAGTTTAGCTGTCCTCATCCATTTTCACAAATACTTCGGAAATGGGAAAATAATTTATAATGACACGCCCTAAATGAGGTTGAATATTTCATTAAAATAGTCAATTGTGTTCCAAAACTCTTTTCGGATGTCAAAAAAATTTCAAAAAAGGTCAAAGTTCAGAAAAATATTGCTAAAACGTCATAAAAATTATCAAAAAGTGCAAAAATATTTAATGTTTCATAAAGTTTTTTGAAAGATTATTGATGAAATTTAGATTTCTATACGTTTGCTAAGCGAAAATTTGATCATTTTCGGTCATTCTGGAGCCTCCATCGCAATTTCAATTTTTTTCAGCATTAACAGTTCAGGGAGAAGTAGAAACTCAAATCGCAAGATTTTAGGAAGGACCGAAGTTCCCAGCTGGTACCTAACAGTAGTGAAAAACTGGGGTTTTTCTAGAAATTGACTCCACTATGAGACGTCCTCGCTCCGCTCCCCTTCGAGCCCAGGAGCTCAAAATTTTTTTGGGAGGTACTCCACACAAAATAAACGATTTCGCCAATTTCTATCAAAATCCAATGTTTTTTTTTTCACTCCACTCTACTGAACAACTTGAATTTTTTGAAAATTATACGAGAAACAAAATACAGTTTGCAGTCCTGCCGTGAAATTTTGTTACAAAATATAAAACATTATTCGATTTTGAAGCGTTTGTGTGAGTAAATTAAAGATGAAAATCAAAAAAGTTTTAAATTCGTCATCTGCAACTTCTCCATTCGTTTGCAGAATGCAAAACCTGGTATTCAATTTCGAGTTGAATGGTTCAAGAAGGTATGGAAACCCAAACTGTACATTTTTATGAAAATGACCGAGTTTCCCAGCAGATGGAATTACTTAAAAATGAAAAACTCGATTTTTTCAAAAATGACTCTTTTTTGAGGACCCCTGAACCGTTCTCTTTTTGAGCAGGGGTGTTCAAAATTTTTGTTAGGAGGTCTTCCACTCAAAGTAAACTACCTCGCCAATTTTCGTTAAAAACCAGAAGTAGGTACAAATCTTGCGTTATCCATCTTTACATGAAATTTTTAACCCTTCCTTTCTCATTACAATACCTACTGTAGGTACCTATGTATCTCTGCAACAAACATCGCGTATCGCGTCAGTTACTCATTCAAAGTGGTTTCAAGATAAGACCTCAATTTCCGGCTTCATATTTTATTTATGGTGATAATACAGACAACTGAGACAACACAGGATGTCATTTTGATATAGACTATCGAATTAGATCTGTTAAAATAGTTTTGATTTTTTTTCAACCAACATTTTTATACAGATTACAAGTCGTTATCTAATTATTTCGTATAATTCGCAGCTGCTTATGTCCTATGGTTTTTATTGATTCATAGCAGCGCAGAAGATGATGAAAACGAGCCGAAATGTACGAATGGTATTGAAAAAAAAATAAAAATCGCTGTTTGCAATCACCGCGATATCTCCAAATTCCCAACAAACTTGGATCCAGGAATCGAAGTACGTACTTTACGCATAAAAAATTCAGCTTAAGATGAACATGTTGTCGAACTTGAAAATTGAAGGGGCACGTACCGTTTCTAAAAAAATCCCGTCAAGAAAATTTTTAACCATGGGAATGGATACTACTTTGAAAACTGAACAAATTTTCACTTTATGACTTTTTGCCTAACTTTAAAATTAAAATAGCTTAAGAAAAATTGATTTAAAAAAATAAAAAAATAAACTAATCAAGAGAATGAATAGTACGTTGAAAATTGAAGAAATTTCATTTCGAAATTCCCTCCTCTCAATTATACGATTCATAAAAGATCCATACGTACGATATTTTCAGTCATAACAAAAAAAAACTCCAAAGGCAGCCTCCTCGTGGCATCTCCTGCTCTCTTATTTTTGAATCAGTGAAATTTGTCAAAAATCAGGGGGCAAGATGCAAATTGGCTTATTGTTGTCAGTGATGTGATTGAAAAATTTTTTCTGGGTTGGTGGATGGTATCCATTCGACACGAAATAGAAAAAATTACAGGCCTAACGGATTGCTTGTCTATGAGTTATCTATTATCAATAATGTGATTTTACGTGATTTTCGTAAAATTGTTGAAATTTGATTTTTGTAAGATATTATGTTTTCAAGTTTTGAAAAAAAAATTCTGGTATTTTTTTTTATAATCTACATTCAATTATCTATCGAATGATGTATTTGATTGACATTTTCCCCCATATTTTCTTCCTAGTGCATTGCGTTAAAGAAAAATAGTGCCAGTGGGGCAAGATGCAAATTGAAAATGGGGCAGGATGCAAACATTATTTTTAAATACGAATTTTTCGAAAACGTTACATATGGTACTAAAAATGGTCCAATTGATATTTTTTCCAGAATATCACATTTTTGCTTGAATTTTTATATAGAATATCAAAAGTAAGGGTAAGGTACCCCATTATCGACCAGTTTTTTTTGAGGCCTCGCCATTTTAAAAGTATAAGAGTTGGAAATGTGATTGATGGCTTAATGGATACCTACATCCTTCTCCTACAATTTTGGAAAGCTCCGTGGTCATCCGAAAAAATTTAGTATTTTTTAGGAATTTTTTTCTGAGACATGTCAAAATGCGAGGTCGAAATTTTGGGTTCCTAATATCGACCACCGACTGATTTTGTCCGGTATGAACGAAATCTACTGGAAAACATTTTTTTCGTTATCCTCTTTCACAGATGAACAATTTGAGACCAAAATGACAACCCTACGACCAAAATTTGAGAAAATTGAAAAAAACAAAATCGCTTAAAAACAACAAATTACATAAGATTTATAGGTGGTCGATAATGGGGCACACCATAAAAATGAACTTTGAGTGATTTTTTTCTAACTTAAAGTTGTAATTATTAAAATGTGATAATTACATCAGAAACTTTGAACTTTTTCAATTACAAAAATATTAGAAAATTTTAATTCAATAATTTCAAGAAAGAATTCCAAGGCGTGCAAGCAATTGCTAAAAAAAGTTTTTGGCCTTCCGAATTCTTCTTTTCTATTTTTCTCCGCGAGTTTTGGCTTTCAGGATGTCGGAGTGGTCTTATTTTTCCGGATTTTCGATGAAGAACATGAAAAAAAAAAAATTCGGCTCGCTATCGCCCATAGCGCCGGAGATAGACGAGGTGGTCGACATTGGGCAATAGGCGATAATGGGGCACCTTACCCTTACATATCAAAAGTTTGCTTAAAAAATCAGAAAATCAATTAAGGCAGCATAAATTATGAATACAAAGGTTTTAGAACTCCTTTTTTCAAAAATTATGCTTCTGTTTAAATCGTCAGTATATCCACCTCGATTGTGCTTGAGTTAATTTTACAAAAAAAAATCGCGATTTTTCATCATGTCTTCACTGTTTGCATCTTACCCCATGGCATTTTGCATCCTGCCCCACCCATGGGACAGGATGCAAAAAAATGAAAAAAATTCAAAAAATTCTGTAAGGTTGAGGTATGTACCAAAAATGATTTTTTTTCAGCGAAATGAAAGATAAATGTTTGAACTTTAATTTGTTGCACGATTCAGACAATTTGGCCAATTTGAATAGATTTGGAAGAACATTTGGCCTAGGTTGGTGCATCCTGCCCCACCTTCCTTTAACATCAAAAATGAAAGACTAAGGATCATTTTAAAATTTTAAAAATTTTTGAAGGCCTTTATTTTGAGTAACCCGTAGCCCCTTCATTTTCGATGTTAGGCAAAAAGTCTTCAGAACCAATTTTTTCACTTCCGTAATTAAATTATTTTTTTGAGCAATTTTTTTGTAGCCCCTTTAATTTTAAAGTTAGGCAAAAAGTCACAACGAGAAAATTTGTTGTTTCCAAAATTTTATCCATTCCCATGATTGAATTTAACGTGATTTTTTTAAAAACAGAAGTAGCTCCTTCAATTTTCAAAATCGGCAATACGTCCATCTTAAGTTATATTTTTTGTAGTATCCGGTTATTCCCCTCCCTCCCTCCCCCCAAGACCTATGACAGACGATTCATGGAACATTTTACATAATTAAAACATAATAATCGAATAAAAAATAATTTATTTTCACGTGTTTTTTTTAAGGGCTTGTATTTAAGTGGGACCCAGATAAAGAAAATAGACGCCGATTCATTCCGAAATCTAAAATCACTCAAATACCTATACATGGATCATAATGCAGGTGCAAAGATTTCTCCCGACGCTTTCAAACCTCTGTCTAATTTAATCATTTTGGATCTGAGTTTCGCCGATGTTCCGGATATTTATTTACCAACGACTTTGGAAAAGTTGTACCTCAACAGGATAGCAACGCCGATCTCAAAATTGCCCATAAGTTCATTGCAAGACTTGAAATTTTTGTCGTTACGTAACAATACGCTAGATCACGTTCCTGACTTCGGCCATGCTTTACCGAGTCTGGAAGTACTCGATTTAGGAGGCAATAAACTGATAAATTTCCAATTCGATAGCCTAGCTGATTTATGCAGCTTAAAAGAACTCAATGCTTCTAAAATATCTGTAAAAAATAATTGCGAATGTTTACGGTTCAAGAAATGGACCGACGATAAAAATATTAAAATCAACCCGAGTATAAAATGCGACTCCTCTAAAAGTAAGTATACCAATACCTACAGTTATTTAACACGTAACACCGAATTTTCGAATGAACGAGTATTAGGTGTAGGTATTAGATGAATTAATTCATGTAATTCGTTTTTGTTTTTAAAACACACAGATTCCAACCAGAATTGCGACGTATCGGAACAATCGCAGAATTTCCTTCAGAAATATAAATCATGTGAAGATAAAGTCAGTCATAGAAAATCTCTGAAAACATTAACTTTTTGGTCTACTGTCTGCGGTATAATTCTCGCGGTAATCGCAATATGTTATTCATGTGTAGTATTGTATGTTTTCTGCAATCGTAAGGATTTCTCCGACAGTACCGTTCGTGCTTACTTCTGTTGCAAAAAGAAAACAAACCCATGTGAACCAGAGGAAGGATCGACATAACTAAAATTTTCAAAATTACTACAAACTTTCTCCCCGATTTCTTTGAATTCAGAAAGCAATATTTTCAAACGTAATTCATTTTTGTTGATAAGTTTTTTTATGTTTTTCATTGCGATAAATGGTACCAACTAATGGATGGGAAAGGAGAGTGTAATAATTTAAGTGAAAAGAAAGTTCCTCATTTTGGTACTTGAGTAAAATAACGAATAATTAAATTACCGATTGGTGTTCCTATAGCTCCTAATGGTATTGTATTATTTTTTTTTATGTTAACCTAATTCATATAAAATCAATAAATTTGCTCGCACTCGTGGGATTTTTGAATTTTCCTTATCTCATTTAGGTATGTATTCATTAATTTTTTTTCTTCGCATCTGCACGATGTTTTACAAAACAGAAATTGGATGATTAAGGACATATCTTACATTGGTCTTTAAAAATTTCTTTGATTAAAGGTTACTCAAAAAGTAATGCATAAAATTGGCTCAAATTTGAAATTTATATATTTTTGGTTTTGAATAGTTTTTGAATAAAATGAGTTTGAAAATTATTGGGTATTTTATGAAAAATTCAACAATTTTCTACAGTTTTCAAACTAAATTCTTTCAAAAACTATTCAATAAAATTAAAAAGAAGCATCCATACGATTGTGCAGACCAAATGAAAAATGTAAATTTCACGCATTATTTTCTGAGTAATCTTCAGTCAAAGAAATTCCATAGGACTAATGATTGGCAGGTGCGAAAGGAGGCAAAATAAAAAAATATAAGAAATATGCCTTGTGAATACAATCTCGCCTTCATTCCATTCAGTAGATGACACTTCTTACGAATAATCATACAAAATTGCCTACATTCAAAGTAAGTAACAAACTCCGAAATGCAGAATATGGTATCATAAAAAATAAAAATGGAGAAGTTACCTTCATTATGAAAATTATCTGTCGTAGACGTCTTTCATACGTGCCATTTTTAAGAGAATGTTAATTTTTTAATAATAACTTCGACTTTTGAGAATATTCAAACTTCAACTTGTACTCAGAGTTGACTTAAACGAAGAGAGGACAGCATCCCTCCCACCAATAATGACAGAATCAATTTTTAGGCAAATACATAGGTTAAGTTTGAGTAGGGAAATTTTCGACTTTTTTCGGGAGAAATATTTCAAGTTGTAATTTTAGTCAAAAAAATCCAAATCTGGAAATATTTCGTTTCAGTCGAAAGTGCTTTTTTCATGCCATTTTTCTCTTTTCTAAAATATCCAAATTCCTACTCGCTCCCATTTTTAAAAAATTATTTTTCTTGATTTTCACGTTTTCCAAACCAATTTTATAATTTTTCAAAACCTCTTCATACCAAGTAAGCAAGCGCAGGCAAAACTGCACTTCTATTTCATTTTAATTTTTAATTGAAGTTAGGCCCCTGAAAAAAAAAAACGAACAAATATTTTCTAATTCGAAATATTCAGTTTAGCAAATTTCTAGAAAAAAAGGCATCCAATTGCTGAAATTTCTTCATTTTCATCAAATTTTTAATCCTAAAGAAGATGCGAAATCTTCACCCTTACCTCCCGTCGCGCAAATCTTTTGCAACAGTTGCAAAATAAATGTCGAAAAAATGCGATATTTCTGCTAGTTTTGCGACACTTTTGCAATTTGTGACATACCAGTCGCATTTTGTCGCATTCGGTTGCATTTTGTCGCATTTGGTCGCAAAACTACTTTGAACATTGTGTAACAGAATGTGAAATGCGACAGAATGCGACAGAATGCGATAAACTGCAACCAAATACTTGGGTATCGAAAAAAAATCGTTGGTTGCCAAATTCCATGAAAAATGAAAAACATTCAACTAGGTAGATAATTAAGTAGGAATTCAAAGCCAATCAGAAGTCAGAACCAATGACAAACGGTTGGTTAACAATATCAACATATTTTTTTCGAACGACTGTTGATGTTATCTATTGAATATAAAAATCGTATTTATGATTGTCCTTTCCACGAGTATGTTTCATAGATTGTTTAAACTCGTGGTCTGCCGAAGATGGTTGCATTCTGTCGCATTTGGTTGCATTCTGTCGCATTCTGTCGCAAATTGTCACGAAATATTTTGCGACAAAAGTGCGACAGAATGCAATTTGTGACATATTGCATTTTGTCGCAAATTGCAAAAAAATTGCACGACGGGCTCTTGCATAGATATCTAAAGCATTGTATGTCTCACCAAAGCGAGGGTCCAGATTTGAAAAATTCATCATTTTTAGAAACAAAATAACTCATTTTTTAATTGTGGTTTGTTGTTTGATTGTCCATGATTTTGGAGTAAAAACTTTTTTAAAAAAAACGAAACATCAAGATTTAGGTACCTACGCTCATTGCTCAATTTTTGTTAAAATTTCGTGCTTTTTTCGGGCTAGTACAAACTTTTTAATTTTTATAAACATGCAAATTTTTCAAATCCAAATTTAATGATCTTTATTCAAACAGTAAAATTACAGTACTTTTTTTTCGTGAGATCAAGTTGCTGACAAAAGAGGTATCGCAAACCAGAATAAGATTTTAGACTGAATCAAAAATACATCAAAATTCATGATGTCTACTGGATCTGAAAAATGAAAATTCCGGTTTTTTCTGGATTTTTCTTGCGATTTTCATACTACATATTTTTCTTGTTTCAAATTTACTCAAAAAAGATCCCATCTTCACAAATTAACGAGCAAAATAAAATATTCAAGGGGTCTAATGAATTCTCGAAATCAACGGATATCCGACAGGATTTTAGTTGATGAACTTTGGGAAAATATGTCCTCTTACTTACTCTCCAAAATTTTTTCAACTAATAAAAATTGTTTCTAATTGTCCCCTTCTCAAAACGTTACATTCCATTCGTCTACGAATTTGACCCCAGCGAAGGCAGGTCAAAAATTTTAAAAAATGAAAATTTCTAACACCAAACAAATACTCTTGGAATTAATTTTATGGATTTTTCACCAATATTAAAAGAAAAAAAATTATTCAACGCGAGTGAAATAGGGTGAAATTTTAAACAGAAAGTATAGACATTTTGAATGAATTTTATGACATTTTTATCCATACAAATTTATCAAAATTTCAAACGTTATCGTTGGAAGAAAAAATAATTAGGCCGGTGCGAAGCGAGGGCAAAAATGTTTGAAAATCAAAATATCAAATGCACACAAACAAGAGCTGAGCAGGAATATTTCATTCCCTGAAAATAACCTGAAAAAGTTTCAAGTTATCACAATTTATAATCAAAGAATTTAGTCGCACCCAATCATTGAAGTTATTGTATGTATCTACAATTGAAGTAGGATGTGGTAATTCCTGACCGAAAAATTAATATCATAATATTTTGACTGAAAAAGTCGAATATAATGATATTTTAAGGAAAAAGAATACGGAAGTCCTGCTAGAGCAGAGCGAGAGCGAAAGTTTTCATGAAAAATTAACGTTGAAAAGATATTTAAAGGCAACAATTCAAAAGAAAATTCTTGTTTTTCATAGTAAAATCATTAAATTTTGTTATTTTCTGGTTTTCTTGCTACTAAGGTCAAATTCTAGATAATTTCCGATTTTTATTGTTTTTCTTGCCAGTAGACATTATGAAAGTTCATGTAAAAAGAACTCCCCTATAAAAAATTTCAAGTACCTACCAAATTTTACTTCGCGAATTTTTTGGTAAATTTTTGAAAATTCAAATTTATTCAATAATCTGATCTATTCAAGGTAGATAGCTGAAATTTGGTTCCTAGGAAGACTCAAGTCGAGGGTTAATCAAAATGAAACATCAGATGACTCATCAATAATGCAGTGTTTCAAAAACGGAAAAATTTTTGGTTTTCGTTTCTGTTTTTGATTTCGTTTTTACCATTTCGGTTTTCGTTTTTAATAAAATTAAAACGTTTTTTTTTTGTTTTTGATTTTTTTTTTGAAAGTCAAAATATGAATAAGTACATAGTAATCAAATATATGGTAACGATAAAAACTGAAAAGTCGAAAATTTATCTAAAGAGCAGGAATATGGGCAAAATGTTGTGTTTTTTAATGAATTTCTTCACAAACTGGAATAAAAAATGAACATCCATTATTTCATCAAGTCATTATCCCATGAAATGAAAAATATAATTATATAAAGACAGGTTCAGTTTTCATTTTTATGTTTCTCCTTTCTCTATGAAATCTCAGGTTTTTGCATGATTGAAAAATCGAATTTTCCAAGATTTTGCCACCGTAAATTGACTTTTAACTACTTTTCACTTGATTTTTGAAATTTGGAATCTAGAAATCTTGAGCTTTTAGTACCCTAAATATTCCATTTTAAAAATTTATACCCCATCATCCCACCATAAATTCGAAAATCAATTTCAATCTTATTTTCGCTGTCAAAAAGAATTAAAAACAAAAAAAAAACGAAAAGAAATTGCTTTTTTTCGTTTTTGTAAAATGTTGGAAAAATACCTAACTTTTTTTCTGTTTTACGTTTTCGTTTTCATAAAGTTTTTGAAGCCCTGCAATAAAACACCGAATTTGATTTTCCATTAATTTCAGCGTTCATATTCCACAAAATTAAGCAAATAGGTATAATCATAATCACATCTTATTCATAAGACGAACCAATTGAAACGACCCAAATCCAAAGAAAAACACTGTATTATCAACACCCAGCAATTACATAAAAATACGTATAAAATAATAACAATACTTAAATAATAAAATCCATAATAATACAACATCAAACCCAATCAAATTAATAATACAAAAACGTTAAAATTATCATCACAACGCCTTCGCCTAAACACCAAACCACCGCTTATGAAATTACTCGTTAGAAAACAAAAACAACCACACTCAAACACAAAAATTAATTTTAAAAAACACCAATCCTTATATAACCTTACTTTATAAACAACAAAATACTTACGTATTACATAAAATTAACCCCATAATATTAGAAAATTGCACTTAGTAAACATACAACGTACCATATTAAAACTCATTTTAATATTTAAGACTCGCCAAACAAACAAATCCTTTGAATTTTTCACACATTGAACATCAGAAAAAGCATAATAAAATATCTAGTAGGTAATTTCCGATCTCGAATTTCATCGACGCCTCGACGAGTAGTAGGATATGTACGATTGTGTGAAGTAAAAATTAAAAAAAAGTGACAATACTGTATCGTAAGTAGTATTTCTATTTTTCACATTATCTAATAGAACGTTATTGTCGGATGTCACAACAAAAAACGACGTACGTACGTAAAAATTTATAGGATAAAATTAGGTAAGTAGATAATTATTTTTTATGAAATTCTATAACAGAAAACAGAACCATACGTTAGACTGATACCATCTCAAATCGAATATTACTTTTTCACGTGCTGATTTTTTCTCTCGTTTTTCAGTAGTTGCATTGTGATTTATAGTTAGGTTTAAAAATATCATGTTTCTTTTTTTCCATTTTTTAGTCTTTTTTTTTTCATTCGACGTAAAAATACCGATAAAATTAATCCATAAAAATATAAACGTAAAAAAAAATCTCACTCCAAATAAAAATACTTCACCCAGACACACTTCGACCACCACACCACATCACTCGATCTCATTATAACCTTAAAAATAATTCTCTTAAACGACCTAAAATAAAAATAAAAATATAATTAACCGAGATAGGAGGATTCAATATTTCTGGATCGAGGGGAGCTTCGTACAATAGCACCTATAAATTTATATACCTATATTATTAAAATAATTGATATGATAACGTAATTCATCATTACACATGTACAACGACTGTATTGCTTTTTGATACACGTATTTCTTTTAAACCATTAATCAAAATTTAAACTCGTACGATAAAATTAAATAACCCCTAAATAAATTACACGTTTAGGAAAAAAAAATACAATAACAAATAAATTCATTCGAATACTTAAATTTACGACGATAATTGGAAGACAGTGACTTTGTTGCTCATTCTTAACCTTACGTATACTAATTTACCAAATTATTACACAATATCGATCTATTTTAATGATATGTCTAAATAAAAGATAAAAAAAAACTAATTGCATCGACCCGAGAGAAACACAAAATACCTATAGAATAAATTCAAATTCACCGCAATAAAAATCTCGAAACTCGAACACGAGAAAAACTCCAGACAAAACGTCGACGCTGTGAGATCATAACGAATTTGCAACATTTCGTAAAAAAAAATTAACAAAAAAATAATCCTGGCGCGTTATTTTTCCAAAATATCGCAGGTACGACAGACATCTCAACCACGAGTGGATTTTTTCCAGTGTACGTTAAAAACACTCACAAGGAGGAGGAAATCGACAATTTTCCTGTTTTCTTTCGTATCAAAAATAGATCCATATTTGAGTAAATGTATTACCGATGACTTATTAATTAACTCGAGCTTTTCAGCGACAACTGCTTTTTCTTATGGAACGAATACGAATGCAGGAAAACGGTCGGAGCCATTGGGTCTATTTCGACAGATTCCGGTAACAGAATACTTTCCTCAGCAAATTCTTCATTTTACGTTTCGAGTTGCATTTTAATAGGAGTAATTTATGCGAAAACTTCAACGTTTTCTTGATGAAGCTGAAATCATACGACGAATTAGGCGAATTTGGCATAGATTAGGCCTAGATTGAGAAATGCGACACGTTTGCGTTTGAAATACTCCTTCGAGGCAAAAACAAATTGAAAAAGGACAATTTGGTAAAAATTAAAAAAAGAACTTATCAAAGATGGATTATTTCGAGTAAACTTGAAAAGGCTTCGAGACAGATTTATGAAAAATACTTCGGTAAAACTGCGAAATTAAACTTCTTTCGGAGGATTAAGTATTTAGACGTGGATCAAAAGTAATCCCTTCGAAAAATATTTATTCTTTTTGAATTTGAAATTTTGGTGAAAACTTTTCGAAACTTAATCAAACTCAAACACAGCAAAATGACATTGTCTTCAAAAAAATTAAGTAATAAAATAATGACAGGGGAAAAAATGCTCAGAAAGTTTTTCAAAAAACGAGAGTGAATTGACTCAAGTAAATTGTAGTAGGAAAATGAAGGAGAATCAAAGTTAGCTTATAAGAGGAGAAGGGGGCGCATAAGTCAAAAATTTTCGGTTTAAACGAAATTTTTCCGACCATTAGACAGACACGTATGATTTTTCCAATTTTTTTCAGCGCAAAAAAAATGCCTTTGAAAAGGTCTTCACTTGAAAATTTTTCAACACTAAATCCATTTTTTAAAATTAAAAGTGTTTTTTTTTAATTATGAGGGAGGAGGGCAAGCTTTTTCCCCTCCCTCTCCCAGAAAGGACAGTAGGATTTTTTCAATTTTTCCCAGATCAAAAAAAAAATGCCTTCGAAAAGGTCCTCACTTTTAAAAAATTTTCAACTTTAAATCTATTTTTTTTTTAATTAAAAATGTTATTTTTTAATCATTAGTGAGGAGGGCAAACGTTTGCCCTTCCCCCTCCCAGAAAGGACAGTATGATTTCTCAAATTTTTCTCAGATCAAAAATAAAATGCCTTCGAAAAGGTCCTCACCTTTGAAAATTTTTCAACATGAAATCCATTTTTTAAAATTGAAAATGTTATTTTTTAATTATTAGGGAGGAGGGCCAACTTTTGCCCCTCCCCCTCCCAGAAAAGACAGTGGGTAGGATTTTTTCAATTTTTCCCAGATCAAAAAAAAAATGCCTTCGAAAAGGTCCTCACTTTTAAAAAATTTTCAACTTTAAATCTATTTTTTTTTTAATTAAAAATGTTATTTTTTAATCATTAGTGAGGAGGGCAAACGTTTGCCCTTCCCCCTCCCAGAAAGGACAGTATGATTTCTCAAATTTTTCTCAGATCAAAAATAAAATGCCTTCGAAAAGGTCCTCACCTTTGAAAATTTTTCAACACTAAATCCATTTTTTAAAATTAAGAGTGTTATTTTTTAATCAATAGGGAAGGGGCAGGCCTCTACCCCTCCCCCTCAGCCACATATGTTTGAAACAGCCCTGGAAAAATGATTCCACAGATATCGTTTTTTCATTTAGGTTACTTTTTCATTTAAAACGGTCTAAAAAAACTTGCTTAAAAAAATTGAAAAATTGATAAAATTACAAAAAAAGGTATAAATTAGCATATTTTTTTTGAAAATGAAATTTTTTATTGAATTTTAAATAGGTACGAGATAAATCCAAATACTCACAATTAAAACAGGATAAATTGAAGATGAAATTATTCTGAATTTTTTTACCAACAAGCTCAGGAATCTTTTTTTTTGAAAAAATTTCAAAATAAACGATTTCTCCGAACGAAATGTAGATATCAATTTGATAAATAAAAAAACACATTTGCTACAATTTCGTTCAATTTTTTTTCAAATTACCTGCGAAAATTTAAATTTTACGACTAAAATCTTCGCTCTCCACTCCATCGAAAAATTACACATCGCATTTCTCAATCTAAGCATCGACATAGTTCGAAAATTCTATACAGAAAAAAGTGAAAAACACTTCTAAAAATATATACCTAAGACGAATTCATCTAAGAGAATGAAAAAAATACGAGAAATTCTCGTTATCGCGACCACATAAAAAGCTCAAAATACGTACTTACTTTTCGGCGGCATCCGAAGTCATCCGTCATTCGTGGCTACTGTTTCAGAAGTAACTGATAATTGGGAAAATTTTTTCACATTAGAACGCCGAAAGGAACGACAAATCACAGCTTTAAAACACAACCGCGCCAAAATGGGCGAGTCAACTTTCGCAGTCGCCTTGGAAACCAAATGAAAGGCGTAACTTTGAAACTTTACGTCACTAGCACGCGGCAACACCCCGGTTGAACGGGGAAAAAAGCTAAATTTATAGGTATTCGTTATTAGAGAAACAGATGACGTTTATTAGGTACGCGAAATGCAAAATAAATGCCATCCGAGGCCTCATTTTTATTGTACTACGTAGTATTGCACGTACCTAGAGAGCAGAGATGTAGCTAGTCAGCTACCTATCTGAATGTTTTTATGTATCTGAGAGAAAGATAGGCTAGTACCGTGTAGGGCTAAAAGTAACAGCTAATGGTTGTACTTAGGTTTACTATTGGCTTGTTTCGTTCTGCAAATAGCGTTGGCTTATGCAATGCACTCGATTTTCTTTTACGTTTAGTATTCGCGACTTTGGATTACATTTAATGGAAAAAGAAAACAAACATGGAGTTGAAACTTGAAAGACAGAGCAGGTGAGTAGATTCAAAGCATAACAAGTTCTATTTATGCTGACACTGCGTGAAAGAATGAAATTTTTTTTTGCAAAATTAGGTCAATTCATTTTATAAGTAATTCTTTCATTTCAAATACATTTTTTTCTGACAGCATTTGAAATTGGTAGGCCATTTTGCTGAAAAATTTACAATAGGTATCTTCAATGGGCCATTGGAGGAGAAGTTGAAGACTGCTACAGACAACGTAGGTACAGGTAATTTTATTTGCGGAAAAAAAAACGACGTAGACTCAAGATTTTTTTCATTTTAAATGTCTTTATCAAAACTAGACTCAGAAACAAATGAAATTAACTGATAGTCACTACATCGGCATGAATTGAACGAGGATGGTTTTTAAACGAAAAAATCGACCCATCAAGTTCTTAATCATCAAAACATTTCACAAATTATCAATAAATCCGCCATTGAAATAATCAATTATGATCACGATGAACATTAGTATTAGGGTGGAGTGAAAAAAAAAAACATATCTCGGATTTTGACAAAATTTGGCGAGGAGGTTTACTTTGAGTGGGAGACCTCCCAAAAAAAAATTTGAGTCCCCTGGAGGCAAAGAGAGGGGAGAAGAAGGTGCTCAAAGTGCACCTCCTTTTGAAAAAACGCTGTTTTTTGTGTTTTTTAGTCAATCAAAATTATGTAAAAAGCCTTCTTAGCACTTGAAAGATGCAATTTGAGTTTCTACATCTCCCTAAGCCATCGCCATCCTTCTCCGATCAAAACTCAGACTGCTACCAGTGGGTTGGAAAGTTACAGATTGCAATATTCCAATATTATGAAATTTTCATTAAGCTGAAAATGATTATTTTTTTCATCGAGTAATTGAACAAAAAAATGTTTTTTCAACCACTGAAAGTAAATTTTGAAAAAAATTGAAAATTCTACACACCAGTGCAGCCAACAGCAAATCATAAAATTCCAAAATACGGAAATTAAATCGATTTTGAATTGATTATTTTCTCACCTGAAAATTTCATGTACTTTTTTTTAATCACTAGAAGTATATTTCGGAAATTTTTTTCGATTGTATTTCAGTACAGCCAGTTACAATTATCGTGACATGCTACCCTATGGAATTTACGTTGACCTCGAATAAATTTTTTTATAGTTTGAAAAATTCACAATAATTTTGTTTTCAATCATCAAAAATAAAAAAATTTTAATTTTTCTTTGAAAATTTTGTACGTCAGTGCAACCAGTTCCTGATATTATGAACTCGAATGCATTATTTTTTTGTCAAGTGATTGGACCATTTTTTTCTCCCAACCAATAGAAGTATGATTTGAATTTGAAGACAATCTTAAGAAGTTACGCTGGTAGGCACTTAGGCAGTCAGCTGCATAAGAGAACGCTAAAAAATTGAAAAAAGGCGGAACATGTATATTTTCTTGCAAGCATAACAGTAATTTCGAGTAACAATTTTTGAAAATTGAAGAGAGATGCATTTTCGGCAAAAATATTTAAAAATAGATAAAATTATTGTGAATTTTCAAAACGATAAAAAAATTAATTCGAGATGAACTACTCCCATAGTGTAGTATGGCACGATTTGTAACTGGCTGCACTGACATACAAAATTTTCCCAAAAAATTTCCGAAATATACTTCTTTTGATTGAAAAAAAACATAATATTTTCAGTCGAAAAAATAATCAATTTAAAGTCGATATAGTAAGTCCGTATTTATGATTTGCTGTTGGCTGCACTGGTGTATAAAATTTTCACTTTTTTAAAAAAATTCACTTTCAGTGGTTGAAAACATTTTTTGTTTAATTACTCGATAAAAAAAAATCATTCCGGCTTAGTGAAAATTTCATAATATTGAAATATTGCTCTCTGTAACTTTTGAACCCCCTGGTAGCAGTCTGAGTTTTGATCGGAGAAGGATGGCGATGGTTTAGGAAGATGTAGAAACTCAAATTGTATCTTTAAAGTGCTAAGAAGGCTTCTCACACAATTTTGATTAACTAAAAACACAAAAACACCGTTTTTTTTTCAAAAGGAGGTGCACTTTGAGCACCTCCTGCTCCCCTCCCCTTGCCCCTAGAGGGCTCAAAAAATTTTTGGGAGGTCTCCCACTCAAATTAAACCACCTCACCAAATTGGTCAAAATCCAAGATATGTTTGTTTTTTCACTCCACCCTAATAAGTATTATCAGTCGTTTCATTAAATCCCATCATCAAATTATGAACTTTTTCGCATGAAATATTTTCTCCTGACTTTTCTATGTTCCCCTGGACATTTTTTTTTTCAAATTTTCCAGATTTTTTACATACAAATAATATTTATGAAGCATGAAATATTAAAGAGAAGGGGTGAGGTGATTTTTCACGATGCATAGCCAGAGCTAGTGCAAGGGAACACCAAATTTGGCTCACTGAAAGAGCATGTTAGTCACATCTCAGAACTAAATTTTTAGCTATCGAAATCGATTTCTCGATTTTTGGCGAATTTTTTCAAATTGCAGAAAGACCTGTTGATCGTTCAATTTTTCAAAAAAAATGGTAAATCACGAGGCCAAATTTTGAAAATTGGTTTACATACTAAAATTTACTCTCCAAATCGATTGCAACCATTTCCAACTCGATCTGAAGCCTCCAGAAAAAATTCACTCTTCTCCAGCGCACTGGAATTGCTCCAAAAGACATTGTAATCAACTTTGACAGTTGGAAATTTGGTCATATCGTAAGTTCAACATTCTGAATCGAATAATACGTATAGGTGAAGCATGAATCCGTGAGAACGATTTGAAAAAAATATGTATTTTTTTAATAAGATGAATAGGTAGGTATCTCACCTTTTTGAAAAAATTTCAAAATTGCAGATATCTGCAGAAACGAGCTTCGAAATTTCGCCTAACCCTTAAAAGTCGACCCTTAGAATTGATTACAATCATTTTCAAGTCGACTTGAAGCCTCTAGGAAAAGTTGACTTTTTTCCACCTGATAAGAAGTTGTTCTTCTTGAAAAGCGCTTCGCAAATAAAACATTTTAATAAGGAGAGTTCTGTCTTCATTCCTAATTGGACTCCTTAGTTTAGGTTCGCTTATTTTACCTTTAAGTTATTATTTCAAAATACGTTTACAGAGCACAGAAAAGAAAAGCCATTTAATCGGACGGATGAGACAGACGAAGAAAGGACACTCTGAAAAAATAATTCAAGGGTGTGATTACTCGAAGTCACGAAGTTCCTTACTCAGAACAGTACTGTACAAAAATATAAATAAAAGGAACCCTTTTCTCTATCACTCAATTTCGAAAAAATCTACGATGCGAAATCTTTTGATAAATCGATCATGTCATGCGAAAAATTTTACCCTTTTTAGCCAATTTTGATATAGTTAGGACATAAAATAATGAAAAATTACCAAATAAGACGAAAAAACCGCGAAAATTGTCAATAAAATATGTGATTAAACTTACATATCAAAATTATTTCATTTTCATCAACTATCAAACCCAATAAAAATTTTGATAAAAGGGATTTTTTTACTTACTATAATCAATTCATTCAAAAACCAAGTAGATAAATTTCGTAGGTAAGTTTTAAAGCCATCTACATTTGAAAATTCGATACAAAACTTTGATCAAACAACCCAAACTCGCCAAGGCGAAATTCTTCCACATTATCCAGTTGCACGAACAAGTACATAGCGACCTACATAGAGTTTTAACGGCGTTATCTTATGCAATTTATTCAACATCTCTTCCACGTCCACGTCACACGTTCTAAAAAATAACACCGAGTACCCGAAGCGAACCTAATAACCATAATAATTATACGTGTAATCTTCTAACCGACCCTGGAAAATAAAATTATCAAATGTCGAGACCCCATTTTCTCAACGACATATTTTTGGATCCCCTTACGTGAGACTTTTTCAAAACACCGCATTTTAATATATAATTTTCCATTATAAATGTACCTTGCTCGGTAAGTATAGGTACGTACAATGTACAAACAACATTATACAAAATCCAGTGGGTGTGCCTCGATTGTGATATTTTGACTTTTCGCGAAGGTCTTCTCGAGACGAAGGCGACACGACCAACAGTAGCAGCAACAACGCCAACAAAATTCTACATAAATTCTTTCGAAGTCTCGGCGAGATATTTTTATGGCTCGATCGATTTTCTTCGGAATGCGTATTCTTTTTCCTCTCCACCGCATCCCTCCATCGAACTACGTGAAGTGAAAAATTTTTCTAACCTGGTTGGAAATCACACCGAGATTCGCTATAGATTCTTATGCATAATATATTACATTGGTATACAAACTGTGGGATGATTTTATGCCTGAAATGAGCTCGCGATTGAACCGACTTTTTCGCATTCCACTTTCACATTTTAGGTATAAGTTGAAACATTTAACATTTTCGTACAATGATGTACTTGCTACAAACGCACGTTACAAATTACGACCCAACAGTTGAAAATGTAATAGGTTTTTTTTCCTTCGACTATTCCTGTGGCTCTCACGAGTCGCTGATTCCGTGTTTTTTCCTCAATCTCGATGTTTACTTTTGTTCGAAACTCGAATTAGGCTCGTAAAGCGCCCGTATAACTCTTTTAAACTTTTTGGAGGGAATTTTTTCCAACTGGCTGAAACGTCTCTTTTGATCGACGTTCGCCAATTATCCTTTTTCGTCCTTTTATCTCAACAGATGATTGAACGACTGATGAATATTAATGTAAAATGCATCTATTTTGCTTACCGACAGCTAAGATCGCTTATTTTATATTGAGGACCCCCCTCCCCTCACCATTTATTTTTCCATTTGGAAGTGGTTTATGCGAAATTTTCTCACTCTTGACAGAATCTATGAAAATAAGTTTAGATGATGCCCAGTTATCTTTAGAAAAATTTCGATTAAAATCAAAATAATATTCAACTTCTAATATTCTATTAAAAAAAGAACAAAAAAAACATAAAAAATAAAGTTTCAACATTTTTTCGAAATGATTCTCATCCCCATAAAAAATTTTCAAGATGTCTGCAATAAATTCACCAGGCAACAATATGAATAAAAAGACGTAGGTACCTAATGCACTTTTTTCTTTCGTTCCTCATATAGAAATAGCTAAAAATGTAAGATTCATCGATAACTCATCGTCAGACGACGTAAACACTTGTGCTAACTTTTTTCGAAGTCAAAATGTTTTCTCTTTACCTTGATTTTTGGTCTCCCCCCTTTCCTCCCACATCATTTCATTTCATTTCACCTAATTTTATGATTGATTGGACAATTATTCAAAGCCGAGACCATTTTTTAGAAATTGATACTCATCCAAAATTAGAAAGTTTTCTAAAATTTTAAGTTTTCAAAAACAGATAATTTTTTTCAAAACATGAACAATCATTGGAAATTTTTTAAAAACTTGTGAACGATTTTATAAAAAAAATTAAGTATATGATTCTCAAACATCGGATAGGATTCTAAAAACTGACGACCTCTTAAAAATTAGGGGATTTTTTCAAACGTGGACAGTTTTTTAAAACTTATCGAATTTTCAAAACTTTGACGATTTACTAGGTCAATTTTATAAGAAATTAAACAATTTTTAAAACTTGAATAGTGGATACTTTGCAAAAGTTTCGACAATTTTTTTCGAAAATTTAAATTTTCTAAAAACTGATCAATTTTTTGAAAAATTGGACAAATTTTTAAAACCGTGGATGATGTTCTAAAACTTGATCAATTTTTTAAAAAAGTAGACAAACATTTTCCGAAATCTTACCGATTATCTAAAAAAGATAAAACGTTTTTCCAAAACATGATCGTTTATCTAAAAAAAATTATACCATTTTCTATACTTGGACCATTTTTATCAAAAATTGAAAAAATTCGAATGAAAATTCGCATTTACCGGGCTGGAAATTCACACAATTCATTGCCCCCCCCCTCCTGAAAAAACACATGTCTCAAATTTATAAACCCACGCAAGACCAATCCATCTTTTCAGCTGGTCCCAGTAAATAAAAAATTGATAATATAATGGGGTAAAATATGAAACATTTTTTGGCGAGAGATAATAACGTGTTGAGCACGAGCGAAGCAAGGGCGAAAATTTTCACAAAAAGGACTTTCGACAGATGAAAATTCATCACTTTTCTTCCATTCAGGTTTTCCAAATGGTGGCCAGTAATTTCAGATTCTCTTCCAGAGCATCGTGGCATTTCTTTCTAATCACAGCTCATCAAAAAGTACGATTTAAAAAAAATAACAGATTTTAAATTAATTCTGTAGAAAGAAAGATTGTAAATAAAATTTAATGGACAAAGACATGCATTTAAATATCAATTTTTTTGTGCAATTACGGCCAACAAAAAAATTATGAATAAAAAAAACAGTCAAAAGATGTAATAATTTGGTCCGAGCGCAGCAAGGACGAAATTATAAAAAAATTTATAATAAAATAAGCAAAGAAACGTTTTTCTAAATGATTTACTATCTTTTTTTTTTTGATTTTTAAAAAATTCCAGAGAAAATTCCAAAATATCCTGATTTTTCCAGACCATCAAAATTCCCTCATTTTTCCAGGCTTTCCAGAAAGTGAACACCCTGAGTAAGCAATTTTCTACAAATTAAAAAAAAAACTTGAAAAGAAAAAAATCATCCAAAACTTGAAATATTACAAAAAATGGAACAAATTCCAACAAATGAATTATAAAATTTCAAAAAAATCAAGATGATCGGTTAAATGTAGTGGTTTGAGAAGTAAGAAAATCCAGCTTGTATTTTTTTTTCTTTTTGCGATTTCACAACCTTTTTTTAACTCGTGTTAGGACACAAAAGATAACTTTTTTCGGAAAAAATAAATCTCAATTCTTGAAACTATCATACACCTCAAGTGTGAAACCACAATCGTAATTTTTTGAAATGAAAACCTTTGATATGGCACAGTGGGCATGGCTAAATCCACAACTGGTACGATTTGTATTAAAAATTTTCAAATTTTTGGGTACCTAAGCTACCTATTTTTCTTCCAAGATTCCTACATCAGGTCTAGAATTATCATTATTATTCCTAACTAAATTTCAAGAACATGACATGAGTTCAGAAATATGCCGTACAAGTGATAATTCACTGATAGAATGAACAATGCTTGCATGTTTGTACAGATCGAAAAAAAAAATCGTCATGATTAGGTACTTAGAATAACAGAAAAAAAATACGTCATAAATAAAGATTTAAATTATGATTAACATTCTCTTCCCCGTAAAAAATTCACGAAGTTTCATTTTATAGAGACATGACACGAAAATAGAATGCTGATATCAGCTAAAAAAGATACTAGAAGTGTTTCAGTTGAAAATAACTTCAGCGTAGATTGATATTCGAATTCGAGTACAGATTGTGACGAGGAAGCTGTCTTATTACGAATTCCATATAATCAGTTGGCATTCCTATTCTTGTTGCTTACAGTGAGTGAGTGAACACGTGTTCGTGTACTTATTACAAAGTGTGCTTCAATTCAGTAAAATATTTTAAATTTGGATTAATTACAATTTAAATCGTTCTAATTCGTTATCGATTTCGAGGTAAGTTTTGTGATATTTCATATTTGCTTTAGAAACCTTCTAAAATTAAGTTTGTGGGACGAGTCGCCGTTCACCCATGAGAAGAATTTACCATTTCAAGACATATTAAAATTTGCATAAAACATTAGACGAAAAAAAAAACGAATTAAATGATCAATAATTTCATCAAATTCCCTCAAACTCTCACACACCTTCGTAAAAAAATTCGAAAATCTGCTCAAAATCATAGATACCACTAGAATAAGTAACGTTTTGGTTGAAAATCCGAGAAACAACCCAAAATTCCCAATGTAACAATTCGTATAAATAATGATACAAAATAAAGCCATTAAATTCGAATCGAATACGCGAATTTTTCTCATAAACCGCGTCAATCGTTTGCTCGTAAATTCGAAATACATGCAGCTCGCGTTCGCGTTCGGTAGTAATTGTATAGTTATTATTTATCTAAAACATGATAAAATTACTCACCGAGCTGGCAAATTCGACGTCGACGTCGTAGCGTATATGTAATTGCGACCGCAACCGTGCTTCAACATCTGCGACCGGCGTCGGCGTAACTTTCCGCGCTGAAAATTGAAAAACCGCGAGTAATTAATTAACAAGCAGACAGCATTGGCAAACTAGGTGATATAAAATACCAACGTAATGACGAACTAAGCGCTAAATTATTTTCGTTTATGGGTTTAATTTTCTAATTAACGATATGCAGTTTTACAGCCGGTATGGGTAGGGGTATGCTTGGGTAGGCCTAGGCACTTAGGTACCTATATTCAGGTGAATAGATACTTGAAGATGTAAGTATGCGAGGAAAATTCATTTCAAAAGTTGGAAAATTCTATTCAGAACGAGTCATTTTAATCTCAGCGGTGTAATGAATAAGTAATTTGACTTTGGTACAAAAATATGTTTCCAAGATTTGTAGGTTTCAAATGTGTGTTCTAATTACACTTTTACAAGAAGGATCATAGAAAATCATCAAAAACTATTTTTAAATCGAAGTTGAAATTATTCAGATTTCATTTCACAAGATTTTTCGAAAAAATAATTACCTAAGTTTGAAAATCAGTAATCAGTTACCCTTACGTGTCTTTGAAGAGGGAAATCTTTTCACTATTTTTATGGCAAGAATCTCTTTTTTTTTCAAAGCACTAAAAGTTCGGCAAAACAGTTATAAATTTGTAAGTCGAGACTCGATGTTCAGAGTTTGAAAATTTATGAAAATTACTGAACTTCTTATCTTTAGCAAATATACCTAGATATATTTTTCTTTCAATCAACTATTGAAGACGTTCATTCGTGATAATTCTTCACCTTTTGAAAAAAATTGAAAATTTTCAATTATAACGCATAAGTACAAAATCTAAAACACTTCTAGTAATTTTTAAATTTTGGTTACAAAAGAAAGTAACTTGCAATCATATCTGTTTCAAATTTGAAAAAAAATAGTACCTACGATAAAATCGATTTTTAAAATAATTCAAAAAATACCTAAAATAAGTAGTTTCATATTCCATATGTACATATCGAAATAAAAATATTTATTGGTGAAACGAAGACAGGTGGTAAAATTAGCTTACTACGTTTTCTCAAGAATTTTTTCAGAGAAAGAGAGTCTCGCAGTGAATGGACATTCATTCAGAATCCATACACTTTTTCAATATGAAGACCTCACGGGAAGAACGGGTTAACTGAAATTTTATAAATTTTGCAGGAGAACGTTTTAAAGATAATGTTGAAGTGGAACTGAATAAAAATGGATTTTCAAGTTTCGTTTTGATTTTATTACTTTCAAAATGTCAATTAGAATCATTTTATATCGGCAAATATTGCTCAAAAGTTTTTTAAAAGCTTCAAAGTCACTCAACACACAATGTGTTTGAACAACATTCTGAGAAGTTAACCCGTTCTTTCCCTGTAAGTGCCTCAATTAACCCGTTCTTTCCGCAAAGTGACACAGTTAACCCGTTCTTTCCGTGTTTTCTTGAAATTAACATATTTTTTCTCTGAAATTAATCAGTTTTTTCCACCTATGAGTTATCTTTTGTTAAATTATGATTTTTTTTTTCATGTTCACAACAATAAATCAACTATTTAAAAAACAAAAATCAGCTTTTTGCACATTTTTTTCTTTGTTTAGAGTAGTTAACCCGTTCTTTCCGTGTTTTTAATTTCTTGAAAATTCTTTTTTGCTTTTATTGACAAAATTTGAAAAGTTCGACATTTTTCATATAAACCACATAAAAGTACATGGTTTATTGTACACAATGGCACAAAAAAGTCATTTTTGAAAAAACCCTCAATTAACCCGTTCTTCCCGTGAGGTCTTCATATATAAATTGTACAGGCATCATAGCGAAATTTTTAAAGAAAAAAGTAACTTTTAGTAACTTTTTTGAGCAAAAAGTGACCAAAAAGTGGCCAAAAGTGACCAAAAATAACCAAAAATTCAATTTTTTTCGGAGGGCAAATTTTTTTACAGTTTTCTGGGGAAGGGGCAATTTTTTGTAGTTTTCTGCAAACATTTCAAAGATAAATGTGAATAATTTCATTAATTAAATTCCTTTGTCAAAACAACAAGCTAACTAGCAAAAATCTATTTTTTTCTTGAAGAATTTTGAAAAATAGCAATTTCGACGCGAAAATTTGAATTTTTGCCTGGAAGTGCGAAGTAAAAGTGACTTTTGAGGGGGAAAAAGTAACCAAAGTAACCTTTTAGACGTGAAAAGCAACCAAAAGTGATTGAAGTCGAAAAAAGTGACAAACACCCGAAAAAAGTGACCCGCTATGATGCCTGATTGTAGATAAATTCAAAAGTACCACGTAAATAGGTTTTAGAAAATCGAAATTACAATTTTAAAACAGAAGACATTTTGAACGAAGTTCTTGCAATTTTTCAACTTTTAACGTTAATATGCGTTGAGGTTGTAAATTTCCAATTTACCTGTACTTTTAATTAGTGAAGGGGAGGGGTTAGGGATTACATGATTTCTGTTTAAAATTTCTCAACAGATTTTCTAAGTTAAATTTCAAAATTATGATACACAACTTCAAATTCAGATCATTTTTATCGCAGTGTTTTTTTATTTCACGAGATTTCCAATAACTCTGCTGCCACTAAATAAATTGTAAGTACATAAAATAGGAGAATTCTTGACATTTTTAAAAATTCTTCCAAAATACTTTGAATTGCATTAACTGAAAAATAATTCCGTTGATTAAAAAAAAAAATTGAAAAGCATATTCAATATGTTACACGTAAGTGTGTGAAAATATACCTAAATTGAAAAGAGTTTTTAAATTAATTTTGAAATGGATCAAAAGTGTTGGTAATAATTGAACAGCTTTGAAATCGTCCAAAAATAGGTTCCAAAATGCATCGAGAAATTTTGAAATTACATAAAAATTACTCAAAATAAAGCAAAAAATCGGTTGAAGGATCGAAAAAAATTCATACCATTTTCAGTAATTCGATTTTCATAAAAATTCAGTAATTTTTCTCATATTTTTCAATGCTGATATTTCAAGTACCTATAGGTTAAGAACCTAACTCGCCATTATTTATAAATATTTATGTGCTTTTCCAATGTGAATTCAGATTCAGTTTGATACACATTTCTTAAAAGAATTTTCGTCAATTTTTACATTATTTTTACATAATTTTCGCCTTATTTTCAAAAACGTTTAAAAATTTGAACGTTTTATTATTTTTTGAGTATACTTATAACAGATTTTTATAGAAATTTAAACATGTAGTCCAAAATGAAGAATTTTTTGCAATACTTATTTAAAGCAATTTTGGCATAATTTTAAGAAGTTTATAAGGAATTAAATTTTTTATTGTATTTTAAACAATTTTTAACCCATTTTCAATAAATTTTGGCATACTTCGAACAAATTTATGAAAATTGTATCAACCGTCAATCTTCAACATAATTATTCTTTTAAGAAATTCATGTTGTTTGAAACTAGTTCAGGCATCATAGCGAAATTTCTGAAGAAAAAAGTAACTTTCAGTAAATTTTTTTGATCAAAAAGTAGGTACAGTAACCAAAAGTAACCAAAAATTCAATTTTTCGAATGGAAATATTTTTACAGTTTTCTGGGGGGGGGGGGGGTGGAATTTTTTTGTAGTTTTCTACGAACATAAGAAAGATAAATCAACTGAAAAGACGTGAATAATTTCATTTATTAAATTCTTTCGTCAAAACAACAAACAAACTAGCAAAAATCAATTTTTTAATTTTTTTCTTGAAGAATTTTGAAAAATAGCAACTTATACGAGAAAATTTGAATTTCTGCCTGGAAGTGCGAAGAAAAAGTAACTTTTGTGGGGAAAAAAATAACCAAACTGACCTTTTAAATGTTAGACGTGAAAAGTAACCAAAAGTGGCTGAAGTCGAAAAAAGTGACAAACGCCCTAAAAAAAAGTGACCCGCTATGATGCTTGCTAGTTGGACCGGACCGAACGAGAGGAAGACCTGCTTACCTTTTCCTAATAGTGGAAAATTGAATGCATACTTGAAAAAATTAGTTTTGGGTCGAAAACGTTCAAAACTGACGATCTTTTTGAGGAAATTGTTTTGGGCCATGAGTCAAAAAAAGAGGGAAATTGAGCTGGAAGTTGAAAAAATCAAACAAAAATCGACCCTGGTGGAAAATTTCTGACTTTTTTCTCTTGCAATGAAACAATTTTGGCTTGTACCCAGAAACTACTCATCAGCTTGGTAGAAATTTTTGTCTAAAATATTTTATTACATTTCAATAAAATGAGCCTTATCATATTTGCATCTGGATGTAGAAACTACCCTTAGGTGTCAAAAATTGGGTTCTGAGTTGACACTGATTTTGGGCCTTTCAAAAAAAGTAGAATCAAAGGAGAACCTTGACTCAAAAACTAATTTCTGACGCTTAAGGGTGGTTTTCTATATCCAGGCTGTCATATTCCAAAAAAAAATTCAATATGGTACTACCTAGTTTAAAATTTTTATTGAAATTTTTTTAATTGACTTCATGTTGAAATTTTAAATTATAAGACATCACTCATATTTTTTAAACTTGAAAATTTCTCAATCGATTTTTTTTTTAAATGAAATAATAATTTCAAGTTATGATACAATTTTCAAAATTGCAAATTATGATTTCAATATTTTGAAAATTTTAATTATTCCTCAGATTTTATAAATTGTCACACTTAATTGTACTTGAAAAAAAAATAGTTCAGAACCTCAATTAAGACCGGAGCAAATCGATTTCTAAAAATAATCATCGCTACATAAATAACCAACAATTCGTAAAATTCGAACAAACCATCAAATTTTCCTATTTTTGTTCTCCCTTCTCAAAAGTAGATCCCTCTTCGAAACGTACAAAAAAATCCGTCTCAAATCGCCTCAATAAAAACACTTCTTTCGCTGATACAAACCTCTCATAATTTTTTCCCATCTCTCAAGACGACGGCGACACAAAAGGACAAATTATTACGCACCAGCATAACTTGCATAAATGGTCAAGGACAAAGCCTTAATTTCTGCTACTTCGGTAACGCAACTCGCCGTAATTATTCAAACAAAAGGGGTGTTTGCGTACCATACACACGTTCAAAAGACCCGACCGAAAAACGAGCACGAGGCGAAGAGTCGAACCGGAAGCCGGAGCCGAATTTTCGGCCTGATTTAAATATCATCAATCCCTCTGAATTTTTCATCTTTACGATCGCTAAAACAATACGGCAAAGGCGAAAATCATTTATTACGCTCGAAGGGTTATCTCTTCCTCTATACACACACTACGTACCTACCGTAGCATCAATGGTATCAACAGCGAAGGACGAGACTGCGAAATTTTACGTAAATATAGGTATCCTGGCCATGGCGCCCCGTCACGAATCCCGAGACCGAGGCGGCTTCGCGACGACGATGGTGGCAAATCGAAGCCATAAAAACGAGGGGGCTGCTGGGCGTTACTGGGTATAATCGCAGTTTTGTAAGTTCTGCCGGGGAACGCGCTTTTCACGACCCGACTAAAAACTTGCCAGAATTGCGATACGAGAGCGCTTTGCTGCGTCCAAATACATACCTACGTGTAAAGTGCGAGGGCGGTTTTGCTGCTCCGTTCAAACGAAAAACGACGCAAAGTGATTCTCCATATCTACCGAGAGACTTGCATTCGCCACCATCATTTCGACGCAACATTTGACTAGTTCAGAGGTCGTTTCGTTTCGCAATCGTACACAAATTCCAATTTTTCAGGCTCATTGCGTCAAGTAAGCGATTTATTAAGACGCGTGTAATAATTTTTGTTTTTTTCGAAAAAAAAATCCCTCGTGTTTGCGTTTTTTTTCTTATTTTTTTCGTAATTCCTCGCTCGCTGCCATCAACCCGTATTTGTGTGTCTATGTAGTTTAATCATTACGTAATTATAAGTTCGATTACCATTCGCGTCGTTTGTAAGCTTTTCAATTTGTATCTAAATTATGGAAATTTCTTATTTTATAGCTTGATCGAAAGGTGACAAAATGAGTCGTGAATATCAACTCAGTAACGCGGTCGCTAATTTAAAATATACGGGTATGTTTTATTAAACTTTTTCGATACTTTAACTTAGTTCTTATCAATTTTTTGGTGTGATTATATTGCATTTTTAATTCGATTTTTACACGTAGTAAACGCTTTGGATAGGTATTTCATTATTGATCTATAGAACGAAACGACAGATAAACGATCCAAAGTAGTCGTAGAAGTGCCTATTTGATCGATCACTCGATGATCGAAATTTTTCCTAATCGATTAATCAAATATAGGTAAATAAAATTGAAAAAAATGACGAATTTCGATAGAAAATAATTTTGTAGCTGTAGTGGCAACACTGTACAATAACAACAAACTCATCTCACTCGAATTCGCACACATTGAGAAAACAAAACAATCAATTTTCCCAACACAAAGCCATAAACAATCCGTACACAGAAAAAAATCCCCAACATCACCTTTTCTGGTAATTTTCAATGAAATATGTTCTCTGGGTCGTGGTTTCGCCGAAAATTACCCCTCTTCGTCCCTCGTCCGGGTTTTCAAAACACTACGATGCGATGTGGTGTTTAAAAGGAGGTCATTTTTCATTGTAAATGACACGACCATATACCGCTGGTAGCTCAATTGGTGCGATTAGTGCCTACTCGAGGGAAGCGTTACTCCAAATGTTACGTCATTAGTGCGAATTACATCGCGATGTTCTTTTCAATCTTGTTTTGTAGCATTTTGGGAATGCTTGCGATCGACCGTGCGGTTTCGACGGGATCGTTTGGTTGTAAAAGCTCTCGCAAGGCGATTAAGTCGACGTTGGTGTGATTTAAGTGTGGATGAAGAATCGAGAGGGTGAGAAGTGGGTTTACAATGGAGTTTGTTTTTTCACAGAGAGTATGAATTTGTACGGTAAAAGGTCGTTTATTTAGGCGAAATTTTTAATCTGCGAGCATTTTTCTTATCGGCGATGTAAACGAAGAATCAAGATTGTGTTGTTTGCTCAGGCTGATTAAAGATGTAGTCAGAAAAAACACGATTTAGCTCGAAATTTATTATTCGAATATTGGGTATGTAAAACTGCAGCATTTGGAGATTAAATTCGGAATAATTATTTCCAATTTCTTCTAAAACAACTTTGGATACTTCGATGCTTTACTCTGTTTCTCTCTTCCACTGAAAATTCCTAGGTATTTGAAAAAGAAAAATCAGAAATCGAGATATTAGTACGGTCATTTTAGGTTTTGACCAAAAAAAATTCCCGGAAACTGGAAAGTTCGTATATACGCTTTGTAGAGGGTGTATTTCAACATACCCGACTTTCCCTAAAATCTGTGAATATTTTGACCCCCTTTTGGGGGGTGAGGGGGTTCAAATTTTCGTTTTTCTGCTATAACTTTCAAAATTACGTATTCACAAAAAAATAGTTGGAACAAAAATTGTAAAGAATAAAAAAACAAACAATTTTGTTGATTACAATTTTTTCCTAGGACGTCATGGGAGGGAGCTAGAAGCTTCAGAAAAAAATCAATGTTGAAAATTTTCCATTATCAGAAAAAATCACCAAAAATCGGGTTAATCGACTTTTAGGAGCGGCTCTTTTGCATAGTACATCCTATTACTATGTAGAATAAGAAAAATGAACAACCGACCCCTCATCTCAAAGTAGGGGGGTGGAACCCCTGTGGAAAAAGTTAAAATTTTCCCCTGGAATATCTCAGCTACAGTGAAAAAATCAAAAAATTGGTTCAAACAAACGTTGTAGAGCGTTAAAAGACGAACATTTTCATTTTTTTACATTTTTTCTACGAGATCTTGGGGCCGAGCTAATGCAAAATAAAAAAAGATCGACGAAGGGTTTGAAAATTTTTCATTAACTCAATAAATAGGTCTGATATAAAATCTAGCGAACCAATAGCCCAACAAGTGGGTTTCTGGGGTTTTCGTGGTCACTAAAGTCGATTTTTATAAACATCTAACCCCTGGACCCAAATTGGACCCCAAAAGAGGGGGTTTAAAATTTTGTGAGAAATTTTCGAACGCTTCGTCGATCTTTTTTCTTTTTGCATTAGCTCGGCCCCAAGACCACGTAGAAAAAAATGTAAAAAAAGGAAAATGTTCGTTTTTTTAACGCTCTACAACGTTTGTTTGAACCAATTTTTCGAATTTTTCACTGTAGCTTAGATACCCCGGGGGGAAAATACAACTTTTTCTATAGGGGGTCCACCCCTTACTTTGAGATGAGGGGTCGGTTGTTCATTTTTCTTATTCTACATAGTAATAGGATGTACTATGCAAAAGAGCCGCTCCTAAAAGTCGAGTAACCCGATTTTTGGTGATTTTTTCTGATAAAGGAAAATTTTCGAAATTGATTTTTTTCTGAAGCCCTTAGCTCCCTCCCATGACGTCCTAGGAAAAAATTGTAACCAATAAAATTGTTTGTTTTTTTATTCTCTACAATTTTTGTTCCAACTATTTTTTTGTAAATATGTAATTTTGAAAGTTATAGCAGAAAAACGAAAATTTGAACCCCCTCACCCCCCAAAATGAGGTCAAAATATTCACAGATTTTCGGGAAAGTCGGGTATTTTGAAATACACCCTCTACAAAGCTTATATTCGAACTTTCCTGTTTCCGGTAATTTTTTTTGGCTTTTGGCTTTTTTAAAGCTAAATCGTCCGCGTACTATACCTAGGTAAATGGTTTAATTGATTCGTTTTGTATTGAATAAAAATTTTCAATTGGGGGTTATTCTCTAGCTCAGCACAGCCACACTAACAAACGTTTTCGAGGATTGATTATTTAAGAAAATATAATTTAAAGTATACAAATCAGAAAAAATGAATCACTAAAAATCATATTTTTAATTAGCACGTCTCGATGAAAAATCAAATTGACATCAGTATCCAAAAATTTCTCATAAAAATCACGAATTGTTCTTTAAAAAATATACCAAATTTTTCATAGAATAGCATGAAAACCCTGTCTATGATCTTATTTGATGCATTATCAAAGTTTATGATCCAAATTCAAGCTACTAAAATCAATTTAACGTAATTTCGGGTAAGTCTAGAAATATTACGAGAATTTTTGAAAATTTGGTCCAAAATTTAAAAAAAAAACAATTGGATTCCTTGCTTTATGCTTCGAATCAGAAAATTAGGACGTATGGAATTTTGGGAGTATTTTTGAGTAATTACTATACAGACCTCTCTCCCCCCCCCCCCTCCAAAAAAGAGAATCTGTTAATTTAGCACAATATTGAAAATTTTTCCCTTGTGCTGGAGTTGCCTCCAAGTTATATTTAGCGGAAGAAACACGGTTTAGAAACAGTTGATTCTCAAAAAAAAAAGAATAAAAACCCATTCAAAGACTTTAAAAATTGAAGATATATGACCTGCAAAGTGGCCTAAGTGCAAAATTGTGATTTTTGAGATTGTGGGGCCATCTATTAGTATATGTGAAGCGCTAGTAATCTGTTTTCAGGTGCTAAAGTTCATATGGACCGTTTGTACAGACCTTTCTATAGTGCTTAAAAATTCTAAAATTTTCTGGAGTCCAAAACCCCTTGAAACTACTTCCAATCGATTTGCGATGTCAAAAATAGGATATATACCAAATTTCAGTTTTTTTTGTTCATTAGATCACAATTAATTTTCATTTTTGCTTAAACACATTTTACCTGATTTTATCAGTAAATGACCTTTTCATACCTGCAAAGTGACCTAACTGCAGCATTTTTTTTAGCGTGCTGCAGCAACACTGATTTTCTGTTTTTCAAAAAAAAAAAAATGATGTCACCAGGTGAGTGAAGGTTGACCCTTTCCATTCCCTAAAACAGATTTTAAATATCTCGCTTCCCCTCCATAGGACAGCTTTTTCTCATTTTTCTCGAAATCAACTTTTTGCAGTTAGGTCACTTTGCAGGTGCTATCTTCAATTATCAAATTCTGAAATATTTATGAATTTTTGGCCTTTTCTCAAAAAAAAAAATTAAAATAAACCATATTACATGAAATTTTTAATTTCTTCAAGTTCCAAAGCATAATAAGGAGGGGGTCATGGCCAGAGGCAATGGCACAGTCATCACTAACGCCAGCCGGAAAACAAATCGGAAAGACTTTCTACAAAAAATCTCCGAATTTATGATTTTCAAAATTTTTGAAAATACCCATATTATTATTAAACAAAAATTGGTTGAATTTATAGACAGCTCGCAAAAAATTTTCAAAGAAGGTTTATTATATAAAACCTAAAATTAAACAATTTTTCCAAATATTTATGCTATCGAGGATGTTTAGACACCCCCCCCCCCCCCAATGCCCCTAAAACATTTCTTTAGCCAAGGACAAATTATGCAACCGGAAGTGTTTTTACCTCATTCCTTCGATATCATTTCCACAATTTTTTTCCATTTTTCAACATGCTTTCGAAAAAAATGAAACTGCGATGAAACTCCACTTGCTCTATTTACCCGTAATTTCAAAATTTCGCTTCAATTCGACTTTGGAAATGAGTACGTGATTCGAATTTTCATGTCCTTTACATGATTTGTTTCTTTTTGTGACTTCTATTTTTTTAGAAAAGCTGTATTGGAGAGAATTGAATAAATAGGCATAAATATGTACAAGGTTGCATCTTACTCAGAAAATATAGTGTCTTGAATAACTGGGGATCAGGACTGGGGCTCAAATAGAGGAGAAAACCACTGAAAATGTTTAAAAAATTTTCATAAAAATCATAAATTTTTCATGACTTTTATAAATTTTATGACGTTTTTTTTTTCAAATTTCATGGCTTTCATATGACCGACAGACAATTAATCACTCTTGGAAATAACTTTGATGATTTAAAAAAAATCAAAGTTATTTGAAAATTTTGTTCGATTTTTTTTCAATTATCTTGTAGAACACACCTTCAATACATATTCAACCAAGTTAGTATTTCCAGTGTAGATTTCAAAAATTTTCCAGATCCAAATTTCGAGAAACCACTACGACAAACCAATGAAAATTTACTTCAGTGCCACCACAATTTTGCAAATGTGAAATCTGAACATTTGTATAATCAGTCAATTTTTAAACCTGGTTATTTCAACATCGTTATCGTGTGCTGACTAAAATGTTCCATTCCATGAATCTTTAATTTTTATGCAAAAGCTTCATCAGCAACTCGTATTGCCCTCCTTACAAATAGAAATTCTTTTAAGAATTTGATTACCTATCTGACCATTTTCCTCTGAATTCTCCCTTTCCAAATCGAGTTACTTTCGAAATTACAATGTTCACTTTTGAAATTCAAACGACATTACATTTGAAAAAATGGCCTTACGTCTGATAAATTGACAAAAGGTTGTAAAATCAAAAGTTATAAAAAATTCAATTGAAAAGTACCACGTTTTTCAAATTTTCATAGACTTTGTTGACATTTCCCGAGAACACAACGTTTTCGTCGTTTTCAACATTTGACCTTTTTTGGCTAAAATTTTTAGAAGTAAGGACTACTTTATTCTGCGAGCTGAACCGAACAGGAAGGGAAGCTTTCCATCATCGTAAAGTATAAATTTTTAGTCGAAAAAATTAGATTCCAGTCAAAAACTGTATCTAACGGATTTTCTTTTTTGAAAAATCATTACTTTTTCACTACCACATTTTCAGAAATCTCTTAACTTGACCCCCCCCCCCCCCCCCTCAAATAAAAAAACCTCAACGAGATTAAATTCATTGCTTCATTGCTGAAACAATTTCAAATTGGAACAAAATCTGCATTTCAAATCAAAATTATAAAAAAATAGATATATCTATAAAGGACGGAGTAATAGTTTTGAAAAAAAATGCATAATATGCTCATCATATTCATTTTTTTCACTACTTTTTCTTGAAATCTTCAGCGAATTCACTTCTTTTATTACTCACGTTTGAAATCACTACTATTTCACTACTTTCACTGCCTGTAAGATATAAATACCTGGAAAAGTGATGAATCTTTTGATAGAAAATTTGTAAAATTTCATTTAAACTGTAAAATTTTGATTTTTTGACCATCTAATGATACTATAACTTTGATTCGTTCTTGCTCACACGACGACATTTTTCAACAAAAATAATGGAACAGAAATTTATAACTCTGCGCAGAAATTTAGAGAGAATGGCGAAATTCAAAAATGAAAATTCATACTTTTTGTGTTTTTTTTCGAGTTTTTTTTTGTGGTTCATTGGTTCAAGATTTCTGACTTGAAAAACATTAAAAATGACGAAATTTCGATTAAAACACAACGTTTTTATTTCGTTCACCCCCCCCCCCCCGGCTGTAAATAAATGACGATTTATTTTCATACTGAAAAAAGTAATTAATTTTAAAACACGAATAACAAAAATCCGCAAAATTATTCACAAACGCATAATTTCCGTTTAATTTTCCAACGAGGAAACAAAACATCTAAAATTATCATACTTTTTGCTTCGCCAACCGACCTGAAAAAGAAAACCACTACACAAAGACGCTCGTAATTCCCATCTTACAGCATTCCAACTTCTAGAAACCCCTCTCACGTACCTTCCCGGAAAAGAAAATCACCTTGACACAAATCTTCAACTCTAACTGCGCATATTTTTATACAATATCGTTTCGAAAAACTCACCCAAAGCACAAGGGTATCCAGCCCCACCCCATGCTCCAGTCCACTGCGAAACCTCCAACACTCCAAATTCTATTCATTCTCGCCAACTAAACGGACAGGTTGCCAAAAATTATGTCAATTTCCGGTAAAACTGGCGCTGATACCGTCCCCCTGAAATCCTACTTTCGTAATAAGAATCCAATCTACATCCTTGAACTTTCGTTCCTAATTACTTCGTCGCGTTATGAAAAAGTATCGATACTCGTGAGCCAACCGAGACCCTTATATTTTGCGCGTAATTCGCGTTTTCCAAGCACCTCTTCCTCCTCGAGGCGGAAAATTTTCATCGGCACGTCTTTAGACGTGGAATTCGCACTTCGCAGCATCGTATATTTCTCAACGTTTATATAATCTCTCCGAGGCGGATTTCCGTTCGACGTTCGGCGTTTAAAACCCAAGTGCGAAAATTTTCTCATTTTGCAACTGCTGGCTGACGTTTCTGTGTACCTACATTACGTTCGGAGCGTAATCCTTCGTTTCTTGTTTTGCTTTCGGGATCGCGAGCAACATTCGAACGGCAGCCCGAACATTTAAGCTTTTAAGTAATATAAAATGCATTCCCTTACATCTCTTGTCAATTTGAATTACTCACAGATCTGTGAACTCGGCGCTACGTTGGCACACTCTCGCACCCCTACCCTGGTTCGTTTCCAATTCTACATACGAAGGGTATCCCATCAATTAAGACTTTTTTTACCCCTCGTCATCCCGTAATTACCCAGCTACCAAGTTGGAATCGTCGCGAATAAAAGTACAATCTTTATAGACTGTTTTCTGCTCAGATAGCTATAGAAAAGTCTAAGTACATATCTGTGTCGTATTTTCAACGTTATTGTCTCTGCGTATAGGTAACAAACAATAAGGGTTACTTTGATTGTCACCTTGGCTCTTTTGCAATTTCCCAGCAGCATCTCTCTGTAAACGCGCCGACGAATACAATAGATTTGTCGAATCGTAACGACGAACGACAACGTGCACCGAGTTTACACGCTGCTGGTTTCATTTCTCGGCGTATTTTTACCTCTTTTCTATAACGCCCTCCGCCTCAATTCCGCCCCCGGTCGGTTTTTATTATTACTTCGCCATTGTGCAGACCAAGTATACATCACGCGACAAATTTCAAACTTATTGACGCCCGCTGTATAAAAATACACAAAAGAAAATTAATATTCGAGAATACACTTTCGTATACAATAATCGAGTGTTCCATCGACGAAGAAAATTTTCCATTAGTACTCGTGCCAACTTTTTCTCCATCGAAATTGCAAAGAAAGATAGTTTATTTCGTCGCGAACACCGTATCGAAGTTTTTAATAAAAACATTGAAAAATTCTAGCGATTTTGATAAAATTCTCCCACAGAGCTTTTAGCAACTTTTCATTGTGTAGCCGCGCCGGCTGCTTCGCGGGCAAAAACTAATAAAAATCTTGCTTGAGAATCTTTTCTGCGTCGTTGATAGTGGAAAGTTTCGCGAGGATACTCGCGGGTTCGACAGACATGATAGTTCGCACGTCGAGATAGAAATTTCATGAAGTATGACAAGCGATGTCACTCCATAAATATGAAGATTTTTTTGAAAAGTGTCGCAGCGAATTTTATATTTTATTTATTTATGATACAGGGTGTTTCATAGTTGACTGCGCTCCTTCCAACCAGTGAGTAGGCAACTCGACCGGAGACCAAGTATGTATGGATGTCTAACTTTTGAACTGCAGGGGTTGAGTTATGCCCTTCGAATTTTTAAAAAAAAATTGCTTGGCCCTTTCAACCAAAAAAAAAACAAAAAAACGGATGATACTCGACAACCAAGAGAAGTGAAACCCGTAGAATTGATATAATTTCAATTTTACCAATAAATTCAAAATTTTTTAACAAAAAAATGTTCATGGAGAATTTGAAGATACATTTTCATTTTGTGTTGTGTGACATTTACTTGATTAGTTCAATACTGCAATCTCCATCTGCCAGTTTCATTCAGTCACAAAGACGGAAATTTTTGAAATTTAAAACATCAAAAAGGGGGTTTTTCTTGCTTTTTTCTCAAAATCGAACGCTTATAACTTTCAATTCGAGCGAGATAGAGAAGTGGGGGTTTAGTGAGGTCTCAATAGACAAGTGACACGAAATTTCGTTCGAAAAAAAAAAATGAAAAATCGCGAAAGTGGACACTGAAAGATGAAGATTAAAACAAAAAAAATTGAAAATTGGTCCATTAAAACTCGCACAATGATTTTTTGAAAATTACGTTTTCGTGTTGCGTTCGAAAATGGAGGCGTGGTCAAGTTGTACTGTGACGTCACACCATTAAATTTTCGTTTTATAATTCGCGGTGTGGTGCGCACCCGCGCCCAAGAATTTTTACGAATTTTTTGTTTTTTTTTACACTGTTTTATTATCAATCAAGTATTTTTCGTGATACTATAACTAAAATTTCATGGTGTGACGTCACAGCACCAAACTTTGACCACGCCTTCGTTTTTGAGCGCAACACGAAAAGTAACTTTCAGAAAATCATTATGCGAGTTGTAATTCACTAATTTTCATTTCTTTTGTTTCAATCTTCATCTTTTAATGTCTACTTTCAATTTTTCATAATTTTTTTCAAAAAAATTTCATGCAACTTGTCCATTGTACAAAAAAACGCTTTCGCGCGGTATTCCTGAAAAAATTTATTCTATGATTGATTTTTGTTCTGGACTCTAAAACAAATAAGTTATGGTTATATGCCTATTTCCCTTCTCAGGGCCCACCCCAACATTTCAAATGAGTATACCGCCTAATCTATGGGTCATATTACAAAAAAATTCAAGCAAAAGTTGTTCCTCAACATCTAATGTATGTTTTCATTCCTTATCGAAATCCGTTTTAAAACAACTCCTGCACCTCAAATTTGGAAATAAACATGTTTTGAGAAAACTTCAAAATCGCGTTTTCTTCATTCTCTACGAAACGTTTCGAAGATTCGAAAAAATTTGTAATCACCAAAAGTATTCAGAATTAAAGTCCCTTTCCAATGAGCTACACCACGACCATTTTCCCCAACTTTCCCCGATAAGGTGGACCCCTCTCTCTCTCCCTCATCTTAAAAGTTGAACCCACGAAAAAGATTGGACGATTTTTGTTTTTCAATATCCAATGTACAATTTCACATATTATCGTAATTTATTTTGGAGCAATATTTTTTTTGTGGGTCCAACTTTTGAGATAGGGTCCACCCTGTCAGGGAAAGCTGGGGAAAATTGTCGTGGTGTAGCTCATTGGAAAATAAATTTAATTCTGAATGCTTTTGGTAGTTACACATTTTGTTGACTCTCCGAAACTTTCCGTTGAAAATGAAGAAAATGTGATATGGAGGTTCTCAAAGCATGTTTATTTCCAAATTTGGAGAGCAGGAGTTGCTCCAAAATGGATTTTGATAAGGAATGAAAATATACATTAGGTGTTGGGGAACAACTTTTGTTTGAAAAATGTTTCATTACGATCCATAGATTAAGCGGTACACTCGTTTGAAATGTTGGGGTGGACTCTGGGAGGGGGGTGGAGGAAAAATAAACTTGCAAGCAAAATTTATTTGTTCTAGTGTCTAGAACAAGAATCAGTCATGAAATCAATTTCAACAGAAATACCGCTCGGATGTACAATTGGGGCCTCAGTATTTGCACCTATTGGAAAGATTGAATTTTTCTATTCGAGTAACATTGCGAATAGTACCGAAAGAGGAAAACTTTTTCAGTTGCAATCAAAAATTATAAAAATCGTCGACTTTTTTACCCTTTTTTTTCAAATATTTGATGCGGCACACCAAACCTAGTTCACCTACAAAAATGATCAATGGAGAAACTGAGCTTTGCGTTCCTGCAAAGCACACTTTCCATACATTTTGGTTAGCGTCAAGCAAAATTCAAAAAAAAATTCAAAGAGCATAACTCAGCCCCTGTAGTTCAAATGTTAGGCAAACATACACACTTGGACTCTGAATGAGTTGCCTATTTACTGGTTGAAAGGAGCACGGTAAACTATGAAACACCCTGTATTATAATCCCACCTACTCTTTTTATACTCGAAAATACATAAATTTTTTAAAATGGCAGCACAACGTGCAGGTCAAAGGATATTCTAAGCTTCGGCTGAACGGTATCGTGTACGTATATTTTCCAAGATAACGAGACGTAGGTGTATTCATTATAATATAGTATGTACCTGCACTGCTCCACCCCCTGGAGGACTCCATCCACCACCTACACAATTCAGGATCGTAATCCTTTATGTGCACCTTTGATATGACAATTTTCTACCAAATTAAACGCGTTATACTGTAAATCCAATAAATTTGCAAACACGATAGCGCTCGAGCTTAGATTACAGGATTTCGTTAAAGACTTTCAGACAAGTCTCAAGGTTACACTAAAGTATTCTCTCTTTCTCTCTCACTCTTTTAGATTTTCTAGCATTTTAATCGACTCTTCGGCATTAGAGCTTCTTATAGCGGAATTAACTCTTTAAGATACGATATCTGTCTCGTTTAATTATGCATTTGCTCTAAATACGTGTTCAACAAAATCGACGAAGTTGGGTCCCTTTCAGACATTTCCGAGCTCCGAGGAAAATCGTCTGATATTTTAAAAGGATTTCGTGTGTTTTTGATTTACATGCGGACTCTATTATTATTTCATGCTGGTTCAATTTCACCAAATCGTAGAAAACAAACGATGGTGAAGCAAAAAAAAAAACCTTGCTTATTAAAAATTTTAAAAGATTGATAGTTTGAAAATTGAAAAATTATAAAATTGATGTAATACCAACAGATTTTTAAGGTCAAAGAAAGGTCTGATTATAAAAATCTCCCCATTCTTCAAAAATAGGAAATTTTATTAATAGCATACTCGATAATTTTTCATTGAAAACGAGATTTTCTCAAAAGAGTACATTCACGTGACATCTGAGACGAAAATTCTTCAACTAATAAAAACTTGTATGGTAATTTTACAAATTGTGAAAAAATTACTCGCAAGTTTGATAAAAATTGTCTAAAATTCTGTAACACTTTTTGAAAATATGGTCAATATTGATCCAAATTCATGAGAAATTTATGAATTTTCACGCAAATTTGGTTAAAATAGAAGAAAAAATGATAAAATAGGAATAAATTCGTTCAAAATGGTGCAAAAATTGTTCAACTTCATAGTAAATGTTGCAAGTTTTGAAAAAAAATGTTCAAGTTGACATAAAATTTAATGGAAAAATGACCAAAAATTTAAAAGTAAAAAATTGAATTAGTTAATGATGTCACAAAATTTTTCCAAAATTAAATACCATAAGCAAAATTTGAAAAAATTGATAAATTTCAATGAAAATGATATAAAGATGATTTCAAACTATATCAAATTTCATTAAAAGGGGGGCAATTTTATGTAAAAAACTACTCAAAATATAATAAAGAAAAAAAAATTATTGAATTAAGTATGCAAATTGATCGATTACAGAGCTGGAGAAAGCAAGCGTGAGCCCAAGGATGAAGAACTGCGACTTCCTTTTCCCTTAAAATTTTCGAAATTGAATTTTCATTTCTCTTTCTCCCTTAATCATTTTCAAAAAATCCAAGGCAAAAATTTTGAAAAATTGTGGTATGTGAAATTATTGGGTAAAAATATTGAAACCAGTGAAAAATTATAACCAAAAAAAAAACGTTGATTACAGGAAAAAAACGCAGGGGAGGGGTTCACAAGGTAAAAATTCAAACTTGGCTTCTTATTACTTAAAAATATAATATTGTGAAAAAGCAAGATTTCAGTATAAAATTTTTCAATAATCTCGGGATTTTTTTCCAAAAATGTATTTTTCACTGAATTTTTTCAAGTAAAAAAATTCAATTGAAAAGAGAAAAGAAAAAAGAAGCGGGACATTTTGATATTTTTAACAAAGAAGCAAGGAAGCAGAGGCAAAATCAGGACATGGGGACGCACAAGAAAAAAGTAAAACAAATTCAGGACTTGAAGGACCGTTGGACATCACGTTACAATCAAATACCTCACTCATGAAAAATACGTGCTTTTTTCAAAGATTTAAAAAACTGAAATTTTGAGGAACCTCTCTCTATCCCCCCACCCACCCCCACCCCTCCCACATCCGGTCCAAAACATTTTCATGTAGAAACTGTTAGAATGATGTAACATTACCGAATGTTTCAACAAATAAATAGTAGGAAATTGCTGCTCAAAAATCCTTGAAAATGTTTTCAGAAATTCAATACATAAATTTTTTTCAAGTATCATTAAAAATTTTAAAATATCATAAAAATAGCTAAATGATTTTGGCCACAAAAATTTTCTCGATAAGTATAATGTGATAGATGATTCAACTTTTACTGCAAAAATTCATCAATCATCATACCTACCTACCTATCTTCTTTAAAGGCTATTAGCACCATAAAAAAATAATTTCAGCCTAGCTTCCTCCCCCACCACCAAAAAAACACGTACATACAAATTCAAATACATTCTAATTTTATTTTAATCAATTTTTTATACTTTTTTGAATAAAATTTCTTCGTGGAAAGTGGAACCGAGATATTAATAAAACAAATACTTGTATCCACCTCCAGCCTGGAACAGAATTTTTCCATTCCTCTATCAATTAACTCCAAGACATTACCAATAGTCTCGTTTTCTGATTCGCAATCGCTATAAAAAACACTTTTTCCACATTTCGATACGAATTTTCCATAAAAAATTCAACCTCGACTAATGTTTCGGCAATTTGTAAACCATTTCCACGATATTAAAATCCTCGGCAATAAAAGTCGCATTCCGGATCGTTCAATTTCCGAGGCTAATTTACGTGAAATTCAAACTCAGACGTCTTTCTCGAATACATCATCTCCTCTCCTCCTCCTCCTCCTCTGTATCTTCAAAATAAAACACGCAGCAGAAACACCATAACACTCCATTACAACCACCATCGTGTATTTCCCAGTACCCAAGAAAAACGGAATAAAAAATTCAAATAAATTGCAACATCGATGCGGCAGACGCTGGCGGGGCATTAGTTTCGAATTCGAAATTAGTGTACAAACAAAACGCCAACCGTGGTGAACACATCACAGCGCAGGCTTCTTGTTGGGCACCAATCGAACGTGAAAACGAAGTCAAGCAACGCCTTCGAAGGAATCTCGTTCCCGACGCAGCTCGAGACCAAATTATCGAGTTTTTAAAAATTTCTCGTATTCGTACACATTTGCGAATTTTTTCATAAAGTATCGATTCGATTGGCTCGCAGGTCGCAGCGTCGGCGAATATAAAGAGCAAATGAACCGTGTGTTCGGTGTATTTCTACCAAATCAGCTGATATTTTTCAATTTTACGCTCAAAGTATCAAATTAATTCGCCGGATGAGCTCGTCTTATGGTCGATGTCGCACAAAAAGACCAAGTTCGATCGACGAACGTCGTCGTGCAGAAAGAGAAAAAAAGCTGAAATAAAAGACAGTATCGCCTACATCCAGTATATCGATAAAAATACCACTATAGAGGGAAAAAAGCCCGAGCTTGGCTATAAATAATCAATTAATCATTAAAAGCTGCCTAATCCTTGGGATTTGAGTGTATAAGAAGAACGATATTCATTTTGCATCGGTTTAAAAAGCCACAGAAGAAAGAGGTACCGAAGGACGCCGCCTGCCACCCACTCATTGAATAGGGGTGCTGAGATGACGTCGTTAAGTATTATGCAGCGGCGAGAAGACATAGACCCACCTTTCTCCCTATATAGGCTCTTCGCAGCACCACTCTGTGCGTTCATTCTCCCGCATTTTATTGCTGGCTGTCGCTATAAAAGAGCTTTTGGTTTTGATAGGCAAATAAATTACTGGTTGGCGTGCGGCTCTGTCAATGGTTCAACAGTATTAAGGGATTTAAAGATGGATACGCGAACCGTGCACCAGCAGAAGGGGCACAACTCCAATGAAATTCTTACAGGTATAAATAATCGAATGTATTTTCAGCTCGTAGGCTTTTCATCGTAATTAAAATCTTTCCAAGTTTTTCACCAAAACGTGCCCGAATTTTCGTGTAGTTAATTCGATCATCTCGAAAGGAGCATTTGAAATCACGAAGCACCATATTGAAAAATAATTTCGCTCGAAATCGAGCCTCGCCTCGTTTCATTTATATTCGCAAATCGTTCGAATTCTTGCAACTTTTACATTCGATTTCAAACGCCATAGATAACTTTATATCTCGAAACAATATTCGACAAATGTCGACATCTCTTCTCAACTCTATTACGATCCTTTTTTTTTTGCATATCACTTCCGCCTTCTTTAGCTCCGCTGTTGGGAAAAAAAACCTCGACGTCGAAAAAAATCTATCGAAATATGTCAGTATCTGTACGCATCTGGTAGCATCTTTTGAAAATAATGAAGTCGAAAGGGAGCAGGACTTTAAATAGCCGCTGTTACGTCCGCAATTCTCTCGAGAACTCGGATTTTGTTTTCTATCTGTATAAAAATGTGTTGCCGATGTTGTTGTTGCCCTCCTAAACGCTCCGCACAACGCTCACCCCTTCGTTCAAATAAAGCTTATCGTATTGCCCATAAATCTTCTTAAGGTTCGAGGTTTTTTTTTCGTTTTTTTTTTTCACTACCAGCTCATACGTTGGTCGGCCTTGTCAAAAGCTAAACGTATTTTCCATTTTCATCGTTTATCCGCGTGTATACGTAGCTGCTCTGTAACGTGTGTGGTAAGCTAAAGAGGAAAAAAAAGGTATGTAAAGGTATCTTGTATAAAGATGGGTTTTCTCGTACATCGTATACAATGAAAATTAAAAACCTTCGATAATAAATCGCTCGCGTTAGCTGAAAATATATCTCGGTTGGTAAAGATACGAGAGTATATCGTGACAATTTAGGAAGTATCGCACAGTCAAGGTAATTTCACCTTTTGGCAATAAGTTTAGCGTGAATTTTTCCCAAAACGAGATTTTTTCCTTTACGGTTTAGGTTCGATTTTTTTCTTTTTTGTGCGACGTTTTTTATTCGGGTACCTTGAACTAAGTCGTGGATATTTTTTCCTGTTTTTTTTTTTTTTTTTTTTTGGAAGGAGGAAAGGTATTTTTCGACGTTTCAGGATTGAACTTATACAAGGATGAAATAAATGACCAAGTTGGCTAACATTTTTAGAAAGCGGTCAGATTATTAATTATAGATGAAGTTTCTGATATAGGTACAAAATATTTTTCACGGTTATTTCTCATCTTTTCCCCTCTTCCTTTGGTGGAACATAAAAAAACGATTTTTTATTTATTTTTGGCATTCAGAAATTCGAAATCATGTATGTCATACCCTGTACACAGATGCAAGTTGACAAACAATACTCAAACTCATCCACATCCACAATCCCAATATCGATAAATGAGATCATGAAGTAGGAGAAAAAAATCACCATATTTTTTCTCCATTGTCTCGACTTGATAACCCAATACATAAAACCTTAGTTACAAATTCAGTTCAACCTTTTCTTCCAAATAATGCGCCCCCCCCCCCCCATCAGTAAAATTTCATCCATATTACTGCTTCCCAAAACTATGATTTTTAAATGTACTTACGTCGGTTTGCGAATTTTTGTGCAAAATGAACAGAGAATGAATAAGAAAAATTGAGTGTATTTCAACTAGAAAATTAACATATTATCAATTATGACTTTTTATGATATATTTTCATTCAAATCTGATAACGTTTTTCTTTTTTAAAATGGAAAAAAAACTTGATCCTTCCTCTCCCCTCTCCTCGAAAATAAAAAGACTTTCATCTTGCAAAACTGGAATCAAATTTTCCATTGATTTTGAACCATCTGAATTCATTTGGCTTGTTAAGTAGGTATAGGTACCTACCAGTATAAATTTGAGACAGCGATTTTTTTCTAAATGGAAGGTAGAAAGCTAGAGTTATCAAAAGTAGGTGTGTAAGAAAAAATGTGATAGTGAAAATACCAAAATTCTGAACAATGTAACAAAATCTGATATACCGATCTACTTCAAAAAAATTTCGATACTTATTTGAAAATTTTATCACGTTTTTTCCAAAAAATTGTGATTTTACCCATTTTCACCTTGTATTAAAAAAACTAGCTGTCATCAAAAAATAATATTCACGCTAAGAAACAAGAGAAATTCAATTTTTTCAATGATCCACGAGACCATTAGTCTACAGTCCAAGAGGCAAAAAGTGCTCTAGAAATCGAAATTAGTGTGCACTTTCGCTGGACAAAAAAATCAGTTGGTTTATTGTAGGTATGGATCCCGTAGTGTTCCAAAAAACCACATTTTGGATTTTTGCCTTGGCACAATTGAGAGACCCCTATTTTCCCAATTTTTAAATTTGACCTTGGACAAAAAAATTTTCACATTTTGATAGCAGACACTCCCCCGACTCCAAATATATGTCACATCCCTGGGGTCACGGGCACAATAGGGTGCTGAACCCCCCATGTGCGATTTTTGCCAAATTCGATCATTTTTTGCACAATAATGCCTCTGTAGGCGGTATGCGGTAAGCTGGACAAAAAAAAATCAAACGCAATATATTCTTGGGTTCATTCTGCGTCCAATGAGCCAAAGTTTGAGGAAAACTGTTGGCACAATGGGCCGTGGTGGAATTTCAAAGCTTTGAAAACGCGCGATTTCCTCCCCCTTTCATTAAAAAATAAGTTATGAAAAAAAAAATGAAACTTGGGTTGCGACCTATCAAAATGAGTTAGAATTTAACAAGCAGATCGAAATTATTGATGAAAATTAAATTTGAGCACTTTTAACCCATTTTGAGCCCCAAATTGGGTCCATTTTTGGATAATTTCAAAGAATTGACATGTGACCTATGAAAGTAGAGTAGAATTTCGCCAGGAAGTCAAAAATACCATCCAATTTTTTTGAGCAACTTTTGAGAATTTTGAGCCTCAAATTGAGTCGAATTTTGATAATTTCAAAAAACTGCCACGTGACCTATGAAAGTGAGGTATAATTTCGCAAGAAATTCAAAAATACCATCCAAAACTTTTTTTGAGCAACTTTTGAGAATTTTGAGCCTTTGATTTAGTAGATATTTAGGTAGACCTATCAGTACCTATGGATTAAATACCATAAGAGAAACCAAAAATCAAAATCGAATAATTTTCAGAATGAAACGAAACCCGTTTATTTTTGATCCCTTTTTCGTAGGTCACACGTCAATTTTTTGAAATGAATCAAAAATTGATTCAATTGAGGCTCAAAATTCTTGAAAGTGGCAAAACAAAATTTGGATGGTGTTTTTGAATTTCTAGCGAAATTCTACCCCACTTTTATAGGTCACATGTCAAATTTTTGAAATTAATCAAAAATTGACTCAATTTGAGGCTCAAAATTCTCAACAGTTGCTCAAAAAAATATTCATCAATCTTAAGTAACTTATAACAAAAATTAGAGTAAAATAATGTATAATGTGTATGGAGGAAGGGTGAATACAGAAACATTCAACTTTTTTTTCATTTTTGTATAACAAAAAACGCTAAAATACTGGTTTTTCTTTTCGTTTTTTTGCAATTTTTATGTAGCCTTGATCCATAAAATTTCCTCGAATGTTTCATAGTACGAGATATAACTTCATGCCAACGAACAAAAAATTTATATTTTTTCTACAGAGATTAAAATTCTTGAAAATAATGCAATGACCATTCCTAAAGAGAGGGGAGAGGAGCCAAAACTTTCTCAACAATTTTTTCATGTCAAAAGACATCATTTATGGTGGGGGGGGGGGGGGAGATGCAAATACAAGCTGAAGCAGGATAGTCGTTTAAAAATAATTTTATATAAACTTTTCTATCATCACCACTCTCTCAATTATAAATCAGTGAAAATTACCGAAAATCACTGAGAAACAGTCAGAATTGCAGCACAGGAGAAAATCAGTGAAAATTTTTTCACTGAAGACAAATTAGTGAAAGAAAATCACTGGAAATCAGTGAAAATTCACTGAAAACTCAGTGATATTTATGAAATTCGCTGAAAAATCTGTGAAATTCTTTGAATAATCAGTGAAAAATCTGTGAAAATCTGTGAATTTCACTGATTTTTCCTGTGCTGCAATTCTGACTGTTTATCAGTGATTTTTCACTGATTCGAAATGAGAGAGCAGTAAGCAACTTTTATGAAGCAATCCTAACATTTCGAACAATTTTAAGAATTTTTAAATTTTTTTATTGAATTTAAAGTTATTGAATTTTGCTGATTATTATTTTAACCATCGACTTTCTCAAAAATTTGCACGCTCTGCTTAACATCCTGGGAGGGGGGAGGATCTTGGCCTTTGGAGCACAGAAATTTCGCATTTCATAACACAATTTGAGTACAAACCCACCTCTTTTGCATAGTTTACAAAACGCAAATCTTCCCTAAGCATAATTCAACACACGTACACGTAAACATAGATTCAAAATATAATCCTTTCGCAGCATCCTTTGCTCTACTTTTCTCGCGACGGCCTTCAAAAACACGTAATCGTCCTTGCTCTGACGTCAGCATCATACAGAACCTATACCTAATCGCATCGCCTCCCTACAAAAACCAGTCCCCTTACACCACTCACACGTGGCTTTAAAAAACCACCACCATTCGGTATAATCGCTGATACGGAAAACTACGACGACCAGAAAACTCGTACGTCGACAAAACACTGAGAAAAAAAGCTCTCCGAAGAAGGAAAAAACTTCTCTCTGCGGCCATCTTCCATCGCCATAGTAAATCATTCGAGTGCAAACAAGCTAATTAAACAAACTGCAAAGTGGATACGCCGAAGGAGAAAAGGTTACGAAAAACGAGCTACGTAAAAAAAAAACATCGCGTAGTAAACAAATGGTCTTCGGCGAGAAAAGTTTTCTCGAACGAAAATGAATTACGTTGGTTAAAAAGAGTTTACGTATAATAATTCGGACAAAATGAGTACTCGAGGCGGGGCTTTTATTAAATTTTTTCCTCCGCCGCGTCGGTTAAAACAGCAAACCGTGGAAAAAAATTCTATCTCGACGTATAAATTATAGCGAGGCGCCGTCATCTATAACACGATTTTAATTAAAATTCGTATACAGTACCACAATACTCCAAATTTACGAGCTTTTACGCGGTTAACTCTCAGCATCGGCTTCGTCGGCGTAAAACAACAACAATACGCCGAAGAGGTCTAAATATCGCAAATCTTTTGTAATTGTTCTCTGGTCAAAAAGCTATTGAACCCTTTACCCATTTTGGAGTAATTCCAAAACGGCGGCCTTTGATATTTCATCACGTGTTGAATGATGTAATAAGGACACACCTTTTTGTTACGTCTAAATTCGTATCTCATTTTCGAGGCGACTGTGTCTTTGTAGGAAGGATGATAATCGTCTTTGACCAGAGCAGATATCACCGTTGCTTTTTTATTGAACGAAGATCTCTTGCGTATTCGCTTATTCGATTCGCTATTCGAGATTTTGTCGCCTCCAGGGATCGATTTCTTCGGCTTGGTCGGTTCGCTGGGCGATTCGTGGACCAGATACGAATCTCCCGCTTCGGCTGGTAGTCCGAAATTCGCCACTTTGGCCCAGTTATCGAATATTACGCCGAGGGTGAGTCGATTCGTCAGCGTATCTTTTTCGTCGATCATCTTGATTCGTGGTCCTGTTTCGGGGCTGTGGCGAGATTTTCGAACTACTTTGATATTGGAATCTGGCTGGTTGTGATGATCGATCAAGCTCAACGATCCGAGACCCTCGATGATCTCGGTCGTTTGAAATTTGACGATTTTCAATTTATACGGTTTGGCTGATTTGTATTCGGTGACTTGTTTCGACTCGGGGGCCTTTTGTTGATAATTGTCGAACAAATTGACCTTCTTGAGAAATTCACGACTCAATTCTGGCACATTTTCAACAAAACTTCTTTCAGGTTTGGATGGTTTCCATGCTGGAACAATTGGATACTCGTTGGGAACACGACTCGATTTTCTGATCGAGGATTTCTTTTTATATTTCCTCTTAATTTTATCTTTCGACATCATTTTGAGAGAATTTCATTCACTCGTTTTCTCAAAACTTCTCTTCCGCCCCCATACGAAAAATTACAAAAATTCCTAGGTAATTTAAAATTCGACTCGTATGCAGCAACTATTTGTACAGGAAATCGCGCGTTACAGTAAGAAAAATGGCAAATCCCTCGTTTGGCAACAGATGTTTCTTACAATAAGGGGTAAACAGAGGTACTGGGCGAGGGGATCAGGGGGTAAGAAAAAACACGCGAAGGGACATACGTATCCAGACGTACGGACTCGGTCGTAGTATCCGAATGATTAAAAGTTACCCTTCATCCCTTTCTGCCTTCAGTCTGACGCGTCCCTCTCTCCGATACGATGGATGCTTTATCCCCCGTTATTCTTTCTACACTATCAGTCATAACCCCTGGTTTGTAACTGCCGGCGTGTTATTGCACATTCCAAAGCTGTTCGTACAAACTTTTAATTAAAATGCCTTTCATTCTTGCACATATTGTCGGAATAACAATGCAATGTAAAACCTTTCGAATACAATGTTGATAGACGCAATAACCAAAACGTATTTATTGTTCGAGGAAGTACGCTGTACGTAGTACAAAGTAAAGTTGTGTTGTGAATCTGCTCTTTTTTTGTGGAATTCTTCTTCTTGCTGGCAGAATCTGTACAACATGAAATGAGCAAGCTTTTTTTCCTCATCATTCGTGGGTGGTTTTTTTTTTTTTTTTTGTACAAACGATTAATGTACAAGGGACGAAAATCTTTTATAGTCGAGTAGAATTTTTTGTAAATTCAAAATATCGAATTTATCAAAGAGATTCTTCGAAGATTTTGATAAAAATTAGTCTCAGTGTGTCTTTGGCTCAAGCACATCACTAGAATTTGGCCTATTGGCAATCAGTTTTGAGTTTGGGCTCCCTGACTCAGAATTTAAAATTTGGATACTTCCAAAATTTCATTCAGATAGGTAATTTTTGTTTACAAAAAATTGATTTTTTCCTAGCTTTCTCAAGTTAAAAAATATAGGTACAAAAAGTTTGCCTACCATCAATGTTGAAGAGGTTGAAGATGATTAATTCATGAGTAATCGTTAAACCGTGCACGAAGAAAGGATCTTAGGTACATTTTCTTTCAAAAGGGCCCAAGGTGTAATTTTTTCAAGAAAAAAATTGCATCCAAGGCCCTTTCCGAAAAAAATTGCACCTAAGGCCCTTTTCTTGTACACGGGTTTTGTTTGAAGTTAGTTCAGTTTGGAAATACAGTACTCAATGTTTTTAATAAAGCACTTATTCCCGAGTAATTAAGTCTGCCGTTTCCTTCGTTTTTGTAAGAAATTACATGAGACGATGGAATTAGAATATTTGAAAATTGTCATTTTTTGTCGTTTTTTGAGAAACGGTAAGAAATTATGGATTTACAAAATTGAATGTGTTACAATAAAAAGGACATAACAGAAAAAATTGCGTTTTTAGGAAATCACGATTGAAGTTTGAGTATAATTTTTTTCGTACCAAATTGAGGAATTAAGCTGGAAAAAAAATTACCTTAAAATTTCATCCTTTTGCTACAAGAAAACAGCTCGCCCATCACTTTATATCGTTTCTGTGTTTTTCTGTATTGAAAATAAAAAGTTGAGTTATATGTCCTTTTTGATGTGATAAAAGTTACATTTTGACCCTTCTACTTTTGATGACGTATAATTTTGCTAAAAGTGAAAATTAAAAAAAATCTTTATACAAAAGTTGGAGAGGGTGAAAAAAGGAACATTTTTGTGAAAAAAATTTAAAATTATCTCATCATGGAGCGGATATATCGCACTTTGAAAAATGACAACCTTTTTTTGTCATTGTGATTTTCATTTCCTTGGTTTCAAAAAAAGAGCTAAACATACATTTTGGACGAATTTTACCATTTTTTTTCAAATTTATGACGAAAAATTAACTAGGAAAACATTTTTATTAAAATTTTACGATAATCTGCACAGTAAAAAAATTAAACACGATACGGAGCATATCCGCTCCATGAAGAGATAATTTAAAAAAATTTTCACGAAAATGTTCCTTTTTTCATCCTCTCAAAATTTTGTATGAAGCTTTTTTTAAAAATTTTCATAACCGGCAAAATTATACATCATTAAAGGTAAAAGGGCCAAAATGTAAATTTTGTCACATTAAAAAGGACATATAACTCAACTTTTTGTTTTCAATATAGAAAAATATAGAAAGATATAAAGTGTTGGGCGAGCTGTTTTCTTGTAGCGAAATGATGAAATTTTGAGGTAAACATTTTTCCCAGCTGAATTTCTCAATTTGGTATGAAAAAAATACACTCAAACTTCAATCGCGATTTCTCAAAAACGTCATTTTTATCGTTTTTGAAGAAACCGCCATAAATAACTATTTCAAAATCTAGAACTTTTCAAACCGGTCCTTTTTCATCAGTTTTGAAGAAACAAACAGAAACGACTATTGTAAAGTAATGAAGCACTGGCATGTCGTTTCTCGTCGTTTTTGTAAGAAACGACAAGAAACGACGGATTTAAAATATTTGAAAATTGTCGTTTTTCAATCAAGAATTTTTAAAATTAGTCGTTTTCCATCGTTTTTTGAAAAACGACAAAAAACGACAGATTTACAAAATTAAAAATTGGTCGTTTTTCATCGTTTTTAAAGAAACGTCCAAAAATAACTATTTTTTAATTCAAATTATTTCAAACTGTTCCTTTTTCATCGTTTTTGAAAAAACAACCAGAAACAACAATTTTTGAATAATTAAGTACTGTCATTTTTTCGTCGCTTTTTGAAAAACGACAAGAAACGGCGGTTTTAGAATACAGGAAAGTGGTCGTTTTTGTAGTCTTTGTGAAAAACAACAAGAAACGACGTATTAGGAACATTTGAAAATAGTCATTTTTCATCGTTTTTTGAGAAACGACAAGAAACGACGAATTTACAAAATAAAAAAATGTCGATTTTTATCGTTTCTCAAGAAGCAACCAGAAACAACTATTTTCGAGTAATTAGGTAATGTCGTTTTTTTGCTAGAAAATTGTTTTTTACCATTTAAGAAGAAACAACCAGAAATAACCATTTCCAATTCAATTTTTTTTCAACTGGCATTTTTTCATCCGTTTCTAAAAAAACAACCAGAACCCTGTCGTTTAAAAAAAGTGTTAGGAAACGACGGATTCACAAAATTGAAAATTGGTCGTTTTTCATCGTTTTTGAAGAAACAACCAGAAATAACTATTAAAAAAAAACTTGACTTAGCTTGACCTTTTTTCATGACTATTTTCACTTTTTATGAGCCATCCCCCCTCCCACCAAAAAAATGATTCTTACGAAAAACTTCAGGGCACAAGAATTCCATAAAATTGAAAAATTTTGGAGGAAAACTTATAGCCAGAATTTTTTCAAGGAGTAGAAGAGACCATAAAAAAACTGCAATTTCGATACGAGAAAAAAACAAGATTTTTACGAAGAAAAATTAAAAAATTGTAATTTTTGGAAAAAGTCCCAACCCAAAATAAAATAAAATTTAAAAAAACGATTTTTTTCAGCGAACTTATTTAAAAAGCTATTCCTTACATATTTTCAAACAATAAAACGAAAAAAAAAATGAAAACTAGATGCCGAATTTTAAAACATGAGTATCTCGAAACGAAGAAAATTTTACAAATTTTTCCAACCAGAGCAGGGTCTTACCCTGACTATGGTATTGCACTGGTTTAGCTGATGGATAATACGTATACAAGCATACAAGCCTGATTTTTCTATCTGAATACATTTCCCCCTTGACCTAGGCCAAATTCGTCCATTTTCCTGATTCCTGAGAGTAGAGTAAGTGAGTAACTACATTAGGTACTCACATATAAAAGTAAAAAGTTCAAGGACGAAGTCACCTTATCACGAGCTTTGACTAATTTTTAATCCATACAACGCCTACGCTCAAGCCACATCTCAACTACCTTCCTCGTCGCATTTACACTTCCTCTAAACATAGTAATAGCAATACAAAGTGCAACCCAAGAAATACGAGCATGCTTAAACACTAAAGCAGCCATATACATTATACTTAGGTACTCGTATAATCCTTTGCGGTATAGAAGAGAAGCATTTAACTAAGTTCCTGATGCGTTCGAATTCAAGTAAAGTACACACAACCGAATGTGTTTGCGCAGGTGTAAGCCATGCCACGTTGAGTACCTACGTTTTACATGTACCATGTAGGTAAGGGTACAGGTACGATTATAGGATAAGCTCTCAATGTATGTATAAGAGAATGTTAAATGCGTGGTAATTTGTTCAGATTTTGTTGATTTTACCAGCGCATCGTACCGAGTGTATCTATACGAACGAAGGTACTTAAGGCCAGATAGCTGAATACTCGTGGTTAAAGTTTTAAAGTCGTTCGAGACTAAGTAAAGCAATTTATTGAGAGAATGGAGCATTTTGAAAATATCACTGGAATTAAATTCGAATAAAAATAAACGTTGTTTTGGGGTTTTAGAGTTGATTAAATTTGTGAAAATGAACGAAACAAACCACCTTACAAGTATTCAAGATAACATTTTCATTGGAAAGCTCGAAAAATACAAATTTTTGCATTTTTCATAGTTAAAAAAAGTGAAACAATAATTTCAATTCGTAACTTTTTTGAAAAAAAAAAACATGGAGCGAAGAAACATAGGAAACGCCAAAACTACCGGACGTTTCATTGAAATGGCAAATTCTGAGATGTTCGTTTTCTACCCTGTTTACAAAAATTTCGCCACGAAGTTGAATATTTGGACAGTCATTAAATCTCCATTTTCTGCCTTTGAGTCATTTTGTTGCTATTTAAAGCTCATAAGATTTGTCTCGACAATAAACGTATTTTTTGAAACAAAATGTGAGGAGCTGCATAATGACAGAGAGGATGCCATTTTGATGATGATTTTTTTCAAAAGATCAGTTTTTCACTTTTCTAAACTTCTAAAGCCAAATATTATACATACTTACTCCCTCAATTATAAATCAGTGAAAATTATCGAAAATTTTTCAGAAACAGTCAGAATTGCAGCACGAATTTTTTTTTACTGAAAACGAATCAGTGAAAATTCACTGAAAAGTCAGTGAAATTTATGAAATTTGCTGAAAAATCAGTGAAAATCGTTGAAAAATCAGCGAAAATTCGCTGAAAATCAGTATTTTGAATATTTATCAGTGACTTTTCATTGATTCAGAATGAGAGAGTATGATCTGAAAGCATTTCACAATAAATGGAAAACTTCAAAATTTTATAGCCTCTCACTTGTCATTTCTATACTGAAATAAAATAAAATTTATACAAATTTTTAGCAATGAAAACGTTAATATTGTAACATTAAAATTGAGATTAGATAGGTATACGTAAATACCATTTACCCCCCCCCCCCCAAAAAAAAAATAATAATCGAGTCAGAATACAGATCTTTCATCGAATTATTGAGGGATTTTTAATAAAAATTGATATTTCCATCCCCTTTCTCTAAAAAATTAGCTCTCGCAAAAATTCAAATGCTCTTGAAGTTTTGCAGACCTGCTCAAGTTCTCAAACAAAATTTCACTAATACCATAAAAAATTAACAATACCTAATTCTAAAAAATATTTATAAGAAAGGAATAAAATTTTAAGCCAAATATGAGACTTTTCTAATTTTTTTTTTTTTTTTTTCATTTTTGGCACCTCACTTATGCGTGAATTGCAGGCTATTTTCATTACTTTGATCACTTGCATCAATTCCACTGAAATCCTCAACTTCTTTGAGCCAATTTTTGGAATGAAAGAGGCTCATTCTATGTCAACTCGACCAGGTTTTGACCTTGGGTCTTCCGATTTTGCTCAAATTTTTTTTACGAGTTCTCCTCGATGGTCTAATGAAGGAATCACCGTCATTCCGATCCTAATCCTTCAGGGGGGCGGGGGGTGGCCCTTGCAATTTTCGTGTAATTGGGATTTTTTGCGAAATTGCTTAACTTTGAAGGAGCATATCTCGAGATTGGTTAGGTCTGAGATAAATCTGCTCATGCTGTTTTGTAGAGAATTGAAAGGAGATTCAAAATTGATAATCACTTTTTGAAAAGTTCAAAGTTGAGCTTTTGTGATGGAAGCTCAACTTTCACGATAAGTACAAAAGATGAAGGGCCCCATTAAAAAATCTGAAAAAATTACTATGAAGAGAACTTTTAATGTATTTTTCAACTAATTACTTTTCAAGATGGGATCTCAATACCCCTGGGGGGCACAAGGGTCCTAAATTTTGGTCAAAATTCAAAAAAATGGGAAAAGTGAAGTAATATATCGATTTCTACTAATTCGAAGGCGCTGAGTTCGAATATGTGCTTAGTTTTTTCATTCGACCCCCCTGAACCCCCTATCAGCCCCCTAATGAGGTCAAAATTCAAAAAAATGAAAAATAACGTATGACGTGTCGTTTGTTGGGTTTTTGAGGGCGCTGAGTTCGAATATTTGATTATTTTTTGCGATTCGACCCTTCAGTGCCCCCTAGCCCCCAATTTTGAAAAAACATATGCAAAAAAATGGAAATAGCTTGTGTCATATCAATTTCTACTAAATCGAAGGTGCTGAGCTCGATTATCAACTTACTTTCTAGATCCGCTTCCTTCGTTCTCCACACTGGCTCCAAAATTACTAAATCATTAAAAAAATCAATGTGTTTTTTTTAAATTGGAGGCTAGGGTGGCACTGAAGGGTCGAATCGCAAAAATAATCAAATATTCGAACTCAGCGCCCTCAAAAACCCAACAAACGACACGTCATACGTTATTTTTCATTTTTTTGAATTTTGACCTCATTAGGGGGCTGATAGGGGGTTCAGGGGGGTCGAATGAAAAAACTAAGCACATATTCGAACTCAGCGCCTTCGAATTAGTAGAAATCGATATATTACTTCACTTTTCCCATTTTTTTGAATTTTGACCAAAATTTAGGACCCTTGTGCCCCCCAGGGGTATTGAGATCCCATCTTGAAAAGTAATTAGTTGAAAAATACATTAAAAGTTCTCTTCATAGTAATTTTTTCAGATTTTTTAATGGGGCCCTTCATCTTTTGTACTTATCGTGAAAGTTGAGCTTCCATCACAAAAGCTCAACTTTGAACTTTTCAAAAAGTGATTATCAATTTTGAATCTCCTTTCAATTCTCTACAAAACAGCATGAGCAGATTTATCTTAGACCTAACCAATCTCGAGATATGCTCCTTCAAAGTTAAGCAATTTCGCAAAAAATCCCAATTATACGAAAATTACAAGGGCCACCCCCCGCCCCCCTGAAGGATTAGGATCGGAATGACGGTGATTCCTTCATTAGACCATCGAGGAGAACTCGTAAAAAAAATTTGAGCAAAATCGGAAGACCCAAGGTCAAAACCTGGTCGAGTTGACATAGAATGAGCCAAGAGTTTTTTTCAATACCAACATTTTTCGTCGAATTAAAAAATGAAAAATGCAGAGTTTTTTTCAACTTATCGAAATCTCACTTTCATAATCAAAGACGAGAATAGAACAATTTCAAAAAAAATTCACGATATTTTCAGAGTTTTTTGCCATATTTCTATATAATCTTATACTTTTTCTACAAGTAGCTTAAATATTTTTCGAACCCCCTAGATCCATAAGTAAGTACATATATGATTTATTTTTTAAAACATAAAGTTTTCATACATCAAAGTGTATAATTAAAATGGAGAGTTATAAAAGTGTACCTAATATGTAATCTTGATATTTTATAGGCTTACTAAAAGTTTTGAAAAAATTTTACCAATAAGGGAACCTGGGGCGTGGCACCACCCTAAACCAAATGGCCTGCCAAATCTATTCAAATTGGCCAAATCGTCTGATTTTTACAACAAATTGAAGTTCAAACATTTTCGTTTCATTTCGACGAAAAAATTCATTTTTGGTGCATACCTCTCAACTTTATAGAATTTTTCCATCTTACGCAAAATGCCATGGGGCAACATGCAAACAGTAAGACGTGATGAGCTGAGAGATGGGTTGTTTATTTTGAGGATCAGCCTTTGGCGGCTATTACACTCATGGTTAGATAGGGAAATTGGAAATAATCTACCAAAAAAAAATTGTCAACTACATTTCAGACAACAATAGGCCAATTCGCATACTGCCTTTTTGGTGCACGATAAAAAATAAACGAGATGAAAAATTGAAAAATTCAGTTTTATTAATAATTCTAAAAAATATTGAAAAAAAAAGAATTTTCAATAAAAAAATGCAAGACTTTGCCGAACTTTTTCTCATTTTCAGCATCGCTTCGTCAATCGCAATATTTTTCACTACTTTCATTATTTGTTGGAACTGTCAAAAACCAAGTACCTATACATTTCAAAACTATACTGTTTGATACGCCCATCCGCAGAAAATTCAATTTTTCACATTTTTTCTGCAACCAACAAACTCGAATTTAACCAGCAGAATTTTCGCAATTTTCCATCACAAATCTCTACCTCATCTCCACGTCCGCGCGTCCCACACGAATTTTCACTCTCTTCGAAATAAATACCTCCACGACGCATGACGTCAACATTGCTTCCACAAAAGTCAATTTCCAAGCCATACACTTCAACACAACCGTCAAATAAAGCCAAAAATCAAAAACAATCAACCGAACAGTCTACACGTACTGAAATCGAAATCCTAATAAAAGTCACTTTTCAGCACACGCGTTTGATCCTTCGAAAATAATTTAATCCCGATATCCGCGCCACCATAATCCGACGAAATGAAACTGAAAAATAACCTCGATAAAGTAATTAAATTTCAAAGCTCAGTCCCACCTTCGCAAAAAACGCTTCATTACACATCCACCGGCAACGAAACGAAAAACATTTCAATTTACTCGAATTCGTTCGAATTAAAACCTTTTTCAAATTCAATTTAGCACAAAAAAAAGAGCAACCAAAATCGATATTGAAATTTTCCTATGGAAAAAAACACTCATCGGTGTTATTTCCAGCCATCACGAGCATCACAATTCCAGATCGATTCAAATATACACACATCCCTATCAAAACACATAATAAATGAAAAAAACAAAATCTCTATCTGAAAAAATTTCCAAAGGAGGAAAAAAATCACCATATTCGAGCACACGCGACACAATCATAACAAACGACGTCTGTCAAAATAACGATAAACCATCATCCATCGTATCGTTCGTTTACACAATATGCAAACCATAAAAAAAATACCTACACCTCGATTACAATTAATTTTCGTACCGCGAGGGGGAAAAAGGGCAGAAAATTCGTAGAAAGAAATTGTTTTATCAACACGATTGGACGTCGATTTATAACGGTAATAAGTGCCATAAGAGTTTAGTTATGATAAACTGTCTGACGACGCTGGTGCGTAGGTCTGTCTACTCTATATAAAGCTAAACAGCAGATATATGTACTACATATACAGTAAACACGACGCTGAAAAGGGTCGTCGAGTATTACATTAGGAATAGGATTGTGCGAATGACTCCGCAGGGAGTCCGCAGACCCTACGAATCTCGGCTAAAGCTCTCTAACAAATATCAACATGTCACTTGCCAGCAGGATATTCTACACTTCAACCAAGAAATCCTCTCGGCTGCTTCGTACTTAAGATACAATCTTTCACACGCCGCAATATTTCCGACATATACTGTAATGTTTACTTTATCACGATTTAATGTTCGCTAAAATGTTACCGCGAATAATAATAATGGATTTAACGTGACATTGGTTTCTTTTACACGAATCCGAGGATCAGGCGAGGAGAAAGGAGTCATCCCACCCTAACCAAAGAAAAATTCTATCCACAGGTGAATCCCAACAGCTGATTATATCGTTAATCCTGCAGTCCTGCTACCTATATCAATTTCATCATCCACTACAGGGTGTCCACAATATTACAGAAATAATTTTCCCTGCCTTTTCCAGGTTTACCAGACCTTTAAAATCATTGGCGTGACTGCCGGGTGTGCCAGGTGTACCTTGGCACACCCTACTATTCCCAGATTTTTCATTTTTTTCTCTCCAGATACAATTTTTTTTTGGTAAAATTCCCAAATATGTCCTGGTAACAATATTCTTTTTTCAAGAAAATTCTCAATTAGGTACTTAGCACTTACTGAAAACTATTTTGAGAAAAAATTCAGAAAAGTACTTAAATTTAAATTAAACATGGAAAATGTGAGAAAAGTTTAGGCTGAAAAATTCTGGTGTTGGAAATAATTTCAAAAAAAATTAAGAGTTGAAAATAATTTTAAGAAAATTGAAGTTGAAATTTGAAAAAAATTCAGAATAGAAAGAAATTTTTGAGAAAAAGTGGGATTCAACTCGTACATGCCCCGAAAAAATGGGAATCTATTCGGCCATTCTTTCACATGGGTATTTCGTCGGGAATAAACTCACCTACAGCCCAATTTCTTGAGAAATTATTCTTTTTTTGGGAAACCTTACAATTTTTATATAATGGAAATTTCATAAAATTTTCTGATTTGTAAAGAATCTTTCTTTTTTTTAGAAAATTGACCAAGGTTTGGGAGATTCCTCAATTTTTGGAAAAACGTTCAGCCTGTGGAAAAAAGTTGCTCCACTTTTGGAAAATTATGCGAAGTATTGAATAATTTCCCAGTCTTTGCAAAGTTATCACAAGTTATGGAAAAATCATTCAAAATCGAGTACAAAATCTCTGAGAATTTAAATAACGCTGAATGCACTAATTTACATTCTTCTAATGGGATATTTTTTGTCATGTTGTGAAAAAAGCCCTCAAGTTATCTTTTTCGATGGAAAGTCATTTTTTGCTTAATTTTTATTTCAAAAATTCGCCAAAATTTGAAAGATAAATTTCAGCATTTGAAATTTTTCATATGTTTTTTTTTTATGATACACCTATTTTCAATTTATTTTTGTTTGGGCTCAAAATTTTACTTTAGAGTTGGAATATCTAAAGTTTTTGGAGCTGAAGTTAATTTTTTGAATTTTGGATAATTTTTCAAATTTCAAAATTACGTCATCGCCCTGCAGAAGATGAAAATTTGATATAAAAATTTGGTAGGTATATATGCCCTATTTTTGGCCTTTCGGATCGATTGGGAGCGGTTTCAAGACGTTATGGAGCCTACAGAAAATTTTGGAATTTTCCAGCACTGGAGAAAAGCCTATAAAAATTATCCATGAACTTTAGCACTTTCACACATTTTGAAGTAGGTACCTACCTAATCAAATTTTAAACTTTGTTTTTGCGACACGAAGAAAACTGCAAATTTCTGGATAAAATTTTTTGGGCGTAGATATTATTTTTGATTTTATTGGAGGGCTCAACGTTTTGGCACACCCTACTCAGAAGGTCCAGTCACGCCTATGTTTAAAATATGATATTCAAGAAGCATGGAGGAGAGGGTAATTTTTTCGCATGATGTGTAACAATTTTTTGTTTTCAAAAAACACTATTTTTTACGAGATTTTTAGATGTTCCTTTTCCAAATGTAAAAAATACTCAAATTCAATTCTGAAAATTTCTGAATCCACCATCCCCTGCACAAAAACTTGGAGAACTTGAATTTATTACAGAATAAATTTCAAATAAAAAAGAAAAATTCTGTTTTATAGCAAAATTATAAAATTTTGAAAAATGCAACAAATTATGCCTGGATGTCTACCAAAACATACAAATGAAAATTCGGATTTTCCCAGGCTAAAAATTAAAAAAAATTTCAAAAAACACATGCCTCGAAGATTCATAACTTCCAGGCAATCCCCTCCCAAGATATTCAGCTTGTATCAATACCTAAATAAAAAATCACGGAGAGGGGCAGTAAAACATCAATCATTTTAATAAGACATATTATTATGCTGAGCCTAAGTGAAGTGAAGGCAAAATTTTTTGTAAATAAAACACTTGAAAATATAAAAATTTGTCATTTTTTTCTCTTAATTAACTACTCTCTTAATTTGAATCAGTCAAAATTGACTGATTTAAATCGACAGAATTGAGTCATTGTAGGAATCAGTGAAAAAATTAACTGATTCAATCAGTGAATTTTCATTATTGAATCAGTAAAAATAAAATTTCACTGATTGAATCAGTAAATAATTACTGATTGAATCCGTAAAATTTTTTTTTTACTGATTCAATAATGAAAATTCACTGATTGAAATCAGTAAATTTTGACTGATTGAAATCAGCAATCATTACACTCCACAGAATTGGCCACACAAAACCACTTATATCTTTGAACCCCTAACCCACTGTGCTAACTTTGCAACTCTGAATCCACATCCACTCAACAACTCCTTTCCTCGGCCCAACCCTAAAAAAAGAAAGACAACCCCTTAATATTTCTGAAAACACCACAATTATTCCAAACTCAAAAACAGAAACACAAAAAATCCTACTACTAATGATAATAAATCTTCAACTCCAATACCAAATTCTCTGACACTGAGTGTAAAAATCCTGGAAAGTATACACCCCTTTTCTTCAACATCCCATAATGCCATTGCTTCCTCATCAGAATTAAAAAGTACGTTTCCAAAAAAAAATTCAAATAAATTCTGTGGAAAGAAAGAGTGTAAATTACCCTAGAGTGTAGCAAAAACAAAATTTCTTTTGAAAAATTCATAATTCAATAGACAAGACATGCATTTGAATATCAATTTTTTTGTACATCACTGTCAACAAAAAATGATAAATAAAAAAATTAGAGAACAGACGCGTGAAATTTTTTGAAAAATTTACAATAAAATAAAAAAAGAAACACTTCTCTAGGTGATTTATCCCGGTTTTAGATTTTTTTTAAATTTCAAATAAAATTCCAAAATTTCGCGACATTTTCCTTACTTTTCCAGACTATCAAAATTCCCCGACTTCTCTGGGGTTTCCAGGAAGATGACACCCTCCATTACCTTCTATTAAAAAAAAAAGGGAGAAAAAACACATCCCAATTAATCAGAATATTTCATACAATAACCGGCGAATAATTTGACGTTCCAGTTGGTTTATTTATATCGCGAAATGGGGGTAGGGGGAGCCACGTCGAGACTATAACAACGCCGAATGATCAACAGACTACACCGAATATGCTCTCGCGTGGGTATTTTAATTAAAATCAAAATAAGGGTGCACACCTGTGCCCAAATTTACCCCTGCTGTCGGCGTCGAGTCTCCACGAGCCACGCGTTTAATGACGCCGCCAAGTATTTGAAAAACGTTTTTAGCCCCGGATCGGGGGGTCGCGCGCCTCTTTGGGAACCCAACTTCATCGCCAGCTGCAACCAACCAGATTAACTCTTCCATTAAATCACGACATAACATCTACATTCTGCACTGCACACCAATGCCCCAACCTACGCATACGATTACACATGCTCGTAAATCACCCTTCCGGCGTCCCAGCCACTAAAATCCAAGCGCAAAAACAAAAAAATTATTAGTCGTTTAAAAATAGACCAAACGGCCGAAAAAAAAAACTCCAACACCTACGCTCGGCGAAATTCTAGGAGGGTTGCGAATTTCGAAATTTTATCCATTACGTGGGCGGCGTCTGCGTTTATATACCAACTTTCCAAAACTTCTCTTCGCGCCACCGTCGTCGAACTAACTTTTTTTTTCGTGTTTTCTTTCATTATTTTGAAATTCTTTTTTTTTTCCTCAGCGAACGGCGTACTTAAAAAGCATTTACGTATTCTTTTGCGTCGCCACGCTCAAGTTTTAGCTGCGAGCCAACTTTTTCCATTACGTCGCCGAGCAAGGTTTTTCCCCATTCGGCGTATATTTTTCGCCATTCCGGCGTGTTCATTGTGTCTGCCGCGGCGAACTGAGCGCAAATTGGTATGGAAACTTTAGGCCTACGGTGATTAATGCCGAATGGATTACGTATCGAGCAGATGTCGCATCAGCATCAGGCCTTCGTAGGAGCTGAATAGATCGCGAGTTCGAGCAGAGTCGTGATCGTAAACGAGGGGCTGAGATAGGCAATACATTCGACGTTGATTATTATAGCTTGAATAAGCTACGGTGGGAGGGAAGGGGGGAGTTTCAGATCGTAACAAGGCTGAATTCGTGTTTTTGATTTTGATCCGTGGAGGGGAGGGGAGGGGAGGGGCGCAGAAGGCTTCAGGTTGAAAAAAATAAGGTATTTTCGTGTTTAGCGCTTTAAACAAAATACTACTGATGTTCATTTTACATGTCCCAGTTTTTTTCTAGATTTTTGGCCAAATTCGAAATTAAGATAATATTTTAGCCCTACCCCAATTTGAATACCCAATTCAAAGGGTAGTTTCAACTTGAAGTTTCAATTCTCAAATTCAACTTTCAATGGAAAGATTCGACTTTCAACTTTTTTTTAAATTTAAAAACTTTAATTCCAATATGAAGTTTAAGGTTAGCAAGCATGTCGCAGGTGAAAACTCAAAACTAAGTATGAATTTCAATACTTGTGGGTCAAAAATTCTGAATTTAAGAAACGATATGCTACTCAATTTTTTTTAATTTTCTGGAATTTTTCATCAAAAACTGAGATACGAAATTTAAGTTTCATTTTTTTTCAATTTTGATAAAAATTGATAAACTTAGAAATACCCCCCCCCCCTCCTCTTTAATAAATTTCAAGATATCAAAATGAAAATTTTCTAATTTCATTATTCCACAGAATTTTTAAAATAGATTTTCAAGTTTGAACTATCAAAATTTTGAGTATCATTTAAAGTGTTTTTTTCTCTTTTCGACATTAAATTCTCAAATGGTTACAATAAAATTTCGATGCGTCATTTTGAACTGTTCTTCCTCCATTTTCTTTGAAATCTCATACCTACATTTATTAGAAATTAAATAATGCATAGAATCTCATTGAGAAATTATAGGTAAGAAAAGAGGCAATAATCCCAAGAGATTTCCAAAGTCCAAATCCACATATTATAAGTAAGTAGTCGCGGAATTTTACACATCGATTACTCTGGTTATCGATTTCGCCTTCGACGCTCGAAGAGACAACCCCGAACTCTGGAGATATTTTAATGTTTCTAGTTTTCCAACTTGTTTTAATTACTTTTAGAACTATAACTACGTATTTGAACAAGAACAAACAGCACCAACCTGTGATAACTTTTCCTGGACGTAGAAGGCTGGACGCGCGGTGGAAACTTGATGGGAACTTCCAAAATTATGGACGACGAAGTTTCGTTTCATATTTTGAGTCCTGTACAAAAAAAAAAAAAAAAATTATCAGCATTATTCAAAATTCAAAAAAAAACATCTTGAATGTAAAATTTAACACGTGATAAGGTGTTTTTCTTAAGCACGTAAAATAGTCCCTTTAGAGTTTAATAATTTTAAGCCCCTCTTTCCTCCTTACACCAAGACCAACACAAAAAATTGAAAAATTCACAATGATGAAATTCCGGTACTTAAGACTTGAAAAATATTCCTGAAACATTATTAGGTAGTTCTTCAAAAAAAAAAAAATGTTGTATTAAATAAGTATTTCGGTGGGAACTTTTTTCAAATTTCGTTTCTTCCCAACACTCTCCTCTCCTCCCAAGTTTTGTTCAACAAATACATAGAGTAAACAAGAAATGAAGAGAGGTGAACTTGTTCTGATAATAGGTGAAGTTTTGAACCAGAAAATTTGATTCAAGATTTCACTTGAACACTATTACAAATTTCTCAGAAATTTCAGAACTTATTTTAATAGGTAATTTTTTCGTCCGAAAATTTTTTGAACAACCATGATTATCGATATTTTTCATGAGTTTTTCAAGGTTTTCAACTCTTTTTTTTTCAAATTTTCAGATCTTTTTTCGTGTGGTTTGGTATGCTTGAGTATAAGAAAAAAAAATGGATTTCCATTTTAATTGATATCGAGTCTTTCACAAAATGAGGTGGGGGATTTTTCAGATCAAAAATATTTTTAAATTTTCAGATATACTTTGATCCAATACGCTCAAAAGGAGCGAGGGCGAAAATTTTTATTTAAAAAAGACGTTCAAAATGAAAATTTTCAACATTTAGATTCGAAAATTTGTGATTTTCAAAACAAAATATTATATTTTTAACTGTAGTTTGCTGTTTTAAAAAATCCGCATTTCACATGAAAATTCCAAAATTTCTAAACTGTCCATGACTCTCAAATTTATAAAATTCCCTTGCTTTTTAAAAATTTTCGGAAAGTGGCAGCCATGAAATGAACCGCAGGTACTCACAAATTTCGACATGAGCTTCATGCAACAAACTTGAACAATTTTAAATTTCAAATATCATAAAAATTCCACAATATTTCATATCAAATCCTTTCGTAATCTTCAATTCATTCCCTTCCCTTCTTTTCCCTTCTTCCCTTTCAAAGGAAAATGAAAACAGATTTTTGGGTGTGGGAGAGAGGGGGGAGGGTGACGGGTTGAAAATATTATTTTTAGAGTTTTTTTATGCCTGATGAAAATTTTGTTTTGATTCATGTGCTTCTTATGTAGAAGTGTCTATTTTTGAGGAAATCTCCAGAAACTCTTTCTTGATCAGAAAAAAGGGTATTTTTTTGGCTTTGACGAGTAAACAGTGACGCAACCATGGGAGGCTACAGGGTTTTAGCTCCTCCCTAAAGCTTTTTGACAGGATTTTCTTATTTTTTCATCATGAAAATTTCACAGATAAACACTGTTTTTTACCTTTCAAGTATAATTTTCGCCCACTCCACGCTCACGAGCAGTATTTTATTTTTTCTGTCCACTAGAAAACCATTATTTTCGAAACATGGTTCTAAAAATTTACAGTTTTCAAGCACTTATGCAAGTAAAACATTTTTAAAATGCTAAGAAGTTTTTTAAAGCAATTTAAAAAAAGGTTAGGACAATTTATGTAGAAATATTCAAGCTCATTTAGATCACTTCAAAATAGGTACACTTTAAAGTCCCGAAAATTTTTGATAAGCCAAAAAAAAAACGAACTCGTATTTTCAACTTATACGCAGTAAAATTCTTCAGATTGCATTGCATTAACAAAATATATCCCTTCTCTTCCCTGGTGAAAAATATTTTTCGACTCTTTCTATTTTCAAAAATTGAAATCATATTTTCACAAAAATGTAACCCGAATGAAAAACTTTTACCCTTCTTCACCACTTCTTCCTCCTTCATCAATCCGAACTGAAATCCACAACACAGACCAAACATTTTAAACAACTTAGCCATACGCAGCTCAAGCAACAAATACGCTCAAATATTTGCCAAATCCTCGCATCGAAGGAACAAACGTACAAACCAGATCATATTTCATATTTCTACTACGCGATTCCAAAACATTCAAATTCTCAACCTCTGCTGCCTTTTTTTATAACATACAAATCCCATCACCTTATTCGCACGTTCCATCTTAACCCATCATCCTCTTCCTATTTCCCTCCACCATTCTGGAAACCACAACTGCCAAAACCTCCAGAAAGGCAACAAGAAACGGAAATATCCCTGCGAAGCGTTTCCACGTACTAAAATCAGCCCCGAAAGAACGAAAATATACGCGACGATGGTTTGATATAACGAATTGCAGAAGCCTGTTTTCGATAATCAACGGCACGCGGCCTCGGCCAACCCTCTCGCAGCGCAGATTCTTCAAACATTCGTCGCCCGCCCCGGAAATTAAAATGTGTAACAGGCCGGAAAACTGCGCTACTTTGGAATCGCTCGTTCGTTCTGTAGATAACGTTTATTTAATTTTACACGCTTTTAGCTTTAGCTCTCCATATACGCCGCATGCAGTTTTTACGACGACACAGCATCGCTCAGGAATTTCGCGAAGAATTAATATCCTATTTATATACACGCACCCTTAACCCACACTCCCACACTCGTCCTTTTTTCCCCTCGTATAAGCGGTCGTCCTTTCATAATTTTTTTTGTGTGTTTTAAACAGATATCCTACCACATTGCGATCAAGGACTGCCGGCTACTCGCGAATTCCTCCTAAAAGTAGTCGACATATTGTTGGATTACGTCAAAAACGTTAACGACAGGAATGAAAAAGTATTAAATTTTCGCCATCCGGCCGATATGATGGCTCTACTCAAACTCGAGTTACCAGATAAAGGAGTCACTTTGCAGGAGCTCATCGGAGACTGCCACATAGCGTTGAAACATCAAGTGAAAACCGGTAAGTCAAAGTGCATAAGTCGAGTACGTCTTTAATTCGACTATCGCCCTCCTCGCGTTCATATTAAAATCAGAGAGACTCGGGGACTCAGGGACTCGAAGACGTGCCAACTCGCATTGTCGAATCCCTTCTTCGTCTGCTGGAGAAAAAATTAATTAACGTTGTTTTCGGCATATTGTCTGCGTAATAACGCACGAATACGTTACATAATACGAACCCACGTTCCGTAACAACTCCCCTTTTTCCATATTGAAAAATCATATTAAACTATGAACCGCTATACCGTATTGTATACAGTACTACGTGTGTATCTGTGTAACGTTGGCATACGAGAAGAATACGTGCGACAAGGGATGACTTAAATCTTCCACACGAAGGGTTGCGCCACCACCGTCGCTGCCACTAAATCGGTAAAGTCATTCAGACCGAAAAGGGGTTTCCTATTTGACTCTTTCCCTCCGAATCAGAACTCTAATTAGGTTAAGAAACCGTAATTCGACCTCAAATGACAGTCTCGATTCAACAATCGAGGTGCTAATCGACGCCGTCGTCATCGCGAGTCGTTTAAATTGTATTTAGAGGTTTTTTTTACATGTCTTTTTGAGAAGAGTTTTGGAGATTTTCTGGTCAAAAAAACAGGTTTCGAGGATTCGGAAATGTCTAAGTCACTAAAAAAATTTAACTATTGAAAAAATAATTTTTTGTTTTTTCAAAATTTCAGGTAAATTTTTTCAGGTTAAAAAAACACTCTGTGTTGAGAATTTAGAAAATTTGAAAGCCGTTCAAAATTTAAAAATTTTTAAAAAATTACAAGAAAAACTTCATTTCTTTCATTTCGAAAATTCTTACACATTTTTTCCAGGCGTATTTAGTGACTTTTTGATTTAAAAAGCCCGGTTTCAAGAATTCGAAAATTGCAGTTGATTAAAAATTTTACGAAATATTCAAAAAAAACTTACAAGAGAGCTACCCAAGGTCTGACACGCAGAATAAAAAAATTTTTTATAGGCCTTTAGAGCATCACAAGAAACTTCCACAGCCAAAAGGCTCTGGTGTGATTTGGGGGTCATTTGGCCCTTGGTGGAACTTTGACAAAATTTTTATGCCATTCGACTTGCCTATGTAGAAGATGATTTTAGAGCGCAAAAACGAATTTTTACCACACCCCCCGGGGGCGGGGGCCTCAAAATACGTGATTTTCACTCTAAAAATTCTATCTCCGCGAGTTTTCAACCGATTTTTTTCAAATTTGGCATGTAGGCAAAGGTACTTGAGGGGAGTACCCTGAAATTTTTTCAGATTTTTTCGACCACTACAATGACCTTAAATTTGACCTTGAAAGTTTAAAATCGCCCTGGGGGCACCGTTTTGGCGTGTGGTATAAAGAAAAAAATATTTTCATGTTTCTCACTCTATTTTACACTACTTAGAATTTTTTTCAATTTTTTTTGAGTGGTGGCCTATGCGTGACGTTCAGAAAACCGATAAATCGGTTGTTTTACCTAATACTTGAGAAATACACTTTGAAAAAAGACAAACATGTTAATCGCAATTTTATAGCTGGAAAAGCTTCTATATGATGCCCAGAGTCTTTGATAAAGTCGCATCGCCCCAGCCCCTATTGATTTTTGAGCGGGGGGGGACCCTTATGAAAGAAAAAATTGTTTTGCACCGATTTCGCTCAAATTCACGTAAATGGTTCTGTAGGTGTGGAAGTACTCCCCAAAAATTTTTAGCCCCCCCTCGACCTCAGGGGGCTGATCGATCGTTTCCCAAAGTTGGACATTTTTGGTTAAGATGACAAAAAAAATCGAGTTTTTCGACTATAAAACTGCTCCAAAATTCTAATTTTGAAAAACTTGGTATTTTCTGTCCACATTTTGAGGTGACGAATCCGACTAGCCCATCAAATTTTTCATTCGAATGGTTTACACCCCCTTCCCCATCACGGCCCGTTTGAAAGTGTACAGATCGTGGGTTTTTCAAAAAAAAATAACTTTGTTACATATAGGTGACCCAAAAATGACATTTCGCGAGAAAGTGAAAATTTTTTGATTCAAAATGTTCAATTATGATGTCTCGAGTGTGTGGTAAAAAAGCACCGCACCTACTCCTCGTTATTTTTGATGGGGGGGGGGGGGGAGTGAGGGAGCCCGTTTCAATGTTTTTTTTTTTCGCATCGATTTTGGTCAACTTTACATGTCAACTTATTAAGGTACAAAAATATTTGTTTACGAACATCAGCTCCCGACACATCAGGGGGTTGAGCCATTATTTCTCAAATCTGAGCAGTTTTTTGAAAAATTACATAGAAATATTCCCCAAAAAATTTTAGGCTCCCGCGACTTAGGAGAAAGGTTTAGCCATTGCTTCCTAAAATTTCAGGTTAGTATCTGAATATTTTTCATTCACCTAATTGAAAATTTAAGTAAGGTTGATACAATTCCACTTGCTCCCTGATGTGTCGCGAGCTGAATTTTGTAAAAAAAATATTACGAGGTCATTTTTTTCTGAAAACCCCACGATCTGTACACTTTCAAACGGGCAGTGATGAGGAGGGGGTGTAAACCATTCGAATGAAAAATTTGATGGGCTAGTCGGATTCGTTACCTCAAAATGTGCACAGAAAATACAAAGTTTTTCAAAATTAGAATTTTGGAGCGGTTTTATAGTCGAAAAACTCGATTTTTTTTGTCATCTTAACCAAAAATGTCCAACTTTGGGAAACGATCGATCAGCCCCCTGAGGTCGAGGGGGGGCTAAAAATTTTTGGGGAGTACTTCCACACCTACAGAACCATTCACGTGAATTTGAGCGAAATCGGTGCAAAACATTTTTTTCTTTCATAAGGGCCCCCCCCCCCCCCGCTCAAAAAGCAATAGGGGTTGGGGCGATGCGACTTTATCAAAGACTCTGGACATAATATAGAAGCTTTTCCAGCTATAAAATTGCGATTAACATGTTTGTCTTTTTTCAAAGTGTATTTCTCAAGTACCAGGTAAAACGACCGATTTATCGGTTTTTTGAACGTCACGCATAGGCCACCACTCAAAAAAAATTGAAAAAAATTCTAAGTAGTGTAAAATAGAGTGAGAAACATGAAAAAAAATTTTTCTTTATACCACACGCCAAAACGGTGCCCCCAGGGCGATTTTAAACTTTCAAGGTCAAATTTAAGGTCATTGTAGTGGTCGAAAAAATCTGAAAAAATTTCAGGGTACTCCCCTCAAGTACCTCTGCCTACATGCCAAATTTGAAAAAAATCGGTTGAAAACTCGCGGAGATAGAATTTTTAGAGTGAAAATCACGTATTTTGAGGCCCCCGCCCCCGGGGGGTGTGGTAAAAATTCATTTTTGCGCTCTAAAATCATCTTCTACATAGGCAAGTCGAATGGCATAAAAATTTTGTCAAAGTTCCACCAAGGGCCAAATGACCCCCAAATCACACCAGAGCCTTTCAGCCCCTAAAGTTGACATGGAGGAGAGTTATGGGAGTTTGGATTTCGAAAAATCGCCTAATTCACCGAAAAATTACAAAAATAGGTATACATTTTTTTACCACGAACTACATACCTCGCCATAGGCCATCGGGAGTTTTTTTGTCTCAGTCTTGATGTAATTTTGTAGAAATATTGTTTCCTGACGTATCAAAAAGACCTATTTCTCATCTATAAAGTTATGAGTGAAAATTCACCCCTTCCCCCCCTCCCCGGTGGTGTTACACGCGGATCCAAGCAACTACTACATCTCCAGATGGCCTATACCGAAGGACGAAGGTAGTTCGTGGTGTAAAATTCATCTCCTGAATACCATGGGGGCGAGTTATTTTTTAGACTTTTGTAATTTTTCGAAATTCAGACTCCCATAACTCCCCCCCCCCCCATTTCAACTTTAGGGGCTGAAATTTTGGCTGTGGAAGTTTCTCTGAGATGCTCTACAGGCATGTAAAAAAATTTTCATTCGGCGTGTACTTATATATTTTGTTCATTTTTTAGGCATTTTAGTGTTTTTTTTTGGATTCAAAAAACATAAGTTTCAAAAATTCAAGAATTTTACAATAGTTATGGTTTAAAAATTTCAATAATTTTGAACAATTTTGCAAGAGGGTCTGGCCAGATAAGGGGTAAATGGGGCCCCACTCCGATTTTCGATCCACCCCTTCCCCCCCTGTGGTGTCTTCCGATGTAAAAAAATTCTGTAAACATTTTTGACTCCTCACTTTCCCACCCTTTCGGTGCTATGACCATTTTATTGCATTATTTTCAAGAATTATTAATTTCCACGGAAGTGAAGGAAATTTTCTGTTGGCCAAATCCATCCCTTATTCGGCCAAACCCTTTCAATTAAAATTTTAAAAACTGCTCAAAAATTGAAAATTTTTAGGAATTCTAAATCTTAACTTTTCTATGTGATCGTATTCATTTCTTTTATTTTTAAAACTTTTCTTCGAGTGTTTTTGGTGATTTTTTTGGTACCAAAAAAAATCAAAACACATTTTTCTCAAGTGTTTTGGATAATTTTTCAGCCAAAAAACACAGTTACGATAGCAACAAAATTTTAGAATTGATTAGAAATTTTACAAAAATTATAATCCAAATTCTTGAAAAAAAATTAGGTACCTACTTATTTCGTTTCTTTTTTTCAACATTTTTACATTCTTTCGAGCGTTTTAGCGACTTTTTAAAACTAAAAACGATAAAACTTTTTCAACATGTTTACTTAGGTAGCAATTTTAAAAGATTGTTCAAAGTTTCAGAAATTCAAGAAAATTTCACGAAATGTAAAATCTAGAATCTTCAAAGAGATATGTACTTTGTTTTGTTTCATTTTATGTTTTTCGAAACTCTTACACGTTTTTGTAGCTATCCGAATTTTCAAAAAGTTGGCATTTTTAATTTTTAATAAACGAAATTCCAACGGAGGTTACCGATGGAAAAAATGCTGATTAATAAATTAATTCGTTGGTATTTTCATTTTCATTTATTAAAAAAAATTACCTACTATCGAAAAAAACCACGTTGAATCCGTTGGAATGATAAGTATGGAAAGAAACAGTTTCAAGGATTTATACCTTTCTTAGCAATTTCAATGTCATCGAAAATTTTGGAATTTTATAATTTGAGAAGAAAGGAAAATCTCGAATAAAAACAAATAATTTTAAATTACAACCCTCGAAAAGTGATCTCGTAAATTTAATTATACGAATTTTCCGAAACGTTTCAAACAATTTGGTTAAAATTTTAAATTCTTTCATTTCATGAAATTTTTGTTCAATTTTCGCAAAATTTCAAGCCAAAATAGATAGGTACTAAAGTTGTAATAGAAAAAGCTCAACTCATCCATTTTCCTTTTCACAAAAAAAAACACGACAGCGAAAGTTGAAAAATGAGAACGAAAAAACAAGAACCAACGAAAATCAAACGATAACAATAATGCTTGGTCAAAAATGAAAGCACAAAAAACAAAAGAAAAAAGAACTTATTGTTCTTGTATCACTGGATGGGAAACGGAGTACCCCAAATCTCGCAAAATAATCAATCATCTGCATCAACTAACAATAGATTTTTGGGAAATTCTAACATAAGAAAGGGGAATAAGTATAGATTATGATAGAAGATTGAAGAAAATTTACCATTACGACGGAGTTGAACTTGGAGACGTAGGTATTAAAACCTTTCTCTGAAAAAAAAACATAAAAACATAAGAAAATCGGTATTTTTAATTCAGCTTTACAAAACTAGCGCCAAATAATTTGTGATTTTTTTGCAGAGAATGGGGGGGAAAGGTCTACACATAGCAGAATACTCACACAAAAATCTAGAAAAATTTGACAAAAAATGTTCACAGAAATTAAACAAATTTTGAATTTTAATATCTGTAATTTTATATTCATCTTCAAAATAAATAAGCTCGAGTCATACTTCGGTCATGAAAAATCTCATAAAAATTAATGCTCTCATATTTTTGAATCAGTCAAAAACTACTCCTTCATTTTTCAAATAATTTGCAATTTACTCGTATTATGCCGCAAGCCATAATATCTGAAATTTTTTGGGAAATTTTATTATTCATTGAAACAGAAGCAAGATGACCATTATATTTTATCATTTTTCATATATTTTTTCCTCTCTCACTTCTATGGAAAAAATATCCAAAATACTTTCCTGCTTTATCGAAAATCACTCTCACATTACTAAAATATTCTCAGCATGTAACTACATTCGTAAAAATTCCACATACAAAAACATCAACGACGAGCAAGCTGGCAGTCATAACGCACAAGTATCCTTTATATCCTCGGCAAATCCTCAACATAACGTCTAATAAAATGTAATTGAATGCAGAAGGGCAACCCTCAAGTTGGGCGATTTTTCGCGAATAAATTACCCGCTTAAAGAAATAAAGTCACGTTTTGGCAAAAGGCGCGTCGTATGAAAAATAAACACAAACGACGATATTTTCATTTTTATCTTCTCTCTGTTCGGTAAATTATATCGATAGCGGACTCGCTCGGAGTGAAGGCGACAGCGACGATAAAGAAAATAAAAAAGTAGCATAATATAAAATTAAAAGCTCGATAAGGACGCGAATTAGGTTTTCGGGGCTGAAAATGGGAAACACATGATTGATGAGTAGGAGACACCATAGAATAGGGTATGGTAGTGTGTTAATGACACCTAACAAGAGCTATTCACAGCTCAGCCACCCTTATCAGTTGCAGCATTGAGAGTACCTCGCCTTCGCCTCGTGCCGTATCGGCAGTCGCTCGCGCTTGTGCTGCTTGTTGTAAGCCCACCCTTCGAAAAACCCAAATCCGCTTTTAAATTCTCTTAGATTCAATTTAGATTGCTTTGTATCACCTCTGGTCGATCTTTCTTCCTGCCTTCGTCGTGTTTTTTTTACCCCTATCTTTTCGATACTTACCACCAAATCCCACAGCGGAATGCTGCTTTTTTGGCGAAGGGAGATATCAGGTAGGCTAATTTTTGCGGCGTAATTAATTCCTCTCCTGCATCTGTACCAGGAAAAGAGAAAGGGGAAAGGATTGACGTATTTATCAGTTCGTTGCAGAGTGTTTCCATATGTTGAATGTTTTCCCATGGTAAACTGAAAGGAATAGGAAAAGGAGGGTGTAAGTTTAATCATCTATGTTTCATAAATTTTCTGTCAAGAAGAACTTGAAGATAGAAAAAGAGCATCAATTTTATTTGGTATTGATAAAAATAAACTTTTTCTTCCAATTTTTTGACTAATTTTAAAAATCGTATCCTATTCTTATGTGAAAGGTGAATATTTTTCAACACATCATTCTAATGACTATAATAAGGAGACAGCAAACTCATCGGGAGAGGGGGGAAAGTTTCCAAATCACAAATTTGAATTTTTAGTGGAAAAAATTAGATTCGAATCGGAAAATTCAGACATGTGGAGTGCTTTTTTTGTTTGGAAAATTAGCAGTTCAAGTTGGAAATATTTAGAAAAATCGTATTGCAAATCCGCAAATCGTTCAAAGTGGAAATTTCCAATTTTTTTGCTCCACCAATAATGCTAACTTCGACTCCTCTCTGAAATCCATCTTCAAAATTGAGAAAATTTCCTCCCGATGATTTTTTTTCATTTTTCTCCATTTCACTTTTTTCACGAATGCAGGGTGAGGGGTAAGGGAGAAAATGAGGAGATTGTGGGAAAATTCATCTTATTCTCTCATTCCGAATCAGTGAAAAGTCACTGATAAACAGTCAGAATTGCAGCACAGGATAAATCAGTGAAACAGGGATTTTTCACTGATTATTCAAAGAATTTCAGAGATTTTTTTAGTAAATTTCATAAGTATTACCAAGTTTTTAGTGAATTTTCACCGATTTCCAGTAATTTTCTTTCACTGACTTGCTTTCAGTGAAAAAATGTTCACTGATTTATTGCTGTAGTGCAATTTTGACTGTTTTCAATGTTTTTTGATAAATTCTCTTCTTATCGAATACATTAAATTTTACTCTTCTCCAAGTCAACTTTTTCCATCTTTCTCTCTTCAACATTATGTCAGTGTCGAAGGACTGAAGAGTGAGAGTGAAAATGAGGAGAATTAGGAAAATTTCAAAAACGCTATTTTACTCGTTTCATCTAATACATTAGATACTATTTTCCTCTCAATGATTTTTTTTTCATTTTTCTCTCTTTCACCTTTTTTTTTATAAAGAAGGATGAGGTATAAAAAATAAATCTTTTTAGAAAATTTGAAATTTTTTTGGAATTTTGGCAGAAAAAATTGTAAGAAAATAATTTTTTTTTATGCTTCCCGTAAGAAACTTCTACATGAATTAGAAATCGTTCATTTTTAATCCCCTCTCCAAATAATGCCAACTTTGGTTCTTCCCGAAATGAATCCGAATTTTAAGAAAATTTCAAAATTTGACCTCCAAAAACTTCATAAGAGGCTGTGAACCGTCATCGAAACACCATCGTATTATGTGGTGATCTTTTGGGAAAGGAGAGGAAATTCTAAAAACGCCATTTCACTCCTCTCATAAGATATTGAATAAAATTTACTTTCTAGCCAATTCATTTCCTTACGAATGAGTGCCGATGGATGAGAGAGAAGCGTGAGCACTGAAGTACGTCATTTTCCAACTTTTTTCATATTTTGACGATCGCAAAAGGTTATTATGACATTACTTCAAAAAGACGTGGAAAAAATTGGAAACTTTTTGGTCAACATTAATGTTCCCTCCCCCGGCAAAGCCTCAGAATTTAAAAATTTTAGATTTTTCTAAAAAAAAAATGTCGAAATTGTTTTGCTTTTATTTTGATAAAGTGTATAAATTACATATTATCACTGAAGATTTTCAAAAAAATTCAGATTTTCCCCCATTTTTTAAAAGGAGTTTGCTTAATTTCTCGTAAATGGCCAAAAATTTTTTTTGGAGATATTTCGAAATTATAATTTAGAAACGATTGCATAAAATTTTAAAAATGTTACAAGATAAACTTTTTCTCAAAAATAAAAAAATCCTCGGGTAATTTTTTTCTATAACAAAAAATTATGTTCTTAATATTTTTGGCAAGCAGAAAATGAATTCATTTCACACGATCCCCCACATTCATATTATCCATTCCTCTCGTAGGCAGCAACATTTTAGCAATAAATCGCCAACAATTTTTCCTTACACATGAAAAAATCGTATTCATAACCGAACCAAATTCCCTAACCAACGTCAACCTCAAAAACTCAATTTAGGAAATTTCCAACCCGTTAGCAAATTCCATTTAAACCTGGCCGCATTTTTGTTCCGGAAAAATTCCGCTTTCAAAATTAGAAAACCGAAACAGCTCAAGAATGCGAACATATTTTATTTTTCTAACTGAAAAAATTCTCGTTCGTCGTAAAAACGGGCAAACCCTCGCGAGGTAAATTTACTCAAAAAAGGTAGCGTAAAATAATACCAAACAAAAAACACCATAAATCTGTTTTTACATCCACCTTTGTATCATATAAACTTGTTGCTTTACATCGCAGACGGTAGGTATTTGATTAAATTCGTCGAGGATCGTGGGATGTACGAGTAATAAAAGCAAAAAAATTAAATTCAGCTCCATCGAGCCGAGTGCGAAATAAATTAGAATTAAGTATTCCAGCGAATTCATTTTTTTGGCGACATAAAAAATATTCGCAGAAGTGGAAGACGACGTATTAGGGATTGCTTTTCTTTTTTTATTCAATCTCACCACCGCCAGAGCTAAAATCAAGCACACGAGTCGTGCTGGGGAAACAATTAATGACCATTAATAATACATTTTACTGCTTCGAAACAGCACTCGTGTTTGGTAGGGATTGTAAAATAATTAATTACCGTTTACAATGAACAAGGGTGGGTATTTCTTACCCTCTCGAAGCTACGTTGATTTTAAAGCATTCTTGTGTATTCGTCGAAGGACGTTTGAAAAAAAACACGTATTATTGGATTAATTATTCGAATTTCGAATACGAATTGACTAAAGGGAGGACACCGAGAATGAACCCTTTTCAAAAATGTCAAAAATAAAAAAACGGACGTTCTTACTCACTTTTCTCAATTTATTCAATTGACATTTTATTAAATTTCCATCTTGGTTTTCCACTTCCATGAATTTTTGACCAATTTAACTATTAGTCCAGTCATTTTAGGATTTAACCCTCTCCCCCCCAAATAAAATTCAATCCTGATTTTTTTTTCGCGTTTTACGTTCGTAATGGTCCACTACACAACATACTAAAATGGACAACCCCATAACCCCCCCGCTACCTCCAGGGAAAGGGTAGATGTCTGCTGAAAACCGGGTTTTCGTGAATATTTCCTCAAATAAGCCTCAAAACTGAAAAATAGTTATGAACAATCTTGTTCTACGTGTAATTTCCTATCAGCAGGGGTTTTAGTTTTTTCAAAAACACTCACTTCCTTGACCGAAAATTAAGGGTAAAAAACACCTATTTTTCAACAATTCACATCATTTTTTGAAAAAATCGAAACTTTTGTGAATATTTCCTCAAATAAGCCTCAAAATGGAAAAATGGTTATGAACAATCATGTTCTACGTGTAATTTCCTATCAGACAGGTTCGTTTTTTTTCGAAAACGCCCACTTCTTTGCCCAAAAATTAAAGGTAGAAAACGTCTATTTTTCCAATATTCACAGTATTTTTGGAAATGATGAAAATACGAAGCTGAAAATATCGTTTTTGAATCCTTACAACGCAAAGAAATGTTTCGTATCACCAATAATAAGTAATAATATCGCATTTAAAGTATATTTTCTTTCCACAGCCTCGATTTTTTAAATGCAGTATTAAATAACCTCCTTTATAATTACCGGTAGGGGTTGAAATTCTTGCGGTAACTTTTTTTGGAATACCGTACCAGCATGTATAAAAAAATTACACTTCACTGGTATAATTTTGGGTACTTTAAGCTTCGTATTTCCATCATTTCCAAAAATACTGTAAATATTGGAAAAATAGTCGTTTTCACCCTTAATTTTTGGGCAAAGAAGTGAGTGTTTTCGAAAAAAAAACGAACATGTCTGATAGAAAATTACACGTAGAACATAATTGTTCATAACCATTTTTTCATTTTGAGGCTTATTTGAGGAAATATTCACAAGTTTCGATTTTTTTCAAAAAATGCTGTAAATTGTTGAAAAATAGGTGTTTTTTACCCTTAATTTTCGGTCAAGGAAGTGAGTGTTTTTGAAAAACCAAAAAACCCTTCTGATAGGAAATTACACTAAGAACAAGATTGTTCGTAACTATTTTTCAATTTTGAGGCTTATTTGAGGAAATATTCACGAAAATACGCGAAAAAAAATCAGGATTTAATTTTTGGGGAGTTTGGTACATTTTTTCTCTTATTTCCCTGGACTAAGTATGTACTTTTTGTAGGAAAATTGTTTTCCAATTTTTGAATCTAATTTATATTTTTTTCCTTTCAATCCCCCTCATAAACTCTCCGAACATTTTCTGCACTGATCAATTAATAAGATCTCAAGTGCAGCACAAAAACTAGGTCAATTTCACGTTTCATATGCAATCCCCAATCCCAAACAGCCACTATATCACGATCAAGATATTCGTATACTGATACACGTTCGAAAATAGGATATTAATAAAGAGATCACTCCGTACCCCCTGCTACTCCACTCCGATGTCATTTCAAGAAGAAATTTTTTCCTCTTGGTACACACGACCTACAGGAAAACCCCGATCTTACGTTAAATGCACCGTAGTAGCGTGTGATTGCTCGTCCGATGGAATATGAGGGGATTAATTCTAAAGCTTGGTTTCTCGATTAGCCAACTGGCTCGGAAAAAGACATTGGATTTCGTTGCCGCGTGCCCTTCTCTCTCTCACGGTTCTGCAAAGGACAGTATTATCCACAATCATTCTTTTACGTCACTTTTAAACTCGTCTGACGTAAATTTGTTTGACTCCCCCATTGATTCTTGCATTTACTCTTGTATATCCGTTTCCGAGTACAAGCTATACACTATTTCGTTTTATAGATACTTCTCCGCCCTCGCCCTCATTCGTGTTTATTTCGCCCATAAGATATCGTACAGACGATATGAAGAAGAAGGGTGACGCGACGGTGGCTGGGGCCGAGGAGGAGGGCTATACGTAGGTATAGTTTTCTTTTAGCTCGCGCTTCGCTTGTTCTTTTCTCTGTGTCAAAAATACAAAAAACGGAAATTGTTCGGTCTATCATTGTATACCGTAGACTATTGAAGTAGGTGCGCCTCAACGAATCTTATATAGATATTTTACCTCGTCTCTCATTGTCCTTCCCAATTTTATATACCACATACCTACCCTCGAATATCGGAGAAAAAATCCTACTAGAGCATGCAACTTTCAACTTTCATTTCATGTGTCGTCGAATCTCAAAAAACTGTTTTGTTATATAAGGCGGGAGATCTTTGACTTGATTGAAAAATATTACACAAATCTATCTGTCTATATACTTTTGTATACTTTCGATTTTCTACTACAGACGTTTATTTCATTTCTATGTTTCTTTTTTTCTTCTTTAGGACACCCGCACTTCTTCAACCAGCTCTCATGCGGTTTAGATTTGGTATCGATGGCTGGCGAATGGCTCACAGCTACCGCGAATACGAATATGTTTACCTACGAAATAGCGCCCGTATTTATTCTAATGGAAAGCGTAGTGTTGGCCAAAATGCGAGAAATCATCGGATGGGAACAAGGAGACTCTATACTTGCTCCAGGTAAAATATAGTTATGCAATATGCAGGGCGTTCGGTTGATTCGAGTGCAGTGTTATTTAGATCCCTTCACTGAAGTTTGAAAAATTCCAATTACATATTGGAAAATTTTCAAAAAAATTCGTAAAAGTTTATTTAGAAAAAATTATAAGCTTGAAAAAATGAGCACGTTGCTTTTTGGAAAATCATTCCGCTAAAAACTAAATTGCAAATTCGAATAGATTTTTGAAAATTCACGAAAGCGAGAAACTCTTTCACTCTCAATTTTTAGAACTTGAATGAAATGAACTAAGTAAATATTTCAGGACGACAACAAAAATCTTATCAACAGAAAAACATTCAACACAATTAATATGTGAAACAAGTATCAAGCTATCAGGCATCATAACGAAATTCCGAAGAAAAAAATTGACTTTTAGTGACCTTTTTTGAGAAAAAAGTGACCAAAAAGGTGACCAAAAAATGACCAAAAATAACCAAAACTTCAATTCTTTCGGGGGAATTTTTTTTCTGTTAGAAGAGGGTTAAGAATTCAAAAAAAATGAGGGGAGGGGGTCAAAATTCAATGAAAAAATTAGGTAATCTAAAAATCGAATTTTTTAGTGGCACTTTAGGAAGCAGATATACATAATTAATTTAAATATACAGATTTGAGCAAAGAAAAATTGAAAAATGACGAGATTTTTGGAATAAACAATTAATATATGACGTATATCTACTCTCTAAATCTAAATCGGTCAATTTTCGTAAAGCTGTGCCTTTTGGAATCAGTGAAAAAAATTTATTTAAAAATCTGTGATATTTCAATTGTTTGATTGATACCTATATTTTAGTCAAAATTATTGATTTATTTTGTCAAATGGGGAATTGATTAAAAAATCAATTACTTTACTGATTTAGAAAAACAGAATTTTTTCAAATTTATTCGCTCGGGTAAATTTTTTTTGAAAAATCATTATCAACTTCTAATTTTTTTTCTTGAAGAATTTTGAAAAATAGCAATTTTTACGTGAAAATTTGAATTTTTGCTTGAAAATGCGAAAAAAGTGACTTTTAGTGACCAAAGCCGAAAAAAGTGACAAACACCCTAAAAAAGTTACCTGCTATGATGCCTGAATTGCTATTTAAAAACAAATTTTCAAATTATAAAAAGTATTTTAAAAATTTACTGCAATAAATGAATCAATTTTCGAAAATGAGAAGCCGGATTGAAACATTGGTGAATGATTCGATCGAAAATAAACTTGACCGTTAAAAATAGATATAATAAATAAAGTTGAAGTTGAAAATTTTTGGAAAAAATGTTTGAAAAATTCCAGGATCAAAAGTTGAATTTGAATCGAAAGAAAGTACTTATCACATGTTGCCTAATGATTCGAATACAGAAATTGATTCAGTCGTACGAGAACGAATCAGAATATGAAATTCAAAATTTTATTCAAAAATCAATAAAATCAAAGTTCGTGCTTGATCATTCTCGAAAAATTTTCGTTCAATAACCAATTCACGCTGTTCGCGGACAATTTATGGAAAAATTGATTCAGTCGTTAGAGAATGTTTTAAAATAAAATATAACATTTTTTTTTTCAAAAATCAGTAAAATTAAAAATGCTTGAATCGTTTCGCTAAAGATTCGCACAATAATTGATTTGAATCGTTCAAGAACGATTCGTAAGAAAATTGATTCGATCGTTCAAAACTATTCAGAATAAGAAATTTAAAAAAAAAAATCAAAAACCAATAGAAATCAAAGCTTACTCTTCGATCATTTGCAAATGATTCATTTAATAGTCGATTCAAGTCGTTCGTAAATGATCCAAAAGAAAATTGATTCACTTCAAAAATGATTCAGAATAAAGAAAATCGTCTCGAAAAATTCGTTCAATATTCGATTCAAGTCGATCGTGAATTATTCAAAAGAAAAAATTTATTTAATTTTAAGAGAATAATTCAAAATAAAAAATTCGAAAATTTCATCTAAAACCAGTACTTTTTGTCAAAATTTCTATGAACTGTTCGAGAACGATTCGTACAATAATCAATTCAAATCGTTCGTGAATGATTCATTAGAAAAATTGATTCAGTCATTTCAGAATGATTTAAAACAAAAAGTTTGAGATTGTTTACATTCGAATGGTTTTCGAACGATTCGTTCAATAATTTGATTCAAATCGTTCGTGAATGATTCGTTTAAAAAATTGATTTAATCGTTCCAGAATGATTTAAAACAAAAAATTTGAAATTGTTTTCAAAAATTATCAAGTCCAAAATTTAAACCCGAATCGTTCGCGAACGATTCATTCAATAACCGATTCACTTGTTCATGAAATATTCGTAAAAAAAATTGATTCAGTCGTTGAAAAATGGTATTTTTAAATTCAAAAACAAGTAAACTTAAAATGCATACTTAGATCGTTCGCGAACAATTCGTTCAATCGTCCATTCAACTCGTTCGCGAATGATTAATAAAATAATTGACACGTCATTCAAGAATAATTCAAAACAAAAAAATTCAAATTATTTTTTAAAACTGGAAAATAAATTTACTTGAAAATCAAGTCAATCATTTCAAAAAAATGTAAATCAAGAAACTTTAAATTGTTTTGTTCAGAATACAATTGAATCAAAACTTCTCCGAGGATTTTTCATAAATGATTTATTCGATACCTAATCGTTGTTCTCATGAATGATCCAAATTAAAACAGATGGAGAGAAAATAATTGAATAATTTTCAAAACGCATGAAAACAAATTACAGATTCATCTTTATCGTTCTTTAACGATTCATTTGATAACTGTTTCAGTAAATCAAGGAAATTTTGAAAAAATTTCAAGAATCGTTATAAATGGAAATTATATTTTGATCGTTTACAAATGATTCTTTCGAAACTCGATTCAATTACCGGAGAACGATTCATCTGACAACAAAGTTCAGTCTCTCTTAAATGATTTGAAATGAACAATATTTCTTTACAAAATTTCCGAACAAAAGGAAAATCACTACAATGAGTTGAGAACCATTCTTGAGAAAAACATGATTTGTTGTTTGAAAACTAATCAATAATTCTCGAAAATTAATTTGCTTATTTCCTTAAAAAAATTTGAAAACAGAAAATTCAAAATTATTACTTTAAAAAAATTCCATTCCTTTCTTTTCAACTCGCTCGAATCAACTGAACAAAACTCAAACTCTAATAATTTTCCAACATCTGCAACTCATCAATTTCTCATCCAGGCGGTTCCATTTCCAACCTGTACGCGTTCTTGAGCGCACGCCACCGTATGTTTCCAGGATACAAGGAAAAAGGTTTAAATTCCATTAAAGGACAACTAGTCATGTTTACGTCATGCGAGGTAAAATATAATCTCACTTATACCGTCTTCCGGGTCCATCCGGTCGCCCACGCCTTCATCTCCCTTCATATTCGATCATATATCTTGAAACTTTTCACTTAAAAACGCTTAACCTTTCGTTACGAACGCATTTCTCATTAATGATAAGAAAACTTTCGCAATAACTACCTACGCTTTTCACCACGCCGCGCAGCTGCCGAGGCGAAGTATAGCACCCCCTTTACGTCGCATGCAGCGAATCTTTTACTATATTAAACAACAAAGCAAACAAAACTTGGCTTTCCTTTTGATAGCTCAGATTAAAACTTCCGGTAATCGAAAAGGCTTACTTAGTTTTCGCCCGCAAATGATAGCGTTCAATTAACGTTGATAAATATTAGACTCGAACTTTCAAAATACTCGAGCTAGAATTATACGTTTTCTCTACCCAATTGAAATGGCGTTATAATTCATTAAACGTGCCACGTACTTCTAGGCAGCTAGCTATCTACCTGTAGTGTACATCTACCAATATGATACGCGACTTTTGAAAGTTTTCAGCCTCTTTCTGCACAATATTATGTTCAACTTTTGCCTTTGTTTTGCTCCAAACAGTCTCACTATTCGGTGAAAACCTGCGCCTCGGTTGGTGGTTTAGGAACCGACCACTGTATCGAAGTACCAGCCGATGACAGAGGTAAAATGATACCTTCAGAGCTTGAAAGACTAATACTCGAAAATAAGTCAAAAGGAAACATTCCATTCTTTGTGAGCGCCACCGCTGGCACAACTGTATTCGGAGCATTCGATCCTATTCACGAAATCGCTGATATTTGCAAAAAATATAAATTATGGTTACATATCGACGTAAGTATAAAATTCCAATTTTGATCCGGTAGATGAATTCGATAACTATTACTGAAAGCACAGAAACTATTCGGAATATGAAGGAGGGGGGGGGGATAGATTTGAATAAAATTGTACGAATATGTAGAGGAATCCAACTGAAAGCCTCAAGTGCTCGAAAAATATCTGAAGACATCCTTGATTTGTCCACAAAAAATGAAAATTTGATTATCAATTAAGAAATGAAGCAGTAGAATATTCACAAATCTACAGAATTCAGTAGGGAAAAGTACCGTAATATTATTCAAACAAATAAAAATTATTAATTTTAATGAGATAATGAACTTCACAGTGTCACTACCTAATCAATTTTGATGAAACAAATACACATAAAAAAGAGAAAAATACGAGTACCTATTAGCAAATCACTAAATTTTAGCAGAAAATATTAATTTTTAGATTTCTGACGTCTCTGACGAATTTATGAAGAATTCGAATGAAAAGACAAAGAATAACCTCAAAATTAAGCTTAAACATAATTATTTTTTCAAAAGTTCAACTCATAAAATAATTTGTGTCCAAATTATTGACCCTTCAAAAATATGATAATCGCAATCAATTTTTGAGAAATTTTAAACAATTATTTTTAAAATGCCATTGTGATGGCTGATTTCAAACTACCTCCTCAAACATTTCTTGTAGATAATGTTCGTCGTATGCCAATTATATCAAAATTTTCAACACCCTGTTCCTTTTTTCGAATTTTAGTGGATTTTCGATATTTTCTGGCCAAAACCATGACTTTATGAGTAACCTCAAAATGCTACCTCAAATTACTTCACAGTAAAGTTGAAATCTAAAAAATAAATCAATGAAATTTTGATTTGAATGGCCTAAAATGATTATGTACCTACATACAACGACTCGAACTGGTAAAACTTTATGTAATAACTTATAGTTTACCATTTTCAAATTTTCTAGATTTTTCTACTCATATTCGATTCTTCTAACTAGATAATTATTTATCTAGTCAAAATGAAAATAGGATTTTCCAATTTCAAAAAAAAAATTCTTAACCGTCCGATTTGTTGAAAAGGTGAAAATTTAGATTTAAAACCACGATAAATCGCTCTTTTGCTAATTCAGATCCAAAGTGTCTACTGAATATGAAAAATTGAAATTCTTGCCATTTTCTTAATTTTTCTTGCTATTTTTATATGTAAGGTGCAGTGGGGTAATTGCAAAATCGGGGTATTTGCAAAATCAGCTTCTGGAGGTCAGTTAACATAATTTTTTATCGCGCCACCTTTTGGTAGGTTAAGGCACATCTATTACCTATATACTCACTCAGTTTGAACGAAAACGGTGCACGCATTTGCTTTGTGGAAATGTTTTTATCAACATGTGTCAAAATCACTCATAAGAAAAGTTGAATCAGTTTTTTTCAAAATGGTCAAAAACGTACAAAGTAAAATTTTTTTGAACAGATTTTTGTTGATTAATTATATGTACTAATAGATCTAAGTTAAAGCTATGACTATCAGTTTTGAAAAATTTTCATTACATTAGCGGAAAAATGCGTTTTTGCATTTACCCCGAAAAAGGTCATGCGGGGGCAATTGCAAAATCGAAAATATTTATCATTTTATTTATACTCTCAGAATTTTTTAAACGATTTTTAGATGTAAAATGGGTCGAAAATACAAAAAAAGGAATACTAGTCCTTCAAAAGTGTGAAAATTTATATTAAATTTTTGATATTTACTTACAAAATTTTGCCATTTTTTGTGTTTTTGGGAGTTATTATAAAAATATTGTTCAAATTTCATCAAAATTTTGTGTTTTCCAATAAAATACGTCATACTTATCACAAGTGATCATTTGTTTTCAATTTTTAGCTCATTAAAAAAAAAAAATAAAAATAAAAAATGAGATTTTTTCACTTCCTTAAAAAATTCTTTCTTTCGCGGATATCTCCGACAAATTTTGATCAAACGAAGGTTATGAGTATATTAAAAGGTAGTAAATTTTACGTAGATTCCGATTTGACCATCAAAACTGAAAAAAAATGAGCACCTTCAGAAATAATTTACGATTTGTCATTTGCCCCATGGCGGGGTAAATGCAAAAACGCAATTGAAAAATTTTAAAAGTTTATTTTCTCATAAATTTATGAACTAAATGATTCGAAATTTTTCCCACCAATAGAGAATCCCTTGAAGTTTGTGTGACAGAAATTTCAGGTTGATTGGTGCCATAGAACCGGCACAGTGAACCGGCAAAATGTCACTAATCAAAAAGTGGTTTGCAATTGCCCCACTGCACCTTACCATTTTTCTTGCTTCAAAGTCCAAAAAAGATTTATCCTTCGATTAAAAAATTCAAAAAAGAGAAAAATTTTGAAATTTCTTGCCAATTTCTGGTTTTTCTTGGTTCAATTTTTGAAAATTTCGAAGGCATGTATTCCTTTTGAAATCTGTCTGTAGATTTTTACTCTCTAAATTTAAATCAGTCAAAATTGACTAATTTAAAAAGACGGAATGGAGTCACAGTTGAAATCAGTGAAAAAATTTACTGATTCAATCAGTGAAAAAATTTACTGATTCAATCAGTCAATTAAATTTTTACTGATTCAACAATGAAAATTCACTGATTGGCAGTAAAATGTCACTGACTAACAGTGGAATTAGTGGAATTTGACTGATTATCACTGACTTAATTTTGTCTATTTCATCAGTCAATTTTGGCATTTTTGACTGATTCAAATTTAGAGAGTAGCATGCTATTTTTTTTTTTACAAAGATAATTTGTTGAACTGGTTCTACAAATTTCCATATTTTCAATTGTAATGAACTTTAAACCACCTCCTAGCCACTGAAGACATTTCGAGAGAAGTAACATGGTACTAACGAGCTGTGATTTGTTCCGCTGTTTGAGGTGATTCTACTAGGCTAAATTCAATTTGTTCACTAAAACAGTAACAACTCCTTATCACTTTTATTTTTCAACCCCTACCATCGAATGTTTTTCTGGTTTTAGAAAATTTTGAAATAGTTTACACTGAAAATGTTCATTTTTACGACAAATCATCAGAAATTCTATCAAAATCAACACACTTTTTTCTTTAGGGTGAACCACTTAGATCATAGACAATTAGACATATTCAAATATTATGAACTTCAGAGATACTTTTTTCAATTTTTTTTCTCCATTTTTAAAATATGTATACTTATTTTACTCTTTTTCAAAATATAGGTACCCTAATTTTTTTGCTGACATAGTGACATTTTTTCAACTTGAAAAATTTGGTAAAAATTAAAGAAAAAAATATAATAAAATAATTTTTTCCGAAATTGCTGTATAAAAAGTGTGAAAAAATGACGAAAAGTTACGAAAAAAATTGTTAGAGAATTAAAAAATTAGAAAAAAAATTAAAAAAATTGGAGTGTTTTGAAAAAAAAAGTAAAATATTTGGAAAAAATGAGAAAAAAAATGGAAAAGTATCTAAGTACAAAAGATTGAAAAACATTCAAAAAATAGGGTATGTTTTGAAAAAAATGAGAAAAAGGATTAAAAAACGTTGAAAATAAAGAAAAAAACATAATAAAATATAACACATTTACTTATGCTTTTTTTTCTTCTTTTCTAATTTTTCAAAATTGCTGAAAAATAAGTATGACAAAATGTTGCACTCACTAAAAATTCCTAAAATTCCAAGTATTGAATTTCTGATTCGAGAGAGAGGGGAAGATTTTCATTTTTTTTTGAACTTCTGGTAATCATAGTGAACTTTAATAACAAATATAACCCGATTTCTTCTTTCTTAGCTTCAAGTTTCTTCTACCCTTGAGAACAATTTTTTCGCATTCATCTACCGCATCATCAAAACTGAAGCCATTGCCTAAGTTATGAATTTTGTACAATATTATTTACACTTTTACAGGCCGCATGGGGAGGTGGACTTCTATTCTCACGAAAATACCGTCCCAATCGTTTAGACGGAATCGAAAGGTACGTACTACACATACTACAGTATCTCTGGTACTCCTGCTATCATACCACTTCGGCAACACTTCTAACTCGCGTTGAATTAAATAATTTCCAATTAATTACGACGCCAGAAGAGAATAACCGAGTCGAACCGCACCACGCTACGGTTCGCTTTGCTCGCTTAATTAAACGCGCGCGTATTCGGTATTCGTCGAGCTCGGCGAACGCGATAAATTGGTCTCATTTTTCTTCTCTCTTTCTCCGTTCGGCGCCTCTCGCGATGCTTTTGTCTCATTCGCAATTCGTAAACTAATATAAATTATTGAATTCACCTCTATCGTATTGTAACTCAGTCGAGATATTATTTTCGGTCTCCGCCAGCTTCGAGTTCCACTGCGAAGTAATTTTTCGTATTCGCCCCCCCTCCCACGGAGGTCTCGTCTAGCGCCGAACTTATTAAAATAAACCGAGCTTTAATATGTTAAGTAAATGTTTTACCCGCGTATTAAAGGATTAAATTCAATGCGAAAGACAAATTTGATTAATGAATACGCATTAAAGTTCAATTAGGTCTGTTAAGAGGGGTTACAATTGCGACGTTAAGCTACCAAGCCATAAGGGTAAGTGCAATAGGGTTGGGGTGTAATAGTATTTTCAAACCTATGCAACCGTCCAACGAAAAAAACTCCATCCCTGCCCCTCCCTCCTCAAACAAGCCCTCATCATCTCGCATACCATTATCGCGCCGCGCCGCAGCAAATACGTTGCTTTTTATCGCACATTTCGCAATCTGTTTACTTTGACTCATACCACTGCACATAAGCAGATTCGTGCTTAAAAACTGCACCGTCCTGTATGCTTCCCAAGGGATCGTTTTAGCACCACGATTCGCGATTTTTCGCACCCGAACAGAAAAATACCCATCGCTCACACTCGTCGGATAAAATTCAAGGTTTATTCGCGTCTGGTCGCGTACCCACCTACATCTTCCTTATCGGATTATACGAGTAAATCCTGAAACTCGGGCGACCTTTTCCCAACCGAATTCCCGACTAAATATGTCAATGCGAGTGATATTTTCTTATTTAAATGTCATTTTATTACCTTGATCGAAAGAAAAAATCCGTCCAACGTTTTGACCGGATTTTCTTTACACGTATACGAGCGACAAAAAAACAACCTGGACAGATTATCGTCGTTGTCCTCTCGTATAATCGATAATATATCGGACAAATCCTTCGAATATGTGGCGACCAACGAGCCCCCGTTCGTTAACTTTAATTGGTGACCTGGTAACGATTTCAGAATTATATTCGTAATTAGCAATTAAAATTATATCGCGAATATTTGTCTGCGCTTGTTGTTCGATTATTAATTATTACCACTGAAACACGAAATTGTATGCGTTCTCGAGCTTCCCATCGTACGCGTATTCGAACGTTAAATAATTAACAGAAATTCCCGTCGCGAATCGAACAATATCTTTTTTCCATCTTTTCATTTATTTATTTACTTTGCAGAGCCGATTCTGTCACATGGAATCCACATAAATTGATGGGTACGCTACTCCAGTGCTCTACCGTCCATTTCAAAGATAAAGTAAGCGAATTTCATTATCGTTTATCGATTTCACCTCTTAATTCTCGCAACCTTCTCCAGCCCCCCCCCCCCCTCCATCTTATCGTTGACACAATGTTTGGAAAAATTCGCAAAAAAGTTATTTGTATTGTTTTAAAAATCGTTCGAAATCTCACCAATCGATTGTTAATATTTGACTGTTGGAATTTCTCATTTGCAAGATGAAACAGAATATGTGACCCTGGACGAAGAAAGGGGGTTAGTATCTAAAAAATTTTTAATTTTTTTAATAGGAAATTTAGTGATCTTTCCAAAAATTCCTATTTAAAAAAATTGGGCACTAGCATCCTTTCTTCGTCCGGGGTTACATTCTGTGAACTGTGAAACTTGAAATGAAGTTTCGAATTTTATACGTGAAGGAAAAATTACACAAAACCTTGCAAATAGAAAATCTAGTGGGAAAACTGATTCAATTTTCATTTCTGCAAATCAGTTTAAAATTGATAGGAAAGTAAGAGGGATACATCTATACATCTAAATTAAAAAATACGCAACGTAAAAATAAAAAAATTTTCGAAATGATTTTGGTTTTTCAATATTAGAATTTTGGATTTTTGTTGAAAAAAATCTAAAACTTCTTCAACTTCAAAATTTCACATTTATTTTCAAGATTAATTTGAGGGCTTGTTTTTAAATAATTATGCAACAATTCTGTCACTCATCAATTTTTTTCAACCAGTTCAAAATCACAAAAAAATACAAATATGTACACGAGACTTCAAAATTTTAAAAAACGGTACTTTTGAAAAAAAAATCATTGAAGAATTCGCAACAACTAAATTAAAAAATTTTTAGGTTAAGGTACCTATTTTTTTTAATGGAAATAAATTGTTTAAAAAATTTTATATCTTCACAAATGAGGAAAACTGACAAGATGGGAAGGGCGAAAGGGGAGATCAGATCGTCAGATCGGAATTAGATTATTCACAACAAAAACAAAACCGCATCCTAAATTGAAAAAGAAAAACTTGAAAAAAATGCTGAAAACGAAATGATTTAAAACATGATTCAACGCATTAAAAAGGGTGGAATATGCTTAAAAGGAGAGGAAGGACATTGCCAAGCTCTAAATTCATTTTAGACAGAACAACAATTTTTTAGAACTCGGTTTCAATCAAAAAATTACTCATCCAAAAAACGAATATTTTAGATTAATAGAAGAGAAAGGAGGAGGGGTAAAAATTACCAACATCAAAAGTAAAACCGCAAAAAAAAACATCAGTTTTGTATTAAAATTGTCACTCGATTTTGTTGATTCTTTGGGCAAAAATTTGAATAACTAGAAATTCATATTCGTCAATTTGTCTAAGGAAACTTTCTTCTGATACAGAAGCTCATTTTCCATTACTTTAGGGCTCTCGGGAGCCATATTGCGCAGAAAATCTCCAAAAATTAAATGAAAATTCAGAGATTAAACAATAACAACACAGTTGATGATGTTTTTCTGGAGGAAACCTCTCACACTGACAATCGATTTTTGGAGGTTTCCTCTCCAAGGAGACGAATAATTTAATTTTTCTGTTCTAAACGGCCACGAGATATTCAAATGTTTACACTTTTTCCACAACGAGGTTGACCCATACAATTTTTCTATTAAAAAGTCAGCTTTAGAAGTAAAATACTGTACTTGGAGGGGGGAGGAGGAGGTCAAAAGTAATAATTTATTTCTCTTTAATTATTATTCCCTCAAAAATTCATCAAAATTACGGGCAAATTCGACAAAATATTATAATTTTTGACAAATTTTGGTCAAAAAATTATCCGGTTTTTTTACTGCTCAAAAAGTTTGAAAATGGATGTTATTTGACATTTTTGAAACTCACATCCTTACCAACGCTGTAAAAAAGTTGCTCAAATTATTTTTGCCCCAATGCCCAAAAGTTCCCAACCGAAAGTAGGGTAGGAGACAGCACCGCCTCCACGGTTCCTAGAAACAAAATTGCAATTTTAGTTAGGAAAATAGATTCAGATAGAAAAAAATCGTTGAAAATGATGACCTTTTTTGGGAGAAATTTTCATTTTGGCTCGAAAAAAATTTATCTCAGTCGAAAACTTCCGATCATTCCCTTCTCCTTCGCCTTGTCCTTGCCCTTCCTTACACATAATGTGATTTCAATTCTCCCGGTTTCCTTTTATCCATCCAAGTTCGATTTTTTGAATATTTTCAGAAAATGCCTAACACATGAAAACCTAGAAAAATAGCAAAAGTCGAAATTGAAATATATTTTGCATTATTCACTTAACGGATCTAAAAAAAAAAAACTTCAATCAAAAATCAGAATCTTTGCGCAACTATTTCAAAATTATTAAAGAACATTTGGCGAAATATTGCCATACACTTCCCCTCCCCCTCCCTCCAGTGGATGTTTTGCAAATCTGCTCAAATTTTCAAAAAAATTCATCAATACAATAAAACATGAGGGAAAACTGAACAAAAAATAGAAAAATCCGAAGTTCAATTACCTAATAATTCAAAGAAATTTCCAGAAAATTTTTCTAAATGAAAAATGCAAGACTTTTCATCCAAATTCCGGGCCTTTTCATCAATTTCAAGACCTACCCAGATTTGCTTGAAAACTGAACATGAATTCGGGCAAAGGGCAAAAAAGTAAAGGGCCAGTCGTATGAAAAATTGATTTTTCATCTTGGGTTCGTGAATACCATTCAAAAGTCATTTGATGGGAAATTTGACATAGAATAAGTGTCCAGGCATCAAACACAGATTTCGGGGGAAAATAGTGACTTCAGTGACTTTTTATGAAGCAAAAGTGACCTATTTTTCGAAAAAGTGACCAATTTTTCAATTTTTTTTCATAAATAAATACACCCCCCTCCCATTTTTTTCATAACTCAAACTGTTTTTCTCTCTGCGATAGAGCTGGAAAAAAAATCTGAAAAATTTGTTTAAGTATTAATAAATCTTTGTCAAAATATCAATCAACAAGGCTGGTGAACTAATAACAGGGTGTCCACTATATTTCAGAAATGATTTTCTCTGACTTTTCCAGGTTTTCCAGACTAATTATTCAAATTATTTTTTCTAAACCTTTTAAATATGATATATTCGTAAACCAGGGGGGGGGGGGGTAGTTTTTCACGTGATGTACTTGTATCCCGAAATTTTGCATCGTAAGAATGATATAAAATTCATGGAGGTCTAACGATTTTTTTTTCAAAATCTCTATTAGATACATTTTACGAGATCTTTAGAAGATGCTCCTCTTCGGGTCAAAAAAATGATTCATGTTCAATTCTGAAATTTTTTGAGTCTACCCAATTCCCCCTCGCCACAAAAATTTGAAAATTTGATTTTATTACCCACAGAAAAATTTCAAATAAAAAGAAAAAACTAAGTATTCCAACCTAAAATAAGGTATTGAAAAATGAAATTAATTATGTCAGGTGTCTACCAAATCAAGCGAATAAAAATTCAGATTTTCCCAGGCTGAAAGTTCAAAAATTTCAGAATATTTTATCCTCCCCCCCCCCCCCCAATGAAAAACACATGCCTGAAATTTATAAATTCACGCAATCTCTTTCAATTTTTTAGTTTGTACCAAGAAATAAAAAAGTCAATGAGGAGGTGAAATATCAATTATTTTATGGAAATATAAACGTATTGAGCCCGAGCGAAGCGAGGGCGAAAATTTTTACGAAAAAAGATTTTCAATATAATAAATTGGCCCTAGCGAAACGAGAGCGAAATTTTTTGAAAAATTTATAATAAAATGAGCAAAGAAACACTTTTCTAAAATATGATTTATCCTTTTTTTTTGGATTTTCGAAAAATTCCAGAGAAAATTCCAGAATTCCCTGACTTTTCCCTGATTTTTCCAGACCACCAAAATTCCCTGACTTTTTCCGGTTTTCCAGAGAATGGACACCCTGTAATAAGTGGGTAAAAAAGATTTGATAGGACTTTTTTTTATATAGAAATATCAGTATTTTTTTAATTTTAAGCACAAGCGGTAGGCCATTTGAACGAAAAAAATTGAGTTCAGAATGAAAAAAGTGACCAGTAGTGACCTTTTGGCAAAAAAGTGACTTTTAGTGACCAACCTTGAAAATAGAGGACAAGTCACTAAAAAAAGTTGACTGTTAAATGTCTGAGTTTCATATCCCTCATTTTTACTCTAGCACCAATATTTTGGCAGATATGGGCCAAAAACCTGATTTGGGGACAAAGATCCACAATTTAGGGGAGATGGGCACACCGGGCACGACCGGACACCTCAGATTTATGTTCAGGGTTCAGGGCATAAAAATAGACCATTAAAGCCAAAATCCAGTTGACCGTTTAGTTTTTCCCTACATTCCTTTTTTTTGCTAATTCTTCTGGACTATTTATGGTATTCAATTTCAATTTCAATTTCATAAATTTCCATTTATCTATGAAATGTACAAAATACAAAGGCGGCGAGTATCTCCGAGGAAAAAATCGCAACAATTCTTGTGACATATTATTCAAATTCGATCGGAAATCTTTTCGATCAAAGCACATTCATCTTTAAATTCCTTCCAAAGAAAGCACCTGCCCATTAAAAATTACCATAATCCGTAGTTTCGCATCATCCAACGCCAAAGCTTACGTTAGACAATAATCCCATTGAAAAATAATGAATGAAAAAAAAAACACAGCAAAATTCATATTTATCCCACGTGAAAACAAGGTCAATGTTATACATGTTCTCATCGTTTCTAATGCCTTTTTGATTTTTTGCAACAAAACTACAACCATTGAACGGTGTGAAAAAAACAGAATTCCGTTACGAATAAGTAGATAGACCAGCTACGTAATAGCAAACGTTTGACTTTTACTATAAACACTTCGAGGCTTCAAAATCTCATCCCATAAACGAGTCGGTCGTATTAATACCTACTGATACTCGAATACGGTGAAAATGGCATTTACATGGCGCGAGAACCCTCTTCATACACACTTGCCTAGCTATAATACTAATTAATTAAACCATTCAACACACAATACCGGTATACACGATGATTATTATAGACAACGGGCGAACATTACTATTTATTTACAATCAAAATCATCGTATCGTATCGTAAAACGTATGTAGTTATCGACGATACTGTAACGACGACTTTTTTCTCCATTCCAGGCGGTTTTGACCAGTTGTAATACAATGAGCGCGGATTATTTATTCATGCAAGATAAATTATACGACGTTCGTTACGATACCGGAGATAAAGTAATTCAATGTGGTCGTCACAATGATATCTTTAAACTGTGGCTTCAGTGGAGAGCGAAAGTAAAACATGTTCTCTAAATACGGTTTAATATTTCAATTTCAATATCGTATGCGTATATTTTATATATGACGGCTCGTCTGCGTTACGAAGGAGTGACGAGGAAGGGAGGAGAAGGTGGTACATATGCATATGCGCCAGTGCCGGTATATATGGATATTTCTGTGTCGTATGATCGGATTTTATGAAATTAAAAGTGTATAGAGGTACCTTTAATACGCACATACGCTCCCGCGAGACGAAACGTAACACTTTCATTTATTTGAAAAAAAAAAAGTAAACTGGTTAAAAGCGAATGTACTTTACGTATACGAGCCGTCGGGGGAAACCGCTTCGATTTATAATACAAATATACCTCATACGTATTACATACGATATGATATAAATATCGTCTAATATATAGAAGATGATGATTTTTTTATTCCTGTAATTACTTTCCAAAGGGTACCGAAGGTTTCGAAAAGCATATAGATCATTTAATGGATCTCAGCGAATATATGGTGAAGAAGATGAAAACAATGCCTGATAAATACTACTTGATACTGGAGCCTGAAATGGTCAACGTTAGCTTTTGGTATGTTCCGAAACGTTTACGCACGATGCCGCATACTCCGGAAAAAGTCAAAATCTTGGGAGAGGTGAGTTATATAATTAGAATGTTTCAAGTTGATGATGACGGAAGCTTTCCTCTATCCAGTTTTACCACTGAGAGAAAAGGTTTCATTCGGACCCCTCCCCCCCCCCACCATTGAAACATAGAAAATCTGCTTGTTTTTAGCACCAGAAATGTAAAATCTTTCAATTATCGAAGTCGTTCTTTTTTATTCAAGACCCCCCCCCCCCCCAGGAGGTCTAAATTTGGTTCAAATTTTCAAAACGTAAAAAAATACTGTACTCTTTGGTCCTTTAAATTGACTCAAATGTAAAGAAACGAAATCATATCAAAATATCAAATAATAATCGAAACATTGAAAATATGATCATGAAAATACATTGGAACAAGTAATTGAAGACCTGCTTTCCAAAGTGGCCTAAGTCAATTTTTGAAAAAAATTACTTAGTCAATTTTGAAGGGTCATAGCTCGTAAAGATCAAATTTTTGGAGATTGAGACTTTCGCCACATTTTTGGTAAACCATTGTACAATACATTTACTTTGGTAGCAGAAAAAAATACTTCAAAGGCATACAGTACAAACGTATTTTTCGTTTTCTGAAAAAAATTTCTATTGTTTTGACTTAGGCCATTTTGGAAAGCAGCTCTTCAATTATACTATGATAATAATCAAAAATCGGAGTCAAATCAATAAGAACGTGACGTGATTTTAAGAAGAGGGAAAGGGAAGGGGGAAATCTGAAATAAGAACTGATTCGAGCACCGGATCCCACCTTCAAGTCATCAAGTCAAAAATTCTCCCAAAAAAATGTTCAAACATTATTTCATCAGGTACCAATTCTGATATGAAAGTTTTCCAGGAATTCAAAAAAGTTAGTTCGAGTTCCTATTACGTTCATACGTGCTCCAACAAAAGCTTCAAAATTCAAAATTTTTGAAAATTTGATTTTTAAAAATCCAAATCTGATTTGAAAATAAGTATATAAGGAATATGAAAAAATTGGACCCGAAATCCCAAAAACCTGGGAACTTAAAAAATGAAATTTTGAATTTTCAAATTTTTAGATGGGGATTTTTTTGGAGCATTTGGGACCATGATATGCCATTCTTCGTAAAATTTTCTGTCAGGATGAATACTCAAAGAAAGAAATATTTCAGTATTTCGTTTTAAATTGATTTTACAGCTTTCCCCTCTTGATTGGAAGCAAGTGACAAATTGCGAAGTATTTAAGAATAGTTGAATTTTTGGATACTGTAATATCGTCTGAAAAATGTTCAATCTCAATATTTTGATTTTCTTTTAGTTTTTTAAGTCATTTTTTGGTTTATTTTTAGTGGAATCCCCCCCCCCCCCCAATCATAAAATATCAATATAAAAATCAAAAATCTCAACAAAAAAACCTATATTTTTCAACAAACATTATGTACCTCATCGCAGGAAAAATTGACTTTTTGAACATTTTTAGACAAAATTCCAAATTCTTTTTTCACGTGAGCATAGCAGAATACAAGAAAAAACTGCCATCTTTTTAAAACTTTTCAATTGTTTTCATTGTTCAATTTTTATACAAAATAAATGCTTTTTTATTTGAAAATTCGAACTATCTATTCAACATGATGGGGAAAATAATTTTTTTGAAAAATGTTATCAAAACTTGTTCTTGAAAACCAAAAGAAATTTTACCTAAACTTTGAGGTGTTTGAATAAGCGATATAAATCTAAGAAAATTCAAGAAACTTTCCATTTTTGATCTGTAACTTTTCAACTCTTTTGTATAGTGGGCTTAAGCTAAAATTTTCACTAAAGCGCAAACAAGAGTTACCTGAAGCATTACTCACTTTTCTTAAGCATTAAGTATTTAAAAAAATTGGATTACCTATTAACATTTCTCAATTTCTTTTTTTTGGACCTACAAATTATTTTAGTCTTGATAAGGTAGTATGATCTTCTCTACCTCCCCCTCCCCCCCTCCCACAATAGAAAAGCTTTCGTCGCATTTACATTTATTATAATTTAGAAATATTCTATTGTTATGCAGCATAATAGTTTTAATTAAATAATAATATCAACGATGGCCAAAAAATAGCACTTTTTGCAAGCGAACCCCATCTTTTCATTAATTTCATCCTTTCAAAAGTTTTTCGCGAATCAATTTCATTTTTCAATCAATTTTCAGCACTTTTTCCCAACTTATTTTTTTCAAAAATAACGCAGTTCTTTCTTTCCAAACGTTTCTATCCATCTTTCCGAATATAGTTTCCCAAACGACTGAATTCCCGAATAGAAAAACGTTCAAAAAAATTATTCTCGAATCTATTTTCACGAAAAAATTTTCCCGAATGAACAAGAAACTGAAAATTACTTTTTTATTTCAGAGTATTTTTACAAATCTATTTATTATGAGCAAACGCTCAAAGGGATTTTGAAACCTCAATTTATAAAATTGAAAATTTTCAATTTTGGTCCCACCCTGTCTCCCCTTGAGTTTGAGTTCAATTTTGCATCTGAAGTAGAAATAACTCAAAAAATGGATGGGGGTGGAAAAACAGATTTAGATAAGCCCCTCATCTTGGACCCATCTCCCCAACCCCGAGGGTAAAATTTTAAGTTGGGAATAAAATAATCATCCCCAACCATTAAAAAAATTCAGTTTTTTTCATTATTTCTTCATTTGTTATGGTTGACAATTTAATTGAACTCTCCTCTCCACTCTCCTTGGAAACAGAAAAAAATTGAAAAAGATCTTTTAACGAATAACGACTCAAAAAATCCTGAAAAGTGAAACTTATTCGATTTCTATGGCAATTTCATTCCACCGGGAGTGCATTTTTCGGAAGTTTTTCTATTCGGGAATTTGGTCGTTGGAGAAATTGCATTCGGGAAATTGGCCCGGCATCCTTTCCAAAACAACCCCAAATCAAAATTTTGTCATAGGGAAAATTAAGACATCTTTGATAACCCAAAAAATTCCAAATTGTCATCACTGCTATAGACACCCAAACCTCTTTCGTTTCCAATTTCTCTCATTTTCCTCTTCGCCACAGATCACGCCTAAATTAAAAGGTCGCATGATGGAAGCCGGCACCTTAATGGTAGGATATCAACCGCAAGGCGACTTACCCAACTTCTTCCGCAACATAATCTCCAGCGCCGCGGTCAGAGAACAAGACATTGACTTTTTACTCTCCGAACTGGACCGTTTGGGGCAAGATTTGTAACCTTTGTAATCGCAGTTACCATATCGTATTACCCTTTTTCTTTATTCCTACCTATATATGAGAAAAAACACAAAAAAAACACATTTCAAGTTACTATACATAATTTTTGGTAGATTACTTAGCTAAAAAAAATTATTTGTTGTTGTTTTGATTTTTAAACTTATTGTTGTTGATTTTGAATGTTAAATTTGATTTATATTAATTTAATAGGCTGTATAACGTCAATTTTAAGAAACGCTTTTAATTATTTTAGTTAATACCTACCCTATGAAATGACAAAAAAAAACTATTGTTTTGAAGCTTCACGCTACACTAACCGTATTAGTTTCTAGTCATGGCAACGATATAGTTCTTTCGAAAAAATTGGTGATAAAAAATGTATATGGCCCCCAGGGTAACCGCGCCTATCATGGAAGTTGGTTTAGTACTATATATTAACGTTTTTGTGTTTTCTGTTTTGTTTGACTCTTATTTTTTTGTCTAGTACAATTAAGTCTTTAAAATTTATACACGTCGGACTGTGAGGCCTTTTTTTGTTTTCGTTTTCTAATCATATCTAATCCGCGTGATAAAATACAGCGGCGTGATTCGTATATTCGTTTACAACGGTATCGGAGACGAGAAGTATTTTCGTAAGCCTGGCACAGGCCAAAAAATCGATTATCATCACATAACGCGATGCGCGGCGCCGTGCGCCACTCAATTAGCCCACCGTAAATTATGTAATTCGGTACTGAAACTTGGCCGGCGTCGAATCTGCATCATCCAATCCGTAATAATTTCTGCAATCGGAGCTGAGGATAAAATTGTACATAATTTTTCATCCGTGTTTTTCGAACCATCGCGACCACCTATTCGGCTAAATCCGCCATTGCAATTTTTCAAGCCCAATTTTCTCAATTTTCTTGGAATCGATTACGAATATGTTGCCATTTTGCCATAATCGTATCAAAATTGCACTTCTGGCCGACCTCATGTAACAAAGTAAACAGTCGGATTGCAGTTGGCGAACAACCAGACCATAGTAGACGATTCGATGAAAGTGAACGCGATTTTGAAGCTACTCGTGTTTCCCATTTAAAGCCCGTTATTTTCCGGTAATTAATATCTATAGACTTGGAATTACACAGCCACCGTGTTCTCAACGTCCGTTGTCGTTTTAGTCTGTAATTTTTTTTCTCCGCCTAAAAATATCTCTCGATACGTCAAGTTCGCCATTATATCAATACCAGGTCGATGTATCACTGCCACGATGCGGCTCCAGTAGCAACATTCTCTTTCTTTCACATCCCGAACGAAATTTTTTTTACAAAGTGTACACAATTTAAGAAACATTCTCGAGGAATTACAAGCGTATGCTCGTCGAGTTGAAAAAAATACCTTATCAATTTAGCCAACGCACGTACGCAATCGGACGACATCGACGGTACATTGTTGATCGCAGTCATTACGCGATACGAGTCTAATGAAAAATTTCCTCACAGAGGCCCATATGTATGGGCGATTACGATAAAATCACCGTTATAAGGGTCGTCGTCGAATGAAGCGGGTGTAATGCAAACGACGAGCGTGATAAATAATATACAAATTCCGATTCGCGTACGCCGAAGATTCTTTTCATTTTTTTTTTATCATCATACGTGCATACTTCCCTCATGTACATCAATTAGAAAGAATTTCGAAATGGCGTCATTATACTGTCGTGATAATTAATATAAGGAAATTAGAATTCGTCGGGGTTTCGTCATCGCGCCATCATAATTAAGTATCGTCATCTATTTCTATACTCGTCGACTGAAAAAAACTAGAGAGGTGGACTCAAAAAGAAATATTCCACAATTTCACCATACCGAAGCCCATCGATACTCAAATATATTACGTACATTGTGCAAGAAAACATGGTATTCAGTAAAAAAAAAAAAAAAAAAAAAACACAGGAACCAATTCAATTTTTTTCTCCAAAAGAATCAAATTTTGCAGAAAATTTTTTCTCTGTATATTTTTATATGATTTATCATTTAATCCTAAAAAAATTGTCGATTCTAGTCTTGAATTTCAGTAAAAAAATTATTCAACCGCTCGTAATCATGGTAACCCTCGAGTGACTGCCATTGACTCAACATTATACATTTAGTATGTACCTTGGTTCCTCGTCATAGAACCGAAAACAAAATAAGCGCAATACGGAATTACCTACTTTCTTGTACATATTACGTATGTACATTATGTGTAATGATATTATATTAAGCGCGTGTAAAATACCGAAGTGGAAATTTAGAATTTATTTATGTAAATTTTACCCAAATATGCACAATTTTACGTTAAGTAGATATAGGCATGCACTGTATGCACAATCGTTGCACGTTATCGCACATTAGCACAAATTTATGTATAAATAATCAACCTGGAAGCGTATTGTAGTATTTCTCCGAAAATATACAAAATTCCTAATATTTATCCAAGTTTTCGGGTAATTAAATAATCGAAAATTACGTAAAAGTTATAAAAAATTGTGGGAAAACTTGCTACTTGAAAATTTTTAAAATGGATCAAAATTGAAAAAATGAATTAGATTTGAAAAAATCTCAATTATGGAGACTTTTGAGATTTTGGAATTTGCAAACGCTTTAAAGTCCAAACAATCTGCAATACACTTCCATAAAAACTTTTTTGCACTTGCACGAATCTTTGCACTGTTTGCACGAATCTTTGCACTTTACACTTCACATTATATTTTTAACCATTCACAAAGATGTAAACGGCAGGTAAAGGGAAAGGAAAATTGGTAGATTGACATTTTTGGATAACTACCACTTTGCAATGTCACAAGATGTCACTTGAAATGCCGAAAATGTAATTTGAAATGCCACATATGGCACTTGAAATCCCATACTTGACATTTGAGGTGTCACAAATTTCACTTCAAATATCACAATATCTTTCAATTGTTATTCTAAATAAAGTTTTTTTTTTTAAAAAAGAAAGGAATTTCAAGTATCACTTCGAATTTTACAAATGGCACTTCAAGTTTCTCAAATGTCACTTTGTCCCTGCATGTCAAAAATGTCATTTACACGTTATATCACTTCTATTTCACAAACGCGTCACCTCAAATTTTCCAAACGTGATTTTATATCACATCAAGTTTCACAAATGGCACTTGACCTTTTTTTTTTTTTTTTTTTTTTTTAAACAAATTTATTTATTTATTTAGCCTATTACATACCTCCTTCTCAACTGCCATACCAATGGTTTATTGATAGCTGCTCAGTTTTCAAAAAGTCAATTTGTCATTTCATGTATCACACGGGTCACGTCAAGTCAAAATTTTCATCCTGTTTGGAGACACAAATGCCACTTTGTCACTTCATGTGTCACAAAAGTCATTTCAAATACCACAAAATGTCACATTATGTTACTTCAAGTTTCACAGGTGGCACTTCAAACTTCTCAAATGACGCTTCATGTTCTTTAATGTCACTTTAGATCATTTCATGCATCACAAATGTCATTTTATGTATCACAAATGTCATTTTATGTATCACAAATTACATTTCAATAAGCGTCAAAGTCACTTTAATTCTCTTCGTGTCACACATGTCTCTTTGGGCTAGTTCAAGTGCCACAAATGTCACTGTCTGCTACTTAAAACGTCGCAAAATGACACTATATGTCTCTTAGATTTTCTCAAATGGCACTTCGTGTTTCCCAAATGTCATTTGGATCACTTCGGTGTCATAAACGTCACGTGGGTCATTTCAGTGCCATAAATGCCACTTTGGATCATTTCAAGTTTTACGGGTGATACCGATTTCAAGTTTTTGAAATGGCACGTCATGTTTTACAAATGCCACTTTCTCTTTTTACGCCTCACAAATGTCATTGTAGCCATCACAAATTTCACTTCAAGTGTCACTGATGTCACTTTAGATCACGTTAGGGGTCACAAATAGCACTTTAGGTCACGTTAAGTGCCACAAATTGTCACTTTGTCATTTCAAGTGTTACACATGTCACTTTAGGCCATTTCAAGTATCAGACATGGCATTTTAGGTCACTTCAAGTGTCACAAATGTCACTTCAAGTGTCACAAATGTCACTTCAAGTGTCACAAATGTCACTTCAAGTGTCACAAATGTTACTTCATATGTCACAAGTTTCACTTCAGATGTCTTAAGATGTCACTATAAGTCACTTCCAGCGTCACAAAATGTCACTTTTTGAAGCTTCAAATGTCATAAATGTTACTTTATGTAACTTTGAATGTCACAATAATGCCATTCTATGCTACTTCAAGTATTATAAAATGTGACAATATCATTTCAAGTGTCACAACGGTCACTTCACAACACTCCCAGTGTCTCAAAATGTCACCTCACGACACTTTATGTGTCTCAAATAATTCTTGAAAATGTCACAAATTTTTCCTTCAAAATTTCAAATGTCACAAATGTCACTTGGAAGCATTAAAATGCCATCTTGAAGTATCACAAAAATCGCTTGGAATGCCATATCACCTGGAAATGTCACAAATTTCACTTCTTGAATGAGACATAAAACCGGTTGCAGTCACAAAAGCGGGCCTTATAATCAAAATGAAAACAGTTTCAATTTCAGATTTTGTCATCTTTCAAGTGATTTTGGTGTTATTTTAATGACTCGCTGGTAATATTTGAAGGCTCTTCAACATGGAAATCAATTACAGACACACTTAGAGTTGCATCATTCAATCCAAGCATATCATGAGACATTTATTGACATCAGTTCTATTTCAGATGCCATTTCGATACCAAATGCTACAAAATTAAGTGACATTTAACATAAAATTTCAGATTATTTTCAATACCACACACACACAATCATATGAAATTTCATATTCATGTCACTTGATAGTCATTTTCGATTTGACTTTGGAGTTTGGAGTCATAATCATGCCACTTTGATAGGTCTGATGTTGTTTTGAAGTAAATTAGACTGTGAACTTGAAATGATACAAGATCACAGCTAAAGTGACACTGTGCTTTTAAAAGTGGCACCAAAGTGATTGTGAGGCACTCAAGTGACATTTTCATAATTTTTTCTCAAGTTATACTCAGAAGTTGACTAATTATAATTGCATCTTTGGTGAAATCACACTTACTTATAAGATATATCTACACATATCTATTTACTTATTATCACAAAATGCACTATTTCGCACCTCTGCACTTGAATTACTCGCACTTTTGCACCTTCGCACCTCATCGCACCTATCCACTAAGTACCTATGATATCAAATATGTACATAAACTTTTCAACTAAATATATTTATATCATGCAATTATTATCATTAAGTTCAACGTATCGATGGGCTTCGGTAGCCAACTACCCATAACTCAACTCCAATGCCGACCCAATTTCATACAAAAATACCCAATCTGGGAATACCTGCACTTCTCGTACGCCAGAATTCGTCACCAGTTCACCAGCTGACGTAACTGGCGAAGATTACCTCTAATACTGCGCTCATAATCGTTACAAATCTTCGTGTCAATTTTTCCGGCCAAGGCGTAGGTAATTTATATTCTCTCTCTTTCGCTCTCGTTGCGCGCAAATATAGGCGGGTATGTCGATTTACTCTCGGCTTCGGCGCGGCGGCGCATAAATTTCAACTCTCTAGGCCCATTTTCATCGCTAAATCACCTGCACGAAGATGATTAAAATTTATACGATTTCGACATCGCTCCGCCGCAACCAACGCGTAAGCATTAACCGAGTTACCAAAGTCGAGGATGTCATAACCGTTGAGATTCCTGCTAAGCTCTCTTCTCGGATCTTATCACGGCTCACAAACTAGGCACTATGTAGACAGAATCGGAAGTACGTAATACGCATAGATGACAAAAAAAAAAACCTCTCTCGGGAAGTACCACGCTACCTAACCAGTTACCACGGAGTCAATTTGTTAATAAGCTTTCTCACGTCGCGACGACATTTTCATTCTGTCGTAAAAGTTCACGCACTGTCGGAAGTGCACCGCACAGCAGACATATTACAATACTCGGCTCGTAAACCGTCTGCTATTCACAATGTAACACGTAACCGTAAACGGGCGCCTTTCTCGGCTCCCAACCGCCAAATTACCATGTAAATAATCATTTTTAAATCGATTAATCGCCTATTTAATTAACTCGAAAATCCACCTTATTAGAATAACGCGTTAGATCGTCGTCGGTCCGAACGAAAACGAAATTCTCTATTTTTCGTAAGCGGTCTGGCCACGAAATTCGAGTATTTCACATCAATGTGCTTTAGCTACTTTCGAAGCGATGAATCTTAATCTCTTTCACTGTTACCATCGTATTTGAAAACACGCTTCTTAATATTATTCCAACATTACCATTTTACCGTTAACCTGGCTCTATGTCATCCAGCAAACCAAGTTACCAAAAAATTTACCAATTCCTCGATCTATTCTTATATTTATTATTATAATACGTCGGATGAGGAAAACACTATCTAGTAATTATATAACATTGAAAATTTAGTTATTTATCTGCATCGTATGAAACTTCATAGTTACCACGTTCACTCTCCTTTTGTTGTATTTGAAATTGAAAGGAAAATCTCTCAGAACTTCCACAAAACGAAGTATAAAAACTCTTTGCATTGTTTTGCTGCTCGCGCTCCTGTTTCAATTATAAATTGACAGGTACGATTAATTAACCTTAAGCCTGATTAATATACTGATTAATACGTCCAATTAAATTGGATCATTATGATTTGGAGAGATAAAAAACAGAGACGTACGCCTACACAAAGACGTATTTTATTATATGTCCTTCTAATGCGTACACGTATATTTAAGATTTTTGTCTTCCCTTCTCCCTCTCACCCCCGCGCCACCTTGTAAGGCGTCCCAAAACCGTTATGTAAATGTTAATAATTAATAATATTATGTAGTTCGCGATAAATGAGTAAGTAAAAAAAAAAAGTCACTAGTAATCGAACGATTATTAAGTATTACCGTATGTGCATTTTTTTTTTTCGGTGTAATCGATTGTCACTTTTTTTCTGACGCGTCATGTTCTTCGGAAACTAGCCAGAGTTCAGCGTACTGTGAATTATCTGCGATGGATTTCGATTAAATCGAGTCGTACGTGTCTAAATGTGTAGTACGCGCTGGCTCATGGCTGGATTTAGTCATAGTGATAATTATACGGAATTTGAATCATTCCATCTTTATAAATGGTGTATGTTGTGTTGGTCTCGGATATACCTATACATATGCAGGTTAGGTAACGAGAAAGGAATAAAGAGGATTGCAGTTTGCCTATTTTGATGATATTCAAGGGGCTGAAAAATATGGCCTGAGTGGTTCAGTGGTTTGATTGACAGTTCAATTTCAAAACGAGCAAAAATCATTGGGTAAAATTTGTTCGAAAAAAGTTTTTGATACCTTTGAGAAAATAAAGGAAAGGCGAAATACTAATATTTTTAATCGAACATTCGAATCAATTGAAAATTGGAACAATTGGGAAGGAGGGGGAGGGAAAAAAATTTCGTGACATTAATTTCTTCCTGCATCATTCTGCTTTTGATCTTTGATTATAAATTTTCTATTGTACATCTACAGCCACTTGTTATCGATTATTAAAATTCAGCGGTTAGACTGCAATGTGTTCAAAAAAAATCAAAAACGTAAAAGAAAATATCAACATTTTTTCATCCACTATCTAAGAAAATGGATTGAAAAAAAAAATTATTTAAATTGATTCAAACAACTAAAAATTCACAGTTCTGCTCAGAGAAAAAAAGAATAAATGAAGGGGGGGGGGGAGAATTCTGGAAAAAATTAATATTGTGATTAATTTCTTACGATACGCTTTTCATTATGGGTAGTTTTTTTAAAATTCTGGGCTTAAAGTACAGAATGTTGAAAAACGCAGAAAACATAAACTAAACGATGAGAAAACGAGAAAGACAAGCTGCCTCAAAAGCTGCCATGAGTTTTCAAGTTGGGCAACTTAGGTTCCGATTGGAAAATTTTCATACCACATAAAAACTCTTGCCTAATTTCTTTTCTTGAGAAAAACTAGAAAAATTTCAATTTTCATTCCATCGAGTTGACGATTTTCATTTTCAATTTTCCAATTTTGTAACCTGCGATAATTTTATCGATCCATCTCTGCTTTCAAGAAACACAAAAAAAATCACTACAACTTTTTCAAAACACTTCTACATATCTATAGTTTGAAATATAATCGATTTTCGAGAATTTTTTGAAAAAAATTCAATAAGAAGTATAAAAATAAAATAAATCAAAGATCAAAAAATACATCACTTTTATTTGAAATTTTTTTCTGAACCACATCCACACCTACATGATATCAAAAGAGAAAAAGTTAATTTTTAAGAAATCACGGTTTCGATTTGTACCAACAAAAATTTTTAAAAATGAAAATTTATGTTTTTTATACCAAATTTTTTGATAAATTTTATTCTTTGAAAATCCCCCCCCCCCAAAAAAAAAACATATCTCAGTAATTTCAACTCCAATTTTTGATTTTTGTTACAAAATGATAATTATTTTTTCAAAAAAAAACTAAAAAGCATTTTGACACCACTTCCCAAATGAGGTTCAAAATTTTCAAATTTTCAAAAAATCGAATGGAAAATTCTAAATTTTTCTCATTTTGGGGGGGGGGGAGAGGAGGTAAATAATTAAACAGTTGAATAGGATTATAAAATTTCAAAATTTTCTCGTTTCAAAAAAAGTTTTATTTAATTTTTATGAAAGATCAAAATTAATTCAATTTCAAAAAAAATTGGTCGAGTGTCGTCCAATTTTCATGTGTACCTATCTAGGATTTTCTAAAAAGAAACGCGAATCCCCTAATATGTTTTACTCAATTTCCAAACATTTCCAAAAATATCAATTTTGGCCCTCACTAAAATCAAATAAAAACGCAAAAAATGGAAAATTGCGTTTTTCAAAAATTTTTAATGGTAGAAATACAAATTCTGCAAAAAGCAAAAAAAACAACTATTTTGATTTTTTTAAATTTTGAATTTTGAGCCTCATTTGTAAGCTGAAGTATTCAAGTTGGTGTTCCAAAATTTTCACCCCTCTTTTCTGATATCATCCCACAACTTTTTTTCAATGCCCTGTTCAAATTCCAAGAAAAAAAATCAAATATATGATCCATCCCAGTAAAAATAACACAAAACCTTCTACATCAGAAATGACCTGCAGCGGTTTGGGGAGGAGAGGCAGAAAAATTGGAAATTTCCAATCAGCATTGAATTTTTTCAAATTGAAATACAAATTTTTCCAATTAATTTTCTATGTGAAAAATCGTAATTTTTGCAAATGTTCCAACCAGAACTTCCAATTTTGGCCCTCATTAAAATCAAATAAGTAAAAACGGAAAAAAATGGAAAAATTGTTTTTTAACATTTTTTTAAGGGTAGGAAATGTAGGAATACAAATTCTGCAAAAAGCAAAAAAAATAACAATTTTGATTTTTTGAATTTTGAACCTCATTTGTCAGCTGAAATATTTAAGTTGATGTTCCAAAATGTTTACCCCTTTTTTCTGATTTCACCCCACAACTTTTTTTCAATGCCCTGTCCACTTTCCCCCCAAAAAATCAAATACGATCCATCACCAGTAAAAATAACATAAAACCTTCTAAATCAGAAATGACCTGCAGCGGTTTTTTTTTTGAGGGGGGAGACAGAAAAATTGGAAATTTCCAAGCAGCGTTGAATTTTTTCCAATTAATTTTCTATGTAAAAAATCGTAATTTTTGCAAATTTTCCAACCAGAACTTCCAACTATAATAACACAATATTTTCATTCGAAGATTTCACACTGCTCTTTCCACCCTTCATACAATTTTAGCCTCTCCAACCCCTCAAAATCAATCCTCGACGAATGAAACTCCCAAATTCAACAATCCACCACCTCCTATCACATCAGTACAACCATCATCGCACGACATCCATCGCAGATAATCACACCAATTATAAATTTTCATCTCAAGTCTCTCGAGCTGCATCCTCGATCCGAAAATTTTCCACTTTTATTATTCAATCACACTCAATCTCACTCGTTCGCTCAAATTCGTACAGAGCCGTCATTATTCTCGGAATCATTACCAGGAACATCACGACGAATGCAACCAAACAATAGGTACCACCTCATTATACCATATGGACATATAAAAAAATTTAAACCATAATTTCATGACTCACAAGCATGATATCAGTTCACGGTAATCATAACACGGAATTTCACTACTGTTGCTTTAATATCTACAAGAAATTGTATGAAAAAAAACTTCTTACATTTTATCGAATTCGATTCGATGATCGCAGAATTGAACCAATCGATAATTCGATTAAATTCATTAACGAGATCAGTGAACGGATGAGATTATGTGATTAGGAAACTCAATTGCCTCGAATAAGTATCAAAAATCAAATCCTCGTTTTCTTTTCAAATCCAAAGGCCAATTCAAATTGTCAACCCTCGTTCTATCAATTTATACCTACCTATCTAAAGATCCACGCGGCTGAAAAAAAATCGCCATTATACGTACGAAATCAACGGTAAGCAATATAATGTCAATGTATAATTGTTGAAAAATTTTGTGTTTTTATTGTTTATTATTTTATCCATTACGTATAAAATTATTGTGTTTATTGGTAATAAAAAAATTATGTAAAAAATCTCGTATTTATTCCATATCCGGCCAACACATGCCTATTCCGTATGCACTCTAATCTATGTCAAGGTAATACCAAACCGAGCTGAATTCTCACCCATGTAAAAAATTACCGTATACATAATCGAATACCCCAGGTAAACACTCATCCTAGTCATCTATTTACCTTTCGACGGTGATTTTGCAACGATATTCGGCTGAACCTGAACACGAGAAACTCTTCACGCAGATTGTTTCTGTACGGGAAACACGTCGGCCGGAAAACAACTTTCCAAGTATTTTTCAACGTCATTTGACATTACCAGCAGACGGTATGGTAAACCATCTCGTACACTTAGCATAGCCAAACGATGGCGTGAACCATAGATACGCAGACTTCCGAATAATTAAACGCTATTTTGTTGAATTTACAAAATTATTCGCTTGCTTGCATTGTTACGTTTGAATATCGCGTTAACAGTCTTCCGTTTAAAAAACCCAATTAAAATGATACAATCCAATTATTCCAGCGGTGTCTTCTATACAACCATTTAAAAACCCATTTAACAACGCTAAACCGTGAATCTGGATGAATTTCTTGGCTGCCTCCCCCCCCCCCTCCTTTCTCATCATCTCTTATTTTTTTCACTATCGAACTCAGTCTGCATGAAGTTCACACATCGTATCTCGACAACTCCTCTCTGTTTCTCTATTCTTCCAAGATCCCTCGTATTTCATAACTGCTGGTCGTCATTGGCGGAATTTTATTCACGTACAATTACATTTTACCCACCTACGCGTGTAAATTACGCTGGCGCGAATTTCTTTCTAATATCGTTCGGTGTGTTTTTAAAGCCGCGTGTACTCGTATTCGAATCTATGAAAAAAATGCTCCGTTTCGGTCCGTCTCGTCTCGGAATATCGCAATGGATGAAATTTATTCATCTCGTACTACAATGAGATAACCGTATAATATTACAGTTAATTTCATTTTCGTTCTTTCCTCTGGTTCTCTGCGTGAGCATGTATCATTCTACAGTGCTAATTTCTGGCCAGCAGCGAATGTACATTCTAAACTCGTACTAACGGTCGCCAAACGTACATTTAAATTTCCTCGTATGAGATCATCGTCGGTCGACATCTTCACCTTGGAAACGTTAGCGTACCTGGGTCCATATACTTTCGATCTCCTCTTACGCCACTAATAACCATCTCTCTAAACGCTTTCCAGTTATAAAACAGACCACGACATTTAGTCAAATTAATAGCTCCGTTTAGAACGACAGATATTAGAAAGAAAGCAAAAAAAAAACCACATGAGAAGCGTACCTATTCCACCTTCGCCGCAGCTCTGAAATGTGGGCGAGTATAATTTCTCTGGTAAAAATTTACCTACAATGCAGCACAGACGTGTACAATGTGCATTGTATGGTCTACCCAAGCGCAGCTATTTGAATCGGACGTAGGATTGTATAAAAATTCAATCTGCTGCGATTTCTATTGAGATTTTTTTGCCCTGGTGCTAATTTAAATAAGAAAATCGATCGGGGAAAGGAAGTCGATGCGGATTTGCCGAGTTGGAGGTACGTAGAATATTATATACTTATATATTTTAAAATAATAATATAAGTTCGAATTCATGGGAAGTATTATAATATAATCAATCTAAATGCGAAAGGTAAGAAGAACTTGGAAGGTAAAAGGAAGATTTATACGAACAGGTTACTTTAATATAATTCGTGATTGCACCGCGGTAGTATTATGAGCTCAAGGAGTGTATTCGAGATCAAAGTACGTCGATGGGTATATTAAGAGAGTACATTCGTATTCGCCAAATTATTATGTCAAAAATTCTACCAATTTAGTTGGTGCTCATAAACGATAAGGAAAGTTGCAAGGTACGAAATAGACATGTTTGGAGTATAGATTGTAATCGAGATCATTAGGAGTTCGCCAATTCGACATTTTCGAAAGTACCTACTGTATCTAATATGGAAGTATTGCAAGTACTTATACCTTTCCAATAAGCTACGATGCCTTTGTTAAAAATTTAAAATGTGAGTTCTTGAAATTTCTTTCCAAGCAACGTGTACATTTCAAAGAAAACGTCAAATGAAGAAAATTCATTGAAAAGAGTCAATCTCGTAGCACTGGGGAAATTTTGAAGTTATTAGAAAAAAAATTGAGTCGGAAGAAATTTAAAAAAATAAGAAATTGAGAAAACAATAAAAATCACAATTGAAAAAATGTTTAAAAAATTTAAAGTTGAAAAAATAATATTACAGTGGGAAAAAATTCAGCATTAAAAAATTTTCCAACTTCAATTTCTTCAATTTTTTTCAACTTTATATTTTTAAAAATTTGAGTTTACAGCCGATTTTTTTACAGGTACTACAGGGGAGTACAATGAAACTTTTTCAGACTTTTCCGACCACTATAATAACCTTGAACTTGACATTGAAAATTTTAAATCGCCCTGGGAGATACAATTTTGGAGCTGACAGAAAAATAATTTAAAAAAACATTTCAATGTATTTTACACCTCTGAAAATTTTGTCAGATTTCTTCGAATGATGGAAGTTGGTCAAATATTCAAAAAACCGGTGTACAATTCATCATTTAGCCCAGAAGAAATATAGCATCAGAAAATTGTCTAGGTCAAATATTCAAAAAACCGGTGTACAATTCATCATTTAGCCCAGAAGAAATATAGCATCAGAAAATTGTCTAAGGAAGACATGTTTATGTTAATCGCAATTTTATCGCTTGACCCTTCCAGGTCACACTTGATGAAATTCACTAATTATGACTTTTTTGTAACTCTGAGCCCCAGGATATCGGCAGAGGGTGGCTCAACGCATCAGGACCGCATCAAATTTCAAACATTTCAGGATCGTTTGCCGGCCATTACTTCCTGAATAAATTTTTTTCACAAGCTGAACATTTTTTTTTTAATTTTTAGGGTGATGAAACAAAAATTCTGACAAAAAAGAATTATTCAAACCGATTTCATGAGTGGTGGACCTTAGAAATTGCAACAAAAAATGTGATATACACTTTTTGCCTATCTTCAAAATTGAAGGGGCTATTCAACGTGGTAATCTTTGATAAATTATTAGCCCCTTCACTTTTGATGATAGGCAAAAAGTGTATAAGTATCACTTTTTATGTAGCGAATTCTTTTAATTATAAGAACCACCACTCGTGAAGTCAGTTTGAACAATTTTTTTATTTGCATATTTTTTCACTAATAGGTACCTTAAATTATTTCTAATGAAGTGTAATAAAAAGTCCCCAAAAATTTTAAAACATGCAACCCGGACCGAAAAAACGCCTTCTTGTCGCCAGTCACCCATAGAGCAAGATCATTGGGTTGAGAGAATTTTAGCATTTCATATACTCGTACGTATATTATTGGTTTATAGGTATTAGTGAATTTCATTAAGTGTGACCTACGTGTACAAAAACTAGCATTATACACTTGGTACGGGTTAAAAGGCTTCTATTATGTCCAGAGTCGGTGATAAAGTCGCACCGGTTCAGTCCCTCCTCCCTCGACCGCAGGGAACTCCGGAGTCGGAGTCAAACTGACTCCAAATTGACTCCGACTCCGGCTCGATTCCGGAGTCAAGGTGGAGTCAGGAGTCGAGGTGTGAAAGTGATTCCGGAGTCAAGATTGAGTCAGAAGTCAACTTTCTCCCTTGACTCCGGAGTCAAGAATCAACTTTTTGGCTGACTCCTATTCCCTACAAGAAAGTGAAAAATGTTTACTTTAAAATGTTCCATATAATGTCCAGAATGTGCGGTGAAAACGCACCGCTCCTACCCCTCGTATTTTTTGCAGGGGAATGGGACTGAAAGTCCCCTGATGTTGCGGGGGCTGAATTTTTTTGGGAACACTACTTCATCTAAATAACCCTCCTTGTGAATTACATTTTTGAAACGGCCTCCTCAGCCCCATTCTTTCGGCGGAATCCGCCTCATAATACGCTATTTGTGAAACTTCAATATTTTTTTCGAATTCAGATCTTGGAGAATTTTTTCCCCATCAACATTTTTACTTTTTTTACGATATACTTGGTGTGTTTTTTTTCAATATTTTCACCCGTGATTTTATTCCGTCTGGACCCTAAAATTTACATCAAATTTTTTTTATAACCTTGAAAAATCATTTCTTCACTGTCAAAATTTCTACTTACAACTTATTTTTTACGATTTTGGATTTTTTTCTACTCTATCAGAATTTTTATTCGTATTTTTTTCTACGTTGAAATTTTTACACTTTTTTCAAATTTGAAAAAATAATGCAGATGCAAAGCAATCTTGCGTAAAGCTGTGTATGTTAAATAATCAACGTCAGAAATGTTTTTCAAATAAAAATTTCAGCAGGTAGAAGAAAAACATTTCAATTTTGAAGGAGAAAAATTATTGAGTAGGTATATAAAAATTCTGATAGAAAAAAAATATGCAAGTACAAATTCTGACGAAGTAACGCTACAAGTAATGTATTAATTAATTTTATTATTGATATAAAAAATTTCTTTCAAAATAGGTGATCAGCGTGATAATAGTACCATCAGGTACTCCATTTTTCAATTTTTGAAGTGCACAAATGAAAATATGACGATAAATTTTTTCGCCTTTCGATTCCGGTAAAATGTCGTCAGTGAAAAAGGTGAAAAATAGTACCTACATAATATCGCTCTAGGATCGTTGGAATAAAAAAAGAAGTCAAACGTTCAAAGTCGCTCCACAGATTTAAAGTTGTCCCAAGTTATACAGTAGCTCAAATTTTGGGAAATTTCCACAAAGTTTTTGAAAAATTGTTCGTGTTTTAGGAAAAACTTTCCAATTTTTCGAAACTATGTTCCATTTTTATTCAACGACAATTGAATAAAATAATCTGAAAAGATTTCGCGCAAAACAGCTAATTTGAACAAAACGGATGAGATTATTTAACAATTTGGAGATAAAACTTGATATTAAATCTTTAAATGTCGTCGTGTACTCGCTTTGGCCGTACACTACAAAAATTGGAACGATACAGAGAATATTAGCATCGCCCTGCGCAAGGATGACACGCAAAATCGAGAAACGTTCCACTTTTTCGACTTACGTAAGTTAATTTAAAATAACATGGCAGATTATTCCAGGGGGAATTTCGCTGCTAATGATACTTTTCATAATATTTTACTCAGTTACACTAATTAATTGAGGCTTTAGGGTAGTTGTAATGTTAAGTTTGTTGACAAAAAAAAATCGTCGTGAACAAGTAATTTTCAAATTTTTACAACTCGATCAAATATTCATTTGTTCATCATTTATCTAGAATATTTAAACGTTTGAAAAAAAATCGCGAAGCGGATGACCTAAGTATCTAATTTGGTTATCGCAAAAGTTAGTGATACAACGAAGAAAATCACATCTCCATAAGCTAAACAACAAAAGTGAGCATATCACAAACTTCTCTTTACTGATATTTATAAATTTTCAGTTCAAAAAGGTACCTACATTAACATTTATACCTGCATGTTGTGTTTTCAGCTTTAAAAATATCGAGAATTGTCTACGCTATCAAACTGAGATTTAAATACCTGCATAGGTAATTAAAATTCGTAGGTATATGAATCAGAAACCATGATTCTTTTTGATTTTGTTATAATAACAGAAATAATCGTTATGGTACCATCAATTTGCTGTTTGATTTTTCATTTTTATAAGTTTTTTCGATGTACAACAACGCAAAGCTTGGCAACCAAAAATCTTACTTTTTATTGTTTTTTTCTATTGTTGTACTACATTTCAATAATCGGCATAAGACTTCTGTATTGGAATATTATAGGAAATTATTTGATACTTTATGATATTTATTTATGTATTCAGTTGACCACAACATTTTTGAAACTCGTCATTGCCTTGGATTTATGTATGTGTTTTCGAAAAGTTGCTTTGTACCTTCAACGTCCTACGGGTTCTCAAAATAGGAAATTTTTTGCCTATTGTTTCTTTGGTACCGGTATTCCTATACTTAGTTATACGGCATGGTATTTAATTGAGGAAGAAATAGATAATATTTTGGATTCGTCAAAATGGAATATGGCTAATTTCATAGCTATAATTCGTGTTTCACGTTTGATTCCAATTATCTTGGCATTTTGGTACATAAGATTGGCCAGCATTAATAGAACCGAATTATGGTTCAACTTTTCTCTTCATATTCGTCTTCTCATAATGCTCGGAGGTTTTTCTGCCGTCTTTAGCATTGTACATTTGTATGCGGTGATACAGGAGGAGACAATCATTGTGGAAGAATATGACGAAGAAACACATTCAGTGATGAGAGGTTTTGTTTTAACGGAAGCGCAAATAATTTTTCCAGAAATTCAAGAACTTGGTACTATTTTAGAAGGTCTAGTTATTGGGGTATTTTTCACATTAAAAAAAGATACATTTCAATCTCCTCATATTAAAACTTCTGGTTAAAATCATCCCAGTTTCACTTCAATTCACAGTTATCCTAAATAGGCGCCAGCTACCTGTAACCCTGCCGGAAAAAAGTAAAAAAACAATTTTTTTTGAACTATTAGAAAAAAACATTAAAAATGGACCGAAAAAAGTTCAAAGAAATTTTTTTTACACATGCGCCCTATAAGAGTCAGCCAAAAAGTTGGCTCCTGAGTCCGGAGTCAAGGGAGAAAGTTGACTCCTGACGTCTTGACTCCACCTTGCCTCCGGAGTCAAACTCACTTCTCGACTCCTGACTCCACCTTGACTCCGGAGTCACTTTCAGACCTCGACTCCTGAGTTCATCTTGACTCCGGATTCAAACTCACATTGTGACTCCTGATTCCACCTTGACTCCGGAGTCAAACTCACATCCTGACTCCGGGGTCGATTTCAGACCTTGACTCCTGGCTCCTGCTTGACTTCGGAGTCAGCCTGTTACCTTGACTCCTGACTCCGGCTCGACTCCGGAGTCGACTCCCATTCTCTGATTTTTAAGACCCTATTAAAATCACTCATTCATCATTTTCATCATCTTTGCGATTTTATTTAGATCGATTGAAGAATGTCATTAGCTTACATCTCGAGTCAGTAAACCAATTGAATGTGTCACAACAAAAAGGGCATAACTCAGCATATGTCCTTTTTGATGCGACAAACGATTCGTATTCTCTGAAGTTTTCTCTATCCAATGAGCCCCATCCCACCTTCCAATATGTTTTCCTCGAAGAGTTAGGCGTTTTTAAAATGCGAAGTTCGCAATTTCGGTACCTACATTACATGTTTGATTTTCGAGAATTTGTATAATGTTCAATTTTTTCACTGTGCAGATGATTGTAAAATTTTAAAATTTTAATGAAGTGTTTTTTTAGATAATTTTTCGTCATAAATTTGAAAAAATAATAAAATTCGTCCAAAATGTATTTTTAACATTTTTTTGTAACCAAGAAAATGAAAAAAAAGTTGTCATTTTTCAAAGTGCGATATATCCGCTCCCTGAAGAGATAATTTTATATTTTTTCCCGAAAATGTTCCTTTTTTCATTATTTTCAACTTTTGTATCAAGATTTTTTTTTAATTTTCACTTCCGGGAAAATTATACGTCATCAAACGTAGAAGGGTCGAAATGAAATTTTGTCATAACAAAAAGGACATATAACTCAACCTTTTGTTTTCAATGTAAAAAAAAATAGAAAAGATATCAAGTTATGGGCGAGCTGTTTTCTTGTAGCAAAAAGATGAAATTTTAAGGTAAAATTTTTTCTCCTGCTCAATTCCTTAATTTAGTATTTAAACTAGACACACTGTGTCAAAAGAGCGGACTTCCTATTATATACAAACTATAATTGAACTTGTGAAGCTCAACTTCTAATGCACGTATCAACTTCGAAATTTAATTATCTCTTCCTCTATACACATTCTAATTACTACGGAAATTTCAAGTCGATCGATCAACTCTGACTTGAGTTATGGTGTCACAAAAAAGAACTTTAAAACTTCAAAGCTCAGCGTTCCTTACTCAAAATTTAACCTAAAAAATTAGGTCTTCTCCTGCACGATCTACACGTACTGTAAAAATTTCAAAACGATCGGTTCAGTTAAACCAGAGAAATCAAGTCGGAAAAATTGACCTACAAGCTTTTGAACTTTGAGCTCATTTTTTTCGAAAACGTGAGATTTTAAGAAAAATTCATCAGAAATACAGCTTGAAATTCCTAACCATTTTTTTGACCTCCGTTTTTCTCTACAATGCACCGTTTCCGAGATATTTTTGAATAACTGAATAAATTTGAGCTTCAAAAGCTCAGCTTTCTATGCTAGATCGCCTTCCAAATTCAATCAGATTTTCTCCTAAACACATTATTATCACCATAAAAATTGCAAATTGATCGGTCGATTTTATTTATCTTGTCAGAGGGAGGTTTCAGAAAAATGAGCTTTGGAGTTTCAAAGCTCAGCTTTCTATGCACAGAGTTACACCAAAACATAACAGTTACACCAAAATATAATCAGTTTTTCTCCTGTACGAAGTAAACTTACTGTAAAAATTTCAAAACGATTGGTTAGAAATTGAGTCAGAAATATTGACCAATCACAACCCTTCCAACTTTCTCGAAAATGGTGAGTTTTTAAGAAAAATTCATAAGAATCAAAGTTGTAGAGCTTAAAATTCCTAAACATCCGTTTGGCCACCGTTTTTCTCTACGATGCACCATTTTCGAGATATTTTCAAAAACTAAATAAACTTTGAGCTTTAAAAGCTCGACTTTCATTGCACGGTCGACTTCAAAATTTAATCAGCTTTTCTCCTGTACACGTTCTAACCACTGTAAAAATTTCAAGTCGATTGGTCAACTCTAACTTGAATTATAGGATCACAAAAATAAACTTGAAAGCTCCAAGCTCAGCTTTCTATGCACTGAATTGAACCAAAAAATGATAATTTTCTCTCTTGCACGATCTACACCTACTACAGAAATTTCGAAACGATTGGTTCAGTTAAACGAGAGAAATTGAGGTGGAAAGATTGACCAATCACAGGCCTTCCAACTTTGAGCTCAAGCCTTATAAGCAGTGTTCAACGAATATCCGGATATGACGAATATATTCGGATATCCGGATATTCGGAAAAAATATCCGGATATTTATTTATGAATGCGATTGGTCGTGACCCTTGTGACGTCCCCTTTTCGGCCAATCGACGATGGTGTCACTTGTCGTGTGGGTTAAATGTTGTACCCCCACGAATTTTTCTCGCTGCTGATAACGCATTCGGGCCCCCTTCGTGTATACGTTCGGGAAAGATCGGATATCCGGATATAATATCCGGATATTCGCTAAATCCGAATATTTTTTCAATATCCGGATATCCGGATATTCGTTGAACACTGCTTATAAGGAATTTTTGATGAAGATTTTATCTGCCGACCACTGCCTCAAAGGGGCCATAAAATCAGTCTTTGTGTTGGTCTAAAAATGCCGACGCAGCAGGTGGTATTGCAAGGGTTCAAAAAAATATTTTATCTGCCGACCCATTGTTGAGAAATATGATTAAATCGCATCAGAAAAGTTGACCAATCACAAGCCTCCAAACTTTGAGCTCAATTTTCTCGTAAATGGTGAGCTTTCAAGAAAAAGTCCTCAGAACCAAAGTTGTAGAGCGTGAAATTCCTGACTATCCTTTTGGCCTCCGTTTTCCTCTACGATGTGCCGTTCGTGAGATATTTTCGAAAAACTGGATAAACTTTGAACTCGAAAAGCTCAACTTTCAAAGCACTGATCGACTTCAAAATTTAATCAGCTCTTCTCCCATGCACGTTCTAACAACTGTAAAAATTTCAAGTCGATTGGTCAACTCTAACGTGAGTTATCGCGTCAGAAAAAAAGTCTCAAAAATGAGCTTTAATGTTAAAAAGCTCAGCTTTCTGTGCACAGAATTGCACCAAAATCTAATCAGCTCTTCTCCAGCATGAACTACACCTACTGTAAAAATTTCAGCCCGATCTGTTCAGTTTAGCGAGAGAAATCGCGTCAGAAAAAAAAGGCTTCAACAAACAAACAAACAAATAAATAAATAAATAAATAAATAAATAAACCCTTATGAACGCAATAGCGGATTCCCGCTAGAGCGGGAAGTCCGCTAAGAAGTCCGCTAAAAAGTATACTCAAACTTCAATCGCGATTTCCCAATAACGTCATTTTTTCTATACATATGTCCTTTTTGCTGTGACACGTTCAATTAACATAGAGAAATGAATAACGGAAGTCCATTTATAGTACACGGGAAGGATAATTTTGTTTTGCGTGGACTGCGGAGTAGTTCCTTTTTCCAATTTCGAATTTTCCCGAAATGTTATTCAATTTTGCCTTTCTCAGCAGTTTTTCTAGTTAAAAATTTTCTCAAAATTTCCTACTCAGAATTTTTCCAATTTTGAATTGTTTTTTTCCAACAAATTACACCTGGTTAGGTCCTATTTCTCATTATAACGGTTTTCAAATTTATACTTATACTGTTCGCATTGATTAGATGTCTTGGACTTACATAATTAATATTAAATTGATTGGTCTTCACTTCATACACTTAGAAAATTTTCAACTTCAAAATTTTTTCCGAGTTTTTAAAATTTTGACAATTCTTTTAAAATATTTACCAACACTGTACATCAAAATTCCGCGAATCCTACATATTTCCAGCATGCCAGGTCGACCACAATCCTGCTTGTTTGTTGATTATTTTTAGTTTACTTCATTTTTCAGTGTATTATTTACTTATAAGTGAATTGTATTCGATTTATTAAACTGAAGTAGTTGAGTTTTAATTATTTCTCATCTTCTGTGTTTTAAAAGTAAATAAGTAATAGGTAGGTAGGTAGTACTTAGAAAGCTGGCGAGACGGTGTGAGCGAGTGCGGATCCCAATAAAAATATTTTCAATCCTCAATTTTTCATTGAAAATTTTTTAGGTCAAGATATAATGACATTATGTTTATTAAACTGTGGAAGAGATAAGAAGAATCAGTGTTTTCAAAATATCGGGTTGTTTTAGCAGATTTTTAAAATTTCGAGTGTTTTATATGGAAAAAATGGTCAAATAAAGAAACTAACGTCGAATTTGTATTTATCGGGTCAAAATACCCCGATAAACACCCTTTTCGCGATCGTTTTGCTCAAAGTCTCAAAATTCATTCTTTTCACTGATTTTTCATGACAAAAATAGCGAATTTCGAGTTTTCAAGTAAAACGACCGCGAAAAGGGTGTTTATCGGAATATTTTGACTCGCTAAAAACGAATCCGACGTTAGTTTCTTCGTTTAATCATTTCTTTCCACACAAAACGCTCAAAATTTTAAAAATTTGATATAAAAAACATTTCTGTATGGTTTTTCGCGATTTTCGGCCCTTGGTGATCTTCAAAAGTGAAAACGTGACGTGAATCTACGTTAAAAAACACGTTTTTGGGATTTTTTAAAAAGTGGTCGCTCTTCGCTTATATGGTATTTTTTACGATTGAAAACTTCAAATAGCCGAAAAAACATGAAGGAGTGCACGAAACTTGTTGAAAAAATTATTGTAAATACACCTCTACGAGATGTAACCTTATGCAAAAGAACAGAGAATTCCCTTCACTTCCACTGGAATTAAAAATTCTCGAAAATAATGCAATAAAACAGCTATAACTTTAAAAGGGAGGGGGTTGGGGGATCAAAAATTTTTCTAAATTTTTTTTACATCAAGGAACACCATTTGAAGGGGTTAAATCAAAAATCAGAGCGGGGGCCAAATTCACCTAAAACCCGGTTATACCCTTTATTATTGTTTTTAATTTGAAAATTTCATTATTTTTTATATTAAATTTTTATACTTTTTTACAAATTTGAAAAAAAAAATGCAGATGCAACAATCTTGTGTAGCGTAACAGTGTAATGTGTATGTGATAAGTAATCAGCCTAAGAAATGTTTTCCAAATAAAAATTTCAATACGTATACAGAAAGAAAAACATTTCAGGTTTGAAAAAAATCAGCATAAAAAAGTAAAATTTTGATAAAGAGAAAACTTGAACTTCGAAAATTGATCTTGAAAAAAAAAATCATAATTGAATAGGTACAAGTTTAATTTATCTTCGTTCTGTGGTAAAGTGAAAAATGGTGCATAATATCGCTTTTACGATCGTTAGGATCAAAAAAAGTCAAACATTCAAAGCTGTCCCAGGGGTTCAATGTTGCCCCAAGTTACAGTAGTTTAAATTTTGCAAAATTGCCAGAAATTTTTGAAAAATTGTTCAAGTTTTAGGAAAAACTATCCAATTTTCAGAAACTATGTTCCATTTTCACCCAACGACTATGGAATAATTCAAGAAAGGTTTTGCGCAAAACCGATAGTAATTTGAGCATAACGGATGAAATTATTTGAAAATTCGGTGATAAAACTTAATATTAAATGTCGTCGTGTACTCGCTTCGGCGGTACACATACTAAAATTTGAACGATACAGGGAGTGCATATTAGCGTAGTGTCTGCGAAAGGAAAACACGCAAAATCTTTTTGACCAAGGTAAGTTGATGCAACCTAATTTAAAATATGATAGGTAGATTATTCCAATGGGAATTCTGCTACTAATGATATTTTTCATTATGTTTTACTCAGTTACACTAATTAATTGAGGCCTTAGAGTCGTTATAATGGTAAGTTTGTTGACAAAAAAAAATCGTGCACGAGTAATTTTAAAATTTTTACAACGTGATGAAATATTCATTTGTTTTTCGTATGCATTCATCATTTATCTCTTTTTTTCAAACGACTGAAAAAAATTGTCAAGTGAATAAACTAAGTAATTTGGTTTTCGTAGAAGTTATAGTGATACAAAGGACAAAGGAGAAAAATCTCATCTGCATGGGCTAAACCACAAAAGTAAGCATACCACAAACTTCTCTCCGCTAATTTTTAAGAATTTTCAGTTCAAGTAGGTATAAGTATACATTATACTTGCATGTGGTGCTTTCAGCTTTGAAAATATCAAGAAGTGTCTACGCCATCAAGCTGAGGTTTAAATATCTATGTAGGAAGGTAATTAAAATTCATAGTATATGAATAAGAAATAATGGATTATTGGGATTTTGTTGATCCACTAATAATAACAGAAGCAATCTTTATAGCACCATCACTTTGCTTCTTGATTCTTCATTTTTATAAGTTTTTTCGATGTACAACAACGCAAAGCTTGGCAACCAAAAATCTTACTTTTTATTGTTTTTTTCTATTTTTGTACTACATTTCACTAATTTCTACGGGACTTATACAGTGGAATATTATACAAGATTATATGATACTTCATTATATTTATATATATATCCATTTGACCACAACATTTTTGAAACTCGTCATTGCCTTGGATTTATGTATGTGTTTTCGAAAAGTTGCTTTGTACCTTCAACGTCCTACGGGTTCTCAAAATAGAAAATTCTTTGCCTATTGTTTGTTAGGTACCGGTATTCCTTTACTTGGTTATACGGCATGGTATTTAATTAAGGATGAAATAAGTATGTGGAATTTTTCGAACTGGAACATTAATAATATTGTAGCTATCATTCGTGTTTCACGTTTGATTCCAATTATCTTGGCATTTTGGTACATAAGATTGGCCAGCATTAACAGAGCCGAATTATGGTTTAAATTTTCCCTTCATATTCGTCTTCTTATAATGCTCGGTGGTTTTTCTGCCGTCTTTAGCATTGTACATTTGTATGCGGTGATACAGGAGGAGACAATCATTGTGGAAGAATATGACGAAGAAACACATTCAGTGATAAAAGGGTTTGTTTTAACGGGTGCGCAAATACTTTTCCCAAAAATTCAAGAACTTAGCACCATTTTAGAAGGTCTAGTTATTGGAATATTTTTCACATTAAAAAAAGATACATTTCAATTTTCTCATACTTAAAATTCCAATTAAAATCATCCTACACGGAAAAAAATAATAATAGAAAATGTTTAAAAAATTAGTAAATTTTTATTTTAAAAAATAATAACGCGGCCCCATTCAAAAAGTTGGCAAAATTTAATCTAAAAATAATAATATTTATCAAGATATTATTATTTTTAGATTAAATTTTGCCAACTTTTTAAATGGGACCGCGTTATTATTTTTTAAAATAAAATTTATTAATTTTTTTTTTTGAGTGAAGTTTCACTTCAATTCACAGTTATCTGAAGTAGATAGGTATCTGCTACCTATGCAATTACATATTTCATTATTCAATTATTTTATATTCTATATCCACCTTACTCATTGTGAATTATTCTAGATTCTATATCTAACCTACTCATTTTTAGAAGAATTTGTTGATTATTCTTAACCAACTTCATCTATCAACATATTTTATTATTTACCTATAAGTGAATTGCATCTAACTAATTAAACTAAAATGAAAAAGAAGTAGTTGAGTTTTAGTTATTTCATCCTATGTGTTTTCAAAATAAGTAAGTACCTAACAGGTACTTGCAGAGCTCGTGAAAGCGAGTACAGGTCCCAATGAAAATATTTTCGATCATTAATTTTCATTGAAAAATTAAATAAAAATTTTCAACGCTCTACCAAGATTCAAACTTTTTGAATTTCTTTCAACAATTTTTGAAAAATTTATATTTTAATAAAGAAATATTTTTACATTTTTGTTACAATGCCTAAAATATTGAAAATTTTGCAAAACTGTAATTACTATACCCAATTTGTCAAAATTTCCCACATGCATCATAGCAAAATTTTTGAAGAAAAAAGTAACTTTCAATAACTTTTTTTGAGCAAAAAGTGACCAAAAAATGACCAAAAAGTAACCAAAAGTAACCAAAAATTCAATTTTTTGGGGGACAATTTTTTATAGTTTTCTGGGGGGGGGGAATTTTTTTGTAGTTTTCTGCAAACATTTCAAAGATAAATCGACGGAAAAGACGTGAATAATTTCATTTATTAAATTCCTTCGTCAAAACAACAAACAAACTAGCAAAAATCAACTTCTTCATTTTTTTCTTGAAGAATTTTGAAAAATAGCAATTTCCACGTGAAAATTTGAACAGAAGTCAAAAAAAGTGACAACACGCTAAAAAGGTGACCTGCTATGATGACTGTTCCCATTTGTAAAATCTTTTTTCCAATATTGATTTTTTCATAGTTTAATATTAAGCTGATGAGTTTCGTGACAAAGTTACGAGAAAAATGGTCAAATTTAAAAAAAAAAAAACGAAACTGAAATTCGTAAAATAGTTAAACAAAAAAAAAATTGATCAATCAACATTTTTAGTGATTTTAATGAAAATTAAACAATTTTTCGTATTTCAAAACCTATTTAGGGGGTTGGCAATATTTTACAAAATTTTAATGCCTTAGATACCAATATTTTATTCATTTTTCGTTCTATTTCAAGTCATTTTTCCGAAAATTTGACTATTTTTCTCATTTTTTCAACATTTTTTATAACTACGCACTCTTTTACCGAAGTATTATCGACTTTTTTGTACGATTTGATATTTCATGTAAATTTAATTTTTATTTATTCATTTTTTTTAATGACGAGCCCTATTAATCTACGAACATAAATCAATAATTTGCGATAATTTTCAAAACATTTTACAAGTAAAATTTTCATGAAACTTTATCACCTAATTTTACGAAATTACATATTGTAAAAATTAGATCGTTTTTTTCAACTATAAAAAAATCATATTGATTTTTGCAGGGTTTTTTGAGACTGATGGGATTTTGTAATATTTACACAGCTTAAAACAAAATTTCATCAGTTTTAACGTAGGTAATTACTAATTAGGTATAGGGTGCGGCAGTGGCGTAGCCAAGGGGGGGGCGACTGGGGCGATCGCCCCCATGGCCTTTTTTTTTAAAAAAATTTGAGCAAAAAAACGTCTTTTTTGAACATTACAAATTCAATTTTTTCAAAGCTTCGCCCTCGCTTCGCTCGGGCATGAACAAAATCATAATTATATCAACTAATTGAGGCAATATTGCAAAAAAATGCTCCCTTTTAACCCCTTCCCCTAAAACCTTCTAGTAATCCAAGTCTTCATACCCTCTTTGTACCTTTCTGAAATATAAGGTTCCAATGCCACTGCATAAATTTGTCATTATTTTTGGTTTTCAAGTTCAAAATAATTGGCATGGAAGTTGTTTGCTCCAAAATTTAAGTATTTTTCTGCAACTTTTACCTAAATATTTATGAAAATGATTCCAAATTTAAAGAAATTTTGTGGCGAGGGAGGGAGGGAGGGCTAAATTTGAATTTTTTTAAAAATTTACTTAAAATTTCTCAAAAAATTTTGAAAGCTCTGACCCCCCCCCCCAATGAGACTGGCTACGCCACTGAAAATATGTAGTGAAAAAATACTTGCTATGTTTCAAAACAACCACAGAAAATTTGACATAAAATCTCGTTCTTGCCCCCCCTGACAAAATCCTGGCTACGCCACTGGGGTGCGGCAGAATAGACTGACACTTTTCAAAGCGCTGTTTTGGAGTTTGGAAAAGGCCAAATTTTGGTAAACGATCCCATTTAATGGTATTCCATTGATTTTCCCCATATTTTCTATTTATTAATATCTGAGCGAATTTTTAAGAAAAGCAAAATTTTCATTTTGTAATTTTGATGAACTGGCATTTTTGAAACCCCCGTTTTGACGAACAAACGTGAATAAATTTTTAAAACAACTACTTATTTCAATATATCCATCAGACGATCTCATTTCATGGGAGCCGCTTGATTTTGGCTTTACTTCATTTCTATTAGCCCCGGAACGGTATTTCTAAAAAAAAGGCATAAATTCCCATAATTCATTCTTTCCAAAATAAAAAATCACGATATTTTACAGCGATAGGTAAATCACTTTTCAGATCAATAATATTTTCCGTCGTTAAAAAATGTTAAAATTTTTTGTTCTCGCAAAATAATTTACCTATCAAATTCCTCACTAGTGATGCTGGACCAATTACATATGTACCTATTTGAAAAATTCAAACTATTTTTGAGAAAAAAAATTACATTTTTGATTATAGTGGAGGGGTACAGTGGGTAAGGAATGCAAATTTCTAAAGATCAAAAAAGTTGAAAAAGGGTCTTCAATTATTATCACACCCTTGAAATTTCATCGATTGGAATATAATTTTTTTTTAAATTCCGATCATTTTTTCCAGACGAAATTCAGCATCGAAAGTAAATGTATCTCGCCACTATCATCTATTGTAAATTTCCCTCTCACGACTTGTCAGCAAATCTTCGCCTAATCCATCAGGTCTTTAAACTCTGGAAAAAAACACTCTCATCCGATGCTTAATTCAATTCGCAAACAAACCACTCGCCACTATAAAAAATTCAAATTGAAACTCTTATCGCACCGATCGCCTACGACTACGCAATCAGAAATTCAAAATCGTGCGATGGCAATGCCCTTATAATAATACTGGGTTCAAAATTCGACAACAACAATACGTACGTTATACGCCAACGAGAAAAAAACACTCGCATTTTCCAACCAAACCCTCAATTTATCTACATAATTGTTTTACACCTGCATCGTCATGCAGTAGAAATTTACGCAGGCAGATCAACGACTTCTAAAATGGACATCAAATTCGCATCTACGTACAGATACGTAGATCAAATATGACTCATAATAATTCACAAATCATGAAACTACAAAATTCGTGAAAAATATTGACCTCTGGGAATGCCCTCTTTGGCTCTTTTATCAGGTTCATCGAACACATCCGCGTACAAACCCAACCCTCATCCTTACACATCGCGTAATAAGCGATTCGCCAATGCAAATAAAATAATCTAGTGATAGTGAACTCTTCTTAGCACCGACGAAACCGACAAAATTACCGAACCTTGGTAAATACACTTACGAGTACATAACATTATATAAATCGCGCAGCTCTATGACTTTAAACAGAGTACTCAGTACACAGACCACACAGGTAATTTACCTTCGTGTAAAGGCACCATCACCGCATAAAGAAGTCACGACCCGGGCGAGTATACGGCTTTATCGACTCGGCACCATGGTTCCTTATCGCTTCCACCAGAAAATAGCCAAAAAATGAGCCTGGTGAACATAAAATTCAACCGTTATCCAAAAAATGCCTCTTATCATAAATACTCGAAAAGAATGCTCGTAAATGTAAGTACTCGGAGCCTATCTTACGGCAGGGTTAACGGTATCGTGTATACGAGTATGGTACTCTAATTATTACACATTTTCAATCGAATTACCTCGTCACGACGTCGTTTCTACACACAATACGTAAGCTGTAAGTACATCGCTTTTACGTACAGATATTTTTTAGTAACCCGTTCACGTGCCTGTTACATTTCGAACGAATGGAGAGAAAAAACCGACTCGACTATCTACAATTCGGACGTGTTTAGCTTTTGAAGAACGCATCGTCCGGAAATCGTAATATCGCCCAATGACGTAACCTTTCCTCGGGTACCAAAGGGAAAAAAACCTCCTAAGGTTGATTCTCGCGAGCCTACTCGAAAACCAGATCTTGGGGGATTTTTGGTACGCAGGCTGTCTTGTGTACGTATGCAAATACCTCGTCTCCTCGGGCCCCCGGAGTAAAAGTGAATTTGTAATAAAAAAAAGGTGACCGGTTGCGTAATTTGTTAAAAAGAAAGTGATAACTGTTCATAGAGAAATGACGAAAGGTTAACAACTCTTTGTTAATGAGTATATTAACTTTCCAAGCGTAATATGTTTTGTATTGGTGGCACACTGCGACTTGTAGTGTATATGGTACGACTGCTCCTCCCCCTCTCTGCCTGCCCCGCAATGCCCAACGATGCAACTAAATACACAGGTATCGTATGGTACCAAACTCGATGATCGTCGATTAAAATTTTAATGCATTCGAAACAATCTTCCCCCCTGGATCTCTCTCTCCAAGAAATCAACGATGATTTATTTCGGCTCGACTATTCCGCATACTGTACGTACGAACGATACGGTAAGAATTTTTAAAGCTCATTGACGATAGGCTATATGGATATTCGATATTCTGTAGGTACAAATTCGTGATCGGAGTACGGAGTGTATGAGTACATTTTGTCGTTTCATTTCCTCTTCTCTTTTTATGAAGAAAACATACTACCTATATTTTTATTTTATACAGTGTGACACTAAAGTAATGACCCGTTTTGATTAGAAAGAGCGAGAGCAAAATGAATTACCTAAGCGGGGTCAAATTACCCATGAAGGAATTCAAGGACGAACAAGAGTCCACTTGAGTACCGTTTTTCCAAACTGAGCTAACTTCAAAAACCGTGCATGAGGAAAGGGCCTTAGGTGCCATTTTTTTCAGAAAGGGCCTTGAGTACAATTTTTTCTGGGAAAAAAATTACACCTAGGGCCCTTTCTGGAAAAAAATGGCACCTAAGGCCCTTTCCTCATGCACGGTTTTTGAAGTTAGCTCAGTTTGGAAAAACGGTACTCACTTATTATTGGAGGAAGAGAAGGAGAGTGGTTGAAAATTTGAGAATTTCCGACTAAAATGAAATTTTTTCTGATTTTTCCGATTTAAAAAAGACTCTTTTTTTCTACACAAAAATTTACCAAAAAAAGTCATCATTATTTAAAACTTTCTGACTAAAAATTAAATTTCACCATAACGGTGGAGAAAGGGTAGTAGGTAGGTAAAGTAGGCCGAAAAAAACAAAATTTTTTGAGTTTTGAATTGGAGCACCGCGCACATAGGCTGATCTAGAATTTTTTTACCGGGGCACAAAGGGCCGGACTTGAGCCAAATTGATAAAAAATTGAATTTTTTTTAAAATGAAAATGGGGGGTGTAGAACACAAAAAATTACCTCAATATGGAAAATTTCGAGTATGCTTACTTGAATGAAAACTCATCTATATATACTCAAGAAAAATGTTATTTATTAATTTTTTTTAAAAATAATAACAGTAAATTTGCGTCATCTTTATGAAGAGAAAAGTCGTGTGCGCGAGTGTTTTTTGATTCGAAGGTATAAGTTTGCATTTTTCTTCTGAAATTTAAAGCAATTTTTTTAAATTGGTCAGAAAAAAATTCGTCGGGCCCAAAATTTTCTAGGAGGGGCCAGGTGTGTGTCGGCCTATCCGTAGATCCACCTATGACGAGGGCTAGGGAGATTAGAAAATGAAAAACAAATTCAAACTCGATTGATATCTTTAGATCGCTCAACAGCCTTTTCAATTTTTTAAAAATTATCAAAAATGCAATTTTTTAAAAATTCAAAATTGATTAAAATAATTTTATTTTAGTTACTAACTAGAACAAAAAGCTCAAAATTTTCTGAAAAATCGGTGTTTTATAACATTTAAAAATTTTTCTTCGTAGATGAAGTTTAGTAGAAGAAATTAAAAAAGCTATGAAACATCAACGTTTTAAAAAGAATTATGTTAGTGAGTAAATAAGTTCTAAAATTGATATTACGTAATCAATTTTAAAACTTTTTTTAAATGTTAAGTAAAAATTTTTTGAAAATATTGAATTTTTAACAATTTTTAAAGAATTAAAGGCTCTGCGCGATTGGAAGATACATATTATTCGATTTTTAAAAAAAACTGATATTTCGAGTCTCATTAGCCCCCGTTCCGATTCAAAAATCAAAAATTTTGGTTTTTCGGTCCATCCTAGCACAGGGTTCCTGTCACCATTCAGTCCGGTCTTGTCAGGGCTGTGTTTTCCCAATATCGACGTTTAAAACTTTTAGTACCATACACAGAGTATTTCAGAAAAAACGAGTTCGCTTTAAAAATTTCAGTGAATTTTACTGGTGACACAAAATATTGTATACTACTTTCTCATTTTGACACAGTGAAAAGTCACTGATGAACAGCTAAAATTCATTCACTTTTAGCAAATTTCCATCAATTTTTCAAAAACATTCACTGATTTTCCAGTGAATTTTGGCTGATTTTCGCTTTTCGAATTTTCATGACATTTTGTTGTTTTTTTTTTTGTTAAAATATTGAACAGTTCTCTGTAGAGTGCTCGAATAAAGAAAAAAACTAAGTATTAAAAATATTTTGAATTTTTCATGACTTTTATGATTTTCATGACCAGTAAAGAAAGCCAGGATTATTTTTCAGTGATTTTCGATAGTTTTTACTGGTTTTTATAAATAAGAAAATTGAGTTATTCTAATGAAATGAGATAAAAATTTGTGAAACCAGTTCAGTGGTTTTGATCCAGTAGTCTAAAATTCCCCCAAAAATGAAAAATTAAAAAAAATTGAAAAAATTATTTGCTGCTTCATAATTTTTTTCAATCGTGGAAAAATTTTTTCAGGAAATGGAAATTGCAAATTTTTCAACGCCTGAAAATCAAGATACCTACGTAATTTTGTTTTTCACAAAAATCATTTTCATCTTGGACTTCTCCCGATTTTCTGGACACTTCACCGAGATGTCTAATAAAACTGATAAATCAAAAAACAAGACTTTTAACAGAATTTTTCCTCTAAAAATTTCAACTTTTCACTGAAAGGGAGGAGGTAGAGGAGATTTCACGTCAAAGCAGATTCATAAAACAAAATATATAAGGTTTGAAATGTTACTATAAGGTACTTTTTTCAATTATTTGTTTTTTAATCGCAGTTGAAGAAAGCAATGAACCCAATAAAACTCGTACTAGGTAAGAAAAGAAAAAATTTTTCAGAACTTCATATTTTGCTGCCTTTGACTGAAAGTTCTGAAAAATAATATTTTCAGTTCATGGAGTTCTTTTTTTGAGAGGTAGGTCTAGGTATATAAGGGTATTAAAAAGTAGTAAGTAATGTTTTGGTTTAAGCACGACAAAAGCGATGTGTCTATCGAAATTCAGAAATTGAATATCTAGACTTTCATCTTGATTTTTGATTTTTTGAAAATTCACAGCTTTCACCTTCCTTGACCCCCCCCCCCCAAAACACACACACACATAAATTGAAAAAAAATTATTCTTTCAAAAAAAAAATCTCTGACTTTTATAGATTTCTTCAAGTTTTTCCAACTCTTCACGTAGGTAAAAGACAGACACTTCTGTTATGAATGACCTGAATTTGATGTTGGGGTTTCTAGAAGAAGGGAAGGGTCAATAGGTACGATTCTCTGAAAATTTTTCGTTTCGCTCAAAACATACAAATCGAAAATTTCAATCAATTTTTAGAGTAGAAACTTTTGAAGTGAGTTTTATGACATACAATCCATGCTGATTTACAAGTATGCTATTTTTGAGCCTTTTTTCCAATTTTCAATTCCTCTCTTCCTCTTCCTCAATAATCCTATTTTATATTTTTACATTTAGCGAAAATCTTGACCATTTTTTCATTTAACAAATTTCTTATGAAAATGTTATCAGTTGTTGGAATAGGTTTCTACTGCCTAAAATTTTCGCCTCAATTTTTCAAAGTCCAAAATTCCAAATCATTTCTTGAAATTTCAAATCGCTTACAAAATTTCTCGAACCATCTTCAATTTTTTTTCTGGATTTTTGGATCTCAGTTTTTACCTCATTATCAATTCAATAATTGAAAGATAGCAATAGTACAAAAGAAAAAACAGACTGACTATTTTTCTCATTCACTTCTTTCTAACCATGAACACTTTTTAAACAGTCAGAATTGTGGCATAGGAAAATCAAGTAGAATTAATTAATTTTCAGTAAATAGTGATTTTTACCCAATTTTTCCTGGTTTCTTGAAAATTGTTCACTGAATTTTTTCTTGTATTTCAATTCTGTCTACGATTCAGTAATTTTCAATATCAACAATTTTCCCTGATTCATAAGAGAGTAATTTAAAATTTTCCAAAATCAGTTTTTTAAATTCTCACTTTGGATGTAAATTAACATCACTTGATTCATCTCGCTAGCTTTTCCCAACCTTCTACTCGTTACTACTTCTGTGTCACACTATCTTGTTGGCCAAAGGACGCCTGCCACTTCGATTCTTCATTAAAATTTCACCTCTGTTACGTATGTAAATGTGATTATCGTGTCAATCGTGACTGACATCGATGACCATTGGAACCAGTGTTGTTTTAATTACACTCACTTCTCGAACAACCAAATACAAATACACACGAGTCTATTGTTAATATGCTAACGTCGGCGTTGGCGTATCTAGCGCCATTTTCAATTATCGCAGTCAAAACTCCATCAACCTAAATGGCGAATTTGACAATCGTAATAATTCTTAGGAAAGATGCTGCATTTATAATTACATCACAGAGAGAACACCCATAATGAGATAAGATTTCATTTACGAGTACTCAGGGCGAGTTGAGTTGAGGTTAAACGATTCGATGACAGAAGCGTCGCGAACTACACCTCGTTGGCGGCGCGTATTATGCGAACTGTTATGTCGATGATGCGTTCGTGTCGTGCTGCGGGACCTACTACCGACGATGAAGAAATCAGCGACTAACTTCATAACGTGCCGCATTGTTATCTGCATAAATTAATTTACGCGTAGTTTTTGTTTTATTATTGTTTTATCATCTCGGCGTATACTCGAAATCGACATCGACACTCGAAATCATGACAAAGATATAATCGAACCTTTCGACGTAATCAAAAGTACCGCCGAAAGATGTGATAGGAATGGTGCACGTAAGCTAACGAGATGGACGGTCTTCTTTTTACTCATCATTTCTCTTCTCGCCCTTCGAGATTCGTTTGGACTTTCGCCAGCCTCATCGCTGAATTTATAAATCTTATTGAATTGCAAACAATGTATCAGTGACCTATTAAAGTTTGGAGAGCTCTTTTTTTCAGTCTTCTTCTTCTTATAGAGCTATTGAATTGGTAATTATACGTACGAAAGTTTGATTCGTATAAAACAAGATCGCCTCCTCGAATTGAATTTGAAATTGTTGAAAATTAATTTTGTGACTGTTTCTAAATCATGTAGTTGTTTTTGAGAAGGGGAAGAGGAGGGAAGGAGGGATAATCAAATTCACGAATGAGAATCTCATAAAAGAAAGCAATTTTTCTTTTTTTTCATTTCTGAGAAAAAAATTTACATCCAACTACCTTACTGACATTTAAATTAGGTACTTTTGCAATTCAAAAATACCAAACTACGAGGTTAAAATTGTTGAAAATTACACCCCCCCCCGCCCCAGAAAAAAAGGGCTCGAAAAAATAGGGAAGAAAGTTCAAAATTTATTACAAATAAATCGAAATTTTTCTCAACATGAATCAGGTGAGGAAAATTTTAAAAATTCAATCAATTATTCATTTTTTTTTTGATAAAAGGTACCGGCGGTTAAGATAAGCGAATCTGCCCTCGAGCTGAAATTCGAACCTAACCGATGGAATTTAGTTTTTAGGGTCTGAAAATCACGTGGTGAAAATTTTGGCCCCTACCCCTCTCCTAGCCCTAGTTATGGGGCAAAACGTCACTTTTTTCAGCCTTTTCATTAAAAATTGTTATTTCCACGAGTTTTCAATCAAATTTTTTCAAATTTTCGTGAGCTGTACACTATACTGAGAGGTGTTGGTGGGTGGTTTGAAAAAATTTTTTGATGATTTTTTCTTGCCAAAAATCGCGTTTGAAAACTTCAAATTGAGTTTTCTATTTATGATGTTTCAGAGGTTGCAATTCTGAAAAAAAAAAATATTTTTCGTATGACAATTTCGTATGCAAAGAAAGTGAGATATTCAATTTTGAGTCTCGTGCTGTGTTTATTTGAATTTGAAATTACAAAAATCACGAAAAAGATATGAAATAAAGTAAAAATCGGTCAAGTGGTGTATCAATAGGTATTTTGAGATATAATTACGAGAAAAATTTTTTCGGGCAAAAATTACCATTTTTATGAGTGAAAAACGTTGTGAAAAAATGGGTTTTCGCATTTTTCAAGATATTTCACCACCTAAAATTTTTTGAAAAAAATATCACGTAGTAAATAGGGACTAAGTACATAAAATATATTTTTTTTAGAATTGCACCTCTGAAACATCATACGGAAAACTCAATTTGAAGTTTTCAAAAACGCGATTTTTGGCAAGAAAAAATCATCAAAAAATTTTTTCAAACCACCCACCAACACCCCTCAGTATAGTGTACAGCTCACAAAAAAAAATTTGGTTGAAAACTCGTGGAAATAAAAATTTTTAATGAAAAGGCTGAAAAAAGTAACGTTTTGTCCCATAACTAGGGCTAGGAAAGGGGTAGGGGGCCAAAATTTTCACCACGTGATTTTCAGACCCTAAGAACTAAATTCCATCGGTTAGATTCGAATTTCAGCTCGGGGGCAGATTCGCCTATCTTAACCGTCGCGCCGGTACCCTTTCAAACTCAAATCATGTTCTAAATTTTTTTGCTGCTTAAACCATAACACGCCTTTCCATACAATATTGAGAATTTTCTCATTCGTGAATCTCATAAAAGAAAGCAATTTTAATTTTTTTCATTTCTGAGAAAAAAATTTACATCCAACTACCGATTGACATTTAAATTACTTTTGCAATTCAAAAATACCAAACAACGAGGTAAAAATTGTTGAAAATTACAAACTCCTCTCACCGGAAAAAAGGAGCTCGAAAAATTAGGACGGAAGTCCAAAATTTGTTCCAAATAAATCGAAATTTTTCTCAAAATGAATCAGGTGAGTGAGTAAAATTTTTAAAAAATTGAATCGATCATTAATTTTCTTTTTTTTGATAAATTTCAAACCCAACTCGTGTTATAAATTTTTTTCCTCCTCTAACCAAGACATAAAATATTGACGATTTTCTCCAAAATATGAAAATAATTTCACAAATCGATTACGTAAACATCTCATAACATGATTTTATTGCAACATCTATTACCTCCTCCAAAACTTTCATCATTTATTATTTACCCAACTTCTCATTTACTACTATAAAACTAAAAAATCTTTCGCCAATTCATTACGTTCTATGTATTTAGAAAACTCTTCACCTCAATTCTCCATTAGATACGTTACAATACTTTCGTATAATCATAAAGCCATAAAAACCCCAATAATATAGAAATTTTCACCTCTCATCTTCCTTATTACTTCTTATTCAATGCATAACATTATACTCGCATCATCATTTAAAACACAAACGTCTCTCGTTATACATTACCATCAGGATCACCAACACCCTATTGACTTAAATGCATAGGTCATCATGTGGTCGGCTGGCCAATACATACAGAATACATAATACCTATGTATACCTTACCTAGACATACATATATGCTCGGTGTTATAGAGACACTCTTATACAACTCGCCTCACACCGCCGCAGACAACAAAAAACCTCAATTAGCCAGTTCATCTGGTGTATTCATGTTCCTCACCATTATATTACATTACATTACCATGCACCAGCTTCATCAGCAATACATCTGCATATAAGAAGAAAAATATACCTACGCGACCAACTTTATTACGACCTTTGACCAGCTGTCTAATAAATACTAAATCTCATCTCCTCTTTTAATATTAATTTACCTTTGGTTAATGTTTCCATGGTACATACCTATAATTACCTATGTTCAATGTACGAGCTACGAAAATTTAAACAATGAAAGGTTTATCACCTAGATACCAGATTAAAATTTTGTTGGTATTTTTTGGATGCACAACAACATTGGATTAGGATCAGGCTCAGGTTCGGGTGAGAGGGATTTAAAACCGAAACATGAACTATTTTTCAGTATGAAATGTACTGAGGGTATCATTTTCACATTTTTAAATGAAGTTTCATACACAGAAAATCCTTCTTATTCTTATATGCGAAATGAAATGCACAAGTAGGCTTTTAAACATTTATCTTTGAAACAAAACAAGAGCGAAATATTTGTCCAAGACCTGAAAATCCCATTTTTGGTTTCAAAAATAAATCCAATTCATTAAACTTTTTACACGAGTCTGACATACGGTTTGGTAAAAACCAAAAATAAACCTAATTGAAAAATTTCTATTTATTTTAAAATAATATTAGTCGGGAAAACTTTTAGCATAGTGAACTTATCAGATTTTTTTGAAGTGCTTACCTATGAAAAACAAATTCTCAAGTCATACTGCGCTAAATGATAAAAAAATTTTCAAGTTCTTGAATTTTCCACGTTTCTTCAAAATATTTCCAGGTTTCAATTTTCTCCAATTTAAAATTGAAATTACCAAAAAAAATTTCAACCCATTTTTTCCAAGTTTTTAAGCTTCAAAATTGTTTCCAACTCGATAATAATTCTCATTTCAACTGGAATTGAAAAGAGGTCAAATGAAAATAAAAAGATACCTAACATATAAATTTTCTTCACCTTATTGACGTATTTTCATGATGAAATGAAGTATGTTGAGTTGGAAAAATTTTTGACGCTAGAACCGGAAAAAATATGCATAAGGTAACTTTAAAAAAAATTGAACGTAAAAAAGTAGAAGGAAATTGAACTCAAAAAAATTGGAAAAAATTAACCTTGAATAGGATGTTTAACAAAATTTGTTGACCAAAAAACTTGACTTAGCCTGACCTTTTTGTATGACTTTTTTCGCTTTTTATCTCCCCCCCCACACCAAAAAAATTTCACGAAAAATGTTAAACAAATATAATTCAAAAAAAATCACAAGAGCTCCTGAATTTAAATTTTTGCGAACTTTATAGAAATATGATGCAAAAAAATCGCAATGAGCTCTTTTTTAATTCAAATTATTTATTGCGGGCAAATGGAAAATTTTTTCAATTTTTTGAAAAAAAGCTTGACCTTTGGGTCAATAAGCTTGACTTTGCATGACAAGTTTGACCTTTTGACAAAGAGCTTGATTTATTTTGACCAGCTTGATCTAGCTTGATTGTTAGACACCCTGTGTTTCCGAGTAATTAAGTATTGTCGTTTTTGTCGTTCTTTAAAAAAACGGCAGGAAACGACGGATTTATAATATTTGAAAATAGTTGTAAATTGTCGTTTTTTTGAGAAACGACAAGAAATGACGGATTTACAAAATTGAAAATTGATCGTTTTTCATCGTTTTTGAAGAAGCAACTAGAAACAACTTTTTTCGAGTAATTAAGTATTGTTGTTTTTCGTCGATTTTTAAAAAACGACAAGAAACACTGCCACTTTACGAAATTAGAAAATGATATTTTTTCACCGTTTTTGACGTTCTTTGAAAAAACGACAGGAAATTACGGATTTAGAACACTCAAAAATAATTGTTTTTTTGAAAAACGCCAGGAAACGACGCGACAGTTTTAAAATGTAGGAAAGTGGTCGTTTTCGTCGTTTTTGTAAGAAACGGCGGGTTTAGAAAATTGAAAAATAGGTAGTAGATTTTTATCGTTTTTGAAGAAACAACCAGAAATATATATTTTCAAATTATCAAGTACCGTCGCGTCGTTTTTCATTGTTTTTTTGGAAACGAAAAAAAGGGGGCTTCAGAATTAAGAAAATGTGGTCGTTTTTGTCGTTTTCGAAGAAACGACCAGAAACAACAATTTTCCAAAATTTCAAACTGGTCACTTTTTCATCGTTTTTGAAAAACAGCCAGAAATATATTTTTTCAAATAATCAAGTACCTACTATCGTTTTTTGGTGTTTTTTGGAAAACGACAGGAAAAGACGGTTTCATAATGAAAACCGACCATTTTTTAATTTTTTAAGTCCGTCAATTCTTGTCGTTTCTCACAAAAACGGCGAAAACGACAACTTTTCTTCATCGTTATTGAAAAAACGACTGGAAATAACTTTTTAAAAATCTAGAACAGTTCAAACTGGTCGTTTTTCATTGTTTTTGAAAAACGACAAAAAACGGTCATTTTACAAAATTTTAAAACGATCGTTTTTTATTGTTTTTGACGTTCTTTGAAAAAACGACAGGAAACGACGGATTTACAAAATTAAAAAATAGTCGTTTTTCACAGGGATGCAAATTCTATTTCAACTACTAAAATAGGCCAAAAACTGTAACCGAAATCAAATTTAAAAATTTGAAATCAAAACCGAAACAATAACCGAAACCAAAACAAAAAATTTGAAACCGAAATCGATATTTTTTTCGATTTCGGTTCGCATCCTTGGATTTCCATCAGAAATAACTATTTTCTAATTTAAAACATTACAAACTGGACCCTTTTCATCGTTTTTGAAAAACTGACCAGAAACAACTAATATATTGAATTGGGACGATCGATGGCTTAAATTTAAGGTTTAGGCTAGATTTTATGCTGAGAAATCTTTATTCAGGCTCAACATATAGTTTGATTACTTTTATTTTTAAAGTAATTCAAAAAAACTTAAGCTCAACAAACCTGGAAAAATTTGAAATTTTTTAAACGAAAAAACCACAATAAGAGATCGAGTAAAAACTTTGAAAAATCACTTTCCATTTTTTACATGGTGTCCACTATATTTCAGAAATGATTTTCTCTGACTTTTCCAGGTTTTCCAGACCAATTTTTCGAATTTTTCCAGACCTTTTAAATATGATATTCGTTAACCGGGGGGGGGGGGGGGGGGGTAATTTTTTACATGATGTACTTACATCCCGAAATTTCTCATAAGAATGATATAAAATGCATACGGTCAAACGATTTTTTTTTCGAATTCACTAGATATTTTTTACGAGATTTTTAGATGTTCCTCTTCGAGCCAAAAAAAAAAATTCAAATTCAATTCTGAAAATTTTTGAGCCCACCTAACTCTCCCTCACCACAAAAATTTGAAAATTTGTATTGATTAGCTACAGAAAAAATGTCAAATTAAAAAGGAAAAATCAAGTATTCCAACGCAAAATTAAGTTTGAAAAATGAAAAAAATTATGCCAGGATGTCTACCAAATCAAGCAAATGAAAATTCGGATTTTTCCGGGCTAAAAATTCAAAAATTTCTTCACATTTTATCCCCCCCCCCTCTCTCATGAAAAATACATGCCTCAAATTTATAATTTACGCAATCCCCTGCCATTTTTTAGTACCTAAGTACCAATAAATAAAAAAGTCAATGAGGAGGTAAAATATAAATTATTTTATGGAAACATAGAAATGTGTTGGCGAAAATTTTTGTAAAAAAATATCTTCAAAAGATGAAAATTCACCACTTTTCCCTCATTCATATTTTTCAAAAAATGGCCAATAATTTTGAATTCTGTAAGTTCTATTCCCGCTCCTTTTGTTTCAACATCGTGGTGAAGGGCATCATGGCACTTCTTTCTCATTACAGCTCAGTAAAAACTAAACAGTAAGTTTCCAAAAAACTTGAGATTTTAAATAAATTTTGCAGAAAGAAAGAGTTTAAAGTACCCCGAGCGTAGCGAGGGGAATTTTTTTTTGAATAAATACATACATGCATTTTCAGTATTAATTTTATTGTGTGTACATTACGGTCAACAAAAAATTACGAATAAAAAATCAGATAAAAGACGTAATAATCCGGCCCGAGCAGAGCGAGGGCGAAATTTTTTGAATTTTCGAAAAATTCCAGAGAAAATGTCAAAATTCCCTGACTTTTTCCTGACTTTTCCAGACCTCCAAAATTCCCTGACTTTTCCCGGTTTTCCCGGTTTTCCAGAGAATGGACACCATGTATCTAAGTAAGTTATCCATCTACCATCAGCACCTCATTTTTGTTTAGAAACCGGTTGTCTACATTATAAAATCTTCATTCGAATCCAACCTGTTCTTTTTTAATTGATTTTTTCGAAAAATCAAAGCTAAATAGCCAACAAATGGTTAATTTTTTCGATACAAAATCACAATAATGAATTAGGCGAAGTTTCTCAAACAAAAATTTATAAGGTGCCTACAGTAGCCATTGAATTTTGAGCGAAGAAAAATCAAAAAAGGGACCTTTATTGAGAAAAATCTTCCAAAATACCCTCGGAAATATTTGAAAAAACAAATGAAATTTTCAATTTCTAGAAATACTATCATAGTCGATCCATCACCTTCACCTCCGCTTCCTCCTAGGCTTCACCATACAGCACATAATACACAATCACACATTACAAAACACCGTACCACGATCCGTTTTGAAAACACATCTCGATAATTGGCTTACTCGGTAAAATCTAAGCATACCATTTTAATAAATACAAATACCTGCGCTTTTCACATACCTAAAATATCAAAATTCTCAACATTGTTAGAACTAAAAAACAGTTCGAATACCGACCCACCGACGCTATGAGAAATTCTTCGAACTGTTTTTTTCCCTTCATACGCGGGCCTAACTTCCTTAAATCTCAACCTTTCCCTATCACCTCTCGATTTCCAAACACCTCACTCCGATGACATCTGGCCATCGTACAGGACAGGTATCGGGCACTTTCAAAGATCCAATGCTGCCAAAGCGACATCGACATCGGGACGCATAAAAACGCACGGAATGCCACACGACCGTGCCGAGTGTGCCCATACCCGTGCCGCTCACTATGTCATCCATCCGTCGTCTGCTTCTTGTACCGGCGGTAAGTAATAATATATATTTACCACGTGCGATCTTTATGTACGTATATGCTCTACTTATAGGTAAAAAGAAAGACAGAAAGAAAAAACGACATCTATACGTAAACGGTTTCACTTGCAAGCACGTCTGATGGCTTCTAAGCTGCTGAGCCTGTGGAACATCCGAGGCCTAGGTAATTAATCGGGTGTCATTTGGGCTCGTCGGGACGCGCCATGATTCGGTGAAAAAATCGGAAAAATTGAAAGAAGTCGAAATCGATACTTCTCGTTCGCTATTCTTCCTGAGTCGAGTCTCGCGAGGCTTTACGACGTTCGCCGAGAGGAGCGATTATCAAACACGACAGCTCCGAGCTCAGCAGCTCGCCATCTTCGTCGTTTGCCGCTGGTAGTATGTGTATAAAAGTGAAAGCCATTTCGATTCATTAAAAAACAATGGTGCGAGTAGAATTAAACCCGACTGAGTGGCTCAGGCTCGTCTTCATCGTCTCCGGTAAGTATATATAAGAAACAGATGCTTAATTAATGACAAAATTACAGTGTTTAGTTTTTTTTTTCTCGCCGTTGCCTCGTATATCTCGTACGTCTTCTACTGCCTAGCGTAATTTCGATATGTTTTTCATTTAATTACATCGCCGGGCCGAGCATCCGTCGCGAGAGAGATGATTCCATCAGCATCCGAATCCGCACCGAATCGGCAACGAATGATCCGTGGATTATCGGGTCGCCGACGACATTTAACGGTATCGCTGGCTTCTTCAAATCCCGAAGTCGAGTCATTAATTAACGTCTGGATGCGATTTTTCTCCATCGGAGCGCCATTAGCGCGCAGAGATGGCTCTTTCGCAGTCGAAATAAGACTGCGGTTTCTTTTTCAGGAAATAATCACCGTTTGTCGATCTATTCGAGTTGGAAGCTCGTTAGATTACGATTCCATCTTTGTTAATTCGTCCGAAAGCGTACATATGTGACCGTCTACGAAAAAAAATGACCCGAGAGGTAAAAATACAAGATGTCTACCGTATTTCAGAGATGGTTTTCTCTGACTTCTCCAGATTTTGCAGACCAATTTTCCGAAGTTTTCCGGACCTTTTAAATATGATATTCGTGAACCAGGCCTGTGCAGAGAGGGGGGAAAGGGGATTTCCCCCGGGCCCGAGTTTTTCGGGGGCCCGTAGGGACCCGCGAGGGCCCCTTAGGACTAAAAAAAAGCTGTATTTACCGCGAGTGCGAGGCCCTCTCAAACAAAAAATTTGGCTTCGCACGTACACATCACACGAGTACACTCGTAGGTTTTATTTGGCTTGAATTGTTTTATAATTTTAGATGGGCTGAAAAATCAAAATTTTTGATATTTGAGTTCCAATACTGCGCAAAATACGAAGGCTAGGGCGAGTAGAAAATCATATTTGAAAAATTCAAAATCGATTAATTTATGTTCCGATCACGCAAAAGCCTTCAATTCTTTAAAAATTGACAAAAATTCATTTTTTCAAAAAATCTAAAAGTTATTAAGCAAAAGCAATAATTTAAAAAAAATATATTTTCGAAAATATCTACTTACTGAATTTTTGTTTGGAATAAGATAAACATTTTAGCGCGAAAAAAAGTCTATCTTATTCCATACATAATGATTCAAAAACGCGCTTCAAAAAATCCATTACTGAATTTTTTGCTTAAAAAATTGAAGGTTCTTGCGTTAATCGACTTAAATTTTTTTGTAATCCACAGCCTCCTTCTTTTGCGGAGTATTGAAACTCAAAAATCAAAAATTTTGGATTTTTGACCCCCTCCCCATTGTGTGAAACCTTTTTTCTCTTCTACCCCCCCAACCCCGATTTTCTCTGCACGGCCCTGTCTTGAACCAAGAGAGTGGTGGGGGGGGGGGGTAATTTTTCGAGTGATGTACTTACATCCCTTCAAAATCACTAGGTACTTTTTAGATGCTCATCTTCGAGCCAAAAACAGATTTAAATTCAATTCTGAAAATGTTTGAACCCACCCAATTCACCCTCACCGACAAAATTTGAAAATTTGAATTCATTACAGAAAAAATTTCAAATAAAAAAGAAAAAGTAAAAATTTCAAAACAAAATTATAAAGTTTTGAAAATTGAAACAAATTATGCCAGGGTGTCTACCAAATCAAGCGAATGAAAATTCGGATTTATCGAAGCTGAAAATTCAAGAATTTCTTCATATTTTATTGCTCCCTCCTCCCCCACAAAAAATGGGGAGGTAAAATATAAATTATTTTGTTGAGACATAAACATGTTGAGCCCAAGCGAAGCGAAGGCGAAAATTTTTGGGTGAATTTTTTTTCAAAAGATCTAAACTTACCACTTTTTTCTCATTGAGGTTTGCCAAAACATGGCCTATACTCATGAAACGATTTTTTTTTCAGAACCACTACTTTTTTCACGATTTTTAAATGCTCCTCCTAATAAGGCAAAAAAACTATTAAAATTCAATTCTGAGAATTTTTAAACCCATCCAACTCTCTGATCACCAAAATTTGAAAATTTGAATTTATTTTAGGAAAAAATTTCAAACAAAAAGGAAAAACCAAGCACATACATACTTAATTATTTCAAAGCAAAATTATAAAGTTTTGAGAAATGAAACAAATTATTCCAGGGTGTTTACAAAATGAAGCGAATGAAAATTTGGATTCTTCCGGTCTGAAAATTCAAAGATTTCTTTACATTTTATGGTCTCCCCCTCCCCCTTCTCCTCCCCCTCCCCTCCAAAAAACACCCTTCCTCAAATTTATAAATCCACGCAATTCCCTGCAATCTTTTCAGCTTATACCAATAAATAAATAAAAAAATCAATGAGGAGGTAAAATATAAATCATTTTGTTGAAACATATAAAAGTGTTGAGCACGAGCGAAACGAGGACAACAATTTTTGCGAAAAAAGATCCCCAAAAGATGAAAATTCACCACTGATCCCTCATTCAGGTGTTCTAAAACATGGTCAATAATTTCGAATTTTGTTCCATTTCCTCCCCTTTTTATCAACATTGTGGTCAAGGGCATCATGGCATTTCTTTTTCATCACAGTTCATTAAAATTAAATTTCCAAAAAGCTTAAATTTTAAATGGATCTTGCAAAAAGAGAATTTAATGGGCAAAGACATGCATTTAAATATCGATTTTATTGCACTTATATTACGGTCAACAAAAAATTAATAAAAAAATCAGTCACAAGACGTAATAATTTGACTCGAGCAGAGCTAAGGCGAGATTTTCTGAAAAATTTATTATATGTGTAAAACAAGCAAAGAAACACTTTTCTAAATAATTTATCCTTTTTTCTGGATTTTCAAAAAATACCAGAGAAAATTCCAAAAATCGCTGACTTTTTCCTGGCTTTTCCAGAACATCAAAATTCCCCGACTTTTCCAGGTTTTCCAGAGAATGGACACGCTGAAATGAGTTTTTGAAATAAATGAACTTTTTTTTCAATAAAACTTGATGAAGTTCTTGTACAAAATGTCGATTTGAGAGCTCGTTTTGCATCTAAAGGGCCTCGGGAGGGCTTGTGTCGATTTTTTAACCGTCCAAGAAGAAAGGGACCTAGCGGGAAAAACAAGTTTTCAAATAAACGAACTTTTTTGAAATTTTTTTGCAATAAAACTTGAAAAATTTCTTGTACAAAATGTCGATTTAAGAGCTCGTTTTACATCCTAGGGACCTCGGGAGGGGTTTAATCGATTTTTCAGGGATTTACGGTCCCGAATCCGAAAAAAGTAACTGGGTAAAATGACTCCTAAGATCCCTTTTTTTCGTAGACTGTCACATATGTATCTCATAAACAAGGCAGAGGGGTAAAAACGTTTCTGGTCATAACGATAGATAATAATTTAAAGCTTCGCTTCGTGTCAAATAACAACATTTTAGATTCACGAAAGTTGCACGAGCACGAGGTAAATAACGTTTACGCTCAGTCTTCTCTTCTCATCCGTAGAAAAATCTAAATTACCTAAACGCGTTTATCTGCATTATAATATCCTCACCGTGTGTAACCAAAAACACCGTGAGTAAATATTTACCTTCTCGAGTCGACGGGCTCACGAAAACCCTCCCTTCTCTTGCCTTCTTCGCCTCGTGCTCGAAAAACAAACAATACCGGATGGACGCAGGATCGTACGAAAGTCTCTTCGGTTCGAATAAATCATCACGAAAATTACATTAACCGAGACACGATGCGAGACGATGTGACGTTACGATTGAATAATTGTCCGGCAGACGAAATATTGACGAATGGCCATTTAAAATCACCAGTCGGTCTGTTCTGTGCGGTGCGAATGGAGAAATCTGCACATTGTAGGTATTTTTTCGACTAACTAACCGACTAAGCATGTATAAGAATAGCGAAAGAATTAATAACCGCGAGTCGTTTGGAAAATCGACATGTCAAATGGCACGAGTGCGCAAAAGAAACCCCCTTTATGGACCAGTTTTCGCTATAAACCATAAGGCATCATTATACCATAAACTTTTATTATGCTTGGGTCTCTCGATCGCAGATTGGTACTGATGAGAGTACGTATAAATAATAAATCATCATTCGTACCGAACTGTTTTCAAGGTACCTACATAAAGGAGAATATTTTCTAATAAATTGGTCTCCTAAGGAGATCATAGAGTTATAAACGATGAAATAGATGGCTAGTTGCTAGTTAGAAAAATTTGTAATTACATTGTACGAAGGGGAAATAAGAAGTATGAATTTATGGGGGTGACAAGGTCAGAGAAAAAATTCAATAGGAATGTTGGTGATAGAAATTTTCAAACGGATGTAACCACTTCATTGAACACAACAGTTCACAGTGGCGATGCAGTTGGCGCCAGCGCGTAGCCATGAAAGGTACTTAACAAATGAGAGGTTTTTATGGAACACAAAATCACCAAAATTCTGATGCATATGAGAAAATTTTTCAAAAATATTTTTTTTCTACTTTCGCAGAAAATTTCAAAAATATTCAACTTCAAAGTATTCCTGAAATATGGAGCAAATCGTATATTATTTTATGAAAAAATTGATTATTTTTGGTAATGCTCAAAATTTTATGAATGCACCTAGTCAAACTTTATGGGGAAGAAAAGATCATGGTGTCAACTGGATCTGAAAAATGAAAATTCTTGCCATTGTCTGGATTTTTCTTGTAATTTTTCTTACTTTAAATTTGTCCAAAAAAGAACCCTATGTAAAATCTACCTACTGAAACTTTACATTAATATTAACGGTTTTCATCATTTGTAGGAACGTAATTTTTTTAGAAAAACGAAGTTCTTCCCTTACTGGATTTTAGCAGACTTTTCATTAAATTAATCAAAATTCACAAAATTTTCAAAAATTGACTGAAATTTTGCAAAATTCTTGACTTTTGTCCAACTAGAAGAACTAAAATCTGAGAAGTATCCGAATTTAACACCATTTTCAAAATTAGCTCAAAGGGTGTGGTAGAATGAGGAGATCGATTCTGCTCTCGAAAGCTATTCGAACGGCTCCAAGGCCAAAAATTAGACCCTGTTGAGAAAAACACGTTTTTGCCTACACCTAGGGAAATAGGAGGGATTGGGGTCTAAAAATGTTGTTAAAATTTTTTCTCGATAGAGTCTACCTTTTGGTCTTAGAATCATATGAAACGCTTTTGGGAGCAGATTCAACTTCCTTATCCTACCATACCCTTTATAAAAGTTTGCAATTTTTTAAAAAATTCAGTAAACATTGTTGAATTTATTGAACTCCAGTGAAGCGAAATGAACAATTTGACAAAAAGTATCTCGTATTAAAAATTTACAATTTAAATACCTGCGTACATATATTTTTGTCATCAAGGAAGCCAAGGGAATGAGACCCTTCTCTCAAAAAATACACCTTGGCATAGGAAAGAAGGGCGTACTAGCAAATTTCAAAAAAAATAAAATCAATTGAGAAAGGTCTGAAGCTAGGAACTATAGATTTAACGACAAAATTATAAATTCGTTTGAAATTAGCACCAACAAAATTTTTCAAGATGGCCTCTCAATTTCAAGTTTTTTTACTCAATTTTTTTACTTTTATTATTTTTCTTTTCGGTGTACTTATCTTTTCTTAAAAATATAAAAATATTTGAAAAAATTTAAGTGCCCTGCCGAAAAAAATTATATCAAACTTTAAAGAATGTTTTAAAAAAACTAGATTAAACATTGTAAAATACTGACAATGTGATCAACAAATTTTTCGAATCAAAATTCAGACGTATTGAAGTCCCTCGCCAGGATTTTTACAAGACCTTCGGTGAAATATTTCTTCTCCTCCCATCAACAAAAATTTCTTCCACGAAAAAATTAAAAATTATCCAAATTATTATTTTGTAGATCTTACAAAATTTTCATCAAATACATAATACATTACATACAAACAAACATTTATCAACAAAAAAATTCAGAATCAAATTGACAATTCTAAAAACATATTGCAAAAAATTTTTAAGTTATTTAAATGTATTAATGTTCTCAACATCACAGTTTCAAGCAAAAAAGTCCCTTGGAGGAAAATTCCCATTGTCTGATTTTTCACACTAGCTGATGTGAACTTTGGTCAAAGTTGATCCTCGCAGGCGAAATCCATCTTATTTTTTTTCAAATGCCAAGTCCAAGAATATCTAAGAATACGAATTTTAAATTCATCGAATTCTACAGAATTTGCGTATTGTTCAGAATTAATTATTGTGTAAGATGTTTTTATACTTCTGTTGAACTGAATTGATGACTTTTTTCTTTTCAAATGCCACAGAAATAAATTGCATAAATTTATATCTAAGTATTTTTCCAAAATGTTATACAACCTCCTCCCCACTTCCAGCACTAATATTTCAATAAAGTCAATAAATCACACTTTATAATAATCTTTTTTTATTGTTAGCATAGGCGGGGATAGACCGTAACTTGGGGGGGGGGCTTGAGCCCCAGTTTGAAAAATGTTCATTTTCGACTCTCTCAAAAAATTTTCTATCTTTATCATTACGAGATTTTTACTCAACCTTTTCTCAATATGAACAATCAATGGAAGGAAACAGGGTTCATACTATCATTTTGAGAATGAATTGTGTAAAATTGAAGTTACAAATTTTTGAAGAAAAAGGAACCCAAAAGTTAAATTTATTCATTTCTTTACTCAAGTCAAATTTTAGTATTAAAATGGAGGCGAAATCTTGAACCTTTCAATCTTGAATATATTTATTTATTTTCACATGCCCGAGCGAAGCGAGGGCTAAAATTTGAAAAATTCATGATTTTCAGAATGAAAATAATAATTTTTTTTAAATTTTGTTGTTCGAAGAAATTCCATTTCTTTGATGCAGAAATTTCGTGATTTTCGAAGTTTTTTTTACGAAATTTCGTATTTTTTTGCTACATGGTAAAACAAGATTTACAGAATTTTTGAAAAAATTAACGTTTCAACAATCGATAATTGTGCATCGTTTTTAATCGATTACTAGTAAGCACCTAATTATTTTCTTCATCAAAAAGACCATTTTAGTAACTTGAAAAAAGAAGGAAATTCGTCACATATTGATAGTTTATCCCTTGAGAATTGGGTGTTGGCGAATTTTTTTTGAGTGAAACATTTTTCATGAAAATGATTTGGGGAACTTGAGCCCCCCCTCCCCCCCCCTATCTCCGCCTATGATTGTTAGTATGAAGAAATTTTGAAAAATATCTCAAGGTTGGGATTATTTTGTGAGAAAAAATTATCCAATGTAACGAGGCCCATTTTCCCTAAATCATTCTCTTCCACTTCTATGGAGACTTGCCGTTCAAACAAACAATATTTTTGCTAAAAAAAATTTCTTGTAATAAAACCGAGTATTCTACTTCTTTTATTTCAATCTCCCCGTCCCCTCTCCCCTTCCCAATCAAAACTCAAATATAATATATCTTTTCTTTCAACTTTTTAATCAAAATTTTATAAAAACTTGACCAATAAAAAATTACAAAAAAAACTGAAAGAAACAAAAAATGTAGGTACGAGAAGCTAAAATATAATAAATTTTCGACGTTACATTCCAAAATGACTTCTTGAAAGTACGGATTTGAACATCGAATGAAATACGATACGAATATCTCATCGATGTATTTTCTAAATAATTCTTCACTTTCACGAAAAACTGCATTAACGAGATCGATTTTTTTTGCATTAAATTACAAATATACTCTACTTAGGTAAATATGAGTAGTTCGTGAACCTAGCAAAATTTCAACTCTGTCAAAACTCGAGTTCGTATATTTTGGAATTCGAAATGCGACCTATTTTTACTCAACCAGCGCCCACCAGCGAACAGAAAACCATAAAATGTCTACCTATGTATCTGCGTTTATGGCACATAAACTCATTTTATTAGAAGCATCTAAACGGTCAAGGACATTGATATAATAGAACATCCCTTTTCCACAACACTTTCTCAGCACTTCCACTTCCATTTCTTCAATCTCTTCAGCGATAGATTTTCCAGGCCCAAAAATCGATACCTACCAGAATCTAATCTACGTACAAATCAAACTTAGGCTACAATTTCTCAAACAAAACAAAAAAAAACCTTCATCGAGCATAAATTAAAAACGTACGCAGGTATATAGGGAGATGCACTACACGCATGACAAAGCGCATCCTCGTCTCTGGCGTCGCTGGCTGCATCTCCACCCTCGCGAACCGCTACATCTCTCTATTCTAATTAAACTGGTATAACAGCGCAGTTTAACACCCAAACCTCATATTTAGAGTAAAATACTGTTATACGATTCAATACATAATCGTTAGCAGCGAGCCAAGCGAGCAGGTAGAGGTAGTATCTTCCTCGCAGCGTTATTACGCGTCTTGCAGAATGACCTTGTGAAAGAAAGTGTAAGAGTAATGGAAAGTGGTTTTCACCTATCACCAACGCGACATGTTTCTGCCACCACGACCAGCCACTGACAATAACAACAAAAAACCATTCCACCACGCTGTACCTCTGAACCGATGGGAGGCTCGGGCCCAGAGAGACAGAGAAAGACCACAGTGTAATACACAAATGCTCGCCGCCGCACACAATTAAACCAACGAATCGCAGAACAACCTCCGGAGACAGGTCGTTCTTTTTTTGTTTCGTCTCTTGTCCAAACATTAACCCTTTACGTATTTTTTTTCAAACCATCGACACGTCGATCCGGAGGAGTTCTTAGTACCGTACAGTTTACCATCCGAGTGGTGTTTGCTCGATTTCCATCAGTTTAGTTGGTTTTTTTTCTCCTCACCGAAGAGTATTTCGTTTTTAATTTCATTATCGATTTTATTTTTTGAATGTGGTTCGGATATAAATATAAACTTATGATGCCTGCTCGTTTCGCTGTGGCCAAAGTGTTCGAAAATTTCGCTATATCGAATTGTATTTGTTCTAATCGGTTATAAAATTTTTCGTAATTTTATTTTTCAATTTTCATTCATTTTTTTGATTAAGCTTGTCGGTAATTTAATCATGCGTATATCTGCTGCTACGTGTAAAGTTTCGTTTTGATTTGCGTACACATGTTTTACCATGAAATGGGGAAATGATTTGCCAAATGATCGACAAAATAACCTGAGCATGAAGCATAGAAATTCGAAATATTACAGGTAAGACGCGACCATTTTTTCAACTTATTTTGAGTGAACAAATTTTAAATATAATTTACCAATTGATGAATCATTATATGAAAATGGAGAAATTTTAAAGCAAATCGATCGTAGCATAATGACTTCCCTCAATGCATCGAAAAATTTCAAGAATTAAATCCAATACTATAAAAAAGACATTCAGAACTCACCAAATATCAAAGTCATTCCATTCCAAAAACAGAGTGTTGTTTTGAATATTCTGAAAAAAGAAAACGACAGAAATTAGTATTTTCAATAATAATACTGTAAAAAAAATACAATTCAAGCTGAAAAAACTCAGTTCTAAAATTAAAATTGGGGGTTATTTCCTCATTACATCAATCTAAGTTTTCAAAAAATAACAGAATGAAAAAATCAAAAATGCAATTCTATCCTCAGTGACATAACCAGACTGAACATATGGGAAACTTTAATAATTAATTTTGAGAATAGTCGATTTTTTAGAGCATGGATTCTTTCAAAACATGAAAATTGCTCAAAAATGTAGGTATTTCCCCAAATTTGAAGAAAACTGGCATTTTTTAGACAATAATGGGGGAGGGAGGTCGAATTCGAAAAACATTTACGTCGTTTTGCCACTACCTTCGTCCCTTCCAGTTTTCTTTTTTTTTTTGGAAAAATCAAACCGAATTCCAAATGTGAAATTTTTCAGATTTTTTAGACAATAATGGGTGAAGGGGGATTGAATTCGAAAACTCTTACGTTGTTTTGCCACTACCTTCGTCCCTTCCAGTTTTCCTTTTTTTTTGGAAAAATCAAACTGAATTCCAAATGTGAAATTTTTCAAATTTTTTAGACAATAATGGGGGAAGGGGGATTGAATTCGAAAACTCTTACGTCGTTTTGCCACTACCTTCGTCCCTTCCAGTTTTCCTTTTTTTGGAAAAATCAAACCAAGTTCAAAATGTGAAATTTTTCAAAAAAAATGGTGTTTGATAAATTTTTTATAGGGAAATTCGTGAAGTTTTTCTGTATCTTTGGTATATAAATGACCCTCCTCCCCACACACAAGCAATTCCTTGAATAAATACAAAAAATGGGGGGGGGGGGGCTTTGAAATTCAAAAAAAATTATTGATTCTTGGAACAATTTTAGAATTATATTGATTTTTAGACTCATTTAGATTTTTGGAAATTAGTTTCGAGCTAATTTTATGACTGGTTCATAAGTAATTTTTTTTTAAATTACTCTTTTGAAATCATGACTTTTTCATTACTTTTTAGACACTCGGTAAAAATACTAAATTTTACGACAAGAAAAAGTGAAGAAAAATATAAGGACAAAAAAGTGAATTTTGCAATCTTTTCTCTATCTAATCATCATAGGTAATCACCGAGCAAAAAACATTCAAAATTTGTAATTATGTGAACGTCAAAAATACGCGCAGGAAAATATATTTCTTAGTTTTTCTCACAGTAAAGGCGAAGGAAGACATGGTATTTTTTATTCTTCATCACATTAAACTTTTTTCAAGACTTTCTTAAATATAAGAAATGATCAATTAGAATGGTTCTTAGAGGCAATGACCCAAATAGAAGAAAAAAACATCATAAAAAGCGTGAAAAAAAGAAAAACTTGGAATTTTTGAATTGAGATTGAAACTCTTCAATATAAGCATTTGTAAGCCTAGCTGCTGAAACAACCCTTGGAGGTCAAAAATTGGTTTTTGAGTTGACACTGATTTTGGGCTTTTCAAAAAGAGGAAAATCAAGGGAAAACCTCAACTCAAAAACCAATTTTTAACCCCTATAAGGATGGTTTTAGCATCCAGGCTCACATTTGCTATTTTTTAATGATATTGGAATCCAAATGAGAAAAAAACCCTCGTAACGTCAATCTCTCTCTCTCTTCCTAGTGGTGTGGGAGAAAAGGGGTCATGACAAAAAAATCACGGATTTTCTGAACTTGATATTTTACAAAAAAATATATATATATAGTAAAATGTTATCATTATTTCCAATTTTTCAGTTATCAAAAATCAAAGTGGGGGTTAAAATTTTTTATTTCCCGTTGGATACATTTCGATTCTTTTTTACTACTTAGCCTATCAAAAAAGTTGAGTACTTAATTTTTTTTCAAATTTTTAAATTTTGGTTCGCATTGAATTGTTGAAAAAGAAATCACGCAGGTATACCTAAACACTGAAACTGAAACTTGAAACTTTTTTAATCGAGCAATGTTCAAAATGTGATGCATGAAATCGATTAAAATTTAATGCTTTTTTTTTAGATCGTTTGCAAATCTTCTCAGATTTTTTTCTTTAAATGGTATTTGAAAAAATGAGATAGAAAAATTTTGCTTTTTTTCAAACGGTGTCCACTAGAACAGTTTTTCAAATTATCATGCATATTTCATGACTTTTATGACCAGTAGAAACATTGTAAAACGTACAGAAATTTTCAATCTTAATAGTTGAAGAAGAAAATAATCGTGTTTTTTTGGATCATAATTTTTTCAAATATTAATATAAAGTCTCTAAATTCTTTTAGAATATTTTGGCGAACTTGAAAATTATTTATTCAGCTAAATAATATGAATTTTTTTTCTCGACTTACGATATGGAAATTGGCAGGGTAATTAAAATGGCATTATGTGTACAGCCCAAAAAATTTAAACAGTTTATTAAAACTGTTGCTCATTTTAATTTTAAAAATCACGAAATCACCAATTTTTTTCTAAAATTTTACATTTTTCCAATTCAACTTGAACGATTTTTTCTTCAAATGTAACTAGCTAGTAGCTACCTACAAGGGAACCAAAAAATTAAATTTTTTCAACTTCTAAATATTCCATACCTGAAGAAAATTCAACTTGACGCATAAAAAATTTTGAAAATCAACAAGTGATTCCCTTTCCATCAGATTGCATATTTTTACCTGAGATTGGAATTTCATTCAAATAATTTCTCTAAGAAAGGAATTTCGGAAGAAAATAAATTTCAACCTCAACTTTCGCAATAACTGCTGGAAAAATCAAGCCACAAATTTTTTCCAAGAATTTCACCGTAGACTGCAGGAATTTTCGGTTAAAATACATTTTATTTCGATTGTGTAGTCCAGGAGATAACATTTTGAAACGAATTGGTTATAATTATCTTGGGTGAGAAGGAAAAGGGGGGGATTCAGTTCATAATATTCCCAAAAATTTACAATTGTGCCTGAAAATAAGCAATATTTTCAGTCTTTCAGTCTGATCAATTTGAATTCAAACTATAAACTTCTACCTCAAAAAAATACCATACGATTGGTAGAAGAGTAAGGATAGGGAAGTCGACTAATGATACGGAATATAGGTATAAAAAAAAATCAGAAAAATAAAAAAGAGTCAAAATAAGTTGCTTCTAAAAGAAAAAAATCTCAAAAAATGATAATTGGTAATTTTTACTCTTTTAGGCCTCAAAAAATGACAAATCAACGTCAATTCGATCACTTTCGGTTTAAAATCAATTCAACAACAGATTATACCTAGATCAACAGATCAATCAATTACTTCAATACATCTCAATTTTCCTCGACTTTTTCCACAGATCATCTCTCATTAACCAATGGTACATTCTCAATCACCCATGCAAATCGTTCAAAACACTCGTCAATTCGTCAACGACGTTTGGCGGAAACCTTCTTAGAAGCGCGACCAATCGACCCATCTTCATCACAATCACCAGTATTACCTCAGTTCAACAGTTCAATAGCCTAAAATCCAAAACAATTGCACCTAATCAGAAACAAAACTCTTTCTCGCCAGTTCGTTGCTCTGAGAGAAACAAAAACGACACATACCAAAGTTTCACAGCATATCGATGATATTTTACATAAGTGCTTTTGCCTCAGAGCTACTCTACATATTTTCGGATCTTCATCGTATAGGCAGAGGTACCTCTACCACTAATCTCCTCGGACCGACTCTCGATCATATCATCATCGCTTCATTCGACCATTCGTGCATCGTATTCTTGGTTTCTCGAAGTGAAAACGAAATCATTTCACTAACAAACGAAAATCATAGACCGGAAATATGCAACGCAACGTGTACATAGTTTACATACAACTCGTAGGCAACTTAGGCAAGCTAGGTACATACAATACACTAACAAAACGAGTAAAACATACTGTAATCTGGCATTGTTTAAGTTTCTAATCTATATTTTAACCTTATTTAAGCCGCCTCTTCTACCATAACAATACCACTCAGCATGGCACTAGTCCATCGCAGCTGAGCTTTGAAGGTCATCGTCGTGTCGACGGTCTTTCCGAACGAGAACGTTTGGACGGCACCGGCACCGGGTCGAACCGCGTACGCGGAAAATCGTCGGTAAATTTCCTCTCTAATATGCATATTTGAATAATGTAAGAATACTACAAAATCACGCAAACGGCAATATTCCAATGTACAGGTACGAGAAACCGGTTCGGTAATTGTAAACATTCGGTGTTATTAACCTTTGCGACGCGATGGTAATATTTTGAAAGAGAAAAACCGCCCGCTGTCGCATTCCACCGGCGGATTCTCGTCTATGACGTCTCCGAGGGCTAAAAATAGCCATTATTTGATAAAAATAGAAAAACCATGGTTCTGGAACCGTTATCAAGACGTTTTTGGATTTTTCCTTCGACCTAGGTTGCCTTGGATCTGAATCAATGAAGATGAAAAGTCGCGAAATAAATCAATTTCGCCATTTTTTATAACGTCGGATAAACAATTAAGCATTTTAACGTCAATTAATCGCTTGTGACTTTTCAACCTTTAATAGCGGTCTCGTCACTTTAGCGAATTTTCTTCGCATTCGTTCTCGTCGTGTCATCGTGTCAATTCTGCGAGTAGATAAGCTATTCCATTAAATATCGGCGACCAATTATACGTATACGAAGTCGTTAAATCGCGGCAATAATTTAATATCGAAGAATGGATGAATTAATATAACTTATGTTTGAATCCTCGGCAACAACGGTTAAATTTCTCTCGTTTGATGGCGTTAAATCGCTTTACATCAGGTCATTAAGATGTTATTATAAGTTATACTCTTTAAGAAAAGATGAAACCAGTTACATTAAAAATTGGTAGTGTAGGTACATTAAAAACCATTCTTTCGACTTATTCTTATTTTTTCACATTTTTTTTTACTTTCACCGCCCAGATGGGTGGATGGTGAGGGAGAGGGAGGTAAAACAAAAAACTGAAAAATTTTAAGAAACAAAAAGGGATTACGGAAATTTCAAAAAAATTAAAATTGCCTCGAATCATCTGAAAAAGTTAGAAACTAAATCTTGAATTTCAGAAAATTGAAAATATTCGAGCTCTTCGAATATACCGAGGCCTAGGACATTTACCAAAATAGCAAGGCTAATGGTTCATAGAAACACATTTCCATTATTTCAAGAGGTTAAATATCCATTTCAGACAGATCAATGTACATATGAAGTCCATGTACGATGATTGATGGAAATTTCCAAGAAAATTATCAATAATAAAATTTTTGGACTAATTACCTAAGGTCGTAGGTATCTCATAAATTTCGAAGGGGATAAAATTTGTTTAATCGGTCTGCTTCATTTTTGATTTTGAAGACTGAATATAAACGTGTTCGAATGATGTAGAAGGGGAAGTAAAATTCCAAGGAAGTAGGTGTAGGTACCTCCATAGTGTTGACGACAGAGAAAAATAACAAAAATGATTTTGGTAAATTATATTTTACTCGAATTTTTCTTTTTTTTGAAATAGTATATTTGTTGGGCAAGAGGGGGTATTTGGGCTGATTTCCAGCAAATTCGTGGATGATTCTTTTATCAGTAGGGGGAAAAAATTGGGATGTAAATAGACCTATTCAAAATTCGTCAAGTGTAGCTCACCTTATCGGCTAGGAAAAGGTGACGTAGGATAAAGATAAAATACTCATCAATTCGGCTTCAAAGTCTGACGTCACCAATAGCTTTGAAGCCTGGAATACCAGTAATGAGACATCGTAAAGGTGATGAATATTTTCGAAAAACTTTTTTTTTATACAAATTATTGAGTTTTAGAAAAAATTTACTGGGAACTTTTTTTTCTTAATTTAATAATCTCTATTCAAATTTCAAACAAAAATATCAAGTTTAACGCATTTTTAAACTTTTTTCATCTTTACAAATTCCTGCTGCGACGTCAAGACTTTGGAGCCAAATTTTTAAACCACTGTAACTTTTTTGGAGACATTTTTTTTATTCATTAAAAACGATTAAGAAAATATGAAATAACAGGTAGCATGTTTAATAAAAGGGGGCTGAAGAGAGGTAAAATTGACAAAATATTTGAGTTTGAAAGCCCATTTATATGAAAACGTTTTCTCACAAAAAATTACTTCCTTAAATTCCAATTTGTCATAATAATTCTTCTAGTTTTTGACCTTCCAAAAAAAATTCAGATTGATTTCAATGTTTCATGTATTTTTTGAAAAAAAAACAAGGTATCTTTGAATTCCCTTCTTTCTTTCAATACTTTGTTCAACTTGTGCTGTATCTTATAATACGTTATTCGTCGAACTTTCAATTTTTTTTTTGAATTTATCTTGGAATTTTTTCCAGCAAACATTTTTATTTTTTGCGATCTTGTGTTTTTTTTTGTACTCTGTCAAAATTTTCACTCATAATTTTTTTCCATCCAGACAAAATTTCTTCACGTATTCTTTTTACAATTTTGATTTTTTTTCTTCTCCATTAAAATTTGTACTCGTATTTTTTTGTGTTAAAATTTTCACAGTTTTTTCGAGTTTGAAAAGTGATGCAGATGGCAACAATTTTGTGTGTAACCGTGTATGTAAGTACTAGTAGTATAGAGAGAAAAAGATTTCAACTTTGAAAAAAAAAATGTAAAATAGGAAAATTTTGACAGGGTGAAAACTCTCGAGTTGGAAAAAAAAATTTTAATAAAAATTTTAGTGGAGAAAAAAATTTTAAAAATGAAGAAAAAATTATTATGAGCAGTTATATGACAGAAAAAATTCACAAGTAAAAATTTTAAAAGAGAATTAAAAAATTTCAAGATCGTAAAAATATTATGAGTGAACATTGAAGGAGTGGAAAAAATTCATGATCTTGAAAAAATGGAAATTTAACAAAAAGCGTAGAAAAATTACCTATGTTGGCACGTGTAAAAATCTTGACCGAAATTTTTTTTCAATATCAAAATTTGAAAACAAAATTCAAGTTTGAATCATGATCACAAATAACATAATTATTCAAATAAGTAAGCATTATTTAAGATACAACAGAATACAGAACAAGTTGAACGAAGCATTTCGAACATTTGCACCCCCCCCCCACTCTCCACTCCCAATGTGAGCCTGGATATAGAAACCACCCTTAGGGGTCAAAAATTGGTTTTTGAGTTGACAATGATTTCGGGGTTTTCCGAAGACGTAGAATCAAGGGAAAGTCTCAACTCAAAAACCAATTTTTGACGCCTAAGTAAGAGTGGTTTCTAAATTCAGACTCACATAGTGGATTTTAGCATCTAGTAGGACTCATGAGTATTAAATTTGCATCCATTCAATTTCTTACTTTGATTTCTTTTTTGAAAGATGAATATATGTTCTTGGAAATTATTTTGCAAGTTTTCAAGTCTCAAATCTTTTCGGGCAGAAACTATAAAAAATTCGACTGAATTTCAAGATTTTATTTTTTTAAATTGAATATAGGTAGAGGTACAGCATTCCTCCAAAAATGACGAGAAAAATTCAAACTTTTCGTTCCAATTGAAGAATACATACAACAAATTTGAAGAGAAATTTAATTTCTCTTCAAATTTCTCACTTCTTTCCTGTCTTATTTCAGAAAAATTGGAAATAGTTTCAAAGTTTTGGGTTCCCCTTCACCCTATTACACACGAGTATAAAATAAAAATTTTTTCATTTATTAAATTAAGCATTTTAAATTCACACGAATATTAGTTGAGAAATATTTATCAATTTTTTTTGCAAGTTCTTTAATCTTGAAGAATTATTTTTAACCCAACGAAGTAAACATTTTTATATCAAATTTTTAAGACTTGTAAAATCATTTTCAGGTTGATGCTTATCATCAGAAAGGAAATTAAAACTGGCCTCGAAGGCGATGAAATGGTAGCAAAAACGAAATCTCTTCACCAAAAACCAAACAGAACAAAATATGGTTTCTGAGTTGATCCAATTTTTCGCTTAAAAAAAGATTGCTAAAAATTAGTCTAAAAAGATTCAAATGAATAAAATTGATATGTTCACTTCCGAAACGTTCTGTGCTCAAAAGCTATGCCCAAAAAAGGGACCTAATATGGTTGTTTCAGGAATTGAAACCCACTGATTTTGATTTTGTTCGAGTGCAAATCCAAAAAAATATTTAGATATCTCACACTGAAACCCCATTTTTTCATTTGTAAAAATTAAGATTTTCTGGATACGAATAAGTTGACTACCTCAATAGGAACTGATCATCATAGGCGTGGTTGTTTCAGGCTCTGAAAACTACTGATTCTGATTTTATTCGAATGGAAGTTCAAAAAAAACCATTTGGATAACTCACACTGAAATTCCATTTTCTCATTTTTCAAAATAAAAATTTTCCGGATACGAATAAGTTGACTACCTCAACAGGAACCGATAATTTCTTCTTATTAATCATGAAATCGAGGAAATTTGAACTCAATATTCTAGCTAAAATTTTGTCAACAAGTTTTCCAGGTATAAAAATTTCCAATTCTCAACCCATCGAGTTCGTTCCGGTCATCTTTCCATCACTCCATCCACTTCTTCACCCAGCCAGCATACTCGACATCTCCGATTCCTCTATCCAACACCCAATTCGCCACCGCCGCACGGTACAGAATTACGAAACAGCTCAGACCTTGTCCTCATATTTTCGCAATTAAATATGAAAACAAAAATTAATGTCACTCAGACTGGCGCACGTATAGAACCGCTACCGTATTAATTTTTAATTCATTTTTCCTTGATGGTATCCACGGTAAAGCGCGTATTGCGAATTCTTTCGGCAGCCGTAAAATCACCGCCACTTATTTCGATGGGCTAACGAACAATCGGAATTTTCGTTTTGTTTTTGGCGGAGAGGCGGCGGCGCTAATGCATTGTGCTGCGAGTGATTCGAAATACTCTGCTGATATTCGCTCTAGTACGACGATAGGTGAGAAATTACCATATTCGTCTCGATTGTCTCCTTTTCAATGTCGAACGACACATAAGCTGGTCGTGGTTTCCATCCGTACAATTTTCCAACCAGGTCCAAATGCTCGAGCGAAGAGCGATTCAACTGCACGTATTTTCCATTCCGTCGTTTCTCTGCTTTCTGACGTTGAACAATTTCGATAATTTTAATAATTCATATCGAATGTATTTCCTATATCTTTTTTCCAGTAAATATCATATCGAACCAGCACCGTAACAGATCTTCACTTACGAGGTGCGATAAAACACCATCGGAGGGAAAAAAACACGCCAACCATATGACGTCTCATGACGTATGCATTCTTCGGCACAAAAACCGCCGAAATTCCTCCGTAATTTTCCACTATTTGCGTTTTTTACTTCCTGCCGCGTGAAAATCATCGACCCGACGACCGCTACGGAGCCGCAATGATATTGAAAATCATCCGTAGACATCGAGGAAGCCGATGAAATCAAAGTGGCGTGAAAAATTCGCCATCCGTTTATCAAAAAAGCAAAACATAATGCACACTTGGCTGCAGATTCCGCCGCTGGGATAATTAACACGTTCGTCTATTCGTATGGAAGTTCTGCAAATCGAGAATAGCATAATTGAATCATCGGTTACGACGCCATCGTTGACCACGGTGAAAGAAACACCTCCGCGTGAAGCTACAAAAAAGCCATAAAATACAAAGAGTATACCGCCGGCGATGGCGTTCGATTAATTACCCACTCTGCGTATGGAAATTCCTTTCGCACGCACGCGGCTATATTACTCAATGCGTTTTCCATTTCTTTGGCTGGGTCGATACGACGATTTCGCTTTCGGAAAAATATCAACGATGGTGGCGAGATGCTGATGGCGTTTTTACTCGTACTTTCAAAAGACTCGCGTACAAAAGGAGATTGTTTAATTGAATAAAAAGTAAAACCAAAGACGGAGACGATGACGTAGGTAGAAGCCCAGCTCGACCTAAATTAAGTAAAGATGCGGCTGCATTAATGAAGTGGGTTATTCGGGTAAAAATAATAAAACTCGATTATTATTACACGACGATTATTTATATTAGAGAAAGATGTAGGAGAGAGAGGTGCGAGTTATGTAATTTAACGCGCCCGCGTGACCAATCATTTTACAACTAGCACTGGCGTGTAATGCGTTTAAGCAAATTTCCAGTAGGATAATTTGTTAGCAGGTAGATTCAGGTACTCTTTGGCTTCTTTATCAGGAAACAACGTACAGGTATGGTCGGTGCATTAACATTTCATCACCTCGTTTACGTATATTTCGCATCGTGTGCCTATAATTTCAAATGTTCGAGTTGGGAGACGTTCACACGTCGAGCTCAATTCAGTAGCACAGATGACGAAATTGTTTAGAAACTCGGACATCTTCGTTGACTATGGTTAGTGAAGATAAATTGAACGAATGTGACTATAAAATTAACGAATTGAGGAAACGAAATGACGAATCTTTAGAGCAACAGAAAATGTAAAAATATTTCAACTGAATTGACATTTTGAGCCACAATTTCATCAATACTTGAACTCTCCTGATACTTCCGCATGTGAAATGAGACCCATCATTCGAATAAAATCAATCATCAGATCTGAAGAGTCTTCTAATGAACCTTCAGGAACACTTTGACCTAATGATGACGTTTCCAATTCTCAAATTCTTCTTGATAAGGATGAAATACTCCCCTCAAATTTCAAATAATAACTCAACAGCTGAAACTCAAAAAAATTGTCATAATGAAAGCCGAAATTATTTCATTTTAGAACGAGGTAGAGTTGAATTTGAAGTTGGTTTTGAGGCCATTCCGAGTGGGGGGGGGCGCAGAGGGAAGAAATTGCACTTCCAATAATGGAAAAATTGCCTTGGATATTCGGTTGAAAAAATTGCATTTCAGCAAAAAAATTGCAAAAATAATGACTTTCAAACGGAAAATTTGAAAAAATTGTATTATGAGACTTAAAAGTTGAATAAAATTGTATTTTGAATTGGAAAAATAGGAGAAATCCCATCTGGATCCGAAATTTCCAATGTTTAGCATTCCCTCCCCAAACAAGACCGATTTAGAGAAATTTTACCACGACCTTCTTCGATTCTTCTTTTCGATTTTTATTTGAGGTAGGTACTTAATTAAAATTTTGCAAATTTCATTTTCTTCTTTTAATTTTTCTGAAGTATAGGTACATAATATTATCAAGTTTATTAATTTTTTCGAGATTCTGGATGAATTTAATTCAAGGTTAGTTCAACTTCATTTAGATCATCTTAAAACTAATTTCAGTTCAAATCTTAATTTTTTAGAACTGTTTCAAGTTTATAACCATTTTTAGCTTTAGATCATTTTTTGATTTTTTGTTAATACCTATTGATCAAGTTTCTTAAAATTTAAATTTTTTCAAAATTCCATTTACATTCTTTTTATTTTATTTTAATTCTGATTTTTCTTTAGAAAATTGTAAATTTATATGGCATTTTATTTTTAAAAAATAATGCTTGATTTTTTTCAATATTTAACAATTAAAATTTGTAGTTGAACCACACAGAAGGCATGCGGAAGTTAATAACCTCTCTCCAAAAATAGAAAAAAATGAATTTTTAATCGAAAAAATTCGGTTCAAGTTGGGAAATTTGCATATGGTAAATAGGAAGCCTAATAGGTATCTGTTTTTTCGGGGGAAGGGGGAGGGAGATTTAGAACATTTTTATTGTTCTAGTATAAATGAGCAGGTAGATCTTGGAGTCTGAACCCAGGGAGAAAGGAAAAGAAAAAAATTCAAGTTGAAACCTTTTTTTTTTAAATCCCATCATATAAATCAAAAGATTTCAATTTTTATCCCCCTCCCCCCACCCCTCAGAAAGCAAACTTCGATTATTTGAATATTTCCATAATTTATGCTGAATTTTTTCTCATCAGTGGTCTCAAAAAAGTCAAATTGAAAAAATAAAAATAGTTAATTTGGATTTGATTGATGAATTGTCCATTTCAAACTGATTTTAACAAGACGACAATTTTTGAAACCAATTCAATGATTCAATTTGTGAAAGTTTCTAAATTTTGATGCCCCCAAAAAAAACATTGAATATCAGTTAGAGAAAATTTTACAAAAAAAAATTAGTAGGAAAGATGATATTTCTACAATTTTTATAAAACAGAAAAAATTAAGAAAAACTGCAGGTTCCATCAGTTTAAGTCAAAAAATAGTTTACTTCTTTTTACATATGTGACCCCGGACAAAAAAGGGGGTTAGTGTCCAAAATTTAAAAAAAAAATCATAGAAAATTTAGTGCTCTTTTTAAAAAAATCTTTCTTCGTCCGGGATCATATAAGTAGGTAGATGCTTCAAATCAGTAATGGACAGAAAAACTTCAATTGAGTACAAATTACAAATAATGTATTCATGAAAATGGATCAATTTTTTCAGTCTAGTTTACAAATTCAATAGGAAATTTTCTAGTCCTTTCTTTCCAAGATGTAAACCAAATTTTAAAAATTGACTTCCAATTTTTTTTTAGTTTACAATTAGTGCTTTGAATTCACAAATTCCTCGTTAGCCTCCCTTTACTTTTCATCTAGCACAAAGACAAACGTGTCCCTGAATATAGTGGTGATATTATGTACCTAATCAAAAAAATCTCCTTCGCCTGCTAATTTAATAGAAAAAACTAAATATGTATTGCAAAAAAAACACTATCAGCTGAAAAAATTCCGTTCAAGGGAGAGAACTGATGAAAGCCATTACCCCTAAGCAGAAAATTTGAATAAAATTTACGTTTCATACAGGTCAAAAAATTCAACTTTTTAAACAACAAAATCAAAAAAATTTAACCCTGGTCTCCTCTAACTTTGTATGCCCACACAGCTCCGACTCTTTTCAGGATTCACGTTTGATTTTGAATATGAAGTTTCAAAAAAACAACTTCAAGAGATGAAAAGTTGTGGCAGAAATGTGTTAATGAACCTTTAAACAAAAAAATTTATGATTTGGCGGATTTTAATGATTAAAAATTTTAAATCATAATTTTTCACGACCTGGTCTGGTAAAACAGTGCTATACACGTTTTAGTTTCATTCGTGTCATTTTTGGCACAATTATTAGAAAACAATTAATCAAAAACTGCATAATTGCAACCGGTTTTGGAAATGAAAGCAACTTCATTGACCGAAACCCCCTTTTTTTTACATTTCCTGACCCTTGACAATCACCAAAACCCCTCTCTATTCGCCTTCGTCTCAGCTCTCGAATTTCAACATGACTCCACTTAATTCGACTACGCCAATGTTAAGAAACACCGAAACACGATAAGAAATTCGAACCAACGAAACACCAGCAGCACCTCGCCCCATCTGATAAAAACGACCACCGGACCAATTAAATATTGCATGAAAATATCGTCGATATGAAAATCCATCGACAGTATTCCCCTCATTACACACGTTCTCCGTATGGAAATCGAAAAGAAAACCCGAAAAATTCGCATACCGGCGTCGATTGCGAGGAAAATTATCGCAGTTACAAGAGCGACGCCAAGTCAAGCGGAAAATACACAAAACGAACGTGCAACGTGCAGCCAAGAACCAACAGCACGCCGACAATCTTGATAAATGAAGAGAAAAGACTAAAAACAACGGTAAATTGAGTCAACAAATCATATATCATTTTCACGTGACAAGTATGAAAATTATTTTTAGACGTGGTATTCTTACTGTATATTCAATATTGCCAATGTCGAAGGATTTTTCTCGCTATCCTTTTTCTTAATGTTGTGTTCAGCGATGTGTTTATAATTTGGAGCTCGGCTCGGTCTCATTTTCGTCATTTGAGTGCATTTAGTAAGTATTTCCAATTCTGCAGTTTTTCTATAGATAGACACGACATATAATCTTGGTGAAAAATTGATACATAAACTGCAGTCGATTCCTATTATTTTTAATTCGTGTGTTGTTTTCTAATTATTTGGATGATAGTTTCGATGATGGAGATGAAAGTATTTCGATTATTGAGTTTTGATACTTCAACAAAGTGCTATGCGAATTCATAGAATCGTATGTTCTGCCCAAATTAAAATAACGTCAAGTAGTCTGAAAATGGTCTAATTGCAGCATCTGATTCTGATATCAAAATTGTAATTTAGCTAGGAAAATTCACTATCTCTAATTATTTTTTCCAAAAATGGAATTTCGACGATTTAAGTCCAAATTATTTCTGAGTCAAGTACGTAAAACTTTTTTAACTCTAAATTTATTCAATTTTTTTACTTCCATTTTTTCAAAACCTTTCCAGCCTTAAAATTTTACCAACGGTACAATTTTTTTAAAACTTAGATTTTCTCAAAATTTTTCCAATCTTTTTTTCAATTTTTTTTCCAATATTTCATAATTTTTAAAAAATTTTCCAATTACCTGCTGACTGAAGATATTTTGAAAAACATCAAGTTGAAGATTTTTTTTTGAAAAACATCAACGTTGAAGAAAAATGTAAGAAAAATGTTACCGCTAAAACCAGGGGAAAGTTTAAAATCATTGAAAAAAAAATTTTGAGCTGGAAAAAATTTTTCGAGAGAATTTAAATTCAAACAATTTTATAGAAGGAAAGCATTTTTGAAAAGAAGAGAATTAGAATAATTTAAAAAAATTTAGAGTTTAAAAAAGCTGAACTTGAAATATATTTGGACTTGAATCGTCGAACTCTTATTTTTGGCAAAAATGATCAAGATCTAGCCAAAGATTCTTCAAAAATAGTCTGGTGTTTTTCTTCGAGCATCAAATGAATAAAATCACTTGTTACATTTTCATTTTGGATAATTATTCTGCAAAGAAAAAAATTAAAATTGAAGTTTTTTTTCAAACAGTCCCGATTTTTGAGACCTATTTTAGAGAAAAATTGGCTGAATTTGGCAGCTTCATTACTGAATTCACAAAATCTTCGTTTTTTGACCATTTTTATCTCCACGGTCCTTTGGGCATTGTAATTCAATCTCGTATCATTTTCCTTCCCGAAAATGATGTCCAATCAGTACCGAATTTTCAGATCTTCAGAGATATCGCTTTGGGCACGTTTCCAAGCTTCCATCCATTAATCTGTAAGCTCCACGAAGCAATTTCCTCTTCCTTCGATATTTCCGAGACCTTAGACATTCACTTTATGAAACAAAGTTAACATCAAAATAGAAAACGTTCCTTAGAAACAAAATAACCATCACCAATCCGCACTCCTCAGCTCACAACAGTCATCGCAGACGATTTTACTCACGAATTTAATTACTCGATAATTCAACATTTAGGAAAAAAATTTCACGTCGGTGATTCGTGTACATCGATTCGCTCATTTCATTAGCAGCAACGTTAATCGCAACCTGAGCGATTTACGAATAAAGGTCACGAACATCGGCGTCGTTATTTTCACCGCAAATATCTCGAGACCGGATCGTTTCATTTTATCGATAACCGCGTAACCACACAGTACTTTGTAATGACTGCAGTGCACAAATATCCGGCCGAAAATTCAGGAAAGAAAGACGAAATCCTGTGTCGGTACCGCAGAGCAACAAAATGTCACCGAAGACGTTACGGTTTGGGTGATAAAAATATTCCCATACTGTGCGTTTTATTATCCTTTTTCCATCCATAATTCGCTAATGCAGAATTTCACTTTTCGATTGACAAAAATAATAATCGGACGATTATTTTACTCGGATATGCGGGTACTCTGGTATTCGATTTCCTGGTTACGTAATGGCCATATAAATAACGGCGAATCGTCGGATTATTAAAATAACGACGTCGTTTCCTATAACAATAATCAAATTAGTACGAAAATTAATTCGGCTTCAAGTTCGTAATGAAAAATACGACGGCGGCGGTCGCGTCGAGCAGACGAATATTTGACATGGTCACGGTGTGTATTCGGTTCGACCGTAGATATCAATGTTTCAGTCCTGATTATATTCAAATACGCCGTCTAAATGAAAACCTGGAAATATACATAAACCGGTCTCCGAACAATAGCTGGACTTTGTCTACACCTCGAGTCATCTTCATGGCCGTATCTAATACGGCGCTGTTCGATACATACGGTTCCTGTGTCCCGAACAATCGGTTCCTCTACAGGAACAACGGTCGAGGTGTAAAAAAATTGACCGCTTTTGTCTCGTCGCGTGTATTAATTCGGAAGCGTACGTGGACGTGTAGGATGAAACCGACGATGGCATTCTTCGCGGCCCGAAGAGCTGACCGAATGAAAACGAAAGCCATGACCGCCGCGGTGCGTCGTTCAAATTAATACGAAAAACAATGACACGGGCGCGGACGGATTAATCGCTGGTAAATACATGGCTCGGTATCGTCGAGAAACAATTACCATTCATTAAACACCGCAGCTCTAGCTTGTACTAGACAAAGTCATCGGTGAGTTTTCGTTCGCTTTCTGCGTCCTTATGACATATTCGAATACAAGAACATTTCCGGGCTCATTGTTGGCGAAACAATGCTCCGATGGTGGATTTGGGACCGGTACGGTGCTCCATACGATTACAATGGAAGTTAACTGGATCTGTGGGTGGATTACGAATCATCTCGGGTCGATATCTCTACTTATGTTCGTTACGGTCATCTTTAGCTAGGTGCGCTTTTATCGATTTTTCACAATGTCCAATTGAGCATATTCTGCAAAAACAAACAATTAGAAAGTTTTGTTTGTCTGTTGTCGACGCAACATCGAAAAAGTCTGTTTCTCATAAAGTTACCACATCGAGCTTCTGAAAATTCTAGCAAAATGATCTGTATGACCTTCTTTCAACTTTTTTTTGGAGAATTTCAAGAATATGCAAAACTTTACAATTGAGGAGAGGGAAGAGGAGAGGGTTAACCACAAAACAATTAGCGAATTTCTCGTAGGTATCCACAAGAAACCAAACATTTTTTTTTAAAAAAAAGCTTTAAAAGCTAAAATTTTACTATTTTTCGAAACATTGCTCCTCTCATCAAGTTCAAAAATTAAGAAAAAAACAGTAATTTTTTTAAATAAAAATGCAAGAAAAAATTTATTTTTTAGATTTTTTTGATTTATTTTTATTTTTACCTTCCAAAATGAATTTAGTTTCAGTTTTTTAATGCAAAAATGATGAGTGAAATGTTATTTTTGAAGGCTTCAAAAAATAATAGTTTTTTCTAGTTTTTGCCAGATAAAAAGTCTAAAAAAATATTATCTATGTCATCTGGTCGGAGGGTATGTTAACGAGCAGTTTTTTTTGGAGGGGAGGGGGGGTAGGTATGTAGTTCTAAAAGCGATTTGGGTAGTCCTAAAAGTAAAATGAGCAATCCTACAATAGATAAAAGTGCGATCAAATCAACATTGAAATCATTTAATTGAAATTCTTTAAAATCAGAAATTGAATTTCGACCTTCCCTCTCGTTTTCTTTAAACTTAAACTAGCCAGCAGCCAGCACCAATGAAATTTTAGGTAGTCCAAACACTCAAAATAATTACAGAAAATTTTTACAAGGCCGAGACACCAAGAGAACGACTCGTCGAGTAGGTACCCCTCAAATTCGAATAAAATGGGGATTTTATTTGGAAATAACATGTTTCAAAGTCTTCTTGAATTTCAGCAAATTTTTTAAAATTTAAAAATGGGATTTTTTTAGCAAAAATGGAATATTTTTTTACAATACACGATTACTAATTTGATACGTTCCGAAACTGAATTCCTTCATTTCCAATCGTTTTTGAGCCTGCAGCGAAAATTTGATACCCTCCGGCATTTTCGTATTTCTCTAGAAGACGTAGAAATTAATTTATTCAGCTAAAAATCGAGTACTTCTTTTTTTTGAGTAGTCTAACAAGAAAGTCTATTTTGGTCGCAGGACACCTCAATTGAGGAGGTTTTCCAAAAACTCCAAACACTCCAAAAACCGTACATGAGAAAAGGGGCTTACGTGAAATTTGTCTGTTCATGCTAAAACCTTCATCGTTACCTTCCAATATTATAAAAAAAAAAAAAAAAACCACACCCAAGTTCTTTTTCTCAAATACGATTTTTGAACTTGAGCTATTTTGGAAAAACGCTCCTCAATTGTGCTTTTTAATCAAATTTGAAATGTCCAAAAGTCAAATACGATGTTGTTAAAAAAAAAAATACAATTGAGAGGGGTCGTCTGGAAATCGAGTCGAAAATGGTTTTCTTCATCAAAGGGTGGTATTTTGAAAAAAAAAAATAGTAGGTAGTAGGTACCTAACTAAATTCTATCTGGCCAAATTAATTCCCATAATTCAAGAAGATATTTGAAACCCCAAGTGAAACTCAAAATCGTGCTGAAAGCTTCAGAATGATAAGAAATTGCGAAATTTGAGTAAAACTGGTCGATTTTAGACGAAAAACAATCATTCCCGAGTTTAGGTAAATGACGAGCCGGTTAGAACATTATTAGGTATGCAATATGTACATTTTTATTCTTCTTTGGAAATTCGAATTTTAGATTTTGAGAGTTGATCAGAAAAACATACTTGAACTGACCTCCATGAAACTTCCTACGTCAAAAGTGAGTTGCCTAATTAAACTATTCAAAGGAGCCAAGAGAATTATATTTTTAACTATCTTTGTCAATTTGTATGCCTCAAGAACGAAATCGAAAATTCTGGAAAAAATCAAAATTTTGCTGGAGAATTCAAAAAAAATTTGAAATGGCACCATTGGGTTTCAGGGGATTGATATTACACAAGGAGTTTTTATTCATCATGGTTTTACTAGAAATGAATTTTTTCAAATATTTTCAAATTCATTTTAATAAAAATTCGGCCAAAGTAAAATTTTGTGTGTGATTTGTGAGGGGGAGGGGGTAAAATATCTGTTTTTTTTCAAAAATATCTTCCTCGTAATCTCGTATAAGTCCCCCCCCCCCTCCATTTTTAAAAAACCTTCGCTTTTGAGATAATTAAATAATTCTATAAAAAAATTAGTATGCTCTAAAATCTGCATCTAGTATCAAATAAAAAAAATATGGAACGCCGTCGAAAATCTGATCTGTGGCAACTCGGAACTCCGCTCCCAACTCGACGAATCCAACTACTCGGCGATCTCGAATCCACAAGTCCGCCACCGCTTCGGTTTAATTATTCATATCTAGTTCAAAACAAAGTATTTAATTCGAGTCATGAAATACGACCATCTAACCCATATTCAAACAGTTCATAATGCCGAATAAACTCGCTAATTAATTAATTCTTTCACATTCAAACGTCACCGCGAACGTGCTTTCATATTTGAATATCCAGTTCAGCAGACGTGTTGAATAGGTGAAATTCATACGCTCAGCGTAGGTCTCCGAAATCAAAAATCTGCGCAAAATTCGTAGACGAAACTGCAACATACTCCGAGATATCGTAATACGTTTGTGTAACGGTCATTATTACGAATCTTATCCGTAACAGATTAATTCAAAACTGCACGCTGCCCCATAGTCGACGGCGCGTTAAAAGAATAAAATTATCATTTGTATCAAACATCATCAAAGCGCCGGAGCCAGCGTAGGTGTTCGTCATCGTATCATCCAGATATGCGATAACTTTCGCTTTCTTCCACAGAATCCAACGCCACCGATCACTGGACGAAAAATGATTCTAAATCCATCTGTAGGTAGCTTAGTACCGTATCCAGGCATCCTCGTTGTATTCCAGCAATTGACAAATTTTCAGCTAGTTTGCAATTTGAATTACGTAACGAATTGGATAATACCTTCTTCCTATTTCGTCGACGGGTCACGATAAATGAAATAACTACACATTGAATTGAAATATTAATTAAATTGTTATCTATACGGCTTTTATATTCACATCGAAATAATTAACAGTATACTTTTACCTTTTGTACGAAAAACGACCACATATTAAACCATATCATTTAGAAGTATTATTCGAAACCGTAGTAGGCTATCGCGAGATTCGTGTTCCGATTCAAGCCAGTCTGGCAATTGCATTGTTACCGAAGTTAATGATTACACGATGTTTAATTGCTACCGAAAAAAATTCAAATTCTTCTTTTGTGCTGGCACAACTCGAAGATGAATTACGATCGTTGAATAATTACGTATGAGGAAATCGTCATTACTGATTTTACATAAGAGAAGTCGGTATCGATGATCCAATACGTCGAAGATATTGATAACAGGGCTGCATGTGAAGATCAAAAGGGTAGACAGGAATTGAAAATGGCACGAGGGAATTAAAAACTTCTTCCTGATTTCACAAAATATCAAAACGTACACGACTATGACAACATAACAACCATTGTTAACGTTTTCCTACCTCGGATTAGGTAAATTGTTAGGAAATTTGCACTTGACCGTTGATAAGCAATAACCCGTCAAACAATTTTTAGTAGCAGCTACCGTAGCTAAGCTACCATCAGTTTTCTTGAGTAAATTTTTGGTAGAAAATTAGTAGCACAGCTACTTTTCGCCTCTTACACAATTTTTTTGTTAGTAGATTGGTAGTAAAGCTACTTCATCTCGTTTCAGTCTTTTTGCTACTGATCACTACCAGTCCTTTGGTAGCAGATTAGTAGTAAATCTACTTTACCTCATTCAGTATTTTTGCTACTGAATCACTACCATAGTCCTTTGGTAGCAGATTAGTAGTAAAGCTACTTTACCTCATTCAGTATTTTTGCTACTGAATCACTACCACAGTCCTTTGGTAGCAGATTAGTAGTAAAGCTACTTTACCTCATTCAGTAGCCAAAATACCTTAATGTGCAGGCCTAGATCATACAGTCGCAATTTAGTAGTAATTCTACCGGATTGGTAATAAATATTTATACATATACATTCTGTTGGTTTTGGCTAGAAAAATTGAAATTTTACAATTTTTTTGAGTGATTTGTCGAAATCTACGTTTTCGAGTGTGTAGAATACGAATCTGACAATTTTTTTCTCAATAATGAAGAGTTGCGTGGATGGAAGGGCAGAGGATGGGGGAGAGATTTCAAAAAATGTCAATTTTTCAATTTTCCTGAGTTATATATTAGAGAGAAGGTGCAGGACCAGGAAAAATAATAATTTTGTAATTTTTTGAGTAATATACCGTAATTTATGTTTTCGGGAGCGCAGAATATGAATTTGGCAATATTTTTCTCTTTGGACGGAGGAGGTTAGGGTGAAGACGAGTGCAGGCGAGGGCTAGATTTAAATTTTTCCATTTTTCCTAGTACCTAATTTAATCGAAATCCACATTTTCTAGAACGTAGAGCATGAATTCGGTAATATATGTGACCTTCCAGGAAGAAACCGACCTTCGGTCCGAAAAAAAATTTAAAAAAAAGTTTCTCAATCAATCCAAAACAAATGATCATTGTTTTGGATTGATTGAGAAAACTTTATTTTAAATTTTTTTCGGACCGAAGGTCGGTTTCTTCCTGGAAGGTCACATATTTCTGGAAGGAATGAATGCCAATCTCACTCTTCATTACATTTTACGATTCGTATAAAAGTACATTATGAATGCATAAAGTTATATCTCATCACATCTGATTAGGTACCTAGGTATATCTATTCTAATTCAAGCATCTATAATCTTGATAAAATTCGATTTGATCAAAAATAAACAGTTGTGATCGGATCTAAAGAAAAAAAATCATGGAAAATTAATTCTAGGTCTCCCTTGGCCACAGCCCCCTTTTTGAAAAATATTGCCAAATTCGTAGATACCATAGATTTTGATATGTATCTCGAAAAAATCGAAATTTTTAAATGTCTCTAACATGACTTTTCTTTCATATCTTCCCACTCCCAACTATTTATTCCGTACTTGAAGAAAAATATTAACAAATTCGTATTCCACACCCCGTAAATATGGATTTCGATATACATCACTCGGGAAAATTGAAAAAAATTCACATTTTTTCAAACTCTTGAATCCTTTCATTCCAAACAGAGAAATATTTTGCCAAATTAGTATTATTTACCCTCAAAAACATTAGATTTCGATATATCACTCGGAAAATAGTAAAATTCAAAATTTTCTAGGTTCTAACTCCCATCCTAACCCCAAACCCTTATCTTAACCCTTCATTCCTAAGAGAAAAATATAGCCAAATTTGTATTCTAGGTACACTCTCAAAAATATAGTCATCGATATGTAACTCTGAAAAATTGCAAAATTTAAATTTTTTAAAATCATCCCCCCCTCCCACCTACCCATCATTACTGAACCTTTCATTCTTAAGAGAAAAATTTTCCAATTAATTTGTATTCTACTCCCTCGAAAACATAGATTTCGATATAAAACTTGGAAAAATTGAAAATGTTCAAGTTCTCTCTCGGCCATCTCCATCCAACCCTGCATTCCAAAGAGAAAAAATTATGAAATTTAGTATTCTACACCTACGAAAACATTGATTCCAACATATCACTCAAAAAATGGAAAATTTAAATTTTTCTAGGTTTTTCTTCCTTTTCCTATTGTAAATTATGAACCCCCCTCCCCCTAGGCGAAGAATATGAATTCGCTAAATGTGCCCTAAAATTTTACTTTTATCATAATAAACCAAAAAAAAAAAAGCTACCTGATTTGATTTTAAAAAAAATTACTCTTTGATCAAGTACATATATTAATTTTAATTCCCATTTATCAACCCAACACGGCGGCGTACTCCTGTAAACCACGATCTCGGAGAGGATAAATCGGTAAGTAAATAGTATTGTAGCTACCCGTTACCAGTCAAACATTTCGCTACCGATTTGAAAAAAAAAGGTAGTTTCACTGCTATTTCTAAGGTAGTAAAGTAGAATTTCAGCTACTAAAATACATTGAAATTTTGGTTGCCGCTACGGTTTTGGGACTCTTTTTGCTACCAAATTACTACCAATCTTTTGGTAGTCAAACTACCAACATACTACTCATACGCTACCAAAAAGTTTTGAGTAGCATGTTGGTAGTTTAGCTACCAAAAGACTGGTAGTAATTCGGTAGCGAAAAGAGTCCCAAAACCGTAGCGGCTACCAAAATTTCAATGTATTTTAGTAACTGAAATTCTACGTTACTACCGTAGAAATAGCAGCAAAACTACCTTTTTTTTTCAAATTGGGTAGCGAAATGTTTGACGGGAAGGATGTTTTCCTGAACGATTCGCGATAGCCATGAAATTACTTCTGCGTTTGTACTCACCTAAGCCACGCGATCCCATCGTATCCTGGTACCGGTCTGAATTCAGAATTCATGTCCTGTAACAAAAAAACCCTCGTTGATATAACTTTACCTACATCAAGGTATAATCTTACACGGTCTATGAAACATGCGAAAAAAATCCCAAATCTCGACCATCGCTCATAGTCTCCAACGACCAGTTTAACATGACATGGGTTACAAAACCGATGACGATGATTATATTGACGTCATCGTATAGTTTTCGATGAAAATGATACCGTTCCGGAGATTCAACATTCTTCACGTGTTTGATCGGCGTAATACTATGATCTTAGATCCTGATCGTTGAATAAGATCTAGGTAAAAATAATTATCTAAATACCGATACAATACTCACATTTAGATGAAAAAGTTGTCTTGACAAGTGATTGCGTCCGGTGACTCAGATCCTCATACATGGGCCTTCCTGATGAAAAAAGTAACCGGTAATGTAATGTATTGTTTTCAATTTCAACGCAAATCAAGACGATAACTCTTTTCCACACTAGGCCGAGTTTGCACGTAGGCAGCTCATTATGTAAGAATGCAACTTACTCGTAAGATGAAGAAAGTGAAAATTCGAATCGAACTTGTCCATAAATCATGGCAGTTTTCGAAAATACCACAAACGTGTGAAATAATGCTCCGGTGGCGAAAAATTGCTTCAGTTTCTCCAAACGCTGAGACGTACGGCTACTTGTTGATCGGCGATCGACGCGACGACGGATTACGTCCAGAAATGAAAGCATAATATGTAACGTCGATATTTGTAATCCTTAAACGAAAACGAGTCTTTAGAAAATAATAAATCTGTAGTAAGTGTACAAACTAACATTGGGTTGTCGATAACTCGATGTGATAAAATATGAAGAACATTCAATTCGTGTTTGAGTTTGAGCTCGAGGTGAGTCATATTTCAATCTAATACGAGACAAATATAACGAAAACGAATTCGAACCAACTTTACCTTGCTCTTGTAGCATTCCCAGTTGAAATCAAAGTACTAATAACAATGTACGCGAACTAAATTAATTAATTTTATTACCGAAACACGCGAAACACGAATAATATGCAAATACGAACAAAAATGCAGCAAAAACTAACACTTACGTCATTCCACATTCCTAACGAACTTTTGGGGGGATGAAACGGGTACGGTACGTAAACAAACATTTGCGAAAAGCAGTGCGACCACATAATGAAACGTTGAAATCACAACAGTTTTCTTTTCATTTTTAATAATTTATTTTATTTAATTTTTTTTGGAACGATTTTGAATTTTGGGAATATTTCTATGATATGTTTAAAGCACTGGAAGAAAATTTCGAACATTTTTCCTCCACTTCCCCTTCATTTGTCACCTAAGATAAAAAAAATCATGATTTACGCATTACGCTTTTAAAAAGAAATTCTTTCTCTGTTTAAATGTTTATCCTTTTGTCATACATTTTGAAATTTCTGCACCTACTGTTCAAGGAAAATAGAAACCAATTTATGGAAATTAAAAAAAAAAATATACTACATTCTAAACAAAAACTCGAAACAACTTTGAGCTGCTGTGTAGCTCTAAACCTTGGTATACAATTTGTTTTGGTTCAAATGTGAGTCATCTGAGTCTTAACTCTTAATATAGGTACCAAGTATTTTATATTTTTTGAAAAAAAATTTGAATACTGGACCATGGTCTAAAACTCCCAGTCCGCGGATTTTTGAAATTTTCATTGAACATTGTTCGTATTTTTCTGAAAAAATGACCTCATTCCTCCATTGCTTCTCCAAACTTATCAACAACATCAAAAAACGTGGGAAGATTTTGTTTTTACTTTTGGCACGTATCGAAGGAAAAACTACCTATTATTCTACCGAAAATGTACAGAAAAGACAAGAGTTTATTTACATGAATTTTTCAAAAATCCCCCCCCCCCCGAGAGAAGATATTCGCAAAAGAAAACTTGAAATTGTAATATTTTCAAAACCAAAAAAGATACACAAATTATTTCCTAGAAATTCGTTGAGATAAGGAGGTACCGTACATTTTTTCGATTTTGTTTTAAATTTCTAAACATTTAAAAAATCAACGTTTTTTAAAGATTTATGAGAATAAACCTATGTCTCTTCCACACGTTTTCAGTAGGCAGGTCTTGAATACTAATTTCCTTTCGAAAGCGCCTGATTTTTTTCAATAAAAAAAAAATAATTTTTTTTGCAGTTGTGAATAAGAGAGATGAAGCGAGGAGAAAGAAGTTTTTTCGTCTACTTATAATTTTGAAATAATCTGTGGAAGAAGGATTTTCACCATTCTCACCCTTGAATATCCTCAGTCAAAATACAGTTACGTTTTCGAAAAAAATTACGAATTTTTTTTTGTTTTTTCAAGTGAGATCAAATATTTGGTATGTTACAAGGGTACCTATTTTATTTTTCCACCAATTTCAACTTACCAAACACAAATCCTATGTTTATTTTTGGCTTAACTCTCCCTCTCCATCTCAGTTAAAATCATAAGCGCACCCAAGGGGTGGGGGCTCAGAGGGCTCGAACCCCTCCTTCAAGCTCGGCAAGGAGATTTTTTTATTATAAAAATGTCAAAAAATAGTGTGATTTTAAAAAAAAAATCGCCCTTGCTTCGCTCAGGCAGTATTTTACAAACTATTTCCTAAATAAACGTACCCTCCTTAAATTTGAATCGGTTGAATTTGCAGAAATTCTGTCTTTTTTATTCAGTGAAATAATTTTCATTAAAAATTAATGAATTTTCACTGATTTTCAGTCAAAAATTAATAATTTCTCAGTCAATGCCCTATTTTGCAGAAAAATCGGTAATTTTGATTTTAAAAACTCAGAAAATTTCGTCATTTTTCAATTTTTTCTTATCAAATCTGTAAGTACCTACCTATGTATTTTTCTGCCGACTGAAAATACCTTGACCACTCCAGCCCCACTGAAATATAACAGGTTACTTCATTTTTTCATTGAATTTTGACCCCTCCATTTTTTCTCGAAATCTGAGCCCCTCCCCTACATATGGTAATTTCTGGGTGTGCTTATGGTTAAAATTTTGCTTTTCAAGCTTCAACGCACACGTGGTAATTGTACCATGATTAAATTTTCATTGAGTATCCTGGACCAAAATTTCAAATCAACAATTATTTGAGTAAGTAAGTAGAAGAACTTAGGTACTTCTATCAAGTTTTCATGCAATTATCATTATTTAGGTACCTACAAAACACATTTTTGAAGACCTTTAAGGCATACATTTGGGACAGTAAATTTTTGTACCATCTCGAGGTTCAGAGATATATAGAGCTTAATTTTTTTTTGATTTGTTGGCTGAAATGTGGCGAAAAAAATTGAAAAAAATTCTCATAAATTAATCTCATTCTCCTACTGGTACAGAAATTTCAAAATTTTTAGTGTATTCAAAGATAAACGGAACTTTTTTTTTTAAAAAGTCACTTTTTTGGTGTCGAGGGCGAGAGGATCGAGGCAGGGAAAATTTTTCGCCTCAAAAATATTTCAGATCCTCCAAACAAATAGTAGGTAGCAATTTTTACAAAAATTCACGTCAATGGTCAGATTTGCCTATCCCAACCAGACGTACCCTTTCTTTTTTAAATCCCTAATTCGGTCGGTACACGTTTTCTTTCATTCCACGTAAATTATTTTCTTTTCGAATCTCGATTACAAGAAAGTTACATCTCTATTTCGCGGATACGAATTATAATCAAGTTCCCAAGTTCCTGTTAGACAACCGATATTGCAAAATAATACGAACTTCTCTCAACCCAGACGTATCAATCACTCAAAAAAACACATCTAATTGGCACCTTGAAGCTGTTTCGATACACTAATCAAGTTCAATATCATCGGTTTCCTACATCCAGCATACGAGCGATGCTTTTCACCGTCTACCATCATCGTTCATCTGTCTACCTATCAATTAAAATTCAACGCTGGGCAATCGGTAGTTCTATCATCGTATCTAATTATCGTAACATCTAAATCGATGATCTCACCTTTGCTTTGATCCGATAATTCGCTACAAGGTTCAGAATCGTTTTATCATCCGGGAAATTCATCGCAGGCATCGGTGTTCGAATTATTACGCAAATTTACTCCGTATAACGTAACAGGTAAACAGAACTTTTACTTTTAAGTGGTACACGATTGAGTCTTTAAAACGTGTCGCCAATATACGGAACTGATTCCAATAAACGATACAATTCGTACAATTGTGTAACATCGAGTTTGTTCGATTCTTCCCCAAAAAAAAGACCAAGGTACCTGTGTTGAAAAATCTCCGAGTCATCGTGAACTGCTCATATAAGCACAAGATATTCGTATAGGTATGATTTTGAGAAATACTGACCATCGAGAAAGTCCACGGGTATCTTACGGTGATAGTTGGATAATGATCGTCTAAGATGATGACATTCGTAGACACAGCGCAATGACAGTAAATCTCGATGTTTATAGTGATCGGTGCCCGGTACGTTCGTGCTAGAATGTCATACGATCCAGAAAAAAGTATCCTTACGCAGAATAGCACGCTGCATGGTGTTGATGACACGTGATGCGTGACCGTTGACGTCGTTGTTATTCAGATATAATTACTATAACTGTTCTAAATTATCGATCGACGTCTAATTACCTGTATAGAAAATTTTCTACATACGATTTGCCTCGCTGATAATAAAAATTTGCCGCTTAGTTGTTCGGTTTCGCATTCGCAGACGGAGAAAATTCACAATCGAGGTTTGACCGGAGACCGGTGTTATTAAAGTTGTCACGTTTCTCGAGCCGCCGCCGCTGTAGGTATATTTTAATGATAATTTTTTAAAATGCCGATAAGTTGTGTTTCTCGCAGGAGTATCGTACTTTTTGAACGGAATGTTGTCGATAGAGGTCAAGGTCAGCAGCATTGCGAATACTTCTCGTCAACTTCGATTAATTATTCTGCGGTAATAATGCAGCTAACTAGGTATCTACGTTATCAGCTGTTTGTTTATTTGCTGTCGCGCTGGTGAGGTGAAGAATACGTCTCCATTCTTCATTCATCGGCTAACCTGTGGTATCAATAAAAAAATTGAAAATACAATAAATTTTACTTCACTGAAGATGATCGATGGCAAATATAGGTATAGGTATTTTAAAACAGTGGCCTAGCCAGAAATTTAATCAAGGAAGGGCCTTTTTGAAGCCAAAAATCTCACAATTTCTGATTAAAATTTTTTGAAAAATAGGTACCTAATACCTACATCATTATTTACAAAGAATCACTCAATTACATTAGGCGCACCCAGAACTTGTGTAGGGGAGGGGTTCAGATTTTGAGGAAAATGAAGGGAGGGGTCAAAATTCAATGAAAAAAAAAATGAAGTGACCTGTTGTTTCAGTGGGGCTGGAGTAGTTGGGATATTTTAATTAGGCAAATAATATATACCTACAGATTTGAGCGAAGAAAAATTAAAAATGGCGACATTTAATGATAATTATTTTCTTAGTCAAAATTACTGATTTTTTCTGATAAATGGGACATTGACTGAGAAATTAAAAATTTTTGACCGAAAAATCAATGAAAAATCATTCGTTTTCAATGAAAATTAGTTTACTGATTAAACCAAACAGAATTTTTGCAAATTCAACTGATTCAAATTTAAAGAGTTTTATGTATTTATTTAAGAAATACCTAGTTACCTACTAAAATACGTGAGGGCGAATTTAAAAAAAAAATCATACGATTTTTTGACATTTTGGTAATAAAAAAACTCCTTTCTGAGCTTAAGGGGGGGGGGGCTCGAGCCCCCTGAACCCCTCATAGGGTGCGCTACTGCTCAATTAGGTAGGTTCGAACGAATCAATGGAGAAAATTTTTCAAAAAAGGTTTTCAAAAATTAAAATAGTATCAATTTTTCCAGCATTTCTGCCATCACGAGGAAGAAAGAGAATAAATGTTTGAGATTTGAGATGCTGATTCTGAATAAACTATCCAAAATTGGTGAAATCGATTTTCTGACCAGAGAAACCGGTTTCTTTTTGAGAAAAGTTGACCAATTGATACCATAATTGGTACAGAGCTTACTTCCACGCGACGAAAATCACCTCCAAAATTATCGCTGATGATTTTAAGCCGACCGAAACCGGTTTCTTTTCGGAAAATCGATCCCAATTTTCCAGAAAACTGTTAATAAAAAGGTATATGATAACGAATAAATAATGATAAAATTTTCTGTAAGTGAACTCAAATCAGTAAGTACACAGAAACCGGTTTTCATTATGAAAATAAAAAAGATACGGATTTCCCGGGGAAATGGTTTATAAAGGTGTATTTGAGTCGTTGGTCGCGATAACAACGAAAATTTCTTCTAATAAATTCAGGTATAATGAAACCGGTTTATTTTTCGAAAAATGATCCAGATTTTCCCTAAAGTTGGTTAGTACCTAAAAAACCCACCCAGGGTATATTTGAGGCGCTAACTTTCAAATATACCATCCAGAATTGATACAATTCTGTTTCCTGTCCTGAGAAACCGGTTTCTTTTTGGAAAAAGTCAGCCGATTGGAATCAAAATTGACATATAAAGTGAACTCATCGCATTGATTACGAAAATAATGCTCAAAATCACTCCTACGGTGATTTCAAACCAGCAGAACCCGGTTCCTTTTTCAAAAATTGATCCCGATTTTCCTAAAAATTTATCAATAAAAATTTTCGAGAATAAATTCAAGTAGGTACATACACAAAAACCAGTTTCTATATCAATCTGCAATTGATTCATTTTGCCAATACCAACGAAAATTTCCGTAAATGAATTTGAACATACTTAAACCGGTTTCTTTTACCAAAATCGGCTCTGTTTGACTGAAAATCGATACTAAAAATATTTCAATTTCCTTTTAAAAGAAAGCTTGAAAAAACTACATCGGTGGTTAATGAGAATGGATGAGGTTAGAGAGGAAATGAATTTTTTCTGTTACAAGAATTTTCACAGCTATATTTGTAATGAGAATCTAATCAAACTTTGATTACCAATTTTCAGTAAAACAGAAGTTTTTGGAATGGAAACCGGTTTCTATGGGCTCAAAATTATTTAAGAAATTTTTTGCTGTTATTTCTGCAATCAACGCCTCAAATCGCTCCGTATTAAACGAATTTTTGAGATAATCAGTCAATTTTTGAAAAAGAAATCGGTTTCTGTAAGCTATAATTTATACTTATGTAAAAATTTTGTTTGTTAGTTTCATAATCAGCGCCTCAAAAATATTCCGTAAGTAAACAAATTTTGGGGAGAATCGGGGTCAAATTTTTCGGAAAAGAACCGGTTTTTTTCAAGTCAACATTTATTTTCAAAAATTTCCTTGGATGTTGAGTTCGTAATTAAAATCTAAAATAACCTTTCATTATTAATTTTCATTTAAAAAATGCCAATCTTTGGAAAAGAAACCGGTTTCGTTGCGGAAATTCTCGCTGTTATTTGCGCATTCAGCATCTCAAATTGGCACCCTTTACCATTTATCCAGAAAATCGTGGTAAATTTTTAAAAAAGAAACCGGTTCTTACATGACATGAAATCATTGGAGATAATTTCCAATGGTATTTTCATAATCAGTGAATTAAATGCATTCTATGCACTAATTTTCCTTGATCAAAAGACTTTTTAAGAAAAGGAACCGGTTTCTCCATACATACTTCAGATTATTTGCAGGTATCAGCACCCCAAAAAAGGGTTACCATATTTTTGAAGAGAAAAATTGTTCAAAAACATTTCAGGAAAAAAGAGACCATCCCCCTCTTCAAAATCATCTGCCCTGCAGAGGCGAAACTAAACTGTATAACATGTCTCTCACCAAATACAAATTTCATTTTATAAAAATTATCAAAGAAAACCTGATGAATTTTTGAAAAAAAACTGTCAAATTTCTAAAATAATCGATAATTTTTTGAAAAAATTGGAAAAATCATCAAAAAAGTCAAACGTTTGAATAAAAATTTAAATTTCTGAAAAAAAATTGGTCAAAATATTATGCAATTGAAAATATGCAGAATTTCGACTTGAATTTGATTATATTACGTACCACACTCAGTAGAAGCAAAATTGAGCAGAATTTAATTGAAATTTCTATTCAAAAAAATTACGTAAACAAATACTTTCAACTTGAAAATTCAGTTTTTTCAAAATATTTTCCCCGTGTAGCTCGAGCAGAGCTTTTCTTTTCATATTTTGAGATTTTTTTTTTCAAAAAATCATGTTTATTTATTCAGATTTATGTTCAGAATTTTTTTTTTTTAGTACCTAAATAAATTCGTGAACTTTATCTAAAAAAGTCCAATTTCTCCATTGATAAAATGTACATTTCTGATGTAAAACTTTCATTCCCTCCAACCATCGAATTTTTTCATTCTTTCTCTGCCAAAAATACAAATTTTTAAATAATTCAGAAATTACAATAAGTCGTTTAGCGAAGAGAAAGGGTTAGAATTCTAGAAATTATTTCAAAATTAGGTAAATTCAGTGCGAATCCAGACAAACCCTCAAGAAAATTCATCCAAATTCGAAACCCAAACCACATACATGATCTCTGTTGAAACCCTCACCTTGCAATTCTTCACGATCTTCAGCTCTTCGTTGATTCCAATCCCAGAATTCTTCACTGGCGCCGGCCACTATCACCTACGAAAAACATTCCAAACAATCCATCGTCAAAAGATTAAAATCAACCGGTGAAAAAATATCCATCTTATAAATTTCACTTTCCGTTACATAATTCCAATACATTTACTATACGTCTACATATGCAGGAGATATCTTAACACGACTATTTCGAATACTAATCGTAAAGCTGTTCGTTCGACGTTTTACAAGCAAGTTAGGTCTTAACAGTCAATTTTCACCGTCCCATTAACAATTTTTTTTCACCACCTCGTATTCGTGTTGAAATTACATCACGAGCTTTTAAATTCTCTCTGTAGGAAACAATAGTTACAGAGAAAATTCGGTGTAAAAGTGAACAGCTGCTATGGTGAAAGTGTCAACGTAGGTAACCTAAGGTTAATGGCGATTCTGTCATTACCCTCTTACAATATTTTTTCGAAAAACACTAAAAACTTTTACTTTATGGTTTGGAAATCCAAAATTTCACCGAACCAAAACACATGTTCAACATACTCGTAGGTACAGATCAGAAAGATTTTCAATGTTAAAGGACAATGACAATGACATTGTAGAAAATTTCCATTAAAGATTTATGAAGTGTAATTTAACCGTTAGGTACATTTTCATCGCTGTTGTAATCGTTATTTAATTAAAGAAGGCAGAAATCATGGTTAATGACAAATTACACTTCATATTTGATTTATACGATTGAAAAAGGAAGTACGAGTTAAGAACCCCTTAAGATCCGAACCCCTTTAAGGTTTAACGACCCAGAGGTTAATTTCTCGATTACACAATTCGTTAGCTGATCCAGATTACCCATGTGATTTTTTTTCTCCCTCGAGAGACAAAATATAAACATCGCCAAGGATGACGGAGCGTAGATCACTTTCACAATGTAACAAAGCAAGTACCTCTTTTCGACCTTACTTTCACTATCAACAGTCTTTATAGACTGGAGATTCTCGTAATGCAGTCGTAGGTACAACTCTGATTCCGCACACCGTCTCGATACAGCTTATCCTGCTGCTCGAACTCATCAGCTGATGATTTTCTCACCGCCATTAGATCTCGACTTACGTACGCCTACTTTGAATTTTTATTAACTTGTCTCCGCAGCGTTGGGTATTTTTAATTATACCACACTTTCATGGTTAATTACCTCGAGTGTAATCAATTCGAGCTTATTTAAAATGTGTTTTTAAGAGGAAAACAATAATGCGTTCGTATGTTAATCGGGTTACTTATACTTACTTATATTCTCGTAATTATCGCATTTTCTACACGCCTATCTCTCTCTTACTCGATGTACTTCTTGTAAACTGTAAATGCTTACAGAATGAAGAACAGACGAGTCATCAAAACTGTAATATTTCATCTTAGCACCTTGAACCGTTTGAATTTTTCAATTAGCATAATAAACCCAGGTATCTGTAATTTTCATAACCTATAACAATAGAAATACAGGGAAAGCAATATTAATATCGAGGTAAAAATACGAATTTTGAGAAAATTCTACGATTATCTGCACTGCCTACAATTCCTATGGAAGAAAAAGTGATAAAACTGGCAGATTAATTTACCTACGAATATAATTGTATTTTAATTACAGTTTTGAAAAATTTATCGTCGTTTGTTACTTCTTAGGATACGATTTGTTTAAAACTATGAACCGTGAAACGATTATTATCATTTTATGGCGAATCTAAACTTGGCTAAATGTACATATTTGTACGTAGGTATTCTACGACACCAACTCTCGAAAATGTCTAAGGATCTATAGATCAGCTGCACTATTATGCCAGATTGAGAAATGCGATAAATTAGAATTTTTAACCAAAATAATTGTCGAGAATGTATCTATGGGATGTGATAAGATTTTCATAGTCAGGATTTTTTTCCAGTCTTCTTCGGTGTAATCTGATTTTACACGCTGGATTTTCAGATCGGTTTATTAATGGTATTAAAATTTTACCTACAGAGAGTACAGCGAGTTGATACGTATAACCTTCGAATATGTCACGAGATAATCGAAAAAATAAATGGTATGAGGTATTATAGGTAATTCTTGGAGATTTCCCCCCTCTTTTTATTGCTCCGCTGTCATGTCACAGTTGGGTATTTGATCAGCCGCATGATGCGAACGGAGATAATTAACCAATTTTTCAAGCTGAGAGATTTAGTAACATAATGTGCTGCATTGTGATCTGATTGAATGCGGGGAATGGTCGAATTTCATGGGTTTCAGAGGCAAGCTATGTACAACTATGAAATGCCTGGATATAATAACGAATAACGATTAGTTATTTTGAAAAAAATAGCTATGATCGAATATAAATGAAAAATCAATCAATTAGGAAACAATAATTTCTGGTGAATCGAAGTGGTATTTATTTTTTGATTGAGTTGGTCAATCTATTCTTAAATGAAAAAAATCATTACCAGATGAAAAAAGCATAAAATGCAAAAAAAAATGTTCACATTATCATTTTATTTCAGAATTAAAATTTCTTCTTTCAACAAAATTATATGGAAAAAAATGAAAGCAAAAAATTTTCAGAGCGAGATATCAAAAAAAAGGCATGTGAAACACTTTTTTTTTCAAGAAAATTCTAATCAAGTAAAAATCGATAAGAAAAATGTTGAACGAAAAATTTTCAAGAAAAAATGACAAGTTAGATGCATTTTTTTGTTGGGGAAAACAATAAAATATGTTATACCTATAATACAGGGTGACCGAAAAGTAGTTCCCAAAAAAAATGCTTAGCAAAAATTCCCTAATTAACTTATCCAAAAAATTTCAACTCTGGCAGCATCCTTGGTCCATTACTATTCGAAAACAGGCCTCTTCAAAAATTCTCAATCATTTTTGAATTTTTTGTGAATAATAATTTGATTTTCGCTTACAATGCTATAGCTAAACCTAGTCGAACGAAATTTAAAAATTGCGTGGAATAAAATCTAGGAATTTCTGTGGATAGGTGACGAGTTCCTCAAATTCTTGAATTGAATCCTGTTAATCTGAAAACAGTGCATTCAATTTTGAAATAAGGAGGATTGCATTTCAGCGCTTCACAAATTGGAGTCAGGTGATTTAATTCAGCATTATTGAATTAATGCTCTGGTTTAAGGGAAAAATTGCGCAATATTGAATTTTTTCGGGTTATAAATTATACAGAGATTAGAAGACGATCTATATTAGTAGAATATGACCAAAAAAAATTACCCTATCAATAATAATTTTTTACCGAAATTTTAAATTTTTTGGGGGAAGTAATTTTTAGTCAGCCTGTAGTAAAAATTTAATTTCAAAAATGAAACTCAATCGAAAAATGATGAAAAGTAAGAGAACGTCGACGAAATTTATTTGTTCCAAAAATCCTGCGATTTTTCAGTTTTTCATACCCTTACTGTGCCACTAAAATAATAAATTACTAAATTTTTAAAATGAATTTCGACCCCTACCCCCATTTTTTCTCCAATTTAGCCTCTATCTTACCTACATAATTTCAGGGTTGCTTATGTTTAAATACTTAAGAAATTTAAATGAATTTTGTGCAAAAAACATGATACAAAAAATTTCTAAAAAATGTTGGTTGCAATTAAAAAATTCCACGAAACCAAAAAAAAAAAGTTTCAAATAGATACCTAGTAGAATTCTTCAATTTTAAAGACTTTTATAGGTAAAATTTTTAGCGATACTTCTGAATAAAGTTCCGAGAGAAAGGTTATAAAATTGATTTATTTTAAAAGCTTGGTGAAAGGCAAAGCTTTTACAATTAAAAGTATTATTTGTATTTAAATTTTCAGTTTGAAGAACGATGATTTTTCGGGGATCCTGCAATTGCGCCAACTGGCGCAACAACATGTATGTAGTTGCGCCAAAGAGATACCCGCAATTGCGCCACAGGATTCGATTCATAAGAACGATTTTCCCCGTCCTTCATAAAATATATTTTTTTTAAGTCACATTGCCTTTATTTGAGTCGTAAAATTATAAAATAACGTAATATGTAGTAAGTACGTACAATATACACTTTCATTTTCTATCAGTGAAATTTTACTGATTTAAGAGAAACTTCATAAAAGTTGTTTTTTTTCAAGTCCAAAAAATAGCACAAAAAATAATTTTGTTTTAATTACATGAATTGTGGGCCAACAATAATCTTTTTTTAAAAATGCGAGTCAGCAAATTGTTTTTTTAGAATATAAGTCCTTAAAAAATTTTAATTTTCATTCATCCAAATTTTTGCTCAAGTTTGGTGCTTGTCAATGTTTTTTTCACAAAAATATGTCTGGCATTTTTTGTTAAAATTATTATTTCTTTTTATTTAGAAATTTTTCGCGGTAGGTTTAATCAATTTTTTTTGAAAAGTCGGAAACATTGTAAATAAATTAGCACATTTTTGAAAAGTTGTCAAATTCAAACTTTTAAAAATAAGGATTACTACAAGATAGGTTAGGTACTTCGGTATGAATGAATACGTACGCATGCATACAGACATGTCTTTCATTCAAATCTATGATTATGAGTACTCAAAAACATGAAAAAACTCGTTTTTAAATTGAACGAACGGTGAACGATTCGTTCGTTTTGTACTCAAAAGTGATACTTTCATTTGGCGCAATTGCGGGTATGTGTTTCGAGACCAAAGGCGCAATTCCCTACATCTTTGGCGCAATTGCATGACACCCGATTTTTCCAGGCCTGCGCTGGGAGACAGGGAGTTTTCCTCCAGGGTCAGAGTTTTTTTGGGGGCTTGCAAGGGCTCACTACAGCTGGAAAAATTCTGTCTTCAGCATGCACGACGACCCTCGGACAAAAAATTTAGCTTAATTATGTCTTATGTCATATCAGACTAGACTTTTTTTTGCTCCTACATTTTTTTTCTCAGTAAAACTTCAGATAAAAATTGAAAATACTTCATTGTTTATCATGTCCTCTGATGATTTTTTTTTTTAAATATGTAGAAACAAATTAATTTCGTAATCATCAAACTTACCTAACGGCTAACTTATTGAATTTTTTCAATCAAATTTCGAAAAAAGAAAGGGGTGGAGGTGGCATTTTATTTAATAATTCAAAGTAAATGTATAATAATACATAGCTTTCGACATCTGTGGTTTTGAAAATTCTCGATACCTATCCCATATAAATATTCCAATCTACCCAACTTCGCTGTCAATTACATTTCGAAAAATTCAAACCAGTAACCTTATCCAACGCCATCACGAATCTCGCCATCAAAACCCAGAATAAAACAAACACCCTTCCCATCCCGTTATCCATCAAAAAAAGGAAACAAATATGCAACCCATACGACATTAAATTTCTCCAATTCCTCTCCCTTCCTGCTTATTTTCATAGGCGCACGCAAGGGGTGGGCTGGGAGGGCTCAAGCAACCCCCCCTCTTTTAAGCTCATCAAGGAGATTTTTTATGATGAAATGTTAAAATAGAAGTACATACTTTTTTTTTTTGCTTCTCAAGTATAATTTTTCCAAAAGTTTTCGTCACATTTCTTGCATGAACAATTAAACATATTAGGTACTCTCTAAATTTATATCAGTAAATTTCGGTGAAATTTACATCTTTTTTTAATCTCGATCAATTTCCAATTTGTTAGACAAAATCAGTAATTATTTTTGACTCAAAGATGATTTCACTGATTAAAAAAAGCAGAATTTCATTAAATTTTACGAGGGATGAAAAATTAGCTAAAAGTTTAAAGCGAAAAGCGTAAAGTCGACTAAATTTATGTGATGAACCGAAAACCGAAAATTCAAAAGTTTTAAAAACAGCAAGCTAAAAGCAAGGTAGCCGAAAGCTTTTTCCAACAGATTTATTTTTTAGCTTTTTACTTGAACATTTGAAACCGAAATCAACAATTTTTCAACCAGAAAAATTTTTTCTCGATTCTCAGAATATTTTGAACTATTAATTAATTTTTCTCCAGATATTTTTTAATTCTGAAAATTTTCCTCAAAATATTTTCCACCTCTAAAACTTTTATCAGCTCTGAAATTTCTTCCTCCAATTTTTTTTCAGGTCTAAAAATTTTTCAACTCTGGTATATTTCCAAAAATACGTATTTTTCAACTCGATCTAGAATTTTTTCTCAATTTTCAAACTTTTCTCAAACTTTTTTGCTCTCGAAATTTTTTCTCAAAATTTCAATTTTTTGCAGCTCTTGAATTTTTTTCAAAATTTGAATTTTTTCAGCTCAAAAGGCTTTGGTGCAATAAGGGGATCATTTGGCCTCAGGTGGAACTGATCAAATGCGCAGAACTCGCCTAATCGTATAATTTGTGTCGCAAAAAGTGTTCGATTTTGAGAAAAAAGAGGTAAAATTGCGATTTGCGAATTTCGGTCGATTTTATCAAAAATCTGCTGTTTTTTACCACCAAAATTCAACAAACAGGAAAGTATTTCACTTCCCATCTGGAAACCAATACCAAATTCGACTACAAACTGGTTTCAAACCCTAAGTAACTCATCAACAATACTCGTCTCAAGATGAAAAAATTGCAATTCTACTTTTTTTTTTCTAAAAATCGGCCACTTTTTGGGAGATAAATTGTGCGATTAGGCAAGTTCTACGCTTTTGATCGGAAAACTAATGTCTAAAAATGGTTTCGTACCAAGATTGGTTCGAAGTATAGGTATTAGATTGAGAAGATGGGAAATAGCGAATTCGAGTCGATTTTAGCAAAAATTGGGCGTTTTACGTTACATTAATTTCACGATTGAGAGAATTTTCTACTTCCAATCGGGAAACTTATCACAAATTCGTGTTTAGGAGGTTCGAATTACGTCTAAAAATGGTTTCATACCAGGATTGGTTCGAGGTATTTGGTTGAGAAGATGGAAAATTGCGAATTCGAGTCGATTTTAGCGAAAATTGGCTGTTTTTCACTACCAAAAAGCGACGATCAAGAAGCAACATATATTTCACTTCCTATGAGGAAACCAATAACAAATTCGAATCCAGAAGGTTCGAATTATATAAAAAACTGGTTTCAAACCTTACTTGAACCACATCGCACTTGTCTCAAGATAAAAAAATCGCAATTTTACCTCTTTTTCCTCAAAATTGGCCTATTTTCGCGACACAAATCATACGAATGTGCGAATTCTACGCTTCAGATCGGAAAACTAACCGCAGATTCGAGTTCCGAAGGGTCGAATTATTTGAAAATGACACCAAATTTACCCCAACCCCTTCATGTGAAAAATAGGGGTGAAATCCCCCCTAAAACTCCCCCTCCCACCGCTCTTAAGGGAAATTTTTGACCTCTCCACTTCTCGAAAATTTTCTTTTGGGTAATACTTACTGAAATAAAAACCACATTTCAACCTGTGTTCAAAAAGTGCAGTATGCCCCCGTTTTTTCAGACAAACCGCAGGGACTACATGGATGTAAGTACATATGATAATTTTTTGAATTCCCCCCTCCTCCCATATTTACCTCATTTTTGAGGGGGTTGGAAATTAAAAAAAATATATTTAATTTTGGGGGTGCCCTCGCTGAATTTTTTTTCACAATTTTGTCACATCCAACCTAAAAGTTTTTCTAAGTTCCTTTAGGGGTGGCAACATGCTGAAAAAAAGGTTATTTTACGGCTTTTCATCCATGAATTTTACTGATTCAGAATTAGAGAGAGGTGCCTGTATTTCATTGTTTGCTCCAAAAATTTCGTAATTTTTCTTAGCTCAAATCGGTACATATGTAATGTACATCATCTGCCTATTGAAATAGTATCACAACAAGGGAGAAAAAAAGAATTTTTAACGAGTGTGAGGTTTGTGGCACGAGCGAAGCGAGGGCAACAATTCACACAAGTCAAAAATTGTTTTTTCTTCGAGTTTTGAACGATATTTTTCCTTATTGTGGGAGAAAAACGCGAATTTGAGCACTCGAGTGATTCGCGAGAGGAGTAAAATAGTGTTTTACTCCCTATATAATGAAAATATCTTTATTACGTCACTGAAATAACAGATTACTCAATTTTTTCACCAATTTAGCCCCTTCCTTACATAATTTCTGGGTATTCTCATTTTCAACCACACCACCGTACTAATCACAATTTTACTTTTTTCTCTGCCCTTAGATATGTCCGTGGAGCAAGCATATTATGGATATTCTTAACCTTCACGACGGCAGGATGTAGGGCGAAGGATCTAGACGATCAAACGATACAACCTCCGAACGAATCGTGGAAAGAGGAAAAACCTACCGCTAGCGTTAGCGAACCCAGTGATATTATACTAAGGAATTATACGCATAGTAAAATTAAAGATAACGATATAGCATTTATGAATAAACCGAGTAAATTCGACGAACATGTCGAAGACGACCAGTACGTCGATAACCCTTTACTTCTGCTGGGCCTATCCAACAGCACTCAGCCTTTAACAAATGTTACCATTAAAGATTCAACGTCTTCGACGTTGTCGCAGCTTCAGAGTGCCAATGGAACGTTAATCGTGACTCCTCAACGCAATTACACCTGTACTCAGGCGAACGAGACGAGTACGCGTAATTCGACCGCGACCGGATGCGTATCTGCGGCGGTGAAAAATCTCACCTACACCGAGACTCATTTAAAATTAATCGATGTAGATAGTTCGAACGAGAATCTCCACAGTGCCTTAGTACGAAAACGTAATTCCGCCGATATATCTGGTTCGAGGAGCAACGATTCGGCGGAGCTTCCTAATAACGATTTATTTATAAAAGCCGGCTCCAGACCGGCCAATATTTATTATAAAAATAATATTTATGGTAAATTTTATGATTATAAGAATGCCACTAGAAACTTTCCGTCGTCGTTGTCGCATCTTAGCTCTATACGCAAAGATAACAATAAAACCAGTACGATACCGTGGACTGGACCGTACCTGGATTCCAAGTCTTCCTCGTATCCGCGATACCATCCGGTAAATTATTCCAGTAACCGAGCGGTACCGAAATTCTACCATAAATCGTACTTCAACGACGCCAATAATTTATTCTCGTTTAAATTAAAAAAAGAGACTGAAGATTATAGAATGCTAGAGAAAAGAATACGTCGCCGGAACAGCCGGGTACGTAGATCGTTGAACATGTACTCGTTGCCATTTAACGAAGTCATATATCGACGACCCTATCGTCGATATCGGTTACGTAATAACGACCGTATGGATATCTGGGATCACATATCCGACCACAACAGACGCTACGTTCGCTTTCCACTGCCAGCCGACGCTAGCCCGTTCCGACCTAGTCGCCCGTTAAACGCGGTAGGAGCTCCGCCACCTCCGCCACCGCCACCAGCGGCCATAAACTGGGCACAGCCGCAACTACCTCAATATGCAGCTTACCATCAATCGTTGCCACCGGTTCCGTCGATGGGGCCGAGGAGTCCGAGATTGGTGTTCAGAGATCCCATCGAACCGGGTACTTTGCAAGCTCCCTTTAGTCCCAATGGGCTGCAGGATTTGACCGCTCCTGAAGATAATAAAGGTAAAAATGAGTATTTTTTGGTAACGTAGGTGTACCTATATCATATATTTATTTCGCCAGCATACAAACACCACTTTATACGATAGATATCGTCTGCTGATGCTGTACTCATACATTTTTTTTCCCTTTCTATACATACATTTTATCTATTTATACTAATTCGCTGGATATTCTATTAATTTTGCCCGTCTGTGAGCATAATTCGATGAGGTTTTCGTCCATAGATTCATATTTCATAATATCAACTCGTAGATAAATCAGAACATTCGCATGGTTTGTTTTTCCATTTTTTTTTAATAACCCGAGATTAGCTTATGAGAAGGGAGAGGATCAAACATTTATGCAATTTTTTCTGATTTTATCCATTCAGAGTAGATTTTTTTCATTTATTTTGCCTCAAAGCGAAAATTTTCCAAAAAATATACCAAATATCAAAAATTTTTATGATTAGAGACGCAATTTTGCTATTATTTGAGGAGAAAGGAAACAAGCTGCTTTCGCTACCCCCTTCTCTCCCCGTTCCATCCAATTCTGCATTATTTTTCATTTTTTTTTTTCAATGAGAGGATATACCCAGATAGTGGTTTGTAACTGGTTCCAGAAAAAATGATCAAAAACCTTATAAAAAACGGGGTTTGTCAATTTTCAAAATTTTCAGGTAACCAAATAACTGCAAATTAATTTTCGTTGAATTTAATCTTACAGAGGTGTCCACAATATTTCAGAAATGATTTTCCCTGACTTTTCTAGGTTTCCCAGATCAATTTTTTTTTTGAAGTTTTCCAGACCTTTTAAATGGTTATGGGCCGTTTTCCGAAGCCGAAATCCCGAACGGACATTTTCCCGAATTAGATTTTTCACGAAAAAAAAATTCACGAATCTGTTTTCCCGAATACCGAAATCCCGAATCCTTTGTTTCCCGAATAAAAAAAAATCAATGTACTATTAAATAAAGTTTATTTTAGTTTTGCTAAAAACTACCGAAATCGTCGGTAGTTTTTTTGGCCTTCAGTAGTCGAAAACTACCAGTTTTTTCCAAAAACTACCGGTAATTTCACTTTGTTGCAATAAATCAAAAAAATAGTAAAAAAGTTGATAATTTGTAAAAAAAATCAATGAAAATCAAGTACAACATAGTACCTACAAATACAAGAAAACACATTCAAAAAATCAGTTTTCTTCAAGGTGTCATCAATTTTGACCAACTTTTTGAAAAAAGTTTAATTTACGAAATTTTATGCCATTTTTGAGTGGTTTTAGCGTTTTACCCCCTGAAAAACTACCGAAAACCTCCGGAGGATGAAAAAAAACTACTGTTCCACCACTATGCAATATAGGCATTCCATAGAAATGATAAAAAAGTAATTCGTGAAATTCTATATTCGGAATTTTTACATTCGGGAAATTCTTTATTCGGGATTTTTGCATTCGGGAAAAAGGTAATTCGAGAATTGTATTCGGGATTTTGGTATTCGGGAAAGCGGATTCGTGAAAATTTTTTTCGTGAAAAATCTTATTCGAGAAAATGTCCGTTCGGGATTTCGGCTTCGGGAAAATGACCGTGAACCCTTTTAAATGCCTATATTCGTGAAATATTGAGGAGAGGGTAATTTTTCACATGATGTTGATGGATTTTTTTTGAAAAATCATTATTTCTTACAAGATTTTTAGATGCTCCTTTTCCGGCTACAAAAACAACTCGAATTCAATTCTGAAAATTTCTGACACCACCCCCCCCCCCCCTGCACAAAAACTTGAGAACTTTAATTTAGATTTTATTTACTACGAAAAAAATTTCAAATAAAAAGGAAAGACTCTATTTTAAAGAAAAATTATACAGAAAAACGAAACAAATTATGTTTGGATGGGATGAAAATTCAGATTTTTCCGCGCTGAAAATTTATAAAATCTTTTCATAATTCGTTCCTCCCCCCCCCCAAAAAAAAAAATCATGTGCCTAAAATTTTTAAATTCCACGCAAGCCCCTCTAATCTTTTTGGCTTTCCCCAGTAAATATAAAATTTATGAGGGGGTAAGTTATCAATCATTTTTTTGAGACGTATGAATATGTTGAGCTCGAGCGAAGCAAAGACGAAAATCTTGCAAAAAAAATTTCAAAAGATGAAAATTTATCACTTTTCCCTCATTGAGGTTTTCCAAAACGTTGCTAATAATTTTTGTGTAGTGGGGGGGCAGATTTTGAGAAAAAATAGGGTTGGGGGGTCAAAATTCAATTTAAAAATGAAGTGACCTGTTATTTCAGAGGGGCTGAAGTGGTTCGGGTATTTTCAGTAATTAAATTAGATATAGGTACCTACAGATTTAAGCGAAGAAGATTTGAAAGACGGCGACATTTAATGATTTTTTTTTAGTCAAAATTATCATTGACTGAGAAATTATAGTAATTTTTGACCGAAAAATCAGGGAAAATCACCAGTTTTCAATGAAAATAATTTTACTGATAAAAAAATACAGAATTTTTGCAAATTCAACTGATTCAAATTTAAAGAATGGTTTAGGTACCTATTTAAAAAGTAGTCACCAAAATACTGCCCGAGCGAAGCGAGGGCGAAAATTAAAAAAATAATCATACTCTTCTTTGACATTTTTATGATAAAAAATCTCCTTGTCGGAGATAAGGGGGAGGGGGGCTCGAGCCCCCTGAGCCTCCCTTGGGTCGCCTCTGTTTCTCTTCCAGTCCTATCGATCCCAAAATCATTTCAAGAAAACAGATTTAAATACATATCAAATAAAATGTAAGATTTTGTTTTCGGTAGTTTTAAAACAGTTTCAATTTTGCAGATATAAAGTACTTATTTTTCATTCAGAATTTTCCTTCAGGCTTTTCAATGTCGATAAAAAATTATGAATCATCCCGGCGCCGCGTACAAAAAGAGCTGACAAATTCTTCTCCTTTCTGCTGAAAATTTCTGCTCTTTTTTGCTCTTTTTTCTGCTCTTCTCTGCTTTTCTCTGCTCTTTTCTGCTCCTTTCTGCTCCTTTCTAGGGTCAAAAAGGGTCGTTTAACGCGCAACGGGGGGGGGTGTCAAAAAGGGTCGTTCAACGCTCAACGGGGGTCCAAAGGAACAGACAGTGAGAATTTCTGTTCTTTTCTGTCCATTTTTCTGCGCTTTTCTGCTCTTTTTGCACGCCGGGATTCTCATAACAACTGCGAAAAAATTGTCGAGATTCCTCCACTTTTTAAAGAGTTTACTGAAAGGGCTGAGAATTTCAAAAAAAAAAACATCACTTCTCATAAGTATAAAGATGATCAGTCAGCATATCAACTCTTGACACTCAATTTGACCACCTCAGCCCCTTGTGCCTTCAAATTTGAGTATTTTTTTTTTTTAAATGCGTTCCAGAGTAAAAATGATGAAATCTTCCTGTCTTCAGATTTTTTTAAGCTCTATTTTCAACTTATCACATTATCTGACATTAAATCTGATAGGTATTCAGCTACTTTCTTGATAGATAAAAGTTTCATGTTTCAGCCATTTTTTGGCGATGAAACGAATTTTTGAAGAAGAACCACCTGGCAAAAAAATTAAAAGCTTTCAAAAAGCTCTCATCTACAAACTTGTACCTACTTTATTTAATGTTGAAAATATCGCCATTTCAAGGTTTCTGTCAATTTTCCCCTCTCCTCTCAATTTGAACACTCGACAATTTTTGAAAATCTTGACAAAAATTAGAGAGCATGGGGTTCTGGGCACTGGGCAGTCAAATCGAAAAATTAGGACGAAAATCATAACATAACAAATGCTTATCACGAGTTTTTTTTTGGAGGAAAGAATGATTTCGTTTCCTAGATTGACCTCTCATAAACGGACGAGGAAAATCTTGGTATATTTTTCACAACGAGAATGATTCATGAAAAATTTAAAACCGACATTAGAAAACTTGAAAACAATAAAAATGAAAAAAAAATGAAAAGAGATGATAAATAAAAAATCAAAAGTATTCAGTCACTTAGAAATACTCTCATCGTCATCACGACTGCGACTCCATGGCACCACTAAATTACAATTTTAGAATTTAAAATTTATTACAATAAGCTCCAGGAATGAGATAATTTGGTTAAAATATTATCAAAAATCAAAAACCGTCAAAAAATGTTGAAAATTTTGTTTTATCAGATTTAGAACTTCAGAAGTAAGAAGGTATGAGGATAAGAACTAAAATGACCTGAGTAGTTGGGAAAGAAGCAAAATTGGTCAACCAGAGTGGAAGGAAATGAAAATTGAAAATTTTTAAAGTAATATCGTGGAAATTTTCGAGTTACTTATTCAATTGAAATTTCCAATGTTTCTTAAATTTTTCAACTTACAATAGAAAAATGGTCCAAATTTCTAAAAAAAAAATACTCTCAAATTTTCCAATTCGGACGTTATTTTTCTGACTAAACAGCGAAATTTTATCATGAAAATGGAGCCAGGAGGTAAATTTTTGAGAAATTCGTAGGTATAGGGTAAAAACCAATCAACTTTTTAGACCCCTGTTACTTCCTCCTCTCTTTTATGAACGATCGACCTCGAAGAATTTAATTTCGGAGAAAACTGTTGAATTTCCGGAATCAGGTGTCATTTGTTTTCTGAGAGGCTTTTTGGGACGCATTTTGTATTCGAATTCGAATAGTTTGTAACACTAGAATTGCAAAAAAAATAATAGATCAGATAATAATGAACAGCTTTTATTATTTCTCAAAATTTCCAGGGGGGGGGGGGGGGTCCAAAACTCACTAATTATTTTCGAATACCATTTTATCATCTTTCAAATTTAAAAATAAAATGAAAATTTCGTGTGTATTTGACCAAATTACAGGTTTTTAATTCGAATTTTTTTATTAAGTACTTCACACAAAATGCCTTCCACACATTTTCAATGATAATTTTTTCATCAAATTACCTATTTTTGTAGTTCCCTTTCACAATCTAAAGTTTGATAAAATGTCTTTAGACAGCAGCTATGCCAATTGACAATAAAAATTCCTGCAAATCCATACCATATCAGTTTATCAAAAGCATAAAAAATTCATAAAACCATCATCACCCATACAAATAAATATCTACAGGCTTAGACACACCTTCATAGCTCGCTTCTTTTTATCGATTACTACTCGTACATTGGAATATCTTATGCTTCATATAAACTCCAATTTATCATACAAACCAGCTTTAAAACTCATAAAAGATATCATAAATTGACATCGCCATGCTCATCGCGTTCACACAAAAAAATACCTTCTTTTCTTCTAATGCATTACCATCTTCAGCAATGTACAGCATAAACTCCTAATCGCTTAAGTATCGCTTACGAGTATGAAATTTTTCATCTACCTATGAGCTTAACTCAGCCACCAAAACTAAATTCATACCCGATGCCTCATTTTAGAGTATGGTCTGTGGTCTAACAGAGAAAGCTATAAGGCAGTATGCGATTTCGATTTCTATACGTTACAATACCATTACCATACCACGTACTTACTCGTACTACACGAACCTTTTTTTTCTCTATAAAACACGTAACGGATACTGTACTTACTTTAAAAAAGTATTTCAATGTCTGTATACGACCTTCATACATAGACTAAAATGTTTTATTGTTGTAAAGCCGCAACCACAAACAGTGTAAAATAAATGGACCAGAAGTGCACTTTTAACCTACTTTAACCAAGACGTGAATCTTTTCCAATTTAAATGCGTCCTTGGAACATTTCCATCGAATGTTGTTCTTTGAAGGATGTATCGACTGGAAACTCAACGTTCGATATCGTTTATTGCGGTTTTATATTCACGTATGTGTATTAAACGCAATTAGAGCGCCGGAGATTTGGAGTTTTGGTCGATACGACGTTGTGTTGTACCTACTTATCTAAATACGTTGGTGTAAAATCGAGCTAAAAATGGAACTTACGTGCTGTTTGAAAAGAAACCTTCGGTTGTTCAACTTCCATCAATGCCGCGGATGAAAGGAATTTAATTATTTGTAACTTCGAGTAATTAATTTAAAATCCCAATTAACAATTTTCACTTTTCAACGTTGTTCCTGGTGATGGAAACGACAACGACGAATGTATCTCAAAAGTGAATCTGAAATGAAAACAATTGCGATCAGCGATCGGTCGTTTGACGACAATTTGCTGAAAATTCGAATTAGTGATTTAGGAATAAAGAAGAATTAATAATTAATTAAGTACGAAGATGAATCCAAACGGATGCATTTACTTTTACCTTATAATACTTATACGTATGGTACTGGAATATGACACATTAAACTTAAACTTATCAATTACACAGGTCGAGATTTTTAAACTTTTGAAATGCTGCGTTTACGGTTTGAAGGGTGATTTTAATAGTATTTTTTGCGCTGATCAAGAAAAAATTCCATCACCCAAGGATTTTTCACAATTTGAATTTTTCGTTCAACATTTTTTATACTTTTTTTTATAACTTTTGACACTTCAAGTCAATTTTTTGAGAAAAGAAAGGGTTCTACGAAAAAAATGAATAAAACATAGATTGTAGAGCGTCAAATTTCCTATCTGTAGAGTCCAATTAGTTTTTTCTTAGGAGGCTTGAATTTAAAAATATTTCAGCTCTAAGTTCAAAGTTCAACATTTTTTTTAAAATTGAAAATATCTCAAAAACTAAGCCTCCTAAGAAGAAACTAATCAAACTATACAAAAAAGAAATTTGACACTCTACAATTCATGTTCTATTCATTTTTTTCGTAGAATCCTTTCTTTCGCCAGAAAATCGACTTTAAGGGTCAAAAGTTACATAGAAGAATGTAAAACAAATTTTCAACAAAAAATCTTCCAATTAGGTATAAAAAATCCTGGCGTAATCGAGAAAACCTGTAATCATTATTCGAATTCGGCACTAAAAAAAGATTAGAATCACCTACCAGTGAAACTTGAGTGATGGAGGAATTTTAAAATCAGCGCTACATTTTATACTTACTGAAAACAGTGGTTAAAACAAGAAAAAAAATGTTGTTTTAAATTTAATAGATAGTTATTATTCTGTATTATTTTTCACGCTGATCACGAGAAAAATTGTAAAAAAATTCCATGACGTCAGGATTTTTCATAATAGAAAGATGTTTCGTGGATATTTTGTTTTACACTTTTTAATGTAATTTTTGACCCTTAAAGTTAATTTTCTGGGGAAAGAAAGGGTTCTACGAAAAAAATGAACAGAACAAAAATTGTAGAGCGTCAAATTTCCTTTTAGCAAAGTTCGATTAGTTTTTTCTTGGGAGGCTAAGGTTTTGAGATATTTTCAATTTAAAAAAAAAGTTGAACTTTGAACTTTGAGCTGAAATATTTTGAAATCTAAACCTCCTAAGAAGAAACTAATTGGAGTCCAAAGATAGGAAATTTGACGCTCTACAACTTATGTTTTATACATTTTTTTCGTAGAACCCTTCCTTTTCTCAGAAAATCGACTTAAAGTGTCAAAAGTCATCAAAAAAAGTAGAAAAATTGTTAAATAAAAAATTCGAATTGTGAAAAATCCTTGGGTGGTGGAATTTTTTCACTATTTTTCTCGTGATCAGCGCGAAAAATAATATCAAAATCATCCATCAAACCTCAAACAGCATTTTCCATGTCGACCTGTGTTATCAACTTACTGCAAACATTTTTCAATTGTAAGAGAAAAAGGCAGTGGCGTCGCTAGAATGGAAAATTGGGGAGGCACAAAAGGAGCCATGTGTTAGACAACTTTTTTTGCTTTTTCAGAGTGGAAAAGGAGGGCTGATTTTTTTCGAAGGATATCTTCTAGTTATTACTTTATCACTTATAGATACTTAGGTACTTTTTTTTGAAGTAAGACCCATGAAGGCTAAGAGTAAGAGCTACGAAATAATGGCCATTGCTTGACTTTGGCAGGGCATCTCCAGCTGCCGAAAGCCGAAGGAAGAAAAACAATCTATGGCAAATGGCAAATGGTGGAGAAAATGCGATTATGATGGACGAGGCTGTCATATTTTCATATTACGGCAATTTTTTACTATTTGACCACTCCACACTTCTTTTTCTACTCTAAATTGTATTGTCATCAAGAACGAGTGACTAACTGATTGAACTGACAATCGTCACAAAATTTCAACTTGATTGGCGAAAGATTTTTCGAATTTTACACCATTTTACAAAAACAAAAAAGTGACGAAAATTATTGACCAACTAACATCACGAACCATGAAAAAAAAACTGAACAAAAAACAAAATACGAGTAGAAAACCGAAAGAAAAGCTTTGACAAGGTAAGATAGATGAATCGAGATAAGTTTTAATCACGTTGTTTTTTTTCAAAAATCGATATGGTACAGTAAAAAATAATTTTTGACCATAAAATGAAATCTTCGCCACAACCTATTCGAATTGTGATGAACTCTTAACAGAAAATTGTATGAAAAGACCTCAAAAAGACGTGGTAAAAATTTGAGGTTTTCTGTAAATAGGTAGGTAGCTAGGTACTTAGTTATATCCCCCCTTCCAAGGCAAAAAGTTAAAATTTCAAAAATTTCAAAAATTTTAAATTATTTTTAAAAAAAATTGATTTTAAATTTTTTTTGTTGATACCTAAGTATATTGTATCATCACTGAAGAGTTAGAAAAATCAGTTTTTTTGGGAATGTTTAAATCATTTTATTTTTGGAAATATTTCGGAACTGAAAAAATAAATAGTTCTTTAGCTGGTATGAATGATTTAGGTGTTGGGGGGTGGGGGGATATTCATTCAACACGGACATAAGACACCGACGATTCGTCTTAACAGAATTTTCTTTTTTTAGGAGCTCTGAAATTTTTTTGAATATATTATTATCTTGGACGTACTTACCTAATTTTATTTGAAGTTCAAAATTTTTAAACGCAGAGCTTTCGCTGTAAAAAGGAGAAGGGGAAGAATGAACATGCTCTAAAAACCTCAAATTTTCAATACGTCATTTTGAGATAATTTCGCAACAATTTCTTTGCTAAGGTTCATGAAAATTCGAGAAAAGTTGTAAAACAACCACCCTATAATTCTCACTTCCTCTCCAAAGAAATCCAGGCAGGCATGACTGTGAAAAAAAGGACATATTTTTTACATTTTGTGTCTTATCTCAGACGTTTTTCACTCAATTGAAGTAAAATTTGAAGAGTAGCAAAGAATTTGAATAAAAGCAATAAAAAAGTGAATTTTGAGATTCTGAGTAAAATGATCGTTCGACGTTGATGGGTTAATTTTATTTTTTCTCATCAATTTTGGTAAAAATGAGATTAAAAAGCACTTTTGCAGGGGGCTTTTTGTGAGCGATTTCTTAAAAACAATTCGGAAAAATTCAGATAGAAACAGAATATCTATGTTGAAAAATATGTGATTTTTTTTGAACTTTCACGTAGGTACATTCATTGCATTTTTACAGGCTTTGAAGTTTTCAAAACCTGTTCTAAGGACATTCTTAAGGTAAAAAAATCGAGAAAAATTCGTGATTGTTCAAATACAAAATCTACTATTCACAAAATTTCGTTTCAATTTTAATACTAAATTCAATTTTTTTCCACTCAAAGTCTAAATTTTTTCTCGAAATTAAGTTGGTACATCCAATTTTAAAATTTTTCCAACACTGGGATTTTAAAAAATTTAATTTTTCTCAACATTTTTCCAGCTTGAATTTTTACAATTTTTTCCAATTTCATATTTTCGGCAGGCATTTTATCATTTTCTTCTAATTTTTCATAGCGTTGGAAGAAATTTTGAAAAACACAAAGTTGAAAATTGTTTTGGAAAATTTCAAGTCGAAAAAAATTTAAAGAAATTTTCAATCAGAAAAATTTTCAAGTTGAAAAAAATTTGAGGAAAACTTTTAAAATTATTGGCCAAATTTTCAAGTTGGAAGAAATTTCAAAAAATATGAAGTTAAAAAAAAAAATTTGAAGAAATCAACGTTGGAAAAATGTTTAATGCTAAATTTTTTTCTATTTTTTTCAACTGTAAAATATTTTTGAATTTAAATTTTTTCACTTCAAATTATTTAAAATTTCGTTTAATTTTAAAAAATTTCGATTTCAATTTTTTTTCAAGTTTCAACTTTGTGTTTTTCTTTTCAACTGAATAGGAAGAAATTTTTAAAAATATGAAATTGACAAAAAAAAACTTAAAAACTGAAAACATTTTGAAAAAATTTGAATTTTTTAAAATTTTACAGTTGGAAAATGTTTTGAATTAGATACAATTTTTAAAAAAAATATGAATTAAAGAAATTGAAAAAATTTAGAGTGAAAAAATTTGAACTTGGAATTTTGTACACAGATCGTCGAAATCCCATTTTTGGCACAAATAATTAGGACCTAGTAAAATGTCTCAGACGGCATGATGTCACAAAGTGTAAAAATTCAATTTTCAAGGTTACCCTCCTGGATCAGGAGAGGCATAAGAATGCCATTTAGAGATCAAATGTTATCTTTCCTTGTACCCCACCGATTTTGGAAAAAAGTGACAAAGGCTTTTCAATCCAGTTTACTTATCTTACCCACCTGCCATTTCTTTCTTTTTTTCGTTCGAAAACCCAAAACGGGAACCTTAACAATGTAGGTATAAGTATCCAACAAGTTTCATTTCCTTCTCACCTATTTGACCAGTATTTAAAATTTGACGTGAAAATTTTAGAGAAATATTGATCTTTGTCAACTTTTGAGACTTATTCTCTCATTAAAGTCCTTATATTGTAGAATTAATTGTACCATATCAAAAAAATGCCAACAATTTTCAAAGTACAAATTGTACATACAAAAAGATATTCAATTGCATCGGGCGTGTAAAGTATAAACTCTTGCATCTTTCTATCCAGCTTCTATTTATTTAAAAAAACTACTCAACTCAGCGTTGTAAATAATACAAATTTAAAAACTCGAACCTCCATCAGCACCCGATCTCCTCCGCCTGAAAATCTCGATCCCCTCGAAACCGCTATCGCTTCAACCTTAAAAGCACTAAAATTCTACACGTTCACACCTCTTAAGTACAGCCTCCAGCCTGAACTCGCTTCGAAAGCCCTCCGTAGCCTTCTTGCCTTCTTCGTAGCGTCTGCGTGTAAAGCAATTGAGTAACCTACAATGACTGAGATTCTTTGCACCGGTGTTCACAGATGACTGGCCTGGGCCTGAAGCAGATGAAGGAAATGACAATAGGTTATGCCCGACAGGGAGCTGTGAGTTCTTCCTAACATGTTGGATGTCATCTGGTTTGATAGAAGGCGCTTGTGGGGGTGGGTTTCTGTACGCTTGTTGTCTACGCAACAGTGGTAAGGCCACCGATCGAGGTGCCAGCTCTATCACAACAAATGATATTCAGCTTCCAAGTAACTATGGTCCAGTCATTAATGACCCTAGTAAGTCATTACAAATAACTCCATACAAACTAAAAGCTAATTCCGCGTTAAAGGTGTTATGGGTTCTTTAATATGCACCGCTTTTCTTATATTCTTATTTCATTTGCATGTCTATAAGAGCATGAGTCTTGTATACCAGCACCATTTTTTCTCTTCGTAAAAAAATCTTCGGTGAAAGTGATTTTTTTTTTGGTAGAATGTTGCAGAATTTATTATAAACACGAGTACCACCGATCGACGAATCGATTCTAAATATAATTATGGTTACAGGATGCGGCGTTTCTGTAGCAAAACAGCAATCAGCTCAGAGGAGGATTGTTGGAGGCGATGAAGCTGGTTTTGGAAGTTTCCCGTGGCAGGTTATTATCTAAGATTATATTCTTACCGATTAAATTAGAGATGCGGATGAGTCTCGTTACGTGGGTTTTGTATGTCGTGTTTCCAATATAAGAAGCCATTTTGCGAGGGATTATAATACCAGGAAGTTTATTCGATTAGTCGTCTTAGATTTCAAAATTTTCACCACACATCGCCATTCGTTGAGATTTGTTCATCGGCAATCTGAAATAAGAAATTTTTTACCCATAAAAATATTGATGTTGGAAAAAAAATTCCACGAGTAATACAGCTTGACACAGAAATCTTGTCCACGAGAAACTCTCCTCAATACCTCAGAACTGAAAAAAGATACCAAGACAGTTCAAATGGCAATGTGTTCATGGCAAGGAGAACATTGAAAATTGATAATCAAACTTCCACTTCTACCTATACAGGGTGTTCCATGAATCGTCTGCCAAACATATTTTTTTGGATATAACCGGGTACCACTAAAAAAAACCTTGAGATGAACATGTTGCCTATCTTAAGAATTTAAGGGGCAAATGCTGCTTCTAAAAAAATAAAAAAAATTTTGACCATGGGAATGGATAGTATTTTGAAAACTGAACAAATTTTCACTATATGACTTTTTGCCTAACTCAAAAATTGAAGGGGCTACAAAATTTTTTTTTCAAAAACAATTTTAAAAAAATCAACTAATCAAGGGAATGGATAGTACGTTGAAAACTGAAGAAATTTTGTTCTGTGCACTTTATGCCTAACGTCGAAAATGAAGGGGCTACGGTTCGCGCAAAATACGTGGGCTTCAAAATTTTTTCGAATTTTCCCAATTTTAAATGACCCTTGGCCCTTGGCCCCTTCATTTTTGATGTTAGGCAAAAAGTGTACAGAACAAAATTTTTTCTGTTTTCAACGAACTATCCATTCCCTTAATTAGTTTATCAGAAAAAAAAATTGAAAAAAAATTTTTGTAGCCCCTTCAATTTTTAAGTTAGGCAACAAGTCATACAGTGAAAATTTGTTCAGTTTTTAAAGTACTATCCATTCCCATGGTTAAAAAAAATGTTTGCCGTAATTTTTTTAGAAGTAGCATTTGCCCCTTAAATCTTCAAGTTATGCAACGTGTTCATCTCAAGTTTTTTTTTTTAGTGGTACCCGGTTATATCCAAAAAAATATGTTTGGCAGATGATTCATGGAACACCCTGTATAACCGGGTACCACTAAAAAAAATTTGATATGAACATGTTGCCTATTTTGAAAATTGAAGAGGCAAATGCTGCTTCTAAAAAAAATTACGTTGAAATTTTTTTCAAGCATGGGAATGGATAGTACTTTGAAAAATGAACAAATTTTCACTCTATGACTTTTTGCCTATCTTCAAAATTGAAGGGACTACAGAAAAAAATTGTCCGAAAAAATCTTCAAAAATGAACTTCTCAAGGGAATGGATAGTAGCCCCTTCATTTTCGATGTTGGGCAAAAAGTCTGTAGAACAAATTTTTTTCAGTTTGTAACGTACCATCCATTCCCTTGATTAGTTTATTTTTGAAGATTTTTTCGGACAATTTTTTTCTGTAGCCCCTTCAATTTTAAAGTTGGGCAAAAATCATAAAGTGAAAAGTTATTCATTTTTCAAAGGACTAACACCCATTCCCATGGTTGAAAATTTTTTTGACGTGATTTTTTTAGAAGTAGCAATGCCCCTTTAATTTTTAAAATAGGCAACATCTTCATCTCAAGTATTTTTCAGAGGTACTCGATTATATCCAGTTTGACAGACGATTCATGGAACACCCTGTAGGGTGTCTATAAATTGAGAAACCAGTTTGGGTCAAGAATTGGGGGTCTGATTTTTTTCATTAAAATGAAGTCTACACGCTGGCGCGATCAAAATGTGGAATGTTTTTTTGAAACCGGTTCAGCAGTTTTGAACCAGTTGTCAATAATATCCAAAAAAGTGGAGATATGAAAAAAAGTTTGAAACAAAAGTTGTAGAGAATTAAAAAACAATAATTTTTTGTTCTATAAGTTTTTTCCCATCTTGCAATGGAAAGAAAGTTGTCGTACAAAAGGTGGAGGATAATTGTCGAAAACCAGTTATCAAAAAGTGGATATATCAGAAAAAGTGTGAAATAAAAGTTGTACAGAATTAGAAACTGAACATTTCACATTCTGTAATTTTTTTTCATTTAGCAATAGAGAAGAGTTATGGCTTGAAAAAGAAAAAAATTATAGGTACTCCAACTTTTTTTTATTGCAAGATGGAAAAAAACTTATGGAACAAAAAATAATTGGTTTTTGATTCTCTACAACTTTTGTTTCAAACTTTTTTTCATATCTCCACTTTTTTGGATATTAGTGACAACTGGTTCAAAACTGCTGAACCGGTTTCAAAAAAACATAGGTACCACTTTTTGATTGCGCCAGTGTGTAAACTTTATTCCATAAAAAAAACGGACCCCCCCCCCCTTTTCTTGACCCAAACTGGTTTCTCAATTTGCAGGTAGGACTAGACGTTTGATTATCAATTTTCAATGTTCTCTTTGCCATTAACACATTGCCATTTGGATCGTCTTGGTATCTTTTTTCAGTTCTAAAATAGGTACCTATTGAAGAGTGTTTCATGTTTATAAGACTTCTGTGTCATACTGTAGGTATACTTTTAGACGAAACGTTATGAATAATAAAACAATCGTAGGTATCGATGAGATGCTTTTGTAATACACACGTGTTCGAATGAATGCTTTCGAAAATATTCCTCCGGCAAGTACAATGCTCTTGCTCGCACCTTCCAAGTACTAAAACCTTGAACGACTCCGGCATTGTTTCTATTTCGTAATTTCTTTTTGAAAATTAACGGGTCTGTAATTTTTGTTCTTGTTTTTTGTTTTTTTTCCAAGGCATACATACGAATAGGATCGAGTCGCTGTGGAGGAACTTTGGTGAACAGATATCACGTTGTCACTGCCGGACATTGCGTAGCCAGGTAAAGAACGAATTGGTTACAGTGATAAAAGCTCTTTGAAATTGTACGATGCTAATGATGGTTATTTTTGTCAAATGCAGAGCTACAGCACGTCAGGTACAAGTTACCTTGGGCGATTACGTGATCAATTCGGCTGTGGAGCCTTTACCAGCGTACACTTTCGGTGTACGTAAAATAAACGTACATCCGTATTTCAAATTTACTCCGCAAGCTGACAGATTCGACGTGGCTGTGTTAAGATTAGATAGACCGGTGCAATATATGCCTCATATAGCTCCTATTTGTTTACCGGATAAAGACGAAGATTTTTTGGGACAGTATGGATGGGCTGCTGGATGGGGAGCTTTGCAAGCCGGTGAGTCTCGATAGCAACTTTATACTCAAATGCCTTCAAAAGCAAACAAGTGTTCGAGAAATTAATTTTTCCAATTTTTTTGGTACCTATCAAACCGAAAAAAAATGCAGTCGAAATGTAAATACCACCAATTCCATTCAGAGAATAACAATTTTTAATTTTTCTCATGCAACAAGGGTGATGGACCTTTAAAAAAGGTCTTTTTTGGAACATAATTGGAATAAAAACGGACTGGTGGGAGGATGAGACGCTGAAGATAATTTCAAAACAGAGTCAAAAAAAGAGAGAAAACTCCATAAAATTATTTTAAATCTATTTTTTTGAGAAAAAAAATGAAAAATTTAGTCATAGAACGTATTAAAAGGTCCTAAATCCAATTTTTGGGATCATTTTGACCAGATTAAATCAGAATTCACGGGGGAGGAGGAAGGAGGCCAGAGTGAAAAAATGTTCTGACAATGTTTTTGACCACCCGAGACTATTTTTGGAGTTATAGTTTATCAAAAAAATCAAATAGGATCCCAAAGGAGTGGGTGAAACGCAGTTCACAGTTTTTTAATTTTTTTCAAACGGTGGTCAATGAATCGAGTGAGATGGTATCGAAATGCATGATTTTTGATCCCAGAAATGAATTCAAGACAGAGATGTCGAAAAATCATAATTTCAAGGATAATTCTTCAAAAAAATTTCGAGGAAGGGAGTAGGGAAGTGTACTTGAAATCACAATTCCCTTGCCTACTTTTGAAAGATAATAAATTGGAGGGCAAAACCTCTAAAGCATATGGAAATCCTAGGATCACTGATTGCATTAGTTACTTGTCCCATAATTTGGAAAAATCTTCAATTTCAATTCCTTTTCTCCACATCTTTGCTTATAGGACTCATTTTGATTTTTATAGTAAGATGTCTCCAGAAATGGAGTCGGAAATTCGAAAAACGTATACTTCTGTAGATTTCGCCCATGACGTCTAAAATTAGATTTTGTCCCTCTTGCACTCTACAGAATCATGGGAGAGGAGGTAAAAAAGACCTCAAAATAGAATTTCGCGGATCAAAAAACAAGCATTTTAATATTTTATTCGATAATTTTGAAAATTTTTCAATTTTGGCCCCTTTATCACCAGTTTTTTTTTTTGGTCCTCTTAAATTTGTTTTTTGGTAAAGTGACTTCGGAGACGGAATTGAGATAAAAAAACATGAATTGGGTTCTGATATGATTCAGGACTTGGAATAGATGCCTCATGAAGCCAAATTCGAAAATTAAAAAAAAATATATTTGGCATGTTTCAATTATCCCTTAGGATAAAAAAAGTTTGTTGCAAAATACCTTCTTCCAACTCAAAAAAACTTCATGGAATCGAATGTTTATTTCTTACAAATGACTTACCACACTTTGAAATTTTGGGTCAAATTTATCGGCAGATTTTTTTTGCGTTTAAAGAAAGAAAGAAACGCGAAGTAAAATAAATATCAAATTCCTACAATCAAGGTAGGAAGCTAGAGGATAAAAACGTGTAACTTGATAACAAAAAAATATATATGTACCTATAGATAGGCACAGGAATTGAAAATTTTTGATTAAAATAAAAAATATTTTTCATTTCCTCGAAAAAAGACGATCACTTTCGTAAATTTTACGGCTAAAAATATCCTCTGAGGATCAAAAAATTGGGAAAAATAAAATACTTAATAAAATTTCGAAATTTTCTGTAAATACAAATGGGTGCTTGTACGTTGACGTTGGATACTGTTAAACATTGAACCCAAAAAACCAACTAATAAATGACTAAACAGGACCAAAAAATACCTACAAAAATTACAATTTATTTTCAAATATTTCCATCAGGATCCAGATTTGAAAGAAAGGAAACTTAAAATAAATTACTAAATTATTCAAAAAGTAAAATGGGAAGTTTCAAGTTTTGTTGTGAGAAAAACAAAAATTCAGTGTACCTAAGCCGAGTTTGCTAGGTACATATTAGGAAAAGGGGAAACTTCACCCAGGAGGTCGAGGTGAAAAATGACCATAATTTTCGAATTCGATATTGAATTTTACTGCATTTTGATAGGTGACCTCTTTTACAAAAAAATCTTCAATTGTGATGGTGGGGGGGGGGTGTGAGAAAATTGAAGTTTTCCATCCCCTTTTCACCAGCCAGAAAAATCTCAGAACTTGTATTTATTACAGATAAAACTCCAAATAAAAATAAAAACGATTTTAAAGCAAAATTATATAAAGTTTTGAAAAACGAAACAAATTATGTTGGAATGCCTACCAAAACATACAAATAAAAATTCGAATTTTCCAGGCTAAAATTTTAAAATGTCTTAACAACTCATTGTTGAAATTCCCCCTCCCCTCCAAAAAAAAACTGTACCTACCTCAAATTTATAAATTTCACGCTTGCAATATTTTCGGTTTGCCTCAAAAAATAAAAAATCTATGAAGGGTAAAATATTAATTATTTTATGTGGAGCCCAAGCGAAGCGAGGGCTACAATTTTTGCGAAAATGACAAATTTAGATTTACAAAAAAGACACTTTTGGTGATGGGGAGGGGGGAGATTCTCAAGTGTTCAGGCCGATTTCGGCACCACTATACCCATTCCTTTTCGTTTTAAAAAGTTGACAAAATTTCAGTATGTACTTTTCGAGGGGGAAAAATACTGCTGTGGAAAATTAGCCAACCTGTAGTGAGGCCTATGAAAAAAATAGATATGATTATCGTCAGAAAGGACAAAAATAAAAATAAAATACATATTTAGTAGCAGAAGAAGATATCTTCCTTCCCCTCCCCCTTAACAGAATCATCCAATTTTTTAATTCCAAACATGTTCTCAAAATGACTTTTTTTAAGGGCTTACCTTCCCTCTTGGAAAAAAAAATTCAAAACTACTTTTTACCCAGTAGTAACTAGTAAGTAAGACAGCTGGTTGAGGCGGTGTTTACATTTCAAACGTTTTTTTTCCTTGGTTACTAAAAAAATTGAACAGATGAACTTTTTATCGTGCTTGGACTATAGTCCAAGCTGATACAATTTTTTAAAAATAATCTCTTATAATTTATTTTTAGGATCGAGACTTCGCCCAAAAACCCTCCAAGCCGTCGACGTACCAATAATCGACAACAGGCAATGCGAAAGATGGCACAAATCGAACGGCATTAACGTCGTGATATACGAAGAAATGATGTGCGCAGGATATCGAGGCGGTTCAAAAGACTCATGTCAGGTATACGATCAACTCTTCTAAGCTCATTCGAATTTCTAGTCTACCAATTACCTAATTTTCCCCCCTTTTTTTTTCAGGGTGATTCCGGAGGACCTCTAATGCTCGAGAAAACCGGTAGGTGGTATTTAATCGGTATAGTCTCGGCTGGATACTCCTGCGCTCAACGTGGACAGCCTGGAATATACCACAGAGTTGCTCATACTGTCGATTGGATCTCTTATATTGTTAATTCGTAATTAAGAAACAAAATAAAACAAAAACTTAAACACAAATCAGCCAGCGATACGAATATTATATTTATTTTTTACATTTTCCTTTTTTTTGTACTTGTGTGTGCGAGTGTGTGTGAGTGTGCGACGTGATGAGTGTAATTTAAAAAATAAATAAATGATGTTTTTAACGTTTCGTCTATTTTATTATCGTACTAGTAATCGAACACAAGAGTAACATTTTATTACTTAGAGTTACCTACAAATAATTACATAATTCTCACACGTCTTCTATGTATATTAAATAGTGTTGTTATTCTAATGTAAAGCGATGAAAATGTATAAAATATATAAAAACCTGCTCAGCCGTTGATGAAGTAACCAGGTCCATCTTGAGAATGAGCCTCGTAACATACTTGTATCAATAAGGCAGATCAAGTTGAACTTACGATAGACGGTTTTACGTAAAATTTCAGCGTCGATTACTTCGAATCATTTGGAAACCATTCGGAGCACGCTTCGAATGAAATATCGCACATGGTTCGGAGTGTTTTACTCGTCAGGGCGTCTATTTCTGCGAAAAAAAGGATTTTAGAAGCGAGAATTTCAGGGGATGGGATGATGTGAAGATGATTTGTCGTATTTTGGATGATTTTTGGGGGCAAAATCATTTATAAAATGGAAATTTTCAATTAAAAAAATTAAAAATGGGCCAAATCTCAATTTTTATCTAAAAAATGTCGTATTTTGGATAATTTTTGGTTCAAAATTTAAAAAAATAACAATTTTTAATACATTTTTTAAAAATTGGTCGGATTTCAATTTTGATTCAAAAAATGTCGTATTTTAGATGAGTTTTGGTTCAAAATATTAAAAAAAAATACAATTGAAAAAATTTAAAAATTGGCCAAATCTCAATTTTGATTCAAAAAAATTCAAAACACGACAAATAACGATTCAAATCACACCTCCGACTTTTTAAATAAATAAAATAAAAAATTCAACGATTACCAGAACTGCGTTTCCCATAGATACTTCCATTGAGAGGATAATTTCTCCTCATAGGGGCAGTAGCCGACGTCTCGATAACCAAATTATCAATCATCATTAAAACGCAAACAAATAATACTAAAGATTTTGCGTGCATTTTACCTGCAAAAAAATCAACTTTTTAAAAAATAAAATCAACTTTTAAACTCGACTACGTTTTGAAAAAACCATACTAACTAAAAGATCAAAACTCGAATCAGCTATCGCAGAACACGTCGAACTTCAAACTGTACAAAATCTCGTTCAGTTCTCCAACTTATATACACTTTTTCTCTCGGTAAATTTTCCACATCGAATAATTACGCGAGCACTGGTCGAAAATAAGATTATTTTTCAATTTACAGCGCGTCCAATTCATCGGGGAATCGGGTTCGTATTAAAAGACAATTTTATCAAAAATATACGCTTTAATTTTAGAAAAACAAAATAATATTAGATAGGATATTGGTCGAGTATTGGAATAAGGTGGTCAGGTCTTGGCATCGTCGCTGTCGCTGGATGAAAAGCACATGATTCTTTTGCGATGTTTTTTCTTAGGACGGGCTACGGATTTGGTGGATTTTTCGTCGTTGGATGAGTCTTCGCTGCTGCTGAGGGTTTGCAATCGTTTGGATTTGGTTTTTTTGTAACTTAGTTTATCTTCCATTTGGGTTAAAACCGAAGGGATGTATGTTGAGTCTTGTTCCAGTGCGTCTACGTCGTCTACGCAGAATGAATCCTGTAAAATTTATGGAAAATTTAGAGGGAAAAATGGTTACGTTTTTGTGAAGTGATCTCAGTTTTCAAATTGATTTTTGAACTAGGATTTTTTTAGATTTTTTCAAATCGATCGATATCTAAATCGAAGATCTTTTGCGAAAATTATCAAATCAAAATAGTCGTAAATTTTATGATGACTTCGAATCAAAATCATTCAGTTTGATAAAAATCGTAAAATTGTTACTAATGCAGCCAAATTTACCAAAGGTACGAATTAATCAATTTCACGAACTAACCGGCCTTTCTCTCAAATAAAAAATTAATCAATAGGTATTCAGACTGTTCATTTTTTTCAAAAATAATTTTCTCGAGTTTTTCTAAGATTTTTAGGTTTATTTTTTCAATTATATCTCGAAAAAAGCAACTTGATAGGATTTTTATTTTTTCACACGAATTTTGGAGGACAATGAGGAGGAGATGCTCAAGGGCAAATTTCATTTCAAAATATTCCAAATTTTAAAAAATTAAAAAGATTATTATAATTTTACGCATTTTTAAAACTTCAACAATGACATAGTCAGACAGACCAATCAATGAGACGAAGGAGTGTTTTGACGAGAAAAAAAAATTATACAAAATCTTGCGAAACACCCATTTTAGGTAATTGAAAAAAAAAGATTTTCAAGCCATAATTTTTCCGCATCATTTTTTCAGCATTTATAAATGCTCCTCTACCTCTCCTGAAGAAATTAAATTTCGTTTTCTGTTGTCTCATGGTTGCCCAAATTACGATTTCAACGGGATAAAAATCGAATTATTGAGTAAAAATTCAATTTCGTATGAAGGGTAATCTTTATTCGATTTCTTGGAAAAAAGGGACTCTAGACCTCGAAATCGACTCCAAAGGGATTCAAAATTTTGAAAAATTCAACCACACTGAAAAAATGACAAATTTTATACAAAAAGAGATAAATTATACCCAAAAAAATAATAACGGGACACCATTCACAAAATTGGGGAAATTTATTCTTAAAAAATGATAATACAGTGTGTTCCATTCGGATATAACCGGGTACCTTTAAAAAAAAACTTGAGATGAGCATGTTGCCTATTTTGAAAATTGAAGGGGCAAATGCTGCTTCTAAAAAAATCACGTCAAAATTTTTTTCAACCGTGGGAATGGATAGTACTTTGAAAATTGAACAAATTTTCACTTCATGACTTTTGCCTATCTTTAAAATTGAAGGGGCTACAAAAAAAATGCTCAAAAAATGAACTGATCAAGGGAATGGATAGTACGTTGAAAACTGAAGAAATTTTATTTTGTAGACTTTTTGCCTAACATCGAAAATGAAGGGGCTACAGATCACTCAAAATAAATGGGCTTCAAAAAATTTTCAATTTTTCTCAGTTTTTAATGACCCTTGGCCCCTTTATTTTTGATGTTGGGCAAAAAGTCTACAGAATAGAATTTCTTCAGTTTTTAACGTACTATCCATTCCTCTGATCAGTTCATTTTTTGAGAATTTATTTTGAACAATTTTTTTCGCAGCCCCTTCAATTTTGAAGATGACAAAAAGTCATAAAGTGAAAATTTGTTCAGTTTTCAAAGTACTATCCATTCCCAAGGTTGAAAAAATTGTTGACGTGATTTTTTTAGAAGCAGCATTCGCCCCTTCAATTTTCAAAATAGGCAACATTTTCATCCCAAGGTTTTTTTTAGTGGTGCCCGGTTATATCCGAAAAAATATGTTTGGCAGACGATTCATGGAACACCCTGTATTTATCGCGAAATTTGGTAAAATTTATTTTTATGCAATAAATTTTACCAAATTTTGCGATAAATATTATCATTTTTTTAGAATAAATTTTCCCAATTTTGTGAATGGTGCCCGTTCTTATTTTTTTGGAAAAAATTTATTTATTTGTTTTTTCAGTGTAGCATCAAAATAACAAGTTTTCAGAGGCAGTTACCAATTTTTCACTAAAATTGAACCTATAAAGGAACACCAAATGACCTCCAAAGGAGAGAGAGGCGAAGTCAAAATCATGAACTATTGATATGAATAACAAGAAATACGTTTACAGAAGCACTTATTTAATTTTTTTCACCCGAATTGGCCCTAGGCCATAAAATAGATCCCTGAAGAGACGCATTAATTTAAAATTTCGACAAAGAATGAAAGTTCTTCAAAATATCAATATTCAAGGATGTAAAATTCTGTTTTAATGGTAAATAATTTGAGTGATAAAACAAAAGAATTTCTTCAAGAGAACTTTCAGTGATATTGAAAATTGCAAATAATATAAAAATATGTATCTATTCATTGATTTCTGAAAAAAAAAATCCATAAATATTTGTAAAGTTCAGGTACTGCAGGCTGTAGAATTAAAAACCACGCCTAAATTAGAGGGAGTAGATCAAAGAATTTTTTTCAAATTATTTTTCGATTTAAAATTGTAAAAAACGGATCCATTGAAATTCTAAATTGAAAAATTATTTTTTTTCCTACTCTTTATCATTTAGATATTTTATTGTTTTTGATTAGTAATTAATTATTGAACAAGGCTTCATATTTAAAAAAAAAAATTGATTTCGAGATCAGTAGTAGTCTATGTGAATTAAGTATGTCAAAATCAAACTTTAAAAAAACCCATTTCGAAATTCTTGTAATTTTGACTTCACCTCTTTCTCCTCAAAGGCCCATTTTAAGATTAAGGGACAATTTCAGGCGAAAAAATCGAACAAAGTATCTCTGAAAACCTATAATTATTTCAATATCTAGATCAATATTTTATAATTTCAGTAATCTTGAAAACCTATATTTTGATACCCATAAGAATGAGAATTTTGAAATTTCGAATCTAGACTTTTTTTCAAAGGCTCACTTCAGGGTCTTGGACCAATATGAATGAAAAAAAAAGAAGAAAATTAGTACCTCCGATCTGGGGCCAATCTGGATGAAAAAAATTAAAATCATTGCCTCTGAAAACCCGTTATTTTGATATGTATCCGTATTAAGATTCTCAAAATATTAAATTTGCATCTCCCCCCCCCCCGGCCTATTTTGGGATCTAGGATTAATTTAAAAAAAAATTAAAATAAGCGCCTCCAAAAAACCTGTATTTCAATACCCAAATGAAGATTTCGTGTCTCCCCTCTTCAAAAACCAATATTTGGATCTTGGGTCTGTTGGACAAAAAAGTACAGTTTTTCCATTTTTTTTCAAAAAAAGTGCGTCATTTTTGAAATTTTTTTGACTAAACCCCAAATTTGCCTATTTTTCACACCCCCCCTCCCGGTTCGGTCCTTTCCTAAACATACCTACAACGAATATTAGAATCAAACTTTATTTGAAAACTTTCTCTTCCTTCCGATTACTTACTTGCTGATACGTATGATCAAAATAATCCATTTGAGAGCACACATTCATCCTTAATTTACTTTCAGATAAAACAGGTATGCGAAATTTTCCAAATTCCGTTCCCGGGCTCCTAGAACAAGTAAGTAATCAAATAAATGTAGGATTTTTTTTCAAAATCATCCACATACGACGATTCTCAACTTACTTGATCGATTTCAAATAATGAGAAATATTGCTCTTTTTATTGGTCACCTCGTCGTCGATAAAACTATCATTCTCGTACACATCCGAACGATCTTCGACAATCGTATCGTCGCTACCACCCGAGGAAACTTCAGCTTCATTATCTAGGAACTGCATAGCCTGTGAATAAACACCTCAGAATGTAATATTCCAAAAATACAACGGAATCGAATAAAAAACCCAACTACTCACTAAATTACGTTTCAGGTTGGTCTTCTTTTTCTTATTTTTGACGATTTGCAACTCAGGAGTACTTCCATCCGAGACAGATTTTCCATCAGAACCGCCGGAACTCGACTGAGCACTTTTAGACGCCGAGCTCCTGATAACAAAAGGACTCGGTTTTTTAAAATCTGGCGTACTGTGGGCGATCGATGGGTTGTTGGAAGTCGAACATGAGGCTCGATTGGCAACATTGCTAATTCCACGGGGTTTCGGTGAATTCGGACTAGAGGAAGTGGTCGATAAAGGAGATTTTTTCAGCCACGAGCCACAAGAGTTAGTTGTAGATTCGACCGGAGATTTTTTCAGCCACGATGAACCACCGGAATTAGTTTTAGATGAAGGAGCCTGATTGACTGGTGATTTTTTCAGCCATGAGGAGCCACAGGAGTTCGTCGCGGATGAAGAAACAGGCTTGGCTGGTGATTTTTTTAGCCACGAAGAACCACAAGAATTGGTCGTAGATGAAGCAAGCTTGGCTGGCGATTTTTTCAACCAAGGGTATAATGATTCATCATCATCGGAGTTGGTTTTCAATTTAGCCTTCTCTGGTGGCTTGGCGGTGGTCTTCATCCAAGGGAAATCATCGTCGTCGTCTATTTTACAACGATTAGTAGTCTTGTTTTGAGTATTTTGATTTTGGCTGCATTTTTGTTTCAACGATAACGAAAAATTCGAAAAATACGAATTAGTAATGGCTTTTTTCCTAGGATTATCACTAATATTAATATCACAGGTATCAGTCGAAAAACTCTTTAGAGATCTGGTTGGTTTAGGTAACTCGGTCGAGATCGAAGATCCAACGGGAGAAGTCTTTTTAAGCTCAGGGCGATTGGTTTGCTCGACTGGCTTCTGTGGAGATACCAAATCGATAATTGGAGTATCTTTTGTAGCTGGTGATGCTTCTTTGGGCGTTTCCTTCGGTTTACTGATTGGTGTGCTGGTTTTAACGGAAGCTGCGACTTTCGGTGGAGTGATAATATTATCGAAGTCGTCTTCATCCTGAAACAGCTCACAATCTGGATCCCAATCGTCGACATTGGCTGGATTCAAAAGCTTCTCTTCGACGTCTTCGTTTTCCTCAGAAGAATCATCCGATCGTTTTGATTCGACTGGTTTACTCTTCGGTGAAAACTCCGGCGGATTTTCTTTCTCGGTTGGCTCATCGGGGCATAAGTTTGCAATGGTGAAATCATCGTCAAATTCGAACGATGAACCGAAATGTATCGATGCACTTCGATCTTTCAAAGGAACTTCGTTATTTTTAGCCAACAGAGTGGAGTTTTTGGCAGAAAATATCGACGATTTGGGAGAGAATGGATTTGGTCTCGTATCGTTCACAACGTTGATGCTGGTTTGAGAAGTTTTATCCAATTTTGAATGGTTTTTGAAGCTATTGAATAATGTGGTTTGTTTGAAGAGATTTTTCTTCGGATTTGGTCTGGTTTCGTTCACGAAATCGATGCAGGAGCGAGAATTTTTATTCATTTCGGAATCATTTTTGGAATTTTTGAACAGTGTGGTCTCTTTGAACGGATTTGGCTTCTGTATTGTTGGATTTGGTCTGGTTTCGTTCACGAAGTCGATACTGGTGCGAGAATTTTTGCTCATTTCGAACTCATTTTTGGAGCTGTCGAATGGTGTGGTCTCTTTGAACGAATTTGGCTTTCGGATCGTTTGATTCGGTCTGGTTTCGTTCACGAAGTCGATACTGGTGCGAGAATTTTTGCTCATTTCGAAATCCTTTTTGGAGCTATCGAATTGTGTGGTCTCTTTGAACGGATTTGGCTTCGGTATCGTTGAATTTGGTCTGGTTTCATTCATAAAGTAGACACTGGTACGAGAATTTTCACTAGATTCCGCATCACTTTTAGAATTTCCGAATAATGTGGTCTCTTTGAACGGATTTTTCTTCGAAATTGTCAAATTTGGTCCAGTGTCGTTCACGATGTCGATACTGGTACGAGAATTTTTATTTAATTCTGAATCATTTTTCGAGCTGCCGAACATCTTCTCTTTGAACAAATTTTTCTGAAAAGTGATTGGATTTTGTCTCGTTTCGTTCACGAAGTCAAAACTGGTTCGAGAATTTCGACTCAATTCCAAATCTTCTTTGGAGTTTCCAAATAAGGTGGTCTCTTTGAAGGTATCTTTTTTCGATGTTGTCGGATTTGGTCTCGTATCATTCACCACATCGATACTCGTACGAGAATTTTTACCCAATTCCGAATTATTTTTCGAGCTGTCAAACAACGTCTTCTCTTTAAAAACGTATTTGTTCAAATTGGTCGAATTTCGCCTTGTTTCGTCCACCATATCGATACTACTGCGAGAATTTTTAGACGTTTCTGCATCGTCGGTGAAACTACCAAACAACGTAACCTCTTTAAAAGCATCTTTCCGAAAAACAGCCGTATTTTGTTCAGTCGCATTCACCATATCAATACTGGTACGCGAATTTTTACCCAGCCGTGTATCATCTTTGGAATATTCAAACGAGACTTCTTTGACTTTATCATTTGGCACCGCAGGAAAATCAAAATCTTCGAAAAATTCATCTCCCACGTCAAACAGCGAACTTTTGGAAACCGATTCTGGATTTTCCACATGATCCGATGACTCAACATTATTAAAATCGAGCGTCAAATTGGCCGCACAATCCCGAAGCTTTTGCAATCTCGACATAATACTTGTTTTGGAATCAGATTCCGTTGCTTTGAAGTTATTATGATTCATGTCGTTATCACATTTCGATATTTCATCGTCAATTATTTCCAAATCGATATTCTCTTTGTCACTGGACTGACTTGTACTAAGATCTTCGGTTTTGACCGATTCACTCTTAGGTTTATTTTGATGAGGGACTGCAAAATCTAGAATCAAATCTTCGCACGAATTGTCCAAGTCTCTGGATGCTTTAGAGTTGGCTATTTGTTCCGAATAAGGTATAGCTTGCGGACTAGGGTACAGTTGTTCGTGAAAATCGTCGTAATTGTCAATGGCATCGGTATCATTAACTCTAGAAATACTTCCCTCGAAGATAGAAGGAGATCGAGAGCGTTTCGGAGATGGTAATTTTTGTGGAGCATTTTTCGATACGAATATGCCTGAAAAAAATTATTCTCGTGAAACAGAATACGAAATAGGGGCTAATTTGACACCAAAATATCTTACTTGAGTCGATGAAATCGCTGTCGTTGAAAAAAGAGATACTTTTTTTAGATTTTCCTCCGGTTTCTGGGTTTAGAAAATTTAGCATGGTTTTTTGAGTGGCTGAATGGTCGGATTTGTGGACTAGAGGACCGACGCTGGTGCCTTCAAAATCTGGATTAAAACCTGAAATTCAAATAAGATGGTGAATTTTGAAAACTTTCATTTTTTCAGGTTTAAAAATATTTAGCCTTGGTACCTTCGGGAAATAAGGTTGGGCTGTCCTGTAAAATGTGATCTACTACTGGCAATTCGATAGTTTTTTGTTCGTTTTTCTTTTCGTTGAGTAACGTTTCAAATTTCTGGAAGAAAAAATTTTTTTAAATGAATACACAATCGATAAGTAGCTGCAGCTTTAGATTTTAACACTCACTAGATATTCATTTCCTTTGGTCAAAATAAAAAAACACTTTTCAGTTCCTTTGTAGAATTTTGGGTCAGAGAATTTAAGTAAGGGTCTGCTCGGCTCCAAGGAAACAATCAGATTTGTTTTTAAATCATTGATTTCTTCGACTAAATTGTTCAATACTAAGACATTGATCACACCTCCGTTGAAATTTCGTACAACTTCCTGAAAATTAATCAAGCGATTAATAAAAATGGTATACAATTTTTAATCATCATAATCTGAATATTTACTTTATAATCGTTCGTGTTGCTCAATGATTTCGACTTCGTTCTAACGCACTGATGCCGAATAAAATTCGGTAAAGTTGAGATCAAGCGATCAACATCGTCTATAATTTCGTCCATCTGAAGAAAAATAGTGGAGTAAAAAATTGTTTTTCTTGAAGCAAGAAAATAACCGAATTAGATCCTTACCGAAGAGAAAATTACCATTCGAAAATCATCGATAATACCCTCAGCTTCGGAAAAAGATCGTAAAATTAAATTCTTCAAGTATATAAGCTTCGGGTGAATTATTCGACTTATCAAAGATTCCTGTAAAATTACATCGTTCGAATCATTCATTCATCGGATACGATATTTCATTCAAATAAAAAATACTAACCATTTTACCATGCGATTTTAAATATTCGTTTAATAATTTCATCTGATTTTTCAATAGTTCGTCTTTCACAATCAATCGTTTCAATTCACCATCTTTGTTTTCATCTGTAACAAAATATTACCAGTAAAGAGAGGAATTTGAGAATGATTCAAAAATAACGCAAGCAAATCACCAAATAAATAATTGTAGAATGATCGAACACCCCAATTGTGCAATATATCGATCCCTACACATAGAAAAGAACACATTGTCATGGCATTAAGTAAATTCTGCAGAGTGTCTTTGTTCATGTTTTGAGGTGGTGCTTTAATCAACTTCTCTCTGGCTTTTTGGACCTGTAAGTTGAGTGATTAGGATGAGTCATCGGTTGTAAACACAATGGTATTTAACGAGTAGCAAGAACTTACTTGATTTTTGGTAAAACTAGCAACGTTTCCAGTAATAACTTTGGCATCTTTTAACAATTTACCATATTTTTCGAAAACCTGTAAAACTACTGGTTAAATTTGGATATACATTATTTTTGACTAGAAAATGCATACTCACGGCAAAAAAAGCATCTTTGATGTTGACCATATGAGGAGATATTTCTAAAGAAACTGATTCTATCTCCGAACGAAATGTGCAATCTGTTATATCGGGAGAGGTCAAATTACGAATTTCAATTTGAGAAATACTGAACGTTTCTATAATCTGAAAGAATAATTGTAATTAGAATCTTTACAGCTCAAAATAGTAATAAAATCATGATAATTACTTGTTTGAAGGCCTTCGTGTTGATACCACATCCTTCGATGAATACGTTTACTCTGAAGTCTAAATTACTTAGTAAAGTCATGATCTAGAATGAAATTAATTATTAAAAAAGTCATGAAAAGACAGAGAAATTTTTCTACAACAATATTACATACGTCTTTATATTCTTGACATTTGGTTATTTTGCTCGTTTCATAAACAATCAATAGAATTAAATCGTTCACTCTGCACATTTTAGTTTGAATACTATCGAGGAATTTCATCGGTGATGAAAGAACAATTGGTTTATTCCACGCTGCTTCACTATCAGTAGCTGTATTACCTGTACAGTGTACAAAATTACAGCGTAAAAATTCCAATAAAATAATTTACGTTTTACAACCGATACAACCCAAACTTACCAAAGAGATCACTATACGAGTCACTAGATAATGTCGTATATGAACTATAACCGTTCATCAGGTCAACTATACAGCTTTTGGTTTGACTTAGCACCACGATTTTACCATTTAAGAACCATCTTTGGAAGTTGAACACAATTACAGATGCCAGATAAGGCATCCCGAGTCCTAAAAATTACGTAGAATCAAAATTCGACACATTGGAGCAGATTTCTGAGCGAATTATGTACCTGGAGGTAAGCTTATCAGTGTGTTTCTAAAAATAGCTGTCATGATGATTTGTTTTTGAAATCCTTGCATGTTGTAAGAAAAAGGATGCACCAGTGAGTGACCGGTGATATCGAAGAATTTAACATATCGACGTCCGGGCGATAAAGGTCTAAAATCGAAATAAAATTAGTCTTCGGTGAAGGCAGCTATGGCACAGTACGTATGAAAGATTGAAGCCTTACTTCAACTGATCCTTTTTTTCTTGAGTTTCCATTTTGCTGCTATCAAATCTCTAACAAAAGAACAATCATTCATTGGAAAATCTTGACAGTTTCATCTTCAAGTTTATAGTTTTAATGCAATATAAGTTCAATTCAATTGGAATTTTTTAAAAATAATTTTTATGAATTTTAGCCGGGTTGAAAAGAAAAACCCGGTTAACCAATGACGATCGAGTATTTTATCATGAAAACACGCAGTTGATAAAAATTAGTGCCTTTCAATTCCGTTAAACAAAGAAGCGCTAAATGAATAATCCGTAAAACATTTGGCAACATTGGTTCTGAATCAGAAATTTTAATTTTCGTTGTAATTACCGTAATTCGTTATCAATAAATTTTACCATCTTTTTTCGTTTTTTAAAGAAAATTCGTATTCATCAAATTTTCATTTATTCATACATTACATTCTATTCGTCATTCATCAATACATAACGATTCCGGATAGAATAATTATCAATGCTATTTGAAGTTATCAACGACACTAATTTAATAAGAACCAAGTCCCGACATAGTTTTCTATGTTTTAATTAATTTAACGAACAAAAAACTAAAAATCGGAAGTTGTACGACAGATAATAATAATACTTGATGAATCTAAGAACTTCAGTGAGTTGGTCATGGCTTGATTCTTATTTTTCTAAAAAAAATCACAAAATCTTTATTTCGTTTTCATAATAGATAACTTATCAATTTTATCTATTAGTATTTGGTAAATTATAGTTTTATGTAGAATAATCAGCGACATCAATTCAATAATTAAGATCCAAAACCAGACATTAATATGAGATTGGCCTTTGCCCACACTAAAATAATTATTCAATTGAAGGTGATCTCACGTACAAGATTACATTTTTTCCAACCCACTTGCTTTGAATTTACATAAGTACAATTTATTTCACACGAGTAATCGAGAATACTCGATAGATTATTGCACCTCCTACTACCTGGGCCACTTCATTCAATCCAGGATATCAATTCTGAAATCACATCACGTACAAAAATTTCATTTTGCATCATCAAATTCTTTCTAATAAAAATAGAAACAACACAGAATATTACAAATGAGTTACTTTTATTAGGAAATGTCATTGATGAAATAAAATACATAATAATACGAACACAACGTAAAAATAAAAAAAGTACACAATTTCAATAATTTTTTCAACACAAACTTACTCGTTATCCGTTGTAAAAGTATTCAATATATACTACAATGTAATTAATACGAATAATAAACACATGGAAGCGTGCAACTGGAATATAAAATAGATGAATTCCAAACAATCATCTGTTCCATGACACGTACAAGTAACGACTCTTAAACTCGTTTTGTAACACTTACGTTAGATAGTAAAAAAATCCTACGTTAAGTGTACTTCGAAAAATAAAAATGCTAACAGATGTTAAAAAAGACGAAGATTACAAACCGACCAACCGCGACATTAAAATTAGGAATGTAATTCTTCGTAAGGAGAAAATTATACACCATGTTAACGACGATCGTAATTATAGTATGAGAAGTTAATCAGTGTATGATCAGAAAGGTAGTTACACAACGTGAATTACATTCCCAATACGAACGTGGAAAAAAATACCTATATGTCTTTAACTTCATCGTTCCAGTGAAGCAATTTTATCACTAAGAGTTCCTTTTTGAGCTTCTTTGAATACCTGATTGATAATCTCTCGAACTCGCGATCGAATATCTTCAGATAATAGCTTCAATCGTTCACCCCAAATACTTCCCATGATATAGCATTGATCTTCTTCGTCGGCTTCGGCCATCTCTAACAAATCATCTTCTTCTTCGATATTATACATATTAGTTATACCATCACAAATTTCCATCGAGTCGTGGTTCAACGACACGTTCAAGCTGTCATTTTTCTCTTCGTCGTCCAAGTACACCTCGACGTTGACATCTTCGGCGCTAACCCTTTTCATTTCATTATCCTCTAATACTTCTAATTCGTGGATCAACTGTAAATTATCAAGAAACTAATATTAAGAATTTAAATCCACTCGGCACGAGAGAGCGACGTATATAACGAATAAACTCACTGAATCGATATTATCCATATCTATAAGTTCTTTCCTTCTAACGGGATTACCGGGTTTCTTTTTCTTGTATAATCCATTTTGTGAAACATCGCCGCCCAAATGAGTAACTGGGAAATTGAAAATAGAAGGCACTGCATCTTTCTTGAGCATTCGTTTCGTGAGTCCGGGTCGTTCGACATAATCTTCTTCTCGAAAATGATCGCTACATACCAAACTGGCTTTCGTAGGAACAAAATCTTTACGTTTCAGCGCTTTAACCCATTTCTCGCATAACGTACGACTTCGGAACGGAAACCTACACAAAACGGACGAACTCGTTTAATAATATTCACCTCGCTACGGACCACTTAGATGGGACATTTTCGTTAGATAAATCATCACCACCGGCGTAATTTAATCAAAAATACGTCGCATGAATGAGAAAAATTGATTTTTCAACCATCTGTACTATCGTGTAATCAAGCTTCTACTTACTTGTGAAAATGAATGGGAGAATCACGACTCCATTTGTTAGAGCAAGCGTACGCCGAACACGATATCACCATTTTTCACCGATAATCCAACGTAAATTAAGTAAAAAATTTATAATTCACAGTGCCCGCTAAATTTCAAACGATTACTCACAAAAAACAATATTATTGTGTAAAAATACAGAAATTTTTTCCAACATCCTATTTAATTGCGCTAGGTAAATGGCGTTTGTGTAGGTACGTGGGCTTGTTTCCTAGTTATGGTTGGCGTTGTTTGTTGCGAGAAGAGGGGCTAGGACAAAAGAATGTTCATACTGAGCCGTTTCCGCGAAGGCGCCATGTGTTCACGTTTAATACTATTTTTTTACGAAAAACACCGCGAAACATATTTATAAACTGAAATTTCGCTTTAAATATCAATTTAACACCATAAAACAACCAAAAACCTACTCTTTATGGCAATTTTTTCGTAAAAACGTAGGTAGTTGAGTCCTATTTAAAAAGTAAAACCTTGTTCGTATGTGTGAATACATCCTATTTTAGGACGAAAACGTGGGCTACAGGTAAAGTAGATAGGGGAAACAACAAAGCAACATACCAACTACTACATGCGCACTACGCACTGCGCAGGTGAAATCTTGGACAACTTATTTGGCAACGTTGGATCAACTTCCCACAGCTGAAATTATCTGGATTGTTTACAAAAAAAATGGCAATATTTTGCGAATTGTGATCGTAAAATGTGTTTTTCTGTTAAAAATTAATTTAATATCGAGAATTAATTCTTGTATCTTGATAATATTCCTTTTTCTAATCAATGTGCTGATAGATTTATCGATTTCTACGCCCCAAGGTTAATATTTCCCTATCGAAGCATGTTTCAAGAGCGAAGAGATCCATTGCAAATGCAATCGGTAAGTAATACAAGCAATATGATTCGTTCTAATAATACGAAAATTAATAATAAAGTTATTCTTTGATCTTAGGGTAAATTGGAATCATCGCACGAGTTAGATGCGGCCGAAGAATTCTTAAAAATATACTACGATAAATTAGATAAACAACAGCACGTATGTATTCGAATGATAGTTTCATTCACATAGTATTCTTCTATCGAGTAACTCGATTTTTTATTCTACGTACAGCAAAGCATAGCCAGACTTTATCTACCCGACGCGTCACTCGTATGGAACGGAATATCGAATGTTGGACCAGAGAAAATCCAACAATTTCTAACTCAGTTACCTCAGAGCACTCATACGGTGAACTCTTTCGACATGCAACGAATACACGGTAAGATTATTCACAGTTTTGACATTATTTACGTTGTCGTCATACTAATTCGGCCATATTTCACGCAGATAACGTACCCAATCAAAAAACATTCGTAATCAAGACTGGTGGACAAGTGAGGTTCAAAGATCACGCTCCTAAACAATTCTTCCAAACATTTTTTACCGTCTCGGATCGAGAAAAGTACCGGATATCAATTGATAACTATCGCTGCCTCGGAGGCACGCCATAAATCTTCATTCAAGTGATTCAATTTATTAACGTATTGAATTTGCGAGTTATTTTTCTATTGTTGTATGCCCATGTCTTATGTTCATTAATAATAAAGTGTTTTATTTTTGTTTTTTCCTATATTAGTGTTTTAATGCTGGCTGATTTTAAGTTTCGTTTACGATCTGTGAAAAATTCAAGCTTACCTGAGCTGGTCTTCGCCGTTCGATTGTTTCCATCAAATTACAACTTCTGTCCTGCCAAACAAACCAAACAGAAATGTTATTTTTCCACATTTAGTTGACAAGTGTGAAATCCCATTACCAAAAGTTATTAGTCTTAATATAAGACAATTTTTTAAGATTAATATATTCTAAATGAAATACCCACGCAAAGAGACTCGTACTTGAGAAACGACAAGTCATCGTCTACGTGTAGGAGACCTCTTGATTGCTTCTGAGTATTTCGCACAATAAATTTATCAACCGGTTGACACTTCGTATGTAATCATTACCGAACCCTGTACCGTTTAAAAGTACCCATTCCCTATAATGAATATGTAACAACCATGTTGACAAAAAATTCGTATTGTTAGTCTAATGAATATTTCTAAAATTAATTACGGTTTCTGTTTCTCCCCTTACGTACTCTAAAATGCAGTCTAATTGCAATTGTACACTTGTTCAACAATTCTACGTGTCATACGAGTGTCCTCAATGATTCTTAAATTGTCACGAGCCACGTATGACGTGTACAGCACTTGAACCACTTGAAAAAATTTCCACAAAACGCAGCGACTCCCTTTGGTGAAATTTTCATCAAAAGAATCTTGTCTGAGATAAAAATTCATGCTTATTTTATGCACAAAATCACCGCCACTTGTGCTTTTTTCCCTCTTTACTCCAAACGATCAAACCTCACGGCGAGTTAATTCCTATCTCAAGGGGGTTTATAAGCTCCGGTTTCTTTGTACGACGTATCTACAGGGTGGGCCATTTATAGTGTTATTTGAACTTTAAAATCGCACCGTTGACGTAGAAAACGAGATGGAGGTTTCTGGTTTGCGGTATTTACTCAAGTCCCTTGAGTTTTTTAAATCGGCTAAAATATTTTCTGTAAATTTTTCCCGATGTGGGAAGAGGGCGAACCCAATTAAATTACAAATCATAACATAAAATATATTTGAAGGGAAAAAAGTTCAAAATTTTTTTTCTGAAAATAATTTTTATAAATAATGCGAGTTTTCGAAGGTCCTGAATCCGCTTCTGATGTTATTTCGAACCCAAACACAAAATTCGACCCTCAAAGGGTGCAGAAGGGGGGCCAAAATTGAAACTTTTTCAATTTCACTGAGTAAGACATCTCTAAATTAATGTTTTTCAACTCCCCGAATCCATTTTTTGGACTATTTCAACTCTAGACGCAAACGTATACTGTTGGGGGGGGGGGGGGGGGGGGGGTTACCCAAAATTGAAAATTTTCCAATTTCAACAAATGACGTATTAAAATCCATGCTTTTGACTCTCTGAATCCATTTCCTAGGACCGCCGAGAGAGTGATGCAATAGGTGCATTTGCACCAAGCCCAGATTTTTTGAAAAACTGGCCGGAAAGCCTCTCGAAAGCTCATAAAAATTTGGATATTTTTGAATATTATACATTTTTTTGGCCATAATGAAACCCAAAAAGTCCACCAACTTTACAAAACATCTGAAAAAATCAACAAGTTTTCAAAAAAATGGGAAAATTAAAAAAAATTATTAAAGCGAAAAATTGATAAGTTTTACTAATTTTACAGAAAAATTACTTGAAAAATGAAATATAGAAAAAATGGGCATAATGATTAAAGTATTGCAGAATTTTCTTCGTTTCTCATAATATATGATGGAAACGTAATTTTTTTTCTTAGAATTAAAAATTTTCAACTTTTTTTTGATTTTGAATAAAAAATAAATATTTTTTATGTCTCAAATTTTGAATAATTTTTTTTTCATTTTTTAAGATTTGAATAAAGAATTGATTTTTTTTCTGTTTTTGTATTTTGAATCAAAAATAAAAATTCTTATTTTACAACGAAAAAAGAGGTTCAACAATTATTGGAATTAAGCTTCTCTCGCTTTTGCCAGTTTTGCCTCAAACGCATCAGTCAACCCTTCAAATACAAGAAAGGGGTCAAAATTGGCAATTTTTTGGATTTCGATACCGCGTTTGATAAATTTGAAAAATTTTCAATTTTGATCCCCCAATGGTCGAATTTTGAGCGTGGGGTCAAATAATCCCCCAAAATAAATTCATGAGCTTCGAAAACTACATAACAATCATTTTTTAATTTTCAATGAATTTTCTGAATTTTTTTATTGAGATTTGTAATTTAATTGGGCTCACCTTTCTTAGGGTGAAGAAAATATGAAAAAATTCCCACTCAAAAAATTCGGAGAAATCGAATACTGCAAATCCTGAAACCTCTCTCTTTTTTTCCGTCTCAAGTGCAACTTTAAATTTCGCTATAAATGGTCCACCCTGTACATACGAATATACGATGCTAAAAAATATTCTCCAGTTTAATTTGCCATAAAAACCATATAAACTTGACGTTTTATGACGATTTTAATCCGATATTCTGCTCTACGTTTAGTTTAGTTCGCAGAATTTTCTACAGAGTTCGATACCATTGGAAAAGTGTGCTCTATGTTTCAACCTTAACTCATTACGCACGACTGTTTCGGCCTCTATTTTTCCTGTATACAACAGATATATTATTCTTCGTGTTTATATAGCTTGTTGCTGACTTCCAAAAGGTTCCACAAGTATTTTATTTCCCGCGTAAAATATCTCCGTACTTTGGTTCCTGTGCGAACGAATTTGGTAAGTGAAAGCTTTCATTTTTCATTTTTTATTTTCGGTTTTTTATTTTTAAAAAAATTTGACGTCGATGGAATCGTTGATCAAATATTTTGAAAATTTTTCAATATTTTTTTACCTATTTTTAAAAGGTGTTTAGTTTATAGTAAATTTCTAATAAGTAGTGCTGTTTTTTTTTCAACACAATTTTTACAACTGGAATAAAAAGTGAACCAGAAATATCGAAACTAAACCAGTTGAAAATATTTTGACAAAGTTTCACTATTTCGTTGGCTCTGAAAAATTCCCATTTACGCAAAAATACGTTTTTTGTTTATTTAATTTTTAAAAATTAGCAAATAAAATTTCCACTCGATCATTCCATTCGACTAATCCACTATTAAAATAAATTTTCTTCTATAATTTATTAAAATTTCATAGAAATTTCGAGCCAGCACGCATCGAACTCGTTAAATAATTCACACAACGCTTTGAAACTTTCTATTTCCTGGAAAACTCGTAACGATATATTTTTCTATAATATTTTATGATTCGACGTAATGGAAAATTCAACTTTTCGGGTTCCTTATCTTCGCGATAAATTTTATTTGCACGTGAATTGGTGGCGATTGAATAAAGAAGGGTAAAAACAAAGCACAAAGCTCTCAATTTGCACTACAGATACAAAGGTGAACATTTTACGAGTTTTTTTTTTAATGGACCCCATAGACAACCTTGAGTTTAAGTTTAATCCTCGCGAAGTCTCTTTAGTAGGTAATTTTTAGGAAAATAAAATCTCTTTAGTGTTTTCTTATCCGATGATATTTTCCGGCGAAGTGAGTCGTGAAAGCGAAACCCAAAAAACACGATCCAGGATGGGGCTGGGGCAGGGCTGAAAACGCATAAAATCTAAAATATTAACTTTAATTGCTACGCGGAGGTACGATAGTAAAATATCGTTTGGTACGTATACAATAAAGTGGCATTTTATTTTACGTTTCGTTTTCCCCTGCTCGCCCCCCTCCGGCCGTCGCTCATTGTGCTTTATTAAACGAGCCTCTCGTTGAAATTTTTCCGACGCTGAGTAATCAATTTGCCAAAATGATCGCGATTCTATAATTTTAAAAGGCCGGAGACGTTTTAATGACGCGATATCGATACGCTTAGACTAATTATGTATAATAAGTGTATCAATACTTTGGAATACCCATTTCTGCCAAGTCACGAATACCACTTACATATCAACTGTTATTACGCCGATCAAACGTACCACATAGACATTTTCAATCGACCGTACGTGGGGTTAAAAATCGTTAATTTCGTATAAGTTTTATACCAAGACGTGAAATATTTCTTTTATGGATTGCCAACGAGTAGGTATTTTTTTTTCTAATTCGTCGATATGGCCTGCGTTGTATTTTTTTTTCTGTTTACGAGTTCGGCCAATCTGGACGGTCGAAGATTTCACATCGATGAGCAGATTTTCTCGAGAATTTTCAACCGTATCGGTTTCTCATCTTCAATCTAAATAACTAAGTAGTGGCTCGTTAAAACATCAACCGTATTGTGTACCTAATTAGAATTTTCAGCAGGAAATCACAGGTTACTTATACCTACGGTTTCTTTCAAATTATGAGATATTGACACCTAAGTATTTAGGTAGGTAGCTCGACACTTTGAAAAAATAGAAAACTTTTTTCAAAAATATTTCATCTTAAGTATCAGCTTTAGCAGAGCTAAAATCGAAGATGATTTTCCCAAGTGAGGTATCCCAACTCAAAGTAAAATTTTGAGCCCAAACAAAAAAAAAATCGAAAGTGCATCATAATAGGACTCCGTATCCAAAATTTCAGGTGTTGAAGTTCATTTCTCGATTTTTGGCGAATTTTTGAAATTTAAAAATTACCTCCGCCCAGCGAAATATGTGACCTGGACTACTAAAAGGTACCTATAGTCACCAAAACCGATTTTTCGTTTTTGATCAATATTTATAGAAGCAAGTATGGGCCTTCCAATGACAAACCGCAGACTCCAGATTTCATTATTTTTGCTGTAAAGTACATTAGTTTTTGCCAAGAAGCTTGATTTTAGACATATTTTCTATAAAAGTAAACTTTGAACTTCCGATTGAAATTCCCCGAAAGCATAGCTTTCTAGAAAAAAACTAATTGCACATTACAGAAAGGAAATTTTACGCTCTACAATTTATGTTCTATTCATTTTTTCCGTACAACCCTTCCTTTTCTCAGAAAATTGACTTCAAGTGACAAAAGTTTTAAAAATATGTAAAAAAAAATCGACAAAAAATTTATAACTTTTGACACTTGAAGTCAATTTTCTGAGTAAAGGAAGGGTTCTACGGAAAAAATGAATAGAACATAAATTGTAGAGCGTAAAATTCCCTCTCTATAAAGTGCAATTCATTTTTTTTCTAGAAAGATATGATTTCGAGATATTTCAGTCGAAAGTTCAAAGTTCAACTTTCAAAAAGATTTGTTTTTTTGACCGAGTTTTCCTCGGTAAGTTGATTTTGGCCTGCGGTCCCTTTTGGTAGTCCAAGCCACATATGAAAATTTGATCTAACCAACGAAAAAAACTGAAATTTGGTATATACCCTATTTTCGACCTCCCGAATCGAATAGAAGCGGTTTCGAGACGTTTCGGAGCAATCAGAAAATTTTGAAATTTTCCAGCGCTGGAGAAAAGCCCATAAAAATGGCTCACATGCACTTAAGCACCTATAGTCTCGGATTGCCCATATTGGTGACCTATTTGATCGATTAAAACACAATTTTCCAAAATTCGTAACTTCTGAGTTCAAATTCGCATTTTTGGGCCAGAAATTTTCGTGGAAAAATTTAAAAATTCACCTAATGCGCATACATTGAGGTAAAAAGTTTAAACTTGGAAGATACCCTATTTTCGACCTCCCAAATCGAATGGGAGTGGTTTCGAGACGTTTCGGAGCAATCAGAAAATTTTGAAATTTTCCAGCGCTGAAGAAAAGCCCATATGCACTTCAGCACCTATAATCGCGGATTATCCATATTGGTGACCTATTTGATCGATTTAAGCAGAATTTTCCTAAATTCGTAACTTCGAGTTCAAATTTATATCTTTTGGGAAAAATTAATTTTTTTCGTGGAAAATTGTCAGCCAAAAAATATGGATTTGGACTTAGAGATGCCAATTTCGGGAAATTGTGTTTTAATCGATCAAATAGGTCACCAATATCAGTAATCCACGATTATAGGTGCTGAAGTGCATATGGATCATTTTTATAGGCTTTTTTCCAGCGCTGGAAAATTTCAAAATTTTCTGATTGCTCCGAAGCGTCTCGAAACCGCTTCCATTCGACTCGGGAGGTCGAAAATAGGGTATCTACCAAGTTTCAACTTTTTATCTCAATGTATGCGCGTTATAGGTAAATTTTTAAATTTTTTCCAGGAAAATTTCTTGCCCAAAAATGCAAATTTGAACTCAAAGATACGAATTTTGGAAAATTCTGTTTTAATCGATCAAATAAGTCACCAAAATGGATAATCCGCGATTACAGGTGCTGAAGTGCATACGGGCCATTTTTATGGGCTTTTCTCCAATTACAAAATTTTCTGGTGACTCCGAAACGTCTCGAAACCACTTCCAATCGATTCGGGAGGTCGAAAATAGGGTATATGGGTAATTCTACCAAAACTGTCGCATTTAAGTTACTTATAAATTTCTCGAGTACTAAATACGCTAGAGTGTTTTTTTTTGCATTGTTTTATTGGATATCATCTCCCCCACCTTTTCCAGCGAAAAAAATAATTTTTCCCCTCCCCCACCACCCCCTGCATAAATTTTAATGGTCAAAAGTTCCATCGTCGTGGCTGTTACCACTCATGGTTTTCAATCTTTACTACCCCTAGCACTGAAGATAATTGATATTTTTGAAAAATTTTAAAATCATGATATTGGTAGAGTGTTGGGGTACACGTTGACCTCTCCGAGGGTCACCAGAAGGGTACTGGGTGACCTCAAGACGAGACCAAAACTCTGTTACTAGGTTTATGTTCCATCGTCGTGGCGAAATTTCATTAATTTTTTCTGGCTCTGTTACTTCGTATTTTATCTTTTTCAATCACTATACTGATTCAGGGGTGTAATAGGAACAACCTTTATCGGTTGAATTTTAAATTCCTGACTACTTGGTCAATCTTGAAATAAAAATTTGTGAAAATTCTTGTGTTTACAATTTTTACATTCCATCGTCGTGGCTATCAATTTTTCGAATTGTACTTATGGTATTGAGCTACAAATAAGAAAAATATATTCCACAAGTAAGTATATCAACACAAATTCATCACAATGCACTTTAAAATCAATTCACAATTGAAAAAATGGGAAATATTCAAGATTTTTCTTACGTCGTGGCTACTTTTTTCATTTCCTTCGTCGTGGCGAAGATGATTTTTGCATCCACGACGAAGGAATTTTTTTCCGCAACGTGAGAACTTTGAACATGTAAATAGTATAATTCATTCTGCATCCAGTGGGCTTGATCCCTTCAATAAATTAGGTGCCACTACGATGGAACTAAAGACCACACAAAGGAAATTCTATGGTCATGGAACCCACGATTATAGATTTTCCATAGTCGTGGATACCAAAAATTTGAATCGCCCCACACCCTCCCCTGGGGGCTATGAACTGAGCCAAATACAAAAAATGGTGTCTCGAACGTATACATTTTAGATTTCAATCAAAAAAATTTAAGAAATTCAACTTTTATTTTTCGAATTTCATATACTGGAAATGCGACAATTTTGGTAGAATTACCCATATACAAAATTTCAGTTTTTTTCGTTGATTAGATCAAATTTTTATATTTTTTAGGGCTTACTTAATTTTAAAATTTCAAAAATTCGCCAAAAATCGAGAAATGAACTTCAGCACCTGAAATTTCGGATACGTGGTCCTGTTATGATGTACTTTCGATTTTTTTTGTTTGGGCTCAAAATTTTACTTTGAATTGGGATACCTCCCTTGTAAGCAATTTATTTTATTTCAATTTTGGCATTTTTCATTGACATTAAAAAATTTTTAAAAATTGAAAAAGATTCCTCCATATCTGATTTAATTCACCTCTGAATAAAATCGAGATCTCCTAACTCGTTCATTTGAATAGAAAACCCCTCTGGTGAAATATGTTTACCCCTACCTACTGTCAAACACATGAATACTTGAATTATATGTCGAGTTGAGCGAAACACCGAAGAATTCAAGTGTATAATTCCAAACAGAAGAAAATTTCCACCACGAATTTATTCGCTAATTGAGTGAAAAATTTGGTTCATTCTTCTTTGAATTGAATTGGTACCCACTTACAATTCGAATCCGGTACGATTTATCTGTTTTAACACAACTATTCGAGTAAATTTTTTACCTAATTATTTTTATCAAACTGTCATAGAAACATTTGAAAATAAGCGGTTTCAAATTACCACGAAAACAAAGAATGGAAAATTTCCCAATTCGAATAAGTATAGTAATTCAACGACCTATGCATCATGTTTTTGACAACGGAAACTCACTGAATGAAATTATTCGAACGTCAGACTGTAATATGTCCTTAAGTATGATGTAGGTATACCTTTGTCTACACGGGACTGTTTTTTGTAATCTATAAATGTCCTATCGTAGGACAACAAACGTTCGTATAGTCTATTTTGTGGAAGTTTAGAAAGCTTCCTTAGTTGAATTGAATTGATGCCTTTTAAGTTTCAAATGTAGAAGGAATGGAGAAGAATACAAAAAGAACGAAATTTGAATATCAAAGGAGTCGGAAATAAATAATGAATCTTGCACGTTTACAAGATTATCTGAAAAATCGAACACTAGAAAATTTAGAAGAGATGCCGGAATGTGGACACCTTCTTTATCGATTGGTTTACTCGTTTTATCATCCAGGAGGAAAGAAAAGTGTCCAAAAATACATATCTACACTTCTCAAATTTTCAAAAATTGAAATACCCTTTCAAGATTACAAATGAAAAAAAAAAATCGACGCCTAATCAAAGAAAGCCAATTCCTCGTGATTTTTTACTTACCTACCTAATTATTATTTGAAAATTCAATGAATAAAATGAAAATAACGGTTAAAATGGTCTTGCAGACAAATTAAGTCAAAAGTGGTCTTAAATGTTACCCCAGAGGTAAACTCTCCACTCAAATTTTTGTCCCTCTAATATCTCCTCTTCCGATAATATCGTCTTTAATACATCAAAATGTCAAAAATTTGTGTTTTCAGAAGGGAGGTATAAAAAAATTTGAAATTTTCACAGATGGAGGGTATACTATGAACTATGAAAAAATATTTGCAGACATTTTTTCAAAATTTCCAATTCACATTTTCTTGATATTTTCACGTCTTAAATCGCAAAAAAAATCGCAAAAAAATAATGGCCGAAGTCATTTCTTTCAGAACCCAATATTGTCAAAAAATCAGAATTGTAAGAAAAAACACGTTCTTTCATTGTGTTTTCATAATTTTAGGAACTCTTATTCAGATAAAATTTTCAAAATAGAATAAACATTGCAGAAAACATTTAAAAATTACTCTTAAAATGGATTTTCAAACTTCAATTCTGTTTAATTTTAAGCTTTGAACCCCTTGAAACTGTCAATTTTGCATTAAAAACGCAGCGTAAAAATTTTCAAATCGAAAATTTCTTAGGGATTGGGGTAGGGTGTGTTTTAAATTAAATTTTCGAGTTTTGATGGTTTCACTGTTTTCCTCTAAAAATGAGATTCCCAAAATTTTACCTTCATACGTAAGTTAGGAACCATGCGCAGGGCTCTTTTTCTTATTAAGATATTCAACATAGAATAGTATGCTAAAAACGAAAAATTTTCTTGGGAAAAATACTGCATAATTTTCAAGCATTCCTCAAAAATATGAAAATATGATTCCATTTTGATTTCTAGACATGAACTTTGGACTTGAGGAATCATCTTAGGGGGTTCAGGGAACCCTTATATCGGGTGAAAATGGTTAGAATTTACTATTAGAGGCCCAGAACTTTGCATTCGTCTTATAATTTATGAATTATTTTTTTTTTTTAAACACACATATTTGTGGGTACATATAAAATATGATCAAAGTTCGCAAATTTTCATTCATTAGGCTCAAAATAATTTCAATAAGAAAAATTATTTTTCTTCAAATAGACCAATCTGTAAAAATCCAACTTCCAAACTTTAAAAAAATTGAAAATTAAATTTTGTAACCAAAGAATTCAACTTACGAAAACCAGGTAGTCTGAAGCAAATTTTTCATCAAGAAAATTTTTAATTCTTCAAAAATTAGTGCCTGAATAATATTTCATCGAACCTTCTTTTTGTAAAAAAATGTCAAAATTAAAAAATTGATTTTTTTTGCAAGAAATTTCAACTGATCACTATTGAAGAAGTTTCAAAATTGATGAAATTTCGAAATCTGTCAAAATTGACTAGTTAATGTGAAAAATTGTCAACAAACTGCATTAAAATAAAAAGAATATTACCCTTACGTGTGTAATAAAATGCCAACGAATCAGAGACAGTTCGAACTGAAGGGGTTAGAAAGGGTGGATTGTCCCTTTTACTAACCTCCCTCGCCAGGAAAATCGAGATTTGAGCAAAATTTTTGGGAAAGTGATGGCTTTTGTATTAGAAAACTTGCAATTTGAGCGAGAAAAATTTTAAAATAATGTAGGCATTTCAAGTTGCAAAAATTGAAGAAAATACGTATCCTTCGAATCAGAAATTTCCCACCAATGACAACTTCAGTTCCTACCTAAAAAGGAGTTTAAATATTGACAAAAACTTTTCACACAATTTTTTTAATTTACCAAAATTGGTCAATTTATGAAAATTAAATGTTCAAGCTGAAAAAATTTTAACAGTTAGAAATTAATATGTATAATAAAAAAAATTTAATTGATATTCCACAAAAGCTTAAAAATTGGTGAAATAAACAATAATTTTTTTAATAATTTGCCAATATTGACTAAAGTGAAAAAATTGTGAAATTTAAAAGATTATTAAATGCTGAATTTTATAAAAACAGAACAGAACAGGAAGGGTGTAGAAAGGGAAGATGTTCCCTTTGCCCCCTTACCCTGCCAATACAGCTGGATTTGAATTTTTTAAATGAGGAAAAGTGGAGATTTTTTAGAAAATTTTCAGTCTGTTTCAGAAAATTGTATTTTGAATCGAAAAAATGGACAAATATCACCAGAGTTGTAAATTTTTAATTTTTTCCTTCCTAATAATGAAAACTTCAGTTTGTCACAGCAAAATAAAGCCCCCCCCCCACCCACACACACACACACACACACACACACACACACACGTAGCAAAACATTTTGTTTTAAATAACTTGATGACAAGCCACTTAACAGAGCAGGTTGAAAAAAAAAATCCCGAATTTTGGCGAAAATTGGCGAAGTAGTTCACATTGAGTGGGAGACTGCCCAAAAAAATTCGAGCCTCGCAGCACGAAGAGGGTGGAGCAAGGGTCACTGTTGGGAAATGTCACCTGGCAGAAACCTCGGCCACCCCTTGAAAAGGTGCAATTTGAGTAATGAACCTCTCTGAACCATTGATAACGAAACTGGATCCCTACTACTTCATATCAGGGGTGATGGCCCAAATCGAACCCAGAAGCCGGAACACGAAAAAACCCGATACTTTTGGTAAAACCCGAAGCGAACCCGAACCCGAACCTGAAAAACTGGAAAACATAAACAAAAAAGAGAATGAAATCCCAATTTTTCTAAATTTAATTCGAATTTGAAAATGCAAAGCCTTAAAACTAGTAAAAAAAAACAACAAAAAAACATGAAAAATGAAAAAAAGAGAACAAAGTAATAATTCTTTTTTGGGTACAAATCAGAAATTTTGGTTCAAAAATCAATTTTTTTCCATTTCAAATTATAAAAAAATGAACCCAAACCCGAACCGAACCCAGAAAATCCCGATTCATGGTCCGAACCCGATCTGGAACAGAACCGGGAACTTGAAACTCTTAACCCGGAACCCGAACCAGATTATTATGATCCTCGAACCGCAAACCCTGAACCCGAAACATACGGATTCGGGCCACCACCCCTGCTTTTTATCCTCTACAAGAGGGTTGAAAAGTTGTAGGTCAAGAATTTGACGATTTTTTTTTTAAATCAAAAGTAAATCGCGCTCTCAAACATTTTAAAATCAAGCCAAAAAATTTTCAAAAATTTTTACAGCAGTTCTGCTATCTTTATTTTGATTTCCGCAATTTTCACAAAATTCTAGTTGTTCAACTGTTTATTAAATAGGTAGGTAACGGGAAAAGAGGGCCAAAATTTTTTTGTCTTCAAAATAAAATTTGATCAATTTTTTGAAAACTTTTTGTAAAAATGTTGCGAAATAAATTTTAAAAAAAATTCAAGACGATTATTCCAGATGACCAAAAAAATTTCTGATTCGAATTTGAGTAAATGATTTGAATTTGGTAAAAATCAAAAAAAAATTCAAATTAGTGATCTGCAACTTTTCAACCCTCCTTTAAAAGGCAAAAAGTAACATCCAATCTCGTGGCCAATGGTTCAGGGAGGTGTAGAAACTCAAATCGCACCTTTCCAGGGAGAGACCGAGATTTCCAACAGGTAGTACTACCCAGCGGCGTAGCCAGGATTTTGTCAAGGGGGGGGGGGGCAAGAACGAGTTTTTATGTCAAATTTTCTGTGGGCTTTTTGAAACATAGCAAGTATTTTTTTCATGGCGTATTTTGTAGTGTACGTATAACTGAGTCTGAGTCTGAGGTAGCAGGTGTGTAATAAAAAGACTGTAACACAATGATTTATAGGATTTTTGGAACAAACACTTTATACTGTCTAAATCTGAATTAGCCAATTTTTGTAAAATTCCAACTTTTTGATTCTGCGAAATAAATTTACTTGAAAATCAGTGATTTTTCACTGATATTTTATTTAGCTAAAATTACTGAATTTTTTGACAAATTGGAAATTGATTAAGAAATCAGTAAGTTTTAACTAAAATACCAGTGAAAATTACCAAATTTCGATGAAAATTATTTCAATAATCTGAGGAAGGAAAATCTCATCAAATTTGATTGATTCAAATCGAAAGGATGATACTGTGTTCAAAAAATAAAGACAGTAAAATACTGTCGAAGCGAAGCGAGGGCGAATTTTTTTTTTTGGAAAAATCATGTTTGAAAAAAAAGGCCATGGGGCCATGGGGGGCGATCGCCCCAGCCCCCCCTTTGGCTACGCCACCGGTACTACCCAATAGTGGCAAACCCCCGTGTTTTTTAAAAAAATAACCCACTTTGAGGCACCTAGCTGAGCCTCCCTCCTTTGAGCTGAACGATTTGGAATTTTTTTGGGGAAGTTTCTTACTCAAAGTAAACTTCCTCACCAATTTTTGTCAAAATCCAGGAATCATTATGACCTAACATGTTATTTTTTCTTTCTCCCAAATAAATTCCGCATCAAAACCAACGAATCATCATACACCCTGACCAAATCCAATCAGACCAAAATTTCCACACCCAAGCCTCTCATATTAAAGAATCGAACCGCACATCTCTCTGCACCCACCAGCATCACATTTCCAAACCATAATACCTAAATCCTCTCCGGGGTTTTTCACATTCCACACCAACTTTACGGACCTATTTCCGACAAAATCATCCCGACCGTCAAAACACCCGACCAACTATTTCGTCAAACAACTCCATGTCGGTAATCTGCGCACATTAAAATCGTTATCATATTACCGCGAGACAATACCGGGCGTAAGATTTCATCGTATAAGCATTCACAATCAGCGTTTTATACCCTCATTGATGTGTTAATAGATTTAAATTAAATCTTAAATAAAGGTTAAACCGTGGAACGCCGCGAGCATAGTTTCCTTAATCAAAACATCTTTTGTTTCTTTAAATACCGACACAAATGCGCTCAAGATTACACCGCGTATAAACCCCGAGATATGTTGAAAAATTTTAACTATTTATACTCGCGTATTTATGTCAGCGAAATTCAAATCAACCAGTGGGTTCTAAAATTTTACCAATCCTTTGATTCTTTTTTTCCACCTCCGAGGGCGTTTATTCGAGGTAATATGAAGGTAATTTCACGTACTGAGGTAAATTTTACCCCAAGGTTAGCGTATGCCTAGTCTCGCTACGATGAAATGCTTGAAGCATCCTTTATGAAGCAGAAATTACAAGTGCGAGTTCTCTCTTCTACTTTTCAGCCAATCGCAAACAATAAATTTAAAATCTCTTTCGACGGATTAATTAGCTCCAAAAAAACCCCTTTTCATCGCCCGAAAGAAACCCACTTGAAAAATATAATATTTGCGAATCTCTGCGCCACTGCCTACGTAAATATGCACTCAGCCCTGCTGTTTTTTTTTCTGCGTATGAGAAAAATGACTGGCGAATGAAAATAAATTTCGAGTTTTATTCGAATTCACGTGACTATAGAAATCCATAACTGTAAATTTTTAAACGTTGTAAATTCCGGCGGATTTCAAAGGCCCTGGAAGCCCCTCCCCTCATCCATCCTCGTCTCAAAACCTAACTACATCCATCAAGATATTGATTCTTTACCAGAGAAATATTTCCAACATCAAATCATCATTCGACTTGAAAGACGAATTTTTCAAAATTTTATCAATTTGTTTCGACCATTTATCAATTATTCACCCAGCTAAATTGAAATTACTGGGCGGGGGGGGGGGCTGGAAATATAAAAGCTGCTCTCGAAATGTAACTTGATTCATTTAACGAATTTATTTTCTCAACGATTCGACTCTTTCGGTACAACGAAACGAACAGTATGAGAAGAAATGAACCGAACGAAATAGCCCAAGAAATTAATTATTTTTTTTATAAAAACAACACCGGAATAATTAATTTTTCTTTTTTCCTTTTGTTGTAAATGGGAGACTAAGGTCGATGGGTGATTTACATACCTTATACGTATAAAATTACGTGCCACTTTATTGACCAAATGTGCGAATATTCTATTCGTACGAATATTTCACCGTTTGGAAAATAATTTATAAATGTATCGCAAACCGCTATATATTTTTTGCGGTTATGCCATATACGTAGATGTACCTTTCTCTTGACCTTTTTTTTTTCTTTTGGCCGGATTTTCCGTCGAAACTGCTCTAAAGATGATTTCCAGAGTGGAAAGTGAAAATACATTTTTCTTTTCGAGTCTCGTGAGATTTGAAGCATAGATATGCCATGGCAGTTTCCATCGTATTACGTGTATTAGAGAACCATCTGTTCATTTTATAAATGTTTCTCATTTAATTCCATTTTTTAAAACTTTCGCGAGCCAATTCGAAGAGAAAAAATGACGAAGAGATTCGTCGTACGTAGGTAGATAGGTATTTGGAATTGATGAAAATATGTGACAAGTATGACGACTTTTATTTTCAATTGTGACTCGGGGATTGAAAGTACTGCAGATGATATCGAGCTCGATTACTCGCCAGTGTTTTTACGAGTTGGTTGGCTTTCTGTACCCGGTATTATTTTTTATTTGATTTTTACTGTCAGAATTAATTTTTTGGGTGAATTCTGTCTCATTTCAATTTTCAATTTGGGTTTCACGTTAAGTATATAATTTTTTAGCTGAAATCGCGTCAAAAATTAATTTCTCATACATTTTTGCTCGTGTGTGTAGAAAGAACTCAAAAAAATTCATAAACTAATGATCATCGAATTTTACTGTTTTATTTTTTATAAATGTTCCTTTGTTAATCAAATTACTCATTTTCAAATTGAATTTTCTGATCGAATATTCATACAAGTGGACATAAGCGCACCCAGAAATTATTCGAAGGAGGGGCTAAGAATTCGAGAAAAAACAGAGGAGGGGTGAAATTTCAATGGAAAAATTGAGCAACTTGATAATTGCGGAATTTTAGTGATTTTTCACTGATCTTTCAGTTAAAATTATTAATTTTTTCTGACAAATTGGGAATTGATTGAGAAATTAGTGATTTTTGACTGAAAGATCAGTGAAAAATAATTAATTTTCAAAATATAAGGATTAAAATACTGTCCGGGCGAAGCGAAGGCGAACTTTTTTTTTGAAAAATCATGTTTAAAGAGCAAAAAAATGCATTTTTTTCACATTTTTGTGATAAAAAATCTCCTTTTTGAGCTGGGGGGGCTTGAGCCCCCTGAGCCCCACTGGGTGCGCTTATCCAAGTGGAAAAAAAGAGGGAAGGGAGAGGGGGAGGTAAAAATTTGAAGATTTTTGACTTGAATAAAATTTCCTCAGATTTTTGTAACTTGGTGTAATTTCTCTTGATTTTTCGACTCAAAATCTAAATTTTTCTGAGAATTATTAAAAACGAAGTCATTAATTTTACACTTTTTAAAACCTAAGTACCTAAATCTAATTTTAGCGTATACATAATTATAAAATTTCTATTTTCTAAGAGGAACCAGCTACACTTTTGGTCTTTTTTTTTATTCGACATTAACTTAATCATTTATTTTATTGATTCAATTCCATTCAAGTAATTAGATTTTTAAATGAAATTTCCAATTTAAATTTTGTGAATGAATTTTTATAAAATTTTAATTCGTACTTTGATTTGATTTTTTTGGCATTGTCTTTTAAAAGTTACATTCAAAGTATTTTTCGATCAAACATACAAAGTTTTCTGTGTTTTTTTTTTTATTTTTAGTCCTAATTTTCATCGAGTTTTGGTGGCGATTTTACAATTTTTCTAAATATTTATTTTGGATTTAATAGAGTTTTGACAATATTTAAACTAGTTACCATTTAATTTGAATTCTTGAAATGAAATAAATACCTAAGTGCCGAAATTGGAAAATGAAATCGACGAAAATTCAACCCCAAACTTTATGTAGGTAGGTACCTACTTTTATAAAATCCCAATTTATATCGAAAATTCGGTAAAAAAATTTTCATTAATGGAATTGAATCAAAATTATCAATTGATCTAATCAGGACCGATCAGATAATCAATTTTTTAAACTTAGGTATATCCTCGTAATTTCCTAGGTACTCGATTTTCATACACGTAAGTATTTTAAAATTAGGTAAATTTTTACCATCGAGTATATTTACAAACGTAGATATCTAGTTGAGGTAAAATTTCTATCAAATTATTCACATAGATTTTCACAAAATTAAACTTTTTCGAATTTTTAGATTGCACCTACTTATACTTAATGAATTTTGACTAGATTTAAAGTAATTTTTTTTTAATTCAGATTTCAAGAATTTTTTGACAAAATTTCTAATAATTATGACGTCTACTTGACAAATTTATTTACAATTTTTTCATTTTGTTTCACAATTGAAAATTTTTGTTATATTTGTTGGTTGAATTGAAATTATTTTACCTGAATATATTTTATTTTTAGGTAAATGTTCAAAATTTATTTTTTATTTGCATAACTTTTATTAAATTTCCAAGAAATTTTCTTCTCTATTTTCTCCAAAAATTTCATTTTGAGAATTAAGTAGGTACCTACTTATTCTTTAATGTTCATAAAAATCAAATTTGTTAAATCAATATTTTCAATTTTTTACTGACGATACCTACTTGGGTTTTACGATGGTTTATACTTCTTTTTTTCTTTGTTTTTTTTTGAAAAATTACTCCAATAATGGCGCGAAGAGGGGGGAGGGGGTCGTTCCTCTACAAGACTGAGATCTTGAAAAAAAATGTTAGATTGCAGTTTTTGAACGCCCTTTACGGAAAAAATTTTCTCCCTTGTTTTGCTCATGAGCGCAAAATGTTTTTATCGTTTTAACAGAATACTGAATTTAGTTCATACTTTCACATTCTTGAAATTGGGAATTTTTTCGCACCCCCCCCCCCCGCGTCTAAACAGCTCAAATCACCAATCGAATATGGCACGGTAATGGAATATCTTTAAAATAAATTTCCGTTAGAATGTCATTGGTTCGATTCCTTGCATTTTTTGTGTATTTTTTTCATTTTTCAAATTTAAACAAAATGAATTTACCAACAATCGATTGTTAAAGACAGTTTTTAAAAAAAAATTATTGTTCAATTCCTATGAAAATTTCACGTTTGTTTGATTTTCTAGAATATTTTTGATTTTATTTTTTAGCTCGATGTTTGGAAAATTTAATTCAATTTTATTCCGTTTTTCAATTTCAAATGATTGAAGTAATGTGAGGAGATGCAGGTATTATTTTTGCAATATTTTATTCTATTTTTCGACAAGATCGTATTTCTCATCCAATTCTCAAGTATCTACGATTTGCCCATAGCCCTGCCCTCTCCATACAAGGTCTCGAATTTAATCGACCAAAGCGAACGAAAAATATGAAATATCGATATTGTAAAATAACAAAAGATTAGATTATGTATCAGACGAGACGTCAAATAGCGCAGAAAATACTGGAAAACGATAAAATAATTGCATTTCCACCAACTTTACCTACAATTTTTTTAAATCAAAGTATCCAACCAAAATTATGGGAAAGGAATTTTTTCACTTACTACCCACATATGTACCTATGATTGATTTATATCCAAAAATACTCCATATAGGTACTCGAAATTTAAAATTCCCAAGTAATTTTGTTACAAATTTTCTGACCGGAATTTTTCAGGATTCGTACTTAAAAAAATTAAAACCAAAAATTCGTACTTTTTGGACCTAAAAAGTTCTCGATGACCAGAGGCAATTATTTTTGTTCACCAAATTTCATCAAAATTTCAATAATTTTTGAAAATTTTTACGCTTTCAATACCTAGGTACTTTTATCCAAATACATATCTATGTATCATTTGTTTTTTTTTCAACTTGGTACAAACCTTATTCTTTCAAAAAAAAAAAATCCATTCCAATAAACACCCATTAAATAACTAAAAAAAAATAATAATTCCAATATAATATTCAATGCCACCACCGCAGGAAAAACTTTCTGGCAGGAAATCCGGCCATAATGCTACGGTCAGTACGACATATGACACTATTCCTTTTTACCCTAATAAAATTTCCCCCGAGAAAAACACTGACACGAATTCAACTCGAAAATTGAAATTATTCTCAGACCTTCTTGACATTTACACTCTGGAAATTTCTCCTTCTCAGGGACCGAGTCGACTCCACGGTACACCGAGTGAGAGAAAAAAAAAAATACAAACGGAGTGATTTCGAATATTCCAAACATTGTGTTTTGATACTGATTTAAATAATTGTCTGCATCGCTCGCGTATATTGTAAGGACGCACACAGCAGTGTCACATACACAGAAAACCCCATAAGTAGGATTAAAGGTCTTTTGTATATTTTACTCGAGTCGTATAAGCACGAAAAACAGATTTACCCTTCCACCTCCCTTCGCTCACACCGCCCCGAAAACTTTTTACAAGATTTTTGCAACATCTTTGAAAAGAGTCTCCTTCGATACGCCTTTTTCGTGTACAAACACCATGATGGGACTTTAATGCGAGTAATTCAAATACCCAATGTATGCCTTTGATAAAAGCTTTAAAAATTTACAATTCCGAGTATAATTTTTGCAACAATCGAGAGAAATTTCACGTCGCATATTTCTTCGGCGGAGAAAACCGAGGGGAAAACGTGCCAAAACGAATTCGTTTCTTTAATTTGACTTCGATTGGTATAAATTGCACCATCTGTAAACGCGAAATATTAAAAAAAAATATATCCCAGATAAAATGCTCTCGTTCGTTAACTCGTTGCTCGTTTCAAAGCAATATTTCGTTATTTTTCCCATCGCAAAGTGATATTTTTCTCGAGCCACTTCAAAGAAAAATCCAATGATTGATAACGCATTCTACTCGTATTTTCTCTGAAAAGCTCGACGATTCGATCTGGAAAAAATGCCATGTAAAAAATCATTTTTACGTCAAAACAAATACCATTTTGGCAAAAGCACACCATCGAGCATCCGTCTCGTGCATATCGAAAAAAGAATAAATCGATAATAGAGCACGTGTTTGACTTTAATCGGGGTATCATCTATGAATAATTAATATCGAGTTTTCGGAATAATTTCGGCGGCGGGTACGAGGGCAGGGTATGAAAAAAATTTTAAAATAATTTTCTAAATAATTTATCTCGAATAACGAATAATGTACTTCGTTTCTCGTTATCGTCGTTTTAGTCGACGTATCTATAATTGAGGACCGTTTTTCCAAACCGTGATAACTTCAAAAAAGTGATTTCGAGTAAATCAAAAAAAACTGCATCACGGAGAAAGTTTTGTTTTTTGAAATCTGTCACAAAAGTAAATATATTGCGGCTATCATTACAAAATATGTCGAACAAGTGGCATACCGAAATATTCATCTCTGGCGCTGCAGGAATGGAACGAAAATGAAAAAAGTTGAAGTTATCACGGTTTGGAAAAACGATTTTCACTTATTGCTCTCTCAGAGCCATATAAACATCGGAAAAAAATTAATTTTTTCTGCCTTTGTTGCACATACACTACATAAACACATTACAACCATTAAAAAAATTTCATCACTCAACACTTCCTTATTATACTCAAAAAACAAATTTTGTTGGAATTTTTTTATTTTTTTTAAATATTCAAGTGGCACCCTGAGCGATACCATATAGTCTGTCGGAAAAATTGTTCGTCTCATTTTATAGAGTATTCTTTCACCTATCAAATGTTGAAAAAATCTCGGAAAAAGGTTGAAACCTCTTCCTAAAAATGATTTTAATGTTTGAGCTTTCACTTATCTAAAAAATTAAAAAGCTTCAAAGTTTTTTTGTACTATTCTTCGTTTTTATGTATAAATACTGAAGTTATCACGGTTTGGAAAAACGATTTACAACATTCAAAATGGTTTTTGTCACAGAACGTGGAAAGTAAGATAGTTAGCTAAATTCTAACAACGCCATTTGGTGGCGGACCACTTCAAGTATCCAAATCCGTCAAAAAGTCAAAAACGCCAAAAATGAAGTTATCACGGTTTGGAAAAACGGTCCTCAATTGATCAAATTCTACTCGGCTGAGCCACTATCGTGTATAATTACACGTTACAGCGAGCGATTTTCAGTTCAAATGTTTATTTATAAAAATAAAAAGCGAATTACTTTGGAATAGCGGCGACTCTCTGATATCTAAAATTATCCAATATTTTCCACCGGCGATCCGTGGAACGTTTCCAATAGTTTGGTTAGTATCATTGGCGTAAATTTTAATTGAAATAAAATACGAGAATTTAATTGTAATGCAATTAGAAAATTTACGCAGAAACGTATTCGGCGGCGAGACGAGGAGCTCGTTAAAGTGCCAATGGATGGAAAAAATTCTCGTCTCGGGTATTTTTTTATAGAAGCAACGTCGCCTCAGTCGTTATACGTGTTTCAGTCCCCCTTCGAGATCTTGGTTTATGCAATTTTATTAACATCTTGATACTGTTCCAATACAATGACGGGAGGGTAAGTAGAGATACGTAGACGTACGTTTATAATACGTGCATATTATCGATGCAACGTTATTTCCAATTCCCTCACCTCGTTGAGTAAATTTTACATAAAAAATCAAAAAGAGGAAAAAATTATTCGGAGGAACAAAATAAACACCGAATAGGGTTTCGCGAGAGTCGTCGAGTAAACGAGTTAATTCGTATATTTTTCTAGACGGCGACGATTCGACGATGCACAATTAAATGAAATACTAGAGAAATTATTTCACAGACGTGAACTTCCTGCAATTTTGATTCAGGCCCCGGTGAAGACGTGGCACGCGCATCTTTTACAATCTCATTACGTCGTATTAAACCATTGTCATTCCATTTATTTTCGGTTGACGAAAGGTTAAATAGGTACTGTCTGATTAATTAAACGTGCTTTATCATCTTTATCATTTTCGTCGTCGGGATTGAGCAGCTCGCGTTGTTGTACTGAATATGTCTTTCGAAGAAGGCATTTGTTTAACACGAGCGATGAGTTGGAATTTTTGCCAAGGTGGGTTTGATTTTCTAGGGGGGTTCTCGATTTCGAGGTTTTCTTTCGGAGGAGTTTGAAGATTTTGATGGGAATACGAGCTTGGTGACTACTGGATTTGAAAAATTAAAAATTTCGGATTTTTCTGACCATTTTTAGGTCATTTTTATTGCTTCAAATTTGCCCAAAAAAGAATGCCTCTTTTTATCATTCGATAAAAAAATTCAAGAAAAAAGGAAAATATTGGAAATTCTTGCTTTTTGCCATAAAATCATTAAAATTCTTGCTATTTTTTGGTTTTCCGGCTACTAAGGTGAAATTCTTGCTACGTGTTTACTGTTTTTTTTTTTGTTTTGCTTGCCTGTAGACACCACGAGATATTTTTATTTGATAAAGAATTGCGTTTTTTTTTTAATATCTCGAACTTTTTCGTCGATTGAAAATTTTTTTTTTCTCAATTTTTGATAGGTACCTACTTATTCTGAAAATATATGAATGAGGATTTTAGTTTCAATGAACGTGATCACAGAAAATTAGATCATTTCTACACAACAATTTGTAAGTTTTTACACTTCAATAAATTAATAGAATTTTAAAAAGTTCAAGTCTTCTAACTGGAAAAATTTCTTTCTACGGGAAACATTTTCAGAGAAAAAAAATAATTTAAAAAAATTAAAATTTAGTATAACTATATTAAGAAACAAAAAAAAAATTGATTATTTGATATAGGTAATGTAAATAAATTTTATCAAGTAAGTACGTTCTTACCTAAAGTTTTGTTTTCAAATTTGGAATAATTTTATTTTTTGATCCGAAGTCTGAACGTAGGTTAACTAGATTTGAAATGATTCAGAGACTATAGACAATCTGATTGGATCAAATTTGATCATGTGAGAAATTACCTCACTAAAATTGTCTCAGGGGAAGCGGTTGCAACTCTGAATTCAACAACTGAAAGAAAAATGCACCCAACAAGTACTCAGCTGATGATGATTCTTTTTTTTTTTTAATTTTACAAACGATTTTCCAAACTCCCTCCCCTTCTTCTACCAATCAAAGCTTGCCTTAGGAAATCAAAGTGAAGTAGTTGGCTCCAGCTTGAATTTAATGACATAATCATTGATCACTGATCCAGAGACTTAGAAGACGGCGTGAGATGGAAGCAAAAATGACCCTTTACTTCCGCAAAAATTCAAGAAACGAGAAAATTAAGTCTTTTAGTTTTTTTAACCATAAAATCAAAATAAATATATTTTTTTAGAATCGGTGTAATCCTGAAAAGTCACGAAAAAATAGATATAGGTACCAAAAATACCAAAAAATTATGATTTTGATTCAAAACGAATGAAAACTCTCGATTTTAATTTAAAATTTATCAAAAAATCATTCGTGATCAATCGTTATCAAAATAATATAATGAATTTTGAAAAAATGAATCAATCGAAAAATTGTGGGACAAGAAGGAAGAGAGGTTCATTCATTTCTAGGAGAAAAAATAATTTCCAGTGTTGCAAAAACAAAAAAACCTGGAACTTATTTCCTCGAAAAATAAAAAAACAAAAATCAAAAGATAATTCAAAAACTCATTTTTTAGTTTTGGTCGTGTTTTTCTTTCAAACATGACTGTGTTTATCGAAAATTATCAACTTTTTTATGAAAAAAATTGATTGGACTCAGTAAGTACATACAACAATTTTCAAACAGAAAATCTTGAATATTTTCCCCCCTGTTATCAAGGAGGTGATTTATCATTCTTGATGAAAATAGCTATACTTAGGTACTTGAAAAAAAAAAAGATAAATTACCAAAAACTGTTTTCTTGTGTTGCAGTTTGCGGTCATTTTTATTCTTCTCCTTAAACAAGATGATTTATTTAAAAATTGATTATTTTTAACATAAATTATTAAATAATTAGAAAATGTCACCTTAAAATAATCAAAAAAATGCATGTTTAAATTAAATTTAATCATAAAATTTAATTTATTTATTTATAGGTAATTTAAGTTTGGATTCGAAAAATAATTTTTTTTACTTCACTATTTTCTGAATTTTCCCTCCCATTTTCAATTTTTATACCATTTTTTTGCTTCAAGTTTGCCCAAAAAAGAAATCCTTTTTCATCTTTTAACTGAAAATTTCAAAGAAAGGTAAAATAATTTTCAAAATTATTTTACCTTTTTTTGAAATTTTTTTCACAGTAAAATTATTAAAATTCGTGCTACCTATTTTCAGCTTTTCCACCTACTAGGGTAAAATACTCGCTAATTTCTGGAGTGTCTTGTTTTTCTTGCTAGTAGACACCTTGAGTGATAGAAAGAGAGATGCAGGAGTTGACGGACGGGAAGGGGAAAATTGGCCTCAACTTGGGATACCTATGGATATAAAAATTGTCACAAATTACAAAACATGAAAATGATTTTTGATATATTTTTTTTTAAATACATAGTACCTAGGTACTTGATTATTTTCATCAAAAATGTCCATTCTATAAGATTCTTCTAAATTTTATTTTTAGGATTTTTTTAAAAATTTATTATGAAAATACGAGCAGCTAATTTCAGAAAAAATACCAACAAAAACGAAAAAAAACCTTTTTTGGTTAATGAAAATTAAAAAAACAAACATTTTTCAAGGCCAATGAATAAAAAACTACAACGAAAATCGAAATATTCTGTTTTTGTAACACTGATTTTTTCATAATAACACAACCCTCCTCCCTCATCCGCAAAAAATGTTTATAAATGAGATTGATATTTAAAAAAAAAATGAATTTCAGTCAGAACAATTGTGAAAAATCACATAAGAATCGAAAATTTCCAATTTTTAGCAACCCTTACATCCAAATAATGCCAAAATCAGATCGTATCCGGTTCTATTCATTGAATCTGAACAAAAATAGAAATACAAGTAAACAAAATTATTGGTTGTTTTTTTAGGGATTAGCACAAGTGGTACAAATGGATGGGACAGTTTTCTTTTTCTTTTCTAAAATTGAAAGATATGGTGATTTTTCTGAAGATGTCGACCTTTTTAAGAGTGAGACTTAGTTTATAATCGGTGACCCCTTCCCCCTCCTCCCAGAAAGAACTTCTTTCGATGAATCGCAAACATTTTCTCATTTTCATATTTTTTAATATATACCTATTTAAAAAAAATTAAAAATTAAAATTAAATAAATACGGAGAACTTAATTTTTTTTCAAAAAATAATCTCAAATCTCTTGAAAAATTATATTTTGAGGGTTTACGTATTTACTTTTGACCGAATTGATATCTATTACGATCTAAAACATCTGAACTCAAGTGGGATCAAAGAATGTTTTATAATTTTTTAGTACAAGACAAATTCATTTTATTTTCTTATTTTCTCTTGTTTTTCAACATCATGATCAAAATCAACACGACATCCTTCCTCTTTCACAATCTCTTTGAAAGCTCCTGACCACAAAAAGACGAACAAATTTGAAAGATAAAAGCTTATTTTTCATTTTTTATTCACAATTGGTTAAAAATATTTATTAAAAAATGCAATAATTTCACTCGAGCAAAATGATGATGAAATTTTTGTAAAACACGCGATCTAAAGTGTACCTACCTACAAAATGATTAAACAGCAAATTTGAATTTTTCATTGACCAGACCAATGAATTTTTCAAAAAAAAAATCATGATTATTTTATGACTTCGATGACCAGCAGACAGGCACCTTCAATACACACCCTTCATTTACCCCCTTCCTCTCCTTCTGTAATTCAATTAATTCATTAAATTTTCACCAACAAGTAAAAAATTATCACTTTTTCCATCGTTTATGAGGAAAAAAATCTCTATTCAACAGCTAATGAATGGATCAGAAATAGGATCATTTTACCACATTAAACTATTACTCGAAAAATTAACCCAATTATTTCACAACCAAAGGTATAAATAAAAATTATCAACGAACATGATAAATAAAACCTCGCTTAACGAAAAATAATTATCTAGAAAAATTAATGGAAAAAAATTACCCACATTCCGTATAGATTTTCTCTATTACGTAATTACAGCGTATTTTACATCCACCTAAAATCCATTTACCTTAAAAATTATCCCAAATGAAAAAAATCGCTACTACCGTTTAAAAATTAACCAAGTAAACAGTGAAACGCGAAGAAGAAGAATGAAAAAAAGAAGGAAACGTCGCCGAAATTATCGTACCATAAATGAAACATTGTTGGGAAAAAAGGTGAAACGAATCCCGAGGCGCAGATTTTTCTTTTCGAATCGAGATTTTTAACAAAAAATAAACACGTTTAATTTTAAATATTTTAATATCCTTTGAACCACTTTTTCATCCGAATGACGTTTTTTACCCTCGAAAAAGCTCTCTTTGATCGTTAAATGGAAAAATTAATCATCGTTTTTCTCTCTGAAATTCCGAAAAAATGAAAGACATATTTACATAAAACCACCGACAGACTCCTGGCTATAAATTCGAAATAAAACATGCTCTTATTCGTCAGCGCCGGCAACATATTGCTAATCACAGCGTGAAAATGTGGCCAATACACGTGCCACCGTACACACCACATGGACTTCGCTAACACTGCGGGAAGCTTCAATCAAACGCGGTTTTTGATTGTCATTTGTTCATTATTGGTTTGTTTAATCGATGTACAAATTTCACAACACATGTTTTACGCAAACGAGGGAATACATTCTGTGACAATTTATTTTATCAATTTTTCACACTTTTTTCTCGGATCTCAGCGATAATTGAGGTTTTGTTTGACGTTTTGCTCCAGTTTCGATACACCACACGAAACTATCGAGTATATTTTCTAACCTGGTCTTCTATACTAGTAAATATACCATTATAAAGAATTTCAATCGAACTTTTCGGACGTATCGCGTGTTCCAGGCCAGGTACTAAAAGTAGAACGTCCACGTTCGTACGAAATTCTCCGAAGCATTGCGTAAATTAAACCGAGCCCTCGCCTTTATTAGTTTTTCATCAAAAGAAGCCCGCCAAAAAGTATGTATTTTATAGAAAAAGGCTAAAATCTGCGACGAATTCTTTTATTCGTTCGCGAATCTGTCAAAATGGAAAATCAAATATCAATAGTGTTGCGAGAAAAGTTACCGCACTCGTGACGACTTTTAATATCACCGCCGACCGATTCCCATCATTTTCCCGATATCTACCAAAGTATACGAAGAAATGGTGTAAAATTTTCCATCTTACGTCATCGGCGATTTTCTCGACGTTAGTTGGTTTTTCGTCTTAATCCCAGAATATTTTCCAACTTAATGAAAAACACTGTAGGAGCGAACGGCGTAATAGTGGATGTACAATCGTTGTTGTAACTTTGTTTCGGTAAAAACAACAGTGTTATATGCATAGAGTGAGCCATAATTTATGGAATTTTACATTGCTTATGAAATTTTTTCGCAAAATTACCCTCACTTTGAAAATTTAGGCTAGGTAGTTCTTTATTCGAAAAAAAAAACGAAAAAAGAAAGAAAAAAATTTATTCGAAAATGACTCAGAATCCACTTTTCCATTTTATCTCGAGGGGGTGAAAAAAAATTGCGTTCAATTTGTTAATAATACAAGTGAGCTCAGTTGAATTGACGCCCAAAAAAGTGACCTTCCAATTTCACCAAATGAATGAAAAAAAAACTCACTTTTGCATAGATTTTGTTTCTAATTTTTATAAATAGCAGAGTGGATAATTTTCTAAAAATTGAAAAATTTTCCAAAAGTTGATTGATTTTTCAAAAATTGGTCGATTTTCCAAAACAGGGACGATTTTTTCCACAACTTTGACAATTTTGCGTAAATTGAAGAATTTCACAAAATTGGGATATAATTGTCTAAAAATGGATTTTCCAAAACTAGACAATTTTTTTGACAATTTCATGATTTCACAAAATTGCGCGGTTTTCAAAAAAATTGCATAGTTTTTTAAAAAATTGAACAGTTTTTGAAAAATTGGAGAAACATTAGTGAAACTGGAACGATTTCTCGAAAATTGGACAATGACAATACTTTCCAAAACTTGGACAGATTATTCTACAACTTGGACAGTTTCCAAAAAGTGAAGAATATTTCAAAATTACCTTAGTTTTATAAAAATTGGACGATTTTGCAAAAATTGAAGATTCTTAAAAAACTTGGAAAATTTTCTAAAAATGAATCTTCCAAAACAAGGTAGAACAACTTTTTGAAAATTTTACGATTTCACAAACATTTCACGGTTTTCCAAGAAATGAATAATTTTTCAAAAAATTGAATAGGTAGTTTTTGAAAAATTTGAGAAATTTTCGAAACTCATAATTTTCTAAAAATTATACAATTATCCAAACATCAAACGATGACGATACTTTCCAAAACTTGGACAGATTATTCCATAATTTAGCCTGCCGGCGTGCAAAAAGAGCAGACAAATTCTGCTCCTTTCTGCTGAAAATTTATGCTCTTTTCTGTTCTTTTTTCTGCTCCTCTCTGCTATTTTCTGCTCCTTTCTGTTCCTTTCTGACCTTCCGTGACGCAATGCACGCGCAACCGGGGGGGGGGGAGTGTCAAAAAGGGTCGTTTAACGCGCAACAGGGAGTCGAAAAGGGCCGTTCAGCGCACAACGGGGATCCAAAGGAGCAGACAGTGAGAATTTTTGCTCTTTTCTGCTCTTTTTGCACGCAGGGCAGTTTCCAAAAACTGAAGAATATTCCAAAATTACAACAATTTATCCAAAACTGAACCATTTTCTAAATATTGAGGAATTTTCCAGCAAAAGGACAAGTTTCCAATTTTTGGTTAAGGTTTCCAGAAATTAAACAATTTTACAAAAGCAGGTTATTTTTCCACAAATCGGGTAATTTTCCAAGAATTGGACAAGTTTTTCAAACTTGCACAACTATTCCAAAATTGGACAATTTTTCAAAATTAAAAGAGAATTGTCAGAACTTGAGAAATTTCTTAAAACGAAGACGATATTTTTAAACACTTGTACAAGTTTTAACCACTTTTCAATACTTACCTTAGACGACATACCGAACATTTTTCAAAAAACTAGGATGTAGTATTGAGAGAAAAAAACGAAAAAAAAACAAAAAATTAAATCTTGAAAAAATTTAAGAAGCCCCTTACCTAATAATGTCTATTTCCAATATTTCGGTAGTTTGAGTCTTTTTTTCATAATTTAGATTTTTTTCTTTGTCACAGGAACAATTTTTAAAAAAAGTAATTTTAGTGACTTTTTGTTAAAAATACAAACTAAAATGGACTAAACGTAAAAAAAGTGACAAAAGCCACTAATAACCCCATTTTGAGGACTTTTAGGATCCTTCTCAAACGACAAAAAATGGAATCTTCTCAAAAATGACCGAATTTTGAAGATTTATAGTTTCATTCCTTTTTGTAAAAACGTAAAGGATGAGAAACTAAGTTCGTTTCAAAAACTAACTCTTTTTGAGAACCAATTGATCTATCCCAAAAATCAAAAAATTGCATTTTTTCCAAAATGACCAAATTTTGGCATTTTGAGGATTTATATAGCCCTATCCTAAAAAATGATTGTTTTTTTTTTAAATTTGTAAAATAACGACACCATTTTGAGGATTCACAGCTGTATCTTTTTTCGACAAGGTTTCGAAAATGATCCCACTTTTTAGGATCCATGGCTCTGTCTCAAAATAAGTATGAAAAGTTGTATTTTTGAAAATGATTCAGTTCTGCAGATTTATAGTTTCATATCTCTTGAAGAAGGTGTAAAAAGCTGAAATCTGAGTTTTTTAAAAAAACTGACCCCTTTTTAAACTCACATCTCTATATCCCAAAAAGAAAAAAATTGTATTTTTCAAAAATGACCCCATTTTGAGAATCCGTAGCCCCGTGAAAATATAAAAACTGAAACTGAACTGATTTTACAGAAAACTTATCAATTTTTATAGCTACGTAATAGTTTGCGAATGATTTGATGTGAAAAATTAATTTCCATTTATTTTTTAATATAAAAAATTTCTGATGAATCATTTTTTCTTCAGGAATATAAACTGAAGCCGAAACCAAAACCAAAACCGGAATTCAATTTTAACCTTTAAAATAGGCCACGAACCGTAACCAAAATCAAAACCTAAATCGAAATGAAAAAAAAAAACGAAACCGAGATTTAAAAAATTGAAGCCGTATTCTTTTTGATTTCAGTTCGCATTCCTGTTTTTCAGTTTGTTGGAAATTTACCAAGTTCTGAAATCATAAAAATTTCATGGTTTACAGCTTCTGGTTTCTGGTTCTTCACCTTCAACAAAAAAATTAAAGAACTGGAACCGGTATTTTTTGCTGCAACCGTCACCGAAACCGAAACCAAAATTGAAATGAAAAAAATCAAATTAAAACTGAAACTGTAGCCAAGCCACAAATAAAAAATTTGAAACCGTACCCGCTAAACCGAACCCGATATTTTTATTTATTTCAATTTCGGTTTGCATCCCTGTTTTTTTCCAAATTCTCCACAAATTACATTACAATTTTGTGAAGCAGTAAAATTGAATTCTGTACTTTTTATGAGTGATTCATTTTAGTTTAGGAATTTTTTCCTGATTTTTCTCATTTTTTCCAACTCAAGAACTCTAAATGAATATTTTACAAAAAAAGGTCATCATTTTCAAAAATTTTCCAAGTCAACCCTCATTTTCCGTCCAAAAACTCGATTTTTCCACCATCGTGAACATTGGAGGCAAATTACTTCCTCCGCACTCTTCTGACCTGATCCTGAAAGAAATAATTCACATTTGTTTGCGAACGATTTATTTCCTAAAAATTCATAAAATATCAACCAAAAATACGGGCATTTCGGAGTCGAGTACAAAAGCCAAGAATTATTTTCAGTTTGACGAGTTCGTATCCCGAGCTATTTGGAATACGCCGAAAATAAAATAATGTTGACACATGTAGGGCTACAAACCATACGAGATAAACTTTTCAAAAAAACTTCACGTATACCTACTAAGTTTACCTAAGGAAAGCAATCGCAGCGTAGTCGACTCGTACAACTCTATTTTCGAAGTAAAAATTACACCGGGTTTTTCCTTTAGGCCGATTGTCTTCAGATTTATTTGGAAAATTATACACATTGATTCTTTTCCAACGAATTGCACGTCTCATTATTTCTTACGGTTCATCGAGTTTCAAACTCAATTTAATGTACTGTTGCGTCTTTATACTCTTTAATGTCGAACAGTCGGGTAAACTTTGCGCTTGTTATTCACCGGTATAGAGCTAATCTGGGCTTCTTTATTTGCGGTTTATAGCCTGTGGAAAGAAATTGTTGAAGAATTGCGAGACGAGCGAGAGGGTTTCTATAGTTTTTACGTGTACGAGTATACAGCAAGGATAGAGCTGTAGCATTTTGCTGATGCATATTCGCGCCCGCTTGCCCGAGCTTCTCGTAGTATTTACTTTGTTTTCATAAGTTAACATTTTTAAATAAATATTTAACTGTTTTTCCTTCGTCGTCGTATACGAACAAGCAGAGTTACGAAATGAAAGAATATATTCGAAATATTTCGTCGCGCGACCGTATAGCTGAGTTTCGTCCTATTAATAAGAGATGGGTTTCTACCTCGGTGTTGCGAAAAGTTCGCCAAAATTTAGCGACAAATTTTATATTTTTGCAGCAGCAGCAGATTGAACTTGGCTATGGCGAAAAATCGACCGAATATTTTAGTTCGAATATAAACGGTATCATTTTCTTATTCTCGTTATTCTTTTCGCATTTTTATTTCGTACATATTTTGCATTTAAATGTTTCTCTAGTTTCATTATTTTTTTCGGTTCAATTCTGTTATTACCTTTTTTTTCGTTTTCTTTTTTGTTTTATACGTTTTTTTTGGCATCGTTTTATTTTATCTCGCGCCTCGAATATTCGTTCGATTTAAATTTTACTGCGAGGTTTATTTTCAGCCTAAATGGATCGCATTGGTAACACTGTTTTTAGAATTTTGGCGAATAAATTTCCACGAAAAATAATTTCGAAAGATGTGAAAATTTTTTATGCTTATTTACCGAATCTTATTTTTTTCGAGTATGCGTAACTTTTTTTCTTATTCTGCACTTTGAATCAGTCCATGGAAAAAATCGTTCTCGAGCAATCTCAAAATATCAGACTTTTCGATAATACATATTTTATCTGAGTGATGTGCTCATTTTATTTAACTGGATTTCAAGTTGATGAATCGTTCAAGAACTACTGAATCATTCGCGAACGACTAGAAAATTGAATTCCGTAATTGAGCAATTTATTTATTGAACTTATTCGGTAAAATCGAAAGAATATATAAAAAAATTACCATGAACATATGGTTCGTGAACGACTGAATCGTTAATCTTTTTTTTTCGTACGAACCATTCCTGAACGATAAATAATCCTTGATCATGTTGAAACATCGCAGTTGTTCAAAACTAAATAACTACCTAAATGACCAATGCCCATTTTTATGCAAAAAAATTGTTTGCGAACGACAGAATCTTGTAAAATTGAACGAAAATTGAAATAATTTTTTATGAACGAATCATTCATGAAGAATTCGTCAAAAAATCATTCGAGAACGATTCAATCGTTGAAAAATCACAGAAAAAATTGACTCAATTTGAGGCTCAAAATTCTCAAAAGTTGCTCAAAAAAATTGGATGGTATTTTTAAATTTCTGGTGAAATTCTATCCCACTTTCATAGGTCACATGTCAATTCTTTGAAAATACTCAAAAATCAACCCAATTTGGGGGTCAAAATAGGTTAAAATTGCTCAAATTCAATTTTCATCAATAATTTCGTTCTGCTCGTGAAATTTTAACCCATTTTGATAGGCCGCAACCCAAGTTTCAGATTTTTTTTCATAACTTTTTTTTAATGAAAGGGAAAGGAAATCGCGCGTTTTCAAAACTTTGAAATTCCATCACGGAATATTGTGCTAACAGTTGTCCTTAAACTTTAGCTCATTGGACGCGGAATGAACCCAAGAATACATTGCGTTTGATTTTTTTTGTCCAGCATACCGCATGACGCCTACAGAGGCATTATTGTGTAAAAAATGATCGAATTTGGCAAAAAAAATCGCACTTTGGGGGGCCCAGTACCCCATTGTGCCCGTGACCCAAGGGATGTGACATATATTTGGAGTCGGAGGAGTGTCTGCTACCAGAATGTGAAAAAAAATTTTCCAAGGTCAAATTTAAAAATTGGGAAAAAGGGGGGTTTTCAGGCCTCAGCTCCCTATTGTGCCAGGGCAAAAACCCAAAATACGGGTTTTTGGGACTACAAGACCTATACCTAAAACAAACCAACTGATTTTTTTGTCCAGCGAAAATGCACACTAATTTTGATTTCTAGAGCACTTTTTGCCTCTTGGACTGTAGACTATACATACATATTTGCTCAAATAATATTTATTGAGAATCATTTTTTTGAACAAATTTTCTCTTTGTTTTTTCACATGTTGGAATTTTTTCTTCAAAAATTTTCCAAACTAAAATTTTCTTTCAAGTTCATTTTATACTCCAAGATAATTCGTCAACATTTTTTCAACCTACAAAATTTTTCCTTAAAAATTTTCTTTCAAAATTCATTAATGTTCTTTTACACTCTATAAGTAACATTTTTTTCGAACTATGAAATTTTTTCTCAAAATATAATCCAACTCTCAAAATTTTTTCTCACTTTTTCTATGTAAATTTTTTTCAAAACTTTTTTCGACTCCAAAAATTTTTTCATCTTTTCATTTCTTGAAAGGTGCACTTTTTTTACATGTGAGATGTGACGTCATCGCCCATATTTGGGGTTCAAAAGAAATTGAAGTTTGAAAGTATTGAGAAGAAATTTTGAGCGAGAAAAATTTCAGAGTACGAAAAATATAGGAACAAAATTTTAAGATTAGAAAAAATGAAGAAAAAAATTTCAGAAAAAAATTCAGAGCTGGAAAAAATTAAAAAGTTGGAAAAAGGCTGAAAAAACAAAACTGGAAAAAATTGAAAAACAATTGAGAAAAGTTTATGGAGTTGAAAAAATTTAGGAAAAAACTGTAGAGTTGGAAATAAATTAAGAAAAAATTTAAAGTTTGAAAATTTTCTGAAAAAAATCAGTTTGAAAATACATGCATTTCGAAAAATTTTCAGGATTAGAAAAAAACAGAGAGAAATTTGAACATTATAAAAATAACGAAAATATTTGGACTTGAAAAAAAAACATTGCTGCGTGGTTGAAAAAAAATTCCCCGCATGAAAAAAGAAATCGTCCTTCCAGCGAATATATTTAGACTGGCTGACTGGCGTTTGATATTCACGAACTGGTAGAAAACAAATCATTCACGAACGAAATAACGAATAATTCGAAAGGAAATAAAAGACTGGTTCTTATGTACCTAATTCCGTTTTCAGAGCCTCAGAGGAGTTCTCCATGAACATTGAACAACTGAATAATTTCATTTTAAATTGTAAATCACTCGCGAACGATACAAAATACAACTCCGGATTTCAATTTTTTCTACACCAGCTCCTAAATCATTTCGACGATCTAGGTTCAAATTTATGCCAAGTTCCAATTTCTTCAAACTCTTAAATTTTTTCAATTTCTTTAATTCTATTTTTAAAAGCTGTATCCAATTTTAAAATTTTCCATTAGTAAAATTTTATCAATTTAAATTTTTTCAACATTTTCCCGACTTTGATTTTTTAGTTTTCTCCAACTTCTTATTTTTTAAAATTTCTTCCAACTCAAAATTTTTCCTCAATTTTTTTTTCAATTCTGAATTCTTAAACAAATTTCAACTTTATATTTTTCAATTTTTTTCCACCTCAATAATTAGAAGAAATTTTTAAAAAATATGAAATTTAAGGAATTTGAAAAAAATCAAAATTGGACAAATTTTGAGAAAATTCAAGTTTAAACTTAAGAAAAAATGTTAATATTGGACACAATTTTAAAAAAATTTAAAATTGAAGAAATTGAAAAAATCTGAACTTAGAATAAATTTGGACTGGGATCGTCGAAATCTCATTGGCGTCAAAATAATTTAGGTCTACTTCGTTAATTATTAAAATTTCTCAAACTTTACAAAATTATAACCTTTTGATATAAAATGGGCAAGAATGTAACAAGAGCTAAGTACATTTCAGACGAAAAATTTCCACTTCCCCACTACCTTTCTCCTACCAATACAAAGCATCTTCATGGAAAGTAAAACAATAAATAACATTTCGATGAAATTTCCCATTTCCGTTCTCCTCCTTCTCACCCCTTCGCCTACGTTAATAAATTCAATCGCGTATTGAAAAGTTCATAGTATACTATGTTATTTCGCGGATAAACTACATCTACGCGCCGACGATGAAATACGTTGCTAATAAAATTTCCATTTACAATATCGGCCGGCCAGTTTATTCATTCGAGACAACTACACGCATTTCGTATTAGCCATTAAATTTGTAAAATGAATTGGGTACGAAAGCACATGCTACGGTAACACCGACCATTATGAACTGGTTGTCGCTTTATTCGCGGCCCGAAATAAATACACCCATTATTACGGTCGTTAGCGGGGCGAGTAACAAAACCTAATGAATTCTAAGTGCTGGTCTAGTGCTTTTTAATGACATTACACGTGTTCTTCTCTCTTTACACAGCAGCATAATGAACTCCCAGTACCTACCGTTCTCTTCAATTTTTTCTCCGAGAGAGAAATTCTACGAATATTTTTTTTTTATTTTAAACCACGAGAACGGGAAATGATGACGTAAAATCATCCCTGCCCCTTAAAAATATGAAAAATTACCTCTGAAAATAATTCCCACAGATGTACGAGTACTTTTTGAAAGCTTAAAAACGTAAAAAATTTGTGTACTTTGGTAAGTACATATACAAGATCTATCTTGACGAGTGTAGGTAACTGTTACAGCTAAGGTTCGTTTATGACGGTCTTATATACCGAGAGAAAGATTTACTTATAACTTTGATACATATTTTAGACGTTGTATACACTTTAGACCGCCGCAGCCACCGAACAGATGTATTTTCATTATTTAAATCCTTACTCCAGTATTTTGTCTCGCATTTGCTTACGTTTGCTACACTTTCGGGATGATTTTTACATGTATAAGGTATTAAGCAAACCGTAAGTCTGTCGGGTATTTCGTACGTCTAGTTTCATAGGAGAGTTGTCGGAAATGGTGCGGCACGATTTTTTTCCAAGTTTTTATCACGAAACGACACACATTCTGTCTCCGAGTCCCTAGTCCAGATTCCGGGATATTGTCATTTTTTTAAAATCAGTTTAAAATTCTTTTTTCCAAATCCAATTTTGACATGGATATGTCTTTAGGCCTGGGGGGTAAAATTTTGAAATGGTTACGCTAGAAAATTCTTACGCTAGAAAATTCTTACGCTTGAAAATGGTTACGCTTGAAAATTCTTACGGTTACGGTGGATCAAGACATTATGACATTATGTTAGACTTAAAAAAACTTATGAATAAAATTAAATATTATATTTGAACATAATAATTTGCTGATATTATGTTAGACTTGGACGGCTTAGGGGTTATGTGTAATGATCACAGTGGATTAAGACATAATGACATTATGTTGTTACGGTGGATCAAGACATTATGACATTATGTTAGACTTGAAAAAACTTATAAATAAAATTAAATATTATATTTGAACATAATAATTTGCTGATATCATGTTAGACTTGGACGAGTTACGGGTTATGTGTAATGATCACAGTGGATCAAGACATAATGACATTATGTTAGGCTTGAAAAAACTTATAAATAAAATTAAATATTATATTTGAACATGATAATTTGCTGATAACATGTTAGACTTGGAGAGATTAGGTCAAGACATAATGACATTATGATGGACACCAAAAAATTTGAAAAACATCATTTTGACATGAATATGTTTTAGGGCTGGGGGGAGGGGGTAAAATTTGAAAAGTGTAATGTAATGCTGGAGGTGTTACGGAATACGGAACGCTGGGATGGTTACGTAACGTTTTTAGATTAAGACATAATGATATTATGTTGGACTTGAAAAGCCGGTCGAAAAGCCGGTCGAAAAGCCGGTCGAAAAGCCGGTCGAAAAGTCGGTCGAAAAGTTGGTCGAAAAGTTGGTCGAAAAGTCGGTCGAAAAGTCGGTTGAAAATCGGAAAGATAGTTGGAAAGCTGTAGAAATCGATTGGAAATTCGACCAGAAATTTGATCGGAAATTCAACCGGAAATTCGATCAGAAATTCGATCGAGAAATTCGATCAGGAAATTTGATTGGAAATATGTAGACGGATTATTAGACGGAAAGTTAGATGGAAAGTTAGACTGAGCGTTATATGGAGTTTTAAACAGTTACATTTTTAGATTATGACATAATGACATTATGTTAGACTGGAAGAAGTTAGATGGAACGTTAGATGGAAAGTTAGATGAAGCATTATATGGAGTGTTAGACAGTAATATTTTTAAATTAAGACATAATGACATTATGTTAGACTCAATGAAGTTAGATGGAGCGTTAGATGGAAAGTTGGACAGAATGTCCGACAGAAAATTGGGAAAGATTGCCGGGAAAATGATTGTCTGAGAGATAGTTGTTGGGAAGGTATGCGCTAGTTTGGTAGAGGCACAGCACTAGAAGCAGAGTGTATGGTGCATCCCTCTCCTTAATGGTAATCAAAAGTGTCTTTAGACCTGTGTAATAGCGGTAACACAGTAACTAAATGAAGCTGCCATACCTTAAAGGCATTGAAAGAAGTACATCCCATGTTCAATATAAGTTGATGAACATCCTGAAGAATTATATTAAATTTGAGAGTACGGTATATCTTACTGACATATCCATGTTCTAAGATTTTTGCTTTAAAGCAAAAAACGCGTTCATTTTTTTTCATATTTCTCTCAACTCAGTTTTTTTTAGACGTAATTTTCTCAACTCAATTTTTTTAGATGTAATTTTTCCAACTCAAATTTTTTCTTTCAATTTTCTCAATCAACTTTTTCTTTTTCAAATTTTTTCACACGTAATTTTCTCAACTCAATCTTTTTTCTTTCAATTTTCTCAACTTAAATTTTCTTTTTTCAAATTTTTTCTACTCAAATTTTTTCAGACATAATTTTCTCAATTCGAATTTTTTTCTTTCAATTTTCTCAACTCAATTTTTTTTCTTTCAATTTTCGCAACTCAATTTTTTTTCTTCAAATTATCTTGACTCAAATTTTTTAGACATGATTTTCTCAACTCGAATTTTTTGAGATATAATTTTTTCAACTCAAATTTTGCAGCAGCCCAATTTATTTTCCGAGTTCTTATCACATTATGACACAATAAGTTATAAAAAAAAATTTAGTTGAGAAAATTGGAAGAAAAAAATTTGAGTTGAGAAAATTGAAAAAAATCAAGTTGAGAAAATTGAAAGAAAAAATTCGAATTGAGAAAATTGAAAGAAAAGAATTTGAGCCGAGAAAAAGAAAAAAAATTGAGTCGAGAAAAAGAGAAAGATTTGAGTTGAGAAAATTGTCTGAAAAAATGCGAGTTGAGAAAAATGAGAAAAGAAAATTTGAAAAAAATTTGAGTGAGAAAATTGAAAGAAAAAATTTGAGTTGAGAAAATTACGTCTGAAAAAATTTGAGTTGAAAAAATTAGAAAAAAAAATAGATTTGAGAAAATTGAAAGCAAAAAATTTGAGTTGAGAAAAAGAAAAAAATTCGAGTTGAGAAAACTGAAAGAAAAAAATTTGAGTTGAGAAAATTGTCTGAAAAAATGCGAGTTGAGAAAAATGAGAAAAGAAAATTTGAAAAAAATTTGAGTGAGAAAATTGAAAGCAAAAAATTTGAGTTGAGAAAATTGAAAGAAAAAAACTAGAGATGAGAAAAATATGAAAAAAATTTGGACTTAGAAAAAAGGGTCAGAAAATCTTAAACACTGTTCGCCAAAACGGCGAAAAAAAATCATGCCACACCATTTCCGACAACTCTCCAGTGAAACTAGACGCTCGTGAATTACGTTCAGTACGAAAAATCTTAGACGTAGTTGCCTGAGGCGAATTAAACGCCAGAGTCGGTGCGGTTGTCGCATTGTACGAGCAGGGGCGAATCTCAATAATGCATTGTCCAGAAAGCATCATACATCATCGATGAAATTCTATCATGCACGACAGCTTGCCCGAGCCATTTTGCAATTTGGTTCTTTTCATCGGATCGCAGAGGTACGTTGGCGAAATACGAAAGAAACCTTTTTATACGTCTCGTATACAGTTGAAAGATGGTATATGAAAACACTGCTTCGACATTGGAGTCGAGTCGCCAAAATAGCAAAAAATTATAAAACTAGATTCGAATCGAGCGTCGCCGAGATGAGGGGGAATTTTCCGAGCGTAAAATGAAAAATACGTAATAGAATGGATATTTGTATAGTATTCTACGTATTTAGTTTCGAAACACTGCAACCTTTTAAATTTCATTCGTTAGAACCAAAAACCTTTTGCGTTTTGGTGCCGAACAGAGATAGAAACTGTGAGCTTTCCACCAGTTACAATCTATTTTGACTTATATTAGGCGAGTATATTGGAAAACGATTGTTATATATATATAAAAAAAAAGCTCGGATACAATATCGCCGCCGAGTAAAAGATAATCCTTTTATCTCATTTCAAAGAACTTCATCCGCTTCATTAACTGGAAATGAAACTTTAAAAATCTGCCTCTGTCGTATCTAACCGATCTGCTATGACGCCATTATTCTTTCTGTGTGTTTCGCTAGTGTTTTATGCGCTTTCAACATGAAAGTGCAATGAGGCTTTTAATGTACCGACATCATTGTGTAATGGTAGCGGGTAATTTTAAGGTTTCGTGCGAGAGCCGACGATCGTATGTGTAGATTGGATTGGTATTGGTATTGGGAGTTTGTTCGTATGGAGGGTGAAAAATGAACGAGATGAGGACAGCGATAGAGATAGATGAGGCGTTTGGTATTTTTTTTACCGAGTGTGTACGTTTCTCGTGTAGGTCTAGGTACATACCTACAAAGAATGTAAAGATTTTATGCCGTGGCGGTTATGGAATTTGGAGCGGTGTTGAGAAATGGTTAAGGGGTGATGAATCGTTCGAGAGTGATTTGTTTGGTGAAATGAGTTGGTTACGAATGTCGAATGGATTCGTTGGAGTTGGATGATTTGGATCATTCGATGATTAAATTTAAGATGGAATTGAAGAATGGCGCCTGAGCTGAGGAAGGAGTTCAAGAATGATCCAATTTAATGTGATCTCTGATCGAAATGTCGAATGGAATCTAAATGAATGATATTTTTTACTCATGATTTTCAGTTGAAGGAAACAAATTTTACAATTTTCAAGTACGTACAATTTGTTCGAAATGTGGCACAATCGTTCGCGAACGATGCAATATAAAAATTCGTATTCAATCAATTTCATATTTGGAATTGAATATTGCTGAATTTTCTGAGAAATAGGGCTAAGAAACAAAACTTGAAAAAAAGTATTGGAAAAATTGAAAAAAAAACAAACTTTTTTCGGTTTTTGTTCATTCAGGCATCAAACACAGGTTTTGGAAAAAAATAGTGACTGAAGTGACTTTTTATGAGGGAAAAAGTGACCTATTTTTCGAAAAAAATACAAATTTTTCAATTTTTTTAAATTTTATGCAAGAGGGATACGCCGTTAGAACGAGAAAAGTGACTTCAGAATGAAAAAAGTGACCAATAGAGCCCTTTTGGCAGAAAAAGGTGACTTTTAGTGACCAACCTTGAAAATAGGGGACAAGTTACTAAAAAAGGTGACTCTGTTTAATGCCTGTTCATTTTTAAGACTCGTCTAAAAATAGGATTCTTCTTAATTTTTTTTCAAGTGGATCAATTTTTTACATTTTTTGTGATTTTTTAGAGACTGAAAATTTTCGAATTTTAATGTGATGTTTTTTATTTTATTTTTTTTCAAAGTAGGTAGCAAAAAGGGACGGAACTGGGACAAAAATATCGAGTAGTGAAAATGAAAAATTTTCCGACAAATATTAACCATTGAAAAAAAAAATTATCGACCAGTCGTAATGAAATCGAAAAACAATATTCGTGCATTTTTCGTGCTACTTTTTTGACTTCTAAAAAAAACTACATTCCTAAATAACCTCCTCCCCTTCCAGAAAATCTTTAATTTTTTTGAAAATTTTATTCGAGCTCGACGCCAAGTTCCCTAATGAATGAAAAGGACAAATGTTTTTCAAAATATTCAATTGTCTGAGATGGAAGGGAAGAGACCATTTTGAAAATGAATTAAGTAAATTCATCGAGCCCAAGTGAAGCGAAGGTGAAAATTTTTGAAGAAAAAGGCATCCAAAACCAGATTTTTTCATTTTTTTGAATCAATATTTTAGTAGGTATTGAAAAAGAGGCGAAATTCTCAACCCCTATCTCTTATAGGTAGATCTATATCTAAATAATTATACTTCGGGCTTCAAATGCTCGAGCGAAGCTAAAGCTAAGATTTGAAAAATTGATGATTTTCAGAAAAAAAATCGTGTTTTGATAGTTTGTTGTTTGAAAAAAATCCATTACTTTAGAATAAAAATGTCGTGCTTTTCGAAGTTTCTTACCGGAATGATAATCAAAATCTACATTTCGACACCCATATCATATTTTTCAAAATGTTGGGCCTCTCTCTTCTTCCAGGTCGTTCAATTTTGGCATTTGACGCCCATTGCCCCCTTCAGGGGATCTGGGAACCTATGTGTCAAAATAAAATGATTTAGTCACTAGAAAATTATTTAGAGCAAAAAGGGTATACTTAGCTGTATAAGTATGGTGTTTTGGTCCTGGAAAGGGATTTTGATGAAACGTACCACAAAAGTCGAGTCATGATGAGAAAAAATTCTGACAAAAATTTTGGACCTCAGAACAAGTATTTTTTGGGGGGAGGGGTCAAAATGTGTTTTTTAAATTTTATTTTTTCGTTTTTCGTCAAATGTAGACAAAAATTTTGTAATTTTTTAAATTAAATATAGAGAGCCAGAGGAACCCTAAAAATTTTTTTTCAAAATTTTTGACCCATTTTTCGTCGAGTTATGGCGTTTTAAAAACTTTGAGCGGCCATTTTGGAGAAAAGTTTCAGAGGTACAGTCGCCATTTTTTTTTTAGAAAATGTGTTATTTAGTGTTGATTATACCACATAAGTTTCAATGAGTTTGAGTTGGTGCAACATTGTCAAAAAAAATAAAAACTGACCACCCCGGTCAAGCGGAACCCGAACCTTCATGTCAATTTCCCACGGCGCTCTGGTGGAAAGTACAGTGCTCTCGCGCGGTATGTTTGACAAATGTCATTTTAATCTAGCGGTGGATTACATTTTTTCAAATATGAACGCAAATGGTGACAGAGGTATAAAATTTGGTATAGCGAAGAAGAACACCATAAAAAAAATTTGAGCCTGGAGAGTCATTGCCAAATCACATTGGAGGGGGAGGAGGAAGATCCAGAGGGGATTCAGCCCTTTCATTTTTAAAAATTGAGCTATCGGCTTTTTTTCGTGTCATTTATATACGATGGAATTCTGCTGAGTTCAAAATTTATATTACTTTTGAAATCAGAGGGAGAGAAGTTCCTCAAATTCCGGATTTTTCAACTCAAATTTTCGCATTTTTCTCGAAATAAACTTCATATAAATAAAGTATATTATTTATTTTGCAGAACCTGCCTACCTCCAAACCTCTTTTTTTTTACATTTTTCGAAATCCACGGGTATATTACCATACATATACTTGATTTTTTACAAATTCCCGTACTTCTAAGATGAGGAGGGAGGGGGGGAGAGGTCCGGGTGAGAGCTTGGGTATGAGATTTCGATAGTGAAGTAAGTCTATATCAGAACTCTGTCTTCCATTTTGTTTGTAATCATGTGAGGGGGTAGATTAGAGCGTGGGGAGGGCTTAGATCAAAAAATGAAGTCAATATTCTAACTTGATTACCTTAAAATGGCGAGGAACGAAGTGTTTGAAAATTAAGCGAAATCGAAAGACACGACTTAATTTTTGGTTCGAGTAGATGTATGTAGAATGGACGGCATCGTACGCGGTATTCTCAGTCAAAACCCAACACGTTCTTCAAACATAGCGCGTGCGAGCACTGTACTTTCCACCAGAGCGCCGTGGGAAATTGACATGAACGTTCGGGCTTCGCATGACCGGTGATCAGTTATTATTTTTTTGACAATGTTGCACCAACTCAAACTCATTGAAACTTATGTGGTATAATCAACACTAAATAACACATTTTCTAAAAAAAAATGGCGACTGTATCTCTGAAACTTTTTTCCAAAATGGCCGCTCAAAGTTTTTAAAACGCCATAACTCGACGAAAAATTGGTCAAAAATTTTGAAAAAAAATTTTTAGGGTTCCTCTGGCTCTCTAAATTCAATTAAAAAAATTACGAAATTTTTATCTACATTTGACGAAAAACGAAAAAATAAAATTAAAAAAACACATTTTGGCCCCTCTTCCCAAAAAATAGTTGCCTGAGGTCCAAAATTTTTGTCAGAATTTTTTCTCATCATGACTCAACTTTTGGGGTAGGTTTCATCAAAATCCCTTTCTAGGATCAAAACACCATACTTATCCTGCTATACACTTTTACTATTATCAATTTTTACAGTGAAGTGTTTTCTTTTATATTTTTTGCAAAATTTGTTGGTCGCCACGATTAGTGAAAAAAATCAACACTTCATTTTTCACGAATCTATGGCACCAATGGCATTTCAAAAAGCAATTCCAACCATCACAAGGCAATCTGCTCCATCATTCTAATCGCATTCAAAAAATCCCGTCGAGAACCCCCCACAATGAAAAATATTCCTTTTTCAGTCATCGTACAGCGCCACAGCCCAGGTATATTATAAGCACACTCGTCGTCGAGGGAAATTTCACCACTCTATCAACAAGTTAGATTACGTACGCTGCTGCGGCTTGGAAAATGAATCATGAAATTATACAACGGTAGCGCAAAATGAAACGAAAACATGGTAATATTTTGGTTTAATATTTACGAGTACGTAAGTATAACATTGAAATGGACGCTGTCAATTGAGATTCGATTAGAGCTCAAAAGTTGGCGGACACAACCCCTGAACGGGTACCGGAGCTGCGACTAGGACGCGGCCTTTCAAGATGGATTTATGGACGCGAGATAATTCGGTATTAAAAATTACTCGTCGTGATTGATACGTGTACGTGTAATCGCACACGACCAACCGCTGATTGAAAATAACGAGAAAAACTTTCGACGCGCATCCGATTCGATCACGAAGCTATATTTCAACGCTATACTTAAAGCTCGCATTAGAGAGCTTCGCGTCCCCATACCGGTGCGAATTCCGGTATACATACATCGCGTCTACACACGCAGGTACATCGTACGCGAGATGTGAAATTGATAAAACGGGGGCCGAAAAAACATCGCAGCGGCAGCCCTCGCTTCGGTATATGTACAAGCGAATGGAAAATATGCGATAGAGAGAAAAGAAAATATACGTCTTCGTGATAAATGGCAAGTTGTACGTTTCAGATTGTAACAGATGGTTAAAGAGGTACAGAGGCTGGAGAGCCGGTATATTCGAAAGGACACTGCACCGAGTAACCCTGTGACGTAATAGGTCCTTCGTTTAGCTTATTTAACGCTCAAAGTACCTCGTTACCGGCGTATACCTCGACGACGGCGGATTTTCAAGACGCCGAGTCGCGTCCGTCGTCGTACCGCAAAAAATAACCATATCTCTAGGTACCTACAAATTAAACGACTAATTTACCAAGCTACGACGCAGCGTACTCGGCGGTATTCTAAAATATTTCAAATTTCAAAATCCAATTCCGCCAAGCTGGTTTTTTTTAATCGGTTAAAAATATTCGTCATATTTTTTATCGCTTATTTTTGTACGATGAGATTCGTCACTGGTGTCCAATAAAAGTCGACTCGATTCGATGATCGCATTACCAAGATTCCCGGCAATTCCGTGCATGGCGCGAGGAAAAACTACGTTCAATTTTTTATTCGGTTCTCGAGCCGAGGTACACCTGCGTCTGCGAATAAGATATTCTTTCCCGATGCGACGTTTACTTATACATCGAATTATTTAAATGGCAAATTATTCTATACGTAGGCTTTAAACAGCCAGCCGAGTATTCCGCTGTGCCGTAGGAATTCGTGTGAAATGATGAAGTTTGCTAGAATTACTAGCGATTGCTCACGTGTCATTGTACAGGGTGTTTCGCAAGTTGAGCGTTGCCTTCAATGTGGCGAGTAGGCAACCCAGGAAGAGTTCGATAATTCGTGTTTGCCAACGCTTAGAATTATTGATGACAAATTCATTAACACGAAGTAAGTTACGCAACATTGCATCATTTTCATTTCTCCAATTCTTACCCAAATTGGATGGCGGAAGCTGAAAAGTGGAATTTTAAAAATATAATCTTATTTGTGTTTGGTGTCTTCGAAAACATATCACTTCATATGACCCTAATTTTTTGAAAATTTGATCGAATTAGAAGGGACACTTCCTGTTGATTGACAGTGGGTATTTTATTACAGAATTTTAAATGATATCTGCAACGTCGAGTTACGTTTTGAACTTTCAAGTTGGGACGTGGAAGTCCCACATTTATTGTAAAATTGAAATTTTTGTGTAAAAGTTCATCTTTAGTAAGAAAAGTTCAAGTTTGGATGGGAAAAAAGTTCAAGTTTTGATGGAAAAGTTCAAGTTTTGAAAGAAAAATTCAACTTTTGATGGAAAAGTTGAACTTTTGATGTAAAAGTTGAACTTTTGATGGAAAAGTGGAACTTTTGATGAAAGAGTTCAACTTTTGATGGAAAAGTTAAACTTTTGATGAAAGAGTTCAACTTTTGATGGAAGAGTTCAACTTTTGATGGAAGAGTTCAACTTTTGGTGAAAAAGATCATGTTTTGATGGAAAAGTTCAACTTTTGACAAAAAGTTCAACTTTTGAGGGAAAGTTCAACTTTTGAAGAAAAAGTTGAACTTTTGCAGGAAAAGTTCAACTTTTGATGGAAAAGTTCAACTTTTCAGGGAAATTTCAACTTTTCATGAAAAAGTTTGGCTTTTGAAGGAAAACTCAAATTTTGTAGGAAAATTCAAAGCTTGATTTTTTTTAAAGTTCAACTTTTGATAACAAGGTTCAACTTTTGAAGAAAAACTCAACTTTTGACAGATTAATTTTTGATGTAAACGTTCAAATTTTGATGAAAAAGTACAACTTTTGATGGAAAAGTACATACAACTTTTGAAGGAAAATTCAACTATTGAAGAGAAAGCTCAATTTTTAAAAAAGTTCAAATTTTCATAACAAGGTAAAACTTTTGAAAGACACCTCAACTTTTAAAAGTTCATTTTTAGATGAGAAAGTTCAACTTTGCAAGGAAATTGTGACTTTTAATGGAAAGTTCAACTTTTTAAGGAAATTCAAACTTTTTTGGAAAAAGCTAAAAGTCTAACTTTTGCTGAAAACGTTCAACTACACTTTTGATTAAAAGTTCAACTTGATTAAAAGTCCAACTTTTTATCAAAAAGTTGAACTTTCAATTGTTCGTCATTAGTTGTAAAAGTTCTATTTTTAACCCAAAAGGAATTCGCCCAGATTGAGTAGAACAACGCGACAATAATTAAACCATTCAAAAAAGCTTGCTTGTACCAGAAAGAAATATTTGTAACGTAAAAGTTCAACTTTTACTGTAAATATTCAACTATCATATAAAAGTTCAACTTTTATAGTAAGTTTAATTCTTGTCTAAAAAATTGTATTTTCAACGTTAGTGTTCAAGTTTTCAATGTTGAGGTCCAACCTTCAAATCACGGAGTCCAACTATGTAAATGCAAAAACTCAACTTCTGACGAGCAAGTTCAACTTCTGAAGTTGGTTTCATTTTTAATTAAGATAATTTTCGATGAGAAAATTCAACTTTTGTATGAAAAAGTGCATAAACTTCAACTGTAGAATGTAATAGCTAAATTTTCAAGAATAAAATCCGAACATTTGAACAAAAAGTTCAACTTTCAAACAAACATTTCAACTTTTAAAGTTCAATTTTAGTACAAAATCTGAACTCTGAACAAAAGCTATTTTTAGAAAAAAATCAATCTTTTGAACAAAAAGTTGAACTTTGAACCAAAAAGTTGAACTTTAAACCAAAAAGTTGAATTTTGAAAAAAAGACGAACTTTCAAATAAAATGTTGAACTTTTGAATAAAGTGTTTCTCTTGTTCTCGAATTTTTTTCAACTTTTGCAGAAAAGATGAATTTTTTCAAAATGAGTAAAGTAAAAAATTTTCACGATTGAGGTGAAACTTGAATCTTAACGTGAAAGTTCCAAGTTCTATTTTTAATATGAAAGCTCATTTCATGATGAATCAATTTCACCGAGAGAGTTGAACATTCAATTATAAAAATTCATCTTTTAATTTATATGAAAGTTTCATTTCTACTGATTCAAATTTTCAGAAAGTTCATCTAGAAGTTGAACTTTCAATAAACTCCGAATGTGAAAGTTCATTTTTTTTATCTCAATTCCAACTTTTTATACATGTGATAGTGCTACACTTTTGATGTAAAAGTTCAAATGTTGATAAAAAATCATATTTCAGGACAAAAATCAAATTTTAGCTGCAAAAGTTCAATCTTTTGAAAATCCAATCCAGTTTGAGGACCCCTAATGATTTTTTTAGTTTTATGATATTTAAACTTTTTTTTCAGCTGATTATGAGTTCACAAATGAGAAAATTGAACGCAATCAAAAAGTAATGATAGGTATTGTAAGGGAGTTACTCAATTTTATCATTTTTCAAACAACTCATTACAAAATTTTCTCAAATCGCTTGAAAAAAATGTTGATAAAAAACTTCATCATCAAGTTTGAACCTACAGAAAGCGACTCTCACTGCCTCTTTCATACCAAAAATTGAATATTTTCACCCCACCCCCATGTGAAATTTCGTCGTACATTCAAAACGCATGCCTAGTTTTTTGGTCCACAGAGCTGCCCTACTTTATGAAACACCCTGTATAGGTATACGTATAGAGAACTACGTACCGAGCTGAGGTATAAAGTGAGCTCGCTGAGAATACACAATGGCGCGAATTCGTAAATTGAGTGCAAAGGTCTGTAAACAATTCGCGCCCTTTTACCTTACATATTAATCAATTTCGCCTTAGTTTCAATTTCAATAGAGTGGAAAGGTTTTGACGATGGTATTTTCTTACATCTACATAGGTACCAACCTTATACATACTTACATTTAAGCATTCGATAATGCGCTCGGTCGTGTATTTTACCTGTGAAATTAACCAATTCCGTTCAACCGTTTTACCTACACACGTTTAATAATAATCATTCTCTCTTTCACTGTCTCATATATGTATCTACTCACCTTCACGATACCTACGCACAAACGAAATACTACACGTATCTATAAAATTTAAGAATACAGGTAGGTACCTTAAACGTAATACCTGCGGAACACGTCTTTCTATGGTGTTCTATCTCATCGCGATGAAGCTGCCATGGTAGCGATACGAAATATAGCGAAATTAACAAACCGCCGAGCCGTGATTCAAATGCTCAAAATACACGAATTAAACTCGCTTAAATATAACAATCCTAAGAATTGGCCTAAAATAAACGTAATTCTCCAGCTTCGGTCTAACCGCAATAGGAAACAAATTATAAGCTGAAAGGCAACAGCTTATGTATTTATCTTTGTATGTAGTACGAGTATTTACTGGCGCACGTGTGCCTCGATACCGTACACTTCGTTTTGACCCGGTAAATTCGGAAATTTTCTTTCGTCGACATAATTGAGTAATTGCGTTTGAAAATACCAGCGAAATTTCGCCTTATTGCCGAGTTGCCGAGATCAAAGAATGAAACTCGAGGTTTTCGCGGATAATTTGCGTCGAAAGCGTTTTCACCGAATGAGGATATAATTCTGCTTGATAGATTTGTCATCGTGATGTGATTATATCTACCAGGAGAGGATGCCGGATAAAACAGACGAACGAGGTTTCAATTTCAAAGGGAAACTGTGATCGAGATAATATTTACAAAATGGTAGAGGGAAAAGTACGCCTTTGTAGGGTTTCAAGGTGATGTGTGATTAAAAGTGTGTTATTTTCGTAATGGCTTCACAAAGCAGTATCACGGTATCAGATGATACCAGCAAGAGACAATAATTTTCATAAGTAGTCCGAACAGTGAAGAAATAGAAGTTGAAAAAAATATCGAATTTCATGAAAATTTGCGATAAATTGAAGGAAAAAATTCAACATTTATTTTTACTCAAGGGCTGGACTGAAATAGGTCCAGACAGGGCAAATTGGTTCACTCAATAATGGTCAAATTTCATTTTTAGTCGAAAAATTAATTTGGATAGGTAAATTTTCGAAAATAATGGCGTTTTTTAAAGAAATTTTTGTTCTAAAATTGGAAAAATAAAAAAATCGTAGTTGGAGTCAAAAAAAATGAAAAAGTTCCATATTTTGGTTTAGAATTTTCGATTTTCTACCTCTCCAAAAAGTCAATTTTGGTTCGTCTCTGTTTCAAACAATCAAACCCCACGTAAAATTCTTTAATAAAATTTATCATCATAATGGACCAACTTGAAGAGGAAAGAAAATTAAAAATCATAGAAGGAATATGTACTTAACTTCAAAATTACAGATTAAAAAATTGTAAAATTTTACAAAAGTCCAATTTTTTTCAATTACTTACTTGACAAATTATCTCAAAATTGCAGAATCCAAACTTGGTCAAAAATCTGAGGGGAAAAGATAAATTAGCTAATTGACAATAAAATTTGCTAATTTACACCAAAAATTTTGACTCGAGTGGAGAGGGGGTGAGTAATGACCACCTCCATACACCTCTACCGTATCGTCTCTGTGAAATTGTGACCTTTGCAAATACAAAGAAATACAACGGACACTCAGGGTAAAGAGAGAATGGTGAATTTTTCTTTGTTATTTGCATGCTACGTATCCAAAAAGACAACGGTGGAGGTTTATTCTCTGTTTACATTGTGACCTTTTTCAATTGGATAATTTTTTTTAAATTTGGAAATAATCCAATTTTGTTAAAATTTATCAAAATTCAAGTCCAGGTTCTAAAATTTGAAAAAATTGAAGTTCACGGTTTGAAAATTAAACCCTAAAATTTTTTTGACAGTGACAGAATTCAAAAAAACTGGACTAATTTTTCCTTCAATTGATTTCTCAGGAGGGAAACAGGTGAAACTAGAAATTAAACTAATTTTATCATCTAAATTAAGAAAGTATGTTAAAGTTTAAATCAACTCAAAATTCAAATTTTTATCATTCATTAAGAAATTTTTGGCGAGAGGGAAGACAAAGCCTTTATTAAGTAAGTAAATTTTGAAACAAGATGAAAACAATCCAGGAATTTCAACTGATGTCGAAATTTATTTCATGGGATGAAACAATGAAATTTTGATTCTCAAAGATTTTTTTTGAATATGAAATTTGAATAATTTTTTATTTTTAATGTACTTACTAAGTAAATTTTTTGACATTAAGGGTAAAGTACCCTAACTTCGACCGCTTCCTAATTTCGACCACCGGCCGATTTCGGCCGCTATAGACGCAATCTGCACGAAAAAAATTTTTTCATGTTCCTTTTTCATAGATAAACAATTTGAGACCAAAATCACAACTCTACAGGCAAAATTGGCGGAGAAAATTGAAAAAAACGAAATCGCATAGGTGAAAAAATTTTTTTACGTTTTCTTTGATCTCAAATTATGAATAATTTTTTTAATAAATTCTACCAAATAATTGTGAATTGTGATGGGGCATGGTGTCAGATTTCGATAAAATCATCGTTTTTGAAAACAACTGTAGGTACGTAACAAAAATTTTCACCAATGTTCAAATTGTTTGGGGTGCCCTAATCTCGACCAGCTACAATATCTTATGTAATCTGTTTTTTGAATGCGATTTTGTTTTTTCTGATTTTCTTTGCGAGTTTTGGCTGTAGGGTTGTCATTTTGGTCTCATTTTGTTTATCTGTGAAAGATGAATATGAAAAAAGTCTTTTCGGGTAAATTCGGCTCTATGCGGGCGAAATCAGCTGGTGGTCGAAATTAGGAACCCAAAATTTCAAAATCGATTTTTGAGTTCCCTCACAAAAAAATCGCAAAAAATACAAAAAATGATTGTATCGGCTCAAAATTTTAGGGAGTGATAGAGGAAGGATCAAGGTATTTTTTAAGCCATTTTCGACGTTTCTACCTCAAAAAGTCTTCGATTGGTGGAAGTTTGAAAAAAAGTGGTCGAAATATGGCAACCTTACCCTTACTGCACTGCAGAAGTGATATTTCATCGAAAGGTCTCCAGTTCCTCTATTTTCTTTTGAAAATTCATGAAAGTTCAATGTTTTTTTTTAAAAATTAAATTGTATGAAAAAATTGACTGAAAAATTTAATATAATATTTTATGCATGTATCTGAAGAATAGGAGCGCAATTTATTTAGAAAAGAAATAAACTGATGCTTTTACAAATTGAAAATGTTTCTTAAATTTTCACAGTAGGTATAATTTCAAATGACTTTCAATTTATGAATTTAAGTTTTTTTTTTTCAAATTGAACTAAAAAGGAAACCTTTATATAACCAGTCCTCGCCGATTGAGTCAAAATTTGACCCACTTGAAGAATAGGTACGTCACCGATACCTCAGAACAAAATTTTAAGCTGCCCAAGTAAATTATAGTGCCATAGTATTCTTACTCTATGATAGTGCCTTATGGAGCAATTCCAGTGCGCTGAAGAAGTCAATTTCACTGGAAGTTTCAAAAACTATTTTTCAGATCTTTACCTCATGATTTACTATCAAAATTCTTTTCCAGCCATTTTTAAAAATTCGCCAAAAATCAAAAAATCAACTTCGGCAGATCTAATTTGGTTCCGAAATGTGAATGACATGTTTTTTCAGTGAACCAAATTTCGGCTCGATCAGTATAAGGACAGCTTGTAAAGATTACCTTACAAGTAATAATAACTTACGAGGGAGGTACCCCAGCTCAAAGTAAAATTTTAAGCCCAAATAAAAATAAATCGGAAATACAATATCATAAAAGAACCCCATATTCAAAATTTCAGACGCTAAAATTCATTTCTCGAATTTTGGCGAATTTTCGAAATTTCAAAATTATCTTATCGCCCTGCAAACTATGAAAATTTGATCTAAAATCAACGAAAGCAGCTGAAATTTGGTAAATACCCTATTTTCGACCTGCCAAATCGATTGGAAGCAGTTTCGAGACGTTTCAGAGCGACCAGAAAATTTTGGAATTTTCCAGTGCTGGATAAAAGCCTATAAAAATGGTCCGTATGAACTTTAGCACCTATAACTGCGAATTACCCAAATTAGTGGCTTATTTTATCGATTACAGCACAATTTTCCAAAATTCGTAACTTTTTGTTCAAATTCATATATTTTGGCAGAAAATTAAATTTTTTCCAGGAAAATTGTCAGCCGAAAAATATGAATTTGAATTCATCGATCAAATAACCCACCAATATTGGTAATCCGCGATTATAGGTGCTGAAGTTCGTATGGTCCACTTTTATGGGCTTTTCTCCAGTGCTGGAAAATTCCAAAATTTTCTGGAGGCTCCGAAACGTCTTGAAACCATTTCAAATCGATTTGGGAGGTAAAAAATATGGTATATATACTAAATTTCAGCTTTTTTTATCAACTAGATCAAATTTTCATATTTTGCAGGGTGATGAGGTAATTTTTAAACTTCTAAAATTCGCAAAAATTCAAAAAGTGAACTTCAGCACCTGAAATTTTGGATATGAGGTTCTTTTATGATGAGCTTTCAATTTATTTTTGTTTGGGCTCGAAATTTTGCTTTGAGTTGGGATATTTCCCTTGTTATAGTCTAAAACATTCGAAAAATTTGATATTTTTATCTCACTTACACTTCCTATTCCATATTTTTCAGATTTCTACTTCAAAAATTCAACCATTTTCACTCTTCTTCCAATAACCTCACATACTCTTCCCATATTCCAAACATAAGGCACATTATACTTATTCAATAGTTCACCAGGCCTGACAAAAACTAGCCAACCCAAATTCTCCACACTTCAGTTAAAAATTACTAACTTTATTCAAAATAGCCCAAAGTCTACGCCAATGAATCCATTTCGACATGAAACATCTTAAGAATCGCTCACTTGCTCACAGCCGAAGGAAAAAAACTAATCGCCAATAGCTCTCGAAGTTCACCTCCTTATATTCTCCGAATCGATCTCCTACTTGTAACAAGCACTTAAAAACGTACTCGACACGCAGTATATTTGCTCTGCCGGCCAGAAAATATCCTGTAGAAATAAAATTCTACAAAGTTGGTCGTCCTGAAGGCGAACAATCTTCGACAACCGAATTCCATAATCGAGTTTTACAACTCGTACCAAAGTTTCTCATTAGCACTTCCACTTGCACCAAGAACTTTACTATCGGAAGCTCCATCCGTGCTGTTTAAAGAAAACACAACCCGGACCATCGTTCTCCGCCCCACTTCAGTGACATCCCGCAATGGCGATTTTTTAACCTTTTCATTAAGTCAATTTAGGTACGTTGAATTTATAATAATTTTCATCATTTTTTAAACACCCTTATACACCGAAAAAAATCCACAACAGACCAGAAAGAATTTCACCGTGTAATTTTCTTAACTTAGCTCGAGGTATCTCCCCTTGGCTAACCATGTTACGCATCGCAGAACAAAATTAATTACCCGCTGTATAAGATTTATTCGTCGGTATGATACATTATTGCGGTCCGTCGTCGTTGATGTCTTTCTAAGAGCTTTTTATAATGTTTCGTCATTTTAATAAATCATAAGGTGGTTATGGACTTTTCTTTTTTATACGCGGGATTATTTTTATAAATGAAAAATTGAACGAAATTAAAATAATATGGTTAAATGAAGACTTTTATGAAATGCTCGGTGTGAATTATTGATAAATCATGGTTATGAGTACCTAGGTACTTACGTATACTTAATCGATGGGGCGGCCCAATGGCTTCGTCGGTTATGATGATGACGTCATTTTCGATCAAACTATCTGATAAATTAGGTATCCAAATGGTTCGATCAATTTTCTATTCCTTCTTTGTCAACCTGTTGAAAATTCATTCGTTCGTTAAAAAATACATAATGCAAAGTAAAAAGATATCCAGTTTTAATGGGTTCATTTCTATGAAAAATTGAGTTTTCGTTTCGTATCTTAAAGAATACTTAGGTACTTCTTGATTTTAAATAATAAATTAGTTGGTTTAGTTGAATTTTACTGTCTTCTTTTATCAAAACCGAAAATTAAATTTTCTAAACGACGATTACAAAAGTTAGGTACATGAAGTTGGGAACTGATTAGATTCTTAAAAAAATCTTAATAAAATTTTTTTGAAAAAGAAATTAAGACTGGAAAACAGTTTGGAAAAAAATTATAATTTGATGTTTTAAAATAAAATTTTGAAGTTGTAAAAGATTTTGAGAATAAATGTTGATTTAAAAAAAATATCTAAAAAGATGAGAAAAAAATTTGTATACTTAGGGAGTGATTTTTGGATATAACCGGGTACTACTAAAAAAAACCTTGATATGAACATGTTGCCTATCTTGATAATTGAAGGGGTAAATGCTGATTCCAAAAAATCACGTAAAAATTCTTTTAACCATGGGAATGGATAGTACGTTGAAAACTGAACAAATTTTCATCTCATGACTTTTTGCCCAACTTTAAAATTGAAGGGGCTGCAAAAAAATTGCTTATAAAAAATTATTAAAAAGTACGTAGGTAAATCAATCAAGGGAATGGATACGAGTACCTAGTACGTTGATAACTGAGAAAATTTTGTTCTGAAGACTTTTTGCCTAACATCAAAAATGAAGGGGCTGCGGGTTATTCAAAATTAGGAAAATTTTAAATTTTTTGAGGCCCACTTATTTTGAATGACCCGTAGCCCCTTCATTTTTCATGTTAGGCAAAAAGTCTTCGGAACAAAATTTGTTCAGTTTTCAACGTACACTACCCATTCTCTTGATTTATTTATTTTTTTAGAATTTTTTATAAAAAAAATTTTTAGCCCCTTCAATTTTAAAGTTAGACAAAAAGTCAAACAAAAAGAGGGAGAAAAGGGACAGCTCTTCTCGCTCTCAAATAACGAAAAAATTGCATTTTTAGCCAGAAAATTTGGAAAGTTATGACTTCTTTTGAAGAAAATTCGCAATTTAAATTGTATAAATTTGAAAAATGGTCATTTGAATTAAAAAATTACGAAAATTTCATTTCATTCGAAAATTTTCAACTTTTAACCTCCCCTCCCCCACACACAGTAGTACCAACTTTGATTTGCCCATTTCCCTCTAAGTCATCTTAATACTCAAGATCTGAAAAAGAACCAGAGAGGTGGCAGCATCCCCCTCCTGTAGTAATGAAAAATATCAGATTTTTAGCGTAGAAAATTGATAGAAAAATCTGTAAATATGATTATTTTTTGGTAAAATTTTCGTTTCTTTCATTTGGTTTTCAATTTAAAAAAAAATTAAAAAATAATCTCTCATTATCATCAATAATGAAATATTTAATTATAACTAATAAGATGCCTTTTTTGTAAAAAAAAAATATCAGATTTTATTGTCAAAATCGCATTCTGGATGCCCCAAAATGTGCATTTTGATACCAATCACGAAAATTTTCAAATTTTTGACCATTCCATCTGAGAATTTTTTTCAGGTTTTTGGAGAAAATTTCCATAGAACCGTTTTGGGGCGCTCAAAAACATCCAACTCGATACCAAATAGGAGAATTTTCAAAATTTTAAGTCTTGTCCTTCCCCAATAAAAATCCTATTTTGAAATTTCGGGGAAAATAATCTCAGAATCGTATTCAAAGCATTTGACATTTGAATATCAAACACAAAATTTTTTCAACATTTTCAGTATTACCATCAAATCTCATTTTGAGTTTGTCGTCAAAATTAGTATTTAAAAATGAATTCAGCACCTAAAAAAACCACTATTTATACAGAATTTCAGCGCACTAAATTTTTTCCAAGACTGATTCGGGGGAGGGGAGAGGAGGAGTAGCAAAAAATGAAATAATCATTGCGAATTTCACTCAAAATCGGATTTTACTCGGTCTACAGTAATTTGAACAATTTCAGAAAAATCAGTCATGTTTAAAAGCAGAAATTTCAAAACTTTTCGAGGAATTCTGAATTTTTAAATCTAATGTCACATGATTCAAACTCAGAAAATCAGATTTTCCAAATAAAAACGTAGATTTAAAGGCTGAGATTCATTTACGAGACATCAATTTTAAAAATTCTCTATATCAGTTAAAAATACTTTTAAAATCTGAATAAAGTTTGTCGTAGGGAATAAAAAATCGTCGAAGAAGCTAAAAAGTAAAAATTACCAAATCTAAGTCCAAATTTTCCAACAAAAAATTTGCATACCCAATTTTCTTTGTTTGCAGCAATTTGAAATAAAAATTTTCCAAAATTATTTTCAATTTTAAAGAAACAACTTGAAAAATTGTCTATAAATTCAGGCGATTGATTCCAGAAATACCTAGACTTCAAAATACTCTAAATTAAGTAAGAATTTAGGCTCCAAAGTCAAAATAACTCAAATTTCCATTTTGAAAAATTTCAAGTACCCAGGGCTAAAACTAATGTTGGAAAATAATTGTTAAAAATTTTCAAAATCAAGTGCATCAGTGCAGCTATCACGAGATGGCGCGAAAAGGGACAGATAACAAAGAGTCTGTCAACTTCCAAAATGACAACCTGCAGTTTGAGAGGGAAAAAATGAATCCATGGTTAAAATATTAGCAAAAGTCGTGTTATTTTTCCCCCTAGAAAATCTAATTTTGAGTCGTAAAATTTGAAATACAGTCTACCTGAGTCAAAAATTTTCAATTTTTCCCCTCCTTCCTTCCAAAATGTCTATTTCAATTCGTTCTTATTCTTCTTAAAATAACAAAAATTAAAATTTGAGCCTTTAAAACACAAAATATTCTCGCAGTGAAAAATAATACTTCAACATTCAATTTACATTGCGAAAATAAGCCACATCAAGGAAATGCTTAGCATTAAAGGTAAAGAAAAGGGGTAAAGAGGGAGACAAAAAGGTTTAAAAATTGAAAATTATCAAAAAAATTCACAATTCTCCATCTCTGAAAAAAAATTATTCAAAAAAGGGAACCCCCACCCCAGTTTCCATCTTCCTCTTTAATCCTGATTCAAACAAATCACCCAAATCTTAAGATAATTTCACTTGGCATATTTACCGGTGATTAGTGAACAACGCAACGTAGGCTTCAACGAATTCAAAATTTCATCCAAACGAACCGAGCACCCTTCTTTGCTCATTTTACATCCAGCTCTTATAGTCAAGTTACAAAATCATGGTGAAATTCCCCCTTCTCCTCTTTTAACCTTTCTTAGCACGCAGTAAGATCGATTTAATCAACGTTACAAACCTTAATGACTTTAATTCCGCCATTCTTTCTTCCCCTATTAAGATAATTCCGTAAAAAAGAACTCATTATACGGTCGACGAAGAAGAAAAAAAAGCAAAGGAAAAAGAAAAAAAGAGAAAAAAAGAAGAGAAAACAAAAAGAAGATACCTCATCATTCGCCGTCATCGCGCAGCGTGTAAAGTACCCCGATAAAATTCAAAATCTGTTCTAACAACGGTGAAAAATTTAGCGTCGCGTCGAAGTGTATAAAATACCCGCACGCGGATCCGCCGCTACCGTCGGAGCCTGCAACGTTGTTATCGACAACTCCATCAAAAATTAGACTCGCGAACGTTTCGCGGCGTGGCGGCGACATGAAAAATGGATAAATTTCAAACACGACGAGAACGAGTAGCGAAAACACACCAATAAACAAGTTTATTCGAACGCGTAAACAGCACCGTTTTACAAACGACTTTACAAAGTTAAAATTGTCATTTTCGAAAACAATTTAAAAAAAAGTCGGTAATACGTAACATAGTCGCGTTTTTCTTATTCGTCGCGTCGGTGTATAAAAAAATTACCTATTCGAATGCGCGTTTAATTTCAACGTCGAGCAGACTCGATGACACAATGTCAACCAAACCCCCTGCTTCGTGGGGAAAAACCGAATCGAAAAACCCAGAGAGATGTTCACTAAAGCGTAAAACATTTTTAAACAAATTGTAACGCGGTTTGATGGCACTTTTTTCTCTCCAAACGAATTTACGTGGTGTTTGGGTTGAAGTGATAGTGGCGCCTGGCGCAGAAATCTCTTCCAAGTTAGATGAGAATTTCGGGCGAGATCTTACCATTGCAAGTTGATCTCCGAGGTGGGAAATCCGTAAGATTCAAATTCTTCGAAAATTCGCTAAATTCGTCGAATTCGAAATGAAAATTTAGAAAAAAAAAATGATAGTACAAAGGTGCAAAATTTTTTTTTTAAATTTACCAGATGCAATTCACGAAATCAACTCTCAACATACTGCAAAAAATATCGAAGATCACCGAAATTGGCTATAAATGGAAATCTTTAAAAAATGTATAAAATCTAATTAAAGAATTCAGCAAAAAAATTTGTTAAAAAATTAAAAATTGAAAATTACTAGGAAGATTGATCATAAAATGGGTGAGGGGGGGGGGTGGTGTCACTTGGAATTTTAATGAAAAAATTCAGATGAAAAAAATGTTTACTTGATTGAATTAAAATACCTTAAAAATGTAACACTTGTCAGCATTTTACATCAAATCATCGTTTTATTCAAAATACCGAATTCTGAGGAATTTTAAAATAGGTATTTTAAAATAGTTTAATTGATCGACTTTTTTTGTTGAAATCATTAGATTTTAAAATGTATTTTACATTCAAGTAATTTTTATTGTCAATTGAAATGTAACATTTCTTTGAACTATTGATTTTTTACAGGTTTTGCCAGCCCATTGATTTCCTCAATTGTTCGATTCTCATTGAAACCATCTGAGTAAGTACCTTCTTACATTCCTACATTATTGATTTTTGCATAATTTATTTTGACGAGCAATTCTGGCTCGTTTAAAGAATTCTAAAAATAATTTAGGCAATTTTAAGTCAAATTATTGTTTCAATCGAATACGTTTTTTTCAATCTTTTCATTCCTGAAAATCCAAAATAGAACTTGGAACTAGATTGAATTGGGAGAAAAAAATGTCCAAAATTTCATTTTTACTAAAAAAATTATATTCGAGTTGAAAAACTTGCAAAAGAAATTACCTTTCCCATAAAATTTGGGAAACTTTGCATCATGAGCCAATAATTTTCGAATAATTTCATTTCTAAATCAAATAAATTCCATCTACTTAATCTGGAAAATTTCAATTTTTTGAATTTCGGTTCCTGAATACCCCCCCCCCCAATCACTTGTGTAAATATTTAAAAATTCCCATTGTTTTTGCTTTTTCAATTCGATTTTTCTAAAATTATGCCATTTCTTCATTTTTGCATTTTTTATTCAAACTTATAAATCAAATTTGCCTTTGGATTCCTATTACAAAAAGTCTAAAAATACGTAAAGGAAGTATTATCACCCCCTTTCAAAGCATTTTTGCTGACTCCATTACATATTTCCTTTTCAATATTTAATCTTCTGATTTTTGGAAGTACTAAAAAAACGTTGTTTTCGAGAAATCTTCTGAAATTCTGATTAAAATTTTAAATAAAATATATTTTAGTTATTTTTTTTTTGTCAAAATATGCCATTTTTTAAATTTGCTTTTCATCTTAATTTCAATTGATATGTCAAAATGTAAGATGATCTATAGGTATTCTTCATTGAGATCTCAAATAGTAATACAAGTCATCTTATTTTTCAAAATTGAAAGGGACATCAGGACCAGGACGTACAAGCAAAAAGCAGTAAAAAAGCAGGACTTGCAGGACTTGCAAGACACCTTGCTCACTGAAATTCCAAAACTTAATGTGTGACCAGAAACGAACCGAAATTGGTGTGTGGGATGAGAAAAGGGGGGACAATAATCGAAAATTTAAAATTTCTAATTGAAAAAAAAAAAGTTCTGTTTTTTTCATTCAACTTGAAAATTTTCAAAAAAGTCATCATTCAGAAATTTTTCATCCAAACTTAATTTTCTTCGACAAAAAAAATGCAATTTTGCCACTATTGGAGGGGGGGGGGGAGTTGCCACGATTGGTCTAGTCTCGAGTGAAAATTACAATAATGCCTTGGGTGCCAGTCAATTACAATTTTTCAAAAGTTTCTATGTTTTTTCCCCAATTCGAAGCAGTGATCTGTCACAAGAAATTAACGTTAGTGTCCAAAAGGCGAATTTTACAGGAGGGCAGTTCGAAATTTCAAACTGAAGTTTTGAACAACCAATGATATGAAACTGGGTAATTTTCGGGACATGTTTCGTAGGTACGAAGGTGAATTGAATCATCGTAATATTTTTCCTTTTTTTTCTCAAATCAAGCATTACCAACCAAAAAAAAACACGAAAATTTACCTAATAATTGTTTTTTTTTCAATTTTGACGGAAAAATTTTGTAAAATGGAGTAGGGTGACATATAATAGTTTTCCAGCCTGTATTCCTTTTTATACCTTCTTTATAAACGTGTAAGTGCAATCTTATGAGGATTTTTCCATCTGTAAAATTGTAAAAACTGCAATAACTCATCCAAAAATGACTAGATTGAGCTGAAAATTGGTACATGGACATTACATGAGATACCCTCCAACATAGCAAAACATCAAATTCCTCGAAGAATTTCTGTAGTTTTCTTTAAAAATTTACCCAATGAAATAAGTTGTTCGGGAACATTTTCAACATTACCACTGAATTCAGCACGCCAAGAAATATCCATTACCATACTACTATATATTTTTTTAAATTTTTGGATCCTAACCTGGTTTTCTTATGACAGCAACTATAACTTACCATTTTCCACAGTAATTATGATTAAAATTCAGACAATTTTATGACATTTATGAATCCAGGCAATATGCCAATTTCATAAAACTGAAATCACACTTAAATTCCTTTCCTAAAATGCATTCACGCGAAACAATGTAAAAAGGCTAAAACATTGCATTACCCCGACTGCAACACAAAAGTCATTCCGAAACGCAATTCGGAGTACATCCGGCGATAAAAATCATCGCTATCGAAATCAGCGCCAACGTACAAAACGAATAAGAGCGAAAAACTCGGAAAAAAATTCCTTTTAATTTCCTCTTTTTTTTTGGGCCGAGGAAAAAAATAATTTATCTAAAAACACTCGGTAATGGGAATAGCGTTACGAAATCGAGATGAAAACTTAATGACGACTGCGAGAAGCTGGTTTAAAAAAGCGTTAGTATACAAATACCTTGCCATTAATTTAACGATACGGTATAAAATTATGCGGAAAAGCAATTTATTCGGCGATTGTCGAAGAAAATGATATATCGTTAAGTAAATTTAATCTGTTTAAAAATAACAAAAGAAAATTCGACAATCGATTATTTTTCCATGTGATTCGAAGGGAATGGCATTAATGGGATTTGCATGTTTTGCCCCCTTATACGTCGACTTGTACTTTGCTTATATTTCGATAATAGTTACTGGATATTGCAGCTCGAGCGAATAAGATTTTGCTTCTCAGGCAACCAATAAGTCTAGATGGATAAAAATATCACTATTAAAGGTACATCTTACAGGTAAAATACGTTATTGAAAATAATATCAGCCAAAGTATTACTGTCAATTTTTCGTTACCAGCGCGAAAAATGATAATCTTGTTTTAAGAAGTATATTTATAGGGAAGATATGTTTTGAAAAGAATATCACCGTCAATTTTTTTTCACCAGCGCGAAAAATGATAAGCTTGTTTGAAGAAAAGGTCTTCGTCGGAAACGCGTGATCATTCATCGAACGTTTCCGGTGAAAAAAAAACCTCGTGCGGACTAATTACCGATGCGAGAAAACGTCACCGTTAATTGTCGCCCGACTAAAAAGGGATATAATTAATGAGACCGCAACGTGTTAATTACAGATTGAAAAAGGGTAGGGAATTTTTTGATAAATGAATTAACATTTAATAGGTTTAAATTAGGCTTACATATTATCGTTGGCTTTCGCACACACATATAAATGGCGATCAGTCAATTCATCGGGAAAAAGAACTTACGGTTTCTAGTTCTTTGGAGGATACGAAATATAAACTTAGTGTACGGTTCCATATTGGAATTCTTTCTCTTTTTTTTTTCTTCGGTACCCGAAAGTATATACATCTATAAGATGATATTACGTGATAAGGTTTCTTCGCACTATTAAGACGAAGATCGGGCACAGGAATAGTACAGGGGATGGAAACACATCGGAGAAGGAAAAAAATAATGCTGGATGAACTACATTCTACACTTTGCGTATACCATCGTCCAACTATATACCAAAGTTTTCGCTCGACTTTTATAAAATTCCCACTACAGTCGTCAATTCGATACTTTTCGATTACCGAAGGCGCACAACTGTATCTTTAAAGCTCAAAATACACCGATAAAACGTCTCCAGATACTACAAGACAATGCTAATTCCCTCGAGTGTTCGTATATACGCGCTACCACCGCGTATTCTATGGCTTTTCTCGACGTACGCGTACCAGAGATGCAGTGGCGATGGAGAAGCCTCGTTGGCGTGTGCATGCGATATGCCTGGATCGTGGCGGAGGTGGAATGGAATTTTTCGCGTCAGCCGTACGTACACGTGTCGACCGTATACGTTCCTCTTGTCGCTAATAATCGGAAATATTACCAACAGTAAAAATTTTTATTCGACGGTGATAAATTTTATCAAGTATATCGATGGTATCTTAAGTTTCGCGTGGTGAAATTTTTCCACATTCGTGATCTAAACGATACAAATTTTTAAATGAATTGATGAAAATTGACGAATATTAGGGTCGTATAAAAATTACTCGGTGAATTGTTCGGCCCTCTTTCTAGAATTCTTATCTTGGTCCGAAAAATATCCGCATGGTGAATATTCTCTTACTTCGTAAAAATAAGGCTAAAACAAAGTATTTTCTGAAAAATTTGAATTTTTTATTCGAATTTTTTTCTATGAGACAAAAGGGCTTATTCAACTGAAATAAATGAAAAAAATCATAATATGAAAAAGATCCTTTCAAAAAAAGAACCCGAAAAATTCTAAAATTTATAAAAATTCAAAATGGATCCAAATTTTTTACGAAGTTTTATCATTTCAAAGCAGTGGCGCCAGGCGTCCTCGTAGGTGTTGCGCGTATGCGGTCGCATACGGTGCTGCTCGGCCCTTACGTACGTGGGGCCCTCTATGCTAGTTGGGGCCCCGCATACGAGGCCCTTAGGCCATTAGGTATGTGGGGCCCCTCTATACTAGTTGAGGCTCGCGATGTACATTTTTTAAATCAATAAATATGTAGCAATTTAATTCTCATGAGAGTTTGAATAGTTTGATGAAAAATTAAGAGAAGTTAACAATTTGATCTTTCATCACGTATAAATCATCTTGTAAACTCGTACCACTATAGGTATAGTGAAAGAACTCGAAGATTGATAACTAGCACAACCAGAGACGAAATATTACGGATGTGGAGGTAGTTCATCCTCACTCGTAATTTTTCAAAAACGGCGGAAAATTTTGTTGCAAACTGGCATAAAAAAGCATAAAATAAGAAAAAAACATGAAATTTTGTTTTAAAAAAACCCTTCAAAAAGCAGGCAATTTTTATTTCAAAGTAATGGAATTTTTTCAAACAACAAACTATTGCGTAAAAAACGAATTATTTTCTTTCTGAAAATCATCAATTTTTAAAATCTTGGCCCTCGCTATGCTCGGGCAGACTGAGCCTACAATACATAGGTAAATATCGAACCCATTAAAAAGAAAAAACTAGACACACTGTGTCAAAAGAGCGGACTTCCTATAATATACAAACTAGAATTGAACTTGTGAAGCTCAACTTTCAATGCACGTATCAACTTCGAAATTTAATCATCCCTTCCTCTATACACATTTTAATTACTACGGAAATTTCAAGTCGATCGATCAACTCTGACTTGAGTTATGGTGTCACAAAAAAGAACTTTAAAACTTCAAAGCTCAGCTTTCCTTGCTCAAAATTTAACCTAAAAAATTAGGTCTTCTCCTGCACGATCTACAGTCTACGCGTACCGTAAAAATTTCAAAACGATCGGTTCAGTTAAACGAGAGAAATCAAGTTGGAAAAATTGACCAATTACAAGCTTTTGAACTTTGAGCTCATTTTTCTCAAAAACGTGAGATTTTAAGAAAAATTCATGAGAAATTGAGCTTGAAATTCCTAACCAATTTTTTGACCTTCATTTTTCTCTACAATGCACCGTTTCCGAGATATTTTTGAATAACTGAATAAATTTGAGCTTCAAAAGCTCAGCTTTCTATGCACAGATCGCCTTCTAAATTCAATCAAATTTTCTCCTAAACACATTCTTATCACCATAAAAATTTCAAATCGATCGGTCGATTTTATTTATCTTGTCAGAGGGAGGTTTCAGAAACTTTGAGCTTTAAAAGCTCGACTTTCACTGCACGGATCGACTTCAAAATTTATCAGCTCTTCTCCTCGATTGGTCAACTCTAACTTAAATTATAGGATCACAAAAATGAACTTGAAAGCTTCAAGCTCAGCTTTCTATGCACTGAAATGAACCAAAAAATGATCATTTTCTCTCCTGCACGATCTACATCTACTATAGAAATTTTGAAACGATTGGTTCAGTCAAACGAGAGAAATTGAGGTGGAAAAATTGACCAATCACAGGCCTTCCAACTTTGAGCTCAATTTTCTCAAAAACTGTGAGCTTTCAAGAAAAATTCATAAAATTTAGATCACGTAGGGCAATAAAACTATCAAAAATTGAAAAGACCTTCATATAAAAAATTTATGTCAAGTAGAACAATAAAATTAACAAAGGTTGAATAAATAAATGTAACAATGGGGATCCGAATACAAAGCCGACCGTCTGCCTTGTAAGGAATTTTTGATAAAGATTTTATCTGCCGACTACTGCTTCAGTCAAAGGGGCCATAAAATCAGTCTTTGTGTTGGTCTAAAAATGCCGACCCAGCAGGTGGTATTGGAAGGGTTCAAAGAAAATATTTTATCTGCCGACTCCTTGTTGAGAAATAAGATTAAATCGCATCAGAAAAGTTGACCAATCACAAGCCTCCAAACTTTGAGCTCAATTTTCTCGAAAACGGTGAGCTTTTAAGAAAAATTCATAAGAACGAAAGTTGTAGAGCTTGAAATTCCTGACTATCCTTTTGGCCTCCGTTTTTCTCTACGACACACCATTTTCGAGATATTTTAGAAAAACTGAATAAACTTTGAGCTTCAAAAGCTCGACTTTCAATGCACAGATCGACTTCAAAATTTAATCAGCCCGTCTCCTGTACACGTTTTAACCACTGTAAAAATTTCAAGTCGATTGGTCAACTCTAACGTGAGTTATCGCGTCAGAAAAAAAGTCTCAAAAATGAGCTTTAATGTTAAAAAGCTCAGCTTTCTGTGCACAGAATTGCACCAAAATCTAATCAGCTCTTCTCCAGCATGAACTACACCTACTGTATAAATTTCAGCCCGATCTGTTCAGTTTAGCGAGAGAAATCGCGTCAGAAAAAAAAGGCTTCAACAAACAAATAAAAAAACCCTTATGAACGCAATAGCGGATTCCCGCTAGAGCGGGAAGTCCGCTAAAAAAAGAAGAGTTGGGAATTTCGCCTTCCTTTCAAGATTAAAATATTGATAAGAATTGAAGAAATTTCAGGTTTTGGCTGTTTTTTTTTCGAAAATTTTTCCCTCGCTTCGCTCCGGCTCAATAAATTGGCACAATTTATTCTAAAAATAATCGTATAAACCCTCTCCCCTTTCCTCCCAGATAATTGATTATTTCAAAGCCGAAAAAATTTGTCCTTCTCATTCATCAAAGAATTTGTTAGCGAATGTAATTTTCAAGAAATTTTGGATTTTTTTGGAAAAGGAGTCATGGTGTCCATATTACTCGGGAAAACTTGGAAAAATCAGGAAGTTTTGGAATTTTCACAGGAATTTCGTAAGAATTCAAGAAATTATCTAAAAAGTGCATCTTTGCTGTTTTTATAATCAATTCTTCAAAAAAAAAATTCGCCCTCGCTTTTCTCTGGAAAAATTATCATGTCAATATTATCTTAAATTTAGTAATGCTTCAAAAACCTATTTTTCTTAGTTTTGGGTTTAGACTACAAGGTCCATCAGCCTACGTCAAGTCATCATCCCACAAAGTTGAAACTCGACGAGAGTCTCGTCTCGAACGGCATCTCTATACCTGTCAAATATCAGTTTTTTGCAGTTCTAATAATGATCTTTCATAAAAATTTTCACCCTCGTTTATTTTATTTTCTAAATAAAAATGAAATTTCAAGTCACAAAAAGTATGATATGGTCGGCGCGAGGAAAATTTTTAATGATGATCAAAAATTGACTGGAGTTCTTCAAAAATTTATTAGGTACACTCTTTGAAAATTTATAAAATTTTTCTTGAAATTTTTTTGGGGGAGAGGGGTGGGGCCCTTTGAAAAAGTTTTGGGCCCTTCATATGTTCCGCAATACCATTCATTAAATCAAATCACCACCACTAAAGCCTCTTTCTCCAATACATAAAACTACAAAAGGATAGTTCAATTTTTAAAGGCTCAGGATCATCAAAAACATAACAAAAGTCATATCATTCCATTTTTAAAAATTTTGTTTGGTCCAATTTGGACCTTATGAAGAGATGGGAGGGGGGGGAGGGTAAAATCTATAAACCAAGTTGGTATTCGAATTAAATTCTTCAAAAAACAACAAATAATATACCACATGTAATTTTCATTTTTTTTTTTTTGAATTTTCTCCAAATTTCGGGGTGCTGTTCTCCCCGAGAGAGTCTAGATCCAATTACGAAAACTACCATGATTGAATACCATCACAAAAACATCCATGCAGGATTTTTATTTTGTATCATTGAAAATCGAGCTGATTGCTAAAAGGCTAATAAAAGGCTCAAATTCGAATTTGAAAAAAATTTTAAAACGATTTTAAGTATCCTTCAATTTTTTTTTAATTGTATGAACCAAAATTTGTGATACAAGACATAGAACTTGGATAGGTATTTTTATGAAAATCGCAAGGATAAAAACAGCAACGCCCCCCCCCCAACAAAAGAAGGGGGTAACCCCTTTAAAAAAGTAAGCACGGGGTCTTGGAGGTGGTAACTCTAAGGGGTTATTCAGGGGACCGCTCTCTACAATTTTCTGCAATAAAACCCTTTGCTTGCCAAAAAAATCTCAAAAAGATGCAGATTCGCGTCTACTAAAAAAATTTTCAAAATAAGTATCCAACTCAGAAAATTTCGAGAAATCGAGTGCCACAAACCCGAAAGCTCTATTTCTAAATCTATGGCTTTGCGCAATTTTAAAATTGAAGTGTCAGTAAAAATGGTCTCCCTTAGTTCTGCGCCAGGAGCAATATTTCGAACAATTAGGTTTTCGACAAGATAAGGAAAGAGCAACATGATGAATCAGTCATTCAGGGTGTCTAACAAAATTTGTTGAGCAAAAAGCTTGACATAGCTTGACCTTTTGGAACGACTTTTTGCATAACTTTTTCCGAGCACCCCCCCCCCCCAAAAAAAAAAATCTATACATTTGTGTGCTTGTAGCTATTTATAGAAAATTAAAATTTCAACAAATACTCAAATAATGTAATTTTTAATAGCTATATTTTGAAAATAGCATGACTTTTTGAGTAAATCAAGGTAAATTGGTCAAAAAGCTTGAATTTTCAGGACCGGCATGGCCTTTTTGAAAAAAGCTTGACTTCTCAGGACAGCTTGATCTGTTAGACAACCTGTCATTCCAATTAATAATTCACAAGCTATAAAAAATCAAAGATAGAACAGATCCCATTCAATTGCCATAATTTTCCAATCAATAATCCACCAAAAAAATAATTTTTCTTAATTGTATTTCAAATTGAAAAATAGTTATACTTACCTATAAATTTTGAAGAAAAGAGAAGAGAAGGAAACCTGGCTTATCCTATGTACAGGCATCCCACTCAAAATTTGAAAAAAAAAGTAACTTTAGGGACTTCTGATAGTCGAAAAAGTAACCAAAAAAGTTCAAAAAAGTAACCTTTTTTTAAAATTTCTATTCATTATTTAGCCCAAAAAATAATGAGCATAACCAAAATAGAAAAAAAAACTAGAGGGTATAGCCGGATAAGGGGTGGTTTTGGCCCCAGCCCCGATTTTTGATCTAATGATCCCAGATTGTGTACCTTGATGAAAAAAAGTTCAGGAAAAAATTTTGGCCCCCAACCCCCTCCCTTTCGGAGCTATGGCCGTTTTATTGCGCCATTTTCAAGAATTTTTAATTCCAATGGAAGTGAATGAAATTTTCTGTTCTTTGGTACAAAGTTACATCTCGTAAAGGTCTATTCAAGATAATTTTTTCATCAATTTTGGTGCACTCCTTCATGAGGTTTTGGCCATTTGAAATTTTCAACTGTAAAAAAGATCTCAAAAGCGAAGTTCGACTAATTTTTGAAAATATCCTAAAAATGTGTATTTTGACGTAGATTTACGTCACGTATTCAGTTTTGGCGATTGAGGTGGCGCAAGGGCCGAAAATTGCGAAAAACCGTAAAAAAATGTTGTTATTTTAGCAGATTTTTTAAATTTTGAGCGTTCTATATGGAAAGAAATGGCCAAATGAAAAAACTAATGTCGGATTCGTGTTAACCAGGTCAAAATACCCCGATAAACACCCTTTTCGCGATCATTTTACTTCAAATGTCGAAATTCACTTTTTTCATTGATTTTTCATGACAATAAAATTAAATTTCGAGATTTAAAGTAAAATGATCGCGAAAAGGGTGTTTATCGGGGTATTTTGACCTGCTGAACACGAATACGGGATTGGTTTTTTCATTTGATCATTTCTTTCCGTATTAAATGCTCAAAATTTGAAGAAATCTCCCAAAATAACATTTTTTACGGTTTTTTGCAATTTTCGGTCCTTGCACCACCTCAGTCATACCAAGAGGGTTCGTAATACTAAAATGCCACTGGTGTACAAGATTTTTTTCAACTTTTTTTTTATCCAAAAAATAGGTACCAAAAATTAATTTTTTGGTGAAATTTTTGAAAAAAAGTAACTTTTTTAAGAGAAAAGTAACAAATAGTGACTTTGCTTGAAAAAAGTAACATGGTTACTATAAAAGTAACCCCGTGGGATGCCTGAATGTACTTCTTCAAATTCCAGAAAATAAATATTTTTCAATACGACTTTTTAAAATCAAATTTCATTACCTAATATTTATTAAATATTCATCACCACTTCGTCTCTAGATTCCAAAAACAATCAAAATACCACCTTGACTCGACCCACTTCTCAGCTTGTATCACGTTACACCAAACCCCAAGTATAAACCTCCCTGACTCCTTCATCTTTATTCCTGCATAAATTTGAGCAAGTCTCCACAATCCCCCCCCCTCGAGGATTAAATCCGTTCAAAAGTTTCCAACGAGTACTCAACTCTCGATTTCCAGCCTAGGCTCTTAACCACTCCCAAATTCATTTCTAGCTTCGTCTCTATACATCTTCGTAATACTCGTCGAATTCCATCAAACGAATAATTTCCTTTACAAAATACGCCAAGTAATTTTCGACACGACGCTTTACTCTTTCGTCTCCGATAGCTTGAATTTCACGAACCTTTTTAATTTCGCAACCGCGTATCAATTGATTTGACAAATCAACTTTATATAGTTGGCTTTGACTGCGAAAGATACTGTTGGTATAATTAAACGATCGCACAAATCGCGACAGGTGACTTAGCTCGACTATTACCATCGGCGTCGAATTAACTGAAATCCTGCTCCAATGCGGTAAACACGTACTCGCGGCACGCGGCTCCGGTCTTTAATCGTAATAACGAACCGAATCATCGCTTAGGACGAGGCTGAAATTCAAATACACCGAGCTCGACTGATGTCATGCCTAGGTAAATCAGTTCGAATCCAGCGGCGCTGCACTCCCCTCACTCTCACGCCCAAAACGAATAAATATTTAATTCGGCGACGCGCTAAGAACTTGTTAAACGATGTTCATTGGGTCGGGCCGGGCTCGGCATCGGCAGCCCCGAATTACATTCGAATTTTCGTTACTTCGGCGTCGTCGGAATATTAATTAAACGAACAACCCTAATTTCGCCATCGTATTGTTATCAATTTGCCAAGAATAGCTAATTTTTTATCCGCCAGAGTTTTACATGCTTCATTTTCTTATCATTTCGGAGCAGAAAATTCCAGCGATGCTCGTTTCGTAAAAACATAAACTCCTTCGAGTATCTGCTCGATATTTAATCATTTCGCGAATTTCCCGCTCCTTCCTCCGCATCATTTTTCGAATACAAAACAGACAAGTGATTCGTGCTGGAACACACGACAACGACGGCAAATTCCGCAGTCGAAAAATCAATCCAATGTGACGTGAATTTCGGCTGGCGAATTGTTAATAAAACGTGTACTCGCGACGAGTTATGCTAAATACTCGCACGTAACAGAATTACACACTATCTCCGGCTCTAATGGGAATTACTCGGGGTTAGCTCTTCGCATTCGTCGTGTATTTAGATAGAATAAAACCAAGGCACCGAACACGAGAGACGGGGGTAATACTCGTTGTATATTATTTCTATGTTGCGTGAACTTTTCATATCCCTGCGCTGTGTAATTGGAAACGAAAATTACGCGTACGAATTTATGTTTAACTTTTGAAATCGTGATATTTACGAGCTAATACGCGGTGAAAAGTTCAACAAAGCATATTGCATAGCGCAGCGTAAAAAAAATACCTTCGTACAATTTTGTTTATCATCGTGCAAATATCGAACTTCGTTCTAATGATTTAAAAAAATATTTACAAATATTATCTATACATATACCGCAAAGCTCGACCCCTTTTCAAACACGTTTCCTTGTCCCAAGTTGAAATTAAATATCCCGTTCGCATTCCAAAACGAAAGTCCAGGGGAAATATGCGGATTTGAAAAAACGTATGTACGTTTTATTTGAATCGATGTGAGGAAAAAACACCCAACGGTAGCTTTGTTAATTAATTGATTTCGTATCTGTTTTTAAAATCTTGGTCGAGACCCCCCCCCTTTTTTTCTGGAATTGTTTCCATTTTTTTTTTTCGATTGATGGATCGACGGTTGGTTTGGCAACGATACAAGATCATCGATAAGATAATTTTTTCGTTGGTTGTATGATTTTCAGTCGTGTCAAAAAATAATAGGTAACTGTTCGAAAAAGAGAGCTACAGAAGAGTTCACTGTCACAAGCTAATCAATCAAAACATTGATTTATTTGAAAAAAAAAACGGCTTCAACCGCAAGAAAAATTATTACATAATTTGTATAAGGTAATCCAATTTTTTGAAAAAACTATCCTAATTGCCATCACAAATATGTAATTTTACATCAAATAGCTATTTTAAAACCGGTTCAAACCAGTTTATCATCTTTAAAATTGAGGATGAATCAAAATTGTAAGTAGACAGAACCGGTTTTAGGACTACTATCAACTTTCAGGCAATGGTGGTAGAGTGGTAGTGAGGGGGGCGAGAAATCGAACAGAAATTTGTTTTTAAACCGGTTTCAACCAATTGAAAAAAATCGTATGAACCGAATTTGAAAAGCAAATCCGAATAATCATCACAAATATACAATTTTATAAAAAGTACATCTTTGAAACACAGTTAAACCGGTTATTAAAATTGTAATTGAACATTGATCAAACACGATTTTAAAACCAATTTCATCTTTGGACAATAAAAATAGGTATCATGGTGGTGAGAGCAAGGGGCAAAATGTTAAAGAAATTCTCTTCTGAACCAGTATCAACCGGTTGAAAACGTCCAAAAATTTGCAAGAATCGAATTTTGAAAATTCTAACCAAAATGATTACCACAAACTTGCAATTTCGCATCGAACATGTATTCTGAAACCAGTTTGAACCGGTTCAACAACTTTCAATACTGAGTTCAGATCGAGGAAGAAGAGAATAAAAACCGGTTTTAGAACTAATTTCACTATTGGTGAACCGAGGGAGTAGAATGATTATGGAAAAAAGTGTTACAACCACATATGAATGATCAATTTCTTGTTTTAAACCGGTTTGAAAAGTACCACAAAAATTTAAATGTACCTACTTAATTTAAGAACTCACAGTCAGTTTGGATAAATTTCATAAAAATGAATGAAAAATTGGACGTAAAAATAATTATTTAGAAACTGGTTCAAACTGGTTTTCAATGATTCATTTGAGATCTGGAATTCTGAATTGAAAATGAAGAAAAATTAAACCGTTATAAGCAACACTACCACTATCAATTCAACAATTGTGTTTAAACTAGTTTCAATTGAGATAATTATGTCAATTCAATGTGTGAATCGGTATTTATACTTAATAATGATTTTTAAACCCGGTTCAAAGGTTGAAACCAGTTTTCGGAAAAACACCACAAAAATAAAAAAGCGGCATGTATTGAAATTTGAATTTATTTTTAAAAAATTTTCATTTCTGAAACCGGTTTAATTATTTGGGAAAACGCCATAGGATTGAAACCAGTTTTCAGGAATGTACCAGAAAACAGAAAAAATGGCATAATATTGAAATTTGAATTTATTTTAAAGAAATATTCAATTCTGAAACCGGTTTAATTATTAATATTTGGGAAAACATCATCGGGCCAAAACCAGTTTTCAGGAATGTACCAAACACCAGAAAAAAGATGGCATTGAAATATGAATTTATTTTAAAGAAATATTCATCTCTGAAACCGGTTTAATTATTCGGGACACCCCCCCCCTTTCATAGAAACCAGTTTTCAGGAATATGCCAAAAAAATAGAAAAAAGAAAAGAGATGGCATATATTGGAATTTTAACTCATTTTAAAGAAATATTTAAACCTGAAACCGGTTTAATAATTTGGAAAAAAGCATCGCGTTGAAACTAGTTTTCAGGAATGTACCAAAAAAACAAAAAGAAGAAACGAGATGGCATAATTATATTGAAATTTAAACCTATTTTACTTGAAGAAATATTTACCCCTGAAACCGGTTTAATTATTCGGAAAACCCCATTGCGTTGAAACCAGTTTTCAGGAATGTACCAAAAAACAGAAAACGATGACATATATTGAAATTTTAACCGATTTTAAAGAAATGTTCACCCCTGAAACCGGTTCAATTATTCGTAAAAAACCACGATACAGAAAAAATCTCTAGAGGAAAAGGCAGTAAAAGTTGATTAATGATCAAATCAATGTACCCATTTTAATTACCTATTCAGATAAATGAAATCCAACAGATGTAAACTTACGAGGGAGGGAGGTATGGAAGGGTTGGGAAGTCCTATTCAGTCATCACAATTCTACTCAATTTTATAAATGATTATTTATTTGATTACATAACATGTTTTCACTGTATAATATTTTGTCAAGGTGGAAGGGAGAATGGATGACCTATATATTAAAAACAACCCGGCACCTTTATTCGAACAACATATGTAAGGTCATTTGGGGTAATTGTAAACACGGGGTAATTGTAAACAAGTCATGCTGTAAATACGTAAATGCATCTAGCGAGCTGGAGTTGCCAAAAATAAAAACTTTGAATAATTGGTCTTACTATAATAAAGAACTTCGGGTTCTTGGTGACAGCTGAGATGAAAAATTTCGCGTTGAAAAAAACATGATATCAAATTTTGATTTTCACACAATCTACGTAATCTTCAAAATTCGATAAAAAATAGAAAAAAGTAAAAAAGTTGGTGTTTGATGCATTAATTTAGTTCTACCGACATTCAAAAATGATGAAATTCAATACTTATGATTTTCGAAGCTGAGAAATTAATTTTCTGCAGCATTCACAAATACCCATCAAATTTTTGAGGTGTGGGGTAATTGTAAACACGTGTTATTTAAATGGGATTCACAAATTTAAACACAAAATATCATTTTTTTTTGTTTTGATTTTTTTTTATTTTTTTTTACAAAAAAGTTTTTCCAGGCGTTTAAATATTTAATTTGTATAATTTTTTTCCAAATTATGCAAAAAAAAAATGAGGGATACGTTTTTATGGGGTACAATGTATGCATTTACATTTACCCCATCATAGTGGGGTAAATGTAAATATTCTTGTCCAATTGTAAACGAAGTCCATAATTTCGGAATGAATTATCGAATCGATGAAAACAAACCGCCATATTACTCCTCATACATTCATTGATACATGGTAAAAATTTCAATCACTTTGCTTTCTTACTTACAGAGCAAAACGAAAAAGAGTATCACAAAATCGGTTCAATTTTTCGAAAAATTTACAATTACCCCAATTGACCTTACCTATTTCTCAAAACTTCTAGTTGAAAAAAAATAAAGGTTGAGTGATTTCGAAATCAAAATCAGCCAATTTATTACCTAATTTTCCAATTCGAAAACAATTTCATCAACAAGATAATTTGATTCTCTCGTCGTTAGCAAATTCAATAAAAATTTGTTTCGAAATAAAGATCCAACCCAAACACGCCAATAAATAAAAAATCTCACCGCGAATAAGCCGGGGGAAGAAGGCAGGGAGTAAATAGAACTTTTAATAATTTACTGGAAATCATAACCCGAATATAGGTTACAGTTCGTGCACAACTTTTCGTTGGTGGAAAAAATACACGCCCGGAAAAATATAAACTTTCTAGTAATGTTTTTAAAATTACTGTTGCCAATGAAAATCCATATTCGTACAGACTTACCTTTAGCGAAATAAAAAATTTTTTAAAAAAGGAAAAAAGAAATCCGTGACAGAATACCAAACCGAAGTGCCGACTGGTGAAGAAACTGAAGTGAAACACACGTCGCAAAAAAAATACATGCCTCGGAATATCCATAAATAAAGTCAATGCTGCCAACCCTCTTGACATTAAACAAAAATAAGATATTTTTATACTGATATTATCGAATAAGTTGAACTTTCTTTCAATACAACTCTGTATCGGTTTTAGATTTCCCGAGGGGTGGCAAATAACAGAGGCGAGGAATGCTGCATCGCGTCGAAACAAAAAAACACCCACCTATAAATCCTTACGAATGCAACAGGCATCCGGAGCGAAATTTCGCGGTCTTCGAGAAAATGGCTAATTTAAATTATACCGTAAACTTTTTCGATAAATGTATTTCCGTTTTGATAAATTATTTATAAAGAAAAACCACCCCCGCAGATAAGTTACACAGCATAAAATGCTGCGGGATGTTTAAAATTACGCGGTTTTTCTCGCACCGGGTCACTGAATCACGTTGGCGTAGTAAAAGTCGCAACACCGTGTACGACGCTGCTTCGGAACCCGCTATTATTCATTTTATAAAAACACCGATATTATTCGTGAAAGGGGAAACTCGCTCGAGCGAAATTTATAAAAAAGCTCGCTTGTAGAAATAAAGAGTAAACAAGGACAATATGTCTTACAAAACACGCAACAAGTACGAAGAAAAAAAAACATATTCCCCGGAAAATAAAAAATTTCTAAAAACGATTTCTGCAAAGCTCATTAATATGGTAATGTAATTAAAACACACCGTCGTGTTGTAATAATAAAAGGCCAGAGACAAAAAAAAAACAGGAAAAACTTTATTATAAAAAATTAATATCGCGAAAAAAAAATGAGAAATTTTAGGCGGAACGGACATTTAATTGAAGAAATATCTGAGAACTCCAATTACTCGAATGAGTCGAAGAAAGGGAGAAAAAAGTTACACTTTTCAAAAAGCTTACAGCGGCAAAAGCTAGTCGAGGTAGTTCGGCCTGTTTGTATTTTTCTTCTTTTTTCCTCGGCGAAGGTTTTTCCACTCTTCAAGATGAAAAAAAATACTTGTTCTTTATTCTAAGTTCTACGTTAACTATTCGCTTGATTTTTCATTCGGCTCGAAAATTATATACTTTTATCCGAATTGAAATTATTACAGAAGCTGGCTCAAGCTATGCGCCGGAAATTTTGCAACAAGTGAGGCGAAATTATGAATCAACCGAGTTCGCTGCATCGTCGAAGTTGTTTGATAATAGATGACGAATCGTCTTCGTCGTATTGCAGTTTTTTCTCGGCTAAATTTGCATGGTTTTCCTATCTCCCTTTTTCTTCCATTATAAACGAAATTAACTAAATAAAGTTGTTTTTCTTTTCGTCATCCGCAAATTCAAAGGATTAAAAATTCCAACTTGACTGGTATTCATTACACTGGCAATATTTTGCGACACTATCCAACCGTGGTCAATGTCGTATTTGTATACAGAGAGGTTATTTATTCCACCTTCTCTATCTGCTTCGAAGAACTGTCCAGGAATTCCACAGCTCACACCCTGTAATGTTCGTGTCATAAATATCCGGCAACTTGATGGCTGTCAGTGTTCCCTATTTCCCCTAATTCCAGCTCATAGGAGTTGACTTCTTAATACAAAACGTGAACCTGATTCGTAAAAAAAGCCTCGTGGCAATATGACCGCCCAGGGATATGATAACGTTTCCAATTTTAGAAGACCCAGTTATGGAGGGCTTCTGTTCTTGTGGTATTCTGTAAAATTACATTTTTTTTCTGCAGTTTTTTTTTTATGTTGGAAGTTTCGAGAAACGAGGTGAGTTGGTGTAGGTACTTGAGTTTGGAGAGAATGAAGAATGATTGAGATTTTCAGAAATAGCCATGACACGACATTTGTATCTTCGGAATCATCTTGTCATCTAACCCCCTTCTCCATATGCAATGATTCTGTAATCTGTGACAATGCAACTGTTCGCGAATCTCTCGTAGCTGTGGTTACCTACTTCTTTTCTCAAAATTGCTCCAAATTGAACAAATAAATTTCAAAAAAATCGAGTTTTCATTTTAAAGACTTCATTTTTCAAAGTTTCAAATTAACTTCATCCTCCAAAAACCTGAACATTTAAAATTCTCATTTCAAAAACTTAATTTATTTTTCAGAGCGTTGATGATTTCTACATTTACGTACAATTTGCTAGTCCAATTACGTGAGATTGGATTTTTTTTTTTGCAAAAAGAACTTAATTTTTATTAAAAGGCAGTAAAAATTCCGAGAAGAAAATAAAAAAGTCAAATTTAATTGGTATGTACTTCTAAACTTCTCTCTTCCAAAGAAAACTGTCTGAATTTTAACATAGTATGTCACGAGTATGAAAAGGGTTGGGAGTAAATCTAAGAATTTTTTGATTCAAACACTGGATATAAAAATAGTTTTAAACACACTCTGAAGTTTTGAAAATAACAAAAATCTCGGGGGGAGGCGGAGACACGAACATACATCTTATTTTTTACCAAGCTACTAATTTTCTCATTAAATTTGGACGTCGATGTTTTAGAAATGTAATTGGATCAGGGTCGGAATGAACGGAGAAGCCCGGTAGCAGTCAATTTCCCCTGCGGTTGGAAAAAATTCCATCTTAGTTGAAAATTTTCAGTTATCCTCAATCATAATTTCAGTTTGCCCCTAATTTGGATTTACTCTCATTTTATTAAACCTGGAAGAATAAAAGCTAGTAAAATTTAATACAACTTGATTTTATTCTGGTAAAATGACAAAAAATTAAAAACTGTAAGTATTGCATCGAAAAGTGTCAGGAAAAGATCAATTTCACTGGATCATGATTTATGACTGATTATAAGGAACCTAGAGGGGAAGGAGGGTCAGTTTTCGATTTGCATAGAAGAGTTAATTTTTGGAAAGAGAATTGTTTAAGATCTCTTTAGCCAAAATTTCCTCTGTCTAAGTTGATTTATCTATTCGATTTTTGGCAAATTTTCAAATATTAAAAAAAATTAGTGAATTTTCATTGTTTTTACCTGAAATTCTCCTCTCTCCAGACTTGAATTTCATCACTTCTAGACATCCTTGAGCCTTCGGAGCAATCAATATTTCGTTTTTGCCCCATCTGAAAAGCAGGTAAAAAAAAACACACCAAAAGGGTTCTCCTCGAAATTGCAGCAAATTATGACTGATCTAGTCAAATAAGTCAAAAATAGGCTAGAACTCGATTTTCAGCTGTACAAATTAATTTCCATACCTCCTGGAGAAAAACAAAGATACTCTCTCATTCCGAATCAGTGAAGAATCACTGATAAATAGTCAGAATTGCAGCACAGGAAAAATCAGTGAAATTCACTTATTTTTAGCGATTTCTCACTGATTATTCAAATAATTTCACAAATTTTTCAGTGAATTTCATAAATATCACTGAGTTTTTAGTGAATTTTCACTGATTTCCTGCTTTCAGTGAAAAAAATGTCACTAATTTATTACTGTGCTGCAATTCTGACTGTTTTTCAGTGATTTTTGATAAATTTCACTGATTCAGAAATGAGAGAGTACCGAAGGAAATAAAATCGCATTAAAGGCTCCAAAATGGTCGAGATGATGAAATCGGATGATTTTCATTACTTTTATTAAAAAAGTACCTACGTAATGATAAAAAACGAACATTTTCGTTGAAAAATTGATATGTGAGCCTGGATATAGAAACTACCCTTAGGTGCCAAAAATTGGTTTTCAAGTTGAGGTTCCCCCTTCATTTTATTCCTTCTGAAAGGCCAAAAATCAGGGTCAACTCAAAAATCAATTTTTGATACCTAAGAGTGGTTTCTACGTAAGTATATCCAGACTTACAGTTTCGATAACCTATTTCAAAAAATACTGAAAATGTTTGAAAAATGGGAGTTTCCACCCTTAATTTTTGGTCTAAGAAGTGGAAGTTTTCGAAAAAATTGAACCTTTCTGCCAGGAAATTACACGTAGAACAAGATTATGCAGTCATTTCCCAATTTTGAGGCTTATTTGAGATAGAATTTTTTCGGGGTTCAACTCTAATATTATACTGAACTAATACACCTACAGTATGACAAGTAAGTCTCGGTCACTTGAAAGGTTGAAACACTTTTCAATATCTCAGAACTGAAAATTGGTATCAAGGCGGTTCAAACAGCGATGTATTCCTGGCGTCGGTCGAGGACATTGAAGATCGATAGGTAATCAAACTTTTAGCTCAACCTACAGGGTGTCCACAAATTTAGAAACCGGTTCGGGTCAAAAAATTGGGGTCAGGTTTTTTTATTGAAGTAAAGTCAACACACTGGCGCGATTAAAATGTGATATGTTTTTTGAAACCGGTTCAGCAGTTTCGAACCAGTTGTCAATAATATCCGAATAAGTGGAGATATAAAAAAAAGTTCAAAACAAAAGTTGTAAATTTTTTGTTTCATAACTTTTTTCCATTTTGGAATGGAAAGTACTTAGTTGTACAAAAGGTTTGAGTGTCATTTTTTGGTTTTCAACCCACAACTTCTTTCCATTGCTAGATGAAAAAAAATTTACAGAACGTAAATTTCTTAGTTTCTAATTCTTTACAACTCTTGTTTCAATTTTTTCTGGTATCAACATTTTTTGATAACCGGTTGCCGACTTGAAAAAAAATCATCCAAGGAACTAACGGTTTCAAAAAATTGGAAATAACAAAAAAAGTGTGAAATAAAAGTTGTAGAGAATTAAAAACTGAACATTTTACGTTCTGTAATTTTTTTACACCTAGCAATAGAGAAGGAGTTACGACTTGAAAAACCAAAAATTATACTCAAACCTTTTCTACGACAACTTATTTCCATTGTAAGATGGAAAAAAAGTCAAAAAACAAAAAATATTTGTTTTTTAGTTCTCTACAACTTTTGTTTCAAACTTCTTTTCATATCTCCACTTTTTTGAATACTATTGACAACTGGTTCGAAAATGCTGAACCGGTTTCAAAAAATCATATCACATTTTAATCGCATCAGTGTGTTGACTTTATTTCGATAAAAAAACCTGACCCCAATTTTTTGACCCGAACCGGTTTCTCAATTTGTGGACACCCTATAGATCGGGCTGAAAGTTTGATTATCGATCTTCAATGCCCTCGACGCCAGGACCACATTGTCGTTTGAACCGTCTTGGTATCTCTTTTCAGTTCTGAGATATTGAGAAGTGTTTCAAGTGACCAAGACTTCTGTGTCATACTGTATTTCTTCACTCCACCTCTTTTTTTTTAATTTTATGTACGATTTTCTTCTCTGTCCATGATCAATTTCACTTTTCATCTGATTTCTTTTTTTGGAGAAAAAGGATTGAAACAGTGAAATGTAACACAAAGTTTAGAAAAAAACAGGACAGTTGTTGAGATCTTTTGGCTTCTCTCGTACCCTCTCTCACCTCTCCCTCCTAACAAAACAAAATACAGGAAAACAAAAAAAAGTCTAAAAAACTCGTAAGATAATTACGTATACGAATATACTTTAATCCGAAACACCTTGTTTCGTATTTTCGGAACCAGGCTGCATATTTCGTTATAGGATTGCGCTATCTTTTGTAATCCGAGGGACACGGTTACTCAAGTTGAAAAATTGAGATTAGCTGCAAGACCTTTATGTCGACGAAACTCCGGCTCATAAGTGAGGCTTATCTTTTAATTAATAACCAGTATACGGATATGGCACACGACTAAGTACAACGGACAGATGAGAGCGACTCAAAACTACACACTTGCTTGTAAAATTCGTCGTCAAGATTTTATTTACCTAGGGCCATCCTTGTCTAATGATCAAGAGTGATTCGCGGACCAAAAAAAGCGTTAAACGTACCCTTGTACTAAGCGAATCATTAAGGAGGAAAAGGATTAGTCCACGGATACGTTAAAATGTAACGAGTCCTTCTGGTATATCGCTATACTCTCTACATATGAGAAAAAATACATGTAACGTACGTATTCGCTCATGTTTATTTTGACTAAATCTCCATATGGTATTCGCAATAATTAAAATTAATTACCAGCGTTAAAAAGGTCACCGTGGAACGACGAGGGATTGTCATTTGTTACTACGTGAGCTTATACGAGTATTATTTAAACGAATCGAGTTAATTTAATTTTCCAACTCAGATATAATTTATTAGCTCGTCGTTGGTGATCCGTCCGAGACGCGACGACGTGTGGGTCGTCGAGGATACTTGAGCTCTGACGTATGTAATTTTTAACTACTCTTTGTGCCTGTATAATATACAATGCTGTATAAGATCCAAAGGTATGCCTTGGAAGACCCATTGAGCTCATAGTACAGACATTTTAGGTTTTGACCCCAAAAAAATTAGCAGGAAGGGGAAGTTTCGTACATAAGCTCAGTAAGGCATGTATTTTAATATTCCCGAACTTCCCTAAGATCGGTGAATATTTTGACCCCCTTTTGGGGGGGTGAGGGGGTTCAAATTTTCGTTTTTCGACTAACTTTCAAAATTACGTATTTACGAAAAAAAATTTGGAACAAAAATTATGGAGCATAAAAAAAAACAATTTTGTTATTTACAATTTTTTCCTAGGACGTCATGGGAGGGGACTACGGTCCTCGAAAAAAAATCAATATTAAAAATTTCCCATTACCAGAAAAAATTACTTATGCATAGTACATCCTATTACTATGTAGAATAAGAAAAATGTACAACCGACCCCTTATCTCAAAGTAGGGGAGTGGACCATCCGAAGGAAAAGTTGCATTTTCCCCCAAGCATAACTCAGCTCCAGTGCAAAATTCGAAAAATTTGTTCAAACAAACGTTGTAGAGCATTCAAAGACGAACATTTTATTTTTTTTACTTTTTTTCTACGTGGTCTTGGAAGCGAGCTATCAGAAAAAAAAATCGGCGTTCGAAATTTTTTCATTGCCTCAATAGAGTACGAGTGTGTAAGCCTGGTAAATTTAAAATCTAGCGAACCGAGGTTTTCGTGGGCGCTGAAGTCGATTTTTATGATAATTTGACCCCTGGACCCAAATTGAGTCTCAAAAGGAGAGTTTATGCTTTTTTTCTTTTTGCAATAGCTCGCTTCCAAGACCACTTAGAAAAAAAGTAAAAAAAGTAAAATGTTCGTCTTTTAATGCTCTACAACGTTTGTTTGAACAAATTTTTCGAATTTTGCACTGGAGCTGAGTTATGCTTGGGGGAAAATGCGACTTTTCCTTCGCATGGTCCACCCCCCTACTTTGAGATAAGGAGTCGGTTGTACATTTTTCTCATTCTACATAGTAATAGGACGTACTATGCAAAAGAACCGCTCCTAAAAGTCGATTAACCCGATTTTAGGTGATTTTTTTCTGGTAATGGGAAATTTTTAATATTGATTTTTTTTCGAGGACTCTAGTCCCCTCCCATGACGTCCTAGGAAAAAATTGTAAATAACAAAATTGTTTGTTTTTTTATGCTCTATAATTTTTGTTTCGACTTTTTTTTCGTAAATACGTAATTTTGAAAGTTATAGTCGAAAAACGAAAATTTGAACCCCCTCACCCCCCAAAAGGGAGTCAAAATATTCACCGATCTTAGGGAAGTTGGGGAATATTAAAATACATGCCTTACTGAGCTTATATACGAAACTTCCCCTTCCTGCTAATTTTTTTTGGGTTAGGGCCTTATTTTAGCTAAAATGTCTGTACTATCAGGAGAAGAGTGAGGGAAGGGAAAAACGCTCTCGTTTCGAATATTGTTGCTGTGTTGTAAATCACGACGCTCGCGGTTAATAAGAAAACATCATGTAGAAGTATAAAAGAGGCGAAATCCTTCGGGGGATACGTACAAAGTACGTTGAAATAGAGAAAAAAAGAAAAATTGCCGATACAACAAGTTATACGGTAACAATACCCGGCCCCGTACCGTAAATTACATTTATTCGGATCTGCTTTTTATAGCGATGCTTCTATCATATACACATGCAGGATATTTAAATCGATACGTGCTTTTTGGCGTTTATCTTTTCCAGCCAAGTAGGCGGATACACGAGGGCTAGAAATTTAGACAAAAAAATATCAGGTGCGTGTCCGTCGCGTTATAGACACAGATTTCCATACCGTCCGAAATGATACACCCCACGCCACTCGCCACTTTTCCAATGAATATTTACAGCATATTATATTACGAATGTGGTTATAATATTAGCCCCATCGATTCCTCATTATGTGTCTATTTACACGCGAATGGGATTATATTCGGATACACTTCATCACGCGTAGCTTATTCCTAAGCGTATATTTTTAATCTATTCTTAATGACACGAAAACCGTAAAAAAAAGATCTCTTCGCACGTTCGTTTTTTTTTTCGAACCCTGCCCAGCCCTCGACGGATTGAAAAAAAAAAAGGTAAATCGAGACTCGTTAAAGTACCTAGACCTATATCGAATGTTGCAAATATTCCACGTCTTTGAACAATTCCCTCGTATACTTAGATATGTCATTAAACGAATTCGTTTCCTTTTCGCTTTCTGGTTTTCTTGCAGAAAAAATACGACTTTCGAATTAATTGAAAATAGAAAAGTCGCCAGCGGAGGAAACTTAACGCGGATTATTTATTTTTACAAAGAAAACAGCCGTCACACGTAGTTTTTAAAAAGCTCGTATTCGATTTCAGTGCGGAGCTGGAGCAGAAAAAAAACGTCGAGAGATGTCAAGGTAAAAGGGGCAGTATCTTGGGTAATTGTTTCAAGTGACGGTGCGAGAATTCATTCGATAAGTATCCAATGGTTGGTGATATCGGATTCGATTTTTTTGGGAGGTAGTTTTGCGAGATTTTGAGCAAGGTGGATGATTTTTTAATTCGGGGAAATTTCAGGTTCGACTGGTTAGTCCAAGTTTTTGTAATTTTTTGCAAGTGGAGACGAAACTGGAGCAAGATCTCGGGAGTTAAAAATGGAAAGATTACAGATTAATATTATTAGAAAAAGAGAAATTTGCCGAATCATATTCAAAAAATGAGGAATTCGTCGTCCAGTCGCACTGAAATCGAAACACGAAAATTTGAGCTTTTTTCGTGCTACTTTTTTGATTTTCAAAAAAAACATAATCCCGAATGACCCCTCCCCCCTTGATCAAAGAAATCGAAAAATATTTGAAAATTCTATTCGAGATCGCCACTATTTTTTCAAAATATTTTTCGTAGAATGATCTTAGATTAGGTATTTTTTTTTCCAAGAAAATCATTGACGTCGATTTTCTACTGTTACCCCTGAAGAAAAATCCACCGTATGTGTTTTTTTTTTTAGAAATTGAAGAAATAAAGGAAAATCATCTCCAATGTTTTTTTTTGAATGTAGGAGATATTCATACCAATAAACACCAATTCAAAAAAAATTATCAATTTTTTTCGATTCTTGGGAGAAATTTTTTGACATGAATACCGGGTGCTCGAAAAATGTTCTCCCTTCTGGGATTTTTGGTGTTTGAAAATCGTAGGTTGGCAATTCTGGCTGATGTAAACAAACAAAAATATTTAGTTAAATACCTATTATAATTTTTACATTAAAAAGTAAAAACAAACGTAAATATTTCACATTTTTCAGACGTTTCAAGTACAATTTACTTCATTCCAGTCGTTTTATCGCATTTTATTACTATGTTTTGAATTTTACTTATTGTCAACTTACGTTTTTTATAAGCAAAATTCTCAGGGAGGGAGCCAGAATTTTTCGAGCACCAGGTATGTCTTATGCCCATGGGTTAATTTTTGAAAAGTGGAACGTTTTTTTGTTCTTTCAGTGCTGCAAAATATGATTTTTAGAAAGTTAAGAATTTTGTGTTTAAAATTGTATTGTTCCCAGCACTGCTTGCTTAATGTAAAAATTTTAATGTTATGATTATTTAATGTACATTGATATTTTAATAAAAAGCTATAAAGTCTGATTTTTTAAAAGTTGTTTTTTTGGCAACACGGGTTTTCTAAACTAAAAAAAAAGGTCAAGTGAATATGTTTTTAAAAAATGAATAAAGGTAAAATATTTTTAAAAAAGAGAAAAAAATGGAAAACGTATTTTGAAATATTGAAGAAACTATAGTTGAGCCTGGATATAGAAACCACCCTTAGGCGTCAAAAATTGGTTTTTGAGTTGAGGTTCCCCCTTGATTCTATACCTTCTGAAAGGCCCAATGACACCTAAGGGAGGTTGCTAAGTTGCTATATCCAGCCTCACATATTTAAATCGCGAAAATTTTAATAAAAATTTATAGTCTGATTTTTTAAAAATTGGTTTAAATTTGCAATATTGACAACACTGTTTTTCTAAATTATATGTTTAAAGTAAAAATGGATAAGATGTATTTTATTCAAAAAATAAATAAATAAATAGAGTATGTTTTGAAAAATGAGGGAAAAATTGGAAGAAAATTGAAAAAAATACATTTAAATCATTGTTATTTTAATAAAAAATTGTGAAGTTTTGCCTCTTTACATACAGGGTGTTCCATGAATCGTCTGCCTAGAAAAAAAAACTTGAGATGAACATGTTGCCTATTTTGAAAATTGAAGGGGCAAATGCTGCTTCTAAAAAAATTACGTTAAACATTTTTTCAATCGTGGGAATGTACAGTACTTCGAAAACTGAACAAATTTTCACTTTATGACTTTTTGCCTAAATTTAAAATTGAAAGGGCTACAAAAATTATTGTTCAAAAAAATTCTCAAAAAATGAACAGATCAAGGGAAAGGATAATACGTGGAAAACTGAAGAAATTTTGTTCAGTAGACGTTTTGCCTAACATCAAAAATGAAGGGACTGAGGGTCATTAAAAATTGAAAAAATTTGAAATTTTTTTGAAGCCCATTTATTTTGAATGACCCTTAGACCCTTCATTTTCGATGTTAGGCAAAAAACAATATTTCTTTAGCTTCTTCAATTTTAAAGATAGACGAAAAGTCATAAAGTGAAAATGAAAACTTGTTCAGTTTTCAAAGTACTATCCATTTCCATGCTTAAAAAAATTTTGACGTCATTTTTTTAAAAGCAGCATTTTCTCCTTCAATTTTTAAAATAGGCAACATGTTCATCTCAAGTATTTTTTAGTGACCGGTAATATCCAAAAAAATACGTTTGGCAGACGATTCGTGGAACACCCTGTATAAATGAGAAACATTACCTCTTTAAGAGGGTGCTCTACGCTTTGCGGGAAATAATTCTGGCCTATCTGCAACTTACAAGGCGCAAACCCGAATTTTCGTTTTTTTGAAGTATAAAGTGATAAAATGATGAAACAACGAACGAATATGATTTTAGAACGTAGAAAGAAAAAAATCAAAGCATTTGGAAGTTTCAATTATCATTATAATTATTTTTATTGAACTTGATAGAAACGCAAGATTTAATGACGGTTTTTGCAAGATTTTTCGGGGACTATTGAATCAAATTTGATGAAATGTGGATATGTGGTGTAAAATAACATTTCTGATAGACTGAAAGAGCCCTTTTTTTGATTTTCAAAAAAAAAAAAATTAAAATAGAAATATTTTTTGAAATTTTGAGAAAAATGGGAAAAAGGGGTCTTTCAGCCAATCAGAAATGTTATTTTACACCACATATCCAAATTTCATCAAATTTGATTCAATAGTCTCCGAAAAATCTTGTAAAAACCGTCATTAAACTTTTGCGTTTCTTTCAAGTTCAATAAAAATAATTATAATGACAATTGAAACTTCCAAACGCTTTAATTTTCTTCTTTCTACGTTCTAAAATCATATTCGTTCGTTGTTTCATCATTTTATCACTTTATTATACTCCAAAAAAAACGAAAATTCGGGTTTGCGCCTTGTAAGTTGCAGATAGGCCAGAATTATTTCCCGCAAAGCGTAGAGCACCCTCTTAAATGTAAATTTTGAAAATATAGGTACATGATCTAAAGTTTTTTACTCTAAAGAAAAAAGTGAGTTGATTTAAAAAAAAACAAAAAAAAACGAAAAAGTAATTTTTCCAAGTGCCCTTAAAAAATTGGACACAGATGAAAGATTCGATAGTATTTTTGGGTAAAAAAATCGATATTATAAATGATCAATGTTTTAATTACTCTTTAAAAGTTCTGAAATATTAATTGAACTTCAAGGACGATTGAGTAGTGGTACGTGTTGAATCGGGGGGGGGGGGATATTGATAATTTTTTACAATTTTTTTGTAATTTCATTTTGCAAATGTGTTTTTTGGATTTTTCAATGAATTCGTCAATTTTTTTTCACGTCAGTCACTTCAAATAGCATTCACCATCACTATTCAAGATATTTTGACAGATTCTGTATTTTTTTCATGTTTTTTTTTTCAACGTTTGAAAGTTTTGTGCTAAGTAACTTTGCTACCTACGTTTTAAACGAATTCAATGACGTTTTTAAGAATTTTTACAGTTATTTTCATTTGCGACTTTTTAAGATTAAATAGTTGATAACTTCCATATTTTTCATTTTATTTTTAACGAAAAATGATATTGATTTTAAAATATTCAATCTCACAAAAGGGCATACCAACAATATTTATTACACCTTTGATACTTACCTACACTACGTACTTTCAACTCGCGAAAATTTTATGAAATGTTCATCGCTTTTCAGCAACTTTCAAAGCAGGTAATTCTTTGGCAGTTATTTCATAGAGTCGGATTTTTCATTAAATAAATAAGGTAAACAGATACTCGGTTATCTATTCAAATTCGAGAACCGACGAACAGTTCAGATGTCGGTACATTTACAGTCAAAACACTCTTAGAGTGAAATCTAATACTTTTTCCAACATTCGCAACGAAAACCCTTTCCTAAAATTTTTGCAACAACTATTCTCATCTTGAAAAATCAAAAACTGGAAACCAGAAAAGTTTCAATCTCGATATTACAAGAATTGAATTTTCGACCAAACTGAACCAGGGAGACGAAACTCGGCGGTAAATACGCGATTAAAACACCACTGTAGCGCAGTTATCTCAAAACGTCTCGAAATGACTCCTCAATTTTTTTTTATTTCCCTGAGAAGAAAAAAACACATTATTTTATATGCATTTTCAACGCCATTTTCGTTACTTATACGAGTACTTCGAGATGAACTTGGGTTTTCTCTTTCTCTATCATTTCAAAGACTTCAAGCACAGATACATAACGGTATATCCCTCGAGAAAACTCAGATTTCTCAACGATCAAAAAATTATACATTCGAAAACGTAAAGAAACTACAAAAAGCCCTCGGTAAAAACATAACCATTCGAAAAATATATTTAGTCTGAGGTTATACCTACTTTAACATCCAAGTTATGAATTATAAAAAACGTCAAATTACTAGGCCAGATTAGCCTTTAAAGGCGAACGAAGTCGGATTTGGTACATAAATACGAGAAACAACGCATACACTTATACGTTGGTATTACAATGACGAAGAACTGATTACCTTTTTCAATAAAGCATTTGGGGAAACGTTGAGAAAGAGCGAAATGAACACGACGAGAGGCGAGTGGTTGGAAATGGGATTTTTCTAAATGTAAGATTTCAAATTTATTCCGCGTATTTGCGATACGGAGAAAAGAGAGTAGGAGTACATCGGAGGAAAATGAGTAAAAAAAAGAAGTAATTTCCAATTCGTTTCGTATTAAACAAACGTAGGGAATTTTCATTTTATTATGATTCCGACTCAATAATTCATTAAGTCTTGCCAGACGAACCGCACGTTCGCAGAATAAAATGGGAAATTTTCAAGGTACATCGCCGACGCAGCCCGGTGATCCAATAAGTACCTATTTTACTATTCGACTGGTATTTCGGATTCGCGATTTCAATTTACGATTTTCTCTTTTGGTGGGTCGCGAACTCGAACGACCGACGAAAAAAAGCTGAATTAAAAATTAAAATATCATTATCGTATTACACTTTCGTTTTTTAATTCATCCGTTTCCAAAGCTGTTGATTTTACAGCAATTAATCAGACGCAATTGAATTATTTTTCAAGATTCCTACGTGCTTTTTTTTTCAGTCGATCGACGTCGACTGGAACGCAATTAAAGGTCGAGTACCTATACCTTCGAAAAACGTAGTGGCGCGGAAAAAAACACCGCCGATGGGATATTCGAATTGAAAACCGATACTGAATGGGAAATTTGTTTGCAGATGGACGACACGTGGCGTTGAAATTTTATAGGCTCGTCGGCGCGGGCGTGTTTTCCCTGATTTCCATTATAAATTAGACACGTATGCGAGCATGCATTGTGTTCGGCTGGCTTTAGACAGGCGTATTTTGCTCGTAAGTTAGCAGCAGACTGGGGTTTTGCAAAGGTGTATACCTATGGAACATTGTACATGTAAATTGTGGTTGAAATTCGCTCCCGTCGCGAAATTTTCTTATACACAATGCGTAACGTTGGTAAGTTAATTAGATAATATAAAACATGATTCTTCACTTACTATAAAGCTAAGTGACTCGCCCCACTTCGACGAATACATCACACCTTTACCGTAAGGTGAAACTGCTAATAAATAAATGCTCTGCCCTTTTCCCTCGTTCTATTATATTCACACGTCAAGTGTTTAGTTGATCGTTATAATCGTTGTAAGCGATGTTGATAGATTTTTATGACGTGTTTCATTGCTTATAACATAAGATAAGTTTTTTGGAACTTTTTTCTGTCCAAGTATTCTAATCATAAATAAGAAATCGATAATTTAGATCGAAATACAATAATAGAAAAATTTCTTTGCATTGTTTGTGTAATCAGTAGAGTCGATCTAAGTAGCGAAAATCACACACAGTAATATTTCAATTGGGTAACTAAAAGTAATAGAAAATTCGAAATTTACAAACTTTTTTGTGAAATCCTATTTCTCGGTTTTTATACTTTGAAGTTTGAGGACACTAATGAAGATTTGAATCATTTTTGCATATTTTTTAGCTCGATTTGTCTGTAACTGAAAAAATAAAAAATATCCAAAAGAAAGTCAACAAACTAACATTGGACCACTTTTTTAGGGGGTAAAATTAACCACAGAATTCAAATTTGGCATTGATTTTTACCATAAATGTCATAAAGAGACCACGTAAGTCCTAAAAAAAAAACCTAAGAACAGAGTTTTTTGCCACTTTGACAACATTTTGTGATTCCTGATTCCAGAAACTATGCAAAAGGGCTTTGAAGCCATTTCTGGATGTATTTAGATGTAAACTAAAGGTTAAGCACGGTGGCAACGTTAGGACAAATTTTCCGTTGCTCAGTGTAATTTAACTAGACTTCATCGTGCATTTTGCAGAATTACAAATCAGAATAGAGAAAAATTAAATAACAATAGCTCTCTAATAATATGATAGACTTTAGCTTACAAATATCATTTTTGAAATACCTCACATGAAGAATTAGGTAATTTTGAGATAATTGGAGAAATATAAAAAGAGTTGCTAAAGAATAAACGATTATAATCACATTCCGATGTAGATGACTTGTCAAAGATAGTGAAATTAATTTTTCAGTTTTTTGAATTTCAGATGCTTGGAATTCGTCACGATGGATCCCCCTTCCTCAAAATTGAAAAAAAAAAACTATTTCAAGAACCTACTTACCACAAAAATGAGAGCATCAATATGAAAATTTTCAAAAATTAAAAAAATATTATAGTACGGACAATTTAGCTTAAAAAAAGCCAAAAGCCAAAAAAAATTACCGGAAACAGGAAAGTTCGAATATAAGCTTTGTAGATGGTGTATTTCAAAATACCCGACTTTCCCTAAAATCGGTGAATATTTTGACCCCCTTTTGGAGGGTGAGGGGGTTCAAATTTTCGTTTTTCGGCTATAACTTTCAAAATTACGTATTTACAAAAAAGTAGTTGGAACAAAAATTGTAGAGAATAAAAAAACAAACAATTTTGTTGGTTACAATTTTTTCCTAGGACGTCATGGAAGAGAGCTAGGGGCTTCAGAAAAAAAATCAATTTTGAAAATTTTTCAGTATCAGAAAAAATCACCAAAAATCAGGTTAATCGACTTTTAGGAGCGGATCTTTTGCATAGCACATCCTATTACTATGTAGAATAAGAAAAATGAACAACCGACCCCTCATCTCAAAGTAAGGGGGTGGACCTCCTATAGAAAAAGTTGTATTACCCCCTGGGGTATCTAAGCTACAGTGAAAAATTCGAAAAATTGGTTCAAACAAACGTTGTAGAGCGTCAAAAAACGAACATTTTACTTTTTTTACATTTTTTCTACGTGGTCTTGGGGCCGAGCTAATGCAAAAAGAAAAAAGATCGACGAAGCGTTCGAAAATTTCTCACAAAATTTTAAACCCCCTCTTTTGGGGTCCAATTTGGGTCCAGGGGTTAGATGATTATAAAAATCGACTTTAGTGACCACGAAACCCCCAGAAACCCACTTGTTGGGCTATTGGTTCGCTAGATTTTATACCAGACCTATTTATTGAGTTGATGAAAAATTTTCCAACGCCGCGCTGCTTTTTTTTTGCAATAGCTCGCTTCCAAGACCACGTAGATAAAAAGTAAAAAAAGTAAAATGTTCGTTTTTTAACGCTCTACACCGTTTGTTTGAACCAATTTTTCGAATGTTTCACTGTAGCTTAGATACCCCAGGGGGAAAATACAACTTTTTCTATAGGGGGTCCACCCCCTTACTTTGAGATGAGGGGTCGGTTGTTCATTTTTTTTATTCTACATAGTAATAGGATGTACTATGCAAAAGAGCCGCTCCTAAAAGTCGATTAACCTGATTTTTGGTGATTTTTTCTGATACTGAAAAATTTTCAAAATTGATTTTTTTCTGAAGCCTCTAGCTCCCTTCCATGACGTCCTAGGAAAAAATTGTAACCAACAAAATTGTTTGTTTTTTTATTTTCTACAATTTTTATTCCAACTGTTTTTTTTGTAAATACGGAATTTTGAAAATTATAGCCGAAAAACGAAAATTTGAACCCCCTCACACTCCAAAAGGGGATCAAAATATTCACCGATTTTAGGGAAAGTCGGGTATGTTGAAATACACCCTCTACAAAGCGTATATACGAACTTTCCCGTTTCCGAGAATTTTTTTTGGGTCAAAACCTAAAATGACCGTACTATTAGTACTTACACAAATTTTTAAAATATTGAAAAAAATTTGAAATGATGAAAAAACCAACGTTGGTATTTTTTTTTACAAACTTTCATCGAAAAATTCTCCCATGAAATCGAAATTTGCACCATTTTACGAAGAGAAGTGCAATTATTGCAAAATTCAACCAATCTGCAATGTCATTCAGAAACGAAATAAAAATATAATATGCTTTTTCTTGCTAATTTTTTCACTTCCAAAAAAATCCGAAATTGATCCCTCCCCCCCCCCCCCCCATCAATTTTTTTTAGGAAAATCTCATTCAGAGTTGCCACCATTTTTCAAAAATGATTTTACTCGACTTTTCCAGATTTTCCAAGCCAATTTTTACAAGTTTTCCAGATCTCTTTACGCAAAGCAAGCATTCTTGCAGAGACGAAAATACATTTCCAAAGAGTGTCTTAAAAAAATTTCATAATGAAGAAGCAGAACTTTGGCAGGACATTTTTCAAACATTTCACAATTTTTGAGATGCAAAAATCACCTTTTTTACACAATTTTTTTCATTAGGCGAACAAAAATCTTCCGAACAAATTCTAAATGAAGTAATTTCCGAAATCATGAAAAAATAGGAAATAGAAATCGATGAGAAATTTTACAAAAAAGTAACGTTTGGAAACCTATAACATCTGATAAAAGAAACCAAGACGTAACCGAAACTTCAATAAATACATCCACAATATTGACTATAATCTCAATTCGCAGCTCTCCTCGGTGATTTCAACTTATTCACTAAAATTCAAAAAACGTAATTCATATTTTCATAATTCTTCGTAGACCCCTGTTTCGTACTTTGTAACAAGATCAATCCTCCACAAAAAGAAGTGGAATTTTCACGCGATATTTGATACACAGATTGAATTATTTATTCAAATAATTTGATGATGACACAATAATTGTAAAAATTTCTTATGCCAAAACTATTTTGGGGGAAGGGGCAAAATCACTACTGTTCTACTTCTCTCCTCTCCTCGAAAATGATTCAAATTCAATTTTAAAAAATTTTCAGGCAGGAGGAAATGATGAAAACTGACATGCCGTTTGAGAATTGTCACATACAAATACAAACTTATAAGCAAGTTGAAGTTCTGAGAGGGGAGGGGGTTTATCCCTTACAGAGAGCGAGGAATAAGGAAATGAAAAATTGAAAACATGCTAGGTACCTAAAATTTCAAGAATTCAAAACTTCCTCCCCTTCCCAATAAAATTTTCAGGACTGACAAAAAAATAAGATATCTAACAATACAAATCACAAAAATAACAATTCTGATTTTTTTCGAACTGAAAATTTCAAATTCTCCTTATAATTTAATTCTGCCTCCCCCCCCCTCTTAATAAAAAGAGAGAAAACACAAATTTCAAATCGATAAATTTTACGCAAGTCCCTGCAATTTTTCTGGTTGCCTCACTAAATATAGAATTAATAAAGCGGTTTTTGGTGAAGAAAGAAGAGCAAAATATTCAAAAAATATTAATTATTCTGAGAGATTGATGGGGAAAATTTTCGAAAAAAATACCTTTAAAAGCTGAGAAAGTTTTAATTTTTCCCAATAGAGCGTAATTTCTGACTTTTGATAATTTTTTTAACACATTCACGACTTTTTTGACGCTTTCACGAGCTTGAAATGTTGAAAAAATCATAAAATAACGTCTCAAATTTTATGTCTTTTCTCGTCATTTTTTCCACAAAATTTTCGATGTAGGTACGCTTAGTCACATAAAACTTGAATAGATACCTACGTAGGTACCAGATTTTGGCAACCATGAGCATTTTTTTACCCATTAGTTATGATTTAGATGCAGTAAGTAGGTAGTATCAAAACCTAAGTATGCAAATTTTAAAAAAAATCAGATAAGTATCATTTTTTGAAAAAAAAAGTTCAAAAACATCCACTTAAAAGAACATAGGTAATTAGGTATTTTCAAATAAATCAGATTTTTACACGAGTATTAGCGAAAAACAAAAAAATCGTTCATTTTGACTAAAACTGGCGAGGTATTTTAATACTTTGGAGTGGGAGTCGTTCCAAAAAAAATGCTCCCTCCAAAAGGAAAACGGAGCTCGAAAGCTACAAACAGAAGTAATATTTGAAAAAAAAAAAAAACGGATTTTTTCTAATTTTGAGTATAGTATTACTTAATGAAAACCTCGACCACCCCCTAAAAATTGCAATTTGAGTTTTTACGCCTTCTTAAATCATCGACCTTGCAATTCAAATCGTCCACCAAACACCTCGATTTTGAATCAAAATCTTTTGGGTTTCTTAAAATAATTTGTGATGATATTTTTCAAAAAATATTTATGACAGCGCGCCTTTAGAAAATTTCAGTTGGCAGCCCTGCTACTAAAATTTTCAAAAAATTAATCTAAAATCTATTTCAATGACCAAAAAAATGTTGTCTTACTTTTCAAGTCACTGAATGAACAATCTGAATTTTATGAAAATTATGTCAATCAAAATGCAATTACCTACCTAGATACTCGTAATTAGGTATATCAATATAGCAGCACTGTATTGAAATTTTTTTGAAAAATGAAAAATGATTCTAGGCGACCGAAAGAAATTTAGACTCAATTTAGAGGTGTTGGAGTGAGCGATTTGAATTTGATAAAAAACAAAAATTCTTTAAATTTACGATTTGCAACTTTTCAACGTCTTGTGAGGAGGGGGCAAAGAGTGGTATACAATTTTGGGATCAATGATTCTGTTGGTTGTAGAAACTCAAATCTCAACTTTTCAAGGGGGTTGACCCAGGTTCTCAGCTGGTGGCACTACCCAGAAGTGGCAAAAATCGCGTTTTCTCCGAAAATGACTCCATTTTGAGACCGTCTAGCTTCGTCCCCCCTCTGAGCTGGGTGCTCAGAATTCTCTGAGGTCCCCATCCTCATTCAAAATGAACTCTCTGGCCAATTTTTGTCAAAATTCAAGCTCAAGATACTTTTTCCCCCTCCGCCCTAATGAACACTCAATATGGATTGTTTATCTACCAGTAGAGATTTCAGAAATATTCTGTTGGGCGATATCACATTCCAAATATTTCTGCAAATGAATTATACCCAGCATCTGCACACCGCATAGCAATTTTTATTCTCGAGCCTACTTCTACAAATTATAACACCACACCGTATCAGTGTAGCCGGATAATTTTTTGATAAATTACCATACCCAGTACCTAGTCAACTTCTCATATCAAGTGTTAATTATTCTCAGCGGGTAATGTACCTACAATACGTCGAGTTCTTATGGAAAACTTTTTTTGTCACATAATAAATGACTGGCTTCATTTTAAAACCTACCTTCGCTCCGATTCGAAGATTAATTTCGAAAAAAACCTAGTTCACTTCAAATTCGACTCTTTTCCTCTTTTAAGCGTTAAAAACAAAGCGTCGTCGTATGAATGTGCACTATGTTCATAGCCCAAAGAACGCAGCACCAATAAAGCACAATTTAACGAGTATGGTTGAAAAGTTCAGTTTATTAACATGTTACGTTTATGTTTAACGCTTTTAAAAAAAATCACTCGAGCGTGTATACTTCTCTTTTTAAAAAGCGTTTCTCGGGCTGTGCTGTAAAAGAAACGCGTACCAAGAAAGAGAAAGAGCATACAGGAATTGACGGAATAATGATTCTCAAGGCTCAGTCCAGGCATTATTTAAATTAATTGCTGTGACGGTATTTCGGGCCCGTGTATAGGTTTTGCTAACTCTTCTCTTCGCCATTTCGTTCGCGCGCCTCAGACCGAGCGGTAAAATTAAATTGTATGTTTTTCGTCGGGGATAATAACGCCACCGCGCCGCCGTATCAAAAAGCTCCGGACTTAGGTAAAAATGTTAATTTTAAAGTAAATTTACACGATGTCCGTACGCTAAAAAAAACATGGTCGAATTTTACGAGCATAGAAACGGCGCTAATTAACATAAAATTGACCCAGTTCGTCAATGTTGTTGCTTTTTTTTCCGCCGCCGTGAGCGTCGTCCGGGGCTCGGGGGCATCGGGATTGCGAGGTATTTTGACGGCGGCAAAGCCGATTGTTAATTTAACCTGAAAATTAGCGGACTTAGGAGCGACGACGTGGATAAATTATTATATCTCGTAACAAAGCGATAATACTAATACCGTGTTTTAATATCGAATTTAATCTATAATAAACTGCGTTCTCGACCCCCGCCCTATGCCCCCTCCCTAGACAACCGTGTAACACTTTTTGCAAAGCCGCCTCCAAGTTGACTGATGTTTTCAGTTCTGATGCGGTAGCTGTACGTGTAATTTTTACCTTATACGCTCGGGCTTCGAATTAACCTGGTCGCCTGTGCGTTGCTGAATGTGACGTGCAGCTTTGATGTTTGAAATTTACAAAAACCAAAGAGTACCGCGCCCCAGCGCGTCTCATCCACTTCAAAATGTTACCTACTGTTTATACAATGTATACTCGATATACTGCACCTATAGCACACACCTAGTGAAATTCCAACAAGTCATTGTCGCCTGAGAAGTCGACCGACGTGTACAATAATGTTTTTAATTAACTGTTCTCCTGTAGGTATTTCCTTCCCTATGACGTCACGTCGTTGTCTAATTTGCGAAATTGTCTACCTCTCCCGAAGAGCAATATGCTTATTGGTATTTTCTGGTACTAGCCGATACAAAAAAAACAGAGGAAAAAATAGAAAAATTCCAATTACTTTAGCTCCAGACGATATCAAAAATTTTGTGTTTTTTGAAACACGTATACTTGGGTTATTCCTTGTTATACACGCATTTGAATTTTTTATTCGTGGTTTTGATGGATTTCGAAACATTTTTGTCACGAAATTGAAAAATTACTTCAATATGGGGAATATTGCCTTTTATTTGAGGTAAGAAGTACATTATTGGACTGAATAATGAGGGTTGCGCGTATATGGTTAATTTAATGATGAGAAACAGATACAAGGAGTCTATTGAATTGGAGAGGGGAAAGTGTTGTCTCAAAATTCACTTCAATGTTGCCTGAAATTACCACGAAATTGGTTCAATTGCAATATTTTTTCCAATCATTAGTAATCGGAATGGACCGTAATTGCCTTGAAAATTCCATCACTGAAGAAACTTCCACTATTGAAATTACCATAGTGACTGATCGATTTAAGTTCAAATTTATTCTAAATTTTTTTCGGAATTGTATCCAATTTGAAGAATTTTCCAACAGTAAAATTATTTAAGATTTGAATTTTCTAAAATTTTTCCAATTTTTTTCAATTTTCAATTATATTCAATTCTTTTGGTAATTGGGTAGGAAGAAATTTCAACTCGAAATTTTTTCCAATAATTTTAACATTTTTCCTCAATTTTTTCCAACTTTGAACTTTCAAAAAAAATTCAATCATGTTTCTCAAAATTTCTTCCAACTCAATAAATAATTAGAAAAATTTTAAAAAAAGACTGGAAATGAAAAAAATTTTGTAGTTGGAAATTTTTTTAAATTGGATACAGTTTTGAGAAAAGATCATCAAAATCCCATTTTTGGTAAAAAATAATTGGTAGCTAATAAATAAAGGATATTTTTAAATTAAATTATTTCTATAGGTAGTTATTGATCGACTCATCAATGCATTTCAAAATAGATTACCGTAATTACCGAGTCTGCTACTGTATTTATGTCGTAAATTATCGTATTTCTTCTCAAAAGGATGATCGTTCAAATTTACCGAGGTATTTACCGATTTTAGATATTCAATTACCACATTTCCTTCAGAATTACTGACTACATTTACCATAATTACCACGTTCAACGGGTACTCTCCAAATTTGAATCTGTCAAATTTTGCCTATTTCATTCAGTGAAATAAATTTTACCGGAAATTAGTGATTTTTAGTGAAATTTATTCCATTCAATGAAATAAACAGAATTTGACCCGGATTTGATTGATTCAGACTGAAAGAGTAAAATTTCCGAAGTGAAATACGCAGTTTTCCTGCTGGGGAGACTTTTTGAAATGTTTTTTAAAATTAGACAAAGGATCGCCACTTAATTAGATTGTGAAATTATAAAATTGAATTTTATGACTGAATTTTTGTCTCTTACCTTCATCATCACAAATACTTGATACAAAAACTTGAAAATGATCGAGAAATGAAAATTTTTAATGTAACTGAAATCAGTGAAACCTCGGTGCGAATTTTACCTCTCATTTTTAACAAAAAGTCTGTTTTTTTGTAGGGGGGGGGGGAGTTGTTAAACCTCTCCAATAGCAAATGCAATATAGAAAATAATTTTATATCGGATCATTTGTTAAAAAACTGATTTTCAAGCAGCATTCATCCTATTTCCCACCTCCTTTATTCAACACTTTCTCTGCATTTTGAAAAACTATTTATTCCAAACAAAAATGAAATTTTCAAAAAATATAAAAATTTTCATTCTGTAAAAAAAAACTGAAAAATTCACGAAGTTGAAAAAATTTCAATTTTGAATCCATCTGTTTCATTCAGAAATTATTGGAAAAATAAAACAATTGGATTGAAGAAAAGTAAAATTTTAGACCTGAATCGATTTCTGCAAAAATTGGTCAAGTCTGTAGGTACCTACTTTAGAAATTTTTCAGAAACCAAAAAACTGATGCGTGTTAAAATGACAGCTGTACTTAACGTTGCCAATGCAAAAATTGGTATTGGTTAAAAAATGGATTTGGGCTGTCTTCATAGAAGACGATTCAATTGTAAAAAGTTCAAAGACTGAAATTCAGATTATTAAATAAAAGTTGCTAACAAATAGGCAGGCCTCTGAAAAACTGAAAAAATACGAATACGAAATCATTTAAATGAGATAAGAATTTTTTTTTTTTGGGGGGGGGATTTAAAGGTTTGCAATTTAATTACAATTTTCAAAGAAATTGTGCATTCTTTATTCGTTAAAAAATTGATGCTATCGAGTAGTTTTTTAATTTTATAACAGAAAAAAATAATGCGGGGGGGGGGAGGAGTACCGGAATAGTAAAATCTAATGAAATTTTAATTTTGTAGTAAATTTTGAAGCTGATTTTGCACATTAATTTTTTCCAACAGTACAATTTTTTTGATCTTAAAATTTCGAATTTTCGATTTTTTTTTCAAATAGGTAATTTAAAAAATAATAATTATAATTCCATACTAGATCCAAACATGAAAAAGTGCTCTAGAAATCGAATTCAGCGATCTTTTTTGAGAACCAAAAAAATGAGCTGCCAAAATGTCGGTACTATCCGCCTCATTCGAAAAAGTGCAGTTTCAGATTTTTAACCCTGCACAATAGGGGGGTGGACCCCTAAAAAGGTGATTTAGGGGACATGGTCCGAACCAAAAAAAATCGACGGATTTGGGTTGAGGAACTTCTCCCGATACCGAATATGTAATTTTTTTCCGTTGCACCCTGCACAACTGCATTTTATTGCACTTCAAGTGCAATTTTTATGCATTTTGGACGATTTTTGACAGTAAAAGAGCCCTCCTATCCAAAATATAGGTGAGAACCAAAAAATACTCGTCAATTTTGTTGAATGTAGTCATTTAAAATCCATTCCCGCAAAAATGGGCGAAAAATTCCTGCACAATGCCAAGTAATGAAAATGAACAGGTTGGTCACCCCATCCCCCCACCAAAATTAAGTCATGGAATACTTGCTCAAAAATGGCAATGCGATACATCAAAATGGGTCAAAATTTCGCGCTGAATCCGAAAATCATCATCATTTTTGATTTCGACCCCCCTCGGTGGAGTTCTGCCTCCAAACTTGAATTTAAGGGGGAAAATAAAGAATTTACATCATTTAAATGAAACGTAATTGGAATATACGCAAATCAAACAATTGTGGTTGATTGATCTCAACTTTCAGCATACCTTGACCCCCCAAAAAAATTTCCAACCCTCATCCCTCCCACCCCCGCCCAATTATAATAAAAACATTAATTTAAAAACAGCGATGCGGCATATCGAAATGGTTTAAAATTTCGCGCTGAGTTCGAAAATGGTAATAATTTTTGAATTTGACCCCCCTCGGTGGAATTCTGTCCCCAAACTTGAATTTGAGGGGGAAACTGAAGATTTGACATCATTTAAATGAAACGTAATTGAAATTTACGCAAATCAGACAATTGTGGTTGATTGATTTCAACTTTCAGCATACCTTGGCCCCCCTAATAAATTTCCAACTCTCATCTCTCCCACCCCGCCAAATTATAATAAAAACATTAATTTAAAAACAGCGATGCGGCATATCGAAATGGTTTAAAATTTCGCGCTGAGTTCGAAAATGGTAATAATTTTTGAATTTGACCCCCCTCGGTGGAATTCTGTCCCCAAACTTGAATTTGAGGGGGAAACTGAAGATTTGACATCATTTAAATGAAACGTAATTGAAATTTACGCAAATCAGACAATTGTGGTTGATTGATTTCAACTTTCAGCATACCTTGGCCCCCCTAAAAAATTTCCAACTCTCATCTCTCCCACCCCGCCAAATTATAATACAAAACATTAATTTAAAAACAGCGATGCGGCATATCGAAATGGTTTAAAATTTCGCGCTGAGTTCGAAAATGCGGTAATCATTTTTTGAATTTGACCCCTCCTCGGTGGAGTTTTGCCCTCAAACTACAATTGAAGGGGTAAAAAGAATAATTGACCTTTTTAGATGAAACGTAATTGCAATTTACAGTCGCCAGGCTGTAGCAGTCGATGAGTTCCAATTCTGCAGCATATATAGACTCAAAAAAATGTCTACCCCTCGCACCTCCCGCCCCCGCCGCATCATCCCTGATGAAAACATTTGAGGAGCTTGGTATCAAAGTGAGACATACGCCAGTGACACTCTACGAAAAAATGGACCGTATGTGTCAGAAAAGACTTTCTAATTTTCTTAACAGATTTTGTTCTTCAGCAGTTAGAGAACAAGAAATGGGAAAAAAATTTCTGACATATAAGGCCCATTTTGTCGTAGAGTGTCACTGGCGTATGTCTCACTTTGTTGTCAAGCTCCTCATCTAGTTTATAACATAGCAGTGTGACATTTTACAATGCTTTAAAATTTCGCGCTCAAGCTATACGTAGTTCATTGGAGGATGCCGGGTGCATTTAAGTCTGTCAGTGGCGTAGTGTTTTTCTTTTTTTTCAACAGTCAAAAAAAAAATGACTACAATTTTTTTCTTGAAAAATGAAAAGACATTAGGAAATGAAAAAAAGAAAGGACAGGTCAAATTAAAAAATTACTACGATTTTCGAACTCAGCGCGAAATTTTAAGGTATTTTAAAATGTCACACGGCTATGTCATAAAATAAATGTTTTGATCAGGTATGATGCCGCAGGGGCGGGAGGTGCGAGGGGTAGAAATTTTTTGAGTCTATATATGCTGCAGAATTGGAACTCATCGACTACTACAGCCTGGCGCGTGCAAATTGCAATTACGTTTCATCTAATAAGGTCAATTATTAATTTTTACCCCTTCAAATTGTAGTTTGGGGGCAAAACTTCATCGAGGTGGATCGAATTCAAAAATGATTACCATTTTCGAACTCAGCGCGAAATTTTAAACCATTTCGATATGCCGCATCGCTGTTTTTAAATTTAATGTTTTGTATTATAATTTGGCGGGGTGGGAGAGATGAGAGTTGGAAATTTATTAGGGGGGCCAAGGTATGCTGAAAGTTGAAATCAATCAACCACAATTGTCTGATTTGCGTAAATTTCAATTACGTTTCATTTAAATGATGTCAAATCTTCAGTTTCCCCCTCAAATTCAAGTTTGGGGACAGAATTCCACCGAGGGGGGTCAAATTCAAAAATTATTACCATTTTCGAACTCAGCGCGAAATTTTAAACCATTTCGATATGCCGCATCGCTGTTTTTAAATTAATGTTTTTATTATAATTTGGCGGGGGTGGGAGGGATGAGGGTTGGAAATTTTTTTGGGGGGTCAAGGTATGCTGAAAGTTGAGATCAATCAACCACAATTGTTTGATTTGCGTATATTCCAATTACGTTTCATTTAAATGATGTAAATTCTTTATTTTCCCCCTTAAATTCAAGTTTGGAGGCAGAACTCCACCGAGGGGGGTCGAAATCAAAAATGATGATGATTTTCGGATTCAGCGCGAAATTTTGACCCATTTTGATGTATCGCATTGCCATTTTTGAGCAAGTATTCCATGACTTAATTTTGGTGGGGGGATGGGGTGACCAACCTGTTCATTTTCATTACTTGGCATTGTGCAGGAATTTTTCGCCCATTTTTGCGGGAATGGATTTTAAATGACTACATTCAACAAAATTGACGAGTATTTTTTGGTTCTCACCTATATTTTGGATAGGAGGGCTCTTTTACTGTCAAAAATCGTCCAAAATGCATAAAAATTGCACTTGAAGTGCAATAAAATGCAGTTGTGCAGGGTGCAACGGAAAAAAATTACATATTCGGTATCGGGAGAAGTTCCTCAACCCAAATCCGTCGATTTTTTTTGGTTCGGACCATGTCCCCTAAATCACCTTTTTAGGGGTCCACCCCCCTATTGTGCAGGGTTAAAAATCTGAAACTGCACTTTTTCGAATGAGGCGGATAGTACCGACATTTTGGCAGCTCATTTTTTTGGTTCTCAAAAAAGATCGCTGGATGAACACTTTTTCGTGTTTGGATCATAGACTAACCTTGAATTAAGTAGGGGTAGATGTCCCAGTTTGCATCAGGTTAAGCTTTTTATCAATATAAAAACAGGTGTAATTTTATTAAATGTTAGGTTTTGGATTTGGAAAAAATCTGATATTATTCAGAAAAGTATCTAGAATATGAATTTGATGTTGAATTCCATAAAAAAAATGAATGGAAAGTTTGTAGAAATGAATTTTGACAAAATTTCTTAGTTGTACCAGTTTGCATCAGCGATGTCCCACTTTGCATCATATCATGTCCTAGTTTGCATCATATTCAATTTTATGGCGTTTTTATTGCATTTATAGCTTTTTTTGGTTTCTGGACTAAAATAATAGTCACCAATATTACCTAGAGGATGTCAGAAGAAATTTTTCAAAAAGAAAATCAGACAGGACGTGAATTTGGGTGAGCCTTTTTTGGCCCCCGGAATCGCGGAGTGTTTTTTTTTTGTTTTCTACCGTATTAACGTGGTTCTTAGTCAAAGATGTCGTGTTTGCTCACACTGTTTTATTGTTTCTGCGTTTATTTTTTCCAAGTTAAATTTATTTTGGAAAAATTCTTTTCACATCTACAATTTTTTTAAGTGTATTTTTCCAAGTTTGATTTTTTCGGAAAAATTCTTTTTAAGTACATCTACATTTTTTTGCGTGAATTTTTCCAAGTTGATTTTTTTGGGAAAATTCTTTTACATGTATAATTTTTTACCTGTCGAAAAAAAAGTTCAACTTCAAAAAATTTACGTAAAAAAATTGTGCATGTAAGATTTTTTCAAAAAAATTCAACTTGGAAAAATTCACGTTAAAAAGCTGTTGATGTGAAAAATATTTTTCCAAAATGAATTTACGCGTAATTTGGAAAAAAACGCAGAAACAATAAAACAGTGTGAACAAACACATCTTTGACTAACAACTACGTTGAAAGTTAAAAAAATGAAAAAAACACACCCTTCACAACTCTGGAGACCGAAAGAGGCTCTCGTTGGGCACTGTAGGTAGTGTAGATATATTTTCAAAAAAAATTTAATCATTGAAATCATCATGACGCAAATTGGGCAGCTATTAATCCAGCCGCTGGCCCAGTTTGCATCATCCTGATGCAAACTCGTACTCTAAGGACTAATCATGTTCCACTTTGCATCTTCGATCTTATTAATTAAAAAAGGTGCTCAAAACATTTGATTATGAATAAAACGTGATCTGATTGTATTTACCTAGACGTAAAAATTCGAAGTTCATGAAAATAACTTGATTTTATAGTGAAAAGTGAGTTAAAAACATGCGCCGATCAACTATTGCTCGTAGTTACAAAATGTGATGAAACTTGAACCACTAGGGTAGGAAATTTCAAAAAGTAGTTTTAGTGGATATTTTCTTCCGTGATTAACATAGTCTGGCGTCATTTTATAAAAGAGACTCTAAAATTCAGTTTAAAATTTTTTCCAGAACAAAAATGCATAAGGTTTCCTTATTTTTTGCTTGAAAAGTCAAAACTGATGCAAACTGGGACTATGATGCAAACAGGGACAGCTACCCCTATGTTTTGTAAAAATCGAATTTCTTAAACGAAAATCAGCTGGCAAATTGGATTAAAATCAACGTGAAGTTTCCTCTTTTTGACCTTATGAACTTTATTCAAAATTTGTTGCATAGTTTTAGAAAAACTTCTTTTAAATCGAAAATTTAGATTTTTGAAAAATAGGACTTTTAAAGACAAATTCACCAGTTGGAAAAAAGTTTGGTGTCCTTCTTCCCTCCCTCCCTCTCTCCTTCTCCGGCCATGTCTATCTGATTTACTAATCTACTTTTAAAAATAAAATAAATCGTGTAAAATTTTTCAATTTAAAAAAATGAAAATTTTATGCTTGTTTCAAAATATTTATTTTAACATTGGAAAATCTGAAAATCGTTAACATAGGTAATTTTTTGAAATTTGAAATTTTGAACAAAATTGAAGAAGTTTACACATGAATTTATACTTTTAATTTTGAATACCTACTGCAAAGTTAGTTGATAGACTTCGTAGTATGAATCCAAAAAGAAAAAAATTGAAATAAAAACGATTAAATTATTCACATTTTTATTAATCATGACTACGTGATGGATCATTGAGAAAAGAACTTTGAAAATTAAAAAAATAATACACGAAAAAACACTTTTGGGAATACAAAGTTTGAAAATTAAAAACCATCACTTAAGAAAATTTCTGATATAAATCTAAATTGATCGAGTTAATTTTCTCCCCATTTCAACAGTATCTTCACACCTAAATATGGTTAAATTTTTCATCGAAATGGAATAAGATTCAAAAAAAGCAACCATTCCAATTACTCTCACAACTTAAAAACTCTCACTTCACCCAACATTCAAAAAAATTTTCAAAACCTCTCCTCCCTTCCCCCCCCCATGCACCATACACCAACTGTAATTTCATATTTCGTTTGCTCGCGCAAAAACTCAACAAATTCGTAATTTTTCCACTCTTCTAAATAACAATCTCTCAAACCAAAAACGTTTTCATTTTTAAACGCAAAACTCCGGCAGCTAATTTTTACAGTAATTTCAACGTCGTCGGATGGCACGTTGGCGCTACACGCTCCGCAGTCGTTCCCCGTTCGTAGCTTTTCTTTAATCATTGATCGAATTTTCCGGCTTCTTGAATTCTCGCCAAGACAAAGAAACGTACCCGCATCACAAAACATCGGCAACTTCATTCTTCATACATAAAAACACACGCTTCCACCTCCGCCCTCCCTCCGGGGTATTTTTTTCTCATCATTCTTTCAAGTTGCCTCAGTACACGTACATTTATCACTATTTACGTCGTATTTTTAAACACTTCGATAACTTTAAATAAATTGAATTTGAAAACATATTGTAAGCTGGTAGAAAATCTATACGTAGGGAGGTATAGATATCAAAACGTATACTTCTGTATCCTCAAGATATCTGTAAACCGAGAGAGTTTTCAAAATGCGAAATTTTATTCATACGCAAATAAACCCGAAAGTAAATCCGGCTTTAATTTTTTACCAAGTCCCAGTGCTTGAGCTGGTTATAGTATTTTGCTAAGAGAGAATACAAGTATTGCTAAGTATACCATCGAGCCAATGGGTATATGAAACTTATAAAATGGCATCTTGCTTTTAGCCAATACCCGGCGATACCTCGGTGGTCAATTTTATTTTGACCTTTGGGTCGAGAATTTATGGTACGAGTAAAACTTGCTATAGTAGATTACATTCCACCCTAATGGATTAAATGGTACTATTAGTAGCTTAAAAATTACGCTCGAAGTGAGGGAGGCTGAAATTTCCATATAGTTTTCTCTTCGAGACCGAAAGTTTTTTTTATTTACGCAAACGATACTTTTGGCCGAGTCTCTGGGGAGAATGGTAAATTATACGGAATGGGTATTCTTCGGAGATGTGTGTGAGCAAGGGGGGTGAAAAAAATGTATATTTATCCTGACGCGGAACGAGAAACTTCGGATAGATATTAATTAATAAAACGAGAAACGACACTGAGTCGAGAATAGGTCTCGACATCGAACCGAAAAGACATTACTTTTGGTACGGATACTTCCTCTATATACCACCAGTGGAAAAAAAAGATCATTTACCATGCAACGGTTTTATAAAAGACGCGACACTTTTCTCTCTCCGTCTCGCTCACTCTGGGAGGAAAATTCAATATAATTAACACAAAAACCTGAACATTTTTCTCGCTAGAAACGTGTCAGGTTGGCGCGATTTTTAAACGAGCGACGGTACGCGACGCAAAAAAGAAATTCTTTTGTTGGATCGAACGTTATTTTAAATTGTGGCCATCAGCGTAGCTTTGATACACCGAGAGGAATAATAGCGTGAAAGGGATACAATAGGGCCGAACTTATAAATGGCGTTTCAATTACTCGAGCACTATTTCAGGTATCGCGCCGGGCTCCGGCTTTAACCGCTGGTACGTTACGTACCCGGACCACGCCATCGTCACGCGGCCACCGTGGAAATTAAACTCCAGTTTGTACCGATTTAAGTGTATCCTATATCTTCGTTTGACGCTTACATATCCCCAAGTCACGTAAATATTACACCATCTCTGTACCCTTTTTTCGAAAAGGTGAAATTTTTTGGATGGCCTTTATCGTTTACCTGTACGTGTGAGAGAAGGTCTTTGGGATTATCTCGTCCACGACAGATAATTGCATTGCAGTTATACCACCGATAGCACAATCGCATCGAGTGAAAGTAATTGAAAGGCCCCGAATTGGGTGAATTTTTTATAAGTGGCGGTATTCAAGTTGAAAGTCAACCGTATCTACAGAATTTCAGCTCCCTATGATTTCTGAGGATGAAGCAATGGGTCTACCATTTCTGAAAAAATCAAGGATGAAAAACTAGCTAAAACATTAAAGCGAAAAACAATTTAGGTGACAAATTGAAAGCCGAAAGTTCAAAAGTTTTAAAAATAGTAAGCTAAAAGCTAGCCGAAAGCTTTTTCTTACAACTTTATTTTCTTAGCTTTTCACTAGAAAATTTGAAACCGACATCAAAAATTTTTCAACTAGAAATTTTTTTTCTCGATTCTCAGAATATTTTCAACTTTTAATTAATTTTTCTCCAGATACATAATTTTCAACTCTAAAATTTTTTCAATTAGAATAAACATTTTTATTAACTCTGAAATTTTTCTCACCAAATTTTTTTCTCAGGACTAAACACTTTTCAACTCTGGTATTTTTTCCGAAAATACATATTTTTCGACTCTAGAATTTTTTTCTCAATATTACACATTTTCTCAAACTTTTTATAGCTCTCGAAATTTTTTCTTGAAAATTTGATTTTTGCAGCTCTTAACATTTTTTCTCAAAATTCCGATTTCTTCAGCTTAAAATTTTTTTCAAATCATTTTCCAGCTCTAAAATTTCTAGAATAAAAAAATGTTGCAAAAATTTGGGTTGGAAATTTTTCAAAAGAAATTCAAGGTAAAAAAAGTTTTACTACGAGTTTGGGCACCTCTCATAAATTCTCTGACTTGTTTGTTTTTCTGAAAAAATGTTATCAAAAAAAAACCAAATCATTTTCATTTTTCAGAAGAAATTTTCTAAGGAACCGAACAATTTTCAAAAAAAACCTCGAAATCCAAATTAACAAGATTATTTTTATACATAAAAAAAAAACACGAACTATTCTTGAAAGAATTCAAAAAAACAAATTTTAGAAAAATTCAACCATTTTTGAGAAAAAATCTGAACCGTTTCCAAAATAAATTGAAAATTTTCAAGGAAAGCAAAAAGATTTAAAAAATCCGAGCCACTTCCAGGAAAAAGCCAACCCATTTTTAGGAGAAAAACGAACCATAATATTCAAGAACAAACCAAAAATAAACAATCTTCAGAAATAAATTCAAGTCCGACTCATTTTCAAGAAAAATAATTAAAAATCAGACCACCAACCATTTTTTGAAAAAACCATCCCATTATTGAAGGGAAAGCACACTACACAAAAGAAAAATCAAAACAACTAAATAAACCAAACTATAAATCACAGGAAACCATAAAATTTAACTCAAATTAAGAAAAAAAAGAAACAAACGAATTCAGATTGAGAAATATCAAACTATATGTGTATGGGAAAAATCAATGTAACTAGTTCATATTGGAAAAAAATTATGTACAAAAAAACCAAATAAATCAATCTACATTTTGAAAAAAAATGTACTAGAGAAAAAATTGAAAAAACTAGGTACCCATATTTGGAAAAAATCCAAGCCATTTTTAGACAAAAACATCCATTTTGGAAAAGAAACTTCTGAATACAACAAAATAAAAAAAACAATTATTGTCGAAAAAATAAAATAAAATAAAATAAAAAATAAAACCAAATGAACTGGATCACTTTCAGAAAAAACCATCATTTTCAGAAAAAAAATCAAACTATTTTCTGAAAAAAAAAAACCTTTTTCAGAAAAAAAAATCGAACTATTTTCAGAAAAAAATCAAATCATGTTCAGAAAAAAAAACAAGAAAGACAAAACAAATGGATCATTCTTAGAAAAAAAAAAACATTTACTTTGTATACAAAAATAATTGAACAGGTTTTCAAGAAAACAAACCGCCCTTTAAAAAATCACGTTCAGGATTTAAAAAAATGAAAACCAAACTATTTTCAGGAAAACATACAAAACTAGACACACTGTGTCAAAAGAGCGGACTTCCTATTATATACAAACTAGAATTGAACTTGTGAAGCTCAACTTTCAATGCACTATCAACTTCGAAATTTAATCATCTCTTCCTCTATACACATTCTAATTACTACGAAAATTTCAAGTCGATCGATCAACTCTGACTTGAGTTATGTTGTCACAAAAAAGAACTTTTAAACTTCAAAGCTCAGCTTTCCTTGCTCAAAATTTAACCTAAAAAATTAGGTCTTCTCCTGCAAGATCTACACGTACTGTAAAAATTTCAAAACGATCGGTTCAGTTAAACGAGAGAAATCAAGTCGGAAAAATTGACCTATTACAAGCTTTTGAACTTTGAGCTCATTTGTCTAGAAAACGTGAGATTTTAAGAAAAATTCATCAGAAATTGATCTCCATTTTTCTCTACAATACACCATTTCCGAGATATTTTTGAATAACTGAATAAATTTGAGCTTCAAAAGCTCAGCTTTCTATGCACAGATCGCCTTTCAAACTCAATCAGATTTTCTCCTAAACACATTATTATCACCATAAAAATTGCAAATCGATCGGTCGATTTTATATATCTTGTCAGAGGGAGGTTTCAGAAAAATGAGCTTTGGAGTTTCAAAGCTCAGCTTTCTATGCACAGAGTTACACCAAAACATAATCAGTTTTTCTCCTGTACGATGTAAACTTACTGTAAAAATTTCAAAACGATTGGTTTAGTTGAACGAGAGAAATTGAGTCAGAAATATTGACCAATCACAACCCTTCCAACTTTCTCGAAAATGGTGAGCTTTTAAGAAAAATTCATGAGAACCAAAGTTGTAGAGCTTAAAATTCCTAACCATCCGTTTGGTCACCGCTTTTCTCTACGATGCACAATTTTCGAGATATTTTCGAAAACTAAATAAACTTTGAGCTTTAAAAGCTCGACTTTCATTGCACGGATCGACTTCAAAATTTAATCAGCTTTTCTCCTATACACGTTCTAACCACTGTAAAGTCGATTGGTCAACTCTAACTTGAATTATAGGATCACAAAAATGAACTTGAAAGCTCCAAGCTAAGCTTTCTATGCACTGAATTGAACCAAAAAATGATAATTTTCTCTCCTGCACGATTCGAAACGATTGGTTCAGTTTAACAAGAGAAATTGAGGTGGAGAAATTGACCAATCACAGGCCGTCCAACTTTGAGCTCAATTTTCTCGAAAACAGTGAGCTTTTAAGAAAAATTCATGAGAACCAAAGTAGTAGAGCTTGAAATTCCAGACCATCCACGCTTCCCATCACAAAGAAAAACAAAAAAAAATAAAAGTAGAAAATTCATTTTAAATTTTATCAAAAATTTAGATCACATAGGGCAATAAAACTGTCAAAAATTGAAAAGACCTTCATATCAAAAATTTAAGTCAAGTAGGACAATAAAATTAACAAAGGTTAAATAAATAAATGTAACAATGGGGATCCGAATACAAAGCCAGGTCGTCTGCCTTGTAAGGAATTTTTGATAAAGATCTTATCTGCCGACCACTGCCTCAAAGGGACCATAAAACCAGTCTTTGTGTTGGTCTAAAAATGCCGACGCAGCAGGTGGTATTGCAAGGGTTCAAAGAAGATATTTTATCTGCCGAACCCTTGTTGATAAATATGATTAAATCGCATCAGAAAAGTTGACCAATCACGAGCTTTCCAACTTTGAGCTCAATTTTCTCGAAAACAGTGAGCTTTTAAGAAAAGTTCATGAGAACCAAAGTTGTAGAGCTTGAAATTCCTGACTATCCTTTTGGCCTCCGTTTTTCTTTACGATGCACCATTTTCGAGATATTTTCGAAAAACTGAATAAACTTTGAGCTTCAAAAGCTCAACTTTCAATGTACAGATAGACTTCAAAATTTAATCAGCTCTTCTCCTGTACACGTTCTAACCACTGTAAAAATTTCAAGTCGATTGGTCAACTCTAACGTGAGTTATCGCGTCAGAAAGAAATGACCCAAAAATGAGCTTTAAAGTTGAAAAGCTCAGCTTTCTGTGCACAGAATTGCACCAAAATCTAATCAGCTCTTCTCCAGGATAAACTACACCTACTGTAAAAATTTCAGCCCGATCTGTTCAGTTTAGCGAGAGAAATCGCGTCAGAAAAAAAAGGCTTCAACAAACAAACAAATAAATAAATAAATAAATAAAAAAACCCTTATGAACGCAATAGCGGATTCCCGCTAGAGCGGGAAGTCCGCTAAAAAGGAAGCTAATTAAGCCATTTTCATTTTTTAAAAAAATATATTTTTGTATAAAATTTAATCATTTAGAAAAAAAAAAAGAAAAAAGAACGAAATTATTCAAACCTTTGAAAAGCCATACTTTCAAAAGAAATTAAAAACTTCAAATCACTTTTAAAAAGAAAAATCTTCTGTTTTCTCTCAAATTTTAAAATTGCGAAAAATTATTTTTAACTGAAAAACGATTATGCAGAAACCTAACTTCAACTCAAATGATCAAATTAAGAGACTACACAACATAATTATAGATTTCAGATCTCAATTTTCAAGCCTTTTTTCGATCTTTTTTAACGTTGATTCGCTCCCAAAGTTATAACACACTTAACCAAGTTGGAACAAAAAAAAAATAATTTCAACCATAGTTTTTTTTTTTCAAAAATGACCCTAGCTGAGTAAATATCCATTGCTTCATTTCTACAAATCACCAAAGGCCACAATTTTGTACGCATAAATTTCCCTTAAATAGGTACTGCTACAAAAAAATAAACAAATTCGGACCAAATATTTACACGTGTTGATTTCCATCCGCAATCTCCGCACCAGGTCTCAACGTGGAAATAATCGAAAAACGATGAAGGAAGGAAATTATGCATTTTATCAAAAGATCGCGTCGCTAATTGGAAAATTACGCGCAAAAACCGACCAGTGGATACGCCGCACCATGGTAAATTATAAATCGAAAACGCCCGGCCCTATAAATGTGTGTGGTACGATTTTAAACGACACTACGTTTTTGTTCGGAAAACAAATTTAGCCGGCCGATAATTCCTGTTAAATAGATAATGGACTTTGTTTTGCTCGTATAATTAACCTTGTTTAATTACTGTGTTACCTACGTAGACACGTACTTGAACTTGCTGCGTTAAATTGCGTTATAGTATCGTTATACGAGATTCTCTATAGGTACATTCAAAATACCGCAACGCTTTGCAATAATCGTCGAGCTGGATTAACTCGCTGAAATTGAATTATTTTTCTGCGAAATTTGATTCTGAGGACGAGAAGTGGCGCGTGGCACGACCAAACAAAGGAATTTGCATTATTATTGCTAAAGTATTTCGACTAAAATTATTCAGTTTTTTAAAAGAATTACCTAGCGGTTGAGTTGATCGGTCGATGAGTCGAACTTGCATGGAAAATCACCAATTGAATCGCGTCATCGAGATCTGGAAAAAAGTAAAAAAAAAAGTTTGAAATTACTAGTGCAAATAATTACAAATTATCAAATTAATCAGATTTTATGATAATTCTTTTCCTCGGAAGCATCATATTTTTCAGGTTTAATGAAAATACAAAAAAAAAGAAGAGAGAAAGATGAAAATAAAAAAATGGCTTATGATGATTTAAAAGAGCATCATCGACTGATCTGGATCGAGGAACATCAGAAAACATTATTCAGTAATTTACTCTGCGATTAGGTGGTGAAAAAAATTGTAAAACTAATTTCACTTTCAAAGTAGTAAAAATTGGGCAAAAAGCTAGTCAAAAATGACCCCCCCTCACTCCTACAGAGGGGGCATATGGGTACCTCTGGGCCTGTATTTATTCTGTTGGACCTGTACTATTCAGACATCGCATAAAAAACTTCGACCCATAAACATTACATCGTATATAATTAAATAATTGTGATTTTTACCCAAAAATGTGAAAAATTTGTCCAATTTCAGTACCTTTAGACCCCTCTGTTCACTCAGAGTAGGGGTATGGAAAGCTGAAAATGGTCAATATGTATGGTAATCTACCCGTAGATTTCAAAAATCGTATTAAAAATTTGGTTAAAAGGTCGGCAAGTTGTGTAAAGTTGAAAAAATGTGTTTTTAGGCAGTTTTGAGGGAAAATGCGAAAACACGAGTTGAGAAATCTCAAATTTGAAGGACTTCTCACATTCGGATTTTGAAAGTAATGACATTTTTGAACTCAGCGAAATTCAATCATATAGAAATGACACCAAAAAAAGGGTCGATAGTCCAATTTCAAAAAATGGGGAGCGGAACCCCGTTCAAACCTCCCCTCACCCCCTCATATGGGGTTTGGCGATGGCCTCTCGGGCTCTAAAAATTCTTTATGATGTCCTTGTTCACCATACCAAATTTCACGCCTCTATCACCTTTTGCAGTTTACTTGCAGTTTGCCACTGGACTAATGGTACTCTCTTAAGTTGAATCAGTCAAAATTGACTGATTTAATTCGACAAAATTGAGTCACTGTAGGAATCAGTGGAAAAATGTACTGATTCAATCAGTGAATTTTCATTATTGAATCAGTAAAAATAAAATTTCACTGATTGAATCAGTAAATAATTACTGGTTGAATCAGTGAAACTTTATTTTTACTGATTCAATAATGAAAATTCACTGATTGAAATCAGTAAATTTTGACTGATTGAAATCAGTCAATTAATTTTTACTGATTCAATAATCAAAATTAATTTTTCACTGATTGGCAGTAAAATGTCACTGATTAACAGGGGAATCAGTGGAATTTGACTGATTTATCCGTGACTTGATTTTCTCTATTTCATCAGTCAATTTCGGCATTTTTGACTAATTCAAATTAAGAGAGTAAGTAATCTGGAAAGTCCAAGTTTTTTTTCCAAAAATTAGCACTTTTTCCGGAATTTTTTGTACATATGTACTATTGAACTAAATTAAGAAAATTAATGCTCTTTTGGATTTTCGTACTTTTCGTACCTCGTAGACACCTTATGTACTTTTTCAGCTTCTATACTCCGTCGTCACCGCTCGTTACAGCAGAAATTACGCTTTTTTGTGAAAATGGACTCAAATTTTCTCATTTTCCCGCTATCCAAGTTTTTCTCACTTTTATGTCACATGGCCTCGTCATAACTTATTTATTCCTTACTCAAAAAACAATTTCAACTCTGTGAAGGAAAGAGAAAGAGAAAAATGTCAAGAAGTCTGGTCAAATTCAACACAGAATTATCGAAAATGGAACAAAAAATTGAAGACAGCTCAAACTAATTCAAAAATAGAATAATCAAAAAAATCTCGAAAAATTTTCAAATTAAGGTTATTCCAAAGTTTGACATTTAAAAAACTACGAAAGTACAAATGTTCAATTTTTTCAATTTGGAAAAATATAAATGTAGGTACAAATGATAAATTTTCCCAACTCAGGAAAATATAAAGATCTTTCCAACTTGGGAAAATATTAAAATTTTTCCTACTTGGGGAAATATGAAAATTTTTCCTATGTACTTGGGGAAATATGAAAATTTCTCCTACTTGGGAAAACATAAAAATTTTTCCAACTTGAGAAAACAGAAACTTTTTCCATTTGAATTTTGGGAAAATATTAAAATTTTTCCTACTTATGAGGAATGTTCAGAATTCTATAGCCAGGGGGAGGCAGGTGAAATATTTCCTTTATACCCCAGCTATCTATTGTATCTGAGTTTATACCACCTGCTGCTTAGTCATTCCAAACCAGCACAATGGCTGGTTTTATTGCCCTATTTGAGGCCTTTTGTCCTGTTATCTTACACCTGCTGGTTGGTTGAGGCACTATCTAACAATAGCCCCCTCCAGTATGGTTAAGTGGGAGAAACAGGTTATGGGCGTGGCCCCTCCCCTTTTTATGTTAACTTCGGCGGATCCGGAGCTACTCAGCTCAGTCTAGTTTTGGCTCTCCTTCTGGAAAGGTTACTTAGAACATGGTCCTCTGCAGGCTGGATAGCTATAATATTAGCTATTTGGTCATGCTGTAATACAGTATGCCTATGTATGGAGCCTACTATTCTTATACCTTATATAGCTTATGCCTAAGCTTATGCAGTGCTTATTATTTTAATTAACCAGCACTTATTATTGGGTACTTGGTATACCTGAGCTTATTATTCAGTGCTTATTTTATTTTATTGCACAGTGCTTATTATTTGGCAAGGCTTATTCTCATTCAATGTTTATATTTTATTCAGTGCTTATTATTTGGCAAAGCTTATTCTCATTCAATGGTTTATATTTTATTCAGTCCTTATTTTAATTGGATAGTGCTTAATATTTTATAATGTTTATTTTTACCCAGTGCTTATTTTATTTTAATTGAACAGTGCTTTATCTGGTGTTGTTTTTTTTTAATTTTTAAATCATCCAGTGCTTTTATTTCATGTGGTGTATAGTGCTTATGTTTTCTTAACTGCAGTTCATTAATCATTCGCGAATTAATTGGTCTGGTATGTACTCCTTTATTATTTAATTAGCTTAATATTATGCTTTTATATGTGGTGCTTATTTTAGTTTTATTTTTACTCACATTTAAGTGAGAATATTTTATCCATGCATTTATTTTAACACCTTTGGGGGTTTGGCAATGCATTATAAATTTATTTTAATAACATTGGTGATTTTATAAGTGACATTTAATCACAATACATGCACTCTATAAGTGCATTATTCATTGTTTACTCACATTGAGGTGAGTGTAATTTAAGGGTATAAATTGCTCTTCTTATTTTACACAGATACTCTATTAACTATTTATACATTCATTGGATCAATGCTGACTTATTCACATTTACGTGAAGTCAATTCATGGGCATTAATTGCTCATTAAGCATTCACCATTTCATATGGTATTCTAATATTTCATTATGCAGTAACTTAAAATTAAGATTCAATTATCTAATGCAATTTTACTTGATAGTAATTTAAGCATTTCAATGCATTTATTGCATTTATACTCACATTATTTGAGTTAAATTCATGAGTATTAATTACTCATTAAACACACTTGTGCTTGTAAATGAATTAAATATTTTGTTGATTCATTACTCACATTAAAGTGAGGTCAGTACATGAGTTCAATTACTCATTACACCCTTTGGTGGGAATTATTGCATTAATTGCATGGCATTGCTTACTCACATTGAGTGTGGTTTCAGCATGAGTACTTATAGCTCATTAATTAAGCAATTTATATTTTAATTATGCATAGCATTTATGCAATGCATTTATTTACCTGTTACTTCAGGATAAAATTAATTGTTCAGTGCATTTATTCTGTGAAAATATTGTTTGGATAGTATCTCTTCAATGCATTTCTTGAATTCCTTATTAACCTGCATAATTATTGGTGCAGTAAGCATTCATTGCATACATCCTCAAATTATAATGAGGATTATACCTAGTATAGCTCAGGTTTAATGCACTTATGATGCATATACCCTTGAAGTATAATTTCCAATGGGTATGAATTTTGGCATGCACATTTATTCTGTGGTAATTAGTGCATGCTTATCATCCATTATGGATTAAAGCTTGAAGCTTCAAATGTATGAATTTTACATTCATTTTATTTAAATTTTAATATTTAACTTTATGCATGCTAGCTCATGTATTTTTATTATACCTAGCATTATTCTGCTTTTAACATTAATTCATGCCTTCTAAATCAGTGTGAGCAGTATTTCTTTTCTACTTTTTTTTGGCATATCTCAAGCCCTTACACTTAATGAAGGTTTCTTATACCTTAAATAGGTTATGAGCTAAGCTCTGATATAATTAACAGGGCCCTATATGGGTACCTATAATTATTCTTATTTACAAGATGTGAGTATTGTGGAAGGGTATGGTTCACCCACTCACTCTCGGTATTAATAGGACCCTGTGTGGTTACCTATAATTATTCTTAATTGGCAAGGTGTGAGTATTGTGGAAGGGTATAGTTCACCCACTCACTCTTGGTTATTTGGTAATTAATACAGTCCATTTTATTTACCATTAATTAAATTTGGTAATGGTTAATCCTCATCCTGAGGTGTTTGAATATTTAAATCTCTCACATGAGATGAATTTCTTTCATTTTAATTATCTTATTATACAAGCAAAGCTTGTTATTGCTTAATAGTTATACCTATTTGAATCAATACACCAAAATTAATATCAATTATTTAGTGCTAGGTGGTGTGCACTTAATTTCAATTATTTAGTGCTAAGTGGTGTGCACTTAATTTCAATTATTCAGTGCTAGGTGGTGTGCACTTAATTTCAATTATTCAGTGCTAGGTGGTGTGCACTTAATGCTCTAGGCACCTTTGAATGTGTCAATAATTCAATCTAAGGTCACACAATTGACCAATATTGAGAATTTAACATTCATTATATCAAATTATTATCAATTTGAATTGGACTCATTACCTTTTTGAGGGTGGTAGGTCTCCAAGATTCTAACCCTTTAATTCCAAAAATTTATTGGTTATTGGTTCTGGTCATTATTTTCAAGGGTCAAGATAGGAACCTACACACAACCTACATATAATAAGCTCTTCTTGGATGGTGGTATTATAGCTTATTTATTCATGAAAACAATATTATATTGGTTCATATATTTTTGATGGTACTGAGATTATGTAAGTCACATTTGGGTTCTGTGGTAAAAGACTACACTCAGCTACCAGATTTACTATTATTTAAAGGCTATTAAAATATACTGGCGCCAAATTAATCAAGTGAAGGTTTATAGCCATGTTCAATCACTTTAATATATAGGCTACCAGTTAAAATCAACTCTAATTAAAGAAGAGAGATTCATTAGAGTTTAATACACATCTAAGTAACATATACAGCGGCCTATTGATTATTCATTTCGGATTTATTGGTGGATTAAATGAAATTTACATCTGTTATATGTCCCACACATTAACAGATTATGAAAGGCAAAAGTCATATCCCATATCTTATGGTTATTTTGGAATAAAGAGCTTAAGCAATAGAGAGCAATATAAAATAATATTTACTCAAGTTGAGGCATATTTATATTTATATTTATTGCCCATTAAACCTTGAGATGCTCCCATACAAATTATTTTTGGTTGGCGGATTTTCTGGTCGGTGGATTAATCACAGCTCTAATTACTGAACCCTAGCCTATTAAATTCATAGGTAAATAATTGGGTGTAGTATTGGGAATAGACAAAACAACTCAAAGCAATAAAGAAATTGGTGGATAATGAACATTTGACTAACCCCCTTGGAAAAATAAATAATGACAATCGGAATAATGTCAAAATTTATAATTTGAAGCAAACAGTGGTGATTTGCTATCCCTTTCAGTGACTAATTGATTGGTTTGTGGAATAACACCAAGCCCAATCGGAATTTATTAAGGGCAATTATGGTTAACACTGAGGGAAACAACAAGAACAAATAATTAAAAAAGGTAACTCTTCAACCTATGGAGGACGACTAAAATTTCCTGCCACTACTGGAGCTCATTCGGTTGCATCCTTATATTCAAATTGGTACCAAATTTTCAGGACTGCACTGGCTCGGTGCATATTGAGCTCATTGAATTTAATTATTTCACAGGTGAGTCTTTTGACTCAAGTCTCAAGCGAGCCATTGAGACTTTTTCTAGGATTGCAACCACTTATAGTCTGTCCACGAATTGTTCTTTGTTTATTGTACTTAATTTGTACTTATGTGAAATCCTGTTAATGATCATCATGTGTTGAGATAATACTCCGCATTATCTCCTAGGGGAAGCATGTTCAGAATTCTATAGCCAGGGGGAGGCAGGTGAAATATTTCCTTTATACCCCAGCTATCTATTGTATCTGAGTTTATACCACCTGCTGCTTAGTCATTCCAAACCAGCACAATGGCTGGTTTTATTGCCCTATTTGAGGCCTTTTGTCCTGTTATCTTACACCTGCTGGTTGGTTGAGGCACTATCTAACAATAGCCCCCTCCAGTATGGTTAAGTGGGAGAAACAGGTTATGGGCGTGGCCCCTCCCCTTTTTATGTTAACTTCGGCGGATCCGGAGCTACTCAGCTCAGTCTAGTTTTGGCTCTCCTTCTGGAAGGGTTACTTAGAACAAGGAAATATGAAAATTTCTCCTACTCAGGAAAATATAAAAGTTTTTCCAACTTGTGAAAATAGAAAATTTTCTCATTTGAATTTTGGGAAAACATAAAAAATTCTCCTATTGGGAAAATATGAAAATGTCTACTACTTGGGAAGATATAAAAATTTTCATCTCGGGAAAATATGAAAATTTTCTAATTTGGGAAAATAGAAACATTATTCCAACTTGAGAGAATATGAACAGTTTTCCAAAACTTGATAAAATACGAGTACAAATGCTAAATCTTCATAACAGAAAATGATCATTGTTTTCTTTTTTTCACACAAAAAATAAATAAATGAAAGTACAACTGTTTAAAATATTCCAACTTGAGAAAATATGAGTACAGATGGTAAATTTTCTCAGTTTATGGGTAGAAATGGTGAATTTTCTCGACTGAATCCTGAAAAATTGTGTAGGGGGAGGGACTAAATTACTCCCATACCTTCCCTATCGATACGTTCCTGAATAAACGTATTTCACCAGACTTCATCAGACACAAAAACTTATACCTTATCCATGAATTCACTTCTTGACTTTCTACTCTACGTGTCTCAAAATTGGCTCTTCTTTTCAATAAGTACTAATAATTTTATCCAATGAACTTCATTTTTTACAAATGGCTAATTGATAATTTATTCGGCATCATGAAAAAAGTAATAATTTCCTTGAACAATTTTTTTTCACTTTTTTTCTCAAAGGTAAATTATATCCCGGTGGTTTTCAAAATGGACTTCATAATAATATTTCAATACTTATCTGTTATTCTTCTCCATCTTCATCCCATTTTCTAACCTTTTTTTTTTTTTTTTTTTTTCATATTATTTCCCTGGACAGAAATATTAATCAAAACGAAACCTCAACAACTCTATTCGAGCTAATTTATTCGACAATCTCTCATATACCACGAATTTATCCCATATATTCGGTACATTTGATAATAAAAAATTGGTTTTTTCAAAAATAAAAAAAAATTGAATAGGCAACGTAGTCGCATAACGATCAGCTTGTCGACCGGTCATAAAAAAGTTACGGTTATCTCAAGCGAACATGTTGAAAATACTACGTACAAGCTACAAGCCCTGCCTTCGAATCTCTGGCTTATTAAACGGGCATACGAGGTATGTAGGTGAAAGGCACGTTTATACCGATGAAAACACGAAAATCTACTCCTCCCTCGTGGTATTCATTCATTGACGGGCGTGTAGCGTGTATTTATGATACGTAACGTACGAGTACGCACGTATACGTAGGTAACATCGAATGCTCGACATGATGGAATTTGGCTTTTTTTATTATTAAAAATTTTAATCTTATAAATCGAAGATAAACTTTTTCGGCTGCTTTGAAAAAGAGGAAAAATATTTTTATAAAAGTATATTCGCGTATAGCCGGTTGCCAATTACCTGTATTAATTTTGTTTGAATTTTGATGAAGTTATCAGATGAAATTTCAATCTAGTTGCAAAACAATCTTAAGCAATTTGATATAAAGTTTCACGTTCCGCCGTATCCGCCGTATAATCATTAAGCCATGGTGAGGAAATTTTGTAATTTATTTATAAGCGCCGAACCGACGAAAACTTACATTCAATCCTTTTCCCCGAGACTTCTTTGAAGTTACATTAAAACTTTTACCTGTTGAAGAAAAATAACAGGTTAATCAATTAGCGAGCTTGGCTGCTTATTGATTATTCGTTCTCGAGTACGAGTTATTGGTCGCGTAATATAAAAGATGCTTTGCTTATTTGCTTTCTCTCTCTTTTACTCTATCTACAGGGTGGTTCGAAAATCGTGAAGGAGGTTAAACTTTCGCATGTGTTTCAATTCAAAGTGGTCACAGGGCGTGAGATTTGGCACAGCGAGTGGAAAATGAAGATTTTTTTTGAAAAATCTTTATTTCAATTGAAATCATTTTTTTCTCCGTTCATGGATCCTCTCACTAGCTTCTGAATGGGTTTTGAGATCAACCCTCCCCTCAACTCCACATTCCCCACAAAATCTAATTTCCAATCTTTTTAGATTATTCATAATTTGTACCTCACCCCCCCCCCCGCCTTCTTTAAAATATGAAAAACGTAACATTACAAGGTTTTACAATTTTTTAAATATTTTTGTCTGAATTTGAAAGTACTTGAGGAAGAAAAAAACTCTGGGTCAAAAAAACATTACAAAGGTAGGGAAGTACATAATTCCTTGAACATTTTCGAATTTCGAATTGATTCAAAATCACCGAATCTTCTTTCTTCAAGCCTCGAAATATTAAAATAAAAATCATAGGTAATGAATTACATCAACATTATTTTTTTCCATATTTTGGCTCTAAAAATTATTTTTATGAACTTATTTGGTTTAAAAACTAGAAAGCAGAAAAAGTATATGAATTGAGAAAATTATTATTTTTTATGATTTACAGACCGATAAAGGTCATGAAAAAGCTCGAATAAGTAGGTATGTACGTCTGTAATTCAATTAAGCTATACGGCCAAAAATTCATTTTTTAAAGATTACTTTAGGATTTAACTTAAGGAAAGGGGGTGGTATATAAGAGAAGAGAGAGTATTACAATTTATTATTTCATTAATTTTGACCTTAATATACTTCAAATATTGACCATTTTTTTATGTCGGTGGCGAGTGGAACCTTTGAGAGGAAAGAACAGAAAATTTCGCTTGGACAGTTTTGATGAATTACTGTGACAAAAACTTTGAGAATACCATGAAGTTGAGGATTCTCCATGCCAATTGAAGATTTTTCAAGAATTTTTGGAAAATTTTCAAAAAAAACTTTAGAAACAAGAAAGAAATGCATACCTACTTTGCTTTTGCCCCCTAAGAAAATAACTTGAAATAATTCCCTCGTTTTACTTTAGCAATCTTTTTTTCCAAGTTTTTTTTTTTTAATTTTGGGAAATTCTTTACAGATACTTTTTTATAATAACGCATCATTTTAATGCACTTTTTCTCGAATAATAAATACTTTTTTTCAATTTTACAAATTTCTAATGAGAATTAAATGAAATATAACAAAATAACTTTCGGTACCAACAAACGATTTTCTAATAATTAAAAAAAAACAATTGCAAACAATATTGCAAACAATTCGAGAATTTTTGGCTTCATTTTAGACGCCCCACCCATTCAAGGGAGGGGAGTGAGAGTGGTCTTAACCGATTGTGCTCGGTTTGTGTTAACATTATTTTCGCTTGTGCTTACCCCCTTCCCCTGAAAACGAATATAGGCCAAGGTGGGGCGACTGAAATGGTGCCCTGCGTCAATCGATTGTGCTGGATTTGTGTTCTTTTGTGCTGACATTATTTTCATTTGTACTCCCTCCCTTCCAGGGGGGGGGGGGGTGTCAGAAATTCTTTCTGAAAAATCTTCATGAAAATGATGACAAAATACTACGTTTTGACCCCTTCTTTGATTTTGCACCGATGTGCTATACCCGGACAGGGCGTAAGAAATTATGCCCTGCCCATTCAAGGGAGAGATGTAAGAGTGGTCTCAATCGATTGTGCTCTGTTTGTGCTCTTTTGTGCAGATATTTTTTTTGTTTGTGCCCCTCCCTTCTATGGGCGGGACATCAGAGATTGTGCCCGCCCATTAAATATTAGGGGTAGGAGTGGGGTCAATCGATTGTACTCGGTTTGTGCTCGCATCAGGCTCAAATTTTTTCGAGGAATCGGTCGGGGCCTACAAAGTATTTTGAAGTTTTTCTGAACGTTAACAACGCCAAATAGCGCATCAACAAATTATGTATGTACCTTTAAAAAAATTGGAATAGGTGAATTTTTCAAAAAAGTAAAAAGTTTCTAAAAATGGGAAATATTTGAAAAAATTGGTTGAAATAATCGAAGTTTAACCATCAAATTTTCGTATTTTAGGAAAATTAAAAAAATTGACAGAATTTGAAGCAATAAATTTGAATTTAATTTGAATTTCATTAGCAAACAAAGTTGTAAAAGTAAAAAATAGTAGGTATCTACTTTCTCATTTTTAAATCAGTGAAATTTAGCAAAAAACACTGAAAAACAGTCAGAATTGCAGCACAGTTATAAATCAGTGAAATTTTTTCACTAAAAGCAAGTCAGTGAAAGAAAATTACTGGAAATCAGTGAAAATTCACTGAAAACTCAGTGAATTTCACTAATTTTTCCTGTGCTGCAATTCTGACTGTTTATCAGTGACTTTTCACTAATTCGGAATGAGAGAGTATATTTTTTGTTAAAATTCTACGTATTCATTTTCAAAAATTTCACTTTTTTATTAGTTCATTCTCTCAAAAAGTAGAATAGATACATACCTATATGTTTTGAACATAGCTAAAAAAGGGAGAAGACGTTGAAAAGTTCATTTTGTATTTTTCAGGTAAAAATATTAAAAGTGGCAAAATTTCGAACTGGAAACCCGTTTGTTCTCGCTTTTTACCGATTTTTTTTTCAATTTTCGTTAAAAATTTAAGGCGTAGGTACTTTTGAAGAAAAAAAAGAATTTTAATCATCAAAAAATATTCTTCGCAGTTTTAATTGGAAAAAAATCCACCTCTGAATCAAAATAGAGACTTTTTTACGGCTTTTGCGACCTTTTAATTAAATTTTATGTATTTTTAGGCATCTTTAGAATAATTATTAGGGGTTGAATAAATTAACAATAACAGATCAAATACTACCGAATGAAAGGAATTTATTTATCAAAAAATCTTACGCAGTCGCGTAAAGTAACCGACTTTTCGGTTTTCACATACAACGTAATGTAAGTTTATTAGCGTCGAAGGATGATTCAACTCGAAAAATTAAGGCCAAATTTGAAATCAGCAATCCTTTTTACATAATTTATATTGCTTCTTTTCAAGTTAAGTTCAAAACTTTGAACTTCGATACCCCTTATGACATCTAGGGAAATTCAAATCGAAAAACTAAGGCCTTTGAAATCAGTTTCAAGTTATTACTCGAAATTAAAATTTTTGCCTAGTACCCAATTTCAAAATTTTGGACCTCTAAGCTGTCTAATGTACATAGGGGAACCTAGGGGGCTGAAATCGAAAAACCAAGGCCAAATTTGAAAACATAACCCCAAATTACATAAAAGCTGTATGTAATTTTAAAGTAATTGCCGAAATTGAAATTTCAGCCTTTCCCTCCTCCATCCCCTCAGGCATCCTAAGTCCCTAGGGACATCTAGGGGATTCGAATCGGTAAAACAAAGACAAATTCGGAATCCGCGACCCACAATGTGTCAGATTGTGCCCTTTTACCGAATTTCGAATGCCAAAATGCAAAATGTGAGTTTTGAACCTCTCATTACGCCCTTTGGTGACCGTTTTTTGAGTAAAGGAGGCGTCCCGCAAAAAAGTTAGTGAAGGACGTTGTAGAGAATTAAATTTACTTTCGTTAGTGTCATCACATTTTTTTGAGTGGGCTTAGTTTTCAAGTTATTCACGCTCAATCTTTATACTCGCTTTGTCTTTGTATCCTGCCAAAAAAAAACTTTCAACGACAATGGTCAAAATTCATCAAAATAATTAAAATTTTTTCTGAAAAAAATGACAAAAAATATAAAAACCCAAAAAACAATGCCAACATCTTTATTTTTCTAAAAACCAATTCATTTCGAAATTACATATTTAAATTTTTTTCAATGCTTTGGCTAAACAATCTTCAATTTGTTCTATACTCTTAATGCACCTCAAAATTACATTTCTTCTATCAACTTGAATATTTTTTGTTTCTTTTTTACACCGTTTAAATTTTTTAATTCGTCAGATTTTTGTTTCCCAACAATCTCTTTTACGATTTTTATCATTTTTGATTGAAATCATGAAAAAATTCCCATCGTAAACTCCTTTTGGAATCAATTCACCTCACCAAGGGATATTTTCTTTCATTTTCACTAATCTATGACACTATTATTTTATTTCATTTCAAAATTTACAAAATTATTTTAAAATCGCATTTCCTTATCATCAACTGACCATCCCTAAACTGATCTGATAAATTAATTCGATCACCCGGCCCCCTCCTCAAAACACATCCGCAACCCAACCACCATCAACGTCAACCAAATTGCCTACTCGTTCAAACCACTTCCATCGCTCATCTCTGAATCACTCTGCATACATAAAAATATTCCAAGACTGTATTCTTCTTACTCTTTATACACACAAAACGGTTCATTAGGCTGACGAGTACAGAGACGAACCCTGCGCGATTTTAACACAGTATATTTTATTTATCCGTTTATTTTAACCGAACCGGAACATGTTTATTGCCTCTTTTCCCCTAAATTACTTTTTCCCTTATAGTAAAAGCAATTTATTAAATTACATTGGTCGATCGTTAATGGCTCACATTTTCTCTCACAACTTTTCATCGGATTACTTGGTAACAAAAAAAATCATGCTTTTTTTCAACAATCTGCATATTCGCGCGATCCGAGCACATCTCGCGAGGTAAATGACGTGTTCAAATGTCTCACACCCGTCACAACGTAGATACTTTCAACAATGGGTAAAAATTTACCGCCGTCGAACATCATTCGCGAATCATAAGTTTTATAAATGATGCGAAACCTCAAAGCTGCGTTGTCGCGACGCGGTGCGAAGCGTTTTTTTAAAAAAATGACGCAAATGAATAATTTAATACGGTAAAATATTTCACGCTTGATTGAGTGTAATTCACGAGTATTAACGTTTTGATTTTGATTTATGACTAAGTGTTCGAACTTGGTCAAAATGTAAAAACGAATTAACCATTACAGGTGATTTTTCCTTCATCACTATACAAAAATACCCATCTACCTTATCCCAACCCTGAAACCCAGACCCATCATTCTGTCGTAATGTCCGTTGCAATTCTAGTGATAAATTGATATTAAATGAGTGAAAAAACCTCCATATTATATACTCTATCCGCCATATATAATATTTATCTACCACAATGTAAAAAAGGGTTTACCTCGATGAGTATTTAATTAATTTTCTTTTTTTTTTGCTTCTGTTTACACAGGCGAATATGTCAATCAATGATTTCCGAAGGAAAAAACTCAAATATGTTTTCAACGTGTTTTTCGGTAAATATAATTTACGCACTAATAAAGATTGGTATTCCACTTGAAAAATTTTCCAATTATAAACATTTTAGTTAAATCGTTTAAAAAACGATCCTGATTCGTGATCCTACCAAATACACACCCCAGAAATCTGCCTCCACCTTTAGTCTACAGTCCAGACGCAGAAAAGTGCTCAGGAAAGTGAATATGCTATGCTTTTTTGGGGAACAAAAAAATCAGTTGGTTTTTTGTTGGTATTGATGTGGTATTCACGAAAATGAGCATTTTCGATTTTTGCCGGGTCACTATAGGGGGCTGGAGCCTAAAAACCCCCATTTTTTCAAGTTGGCCGGGAACAAAATATTTTTGCCATTTTGTAGCACATGCTACCCCGAGTCCGAATATCTGTTTCATTTCCTTGGGCATGGTCACAATAGGGATCATATCAATTTTTTCAAAAAAATATATGTTATAGTCCTAGCCGAGACAAAAATTTTGACACCACTCCGGTGAAGATACGATCATTGTGAGCCGAGAAATAAATTCTCAAAGTCGCGAAAACGCGACCCTCTTAAAAAACGCAGTGATATCTTATTAACACACTGTATGACGTCAATATTTTGCAAGACACATGATCATATTACTTATTTTTTCATTTGCATTGAAATAACTCAAAAATTTGAGTGAGGACATAAGTGTTTGAGGTAAGGAAAATGATCTACGTGAAATTCTCTACAAGATGGGACTGGTTTAAAAGTCGTGCAGGCGATACAACAAAAGTTATAAAAGTTCAAAGCTATAAAAACACGTTTTCATTGCAAATTTTACATTTTTTCCCCCCTTCACATTAAAATAACTCGAAATTTTGAGTGAGGACATAGATGTTTGAGGTAAGGAAAATAATCTACGTAAAATTCTCTACACGATGGGACTGGTTTGATAGTCGTGCAGGCAATAGAACAAAAGTTATAAAAGTTCAAAGCTATAAAAATATTTTTTTCCCCCTCTACATTAAAATAACTCAAAATTTTGAGTGAGGACATAGGTGTTCGAGGTAAGGAAAATGATCTACGTAAAATTCTCTACACAATGGGACTGGTTTGAAAGTCGTGCAGGCAATAGAACAAAAGTTATAAAAGTTCAAAGCTGTGAAAATATCTTGTTTTCCCTGTACATTAAAATAACTCAAAAATTTGAGTGAGGACATGGGTGTTTGAGGTAAGGAAAATGATCTACGTGAAATTCTCTACACGATGGGGCTGGTTTAAAAGTCGTGCAGGCGATACAACAAAAGTTATAAAAGTTCAAAGCTTTGAAAATACGGTTTCATTGTAAATATTACATCTTTTTTTCACTTTACATTAAAATAACTCGAAATTTTGAGTGAGGACATTGGTGTTTGAGGTAAGGAAAATGATCTACGTAAAATTCTCTATAAGATGGGACTAGTTTGAAAGTCGTCCAGACAATAGAACAAAAGTTAGGAAGGTTCGAAGTTGTGGGAATATCAAACGTTTTAGTACATGCGTTTTAATACACGTGAATGCGCGTTTATGGACGCGTCGTTCGTCGTTTTGGTTTATGCAAAATTTTGACGTCACGTCTACAGTGTGTTCCGCAAGGGTCCATTTTTTCTGACAACAACACACAATCATCTATAAAAAATGTTGTATGAGGTCTTTTTGAAAAATAATTTCGGGAGTGGTTTTCTGGTATATTAGACTATATTTTGTCGAAGTTTCGAGTAAATCGGACTACCTGTATATGATCCCTATGGTCCCCTAGGGTCCCCAAAGTGCGATTTTTGGTGAAATTTGGCCATTTTTGAAAGTAAAATGATTGTGTAGACGTCATAAAGCTCGCGGAACAAGAAAAAACCACCTTCATGGGGACATGAACTCATTCTGAACCGATTGAGCCTAAATTTTTGGAAAAGGCTGGCACAATGAGCCGCAGGCGAATTTTAAAGATGCGTCCCTCGGCGATTTCTCAAAAAAATAAACAGCTACAAAATTTTTACAAAATGGCTATGCACGCGTGTAACATATCAAAATAGGGTAAAATTTTGCGAGAAATCCGAAAATGCCAATGAATTTTGATTTGACCTCTTCCAAAAATTTTAAGGGGTGAAATTTGGTCAATTTTTGACCGATTTTGAAAAATTGTTGTGTTACCTATCAAAATGGGGTAAAATTTCGCGAAAAATCCGAAAATACCAATAAATTTGTAACTCTACCTCTTCCAAAAATTTTAAGGGGTGAAATTTGGTCAATTTTTCAGTTATTTTGCAATCATCACTATTATACGTGATGTATGAGAAAGAAAAATTTAGAGAATAAAACAGCACGCACGACGATGAAAATGATTCCGATTGAATAATATATAAATACCTATCCTTAAAACTATATTTTTTATGATCTTTTAAAATTTCAAAATGTTTTAAAATGTAACAATGATTTTTCACAATTGTTAAAACATTGACTAGAATTTATCTGTAAACCTTTTGAAAAAAGTCAAAATCGATATTTATCAACATTTCTGGTTTTTTCGAGAAATTTTACCCCATTTTAATAGGTAACACGACAATTTTTCTAAATCGATCAAAAATTGACCAAATTTCACCCCTTAAAATTTTTGGAAGGAGTCAAAATCAAAATTTATTGTCATTTTCGGAATTTTCGCGAAATTTTACCCCATTTTGATAGGTAACACGACAATTTTTCAAAATCGGTCAAAAATTGACCAAATTTCACCCCTTATAATTTTTGGGAAGCGGTCAAAATCAAAATTCATTGTCATTTTCGGATTTTTCGCGAAATTTTACCCCATTTTGATAGGTAACACGACAATTTTTCAAAATCGGTCAAAAATTGACCAAATTTCACCCCTTATAATTTTTGGAAGGGGTCAAAATCAAAATTCATTGGCATTTTTGGATTTTTCGCGAAATTTTACCCCATTTTGATATGTTACACGCGTGCATAGCCATTTTGTAAAAGTTTTGTAGCTATTTATTTTTTTGAGAAATCGCCGAGGGGCGCATCTTTAAAATTCGCCTGCGGCTCATTGTGCCAGCCTTTTCCAAAAATTTAGGCTCAATCGATTCAGAATGAGTTCATGTCCCCATGAAGGTGGTTTTTTCTTGTTCCGCGAGCTTTATGACGTCTACACAATCATTTTACTTTCAAAAATGGCCAAATTTCACCAAAAATCGCACTTTGGGGGCCCTAGGGGACCCTTGTGACCACGCCCAAGGAAATGAAATACATATTCGGACTCGAGGGAGCATGTGCTACAAAATGGCAAAAAAATTTTTGTTCTCGGCCAACTTGAAAAAATGGGGGTTTTTAGGCTCCAGCCCCCTATAGTGACCCGGCAAAAATCGAAAATTCTCATTTTCGTGAATACCCCATCCATATCAACAAAAAACCAACTGATTTTTTTGTTCCCCAAAAAAGCAGACCCATTGAACACTTTTCGGGGTCTGGACTGTAGACTACTTGTGTTTTCTCCTTGTAAAAAAACACTCCCAACTCGAACATAGTTTTTCTATTAAAACAAGTCGTTGAAAACGAGTTTATTTATTGCAGACGTAAATCACAGCGGAAACATTGACAGGAAAGATTTCGAAATAGCGATTCAGGTAAATGCCCTAATATAGAGATCTTTTCACTTCTTGCCTTCTTTTTTTCTCTCGCGCTCGTTTTCGTACTTTTACATTTGAATTTTTCATCGTTTTCCCTTCAGCAAGTATGCACGATGCGAGGATGGAACGAAGGCAGTTCGAATTTCAAACAAATCAAAGATAGAATGATGGCTATATGGGATGGTTTACAGCAATCCGCCGATGACGATCAAGACGGTCAGGTAATATTTCACAACTGTAACTGCCTAGCGCCTATTTCGTATTCATAAGTACAATTCGCTTTCTACGGCAAGATTTCCGGATTGGAAAAGCGTCGCACCTGAGTCGCGGTGGACCCTTTTTAAAATAGTTTGACAATTGGAAGCTACGCGATTTTGGGCCCAAGTTATTATATTTTGTAGTATTATGTGAAAATTAACGGTTTAATCTCGTCCGGTTGCGGGAACCAAAGTGGGTATTAAGAGGTCGCGTATGATTATGAAATTTGTACACGTGCGAAAGTTGGTCCAATATTGCTTGGGTTTTAAACGATTCGAGATGTGGTATTCGATTACGAAATTGAGTTTTTTCGAGGTAAATTGAAATTATTATTTTTAAAATATTAAATAAACAGTATCGTTGAAAATATCGTAAAAGTTGTTAATTAATTTTAAAATAATTTAAAATGATCTTTCAAAGGAAGTTGAAAATGTCATAAAGATTCAAAGACAAAATTTCACCAAACCCATTGGAAAAAAGGAGAGGAGAAATTTTCGAAAAATAGCTGACCAATCAACAAAAATTCTGAAGGGATACCTAACCTACGAGCAAACAATAAAAAAAATATTTACACCGTGCAATTTCTTGTACTTATGTAAATACAATAAAATTAAATGAATATTTGGCGTAAGAAATCACAAAAAATAAAAAATGTGAAAGACAAATTGGATTTATTTAAAAAAATAAAAATGAAATAAAAAATGAAAAAATTTCAAAATTTTTGCATAATTTTACTATACTTACCTACATTTATAATTTTTTTTGCTTTTTGAATATTTTTTTTTCTTTAGAAAATCAGTAGGTATGACTCCTTCATAATTATGTAATTTTTCAATTTATTTAAAAATTTTTAGAAACAAATCAACAACACTTTAAAAATTTGATAAATTTCGTAAATTAAAGCAATTTTTTTGATTTTTAGGAAAATTTTCCGGACCCATGCTCGTTTTTGAAAAATTTTTACCAATTTTTAAAAAAATTTTAATTATTTTGACGAAGTTTAGTAAATTTTTATAGAATTTTATCAGTTTTTTTAATTTTTCCAATCTTTTTAGGAATTTAACAATTTTTAATGGAATTTTCATGGAATTTTATCACTTTTTCAAATATGTACTTACTTCTTGACAAACTTCGGGTAGGTATGAGAAATAAGACCGATTTTTGAAGTTTGACAATGACAAATGCTCAGATTTTTAATAATTTGTCAATTTTTTGAAATACGCTTATAATTTTTTTTAAATTTGTCAATTTTGACAAAATTTTTTTGATTTTCATGAATACTTAATTCTATTGATTTTTTCGACGCATGCACTTTCATTTTGAAAATTTTTTATCAGTTTGTAGATTTTTTGACAATTTTTGGGCAAACTGAGACTAAACCAGAGTAAAAGGGAACCAGTAGGCCTACCTACATCGTAAATTAAGAAAAATTTTACGAACAAATTAATAAATTTTCAAAATGCAAATCATGTTTTTTCTCCTTGAAAAATCAATACAACATTTCAGATAATTGGCGAATCTTATAAAAAAATCAGCAAAATTCTGTACATAAGGTTACAGTTTTAAAAAATTATAGATTTTTTCGAAAATTCAAAATCTGGATAAAATTTAATTTATTATCAATTTATCAATTTTGACACAGTTTTAAATCATTTTGCCGAATTCAGGGTAGGATCAGACTAAAAGAGGGAAAAGGCAGAAAGAAAACTACATTTTTTTTGTTGGAAAAAGTGAGGTTGAGTCCAGCATTTTGGAAATATAGAGATACTGCTATTTATCTTGGAAAACTTATACTTGTATTTTGAGTTGGAAAAATTGTCCCTAATGACAGTTGGAAAATTCCTCAATTTTTGTCCTTCCGAAATGCTTGGGAAGGCGAGGGGGGGTTGTTTCGTCTCATTGGAAATCTTAATAGCAGTATCCTAATTATTATTATAAAAATAATTATCCAATATTCGTAAAGATTGTTTGAAATTGGAATAAAATCAGTAAAATTTCGGTAGAATTGATAAAATTAGTAAGAGATCTGTCGATAAAGTCTGAAAATTATCAACTCAACAATTTAACAATTGAAACCATTTGCAAAGAAAAAACACCGAAAAATACTCCCATCATCATGAAAACTGTGAAAATAATCTAAAACAGTAAAGAGTTTCATAGAAATCATAAAAATATTTTTGAATAAGTTTAAAATACCACAAAGCCAAAGAATTATGCGGAATATTTAAAAAATAAGGTCATAAAAATTACTAAAAATGGTATCAGCTAGTGCATTCAAAAAAGAACTATTTTGAATCTTACAAAAAAATTAATTTCGAAAGTGCCATAAAATTTTCTGCTTAGTAAAAAAATGTTTAAAAATACCAAAAAATTTGAAAAAGAAATTGTGAAAAATCTTTTTTTTCTCCAAGTATTTTCAGTTTTGTCGTGTTTACCTTACTAAAAAAAATAATAAATCGCCAATAACAAAAACTTCGCCAAAATTTAAAAAAAAAATCCAGAAAATTCGTTGATGAAAAATGATGTTAAATGCTTCGAAAACGTACAAAAAATGGAGTGTTAGCTAGAAATATGGAAAATAAAATCAAGCTTAATTCACATGAAATTTTATGGATCACAAAAATTGAAACAAATTACCTATCATTTTACATTTCTTTTCATAAAAGTTTGGACTCCATTTTAGAAATGATTTATTTCAAACCAGAAAATTAAAAAATGAAATCGTGATCTCAACTTACCCCTTCCCTCCCCCAACGAGTTATAATTTTCAAACAACTTGATGTCCATAGAAAAATTTCAATACCTACGTATGTATTTCTCTCAGGAACGTTTAACGATGTCGAACTCAAATGATATGACCTACTAGAAGATGTTTTGCTATAAATTGACTAAATCTGCCTGTTTTAGAGACGTTCAAAATTCACTTTATGAACATATTCGGAGCACAAAATAAGGTAGAAATATAATGCCACAGGGCACAGGCTAAAGAACAGAGAATAGTTCAATTACTCATCTCATACCACGATACATTCCTAGACCTACGCGTTATCTAAACAACGTCATTCAACCATCAGTATCATTCTATCGATTATGATCATCAAACGCAGTACCCACAGCCCTTTCATTTTTCAATTCATTTAGAACGCACGGTTACGTGAACATCTATTTCTATACTTCTCGGGCAAGTATACCTACATCTGCATCATTGTTTACAAAAAATTCCAACTCCAAGTTTCCAGCATTTATTCCACCGCAGATAGCAATCCTCGTTCCTTCTTTCTCCATAAGAGGGTAGAACGAAGAACGATAAAAAAACGTGTTATTATAAAGGCATAACTTTGTTGTTGAGAAAAAATAGGGTCAGAAAAGAGAAAAGTTTACACTTTTACAAGAACATCCATAATTAATGAACTTGAACGCGAAGGGAAAACTTTATCAATTGAGAAGGCTGAAAAAAAGAGGGGAAAAATTTCGAAATATGTTGAACCCGAAGGCGAGGTTAATAAAAATATTGTGCAAATAAAATGAAGTATGAATGAAAAGCGAATTTTAGGACAATTTATGAATCGAGTAGGTTAATTGAACGAGAAAGTTTGTATATTTTACGTCGAGATTTATAAAACTTGAAATTTATCGATGAGAGTTGAACGCGTTTGGAAAAAAGTGGAATTTTAATTTTTTCCTACGGTTCGAGTTTTTAAAAGAAATAAATCTCAGTCCCAGAGAAACGTTTAAAATGAAAATAAATGTCGTGAATTTTAAACCGGCTATTTAATGCCCCTTTCTCCTCTTCTATTGCGATGAACAAACGAACAAATTAATAACTAAAGACATCAGATCCCTTATCCTAAATTTTAAATTAGATTGGAATAATTTACCTGGAATTTAATCTCGATAATGTCCCTCGAATTCAATTTTTCTGATTATAAAATTGGTAATACGTTTTGAATCCAAAAAAGTTATTTTCAGATTTTTTGCGACATTTTCAACAAATTTTATATTTACAGCAACAGTCTATGGTGGAGTGAGAAAAAAACATACTTATCTTGAATTTTGATCAAATTTGGTGGGTGATTTGCTTTGAATGGGAGACCTCTCCAAAACAAATTGAGCCCCCTAGGAGCAAGAAAAGGGGAGCAGGAGGTGCTCAAAGTGCACCTCCTTTTGAAAAAACGCTGTTTTTTGTGTTTTTTAGTCAATCAAAATTGTGTGAGAAGCCTCGTTGACCTCGAATTAATTTTTTTATCGTTTGAAAAATTCACAATAATTTTATTTTCAAACATCAGAAATAAAACATGAAAAATTTTTCTTTCAGTGCAACCAATTGCTAATTGTGATATTCTGATATTATGAATTCGAATGCATTATTTTTTCGTCAAGTGATTGGACCAATTTTTTCTCCCAGGTCAACGTAAATTTCATAGTGTAGCATGTCACGATTTGTAATTGGCTGCACCGGCATACAAAATTTTCCAAAAAAAATTCCGAAATATACTTCAAGTGATTGAAAAAAAATACATAATATTTTCAGGCGAAAAAATAATCAATTCAAAGTCTATATAAATTCCATATTTTGGAATTTTATGATTTGTGGTTGGTTTATGATTTGTGGTTGGCTGCACTGGTGTATAAAATTTTCAATTTTTTTCAAAATACACTTTCAAAGGTTGAAATTTTTTTTTATTACTCGATGAAAAAAAATCATTCCAGCTTAGTGAAAATTTCATTTTATTGGAATATTGCAATCTGCAACTTTTCAACCCCCTGGTAGCAGTATGAGTTTTGATCGGAGAAGGATGGTGATGGTTTAGGGAGATGTAGAAACTCAAATTGCATCTTTCAAGTGCTAAAAAGGCTTCTCACACAATTTTTATTGACTAAAAAACACAAAAAACAGCGTTTTTCCAAAAGGATGTGCACTTTGAGCACCTCCTGCTCCTCTCCCCTTGCTCCTAGGAGGCTCAAATTTTTTTGGAGAGGTCTACCACGCAAAGTAAACCACCCCACCAAATTTGGTCAAAATCCAAGATATGTTTTTTTTTCACTCCACCCTAAGCAGCACCCACTATCTCCAAAAGTAGGTACTATTCAGTTTCTGGCCAAAAAGCTATTCGCATCGATAAATTACATGGTGCATCTACTGGACCTAAAAAATTAAAATGATTGCCATTTTCTGTATTTTCTAGCCATTTTCATGCAATTTTTTTGCTTCGAATTTACCAAAAAAATAACCCCTTTTCATCCTCTCATTAGAAAATTCAAGTAAAGAAGAAAATGTTGAAAATTCTTGTCATTTTCTGATTTTTTTTGCTACAAAGGTGAAATTCTTTCTACATATTTTCTTGTTTTTCTTGCCAGTGGACACCACGATTTAAAAAATCAGCCTTACTCATTCTTTGGCAACTTATTTTATATTTACCTATCATTCGCAGCAATTTTTGATACAAATGCAAATTTTCCAGTATGCGAATGGAAAACGAAGGAAAGCTCCTTATTCCCTCGTGCACCGACCCAAAAATAACCCTTTGCTCCAATTCCGCATATTAAAGATAACATATTATAAATATTTCATTTTAGTCCACCTACCTACTATCTGTATAATCAGTCGGTATTCGGATATTCCTCCCACCTTTCGTTATTTTCACAATGAAATCCTCCATTGCAAACATTACGATAAACCCTAGACTCGGATGTATTAATATAATCATCAAATGTATCAATTTTTGGTCAAATATCGTATTCGTTTATTGATAAGTTAAATCTTACTACGTTTGCGATATAATTCGTGTTACAGATTAGTTTAGACGAATGGTGTTCCATGTGGGAAGCTTTCGCTCGTAATCCGGAAAACGCTTCTGAATGGCAGAATTCTTACATGGATCTTATGTTCGACATAATAGATACATCTGGTATAAATTTCACCATATTATACGTACTAAGCATTACAACTTACGTACAGAATTACAATCGTAATACATAATCATCTCATCACTCGTAATCTATAAATCTCTACAATTTCCTCGAGCTTTCGTCTAAGCTTCGAAAGTCTTTATTAATTGCGCTAATTACTTTGTACATGTGTATTTAGGAGACGGCTGTATCGACGAGAACGAATTCTGCGCTGTTTGTGATCATTACGGAATATCTCGCCAAGAATCTTCAGCCGCTTACAAAAAATTTTCCAACGTAAGTACCGAAAATCTTACTCGAGGTGTTTGATAAGTCCGGCTCGGTAGCAATTTATCCCCTTAACGAGTGCAGATATGGATGTGGTTTTAATAATTATGGGTTTCTCGTAATGCACAATGGTCCAGAAGACGTGAAAATGACTGAAATTCAAAATTTTAGGATAGGCCTCGAACAAAATTTTGCAAGAATATCATTCCATGAGGTATCTACAGTGTGGAAAATTCATATCATGCAGGATTTATTGTTTTGAATTTTTTTAAACTCAAAGTAGTGGATGGGGAGGGGGGAATACTTGCAAGAGTTGTGTCTAGAACTCAAAACAACCTGGTGGAATTTTTCACTTCTTTAGGCCTTTACCAAAATCTAACTACGTTCAAAAAATCTAAAAATTTGATTTGAAAATAAGGGGATCTACTAATTATGAGTCATTGTGAGTCAATTTTTTTTAGCGTTGTGCATGAAAAAACCTCATAATGTACAGAATTTTAGGTGTTTAAATTCATTTCTCGAATTTTGGCAAATTTTTGAAATTTCAAAATTACCTCATTTCCCTGCAAAATATGATAATTTAATATAATTAACGAAAAAAGCTGAAATTTGGTATGTATTACCCTATCTTTGGCGGCTTCGAGACGTTTTGGAACCTCCAATAAATTTTGAAATTTTCCAGCACTGAAGAAGAAAAATCATAAAAATGGTCCATATGAACTTAGAACCTAAAAACTTCAGATTACCCATATTCGTGACCTAATTGATCGATTAAAGCACAATTTTCCAAAATTCGTAACTGCTTAGTCAAATCAAATTTTTTTGGCAGAAAATTTTTCAATTTTTCTGGAAAAAAATTAGAAACTTGACCACAACGTAGGTATACTTCGAGGTAAAAAAACTGAAAATTGGTAGGTACCCTATTTTTTGACCTCCTGAATCAATTTGATGCGGTTTCGAGAAAATTTGAAGCCTACATAAATTTTTGCAATTTTCTAGTACTGAAAAAATCATAAAAATGGCTCATATGAACTTTAACTATTGAAAACTTCAGATTACCCATATTGGTGACCTAATTGATCGATTAAAGCACAATTTTTCAAAATTCGTAACTTCTTAATCAAATCAAAATTTTTAGGCAGAAAATTTTTCTGGAAAAAAATTTAAAATTTGACCACAACGTATACATCGAGGTAAAAAGCTGAAAGTTGGCAGGCACCATATTGTGTGATTGTTTTTTCGTACCGAAAAAATTTTTCGAGAACATTTTGATAAAAAAATTGGAGAAGTCCAAGAAACGAAAAAAATTTCAAATGAAAGTTGTACAGGACACTAAAAGTTTTTTTTTTCGTTCTATGTGGTTCTAAAAAAATCTGAAGCTTCCAGAAAATTTTGAAAATTTTCCAGCACTGGAGAAAAGCCCTAAAAATGGTCCATATGAACTTTAACCTAAAAATTTCAGATTAGGTACCCAACTACCCATATTGGTGGCTTTTTCGATCGATTTAAGTACAATTTTCCAAAATTCGTAACTGCCCGGTCAAATCTATATTTATTTTCTGGCTGAAATTTTTTTTTAAGAAATTGAAAAATACCATATCACGTACGAATTGAAGTAAAAAGCTAAAAATTCGTAGATACCATATTTTTGACCTCTCGAATTGATTAGAAGCATTTTTTAGACATTTTGTCGCTGCTGGTGTACCTACTCTTTTCAATTTCTCCCGAAAAATTATTTACGAAAAAATAGATATGGATTTGATCCGGTAGTTGAAAATTTTTGAGATTTTCTAGGAAAACCAAACCTCCAAAAAAAATATGAATGGAACATGAATTGTAGAGCGTGAAATTTATTTTCTGTTGAGTTCAATATTTTTTTCTAGGGGACTTGATTTTTGAGATATTTTCGATGTAAGACAAAAAATTAACTTTGAACTTTCGGCTAAAATATCTCGAAAACTAAACTTCTTAAGAAAAAACTAATTGTGCTCTACTGAATGGAAATTTTACGTTCTACAATTTATGTTCTATTCATTTTTTCCGTAAGACCCCTTCTTTGCCCAGAAAAATCGACTTCAAGTGTCAAAAGTTACCTAGAATTGTAAACCAAATTTTCAACAAAAAATTCAAATTACGAAAAATTCTGACGTAGGTAATGGAGAAGAAATGAAATCATATTCGAACTCAGCACTAAAAATAGATCGGAATCACCCATCAGTGTTGATAACGCAGAAAAAAGTTGAAAAAAATGCAATCCTGTGACTCTTTCAAAAATGAAACTGAATTTCGCTTTTCTCAGACACCCCCCCCCCCATCTACTACTAGAGAGGAAAAATTACTCATAAAGAAAAAAATGATACATAATATATTCATAATTCCCTACAACCTTCGTCAACATTTTGATGAAAAAATTGGCAAAATCCAAGAAACGAAAAAAGTTTCAAATGAAAGTTTTTCAGGACACTAGAAAGTTTTTTTTTCGTTCTACAATTTTTTTTCCTTATATCGAGATAAAATTTCTGCTGAGAAAAAAAAAATTAATCTTCAGCAGTTTCTTAAAAAATTATTAGCAATTGGTTGAGAACCAGTGGCATCGGAAAGTGGAGTACAATGGGTGCACTGTAACACACCCCCCCCCCCTACATCAGATAGGGATTTCAAAAGTATTAAAACAATTGTAAAATGTCTTTTTTTTGGGGCATTAAATACCCAATTTTTTCAATGCCTCGTCCTTGCTTTGCTCGGACATGAACAAAATCGCAGTTATACATATGAACTATTTGAAGCAACAAGGCGAAGAAGGCTCCTTTTTGCCCCTTCCCCTGAAAATCCTTCTGATATTCTAAATTTTTGTACTCATTTTGTACCAACCCAAAAAAAAGCTTCCGGCTCGACTGTTGAGAACCACTGAACCGATTTTTGAAACGTTTGTTCCATTAAATTGGTTTTAATTTTTTACTCTTGCAAAATCAGATTTAGAAACACACCCTTGAATTTTTCAACCGTTCATCAAAAACACCAGTCACAAAGAACCCAAATCCATTAAAACCACATTGAAATCTTCATTCGTCGAAAACTGACGTTAGAACCATCCAGGGGTGCTGCGAACCCCCTGAGTCAACGACGAAGACCCAAGGGTAAAAACACAAATTTTTCAAAAATTGGCGGTAGGTATTTTTTGAAAAAGTCGAAATTTTGCAAATATCTTCTCAAATATGCTTCAAAATTAGAAAATGCTTAAGAAATCGTGTTCTACGTGTCATTCCTATCTGAAAGGTTACTTTTTTCAAAAACAACCACTTCTTTGCCCAAAAATTAAGAGTGAAAACGCCTATTTTTCCGATACTTACAGTAGGTATTTTGTGATATAATCGAAATTACGAAGCAGAAAGTACCCAAAATTTTAATTGAAATATTTGTACTGTAAAAATATCGAATTATTCGCAATGTGTTACTTCTATAAAGCCAAATTATGTATTTTTAAAAAATGTACTTACTAGGTATTCAATAACCTCCCTTATTAATTAGCCATATTAGGGGTTGAAATTTTGCTGGGTCTTTTTCTGGAATGTTCCACTAGTATTTATAAAATAATGTCGTTTCACTGGTAAAATTTTCGTTGCTTTCTGCCTCGTAATTTCGATTATTTCAAAAAATACCTACTGTAAGTATCGGAAAAATAGGCGTTTACACCCTTAATTTTTGGGCAAAAAAGTGGTTGTTTTTGAAAAAAAAAAGTAACCTTTCTGATAAGAAATTACTCGTAGAACACGATTTCGTAAACATTTTCCAACTTTGAGGCATATTTGAGGAAATATTTGCAAAATTTCGATTTTTTTCAAAAAATACTGCCTATTTTTGAAAAATTTGTGTTTTTTACCCTTAAATTTCAGGCAAAGAAAGGAGTGTTTTTTTTTGAAAAAAATTCCTTTCTAATAGGACATCGATTTCAAACCATTTTTCATAATTGCGGTTTACTGGAGGACATATTCGCAAAAAACCCGGTTTTCAGCAAACACTTTCCCCTCCCTTGGGGGTAGCGGTCGCTTCTGGGGGTGGACATTTTATTACATTGTTTAGTGGGCCATTATGAACAAAAGACACGAAAAAAAATCTGGCTAGAATTTTCCCGTGGTTAAATCTTAAAAATTTTAGGGATTAAATTGCATCTGTCGAATTTTGCTGCGGAAAAGCAATATTATTGATCTATTATCAACTGAAGCTGAATTTTTCAAAATTCGCAACCTTTGAGTTCAAATTTATATTTTTTGACTATCAATTTTTTCGGAAAAAATTAATTTTCTGCCAAAAACGAAGTTTGGAATTTTGGAAAATTGTGTTTTAATCGATCAATTGGGTCACTAAAACGGAAGTGCTGAAGTGCATAATATGGACCTTTTTTATGGCAATTTTTATTGAATTTAAAAATGAGCGAAATTTGTGTGAAATTGATTTTTTTAGTGGGGGTCTAGTCTATCGATGAGGGGGGCGTCTATTATATTGATTTAGGGGGGATCGTTGCTGAAAAAAATGAAAATTTACCTGTTTAATAGTATATATTTTTACGTTCCCAAGAAAATTTTTGCCATTATTGAGTTAAAAATGAGCGAAATTAACGTCAAATTGATGAACTTTTGGGAGAGGGTCGTCCATCGATAGGGGGTCCTGTAATTATAGGGGGGTTCGTTTTTAATTATTTTCAAATATTTATTGCTCATTTATTTTTTTCTCTTTAAAATTTAAATTTGTAATTTTTTTTGCATTTTTTTTCGGCCCCCCAAAAAAATTTTCAACGACGAGTTGCTCGTCAAGAATACCCCTTCGCAGCACCCCTGGAACCATCTTACAATAAGACTTATCAAACATACATATTTAAACGACTCGATTACAAATATTGCCCGGATTTTTCACCTCGACATCACACAACTCTGCTAATCCTCGTAAAAAATTCACCTTTACACGAAACTTTTGCCAGCCGAGTGATGTTTGTTTTTGAAAATTTTGAAAATTTTCATCGTAGGCGTTTAAAAGTTGGTTAGGTGTAACGACGGGCATCAGAAAGTAAGGCAATAAGCGAAGAAACGTTAAACTTGGGCCAAGTTTCACTTTGTATGTACTTTGAAAAAGTAAGCTGGAAAAAGCTCGCTTGGCATGAGTATATTTCATATACACTATACACACAAACCTAACAAAGTACGTGTCCCGGAGCGTTTAACCTGTGAGAAAATAACCACACATCGTCGAACGAGTATTCAGAAAGAGACACTCTATACAGTATTTCGTACGAGTATGCAACACCGGCCATAAAAATAGCATAGGTATTATACGAACAGAGGATATATATTATTGTATGGAAAACCAAGCCAAACCCGAGCCAGATGGAACGTATAGCCTTAAGGCTGGAACCTACGCGTACATATTCGGGCGTCATATTGAAAAATAATTTCTTCTATTTTGTAGAACGGAGCTGTAAATGTGACCAGAACCGTATTCCACAGCTACTGGAGAGAATACTTTTCATCAGACGATGAAAACGCGCCGGGAAACTTTATTTTTGGCAAAATATCGTTCGATTGAATACAAACTACCTGGCTGCTTCATTCCGCATATTCATTTTAGTCCGCTTCCTCCTTTATTCGCTAAAGAAAAAAAATTTTACGTAGATTTAGATAAAGAAAAAAAAACTTGTGTGTTTTTTGTTTAATTTTTCGTTTTTATTTTTTCTTTTCGTCGTTCTGAACATATTTCCTCATCTGTCTCTCGTTAATCGATACAACGATGACCCTCCTGTGACGGATGATCGACCTCGCATCGTGTACCACTCGGGCAAATCTCGTCAAAACGACCGACACATCGCGTCCGATTCGATCATCGTAACAATCGCGTAAGTAGAGCGTAAAATACTGCTGACGTGCTAGTTATTGTTTTCAGCTTCCGCAGAACGGACGCGACGTCGACAATTGTCCGAATCTTCATCAACCGTGAAAATTTTTTCAACGTCGATCAATTTTTTCTACTGTTTTTTCGATCCCGACCGAAAATAAACCTCGTAAGCTGCTTAACCTTTCACGTCTTTCATCCATATGGCCGCCTGGACCTCCCCGCTGGGCCAATATCGTCAATCAAATCGCCTATTCAAATTGTCCACCTCGAAATAGGCTAATCTGCGATTTGCTCGTCGAAAATCTACCCACGAAGCGATAAAGTTTATAAAACGGCGAAAATAAACCCCGGTTCTTTATCAAATCGCGACGAAATTGGGAAAATATTTCTCGACCCTCCCCTCCTGCCCATTCGTAGGCTGAATTTAGGTCCCGACCAGTGTATTTTTCATACGTCGTAATTCATACACGAATTTAATTAACTTTTTCACGAGAAGCTAATTTCGCTACAATATCGATAAACGAATTCGATAAATAACCCTAATTGCCCCCGCCTCCCCGGTGCCCGTCAACTTCGTCGGGGTTTATTTTCACTGCAGCACTATTCGTCGTCGTCGTATTGCTCATGCCGCTCGACGCGATTCGTTTAACAAGTATTTTCTCTCAAATGTCATTTATTGGTTTTGCGGTGACGCAGACTTTAAAACTAGCGTTTGTTTTTAATAAAAACCTTAACATTTTTCTCCCCCTGCCCCTGGACACCTCGCTGACTCGTGTATAGGTATATCTGCAGAGTATACCTATAGGGGTAAATTTCCAGCGACTTGACAGATTTAAACTTTTCAAAGTTTATAAATTTTTTACAGAGTAAATTAAACAATAAGTTTGAAATATACAAAAGTTGTTGTCTTGCTACTCCAACTCGAAAAGTATCGTATGGGGATACACATACCAACGTTTATACATTACGATTTTATCAAGCTTTCTTTTTCGAAACGAACAAACGCCAAGTAAACCGACTCCGGTCTTCAGCTCGTAACCTCTCCCTATCATTCTCGGTTCGTCAAATGTCGAATATTCGAGTGGCATCGCGCACCCAACGTATCGTCGCGGCGCCGCAAACCTCTTTCGCGGAATATTTTAACATTTTCAATGACGATTTCTTCTCGTCGCCGGGCTGGTTTGTATTTTTATTTATTTATTCCTTTTTACAGTTCGGAGGATTGGATATAGGGTGATTGGGGATGGGAAGGGGGGAGAACGAATTAAAAAACCGGCCGATTTGTACGATTATTTGGATGTGTAGTGGGAAATAATCCGTTAAATGATCCAAGAAACGAGAAAATTTCATAGACAAAAACCATAACGTGGTATGAAGATCCCTATCAAAAATTTTAAAAAAATTTAAAAATTTAAAAAATGTGAAATCGAAAAATATTTTTTAATTGAATAAAATCTGCTTACTGAATCACTCGCTTTTCTATTGAAAAATTTTATGACGCCGCAAACTATGAAATTGACTGATATCAATGCGCAAGCTTTCGTTTGATTTTGAGAATAAAGAAAGAGAAAATTTTAGAAACAAAATCCACAGCATAATAGGAATAGGTATAAAAATAATTTTCGAACGTTAAAGAAAATCTTCGAAATAGGTACCTGGATGGTAAATTTGGATCCATTTTTTACGACTTTTTTCGTTCCAATTTCAAAATCGAAAAAAATTCAAATCAGAAAACATTTTAATTTAATAAAATCTACTTCCTAGAGATCACTTGCTCGTCTGGAGAAAAAATTGTAAATCAGCAATTTAAGTACCTAAACAAAGATCATTTCATTGTTCCGGATATTCTTAGTCACAGCATCTGCCTGATTTCATGGGATATAGTATATTTATTTTTGTAGGCTCCCAATTTGAAATAGGAAATGAGTTGCTAGGATAATAAATTAGCAACTCAAAATTTTGCTAATTGAATTTCAAAATTTGCACCAACTTTTTAAAAATTTTCAATTTTTTTAATCATCTAAATTTTGAACTGCTTTATAAATGAATGTTATTGGAACGAAATAAAACATAAAGTAGAACATCGACGATACGAAAACTTGAAAATTAAAAACACCAATCCATAAAAATTTCTGAACGAGTAAGATGGAAAATAGAAACGCAACGCAAAATACAACCTTCTTGTTACCCTGACTCAGATATCAGGAAAGAATTCTCCATTAAAAAATATATACTCATCAGTAAAATGCATAAAATCAATAAATTAATTCAAATTTTTTTCAATTTTTTTGTAACTTAAGTACATAATTTTTCAAATTCTTACCGAAATTTCAAAAAAATTCCAATTTTTCAATTATAAAAATAGTAATTTTCAAAATATACTCTTAAGCAATAATTTTAGAACATAAAAGTCCCTTTTTTATTTTTCAATACTTCGGAAATTTTTGACAGAAGTGAATGTTTCAGATTCATAATTTATCATGATTTTTTAGTCACCCAAGATTTTAAAAATTTAAAATTAGAAAACTTCTTTAATTTAACTGTGAACAATTTCTTATACGTACTTAATCCTACTCAAAGAAAAATTGTCAATAAATGATCGAGGCTCGCTAGTTATTCCCTTAGAAGTTTGAAAAACTTACCAGAAATCGTGGTTTCGAGGGATAAATGTTTATTTTTGCGGATTTGTTGCACCTCAACGTTTTTAAAAATATTTTCTTTTTGATTTTGTGGGTTCAGACTACTAGGTCTATCAGCCCATGCAAATAACACAGATTATTTTAGATACAATGGTAGAACATTTCGAACTGTAAGGAAACGAGCAAAATATATATTTTAGTAACATAAAAAAAAAATGGAGAATTTTTTCAAATCAGTTCTTAGTAAATTTTCACTTATTCAAATAATTTCAGTTTTAATTTATTAAAAGACATAAAATTTCAATATTTACAGCTCATTGGCATCAATCAAATTAAAACTAAACAAAAAAATGTTTTTAGGAGAAAACCCACAATGAGAAATTCGATCTTCGCCAACACTTTGTACTTGAAAATCAATTTTTTTCAATAAATTTGTCGCAGGAGTTAGTATAAAAATGATTCATAAAAAATTTGCAAATAAGTTATATGCAGGATGTACCTACTATCGACCGATCAAAAAGTACCTTGTTCACATTTCACAATTTTAAAAAAAATATGTACATATATTTTAATCATTTAAAAAAATTTAAATTACCCATAGTTACAATAAAATAAAATAAAATTTAAAAATGCTAAAAATTGACTTACATGACTACTATACGAAAAACAAAAAAAGTATCATCTATGGATAAAAAATTACGGTTAAATGTGACGCTGCTCCAATTTCACACATGAAAAAAATATTCAAAATTTGAAAAAAAAAAATAGTTTTGCGAATAGAAAATGGGTACTTCATTTTTACTAGATTCCATTGTGCAATAAATTACAATTTTTCAAAAAAAAAAACGCACGTGCAACATTTTTAATGGAATTACTTTCTTTGTTTCGTAAAATTTTCAAAAATTTCAAATAAATAAAAATGTAACAAAATTTTTTAATAAATGAAAAGAAACGACGACAGAAGAATGCAGACAATTGACGAAAAATACAAGTATTATTAAATTTAATAAGGATCTCTAATAAATTCATAACTCTATCTTAAAATTTAAAGCCGAGTTCTATTCTAGAAGAAATATAAGTACCTAAATACGGTATAGATGACATTTTTTCTTTGCATAATAAAAAACTTATATAAAAAACTACAAGAAATATTAAACATTATAGAATCGAATCCGCAGGCAGATACATCGATAAAAGTACCGATTGAGCAGTGATTTTCAAAACAATTAAAAATTAAAAAACAAAAAATTTTCCCAAAAATGCAAAAATACTTGAATTTAGTCAAGATGCAAATGCAAGTTGATTAAATTCGCACCTAAACTTTCAATTTGATTACTTACTGTAAAAAAAAAAAACAAGTAACAAAATTAAAATTGATGTCACTCCTCCCCACACTGCTAAAAATATATCTTTACAAAAAATACGTTCCAAATTAGCAGAAAAAAAAACAACTAAAATCGAAAACTTCTTTAAGAAAGTATAAAAAAATCTAAATTCCGCTTTTCAGATCAAAATCAAACGAAAAATTAATCTTAAATGTGGAATGAGCAGCATCTAATTTTCGATACTCTATGTAAACTGAATAGTTCAATAAATAAGTAGGTACATAATTTTTAAATTTTTAAAGTAAGCATTTCACACAGATTTTTAGCAATCAAAAAATGCCTACATCTGTTAATTTTGCCAAAATAATCCATGAAATGGAAAAACCACAAAAACCTCCTTCCTACAAAAATATTTCAAAATCATAAAATCGACTTGTATGCAGGTGAAAATTTGTAAAAATTAAAAATGGCGAGAAATTTTTTAAAAAATGCGAAAGAAATTTAAAAAACGCTCACAGGATTTCAGCGCTTTTAAAAGATCAAAATCAATCCCATTCAATTTGTTTTAATTTCGTTTCCTTCTCAAATTTTCACAAAATTGATTTGAAAATCCAAAATTTTCAAACACACATCTTCAATAATAAGTAATAAAACCCTCCTAAAATTCGAACTTTGCACCATCAGTCATACAGGGTATCACGTAAATGGAAGATGACACTTCATTTTTCGATCTATCCGGGTAAATACCACCAAAAAAACACTTGAGATGAACATGTTGCCTATCTTGAAAATTGAAGGGGTAAATACTGTTTTTTGAAAAAAATTACTTGCATTTTTTTTTCAACCATGGGAATGGATAGTACATACAATTTTCATTACATGACTTTTTGAATAACTTGAAAATTGAAGGGGCTACAAAAAATTTTGTTCAAAAAAGTTCTTAAAAAAATAAACTAATCAAGGAAATGGATAGTATGTTAAAAAATGAACAAATCATGGTCCACAGACTTTTTGCCTAACATCGAAAATGAAGGGGCTACGAATCATTCAAAATAATTGGGCTTCAAAAAAATTTAAACTTTTGTCAATTTTGAACGGTCCGTCCCTTCATTTTTTATGTTAGGCCAAAAGTCTGTAGAACATAATTTGTTCATTTTTCAACGTCCTATCCATTCCCTTGGTCGATTCATTTTAAAGAATTTTTTATAAACAATTTTTTTGTCGCCCCTTCAATTTCAAAGTTAGGCAAGAAGTCATGATATGAAAATTTTATGCGGTTTCACAGTACTATCCATTCTCATGACTGAAAAAATTTTCCAACGTGATTTTTTTAAAAGCAGCATTTGCCCCTTTAATTATCAAGGTAGACAACATGAAGAGCTGAGAATCAAAACTCACTTCTGTCAAGAATTTGAAATGTATTTTTTTATGGATTCTAATGGAGAATTTTACGCTCTAAAACATGGCTGAAATAGTTTTTGCCTAAATCGTCTCCATCACGGCTAAAAATGTTTCCAAAAACAGGGGTTAGAATCATAACTCACATTTGCCAGCTACACAAAAATTTCGTAGAATAAAAGTCGTAGAGCTTGAAAAAAGAAACATTTTTTTGTCTCTTGACTTTTTTGCTCCAGAACAATCTTCTCCGAGTTATGAACCAGCTTTGAAATGCATTAATTTTGGAATGTTTTTCGAAGCTGGTTCATAACTCGATGTGGGGCAAAAATATCAAAAGACAAAACATATTTCTTTTTTCAAGCTGTACAAATTTAGTTCCACAAAATTTTTCTGTAGCATCAAAAAAAAAAGAGTGGTTGGTGTCAAAACTCGCATTTGCCATTCTTCTCGCGCCATTTTAAAAGTACCTACGTGATCGGGGGGGGGGTGTCAGAGAATCCCATTTTCAGGTCCTTCTTGACAATATAAGATGATTTTAGCAAACTCGATGGTCGGTAACTTACCAAATCTGTTTTTTGCATTTTTCTCGAACCCCCTTTACCTGGCGAAAGTGAGTTTTGATTCTCATCAGCTCCTCACATGTTCATCTAAAGTTTTTTTTAGTGGTTCCCGACTATATCCAAAAGGCCAAAAATGAAATATCGTCCAATAAATATGCACTTTGTATTTGAAAAAATTACGAATAGAAATTGAATAATTAAGAGAGAATTCATCTTGATAAAGTTGAATTCCATTTTTTTTCAAAAAAAAACCACACAACTCTGCCAATCGAAACAATCAACTCAAAATTTCCATCAAAAAAGCCACCACAGGGAAAAATATTAAAATTTCGATTCGTGGAATATCGCAGGGACGTCAGCATCAGGCATTCTCGAGTCAGAGTAAGCACTTCCAACGACATCGTACTTAGTTCAGCTACAATATATTCGTACCTTTTAGGTACATTAACTTGTAAACAAACAGGTATATATTTTTGATTATAGAAAAGTGCTGAAAGGCTGCCTTCACATATATGCGTATGGTACTGTATACCTTTCGTATATATCTACACGGTTACATCCGTATATAGCCTAACGCGATATAATAATGAAATATTGACATATCGATGATAGATGTTCGCAATACCAATAGACACAGCACGGAGAATGGGAGAGGCATCGACATCGGTATATCGAAATGCCTATACATAGGTATACAGTACTACACACCGAACCAACGTTATGTTTTTATAAATTTACCCCTTCTCTGCCCCTTTTCTCCAATACTGTCGCAATATTTCGGGTAATTTGGTAAATTTTCCAAGATACGAAGGCATTGTTGTCCTAACACATGAAGGATTATTTACGAATTTATGAAAATGAGTAGGATTTTGATATATCTATACGAATACGAGCTGGTATAGGTATATTTTCACGTGTACGCCGGTCTCTCCTGCCCTTCGTGCCTCACACAGCAACACAATTTCGGTAATTGCGCGACGCGGCGAAGCCGAAATCATAAAAGTAAAATGAACAATCGCTCTTCGGGGATTATATTTACGATGCTGGCAACTTTCTTTTATACCATCAAGATGAATATTGCCGTATTTAAATTAATCAAAAGGCGAAATATTTTTCTTACAAAAATATGTTTCGTTTTATCGTTCCCATATCGAGAAAAAAGATAAAGAGCGTTTTTTATTCGTATCGGTATCGCTCGCGATGCTATAAAATTTCATCCATCGATTTTTATACATTTTTACCATACAATAGCGTTGAATGTTTTTAATTGCTGCAAATTTAATTTACGGTAACGTTTTTTCTAAATCAATTAAAATAGCGAGTAATAAGTTTTTCGCGAAAGCTTCGAGAAGCTTGTTACGTGACTGAAGTTTGGAATATCATTCGTCCTCGTATAATCGTGGTGGATGATTCGTTAGCTGGAAATTTACTCTGGAGGATTAATTTACCTTTTTTTTTTTAGTTTCGCGAGACCATTAATATTTTATTTACTCGGATGATTTTTTACTCGGTGGGAAGATGGAAGAGGAAGAGGAAAATTTATTAAATGCGTAGGTAAATTTTTACTCTTTCTTGTATGTACCTTCTTTGGTGTCTTTGAACAATATTTTGGGAATTTTTTTTAGCAGAAAATGCAATGTACTGTGGGTTTTGATTGCAGTTTTCAGCCTTAAATTGAATATGTGGCAGCCTAAACTACACGTATGCCAAGGAGGATGCCTACTCTGACTTTTGAAGGAACCAAATGCTCAATTTAGTCAACTTTAAAAGCCATTTCTGCCATTGATTCATATTTTGTTATTTCAGAAAAAATACCGCACCGCGGGGGGGGGGGGGGTTTGTTTCGCCTTCCGAGTCATTTAGACAATATTCTCAACATTTTCTCGCCAAAAATCCACTTATAAGTATAGTGAGTTTTGATCGCAATTTTCAGCCTCCAATTCAAAATGTAACAGCTCAAATAACTTGGAAAATCTTCATTAAATTGAAAACTTTTATGTCTTCTTTTGTTACTAATTTTTAAATCGAGATTCTAAGAAAAATGTTGCGTGGATTTTGTGAAAATTCGCCAGAAAATAGGAAAAAAATTAGAAATTTTGGATATAAATGTATGATTACTGTGGAAAAATTTTCATACCAAAAAAAAAAAAGAAAACAGAAATAAACGTAGCTAGGTAACATGTAAATTTTGCTGAATTTTTGATACAATGAAATTTTTCTCTGGACAGGATCAAAAGGAGGAGCAAAGGGGGCAGCTTGCTTTCTGTTTAATAATAGTAAAATTGAAGTTTGTGCCAGAAAAATTACGTTTGGTATTAAAAATTTTTGAAAGTAAGTAATCACTTTATTGAAGGAAATTTTATTTTGAGTCAGAAAAGTGGAAAAAATCGTACTTTGAATCGAGAAAATGGGGAAAAATTTCATTTCAGTCGAATTTTTTCGATTTAAACCTCTCCCCTCGCCTCTGCACCATAAACTAATTTTGGTATGTTTGCCCCTCAAATAGTGGAAAAATTTCATTTAAAGTGGAAAAAAATCATACAATTAAGTCTGAGTCTTTTTGGGGGGAGGGGGGGGGGTTCTTTTCGAGTTGGAAAAGTCGTATTTTTAAGTCAAAAAATTGGAAAAAATTTCATTTCAACCTGAAAATTTTCAATTTTTTTAGCCTCATCTTCATTCTTAATAAGCCAATTTTACATTGCCCCAGCATTATAAAAATTCGTCATTTTTGTGGAGAACAGGAAGCAGTGAAAATTCCAAATTTCCCAAAACATTTCATTTTTGAACAAAGGTAAACTTAGGAAGGTGGAGAGGATAGGTGCTCCCCTCCCATAAAGAATCGAAAATCGTAAAAATGACAGAATTTTGAACCTATGATATTTCTTGAGCATAATTTTGGCTTTCTCTTAATTCGCATGCAACAAATAAAATCATTTTTGCGAAATACTTAATAAGTATTTTTCAATTTTTAATAAAATCAAAAAGTCGACAATCGTATTTTCGCTAAAATCTTCCTCCTAAAAACCATTTTTGACTGCAGCATTGCCCTTGAATACTTCAGCTTGAAAAAAAAAAAGATAAAATCAATTATTTTTCAAAACTGCTTCATACCTGAAAAATCTCTTCAACCATATTACATTCAATCCTAAAACAGAAAAAAATTCGAGAGAATCCACTCGAGAAATTATCTACCAAGATTTCCCCTCCGTTACATTTTTTCAACTCCCAATCCAATTTAAAAATACGAAAATCTCCGTTTTAAAATCCATTCGAAAAATTTCGCAACATCTTTAACCGCAACGTTTCGAATCAAAACGCCAACAAAACCTCAACTCTGGATCGATCGGGGTTAAAAATACTAAAATAAATTGATACTTGTCATCCACTCGACCATCAACGTATCCCGATGGTAAAGCATGTAAACCGCAAACTCATTTCGTCCAAGGTACCCCGGCCCATTTTAAAAGCTCTCGGGACATAAAAATTCCAAAAATTATTACAAATCATCTAAAAAATACTCATAACGACGGTTACAAAATCTTCCCATATAAAATCGATAAAAAAAACAACCTCCGGAGAACTACCTTAGCACAACCATAAATTGAATAAAAATTTTTCAAAAAATTCAACTAAGAGATAAAAAACCCAACCAGAGAGAAAAAAGTAACTCGAATAAAAAGAAGCCAATATCTACTAAATACCAATTTAAAAAAAAGACATTCGAGGTAGGGGGGAGGTCAGGTACCGTACGTAAAAAGCATATAGGTATCTCGTCGGCGGCCATATTTTCACGTGATGAAAATTTATATGCATGTTTTTTTAACGCTTTATAATACAAAAAATGAATTTTTATACCGAAAAGTTCCCGTTTTCGTTGATTTTTCTCCCCTTTTGGCAAAAGCATAAAAATATGTACGAGTAAATGAAACGAGAATTCAGCTTTTAGGTATAAAATACTGAACTGACTTGGTAGATAATTAATGCATTTGTCGGTCGGTTTTCGATATTTATACGAATGCAATTTCTTCATCTATGGGTGCTTTTGCGTTCTCATTTATATTATTTTTTTAAATTTGAAGTACAAATCTCTGTTTATTTTAAAATTACTCAATCGACGTAGCATGAAATTCGTACGAACCAAATCGTTGTATCGAGTTTTGTCATAATTAAGTATTGTTTTATAACGTATAATTTAAGTTAAAATATATTATACCATGTAAGTAAATGTACGACCATGTTCCAACCTCTTCTCATAATTCATAGCCGCATCGATGATGACGATGATGAAGATGAAAAGCTCGATTAAAATTTCAATACTTACCCAGCCAGTTCGTATATATACAGCTATAAAATACCTACGAAAATGGTGTTACGAGTTACCCTTAGCTTCATTAACGAGTTTTCGTTCTCTTCTCTCTGTTAAACGATTAATTTTTAATTTCAAGTTGGAACTTTAATGTTAAGTTTATAATTACCAAAGAAATCGATGTGTAGAGCAGAGTACTATATTCAAATGAATTAGTAAATTAGCCGCGCGCGGGTTTTCTCAAATTTCGAAATAACGTACGCAGAACAAGAAAACAAAAGACCAGTTGGAGGGAAAAAATCAGCATTGTTGATAGTGTAATTATACTTATTTATGTAATTTCGAATACCTACGATATTTCTAGTTTATGTGTTTCGAGACCGATGTCATAGCATCAATTATTAAAATATACTTTGAAAATATTCCTCTACTTATTTCATTTCCATGATCGGCGGTTAGTTCTGCGCCAGGCGCCATCTACTGAAACACGAATCATTCACAGATGATATTTATACGTGGCTAACAATCTAGATAGCACGACTTGACTTTCATTTCGAATATATGCCTCATCTACAAATACGTTCCGAATCGAGCCTAATCCCGAAGGAAAAAAATTCCAAAAAAATACTACCAAAAATATCGTATTTATTAGTAAAAGGTACAAATTCCAAAAGGAGTGAAATTAAATGGAAACAGAGTACATTAAAAAAACAAAAAAAAAGGTAACAAAATACGATACATATATAAAAAAAAAAAACTCATCCAAATTAAATCCGCGACAAAAAAACACAGATAACAATAAATATGGGCAAATGTTAACGAGCATTTTACACCTAAAATAGAAAATATCACGTCATCAGGCGTTCAAACATACACAACATTTGCATGCTGTCAACTGCATCTCTTCCCTATCTCGCAATCGTTAACAAGCGAATGCACTTTATTGAGTGGATTCGTTAACAAAGTTATCACATTCGTTAGCTGTGTCAACGGCTTCATTTGAAGGGTTCGATTCGTGACTAGAAACACAAATGTTCTCGAGCCTGACGTTTAGTTCGGCTCCATTGGATACGTTTTCCAACATGTCGATACAGTTTTGTTCCATTTGGTGAAGACGATTTTGTCTAGAGTCCGAATCTATCGATGTTGTTTCATCAGATGTAGTCTGTGCATCTTCAGTCTTCTCTGATTGGGAACGTCGTTCTGGCCTTTCTTCAGAACCATATTGTTCGTGGAGTTCTTCCAACCGAGTGGATAAGGTGTCGCTGCGCAGAGAAGTCAGAGCCATTTGATTTAGGAGTGATTGGCATTGACGTTCTAGACGACGTAATCGAGCTGCCCTTGCTTCGAGGATTTCTTCGGAACTTTTTCGCTTTGTTGATGGTAAACCTGGTTGGTCATTGGGAGAAGTGGAGATCGAGTGTTGGGATTCGTCATTGAGTTGAGATCTGCTATGAGATTCTGACGAAGATACTGGTTCTGGGCAGTATGTGAGTGATTCTGAGCATGTTGGAGATTTTGAAGAGGTTAGGCAGTCTTTGGGAGATTCTGTGGCGTTGGTGGCAGAATTTGGCAGATCTGAGGTACTGGATAATGATTTGAATGTCCTTGATGGAGATTTCATCGGATCTGCAGAGGTTTCCAGTGGTTCGAGTAATGTTAATGGAGATCTTGAGGAATCTGCAGAATATTCTGAAAATTCTAGTGATTCTGATGGAGATCTCATTGGACCTGCAATGATTTCAGGAGATTCCGTCAGGTTTGAGGAAGATAGCACCAGGCTAGCAGAATTTGCAGAAGATTCTAGTATTTTTGATGAAGATCTCATTGGATCTGCCAAGTTTTCAGAAGATTCGACCATCTGAGATGTTGATCTCATTGGATCTGCCAAATTTTCCAAAGATTCGACTATCTGAGACGTTGATCTCATTGGATCTGCTAAATTTTCCGAAGATTCGGCCACCTGAGACGTTGATCTAATCGGATCTGCCAAGTTTTCAGAAGATTCAACCGTCTGAGGTGTTGATCTCATTGGATTTGCTAAATTTTCTTCAGAATTGACTACCTTCGATGAAAATCTCATTGGATCTGCCAAGTTCTCTGAAGATTCAGTTGTCTCCCCGACCAATCTTGTCGCTACCAAACTAGATATCTGAGATCCATCGATTCTGGTGTAATCTGCCGATGATTCTGCAAACTCATGAGCTCTGTTAGACTTTTCAGCATCCTCTGACAATTCCAACCTTGACCTTTGAATTCTCTCCACATCCATATCAGAAGACCCACTTTGACCATCGATACAGTCTTCTGCAGACTTTTCATAGAAAACTTTGTTCTCATCTTGCCCCTGAGCATCGTCTTCAAACTCCAACATATCAATTAGTTCAATAACAGTGGCATCTGAGGCAGCATCTTCCATCTCAATCGAAGGACTATTAATCTCACTGGACTTCTGACTATCAGATAAATCATATTCGAGCTCACTGGTCGAAATATCTGGCGATTGGGAATTTTCATCGTCTTCGTAGCCGCTTTCTGTGGAATTGCTCGTATCTCGAGACTTCCTCAAAGCGAACTCTTTTCTTAATAGTTCCCAGTCGTGCTCAGTTTGAGTATTCTTCTCTTTGGCCTTATCCCACGTTTCCCTGCAGTACTCCAGCTCGTGCTTCAAATCAGTCAACATTTGACGTTTGTGTTGTAATTCATACCTTAAGATTTTCTCGTGAGTATGTAACTGCCTGTGCTGCACTTTGAGCTTACTAACAATACCCCAAGTTTTCTTGAGCTCTGACGAGACAACACTGAGACGTTTTTCTTGCTGATCCAACCGGTTCTCCAGGGTTCCATTTAATGTCTTCAATCTGCCTACCTCTTTTACAAGGCTATTTTTCTCTAAAATTAAATCTTTTAAACGAAGAAATGTTTGACTTACACTGATAACCGTTCTGGAACCGGTTGGAGTCTTGACATGTTTATAGCATTCTTCCGAGGTACCTTGAACCGCATGAATCGAGTCTTCGTGGCTACTCAACAACTCGATCAGCATACGCCACACTTTGGGTAAATTGGTAGCGATTTCTTGTTTCGTATTGGTCGATACCGTCGGAGTGGTTTCTTGTTTTTTGTACGTTTTTTCGGCTATATTGACCAATAATGCAGCCGTATCGTTGATATCGCCATTAGCAATAAGATCAGTGATCAGGTTATGATTATCTTGCAACATCTGAGTCAATAGGTCAAAGTCCATGTCACCTGTTAGCATATTAGAGAATAAATTATTGATAAGGGTGAGCTGAGACGTGAGATTGCTGCACTCGGCAACAAGCGAATTACGAAGCTCTTTCAATTCCTCGTTTTCCAACTCCTTTTCTCCAACTTTTTTCTCGAGCTCTTCGTTTTTCTCACTCAGTTGTTGAATTGTCACCGCGTCGTTGGCATGCTCTTCGAGTTTCAATTCCAATAACGTATTTTTTGCACGTTCTTTTTCCACTTCTTTTTCGTGGCCTCGAGCTGCTGCCTCAGCTCGTTCTTCATACAGCTGCCTTAGCTTGCGGATGTTTTCGATTTGATTCTCGTACTGGCTACGTAAACTAGTCAGGTTTTCTTCAGCGGTGGTTTCCAAATTGTTAAGACGTTTTTTTAATGCAGTCACCTGCGAAAAATAAATACTAGATTAAAATAAGGTACATTTTTGATTCACAAAGACTTGTTATTCTAGGGAATTATGTCGGGTATAATTCCGACCCACCAACGCCCTTTTTTCTTTAGAAACACAGATTTTCATACGAAACAACTTCTTATATCCTGAGAAACATCCATAATCATCGTATTTTCTTCAAATAAACATAAACGTTCAATTTGTATTCAATTTAAAGAAATCGGCTTAACGTTCGCACGGCGAGAATTTCTCTCTAAAAACATATAATCTCAGGTACCCTCCCTCCTATTCCCCCAGCCTGCTCGATTCGTCCCACGTTAATCGGATCATTTAAATTCGTATCTTTTAAGGATTACGATAATTACCTGCGTTTCTCGCAACTGTAGCATTTCATTGCTAACGATGGAAACCTCCTTCAGAGCTTTCACTTGTTTTTCCAAGCCCATCCGAAGGGTACGTTCTTTCTCCAAATCATCGGCGTTCTTTCTCAACTCGTTCATTTCTTCCGATATCTTCGTGATGGCTTGTTTTCGTTCTTCTCGCTTTTTCTGCAGCATTTGTTTGAAGTTTTCCATATCCTGTTTATATTTCTCCTTCCTGGCATCTCGATCTCCTCCTCCTTCGTTTGAATCCTTTTTGAAAAAAAATACGTACGTTTATTAAGCTTTACAATAGTGTCATCGTGTTTTGTAGAAAAATGTCGCGTTTTCATACCGCAAAAAAATAATAAACGGAAGATCAAAAAGAATGCTAAAAATACCATTTTCAATTATTTTCTTACTCGACAATTGCTGCGAAAAAAGGATGAATAATTACTGCAGTGACGAAAAAAAAGAAAAGCTCTTGGCTTAAAAACTTCGCACTTCAAACAACCTGTTTAGTAGGTCAAATTTGAAAAAATATTTATACGGAACACGAAATATACTCGCAACAAAAACTCCTGACCTATGTCGTGCTCTTATTATTTTCTAACAGTGGACTAAATACTTGCCAATGACGTCATCGTAATTATACTATCTTTTTTGGCATCTTCCTGTAGGTATGACTTTGTAACAATAAATTACCTGTGTAGAGCGAGTGGCTTTTAGTCGTTGTGGCCTGGTTGAAATTATCGTAAGTGTATGTCGGATTGATAATGAATCATTGGCCAATTCGTTAATTTACGAAGACACGTACGCAAATGTAAATCGGGACCGGAAGAAAAGTGAAAATGTAGGAGGGGAGGGGGGAGAATTGGCACGTGTTTTTGTAATTAGGAAGTTATGGGTGTTTTGGTTTGAATTTTTTTGTTGCGAAAAACATTTTAAAATTTGATTGTAATTAATAAAGTAGAACGAAATTCAAAAATACCTACCTATGTACTATTGGAATAAGACGATCATACCCAGAAATTGGATCTTTTTTTGGTGAAATATAAAATTGATTATTTACCTATGTGAGAAATTTTGAAATCCGACGAAAATCATGAAATTTTAGAGCTATCAATTAAATTTTTGACACCTTAAAAATAAGAAAATATTGAAAAATTGAAACCAATTAAAGTATTTAGAACATCGAATCCGAATTGGAAAACATTAAATTTGTGCACAATTCCGTCAATTATGATCGCATTTCATTCATTCGAATTTCAAAATTAATTTTTTTTTCAGTCGTACTTTTCTAAACTGATGAAATTTTCAAATTTCAGTGTTACCAATATTGATTTTGCAAAAAAAAAAAAGTATGTGCCTAAGATTGAAAAAAGAAAAACAAAATCACCAACAAGTAAATAAAACTGCCAAATTTTTTCATTCATAAAATTGTAATTTTCTTTAGAAAAAATATCATGAGCACAGAACAGTGTTGCCAGTTATGATTACATTGATTATACTTTTCTCATTTGAGTATCTATCTTAATTAATTTTATTTCATAGCCAAAAAATCCAATCAAAATATATTTAGGTACGTACTAGGTATGCATTTCTCAAACTTGATAACATTTTCAAACTTTAGTCAAAGAAACATTAATTTTGTAGGAAAAAAGTTGAATATGGGTACACAATATACAATAAAATATCGTCAATTTGTTTTTCATTCATAAGATTGTAATTTTCTTCCATCAAAATCAATCAATCTACGTATTTTATCCAAAATAAAAAACAAGCAAGATTGAAAAAAGAAAATTGTCATTTTTTCCAACTATCAGTTTTTAAAAATCACGATTTCAGGCATATTTTTCAAAGCTGATGCAATTTAAAAAATTTCAGTGCTGTCAACATTTACTTTGTAAAAAACTTGGAAGACTGAAAAAATTTTTTCGATGGTAAGTGAGAAAAAAATTAAAATTATCACAGAAGATTCAAGTAGGTAAGTATTTTTCAAAGCTGATGAAATTTTTTCGTAACTTTGCAAAAAACTAACTAATTAAAAATGGAAAGAAAGTATAAATTGCCAAGTTTAAAAAATAACTTAAATTGAGAATTGTTTCAGATATTTTTTCAAAATTGATTAAATTTTCGAATTTCAATGCTATCAACAAAGAAAAACTTTTTTCCTTGAATTGCCAGTTTTAAAAAAATAACTAAAGATTCATGCAATTATTTTTTCAAAACTATAAATTCTTAAACCTCGGTGTGACTAACATCAATTTCGCAAAAAAAAACTGGCTGAAAGATGGAACAAAACAAATCGTTGATTATTTTCTCTTCGTAAAATTTCAATAATCTTCAAAATAATTTTATTTGAGCAGTATTGCCAAATTGACCATTATTATCGAGCGATAACACCAATTGGAGAATATTTTTCTAGACACCAATTTTCAGAAAATTTCTCAACTAAATTAGATAAAATTAAATGATGCAACTGTTTTTACAAATTTTTCGAAATTTCGAATATATTTCAGGATTTCTTACGACATAAATGAGATAAAAAGACCTCGGCCATTTATTTTTGATATTTTACACACTAGCAAATCCCCTCTCCCAAAAAACACACGTGTAAAATATAAAAACTTAATACTTTTAGAATAACTGCCAAAATTTGATATGTAGTTTAGTTCTCTAATCGAAATAATCTTTTTAGAAAATAATTATGAGCGTCGTTGCCAAATTTATTCAATTTTTTTTACAGAGGAGACTGAATTACCTCGATCTGAAGAAAAATTAACTCAAAATATTGAAGATAGTCCAAAATATTATTAATTACCAGAAAAAAAATATGCAGCTAATTAATTTTTTCAATTTCCAGTGTTGCCAACATTTAGAAATAATGAAAAATTAATCGTTTTTTCAATTATGTTTCCTTCTAAGCAGCAAACAAAAAAATCGATCATCGTCCCAATCAATAAACTTTCTTCAAAATCACTGCTACCAACATCTCGAACCAACAATAACCCCGCTACAATTTCGATACACCTTTCATACGTACACATTTTACACCATCAAAAACGTAGAAATTATATCCCAAACACGATGAAAACACCACCGGGTAAATTTTATTACCGTAAATCTGGCAACGTAAATCTAAACGTTGTAAATATTTAAAAACTTTTCGGAACATCTTGCAAACGTAGCAAAAAATTTGGCCACTTGGTAACCTCTCATAATAAAAATTTATCATCGTCGTCCGTTCCCTAGCCACGGCAAAAAAATCAATCCGCGAAACTTTTTGCGTAAAAATGATTTTATTGCGTCATAATTCGTAAGCTAATTAAACCCGTCACAAAGGGCCAATTACAACCCTATTGGCAAGGGAACCGCTCAAAAACCTGCTCAGCAGCAAAATGAGACTATTTCCAAGAAAAATGCCCATGGGCGTTTATTTGCGCGTAATTGATAGCATTATTTATGGCAGTTATGTTAGCACGTAACGGTAATTACAGTAATCGGCATCACTTCATGCCTTGAAAAACGCTTTCCATTTTTTTGGGCGAAGTCCGGATTTTGGGCGTTTTTTTAGGCATGTGCAACTTTTAAGGCAGGTTTAATAGCGTACGCGTATTTTTAAAAACTGCTCAGCAGTAAAATGAGACTTTTCCGAAAAACATGCCCATCTCGGCAGGTTTTAGAGCATTTTTTATGGCATATGGCAGGTTTTTGAGCGGTTCCCTTGCCAATAGGGAAAACGAGAACTCGAGTTCTTTTTTTTTTCTAAACAGCCGAATTCATTTCGATAATGGAAGCTTTTCTCGCAGCGGAATTTCATTCGTCTTGTTTTCGTTTCACCCCCTTTTCTCCCTTCGCCACCCTTATTATAGAAATTTTCTCTTTCGCGACGAAATAAAAACAGCATTTTAAACGTGCTTCCATTTTTAATTATTTATATTCGATGAAAAACTATGGGTACGGGTTCGTTTGCAGCAGCATTACGACTCGCTAAAAAAGACCGTTCATATTTCTCATTGAATTTTATCCCCTTTGTATGGGCTGAAATTTATTCTCGTTCGGAGGCTTTGAAATTTTTTCACGGTGGAGAGTTCAGCGAGCCTTTGATTTTCGAAATCATTACCAGAGTTGAAAGAAGACTAAAACACGAGGGAATATTTCGATTTGTTAATTGTGCTCATGTTTAGGTGATAGTTTCACGTTGACATCAAAGACAAAGCTATTTTTGGGTAATTTTGATCTTCCGTTCGTTATGAGTAAGAATCTTAAAATACCACTAGATTTTTTTAAAAACACATAACTTACTTGTAGATTTTCTTCGACGACAGGATCCTCCGCGGATCCTTCTTCAATTTGGGGTTGGCTCCACGCAATGCCCCCCATATCACCAGAGGAAAATTACCGAAAAAACTAGACGAAAACTTTTTATAAAATTCACGATCTTATGAGAAAAAATTAACACTTCACAGCACCGTTTTCGACGAGTTTGTACGTTCGTATGAGTCTTGTTGAACCCAAATTGTCTCTGTTACGTCAAAATGTTAAGCATTGGTGCCAAGTTTCCAATAACGCGGCTATACTATATTTAAACCACGATGGGAACCGTGTAATCGGCATTTCGGCTGCGATTCGCGGATGTTTAACTTTTCTCTGGTCATTGTGCAATTACACGTTCAATTCTTTCAAATCTCGGCGGTACTTGAACATCGCAGCGTTGGAAATTTGTCAATTAGCCAGCTCCCCGGACCCAGACGATGAGTTCTTTTTCCGCACCCGAAACGAGCTACCTTCGTGGTAATTACTAATTATTCGTGTAAAGGTACCGACGTCAATGTACCTCGTCATAATGCTTCGTATTCGACGAATTTTAGCTGAAAAAAGACGACGAATTCTTCAAAGAAACGCCATTGTCAAGTTCGTCGAATAACCTAACCTTAGACGAGGGTCAGTGAGAATGATCTCTTTGGCATGACAATCAAATGTCACAAGAATGGAAAAAATTTCCGAATTTTAGCACGATATCGAGCATGAAATGAAATTTTCAGACGATTGACATAAAAATGAATTCTGCTCGGAGGTCTTTGAACTGTTCGTGATATTTCCGACCAATTTGTCGTCTCCGAGAAAGTGAAAGATTACTTTTCAAAGTGAAAAATGAAAAAGACTTGGCGATTTGACCAAAAGAAGGGTAATTATTTGGAGTGAATTTAGGCATGAGTAAATATTATTGATTTTTTTCATCTTTTTGGCCATTTTTTTGGTACCCTGTGAATATCCGTTTTTTTTTTGGTAAATGAATAAAAAAAATGAGTGTCATAGATTACCTACATTTTGTATTTTGAAATCTCTATCGTCATCAAACGTCATCTCTACTCATAAACAAAGAACAAAGCTTCGCAAAAATTCCACTCACGCAGTGGATTCTACATGACCTTTTAATTCGACGTTAATTCTCACACCCGCATCTCAACACAAATAAACGTACCCGATCAAAACTACGACGCTGTGATGTTTGATTTTTCCGCAGCCTCCCAGGTCCCAAGGCCTTTACGTAAGCGGAATGATCAACCGTGTCTGCGAAAATTACCATTATTGTTCGGCGGGCTAATTATTTGGCATAAATCCACTGGGCAATTATTATACATTAATTTAACGTTTCGTACGCGTACGTCATACGTATATGTATAAAATATTTTGCCACGCTTCGTCCGGCGTCCGGCGTGTGCCGCCTCTGCCTCGCCATGGCGGTAGAGATAGGAAAAAATTAAAACGTCAACGTAGTCGATTTTAATAAAACATCGCACTTTCTCGCGTCTTTGTTTGAAAAAATACCCATCTATTTATATCCTTTATTTAAACTAAATATAGAAGTTAATCTTGAGCATGGCCGAATTGATTCTTATTTGATTTGGATGCTTATCCGGATAACGACGATATCGATATAGCAATGGAAAAGTATCGGAGGAATAGACAAAAAAACCTTACAGTTGGAACAAAATTTTTTCACAGAAAGAGACTATAGATAATACACGTGGCTCAGTAGGTTGACTCATTGCTGAAATTAGGTACTTCACGAGTTTCTTATGTCATATGAAGCAATATAGGTGAAAAATTCATCTCGTAGTTCCAATTCTTTTTGCTTTGTTTGATAATTTTTCAGTAATTTCGATGTTACTGAATAATTTTTTGGCCTAATAGAAACAATTTATCAACATAAAAAAAATGAACACGACACTCAAATAAGAAGGTGGAACAATTTGTAAAAAAAAAAGGTCAAAATTTCATCACACAAAGAGATGTTTATAAAAATTAGAAAAATAATAGCAATCTTGAAGTTTGAACAGTAAAACTCATTAATTAATTCGATCGGTAAAGTTTATCAATTTTTAAAATGATTTTTTACCCACAACTATTTCAAAATGTTTATTGAATAGGCACTGAAATTAAATAATAGTCCTCGCGGTTAGCTCGGGCATACTGCATTTTTTGAACACGGGTTGAAATGTGGTTGTTATTTCAGTATGACCCAAAAATTTTTTTTCGAAAAGTGGAGACATCAAAAATTTCCCTGAGGAGTGGAGGGCGCGGGGGTTTTCGGGAGGTTTACCCCTATTTTTCCACATGAAGGGGTTGGGGTAAATTTGGTATCATTATCATATAATTCGACCCTCCTGAACTCGAAACTGCGATTAGTTTTCCGTTCTGAAGCGTAGAATTCGCACAATCGTATGATTTGTGTGGCGAACGTGTAGTGTTTGGAAAAATTGAAAATCACACTTTAATGTCAGTTTTGGCGAAAATTGGATGTTCTACGCTACACTAATTTCACGATTGAGGGAATTCTCTACTTCCAATTGGAAAACTAATCAAAAAATCGTGTTCAGGGGTTCGAATTACGTCTAAGAATGATTTCAAACCTAATTTGATCCACCTCGTCTCAAGATGAAAAAAATCGCAATTTTACCTCTTTTTCCTCGAAATTGGCCTCTTTTCGTCACACAAATCATACGATTGTGCGAATTCTACACTTCAGATCGGAAAACTAATCGCAGATTGGAGTTCAGGAGGGTTGAATTATATGAAAATGACACCAAATTTACTCCAACCTCTTCATGTGGAAAAATAGAGGACCCCCCCCCCGAAAACTCCCCCTCCCTCCACTTCTCAAGGAAATTTTTTGATTGTCTACGTGACAAAGAACTGAGAAAACTCAGCAAAATTATTGCAAGAATTCAACATCAAAACAAATTATAAGTACCTACTTAATTGAATTTTAAACAATCGAATCATTAAAATTGGCCAGTCCTACGAAAACTGTTCAAAAGATTGCAAAAAAAATCTCTAAAATGTAGCGAAAAATTGTGAAAAATTAAGAAAATAATTGTTAGAATACATACAATATCCAAGTATAAAAAAATTAAAATTCACTAAAACACATTATTACTTTAAAAAAAATTGAAAAATTATGAAAAATTGTCAATAAGACATATTTTTATAGCAAAACTCGTTGAAAAAATCGATGAAAAGTAAAAAAATGAACAGAATTGTATGATATTTCACAAAGACATCTTTCAAATATTTCAACGGAAATATCGTGGGATATTTTTCAGTCAGTTTTAAGAAATTCTGAACTTCACCAACATGATATACAACTACTTTTTCAACATGATCAATTTAAGTAGGTAGGTACTAGGTACTTACTTATTTGCTTTCAAACTGTTTTCGTGATTTTTAAACGCGTTTTTATGATACTTTTATTCAATTTCATCGCATAAGGGGATCTCATGATTTGAGTTGCCATTTTCATTTCGAAACTTTTTCAAAGAGAACGCCTAAAAGTATTGCTAAAATAGGGTATCTACTCTCTCATTCTGAATCAGTGAAAAGTCACTGATGAACAGTCAGAATTGCAGCACATGAAAAAATCAGCAAAGCTAACGGATTTTCAGCAAATTTTCGCTGATTTTCCTGCTAATTTCACAAACTTTACTGACTTTTCATTGAATTTTCACTGACTTTCCGGTGATTTTTGTCACTGATTTGTTTTCATTGAAAATTTTTCACTGATTTTGTCCTGTGCTGCAATTCTGACTGTTTCTCAGTGATTTTCGATAATTTTCACTGATTCATAAATGAAAGAGTATATCACGGATTTTTTCTGAAAAATCACTAATTTTTCAGTACTTTTTTCCAAATTTTCAGAAACCTTTCAAACCATCCCTCCCCCCTCATCTCTCAAAAAATCAACAAGATCAAATCCATTACAGAAAAAATTTCAAATTGGAAGAAAATCTGTGTCTTAAACCAAAATTACAAAAGAAAATGAATGCATTAAGTACATTTATATACATTTATGAAAAAAAGATACAAATAAGTACAAAGGATCTAAGTAATTGCATGAGATGAAAAATGTTCATAAAATTAATGTAATAAAACATGCTGTTTTTTGCACTGATCAAATATGATGGGGTACCATTTTGTACATATATTTTTCCAAGTTGGGAAAGTTGAACATTTGTACCTACTTCCAAATTGTTTTAATGAGAAAGCAGAATTAAATTACCATTTCCTTGGGGAACATTTACCCAGGGCGTCCAGCAAAATTTGTTGAGCAAAAAGCTTGACTTAGTTGACCTTTTTGCATCACTTTTTCGACTTTTTTATGGACCATCCCCTCCAAAAAAAACTAATTTTTACGACAAACTTCAAACAAATATAACTAAAAAAAAATCAAAATGAGCTCTTTTCTTATTTAAATTATTTATTCGGTGAATGGAAATTGTTTTCAATTTTTGAAAAAAAGGCTTGACTTTGCATGACCAACTTGACCTCTTGGTCAAAAGCTTGACTTATCTTGACCAGCTTGGCTTGGCTTGATCGTTAGACACCCTGTTATCATTTGTACCACATTTTCCCAAGTTGCATTTTCATGTTTTTTTTTTTAATATAAAAAACAATCAAATTTTTCGAAAAACGTTGACCTCGCTGCACTCGACATTATTGTATTTTTCCTTCCATAGTTTTAAAATACCTAATGCAAATTCTACAAGGGTGATTTGTTTTTGTATTTTTCTTCCGAATTGTTCTCTACCAATTTTATTGTCTTTTTTCTCCTTAAAAATTGCATGCGATGTTTGAAAATCGATTTTTCAAACGCTTAGAGTCACACAACATTGTTTTATTGCACTTCAATTTGAGATTTTTTTTAAATTTTCGTACTCGCTTCGCTCGGGATAGTCATCATCTTGCCTCAACTTTTAAATATCAATTGCTTGTTGAAAATAAATCGAATAGTTGTTTAACATAGGGAGGAGGGAGCAATACTACTTACACTTGTTCACAGCATAAAATTTTCCACCTTCGCTTAATTTCGACCAAAAAACCCACAAAACCCAATCCTCCATTTACAACAAAAACTAACAAAAATCAACTCCATAAAACCCTTCTCCATCTGTCATCTCGTTTACCACACAATAGACCCCTGCTTTCAAAAATTTCGACCCCCATTCCAAATGAAATCTCCAAACGCACGACGAACCCAGAACACAAAACGCAACAACATCCAAAACTAACAATTGTCAAAACAGAAAACACAGAGAGAATACAGAGCGAGGCACACATCGTATTGTAATCTCATTGCGACAAAATGTCACTCAACTTGGCTCGGCAAATATACCTACGTGTTCGAGACGAAATTCTCTCGCTTCGTTTGCGTTTCTTTACCCCTTTTTCAGAACCCCGAGAGAGAACCAGGACCGCGAGCAAAGATTACCCGAGTCGAGGCATGTTACAGGAGGATCCCTCAACCCACAACCCTCGTCTTCGTTATTTTCGTAAAAAGCAATCATCGTGCTCGTTTACGTACACTCGTATAAATAAAGAGAGGATTAAAAGTATACAGTAAATTAAACTTCGGTAAACAATTTACGATTGCATTATAGCTAAGGTTAAAAGTAAGTCTAAGTATCTTCGTACGACATACGTAAATTAACTATAAGACGTAAACAATGTATTATTGGTAAATATACCTTTCTACGTTTTAATACGTGTACGTATTTTACGTACCGTATTATTCGCCTGTAAGAGTATTTACGTAGGTTACGTACTGCGTACTGTACCAATTTCGAACGAATCGTTCTTCGAGGTAATATGAAAATAAACATTTTAGTACGTACTGAGAGCGAATTAACTCGAGCACGAGGCATTCGCGCCGTATATTTTTGTTAATTAGATTAAAATTTATACGTACGTAAATCTCGTAGCGTGGTATCGTAATTTACGTACGAAACGTCCGTCCGCCAATGAAATAAAGCGTATTTCAGCATCATCAACTGGGCTTAAAAAACCATAGAGCTAGTTTTATTTTCAACATACATATATTATAAAACCGAAGAGAAGACAAAATACGACGATTTCGCCGCCACAATTTCATTATTGGTGTACGATACAAGCACCTTTGGCAGAATGTCCGCAATATTTCAGAGATGATTTTCCCTGACTTTTCCGCACGTTTTCCGGACCAATTTTTCGAAATTTTCGAAATTTTTTAAATATGATATTCGTGAACCAAGGGGAGGGGGCAATTTTTCGCGTGAAGTCATCGATCTTACACAAATGGATACACAGCGGATAGTGGGTCTTATGGCTGTTTTATCGTCTAAAGTGTAACGACTGGCATCGGCATCGGGCATTTTCAATTTGCACCGGTTACTGAGCAGGTTGAAAATATACTTTTAAAAAAAATTTAAAATTCTAATCATTTGATTGGATACTTGTGATCGGGATAGGAGAAATAAGTGGCTGGCAAATCCTTTGTTGACATCGAGGATTAATATTTCGAACTTTAGGAGATATCTAAATTTCCGAATTTATGATTTATCAACAATTTTTAACAAAAATATTATTCAAGAAAGTGAGGTGACTTTAAAAATATGTAAAAATCAATTTGTTTTCAACGTTTTCGGTTATCTTTTGCTAGTGGTTAGGTAATTAATAATTATGTGATTTAAAATTCTATTCAAATTTCAAACACAGTGTCAAAAACAACATTATTTGTCTTATCACCGGCACAAGACGGATGCGCGACGATATATTTAGTTTATTTATGACGATCAAAATATACACTCGCTGTGTATCCATTTAGTGTAAGATCGGTGCGTAAAGTACATACTTGCATCCCAAACTTTTGCAGACGAATGAAATGAAATGCATGGAGTCTGACGATTTTTTTCTTCAAAATCACTACCTTTTACCGCGGGCGGAGAATAACCAGTCGGTTATAACCGGTAGTTTTCGTGAAAATAACTAAAATTTCGGTAGTTTTTACCTCCGGTGGTATTCCAATGGTTAACTAGTTATTTTTTCAACCCTCCGGTTATTGAAAAAAGCGAAAATCGAGTCTAAAACCACGAAAAATGGTGATCTATAAGGAAAAAAAATTCAATTTATCAAGTATTCATCAATCAGTATAGCCAAATCTACTAACAATAAAAACAGAAGAAACTTATAATACAGCATCGTTTTTCCTCAGTCTTTTCATTTTTTGCTGCATTTTGCATCTTTTTTTTTTGGCGGTTAACTGGTGTACCTCCGGTAGTTTTTGAGTATCACGGTTATTCTCCGGTTATTTTTTCTCAATTATTTTTTTCCTCCGTTAGTCAAAACTACCGGTTATACACACCTCTATCGATCTACACATAAACATCTATGGATAAGTTGTAGTGTATGCCAAAAAAAATCAGACGAGTTGATGAAAAAAACCGCATTTTTTAAAAGTTGCTTCGATTTTTCGTTTAAAAAAATACATTTCATTTTTGAGTTTCCAAAGTTGAAACTATGTATGGAGAAACCAGTAAGGAATAATTTAGTTTTTGAATTTTGATTCATTGAAATTGGTCCATAACAATAGGAGTTATGAATTTTTTTCAAAAACAAAGTATGTCAAAATTTTTGTAATTTTTTTTTTAATTTGCCAAAAATACGATTGGGGGGAATTTTTTGGGTGGAGAGATTTATAGCCAAAGGAGGCCGAATTCAGAGGAAAAGAATTAGCCCGTCATCTCAAAAATTCGCGAAGATATTGACATGGTGTCCACTATATTTCAGAAATGATTTTCTCTGACTTTTCCAGGTTTTCCAGACCAATTTTTCGAATTTTTCCAGACCTTTTAAATATGATATTCGTTAACGGGGGGGGGGGGGGTAATTTTTCACATGATGTACTTTTCATCCCGAAATTTCTCATAAGAATGATAAAATGCATGCGGTCAAACAATTTTTTTTTTGAATTCACTAGATACTTTTTACGAGATTTTTAGATGCTCCTCTTCGAGCCAAAAAAAATATTCAAATTCAATCCTGAAAATTTTTGAGCCCACCTAATTCCCCTTCACCACAAAAATATGAAAATTTGAATTGATTACCTACAGAAAAAATGTCAAATTAAAAAGGAAAAACCAAGTATTCCAACGCAAAATTAAGTTTGAAAAATGAAAAAAATTATGCCAGGATGTCTACCAAATCAAGCGAATGAAAATTCGAATTTTCCGGGCTAAAAATTCAAAAATTTCTTCACATTTTATCTCCCCCTCCCTCTCATGAAAAACACATGCCTCAAATTTATAAATTCACACAATCTCCTGCCATTTTTTAGTACCTAAGTACCAATAAATAAAAAAGTTAATGAGGAGGTAAAATATAAATTATTTTATGAAAATATAGAAATGTGTTAGGCCCGAGCGAAGCGAGTGCGAAAATTTTTGTGAAAAAATATCTTTAAAAGATGAAGATTCACCACTTTTCCCTCATTCATATTTTTCAAAAAATGGCCAATAATTTTGAATTCTTCAAGTTCTATTCCCGCTCCTTTTGTTTCAACATCGTGGTGAAGGGCATCATGGCATTTCTTTCTCATTACAGCTCAGTAAAAAGTAAGTTTCCAAAAAACTTAAGATTTTAAATAAATTTTGTAGAAAGAAAAAGTTTAAAGTACCCCGAGCGTAGCGAGGGGAATTTTTTTTTGAATAAATACATGCATTTTAGTTTCAATTTTATTGTATGTACATCACGGTCAACAAAAAATTACCAATAAAAAATTAGATAAAAGATGTAATAATCCGGCCCGAGCGGAGCGAGGGCGAAATTTTTTGAAAAATTTATAATAAAATAAGCAAAGAAACACATTTCTGAATAATTCATTTTTTTTTGAATTTTCAAAAAATTCCAGAGAAAATTCCAAAATTCCCTGACTTTTCCCTGACTTTTCCGGACCACCAAAATTCCCTGACTTTTCCCGGTTTTCCCTGTTTTCCAGAGAATGGACACCATGATTGAAGAAAACCTAAGTACATTTATTTTTCTGTCATTTGTGCGTTTGGGTTGTTCTGTGAAGGTTGCAAAGTTGTGGTTGTGGGCTGCAATTCCATTACAATCCTGATGAAACTCTCTGTTTCATCACGTTTTCCTTTATCTCCCAAGGTTGATATGTATTTGTCGTAATCGTGAACATTTGGCATACAATACTTTGGTATTTTTTTAAAGTCTCTGCTATGGAAGTCTGCAATCGAAGTGAGTGTCCACATGTGTGCTAGCCTGCGACAGAAGAGATCATTACTAGTTATCTCATGAGGGTTATTTGGAAGAGTACTCGAAAATCGTTTTTTCAGATCAGTAATATAGGAATCGGTTGAGAATGTTAATATCAAAAAACATTTTTTATATTTATCATTTTTTCCAAAATCGTGTGTATGAAGTGTAATAGCGTATGCCAGATCACTTTTTAATGGCTCCTTCTTCATTGTTACTGAGCTTAGGCCCTCATGTGATAGTTTAGACAACTTCGCAATTATTTGGTCGGCTTCAATCGAAATCGCATTATTCTGTGCGCTCCAGATTGAAGTGTCTTCTTTCCAAAGTTTCAGCGCTTCATCAGCATTTCTGGAATTCCAAATTCGTAAAATTGCATCCTCAACATTTCTGGCTTTTTGTGCATATGTTTTCAGATCAATTTTCACCAATTTCGTCCATGTGGTCGCCCATTGCGTTTTGAATGTTTCATCAGTTTCGGATTCTTCTATTTTATTGGTAAGCGATAATAAATTATTATAGAAATTGCGCAGGTCCTTAAATCTCTTTTGTTCTGTTTCTTCGAATTTCAAAATTATTGAATTTATTCTTTCGTAATATGTATCTCCGGCATAATACACAGTGGTAAATATTTCAATAAAGCGACGAATCTCAAAAGCACATGCGTAATGTTTGCAGATGTCCATCATTACAAACTTTAAAAATAAACAAAAAGCATTCAATATTTAATCTAACAGGAGTTACCACTAATCTCGAAGGTTGTAAAAATACAATTTAGTGTACCTTTTTTTTTGTATTTATGTGGTTGCCTATCTTTAATAAACAAAGTAAGTATCATAGATCTAGTCAATGCTGAAGCTACACTTTAGTCCATCTCTCCAGTAAAAACAAAAGACTTTCTAAACAAGCTAGAAACCCTTGACATTATGTTTCGTCTCAGCATTTCCGAACTGCTAACCAAGACGTACCCTCTGTTGTTTTTTGACACATTAAACAATAGACCCAAAAATGACCGAACTGCTAACCAAACCAATTGAACCAAGTAAGATTCATTTTAGTGAACAAAATATTCCAAGATTTCGCGTTTTAGAAATTCGCCTCACAGTATTGTCATCTCAGATAATCATTTCTCGCAATTTAAACATGTAGCTTATAATAACAAATGGAATACTTATTACTAGGTACTTTATACTGTTTTCATTGCTATGATTTTTTGTTAAATTACTAAGAAAGATGGCGTAAATACTACAAAATATGAATAAGAAATCGTGGGGTTTGATGAATTTTAAAAATGCATGTACCTATTAGATACTATTTTCAAAGATTAGCAAAGGTTTGGAGAATTTCGAAGTAATGCGTCCAATTGAATCTATTTTGTTATCGTACTTACCTATTCTAACGAAGTTGGTCAGCTATTTCCTATAATGTATTTCCATTTCTATTTTATCAATGCTTTGATATTTGGAATATATGTAGGTAGGTACCTATTATAGTTCATTTTTTACTAACAAGGGAGGTACTCCAATTGGAAGTGAGCGATTTCAGGTGCTGAAATTCCAATTCTGAGAAATTTTAAAATTTTCTGAACGCTTTGAATCATCTCGAAACCACTTCTAATCGATTCAGGAGATCAAAAATAGGGCATATTCCAAATTTCATATTTTTTTGTTGATCAGGTAGATCAAATTTTCATAATTTGCAAAGCTATGAGGTAATTGAAATTCCAAAAATTCGTCAAAATTCAAAAATAGGAACTTCAGTCCCTGATATTTTGGATATGGGATTCTTCTGTGATGTATTTTCGATTTTTTTTTGTTTGAGCTCAAAATTTTACTTCTAGTCAGGACCCACTCTAGAACAGGCCGTAAGGTACATATATGACAACTGCGAGTTAAGGGTTAGAATTGCACGCGTTTATATGGGAAATCGTGACGTTTTGACGTTCAAATCCTCATACATTACACAAATACTGACTAAAATCAATTTTCTTATACACCATCGGAAAGAGCGTAAAATTTTCTATTAGATAGCAATTTCAAAACCCTATGTTACCACTGAAAATTTTGAGTAACATGGACTTTAAGTTGAAAAAGTATGTCGTTTTCAGTGGTTTTCAACCCGACAATTTGTCATTTTTAACAATAAAATCAATAGTTAGAGCAAAATTATCCATCAAACTGTTTTTATTTAAAAACCATTAGAAAGAGCGTAAAATTTTCTTCAGGTTGATGGTCATAAAATTTCTGTGTAGCTCATAATTTTTGAATAATATAATATTGAAATGTCAAAACGTCCAATTTCTCATATGAACGCGTGTAATTCTAACCCTTAATCGTTAATCTCGTTTTTATGCGGCATTGCCACGTTGTACCTTACTGCCTGTTCTAGAGTGGGCCCTGTTCTAGTTGGACCTACTTGCCTTGTAACACCGATGTTCCAAACAATATATTACTAAGATCTTTGATTATGTACATTGTACATTAGGGTGGAGCGCGAAAAAAAAACATACCTCGGATTTTGACCAAACTCGGTAGTGTTGTTGGGTCATCATCGGAGACTACCCAAAAAAAATTTGAGCCCCCAAGGTGGAGGTGGAGGGGAGCTGGGGGTTCCCAAAGGGCACCTCCTTTTGAAAAAAACTTGGTTTTTTGTGTTTTTTAGCTACTTAAAGTGGCTGGAGAATTATGGAACAGCACTAAAAAGGTGCGATTTGAGTTTCTACATCTCCCTGAACCATTGCCATCCTTCTCGGATCAAAACTCAGACTGCTACCAGGGGGTCGAAAAGTTGCAGATCGCGAAATTTCAATATTGCGAAATTTCTGCTGGCTTTGAATTCTTTATTTTTGCGCCAGATAATTTTACTTTTTTTTTTAGAATAAATTTTTGAAGAAAATTTTCAAAATTTCCTCGATCAGTGTAGCCAATTGCAAATTGTGATAGTCAAATTAATGGAATTCGCGTTGATCTGAACATGTAGTACCTAACTATATCTTATCCCTGGAAAATTTCACAATTTTTTTGCTTTTTTCAATAATTTGAAAACAAATTGAGAAGAAAATTTTTCGTACCAGTGCAGTCACTTGAAAACCACGAAACTTCGGATTTTTCATTACGAAAAAATGAATTTTGAGGCTTGAAGTAAAATGATCGCGAAAAGCCTCAAAATTTGAAAATTGTGCTGAAATAACGACATTTCTGTATGGTTTTTCGCAATTTTCAGAATTTTTTTTTGTTTTCTCAATAATTAGAAACAAATTATGAAGAAAATTTCATCGTATCAGTGCAGTCACTTGTAAACCACGATACTCCAATAATTGAAAAAAAAAATTGTACCTACGTTATGAAATCGAGTTTTTTAATCAGAAAAAATCTTACATTTTGAAAATTGCGAAAAACCATACAAAAATGTCGTTATTTCAACACAATTTTCAAATTTTGAGCGTTCTATGCGGATAGGCAATACTAAATCACGAAACTAACGGGAGATTCGTGTTCAGCGAACCAAAATACCTCGATAAACACTCTTTTCGCGATCATTTTACTTCAAGCCTCAAAATTCATTTTTTCGTAATGAAAAATCCGAAGTTTCGTGGTTTGCAAGTGACTGCACTGGTACGAAAAATTTTCTTCTCAATTTGTTTTCAAATTATTGAAAAAAGCAAAAAAATTGTGAAATTTTCCAGGGATAAGATATAGTTAGGTACTACATGTTCAGATCAACGCGAATTCCGAATTCAAAGCCAGTAGAAATTTCGCAATATTGAAATTTCGCGATTTGCAACTTTTCGACCCCCTGGTAGCAGTCTGAGTTTTGATCCGAGAAGGATGGCAATGGTTCAGGGAGATGTAGAAACTCAAATCGCACCTTTTTAGTGTTGTTCCATAATTCTCCAGCCACTTTAAGTAGCTAAAAAACACAAAAAACCACGTTTTTTTCAAAAGGAGGTGCCCTTTGGGAACCCCCAGCTCCCCTCCACCTCCACCTAGGGGGATCAAAATTTTTTTGGGTAGTCTCCGATGATGACCCAACAACCCTACCGAGTTTGGTCAAAATCCGAGGTATGTTTTTTTTTCGCGCTCCACCCTATTGTACATATACATGTATACTTCGGAAGAAGTGATAAATATAATCAAAGCTAAGATATATCCACGACGAATTAAAACGATTCATTCGTTCAGTTAATCGTTCACTTTACTCTTGGTTAGGATTTCGGCTATTTTTATTGCATTTTCCCATTTTTGCATCTTTGGTTACAAGTTCGGCTATTTGTGATCATTAATAGGGTGCGGATTTTTATGATTTGTCATATTTTGCTACGTTAAAGATGATTGTGCATATCACTAAGATCTTTGCAATTCATAAAATTTAGAGTAAAATGAGCCCTATTTTGTTATTGCATATTTTGCATATTTTGGCCATAAATGCATAATTTATCATATTTTTGACAATTTAAGCGCATATTTTGGCATATTTCGCAGGGTTAGAGCATATTTCAACGATTTTGACCAATTTTCCCTTTTTTTCGACCAAAAAAAATTGCATTTCTAAAAAATTGTCCAAAAATATGGTTAAAATTTTTTTTAAAAAATCACATTTTTCTCTCCATGTCGAGGCATTTTTTTAAATGAGAATGGATCTTTGCTCTCTCTTCACTAAAGCTGGGGTTATACTCACCGTAACAGACCTTAATTTTATTTAACAGAAAAGTAAAAACTACATAGTGTTACGGAGTAGTTTATACTGGCCGTAAAACGTTACGGTATGTTACAGAATATTTTCTACAGTGTCTTACGGAAAAGTAAAAATTATTCTACTTTTCTGTAAAAAAGTTACAGACAGTTACCGACAGTTACGGTGAGTATAAACCCAGCTTAACTAATTTAGTTGTAAAATGTGTGTAATTTATCAAAAAATAGTGTTCATCATATTCTAATCAAAAAATCCTTTCTTTAGACACCCATATCGATTTTGCATATTTTTGCATATTTCGCTCAATAATGGCATATTTTCGTCATTTTCAGGCACTGAAAACGCATATTTTATGCGCATATTTTGACTTTTTTAGAGCATAAAAATCCGCACTCTAAATGATTCATCAGGTAGGTACCTGTATGCTCTCACTTTTAATAGGCAACTATAAATTGAAAGCAAATTTTTGCTATCTATTTTAGGAGTGTTTTGTTCAGGTTTCGGTTACGTATTTGTGTAATATTAGTACTCAAGTCACATAACATACATGCAACACCTCATATTAAACTGTATCTTAAGTGTTTTTATGAAAGATCGATTATAATATGTAATGTTGAAAGTAAGTCAACTTACCACTACTTCACTCAATTTTTCAAACATTGCTCGGTAATTTTCATCTGTGAAGCCAAGAGATTTTAAATAACCCATTCCTTTGCTTGATGGCATTTCTTTCTGAAATGAGTACATGACATTAGTAATTAAAAAATTTACACTATAAACCTTGATAAGTACTGAGGAGGTGGTAGTAGTAGAGTAGGTATAGTAGATATTGCTTACATAAATTAACGCCAATTCTTTAAAAGCTTGGGAATAATCTTCTTGACGTGTCATTGGTCTCGCAAAGATTTCACTCAGTTCTCTTCCCAGCCGTTCCTTCCGTTCTATTTCAAAAACATTCTGAAAGAAACATGCGAAAATGAAAATACATGCTTTATAAAATTATGTTTCCTCGTAGTAGGAAAGCATTGAACACCTTTCCAAAACACCACCTCTACATAAGGCCTGGACACTTGACGTTTGGCAACATCACGAGTAGGCGGATAAATTTTCACGATTGTCATTATTGTTAGGGATCAAATTGAATTTACCGATCAAAATTTTGCGCTATTTCAATTTAAATAACACAATTTTTATTTTACACGACCTACTTTATTGTTCTAGGCCGGAACCGCTTCCCACTGTTAACGGCGGTAGACACCTTTTTTTGTTATACCTTTTTTTTAAGGAGATAAATGAAATTACATATCTATCATGGTATATTTACTTTTGTATTTTACTTGATTGCAAGCTAGTAAATAAGGAAACAATGTGAAAACGTTTTGAGACGTCTTTAGTTTTTGAAAATTACAGGAGTAAAATTGATTTGAATTATAAAAAACTACTAGGGCGGGGCTCCGCCACCTGGGCTACTTGCTTAAGTAAAATTTTTACTTAATTACACTTTTTTCCCCTAATGCGTGAACGCGTGAACTAATTAATCCTCTCCCACGCCTCGTTCTCTAAATTATGTAATTTTTAGTTACCTAACTGCGAAAAATATTGCCGGAATCGAATTCTACAACCCAAAAATTTTTGATTTTGACGTATCACATGTCCTACTACGTGAATTTAATTACCCATCTTCGTGCCCTTCTAATTTCCTAAATTTTGAATTCAAAAGTCATCGCGGCTGAGAACCGGTTGAAAACTTTTTCAACACAATCATAATGGCTTTTTATGCAATTTAACTCAAAATTTGAGAATTGGCATAGTTTGCCCGGGACTTGGGCAGCACTTCAGGGTCAGCAGACCTACAGGCTGCATATTCGAATTCCGCGCAAAAAAATGCTGTACTTCGTCACCAATTTAAACCATCTTTTTTTGGTGTAAAAAATTACAAACTCAATTTCAGCCCGATGGGGGGGGGGGCATACGACCAGAAGAAGTACCCAAAATGCGAAAATAAAAAGTGTTACCCACCTGAAAAATTCTGGAAAAAATGGTACGTACATAAGGACTAAGTACATGAAACATTTTTTTTCTCAGAATTGCACCTTGGAACCATCAGGTAGAACGTTTTAAAACACGAATTTCAGCTAGAAAAATCGATCGAAATTTTTTTTCAAACCACCCACTATACCCCACGCAAGTTTGAAAGAATTTGGTTGATAACTCGAGAGGGTAAAAATTCCTAATGGGAAAACTGAAAAAGGAAGAACGTTTTGGCCCATAACTATGGATAGGAGAGAACTAGGAGGCTAAATTTTTACTACGTGGATTTCAGACCTCAAGAACCAAATTCCATCGATTAGTTTCGAATGTCATATCGGGGGCATATTCGCCTATCGTAACCGCCGCGCCGGTACCCTTTGGGACCAAAATTTTTTATTCAATTCAAGCTTTTTTCAACAGAAAGACTTTTCCAAAATTTGCCATGGCTCAGGAAATTTTGCAATTTTTTCAGAAATTTTTTTGTATAATAAGTTTTTTTAAAACAAGATCCTTGACTAATCGTAAACAAGAAAAAATCAACCAATACATAGGAAGCCATTAAAAACGTACGCGGTTGTCATTTCCTGAACAATCAGTAATTTACCAAAAGAAAAATCATATCAACACAACATATTTGGCAACGTATGAAAAAAGTCGGTGCTCTTGTTTTTTTTTTTTTAAGGAAGATCTACTGTTAGCTAGTTCTTTATTGTTAGCATTTTGATTAGTCAATTAGCAAAGAAATGAGAAAAAATTTAAAATATTTTGAAAATTTTTGAGTATGTATAAAATTTGGGTGACATGTACAGGTCGAGTGTAAATATATAATAGGTACCTATACACATACACTCTATAAATGTGTGCTTTTACCGTTCTGGGTATTACAGCGGTGACAGAACGCACTTTTTTATCTCATACTTTTCTGTTGGGTTATCTATTTTTCAATTAACTACCTTTCCCAACACTTTGATCGTAATAAAATATTTTTTGTTTACCCACTTACTTCGTTCAAATCGTTCATATAATTCTCAACTAATTCCCATTCCACTTCGTTTCGTGGAACGTTTGGCAGGTTGGTAGCGATAAGCAATGCTTCGACCCGTTTCTAAAGTGAATGTAAAATTTGATTATGTTACCTAACTTATTTTGCATTATGTATGTGATCCAGCGTAATCAACGATAAACAAAAAAATACTTACGAAATTAAGTTCGATGTAATCAAAAATAAATCTCCATTTCTGTAATTCGTCTGTGACTGAACCCAATCCCAGTTCTTTAATAAGGATATAATCTTTTAATTCAATTACTTTTTGGTCTAATGGGTACTACAAAAAATTAAAACGTTGAAATTCATTAGTGGTGGCAGCGTTTCGTTGGTGAAACCGAAAAAACTAATGATAAGAGGTAGATATGCCATTGAGTTTTCTTAAAATTAAACGACTATACGTAGAAACACTTCGAGTGTTTTTTCCAACATAAAAAACACTTTAAATTTCAGTTTAACAATAGTTTATTTCACAACGAGGGAGGAAAAACGAAGTTTTGACGAGTGTGAGGCTTGGGGCACGAGCGAAGCGAGGATAATAATTCACACGAGTCAAAAATTGTTTTTTCTTCGAGTTTTGAACGATATTTTTCTTTATTAGGGGGGAAAAGTATGAGTTTTACCACTCGAGCCGTTTTTGACCCTTATCAGAAAAGGCCCAATGAGTGAGCACCTAGGTGTTTGAGACATGAAAAATGATCTACTTTTCACGGGCTACAAGCTACAACGTCGTTTTTTCCCCCAAACCCCTATCTTCAACCCATTCAAACTTATGGAAGTTCAAAGCTCACAAAATTTCATATTCATATTTCAAATTGAAATGGCTCAAAATTTTGAGTGAGCACATGGGTGTTTGAGACATGAAAAATTATCTACTTTTCACTGGCTACAACCTCGTTTTTTTCCAAAGCTCTAGCTCAAACCAATCAAAAGTTGTGAAAGGTCAAAGTTCGAACTTTCACAATAGAAGTGCATTCAGTATGCATCTCATTTCAAACATTCCAAAGAAGCTACCTGTAGCAAAATATGTTACACCCCCGCAAACCTCAGAGCATCAGCTTTATCCTAGATAACATATTTTGCTTTTGCAAAGGTGCCTTAATTATTTGATACTTGGTTCTCTCAAGTCACATACTTCAAAATATGCGGCACTTGCCATATAACACATACCACGAATTACGCGACACGCGCATATCAATTATTGTAGGCACAAGCCCTACACATACCTATTTAAATAAGTATAAATATAATTAGGTAGGTACTCACATATCTTAGTACCATGTAACAGAAAAGTGCGAAACATTGGCTTGGGGTGGTTGGTATTGGCTTTCCTGAGGCTAGACAGAGATCCTTAATAAATTTCTGAAATAAAGAAAAAAAACTTCGGTTACCTAAAATAATCGTAGTTTATAATTTATAAGTAGGTAGGTATCTACAGGTTGGTGTTGAAGCTTGAAATGGTGGGAATAAGTATCTAGCATCCTCTCCACTCCGGAATATCTGGGTATAAGGGTTGTTTAGACACACAATTCCTTGCGTGCGTTGTTCGGACCCCAGATATTGAGCGATCATAGGTTGAGAAATATCTTTCTACAACTCATAAAACCAGTTTTAAAAATAGAACTGTTTGGCAGATCAAATTTTTCTCCAAATCTAATATTTAAAAGTATGTTCTACACGTGCGATGGTCGGACTATGGGTGTAAGAGACATACACCTATATCTACAGGACACAGTACGATATTTTTGTCAAATAAAATCATTATAATAATAATTTCAGTACTTAGAGGAAAGTGGTCGTTAGAATAGTCTACTTTTCGATACCGAACTCACCCCTGTTTGGTGTATTTCAAAAATCTCGATTTTTCACCCCCTCACTCGGGAGGTAAGTAGGTATTTCAAAAATATTCAAAAAAATTAAAATTTTGAAAAAAACCTGAAGTAGACAATTTCAGCTACAAATTTCACCGTGCAATTTTTTCCATAATAATCGAGTCATTTTATCCTAGCTTTGACTTTTGACACACTATGACATTCTTTCGTTGTAACGTAGCGTGAACTTTCATTCAGTCTAGATAATTTTCATTTTATCCTTTTTACTTACCCACTAGTCAGAAATAACACCTCATCATAAACGTCTCTATCAATAACTCAATTTAAATATCTTGGCGTGATTTTAGACGACAAAATTAGAATGGTCCGCTCAATTCAAATCGGTACCTGTATTTACTCCAAATAATTATTAAAGGTACCTATTTCACAAAATCATAAAATTTTGCTACAACAAATGGGGGGGTCAAATGTTGGAAGGTGTAATCGCGACTCTTCACAAATACTGCTCCTCAGCATTCTGACCAGAAGCGCGACGAACCGACGCGACGTGTTCGGGGAGGGGGATGTTACCTCAAATTTTACAAACTAATACAACTAATTTTTCGAAAAATTCCCAACTATTTTTCCCATTTTACCAAAAAAAAAATCCCAAAAGGCACAGCCGGTCTGGCTTTTTAGGGCGCACCAGGAAATTTGAAAACTTGAAGGGCGCTAGGAACAAAGACGAAACTTGGGCAAAAATATTGTGGGGTAAAAATGAAAAATTTGCAACTTACATTTTTGAAAAATAAATTTTACAACTCATATTTTAATTGAAAAGGCAGGAAAGTAGCGATGTTGGCAAAAGTTGGCAAATTTATTGACACGTTACCTAAAAAAAAAGGCAAAAGTTGGCAGAAGTTATTGGCAAATTTATTGACAAGTTTGAAAAAAGTTGGAAAATTCAACATTAATTTTTTGGTTAACGGAATGATGGAAAGAAAACGCAACAGACTTAAGTACTTAGTATAGGAACAATTGCCAGACGCCAACACACTTGCCAACCACGTTGCCAACTGGCCAACACGCTAGCCCCCCCCCATTTTTGAGGGAGGGGAGTGAAAATAGTGTCAATCATTCGTCGAGTCTTTCGTAATGTAAACATTTAATTTAAAGAGCCCGGGGAAAGGGAGGTTAAGAGACTCAAATCCCAACATCAAGTTGAAAATTTCCCGAAAACATTACCATAACGATAAGCCGCGTGCACAATATATTTAAAATTCTTGAAAATTTTGGTCAAGAGGGAATCGAATGGGGCTTGAAAACGAGAGGGGGAGGGTTCGTTCTTGATAAAAACGTGATTTCTTTTTTTGTTCCTTATCAACGCGAACGTACACCAAATTCCGAAATTTGAGTACCATAAATAAAATTTCCATAAAAAAAAACTTCATATCACCGTATTGGGATGCTTACCGTTTGAGTAATATATTCTGACGACGTTGACAAACTCAAATAAATCAGAAGTGTGAAAAACCATTTAAAATTATTAAAAAACAACATTTTTATGGACATTGAATAAGTACCTAAGAAGTAGGTACCTACTATTTTCAAGTCTAGTACGGAAATGGATAGAATTCTGAAGTTAGTTATCGATCTTAATCTTTAGTCTGATTAAAGATACCTATCTTTTATTAAATTTTTCTTAGATTAGCATGCTCCGAATATTTTTCAATTTTGAAATCACAACCGTCTACTTTCTGATCGATTTAATTTGCGTCTTTTGACATCGCACTAAGGATGTGACACAGTGATTGTTAAAAAATGGACATTTCGATTCTTTTCGCCGCTCTGCGTCCTTATCAGTTTCAGTTATCACTCGTAAGTTTGTAACTTTTTCAACTTAGAAAAATTCGCGATCCCGAATTAAACTATGCATAATGTAAAATTCAGTGATGGAATAGAATTAATCCCGAAAATTGATAACCAGGACCATTTTTCGATAGACAGTTGATCCATCATTCTGGAATTAGTACGAGTGCCACTTACCAAAAATGCCAAAACAAAGGTTCCCAAAAGATATATGTAAAAATTTTGAGATATACGATCGATAGGGGACCTCTCCCTGACCCCAAAACTGCCATTAGAATTTTGAGATAGAATTGCAAACTCGTTCCAGGGGTTCCCAAAGTTGTGAAATTTTGGCCTCCGCCTCAGATTCTCTTATGTGAATAACTTTTCAGGAAATAGAGATAGAGAGTTCGTTTTGGGCTTAAAAGAAGCCAAATATAATGAAGACTAAATGTTATGCGGTATTGACCCCTTTTCAGTGGTTCCTCGCAAATCGGGTGTTCCCAAAGTGGAAATTTCAGTTTTTCCAAAGTAGATGTTTCAATTTCAAAGTGATTTTTCGGCGTTAATATTTATTCAATTTGAAAAATGGTTTATGTAAAAGAGAAAACCCATTTTAGGAAGATTCCAAAAATATAAAAACTTTTGCCATTATCTTTGAAACAATTGGAGAAATTGAGGATTGAACGAGAAAAAACGTGGTTTCGCGTGAGTATAATAAATAGAGCAGCATCAGCGAAAAAACCGGTTATTGATGAAACTGGTCGGAAATTTTGCATACGAGCTTTTAAAATCAGTATTAAGATAATACTCATGGAGCTTTAACCACCCCAAGCCCTTATTTGGGCTCCAGGGGGCACCCCACCCCTATTTTTAGATGAAAGGAAGTCGACAACATTGGTGTCGTTTTCATATAACTTGAACCTCCTGAACACCAATATGAAGTTAGATTTCCAATTGAACCCTTTCTGATACCCCATTTTGCAGGGGGTTGATAGCCCAAAATTGAGTTTTAATGAAAAAATGCTCAATTGGCATCACATAAAGTCTATACCTCCTTACGCGAATTATAAGCAATAATCGTTAATTAGCAGGAAAAGAGTTGTAAGCATCATAGCTTTATAAGCAGATGGAATATTCACACATACGTGTCGCAGGAGTATTAGATTATTAAGCGTTATCTTGGTACTAGTGATTGTGTGTTGGCGAGTTTGTAATTTCGCCGGAGTTCGAGTACTTTTTATCAGTGTCGCCTAGTATCAGGCGTGAAATGTTCATGTTCGATGGTAGTATGGCCATAATATACCATTACAATAATAAAAAAACACATACCACAAATTTATAAATCTACGCAATTCCCTGCAATCTTTTCAGCTTGTACCTGCCAATAAATTAAAAAACCAATTAGGAATTTTTGCGGAAAAAGAATTCTGTTCCGTTCCGTCCCCTTTTTTCATCAACATCATGATCAAGGACATTATGGCATTTCTTTCTCATCACAGTTCATTAAAAAGTAAGTTCCCAAAAAATTTAGATTTTAAATGAATTCTGTAAAAAGAAAAGTGTAAATTTTACTCGAACGTAGCGAGGGAAAATTTTTGTGAATCATTTATAATTTAATGGATAAAGACAATGACATGCATTTAAATATCAATTCTATTGTACATTACGGCCAACCAAAAAAAATGATGATTCAAAAAATCAAAGAAATAAAAAATTTATAATAAAATAAGCAAAGAAACATTTTTTTAATGATTTTTTTGGGGGGGATTTTCTAAAAATTCCAGAGAAAATTCCAAAATTCCCTGACCTTTCTCTAACTTATCCAGATTTTCCAGAAAATGGACACCCTGCTTCGATATATTTCAGAGACAATGACCGGATGATAACGCCAGGCTTTGAAATTTGTGAGGGAGGGTGGTTATGGTCGTTTTACGCGCCAGTCTGGTAATTGGACGGCGGCTGCTATAGAGTACTGTTTTCATTGCAGACATTTAGCGTAGATAGGTACGAAGAGCTATTTGCTGGGCTCATATTTAATCCATTTATGATTACGGTTATCATCGTATTAGCAATTATCTTACTACATTTGCCAGCTTATTACGCAGCGTTAAATGGTTATACGCGTCGAATTAATTCGTTCGCAGTAGCAGGGTACATAGCTATAGGGGTACCCACGTCGTCGCATTGTACCGCCGAGGGCCTGCTTGCCCACCCACCACGTGTCGACGTCTCGACAAAATTCAATTTTCCACGAGATTTTCATTTCGATTCATTATATCGACGGGATTCGCGAAAGCGGTGTTTTTCTACGTTCTTCTACCTATGTAGACCTACCTACAGTAGAACGTGGATGTGTAGAGTCTACCTACTCGCGTAATACATAATGAAAACTTTATTTTCGTGATTAATATTTTGTATAATAATTCGAACGTGCGGTGTGCCTGCGTGGGTTAGTTGGGAATTTTTTATTGCTGTGCTGCGTAGAGGTATATTGAGCGAAAAATCAGTGAACGGTAAAGATGGCAGCGTCGAGTGGCGCCGATGTCACGTTATTTTAGTGCGAGAAATTGACAAGATAAAAGGGGAGGACGAGGAGAAATAGAAAAGGAAATTATTAGTACCTAGTACCTTTAATTAAACCCCCGAGTAGCTTGATAATTGGAAGAAAACTAGTCTTGTTTTTTGCATTTACATTTTAATAGAGCGAAAAAAGAACGAGAAAAATCGGTATCTACAATTTGAATTACCTCAATAGAAAAAAATACACATTCGAAATGAAATTTAATAATAAATTGTAAATCTGAAACTACAAGTTATGGTAGGATTTCATTTCATTAAAGATGAATAATGAGGACGAGAGGAAAATGTCAGAGACAAATAGTAATGTGAGTCCTTATGTCGAGAGATACAGCAACCCTCGACCATTTCCAAGCCTTTTGTCCAATCAGTGTAAAGAAAATGTCTCACGTTAGATAAACAACAAAACATGGGTAAGTATGAAATTATCTAAATTGACCATTTTGAAACTATTTTTCAATACTGATTAATTTTTATTATTAACTTTGATTCTTCTTTCAATTTCTTTTCTGATGGGGTGAATGGGTGAACACGCCAAGTGATACCGTTCGTGAGCTATAAGGCCTCAAACTTCAGTACCTTAATTCGCAAGAAATTATCAGCTGCAATTACCTTTAAAATATGTTTAAACCTAATGCGGGGGGGGGGTAACCTCCTAGTATATTCCTATTGTAGGTTTAATTTTTTTTTTACCAAAAATATCAAGATGGTTAACAAAATACAGAAATAAAATTTCTCGACTCCTTGACATTTTTCGTTGTTATTTTGAAAATGTATACTTTTACTATCATTCTATGAACCCCAATGGTTGTTTTAGGACGTTTTTGAAGAAACTACTAGAAACGAATATTTTAGAATATTGGTATACTGGAAAATGATCGTTTTTCGTCAGATTTGAAAACACACTCGGAAAGGACCACATTAAAAAATACTGAAAAATTGGGGGATTTTTCAAATTACAAAAATGTGGAGAAAAGGGCAATTTTTTGCTCTTTAAACATGATTTTTCTAAAAAAAATGGTAATTTCCTTTCCGTAGAGTTCAATTAGTTTTTCCTTAGGAGGCTTAGCTTTCGAAATATTCTAGTTCAAAGTTCCACTTTTTTTTTAAACTAAAAATATCTCAAAACCTAAGCCTCTCAAGGAAAAACTAATTGGACTCTACAGAAAAGAAATTTTACGCTCTACAATTTATGCTCTTTTCATTTTTTTTTTTTGTAGGACCCTTTTCTTATCCAGAAAATCGAATTTAAGGGTCAAAATCTACTTCAAAAAATGTAAATCAAATTTTTAACAAAAAATTCCAATATTATGAAAAATCTTGATGTGCTGGAATTTTTTCATTATTTTTCTCGTGATCAGCACGAAAATATTATAACAATTACTCATTAAATTACAAACAGCATTTTCTTTTTTTCGTTTTGATCACTGTTTTTAGTCTTAAATTTAGAGTGATGGAGAAAATTAATCAGCGCTAAATTTTAGACTGAAATTAGTTGAATGCGTTATTTCAAGAGGTTTATTTACACCCGGAAAAATTTCAGGTTTTTTCCCTCCCAAAAATCTTGGTTTTGCTACAACCGAAAAAAATTTAGGATGCCACCCCTGAAAACAATTGTTTTCGTCGTTCATAAAGAAAAGTCCAAAACCGGCCACATTACGATACTGGATAGTGATTCTTTTTCGAAGGATATGAAGAAAGGATCATATTAAAATTTTGGAAAACGAACAAAAATACAATTTTTGAATAGTATGATCAATTCTGAAATTATAATTTTTTAAGGGTTTTTATTAGTATCTGTTGTATAGGTTTTGAGTTGAGAAAATTTTCCTCAAAAGTCTGTAAGAGCTTGTTATAGAAAGTTATCAAAAAAATGCTAGATTTTTTTCAGCTTGTAAAAAATTCCTATCAACTCCATAAAAATAATGATTTCAGAAGCTTTGAGGTAATTATAAAACACCAAACATTTTCATGATAAAAGAAGCAAAAAAAAACACTTTTCTAGATAGGTATTAGGTATCTCCTTTTGGATTTTTGAAAAAAGTGACCAATAGTGACCTTTTGGCAAAAAAAGTGACTTTTAGTGACCAACCTTGAAAATAGGGGACAACCGGACAAGTCACTAAAAAGGTGACTCTGTTTGATGTCTGTTGAAAATATCGATTAAAAGTGGACAAATCGAATCCTTTAAAAATGAATTAAACACTTGATAATAAGGGTAAGGTTGCCATATTTCGACCACTTTTTTTCAAACTTCCACCAATCGAAGACTTTTTGAGAGAGAAACGTCGAAAATGGCTTAAAAAGTACCTTGATTCTTCCTCTACCACTCCCTAAAATTTTGAGCCGATACAACCATTTTTTGTATTTTTTGCGATTTTTTTTGTGAGGGAACTCAAAAATCGATTTTGAAATTTTGGGTTCCTAATTTCGACCACCAGCTGATTTCGCCCGCATAGAGCGGAATTTGCCCGAAAATAATTTTTTCATATTCTTCTTTCACAGATAAACAAAATGAGACCAAAACGACAACCCTACAGCCAAAACTCGCGGAGAAAATCAGAAAAAACAAAATCGCATTCAAAAAACAGATTGCATAAGATAGTATTGCTGGTCGAGATTAGGGCACCCCAAACAATTTGAACTTTGGTGAAAATTTTTGTTGCGTACCTCCAGTTGTTTTCAAAAACGATGATTTTATCGAAATCTAACACCATGCCCCATAACAATTCACAATTATTTGGTAGAATTTATTTAAAAAATTATTCATAATTTGAGATCAAAGAATACGTAAAAAAATTTTTCACCTATGCGATTTCGTTTTTTTCAATTTTCTCCACCAATTTTACCTGTAGAGTTGTGATTTTGGTCTCAAATTGTTCAACTACGAAAAAGGAACACGAAAAAATTTTTTTCGTGCTGATTGCGTCCATAGCGGCCGAAATCGGCCGGTGGTCGAAATTAGGAAGCAGTCGAAGTTAGGGCACTTTACCTTTACATAGCATTTACCCCCACATCATCAGGTATTATTCAACCCATCACTACTGCAGGCATGCCACACAGATTTTGGGAAAAAGTAGTGACTTTAGTGACTTTTTATGAGGCAAAAAGTGACCTATTTTTCGAAAAAAGTGACCAGTTTTTCTTTTTTTTTCCATAAATAAATACACCCCCCCCCCCCAAAAAAAATCATAACTCAAACTCTATTTCTCTCTGCAATAGTGCTGAAAATACTTTTTTTTATGAAAAATTTTTTATCAAGGGCAAGGGTACCATATTTCGACCACTATTTTTCAAACTTCCACCAATCAAAGAGTTATGGAGGTAAAAACTTCAGAAATGGCTTAAAAACACATTGATCCTTCCTCCACATCCCCTAAAATTCTGAGCCGATACGATCATTTTTTGTGATTTTTTTCTGTGGGAATTCAAAAATTTACTATCGAAATTTTGAGTTCCTGATTTCGACCACCAGCCCCCCCCCCCCCCACTTTGAGATGAGGGGTCGGTTGTACATTTTTCTTATTCTACTTAGTAATAGGATGTAAAAAAAAAACGCTCCTAAAAGTCGATTAACCCGATTATTGGTAATTATTTGACGTAATGGAAAATTTTCAAAATTGATTTTTTTCTGAAGGCCCTAGCTCCTCCCTATGACATCCTGAGAGAAAATGGTAAATGACAAAATTGTTCGTTTTTTATTGCTCTACAACTTTTATTTCAACTATTTTTTCATTAATGCGATAATTTCGAAAGTTATCGACGAAAAAACAAAATTTGAACCCCTTTACTCACCAAAAGGAGGACTAAATTATGCACCAATTTTAGGGAAGTTCAGGAATCTTAAAATACATACCTTACTACGAAACTTCCCCTTTCTGCCAATTTTTTTTGAGTCAAACCCTAAAATGACTGTACTACTATGCTATTTCGTTTTTTTTTCAATTTTCTCCGCTAGTTTTGCCTGTAGAGTAGTTATTTTGGTCTCGAATTGTTTATCTTTGAAAACGGAGCATGACAATTTTTTTTCCTGATAGATTGCATCTATAGCGGCCGAAATCGGCCGTGGTCGAAATTAGGAAGCGGTCGAGATTAGGGCATTTTACCCTTAATAAATCGTTACTTGAAGCTACGAGTTTAAAAATATGCTTCAAATAACTGAAAAAAAGAATAAACTTTTTTTAATAATACATTTATAATTAATATGTGAACCGTGCAGGGACAGGGTACCTAAAGTCGGAAAACAGAATTTTGCACTAGAGTCAAAAAACGAAATATGGGCACTTTTTTCAAAAAAAAATTTTTGCGTTTTTAAGTGGTTCAGACCTTTACGCAGCTGTTACCAAAATTTCACTTCGGAAAACCTACTACAACACGTCTAAATGACGTTCAAAATGTGCTTGTGTTACAAAATGCGGTCTGTTGAAGGTAAAGGGGAGCCTCGGGATTCTTCCAGACCAGAAAAATAAAGTAAAATATCCATAGATTTGTGTGTGCAAATTCGACTGTACCTGTTGAGAAATATATAATTTCTGAAGTATTGCTTTGTTGGAGAATATTGAGATAAAAATGATCGAAAATGTATGTAAACGATTCCCTATTTTCCTAAGGTGATTTTCGACGTTAAAAACGAATTCCTCGTGAAATTTCAGTACAAAAAAGAAGTTCTGAGAGCTTTTTTGATAATTTATACAGTATGAAAAAAAGTATTTCTCTTTGTAATGCAGCTTTTTTGAAAATTAAACTCATCATAATAGTGAATTTTTCATTTTTCTCTCCTCTTAAATTAGTTTTTGACGTCAGAAACGAATTCCTCGCGAAATTTCAGTGTTGGAAAGTAGTTTTGGCAGCTTTTTTGATGATTGATACATGAGAAACAAAAGTAAAAACTTAAAACGCGTTTTTCGCAGAATTTTGTTTTTACCTATTGAATTCTTATTTTCTTAACTTCAAATGTCTCTATCTCGGCGAAAAATGGACCTTGGATGCTCATCAAGGCCTCAAAATGTTCCTCTTGGCCTCCTTCATCATTATAGCTCAAAAACTCATTTTTGGAAATTCCGACTTTAGGTACCTTTTCCCTGCACGGGTCACATATAACTTCCGTCTAAAATAAGTTTTTACTGAAAAAAATCGTAATATTCTGCATCTAAAAATTACGAGTTCTAAAAAATAATTTAGTATTTTTTTAAATTTTATGCAAGAGCGGAAGGCCGTTTGAATGAAAAAAGTGACTTTAGAGTGAAAAAACGGACTAATAGTGACTTTTGGCCAAAAAAGGAACTTTTAGTGACCAACCCTGAAAATAGGGGACAAGTCACTAAAAAATGTGACTCTGTGGCATGCCTGTTACTGTCAAACTTTTCCATTTCATAGGTAAACATGAAAATAATCTCGAATCAGGGTACATCCCTTATCAACAACCTCACCTCTATAACCTCGCTTTCACCTCTAGTACTTTTCCACAATTCCATCTCACACAATATCTCCAACGTGAAATCCTGCAACGTAGCTAATTCAATTACACCGGCATCAGCATCACGCATCTCACATCTCACACGTTTCAAAAACACGGCTCGGATAAATGCTAATTCGGGTATGTTCTTGGCATTGAATCGACGAGCTATGTCTATGATACTCAACACCGTCGATGAATTTATTACGACAACGGCGAGTACTACAAATCCGCAGCAGCGGTGAAAGAAGAAACTTCTCGCGCCTCGCACCCACCTCAGCACTTAACCCGACCGTCGAAAGATAAACTCCCAACAAAGAAGTGATTTACACCGACGAAAAGCCCAACGCCAAAAGTACACTTCACAGCATTAACAAGGACTTCGGTATACTATCGAACATTAATGAAACAATCGACTTCGACATGAGCACTGCTTCGGTGCTCGGTGCCGATTAAGTAGTCTATACAAAACCCTAGAAGGCACCGTAAGCAAAATGGCGAAACTCGAAGCTCCAAATTACCGCAAAAACGCCAAAAAAAGAGAAGCCAACTGCGAAAAAGCGAAAATTTTTCATTTTATTAACGTTTTTTTTTTTCACGTTCCGAGCCTTATTCCGTCGTTCGTTTTGTAAAAGTAAGAAAAAATTCACGCCGAGTCGAGAATAAAACGCGGAACGCGCCGAATATTTTAAGTAGTATACGAAATGACAGCGAAACTTTAAACAAAAGGCTGCTTCTTAAAATATAGAAATAATATTCATATCGAATTTTTCGCTCGGCTTGATTCAAAGTCGACTATGAAAATAGGGATACGAGTTTGCCTTTCCCTTTAACCACATCGTATGAAAAACGTTCTAAAAAAGTACACAGAGCTTTTAACTCGACCGATTTACCATTTTCTAGCATGAAAAATGTTCTCCTGATGGTAGTTTATTTTTTTTCAAAATTCCAGTCATGGACGCGCTTTTTAATTAACGGTTTGATTAAGTTGGAATAATTTTTCGTTTTTTTGCTACGTGAAAATAACTTTACGCTGCAAATTCCATTCTGTAAACCGAGCCGAACCATGAAATAAATAGCAAAAATAAACGCCCCACTGATGCGTTTATTTTACGACACGACAAAATATATGAAAAATTAAAAATATACACGTCATTTCCGCAAAAATATGCTCGGAATATCCGTCACAGATGGAGAAAAAATACCTAAACGAGCCAAAGTATATCCGATGCAATTAGCATTTTTTGCTCGTATATTTCCTATGCACTCTTCTCGCATATACAGAGCAATAACTCGACGAGTAATTCCACCATATTAAATCTGCCAACGTCGACGGTTTATCTTTGATTCTTTCATTGAATTTGTGCAATTCCAAATGCAAATATCGCCGTTTCGATTCCACCGCAATGTTACCGCACTTCGTCGCCGCGTGGTGGAAATATTCGCCATTTACGAGCCATACCTATTCATGTAAGCTCGTATATAAACTAACATAATACACAACGATGCCGTATGAAATGATACCATTATAGATGCGTTGTTATATTTTGATATTTCAAAGCGCGCCGTGTATTATGCTGAATGAAAATTTATGAGAACCGAGCTTTGATTTGTTTCTCCTTTGGTATACCACCGACGATACGATGCATATGTATTGTACGCCAGTATTCGATATCGTCTCCTATGTACTCGCTATACACCTATCTGTATACCTACGGCTAGGTACGTGTTCGTTAACGTGTGAAATTACCTAATGATGTATTGCTCTCGATATTTGCCCTGGTTTGGATCACCAGTTCGGTTCAGAATATTTTTCCATTCGTGTCTTCGTACTTATTCTCGTAGGTAGCTGGAGAGGAGCTATTGATCGAATTCAATTTCATGGTAATTTTTCAAATATCGAATTAAATTGTGGAATATGAATATAGTGAGTGAGGATCAAGGCCTGGTTGAAAAAATATCCTTATTTTTCGTAGAGAACCCTTGTGATTATGGTGTTATTTTTGGCTGAATGGATATTTTTTTCATTTTTCGAGAGATAAAATATTTTTATCAAAAAAAGAAAAAAGTAGCTAAATTTCGTGACTTGGATATTTCAAAAATTACGAGGGGAAAACTTCGAAATTGTATTGAATTACACGAATAGATGCACAAAGCTGACCTCGATAGTTCTAAGAGTTTGTAAAAAGAAAGCACAACACAAAATTCAAAATTGTTCCTCGTCGAACTTTTGAAATTTCAAATGGAATGGTTTGATAATTTTTAAAATTAAAAAGAATACAAAAAATTTTCAAAAATGAGTAACATATTGATATTTTTGACTAAAAACACCACCTTATGGCATTTTTTACACTCTTCCCTCTTGTTTTCATTTTTTCAAAGTAAACAAGACAAGCATAATTTTCTTTTTAATTATTTTAAAATTTCAAGATTTTTTCTGAGAATACCTATCTTAATCTATAATATGGACACTAGGGTGGTCCATATTAGAAAATTTTTGAAATGTCAAGTTGCCACCCCCTAAATTTTTTCCTTTATAGGTAGGCATTACACAGAAAAAATTTCAGCCCAATCGGAGGGGGTTAACCCTTGCCTCTCCCCCCCCCCCTGAAATTTCGACTTTTCATCAAAAATCACACAATTCATCACATCAAGGATCACGCTAGTGATCCCCCCGCCCTCTCCATGTCAGAATCGTAAACGTCATGTAAACGTACTAGCGTGAACCTTATATTCTCTAATCATTAAATGGCCCTTTTTCGTGTTTTCAATTTCTTTTTTTTCAGAAATGAAATGTTGAATTAAAAAACTTTTTAGACAAAAGTTTCTTAATTTTTCGAATTCTTTTCAAAAAAACAAAAACGGAAATTGCAGGAAAAGAACTCGCCGAGTTCCAGACCCCCCCAATTCACTGTTTTTACTAAACTTGGACAAAGCTTACAACAAGGCTGGAGAATAGACGTTTTGTTAGAATTTGCTGAAAATTTGTACTTAGGATCTACTCGTCAATTCGGACAATGTGATCGGAGCAAAAATTTGAAATTTTGAAAATTGCCCCTAACCTCCCCTTTTTTGGGGGTCAAAAATTCTTAAAAATGAACATTGAAGTTTTCAGCGGATTTAACTAGTGAAAATCAACAATTTCGTTGAAATTCCAGTCTGATTGGTTTTTTTTTACCATTTTTAGAGCTTTTGAAAGTTTCTGAAAATTTTAAAAAATGGCCATTTTGAATGAGATGTAGAAAAAAAATGGTAATGAGTTGAATGTTGAGAATAGCAAAAGCGATTGAAGACATGTATGAACTAAATATGTACAAAGTTTGGTTTTGATTGATGCTTTCAAAAACTTTGTAGCTTTGCGGAAAGATTGCACAAAAATGAAAGAGTAAAAGTAAAGCTTTGACGAATTGTTTACTGAGCACCCCATATTCATGGTATCAGCCTGGTTGTAAAAGTTGGCCAGCATCGAAATGAAAATTGCTGGTTGCCAAATTTTATGGAAAAGTGAAAAAAGCTCAACCACTAGGTAGGTAATGTAGTAGGTATAAATATGAGTACCGTTTTTCCAAACTGAGCTAACTTCAAAAACCGTGCATGAGGAAAGGGCCTTAGGTGCCATTTTTTTCAGAAAAAAATGGCACCTAAGGCCCTTTCCTCATGCACGGTTTTTGAAGTTAGCTCAGTTTGGAAAAACGGTACTCATATGTAGTCAACTCTTTTTTTTAAGGCTTCAATTGATATTTATAATGCAATTTTTGAAAAAATTTTGAGTAAAAAATAAGCACGAATGAAATTTATATAATAAAATTAAAATAAAAAAGATTACGAAAATAAGAAAAAACTAAAATTTAAATTTCTGTTACAAAGCTGACAATTAATTGACAAATAGTTGGTTAGCAAATGATAAAAACTGCGAAACAAAATTAATAACTTGGCGAATTATCACTCAACTTGATACAGTTGATACGTGATTAAATTTGAGACAATTGTCAAAAATGACAAATTTTCTTTCGCAAGCAGGTACCTAAACGAATATAAAATAAAATAGTTCTTATTGCCTTGGTAATGAACATTGAGAGGAAGGTAGAAGACCTCGCGTAATGAACCGCAAGTATATATTGAGTTCATATATCGTATATTTTTACACGAAAACGTATCATTCGGTAATTGGGCTCAAAAATGGGCATTTTCTCTAAAACTGTGACTGATTGGGAAGAACTAATGCTATTATTGAATTCCCTGTGTTCAAAAGCCCCATCCTGAACACCTCGCACTTCCATTGAAAGCAAAAAAATTGGCTCCAAAAATGGTTGTGAGTTAATTCATATGGTTTTCAATTTTTGGCAATTTTCAAAAAAGTCTAATTTAGTGTCGTTTTAGAGTTATATAGGGGTCAGAGTTACCTAATGTATCATTGTATTTCAAAAGTGCTGGGATGCTATTTCAACATACATTGCAAGAAATTTGATTTGTTTTTCAACTAATTAATCTTGAAAGAAGTAAACACACAAAAAAGTAAAACAAAACTAATTTTTTCAAAAAAAATTATGCTAAAGAGTATGACTATTTTTTTAAAGAAATATTTACATCTCTCCCCCCCCCCCCCATTTTTTCTAAGAATTTTCGCAATTTTCAAATTTTAGCCCATACTCAAAAAATGATGAATCATCACTTATGCACCTACTTATTCATTATATTCGGTAAAAAACTCAAATTTTTATGACCACCCCTTTCAAAAATATTAAATTTTTGACATTCATGACCGTATTAAAGAGCTTGGTATCAAAATGAGATGAACATAGTGCAATGTTTAATTTTTTTAAAAAATCTCTTCAAGTATTGCACAATACAACTACGTATGAAAAACAACTGATATCCGCCAAAAAAATTCTCCGAAAAAGAATTAGTCCCCGCCCTCTTGACCATACAGCTCCAGTGTGAGTCAGCATCGCTTATCAACGAATAATACGTGTCAAATTTTAATGCCTCCTAATAAGTTTTTCGATGATAAAATGTTATGATATAAAGGTGAAATCCGCCCAAAGGCCCAGAAGCCCAGAATAACATCCTTCCACTTCACCAATTATTTAACCAACTATTTTGGTAAAGACTAAAAAATTGAAAAAAAATTGAAAAAAATTGTGGGGCGGACAGATGCCCACTAATACTTAAAAGAATTGGTACTATTCTCAACGCCTTCAACTTTAAATTATTCTAACGTATTGAAAAACATGTAGGTAAGGTATCTGAACGCCCCACAATTTTTTTCAATTTTTTTTCAATTTTTTAGTCTTTACCAAAATAGTTGGTTAAATAATTGGTGAAGTGGAAGGATGTTATTCTGGGCTTCTGGGCCTTTGGGCGGATTTCACCTTTATATCATAACATTTTATCATCGAAAAACTTATTAGGAGGCATTAAAATTTGACACGTATTATTCGTTGATAAGCGATGCTGACTCACACTGGAGCTGTATGGTCAAGAGGGCGGGGACTAATTCTTTTTCGGAGAATTTTTTTGGCGGATAACTTTTTTTGCGAGGGGAAAAACGGGGTCATGGTAATAACAAAAATTGTTCACTGGAGTGTAAGGAATCGAATGACACCATAGTCACTCTCGTAGACGTGTGAGGGGGCTCAATATGAGCGGGAGAAGTGCCTAAAAAGCGAAAATGAGTTATTCACTGGAGTTAATTACATTTACATGGGGAATTTTTTCTTGATAAATATCGATCGTGCCACCCCGCCAAGTTTTTCCTTCATGGGTAGGTATTACACAGAAAAAATTTCAGCCTGTTCGGGAAGGGGGAACCGGTGCCTCGCCCCTCCCAAATTTCGACTTTTCATCAAAAATCGCACAATTTACTGAATAACTTTTTCTGTAAGTGGAAAAACGGGGTCACGGAAATAACAAAAATTGCTCACAGGAGTATAAGGAATCGAGTGACGCCATAGCCACCATTGTAGACATAATAGAGGGCGTGATACGCGCGAGGAAAGTTCCTAAAATGCAGAAATGATATTCTTTTTTCTATGCCAATCGAGTCTTTGAAAATACATTTCAATATTATGTCACTTTCATTTATCTCTACAATTCATGAAACACACATGCTTGTATTCTTAATCAAATCAAGAAATATGATTACCCCCCCTTCTCAAGGTGACCGTCATTTATATTTTTTCAGTGTACGAGGGAGGGAGGAGTACATTTTGAACAGCATACTTCGAATTCAGAAATGCAAGGTACTTTTTTAATCGTTTTACAAATTATTTCATTTTTTGGAATTTTTTTTGTTTCTCTGACATTCACACATTTTTTGGTGTAAATTTTCGGATATTTTGCTATAAAAGTATGAACATACACAAAAAAGACCAGAATTAAATTTTTTTAAATTGTTGAATTTCAGTCTTGAAAACTGAAATTTTATTTTGGAGAAATATCCCGAAACAAAAATACCCGAATGTCATGGAAACGAAACCATTTCAAAAGACTTAAATGATTCGAAAAAGGATTCGTGATTGGTGATTCGAATCAAAATGAACGGTATTCGCTACAACCCTGACCTTTGTTAACTTTTTACTCAAAGAAATGAAAATGAGTTTTTTTACAAACCGATTTTAGATAATAATTTTTGGTCCAATTGTTCTGGAAATTTAACAAAAGATTACAAAAATTTTGAAAATTTTAGCATCGACAAATTTTGATAAAATACGATTTCAACGATAGAATTTTAGAACTTCTGTAACTCATAATCATTGGTAATTTGGGGATCAAAGTAACCTATTTTCATGAAAAATTCTCAACACCTACATGGAATTTTACCCTTTGATTATATATAGATTTTACCCTTAAAATGAAGAGAAAATGACGTACGTTGTTTGCGTGGTAAAAATAAAGTATGAGGGGGAGGGGGGAGGAGCTCAACGAAAAATTGCATAATATTTGCTTCAGAGCAAAAGCTTTCAAATCATAAATAAGTTTTAGAGGTGATATGCCATTATATCAAATTTAAAATGGCAGTATGAAAAAGAATTGGGGAGGATTTTTTTGGAGGGGGGTTTAAGGATGAATTGGCATACCTAATGTTGAAATTTTTTGAAAATTCATCAAGTTTTTACAAATCCTTACTTATGTTATGTCAATATTTTTAATACAATTTTTCATATTTTCTACAGTCTGAAAAAATGTCATTTAGGCTATACTTTGTTTATACTAAAAAAGCACAGATGGTTGCTAGAAACAAAAAAAGTTTTTTTTTGGAAATACTTCTAAAATTTCTCCTTTGATAGCACTTGATTGAGAATTTTTTTGTAAAATTTTTAATTAAGCTTTTTTTACTTAAAAAGAATAACTTTTCACACCATTTACTTTCCACATGGATATGTTAATGATGGGTAAATATAAATAAGACACATTTTCGGTTCTGCATGTTTTTTGAAAATTTGAAAATCGGAAAAAATGTGGTTTTTTAAGGTTTCCTTACAAAATTTTCTAATCTTGAGAAGTATTTTGGAAATAATCCTGTTTTTAGCTCGAGTGGCTAACACTTTTTTCATTAAAAAATGCTGTTCAATTCTTAGGTCTCACTTTTGTTGAATTTTAATTTTAAAAATGCTTGATCCCAGCCCCCTTCACTTCCCATCACCCATCAATGACATATCCATGTAAAAAGTAAATAGTAAGTATGAAAAATTTAGCCTTTCAGATCAAAAGAAACATTTTTTTTTTATTTTCAAGAAAGTGCTATCGAAGGAAGAATCTATCCTAAACTCAGAAATCAAAAAAGAGTTTCTCAGATCTCACGTACCTAACTTTTTTTCAATTATTAACATTTTCATAGATGAGGAGGGGTAGGAGAGCTTCACTTACTGCAAACTTACAACTTTTTGTTGGAATGAAGTATTTATCTCAACTTTCTGAATTTTAAATAGATCCATTTTCGTATTTCAAATTGTTTTCGATGTTAAATTTAAAAAAAATGAAAAACGAAGTTTGAAATAAATCATAAAAATTGTTTGGAACTGGTTATATAGTTGAAATTACTTTGAAAAGGCACACAAATGATGTTGAAATGCTGGTACCTAGAAATTGGACAGAAACACTGAGAAACTGTTTAAATTGATTTTAAAAAACAAAAATATGTTCAAAATGTATTAAAACATTTAAAACTTCATCACAATTACTCAAAAAGTTACAAAAATTGATGAAAGTATTAAAATAATAGAATCTTTTTCTGTTCACACCATTTTCATTCATTTAAATTCAACGATGTTTCTCGTATTTAACATAATTTTTAGCCCAAGTTTCAAAATTGACGTTTCATCCTTTCTGACTATTTTTTTTTAATTCATGAAAATTTCGAAATTTTTTTTACAATATTTCAGCCTTTTTAGGCGGTTTGTATTAATAACTTCATTATTTTATCAATTCTTACTTCAATTTAACAAAATTTTCATCACTATTTTTAAAATTTTTGTAGTATTTCAAACAATTTTTTCATCGAGCACGAGTAATTTTCAATATTTTTTTTTTACGGAAATTCATTTCATTTATTATGCATCCCCACTCAGATGGGGGTTGCAGAAACTTCGAATTTCTAGTTCGAAAACAGTCTCGAAACATTTTGAAAATAATTATCCAAAGTGGTCAAAAGTTGAACTAGTATTGATTTTCGTCAAAGTACACTTTCTCTTACCAAAGGAACCAAACCACCCCTTAAAAAGATATCGTCATAAATGCCATCATTAGAATTGCCACTTTTCTTGGCATTAAGAATTTTTTATTGGCGGGTAACTCCTCGTTTCAATGATTCGTAGAAGTTTCAATCCAGTTTATTTTAAGTAAAAATTACCCATTTTTTCACCTGTTGGTTTCAAAATTTCGTATTTTTTTGTACTTAATTAAAATTCTTACCTGACATACTGCGCTAATCACGACGTCGCGACCTGACTCACGTTTTCCAAATCTGAAAAAATTGCAACAATTATTTAAAAAATGTTATTAAAAATCAAAATGCATATTTCTGGTAATAAAAACTCAAAATCTCTAAACAAATAATCTCACCATTACTCATAAATACAATTCATCCATTTAAAAAAAAATATTTTCAAATAGTAGGTACTCATTCAAAACGTTATAGCTTCCATACGCGAGGATAATTCACATCTCGCAGTAAATTTTACAACACGATGTAATGTTTGGAATAATAATAAAAGCTCGCGTATACTTAAACGTATTCGCAATTCAACTCGCTCACACTCAAACTACTCGTACTTTCAACTTTCTCTTTCATTAATTCGACGTCTTAAAACGCATCCGATGCCAGATCCGCTTCAAAAAAAACCCCAGCCAAGTTTCAAAAAGTAAGAAACAAAAAAAAATAAACATCCTCGAGCGATGACATTTTTAAAGAGGTTCGTTAATCGACTCGTATAAATGCCGGTTGATTCAACTGGAAAACAAGTTCTCGCCCAAAAAAGTACCTTAAATTTCTACACTCGAAATGGTTTTACGTGCACTCGAAATTCGATAAATTTTCACTTTTTATCCGGCGGATAAATGTAATCTGCGGAGAAAACGCGTTCGCCGATTTACCGATACTTCAACCGGCAGTTTATACAGCAATAAAATAATTGTCACGTTCCCACCGAGTACTTTTTCTATTTTCGCACGAATCGTAGCTTCGTGAAAAGCCTACCACGAGTCGTTCGAATGGTAAAAATGGGAAAAAAAAGGATAAAAATCGTCTTAATTATCCCTGTATGAATTTTCTCGTTAGATGAAATTACGAAATCTTCGATACCCTTTGCCCACGACCATGACCCAAAAACCCCCACGTCCGTTTGAAAATACTAAAACGTCTCCGAGTCGGATTACGCGACGAGAAAAAAAAGCACGAAAGTGGAAATGGTGAAAAAAATTCGACGAGAAAATTAGCGCCGACTAGGAGCAAAATTTGAGTACTACTGCGAGATGGGGCGCAGGTCACCCGCTGCATACACACCGCTTTGTTGCGCGTAACCTAAATTATTGCGGCGAAGGTGCTTACTGTGTATTCATCTGTGCCTGGAAACTGTGGAGTGTGGACGGAGCCGATCGAACGGCAAGAGGAGCTTGAGCCCTGTATCCCGCACAGATTGCTACAGCACCATTTTCTGCCGTAGCTACTTCTATCGTGTTATCGCCACTACAGCTCAATGTTCGTTTCGTAATATTTTTTAAACCATTTTTCCGACAACCGCGTTCGTTTTTTTACTTCGGTACGCGTTTCTGGAAAAAATAACTCGGCGCGATGTGCTGTTTCGAGCAAATTAACAGGTAAGTCGAATTTGGATTTTTATTTTGTATCGAGTACCCGGAGCTGGGTCGGTTTTGTCGTATAATTCGGCGACGTCGACGAATATATTTCTATTACGTGTATCGAGCTTGCAAATTTTTGCCTCTTTTGTTAATCTTGACGTGCTCGAACGAATGCATAATTCTCGTCGGGTCGTTTATGAGACAGGCATCTAAATGAGCCTCACGTACGTCTCAGCGTCGTGTACATAATTGGTTTTAAGGGTCCTGAGGGGCTCGACTTTCTCGCAGCGAATTCCCATCGTAAGGGTATCACTTTCCCTGTTGACCAAACGTTCGTTCAAAGAGTATTTCAGGCTGGCTTTTCGCTTGAATTTATCATCGCCAATTAGAATTAACGAACCGGTAAACGATGTCATTTTTATGGCTCCTATTTGGCCATTTTTTTGAAAAATTGCATCCGTATCGATCTTCGGCGTGCTTTTTATTCTACACCATCGAGTCTTTTTTTTCATTTGCCAGCGATACGAAGAAATACCCCTCGATCTCATTTCATAAGATTTTTTCCGCTGATAAATAAATTGCTGAGATGGCTCATCGGAAGGGTATAATGGTAATTTGATGATGCATCAGCGTCAGTTCTTCTATCGTAATAAAGGATATAATAATTTTTCACTTCGATACCGCAGACTTTATTTATAACTAATGACAGAATCAGCATTAAGGTAATGCCTATCATTTATTACGATTTCCAAATATTGCTTTGTAAAAGATTTAACCCCGAGTTAGTCTCGTTTATGAATTCCAATTCCAAATTTTTCGAGTAAAATTTATCTACTGTAGCCAAATACTCGCACAGGTGTACTTAACGAGGTAGGTTTTTTTTTCACGAAATCTAAAACGATAATCGATATCATAAAAACTGATTCCCTTTCGTTTTTTTTCTTTCTCGTAACACGTGAAAAAAAAATCCCAAACTACGCGAGATTCGTCATTTGCTGCCATACAAAAGCCATATACTTTTATCATACGTAAAATGCCACTCGTGCAAAGTTTTCCCAATAACAGTGTCATAAAAGAGCAGCCCCTTGAGAAACCCATGTATACAATAGGTATACACAGCATCTATGCAATACCTCGACACGGTTTATGACGTCAATAGCGAAAAAAAATCTAATATATAAGGGTCAAATAGCTTATTGACTATTTATTCTTGTAGATGAAAAAAATGACAAAATAGAATGATAAGTATACGAGAGCTTCTTTTTAGTTTTTTTGCTAAATATCAAGAGCTTTTCTCTTCTTTCTTGTTGAGCTCAATACGATGTCGTATTTTGTTGCAAAAGGGTCACAGACGAGAGTCTGGAGATTGAAGAGGGGTAGAGGGGACACGAAGGTGCAGTAGGATTGATTTTTATGCGATATGGGTACACGAGTACGTAGGTATAGTTTCGTAGAATGCTGTATCGTTTTTGTAAAGTTGCGATTATTCAAGGTGAATTTGATGGGGAAATGCCAACGAGGGTAAAATTTGGATTAGAATTTAGAATAACAAAATTTGCTGATTTAGGTAATTTTGGAAGCGTTTTTATGAGCATCTCTGGCCAGAAACTCGTCGTATAATATTTGAGTTCTTTTTCGAGTAAATATCCAGATTTTTGATTCTTGGAATTAATTTTTCCAATTCTGTTAGGTTTTCGATATTTTTCCAAGAAAAACTGGTAAATTTCAAAATTTATAAAAAATCGATTACATTTCAAACTAAGTAAGAAGTTTAAAACTTAGATAATGCCGAATTTCAAACTTTACGATCGATTTGCCAACCACTTCGGAAACATCCAGAGGTCAAAATTTACTTTCTGAACTGTCTTCTTTATTCAACCTTTTAAAAAGTGAACGAAAATTAGAATTCAATTTCTAAAAATGTCAGTCGTGGCTTTATTTTGACCAATTATATCGATTTAATGTATTTTTAAATTTTTCTGGAGCCTCCAGCAAAACTAAGTTTTCCAGTATTTCTTAAATTTTTGAGACTAAATTTCAATCGCTGAATATTTGGCTATAAAATAATAGTTTTCAATCAATGCAATAGATGAAAACATTTTCTAACCATTTTGGAGCCTTCTGCCATAAATGAAATTCGTCCAGTACTTTTGAACTTCCACAGAATGCAAGAAAGCAAATTTCCGTCTCTAAAAATTTGGGGTATAAGTAGATATCTGGGGCCACTCTCTTGAATAGATTCAACATATTTTGTTGTTCTTTTGGAATCTCCAGCGGATCATTATTTTTCTCCAGCATCTTTAAATGTTTTCAAATTGGATAAATATCCTCTTTCGTTAGTAATAATTACATGTTTGATCAAGTAATGCATTATTTTTTCCAACCTATTTGTTCAACTTGATATAAATTTTTCCAGTCATTCTGGAACCTCCAGGAATTTTTTTTTCTGAATTTTTAAATTTTTCAATGACAAATGAACATCAACTTAAACACGGGATATTTAGTTGGGCAGCAACTCTTTTCTACCCTTTGATCGATTCAATATAAATTTTCTGGCCATCCTGGAATCTCCAGCAGAGCATTATTTTTCGTCAGCATTTCTGGAATTTTTCAAACAATCTGAAGCCTCCAACAAAACAATCATTAATTTTCTCCAACCAGGGCCTGGTCAAACAGAAAAGAGAAGCTGAGGCAGCTCCCCCTCCCTCTCACCCCACAAAACAAAATTGAATTTTAGTCGAGAAAGATTCAATTTTAAAATTTTACAAAGATCGTGAATTTTTTTGAAGAAATTTTGGTTTTGAGTCAAAATTTAATCTCAGTTGGAAATTTATTTGAATTTTTTGCCGCTTGAAATACGTAAAGCCAATTTCGGATCGTTCTTTTTTCAGTATCTTAAACTTTTCCTCTTCCAGCGAAATATTGATTTCTTCCAACTATTAAATCTGGCTGAACGACCGAATGTAAGCGAGACAGCCCCCCCCCCCCTGGAGAGATGAAATTGCATTTTTAATCGAGAAAATCCGGTTTAAGTAAAAAAAAAATCATAAATGATACCTTTTTTTGAAAAAAAATTCGCCACGAGTTGAAAAGGTGGAAAAGATGGCATTGAGTATCAAAAAAATCGAAAATAATCTATTTCAGTCAGAAATATTTGAATTTTCCCCTTCCAAGAATGCCAACTTCTGCACATTTTTGTCTCCAATATCTTTAGCCTTTTCTACATCGAATGAATGCCAAATTAAATCATTAATTAATTATTTGGCTAGTACAGGGCTGTTTTCTTTAATCGATTTAGTAGACATTTTCTAACCATTCTCGAGCCTCTAACTAAAAATTATTTTCCTCTTACACCTTTAAAAACATTTTTTCAATCTACTCAAAAAAATTCCAGTCATTTCAAAACCTCCACAGAGACATTTTCAGGGATCCGGAGGGGAAGGGGATCTGGTCCTTCCGGCTCCAGCTCCGAGGATTTTGATTAAAGTCAAAGTCCCTCCCTCCCCCCGGCTCCGGAATTTTTTTAAAAGTGGTTCTGGCTCCGACTCCATTTCTAGGAAGTTTTAAAAAATTCATCCAGGAGGGGCCCCTCCGAAGGTATTTCGATTCGCTAAACACGAATTCGGCATTTATTTTTTTGTTTGGTGATTGTTTTAGCTCCAAAAATATGTTTTTTTTAATTTTTTAAAAATACTTACGACTGTAAATTTCTGGTAAAAGTTTCTTTCAAAATCTCAGCCTCTCAGGTACGTCAGCGGTCAGAGTACCATAAATATGTCTCAATAAATTCAAAAAAGGAAGTATTTTTTCTCAAAATGGAAAAAACTTTAGAGCAGGGAGCCGGAGGGGGTTTTCTGTGGTGCCTCCGACTCCAGCTCTGGCATTTTTAGAAAAGTGCCTCCGGCTCCGAAAAAATCGCCCGGCGAGGGGCCCTCCTCCCTCCGGCTCCGCTTCGGATCACTGGGCATTTTATTTTTTTTTCAGGATCTTCAAATTCATCAAGAGAGAAATTCAAAAGGAAATATAGAACAGAAAGAAGTATTGAGAAATAAAAATTGCCAAAAGTTAACTTTTAAAATCAACTTTAGTGTGTAAATGACGAAAAATAGTCATCTCATTATATTTTTAAATGTGTCAACTCTTTACAAAATTTTTCATTTCAAAATCAAATTTTCTCCCAAAGGGGAAGGGAAGGGAAGGGAAGGGAAGGGAAGGGAAGGGAAGGGAAGGGAAGGGAAGGAGGAAATATTGCTCACATGCTCTCCATACTCTTATTTGCTCAATTCATCTGGCAATAGATACTGTTTGAATTCAATATTCTCGATCGATTTATTTCATTTTTAACCCTTATTTGAAGCTTCCAGATGAAATTAATTTTCTCAAGAACTTAAGAACTTTCAAATTTCTCCAAAATAACTGAAAATCAACTCGGAGTTGCTAAAAATGAGATCAATAATTATTTCCAATCAACAAACAGCCCTCGAGCTAATATTAAACTGTTCTGAAAAAGTTTGAAAATTTTAAAGAAAATTAATCCCATCGGAACGCTGTGGAAAAGGCTAAAAAATCCAAAAATATCACAACAGAACACAATTCAAACTTCTTTAAATCTTTTTTGGAATGTGATCAATTTATAAAATTTCAAAACATAAAATCGTTTTTGAATCCTTTTTTAAAGTAACAAATATTCAGCCAAAGATCGAATGGCTGAAAATCCAAATTTGAGGGTTTCTGACAAACTATTTTCATCCGTAACTCGTTTAAATTCGATAAATCAAATTTAAAGTACGAAAATATAAATATAATTTGAAATGACGTAATTCATACTGCAGCTTCCAATTTTCTCATTCACTGAATATCATTGCTATTTATACATGGGCATCGTACTGAAAAACGGTTGAAAGTTCATTGTACTAATAAAGCGAGATTAGGTGAAAAATCACGCATGCCAGAATATTTACATCTCTAAAGATCTGATATTCGACATTCGGAGCTTCAATTGATAAAAATCATCCTCATTCATCGAGCAATTCATCATAAATAATTTTTCATCCACAATAAAAATTTACTTTCAAAATAATGCTGTTTTCAATGTCTTTAAACTTTCACTACACACAAAACTCATTCAACTCGAAGCTTCCGATAATTGCACAGCAGTCCACTCAACAATGTGCAACCGAAAGAGAAAGTTACACAATGAAACCCTTTTCCCCAACAATATACCCAGCGATGGGCAACACTGTTGCGAAAAAAGAAAATCGATATGACAAATTTAATTAAATTTCCAATCTGTATTATTCCAGCTCACGAGTAAATTTTCGAAAAAAAAACTTCTATTGAAAAGAACTCCCTTCAGCTTAACTCACTGTTACCATTCTGGCCAGTATAAAAATTCAGGCCAAAAATTTCCATTGTGAAATTTACTCGCGGCGATACATAAATTTTGCAGACTATATACTTTTTTTTGCGCATTAGTTGCTGGTAATTACCGCGTACTTTTTCCTCGTTGGCAGCGCAATCAGAGAAGAAAAATGATGCCGGACGAGAAAAAAGAAATAATCGACCAAATATTAGACGTCTGAAAAAGCGCACGAAAATAACGGCTCGGCTCCGACGGATACGGTGCAAAGTGGCTGGGCGCGTGTAAATTGAATGGGATTTTTCGAGAACCCTCGCACGAGGTATTTTCCGCTCGCGTAGGTACTCCTTTCGCTCTATATCGTAAAATAAACACTTTAAATTTACAAATATCATTGCGCCCGGAAAATTGGATTCTGGGGTTTATTTGGCGTTTAACTTTTTTTTCTCGACATCTCGCCACCGACGATGTCTCGCGGGAGGCAAAAGTGACAGAAATATTTTCAATGTTTAGCGAGCTCAGGTTAGGTGGGTGAATTAAAAAGCATTTTTTCATCTCGTCGCTGTCGCTGTTACATACGTAGAAAGGTGGTACATAAATATACAGCACGGAGCACAGAAGTACACACTTTATTCGGCGTAGGTCTGGGTATTTGTCGATGTTTAAATTTCGTTTAACTCGAGTTACCTTGAAAGCTCATCCACACGAGGCTTTCGATCGCAACAATGATGGATGCGATAATGTTCGCTGATGTCTACGGGACCTTTTTTTTTTTTGCTAAAATTGAAAACTTTTTTCCCATTTTACGACGAGGTTTTATTTTACCAGGACATGTTCGCGCGTTGAAATTGAATCCGGCCCGTTCAACATGTTCGTTTTATATTTCCATAAACATGGCCAATAAATTATTTCAATATGTCGGATGGAAGAGAAACGTCTGGCATGGAAGATAAGGCGGTGTCAACGGTGGACGATTTAGGGGTGAGAATAATAATTCAGTATTATATTTTTTTCTCGCAGCCATATTGTTGTTGTTTTTGGATTTCTTCTTCTTCGTTGTAGTATACGAGCTTTATACGAAATATGGATGTAAAAATACGTAATGATGTTTTATTTTTTTTCGCAGGATGGAAACGATGGGTATTTTGGCGAAGGTACTCAGTGGAATGCGGTCACTATTCAAAAATTGTTGACCGTATTGATCAACAATAAAATCATGGCTATGAGAACGATGAACACCTGCGAAAATATACCATCCGATAAATCAGACTCCACCGAATATTCAAGAGAAAAAGAACCACCCGATAAAAGGTAATTGATTGAATTACGAAAGCATATTTAGATCCCACGAATTTTTTAAAGTTTTTAAGAAGCATGAAATTTTTAAAAATAGAAACATTAAAAATTGATTTTATAGGTAAATATTATTTAAAAAAATATACTTATTTAAAAAATCAATAATTTAATAAGGATATTCAATTATTTTAGATTCCAAAATAAAAATAAAAATAATAAAGGGTATAACAGGATAAAATGGTGTTTTGACACCCCCCCCGAGGGATTTTGACGAAAGACGATCCCAAAAGGTCATTCATGACGAGGAAAATTTCTTACAAAAATTTTGGACACCTAAAGCGAGAGTTTTCGAGGAGAGGAGCCAAAATGTGTTTTTCAAACTTTATTTTTTCGTTTTTCACCAAATGTAGATAAAAATTTTGTTTTTTTGAAAATTGATTCTAGAGGGTTAGAGGAGCATAATTTTTTTTCAAAATTTTTGAGCAATTTTTCGCATAGTTATGGCGTTTTAAAAATTTTGAGCAGCCATTTTGTAAAAAAAAGTTTCAGAGGTACAGTCGCTATTTCAGAAAAAGTGAAAAGTTAGTTGTTTTGAAAATCAAATTTGAGTAAGCGAGGATGCTAAAACCATACTTAAGAGTCGAAAACTGGTTTTCGAGTCAACACTGGTTTTGGACCAATCAGAGGAGTAGAATTGGGGAACGGGCGGACCTCACACAACCCAAATTCAGCTAACTTATTAACTGGATAAAGAAGTAACCCTAACGTATCATACTGGTTATTGAAATAACCCTGACGTAGGTATTTCAATAGAAATTCCAACACTCAAAAAAATAAAAAATAAATTTTATTAAACGTAATAATAAAAAGGCACCATTCACAAAACTAGTAAAATTTATTCAAAAAATAATAATATTTATTGCAAAATAATAATATTTATCGCAAAATTGACGAAACTTTATTTTCTTTGCAATAAACTTTACCAAATTTCTTGATAAATTTTATTATTTTTTTTTGATAAAAATTGCTAATTTTGCGAATGGTGCGCCGTTATTATTTTTTTTTGTATAAACTTTTTTTTTTTGATAAAATTTATTATTTTTGGATAAAATTTATTTTTTTTTGAATAAAATTTATAATTTTTTGCAACACTTTCTATTCATTTTTCATTCTCCATTTTTCTCAGTGAAATTTTCAATTTTTGTTTTGTTTTGTAAGGCTTCTAACGACGTCGGAAGTGAGAAAAGCCATAAAAATTGGTCACACTTGAACATTACGTTAAATACAAAGGGCTGAAAGGGGGGGGGGGAATGAGCTAGAAAGCTAAAATTTGGAAATGTTAGTTACATCATTATGAAGTTTCTCTTATGAAGAGCTGATTAAGTCTGATTTTATGTACTGAGGTGTTGAGTCATCAGGGAGCAATAAGACACTCGCAGAAATGCACGTCGACCCTTCTGCCTCTTCTGTAAACTCCTAACTCTCCCCCACACCCGGGCACCACCACAACTTCGAACGGTTTTTTTTCTCAAAAACTTATTTTTGCTCTTTGGGGTTATTTAAATATTCAGTATCACGTTAATTTAAAGCAAATAAAGTGAAATTTTGCACGTTCAGACTGAGTTTTTAGGAAGGGGAAGGTGGCAGGAGGGAGGAGGAATTCAAACTGCTAAATCAATCAGTCTATTTTTGTGCTTCTTGAAAGTTTCGAAAAAAACTTCTCCACCCTTTCCCCTCTCATCGTGACTGATAAGTGAAAATAAAACCCATCTTAAAATTAGGCAACCCCTCTCTTTCCCCGAACACACTTCCACGTAAACCTAATTTACTTAATCATTTTTGAAGAATTTCAAAATCTTACGTCGTCGTCAAAAAATTCCTCATTCTCAACTTATTTTCTATTTTCTGTAATTTGCATTTGAAAGAAATAGAAGAAACGTTATTGAAATGATATTTACGAAATTAACATTTTAAAATGATAATAATTTAGCTTAGTTTTTACTTCTTTCAATTTGCTTTGATGAAAAAGTGATTTCAAAATCGATTGGAATTTTTGAAGCATATTTTTAGAAGCTGACTACGTATTCAATTTATTCACTTGCGAAGAAAACTCGAAATTTTTCGAACGGTCGTCTGTGTAATCTTTTGTTGAAAATTTTCACTTTTTGCTCAATATAATGAAAATTATTGAAAATTAGTCTTAAAATTTCGATAAAAATCAACAAATATATTGGAAACGTAATCGATTAAACTAGGAAAATAAAGTCAGATTTTCAATATACAAGCGAACCACTTCAGGATCCAGGTTCGATTCAAATGCGAGTGAAATTTTTAGAAACAGAGTGTTCCAAAGCTTTCATATTGATAACTAAAATTTCAGATATCTCTGTTGATTTTCAAAAAAAAAATCAAGATTTTTCAGCAAAAACGTAATCATTTTTAAAGAAGCAGTTACCTAACTTTAAAATCAATAGAAATTAAGTCCCTACCTTATCGATATCATAAAATAGAAATTCACTATTTTCAACGATTCCAGAGCCTCCAGCAAGATTATTATGTACTTTTTTTCGTATTTTTAAATTTCCCCAGAAGGCTTGAAAATTAACTATAGAGAAGCTTAAACTCAAATCCCCACCTTTCTTTGTATGGTTTAACTAGAAAATCCACTTTCTCACGATTTTCAGACAGACGCTAAACTTGTTTTCTCTACTTTTCAATATTCGAGACGAGTAAAAATATCTATTAAAATAGTCGAATGAACTAGGTAGGTATAGTCGTCTGCCTGAAAAAGGGGTATAATTCGTTTTTATCTCAAATCATCCCTGTCTTCTGTCAATTTCTCAATTTCTGCACAGGGTTTCGAAGCCTCCAAATCCAATACAATTTTAATTTTCTCCACGATTTTAAAATTTCGGTGGAAATTAACTGAGTTCGCTGAAATTTTGGTTTCAATAATTTTGAAACGTGCCATTTCAAAAGCAATCTGTATAATGACGAGTTTTCTATACAATATTTGGAAGAAAGAGAACTTCCAACCTTGTTTTACTTCACATGTGTTAATCAATTAGTCACAGAATTACACATTTTGGTAGCAACTTGTCATTGCCCATGAAACATCCGACCGTGAACTTTGCCCTAAAAGTTCAAAAATCAAATTTTTTGTTAAAAATTGACTGGGTTGTAGGAAAGACCTGCCCTCACTCATACGTTGAGGCAGCGTTGGTCCAACGTCCACAGAAATAATTTTAAAAAATTTCAAAATCCATGTACACTGAATATGAATTCGTTGGTAAAATTCTAAATGGGGCAAGTAAGAGTGGTTTAAAATTTGACTCAAGTATGGTCTTCAATAAACCAATGGAAAACTTGGACCTTCAAGTCTTTTTGAAAATTCTGTACTTATTCTAAACACCTAAAAAATTTGCAAATAAAAAAATCATGTGATTTAAAAATTCAAAGTATTTATTTGTTGATTGAAATTTTGAATGACGATTTGAAACAAGGAATGACAATTCTCAAATTCGGGGCATTTGCCCTCCAAAATCACAATACAATACTAGGCAAATGATTCATACACCAATTTTTTAAAAACACACACGAAATTAGCATTTTTGAAAAATTCGCCACCTTATTTCAAATAAATGACTTTAAAATTCAATTTTAATTACATACCGTGTGCTAAAATTCATTTTTTAGGAAAAAAAAGTCTCGTATTCATTATTTCTTCTCTCCCCTTCCTCACACCTACATCCCATTCAAAACTTTTTTTAAATTTTTCACTCGAAAATTCCAGATCACGCCACCAATATTCGCCTCGCCATCAACGCCATCATCATCGTCACTGTCCAAGGTACAGCTCGCATCACGACGAACGATCATCATCGATATCGAAGGTGCAAAAATGGTCCGATGATTTAGACATCGAATCACCCGAAGACGATGTCCCAAGAAGGAAAAAATCGTAAGTTTTCTAAAACTCGTTCAATTCCACGTCAAAACTCTTCGTGCAACTTTTGCTCTACGTGTTATTTAGAAAACAACCTAAAGAAGGATACCTGGTAGTAGACATCGAATCCGGTACTGCAAAGTCCGAGAAGCCTCCAAAACGTAGAAAACGTAGAAAACGAAAAAAATCAATCAAGAAGAAAAAATCGTCTCAAATAGATCCCGAAGATTTACCAACGCGAGCCAGATGGACAATAATAATTACTTCTGGGTTACTAATATTGACTTGTATGTTTTTGGTTGGAGTTACTTTACGAATGGCTCCTGTTATTGATCAAATGGGTAAGCATACCATTATTTTTAATTTAAAATTTTGTACCTACCTAAATTCCAGAAAAGAAAAACTAAGTACGAGATATTTAATTTTGATTTTTTTTTCTGTTTCAGTGCGAACCAAAAACGAAGAGCTTATGAATTCGTTGAATCGTAACAACGATCCGGCATATTATTCGTCCTCCTATTATAATACACCTCCAAATTGAATTCCAAGCTGATGGATAATTTTGCCTGAAATACCATACATTCTTGTATGTGTATAGAAAAATATTTACCTACTACCTCTACCTACTCATTCAACGCGTCGATTAAAATTCAATTAAAGGTGAGTTAAATAACATTTAATTTACTTTTACATTTAAAATTAATTTTTAATCCTGACGTTTGCAAAGGCGTCGTCAATGGAGGGGGAGCACCCCCCCCCCTCCCGAGAAAAATTCTGACACCCCCTCCATTTATGTTGTACTTATAGATTTACATTACACTTAGGTACATCAGATAGGGATTTTCAAAGCATTAAAACATGAAAAAATGTATTCTTAGGACATTAAAAATTCAATTTTTTACAAAGCTTCGCTCGGGCATGAACAAAATTACAATTTTATGATCTATCTGAGACGAAATTGCGAAAGAAGCCTCCCTTTTTACCCCCTTCCCTTCGGAATCTTTCTGGTAATTCAAGTCTTCATACCCTCTTTGCACCCTCTCAAAAAAGCTTCCGACGTCACTGAATGTGCATTTTTAGCAGGTGAAAAAAGTCCGCCCCCTTTTCCACTTCGAAAAAGCAAAAAAAAATTGTCCCAACACACGGCCCCTTTTGTGCCCCCTCCCCATTTTCGATTCTGACGACGCCACTGGACGTTTGATGAACTATCTATAAGCACGTGAAATTGCGAATTTGTCTTCATTCATGTACTAGCTACGTATCAAGAAATTATGAAATGTGCGTCGCTTAGTCAAAAAATCATATTTAGAACGAATTTATGTTTTGACGAGTGATTTAGTGAAGCTGTCAGCAAGTTACAAAGTATACATAAATAAATTATGGGAGTATTTAATTTGGCATTCAGTCTGCAGACGTGTTTTAATCGTTTTCACGAAAGTTCGTCAATACGAAAGAAGGGAACGAGTCAAAAATAAAAATATTGAAATTTAATTTACGAAGATCTATTTATAAATCTCAGTTAAAACCATTTTATTAAAAAAAATAATTAAATTTAAAAATTCTAATATAAGTTGTAGGTAGAAATTCACGTAAAAAAAGAGTGATAATTTTGCATTAAAAAAAAAAAAATTTTCAGTCGAGAAAAAAATCAAAAATTATTTTGCTTGAATTGAAATTCTGACTCGACGATTAAAAAAATGTATACGAAACACAAAATATTTCATTTTTTTTAAAAACGCACGTATTTTGGCCTCACTTCAAATCGCGTGCTCTACGTCAGCGTATTTTTTCAATTTCAACGAAAAGAAAAGCAGATAATGCGACAAAAAATGTTTCAAATTTACTCTCAAATGAACAGATAAGAAGTTTTCCAGGAAGAATAGAAAAAAGGAAAAGTATAAAAAATCAATACGAATAAAAAAACATTTTTCATTACACGATCTTTCAATTGTTTCTCGGTACCATTTGTATCATTCTATTATGACATACTTTCTTGGTATAACGAAAGAGTGGGGTAGGAGGATGTTCTAGGGTTTTCTTTATTCCGCAGCGAGTTCGTTGGTTGTAGTTCATCGCCTTTCATCTGTTGATGCAATAAATACAAGGAAATGTAAAAAGGTGTGCTGAGTGAAAGTGGAAGGAGCAATATTATTTCATCGTGTACCACAACTCTTGGAATATCTATTTTAAAATTTAAATAGAGAAATTTGTGGAAAAGCTTCAATTTTGGTTTTGGAATTTTTATAAATTGTGACTTGTCACAATAAAAGCGGGCTTAGATTCAAAAAATGAAAATCGAGATTTTCATGGATGATAGTTCTTGACGTGTAGAATCTGGTGTTGATGTCGAAAACGTTCACGAACGATTCATTTTGTTGTTAATGGAGGGTTAATTATTAGGGGAAGTAGAAAAATTAACCAAATGAAATTTTGAAAAAAGTTTGTTTTACTCAGAATTTTTATTTTTTTACTCCAAAAAATTGCACTTGCACTCGTTTACTGAAAGTACAATGATGGATTGAGAACTGTTGCAATGTCGTTGACTTCATTTCAGTGAGCTCCCCCCCCCCCCCCACAAAAAAATCGAAATTTTGAAAAAAGTTTGTTTTACTCAGAATTATTTATTTTTTACTCCAAAAAATTGCACTTAGATGCTTATACAGAAGTATAGCAAAACGATACAAACTGGAAATTGGTTCGTAACACCGATTTCAGTAAAAAAAAGATGCTGATTCAAATCGTCTTCCTACCTACTCTCTCAATTATAAATCAGTGAAAATTATCGAAAATCACTGAGAAACAGTCAAAATTTCAGCACAGAAGAAAATCAGAGAAAATTTTTTTACTGAAAACAAATCAGTGAGAAAAATCACTGGAAAATTAGTGAAAATTCAGTGAAATTTATAAAATTTGATGAAAAATCAGTAAAAATCGTTGAAAAATCAACGAAAATTCGCTGAAAATCAGTGGATTTTGCTGATTTTTCCTGTGCTGCAATGCTGACTATTTATCAGTGACTTTTCACTGATTCAGAATGAGAGAGTACTAAACATGCACTAGAAAAGAAATTACCCACTATTCATATCATTGGTTGGTCAACACCTAAGCTTGAAACTTAAAACTCCTTTCCTGCAAAAATCACATTTTGGATCATCGGATCTAAGCCCGTTTTTCTAGTAACAATTCACAGTTTTTGATTTCGAGTTTAAATTTCAAGTTGAAAAAAATTCTCGAAGTGAAATTTTGAGCGGAAACAAAAATAAATCGAAAGTGCATCATAAAAGAACTCCATATCCAAAATTTCACGTGCTAAATTTCATTTCTTGAATTTTGGCGAATTTTTGAAATTTTAAAAATCACCTTATCGCCCTGCAAAATATGAAAATTTGATCTAATCAACGAAAAGAACTAAAATTTGGTATATAACCTATTTTTAATCTCCCGAATTGAAACGTTTCGAAGCCACCAGAAAATTTCAAAATTTTCCAGCATTATTGAAATTAAAAAGCCCATAAAAATGATCCATATGAACTTCAACACCTCATATAATCGTGAATTACCCATATTGGTTACCTATTCGATCGATTGAAGCAAAATTTTGGAAAATTCGTAACTTCGAGTTTAAATCCATATTTTTTGGCAAAAAATTCTCTTGGAAAAAATTTGAAAATACGCCGACAACATACGCATCGAGGTAAAAAGTTAAAAGTCTTGGTCACCAATATGAGTAATTCGCGACTATAACACTATAAGTTCATAAGGTCCATTATTGAGAGTTTTTCTCCAATGTTTGAAAATTTCAAAATTCTCTGGGGACACCAAAACGTGTCGAAACCACTTCCAATCGATTTGGAAGAACAAAAATAGGATATCTACCAACTTTCAACTTTTTCTTTCAATGCGTACGCTGTCAGCGTATTTTTGAATTTTTTCCAGGAAAATTTTTTGCCAAAAAATATGGATTACAACTCGAAGTTACGAATTTTGAAAATTTGTGCTTTAATTGACCAAATAGGTCACCTGGGTAATCTGCGATTATAGGAATTGAAGTTCATATGGACCATTTTTATGAGCTTCTCTCCAGTGCTGGAAAATTCCAAAATTTTCTAAACCATCTGAAACGTTTCGGAACCTCTTCCAATCGATTCGGAAGGTTGAAAATGGAATATACTCCCAATATCAGCATTTTTCGTTGACTAGGTCAAATTTTCATGCTTTTCAGGGCGATGAGATAATTCTGAAATTTCAAAAATTTGCCAAAATTCGAGAAATGAACTTTAGCATCTGAAATTTTGAATATGGGGTTCTTTTATGATGTACTTTCGATTTATCTTGTTTCGGCTCAAACAATTTTTTCGAGTTGGAAAACCTCCCACTGAAAAGAAAAAAATAGAATATAAAATATAATTTGAAAATTTACGAAAAAATTGAAATGAAAATTATTTCAGTTTTTCAATGAATTTCTAAATATGTGGAAAATTTAAAAATCAAGCATCACCTATTCTAATCCAAAACATTTTCACTTTCCAGAAAGTAATCTGACGTTGAAGAATCATCATTAAAATTATCTACTGTAATCAAGAAATGTTAGAATTCATTTTCTACATATGTAGATATATTAATTCATTATTTGTATCGTTCATCATCATCAATTCATCAATTATGAAAATGGAACGACCAACGAAAAGATTAGAAAAATTTCAATGCAAAGAGATAAAACTTTGGCAATCGGAGTCACTCAGAATAAAAGGTAAGTATGTCTATGTACCTAAAAAGTTTGGCTATCATAACTCCTTACTCTGTTCTTCGAAGTGGTTGTATTTTCAATTTCAATTAATTTTTGTAAGCATTAAAAATCTGACCTCTATTGAAGTTTTCCTCGTCATTTCATCATTTTTTTTCAAAAAAAAAAAACTATTTCAAGTAACTCACGATTTTTTTTAAAATAACTCTTGGTAAGCATTCAAATTCTGCACACTAGAAAAAAATTGATTTCGCGAGCAACCCTCTTAAACCAAAAATTGACTCTATTAATAAAGTTCTTAAATCACCAATCCCAAACCATAAACCACAATTGAGTTTTTTCGTCAATCCACTCAATTCGGGGGTAAAACGGAATCAACCCCTACGATTTTTCATCCATCACCACACGTCACAACCTCGTTTAAAACATTTTCCATGCTTACAGAGAAACCAAACGACATCGGCAATCGCCTTGGGACACTTGGTACCTCTATCTATACAACGAAAACGCACATGTGGTCGTCTATACTGCGCAGAATCCTTCTTTCTACTCAAGATGAGCTAACCAGAACCCCATAAGATGAAAAGTGGCTAAAACGAATCAAACGGCAAGTTCGATCGAACAAAATTGTTCAACATTTTGGAACATGTGATATTTGTTATATTTTTCTCTGTCGAAAGTTCGTGCCGTCGTGCTTCGCATATACCATCCGATGTTCGATATCTCTCTACCTACCTATAGGAGGATTTTTAATACGAAAACTTAGTTACTATACACATGCGTAACCCTTTTCGAAGTTTACCATATTAAACAGTTTTGACTCGACGTTGACGTATGTTATACTACATATTTGTACAACTTTGATAATTTATATCGAAGTATACCCACAACGAACTGAAATGTTTTTGTTTTATTGTTTGTTTTGTTAATTTTTACATTATAATACGAGTGTGTTTGAATTTAAATTTTAAGTCATATAAAAATAAACTAATGCAATAATTTTATTCGCGAATTTCAATCGTGTTTGTGTGTGTTTGTGTATTATTCGAGTTATATATTTTTATTCAGTAATGTTATATACTTGTTTTTTTCCCTTTTGTGGTTTTTTTTTTGATGTTTGTTTATTCTCTCGTTGAATGTGGTTATTTATTTTATTTATATACTTATATATTTTGTTTGTACATTTACACAATTTTTACTCGGATGTTGTTACCAACGTTATAAGATTTCATTTTCGTGTTACCTGAATAAATGCTGTTTTTAAATTACCTATATTATTTTTGCTCTCAATTTTTTCACCCTTCTTTCAAGACTAGAGAAAAAAAATCATGAAAATAAAATTTGGGAATTTCTTATTAAAAAATTCAAATTGTAAAAATTTTCATGTCATAGATAAACAATGATTCAAAATAAAATTAAAAAAAAAATCGTTAAAAATAATTTACAAAATAATTCAAGTTGGTAAAAATTCTTCAAAATAATGTGAAAGAAGAAAAATATACAATTGTTTAAAATTCTATTCACAAAATGCAGCTCAAGATATCGTCAAATTTGTTTAGAGACAAAAAAAATACACCGAATAAACCAAACAAAAAATTAATTAAAATCACTGGAAAATTAAATGTGAGAAACATTGTTGACTGTTAATGAACAGTTGGAAATGTTTGAGGAACCAAGCCCTCCCTTCATTTCTTTCGTAACTCGAAAACTGGGGAAGATGGACAGAATTTTAGGTTTAGAACGCCAATCTAAGTATTTTACTTGATCAAAAAATTCATAACTTTTTATTTTTAAAACTAGGTACTTTCTTTAAAAGATTGCATCTACATACGTACTTAGCCCACAGTAAAACAAAATGCTGTCTGATTTTTTTTTTGCAAAAAACATTACATTTTTCACCATTTTACACAAAAAAGTTTAAAAATCATCCTCATTCAGCCCTTCAACAGAAAAAATGATTGAAATTCAACTCTTGACATTTTCCAGATCATTAAAAAAAAGTATTGAGGTAAGTATCAAAAAATTTTTCTTATGGAAGAAAATACAACTTCACGAGAAACAAAATTTTTTGAAAAAAAAAATTGTCCTCGTATTTATCAATTATAAGTAGATGAGACTTCGTGATATTTTTACCATTTTTTTCACTACTCCTTAATTGAGGTTTAGACACAATGCACAAATTTTTCACTTTTTGGACTACCAATTTTTAAAATTACCACATCTTCTATTCTTTATTCTTTCACTACCTTTTAGACACTTTGGTTATCAGAATTATTTTGAAAAAATAAGAAAATTTGCGGAATTATTGCAATACGTATACTCAGTAAATGAAAATTAAAAATAATGTGAAAATAAATCAAATATTTTAAAATATTCTGGAAATTGATAAAATACCCAATGAACATAATTCTTCAAAAAAATGAAAAAGTTGTCGAAATATGAAAAAATCCAAAATATCGACCAAATAATCAAGTATTCTTGAAAATTATTCTAAATTTTTGCATTGATTTTTTTTTTAGACGTGTTTCAAAACAATTTTAACCTCACACTTTGCGAACAAATTTAAGCCTTGAACAATTTTTATGCAATTCTAACATTTTAAACAATTTTCAATACATTTCAACTTTTTTTTGACCTTTCTAACAATTCTTATGACTTTTAGAATGATTGAAACGAATTCCATATTTTTCAAGGGGTTTTACATTCTACAGCTTTCTAATAATTTGAACCATGTTTTTTACAACCTTTAACGATAATTTTCAACATTTCGATCCATTTAAACGATTTTTGAACAGATAGAATGCAATTTTGACCATTAAAAAAAATTCAACACTATTGTTTTAAAATAAATTTTATATTTTGAATGATTCACGAGATATACTAACAAATTCTGTGTGTTGCTATTTTTTCCCCTCCGTGATTACTTTTCTGAATTCAGAAATTTAAAAGGGGCGAATTTTAAAAATCAAAAATCTCTGAAATGAAATTTTTTCACTAAATAGTTTTTAAATAAACTAGATTGTAGTAAGAATTTGAATAAATAAATAAATAAAAACTCGTCCCGTTCCGAACCTCCCTTTTTATACAATTATGCAATTGCAACATCTATGATGAAAAAATTACTTTACAAAAGATCTAAAATTGTCCCCATTTAATAATGAACAGTGTGATCTAGTCATTTACAGGGAAGAACCGAAGTTTGCATGGAGGGGCGTGAAAATGATTTTCATTCCAAAAATCATCCCTTGCAGCCTCAAAACCTCGGAAAAGTCGTGGGATGACTCATCAGATTGATTTTCATCCTAAAAATCATCCCCAAAAAATAAATTCCTACTTTTCAAAATTTTTAAAATTTTCAAAATCCAATCTAATTTACGATTCGTCAAGAATCTCCACCAGCAGGTGCTAATTCAAGAAAGTTGAAGAGTTTACAACCTTTCCCTTCCCCCTTATAGAAGAGTGAAATGTTGAAGAAGATGACGTACTCATGATCATATGTACCTACATTCGTTAGATTTTTCAAAAATTTCACGATATACTTGAATATTTTTACAACTTTTATAATATCTAATTGACTTTTGATCCATTTTGTCAATATTTTAACATTATTTTTACATCTTATGTGGAAAATTTAATACATTAAAAATTGTTTGCCTCATTTTGAATTATTTTCAAAAAGATTAATCAATTTTTTTTCGTTGATTAGATCACATTTTTATATTATGCAACGTGATAAAATAATTTTGAGATTCCAAAAATTCGCCAAAATTCGAAAAACGAACTTGAGCATCTGAAATTTTGGATGTGCGGTTTTTTTATAATTATTTTCGATGTATTTTTGTTTCTGCTCAAAATTTTACTTCCAGTTGGTATACCTCCCTTGTAAGCATATTTTTATTGATTATAAACTCATAATTATAAAATAATTTTTTTTTACCACTTTCAAAAACCGAAAGAAGAAATTGGAAATACATTATTAAAAGATCTTGCCTTTTTGAACATAATAATCAACTTTTTTAGACTGGTCACAATTTGTTTGAAAAATTACTGACGCCTTATAGCGATTGCTCAACGACCTATCATGAATCATTCTGCAATATTTTGCATAATCCATGTATTGAAGGGATTACCTAATCACTACGTCACCTGTTTAGTTTTCAGGCTTGGAAATAATTTCTTTTTAGAAGTTTACATACGCACACCCAGAAATTATGCGAAGGAGGGGCTGAGAATTCGTAAAAAAAATGAAGGGTGGCGGTCAAAATTGAATGAAAAAATTGAGTAAACTGTTATTTCAGTGGCGTAGGTGGTCAGGGTATTTTTCCTAGACGGATATGTACAAATTTGAGGAAAAATGAGTCCAAAATTTGCGTGATTTTTGGAATAACTATAGCCAATATATTCTTTAATTTTGAATCAGTCGAATTTCGTAAAATTCTGCCTTTTTGAATCGGTAGATAAAATAAATCCAACTACAAAAAAATTAGTAATTTTTCTCTGATCTTTGAGTCAAAATTGTTGATTTTTTTACAAATTGAAAATTGACTGAAAATCAGTGATTTTCATAGAATTTCATCTAATTCGACCGATTCAGGTTAAGAGAGTAATAAGTTCAAAATTTATTCAAGAAAATATTGATTAATTAAAATACTGACCGAGTGAACGGAGGGTCACTTTTTTTGAAAAATGATTTTTCAAAAGCAAAAAAATTATTTCTTTTTGGAATTTTTATAATGAAAAATCTTCTTGACGAACCTAAAAAGGAGGCTCGAGCCATCTGAGTTGCCCCCGCCCCATTTCTCGAAAAGACCTTGAAGTTCTACTTCAATTCTTCGTAAAAAAAAACAACATACTTGAATCAATTTTGAAATCAAGCACCTAGGCATCTACAAAAGTTCAACGTACCCACTTCCAATATCATTTATTTTCAACCTCGCTGACACTTCTATTTATTTACATTCGTCTCAAAAACGACGTTATTTTTCAAACAAATTCGCCAATTCGGATTCAAATCGTATCAATTTTCAATCCGCTTCGTGATACTAACCGCAAATTCGAGCCCACTTCAAAGAACAATGCCACTAATTACAATCAAAACCGACGACATTATCCCGAAGGTTGCTCGAATAGAAACGCTACAATACATTTGAAAAATTTAATTATTGTTTGTTTGTCCGTATCGGATAAATTTTCCAAACTTGATTACTTAATTATAAAGTAATCTGGGTAAACTTGGCGACAAATCCGACCGTCGATGTCGGTTCAAAATTACCTCTATCTGCTTACTCGCATTAGTACTTCTAGAAAACATCCTGAGAAACTCATCACGCACCTGTCACCTGATTTTACCTTCCAAAAGTACCCTCTCGACGTCTGAAATCGAAAAATATGTCATTCTAAGGCGACGATCGTTTCGAAAAAATTTTCTGTTCAGATTCGGTCGCGTCGTATCACCCTACGACGTCAGCGCGGTTTAATATTTACCAATTTAACGCTTCCTTTTGCCATTGAAAATTTCATAATGGAAATAATGGTACACAGAAAATTCTACACATAAATACTCGCCGGCCGCGGCCGCCAATCACACCCACAAAAATTTATCTCATTTTGCCAACGTAAAAATGAATAGGCGCTGATTATCGCGTACGCCGAAATCAACACACCGAACATAAATCAGATACGGCGCGGATTCGAAATCGGCCCGTCGCACGCGCGGTGCGTACGTATTTGCAGTGTCATAAAATTTAACAATTCGTTGCATAAATTACGCGCGAATTTTTCAGCGAGGAAAAAATCGCTCGATACGACATATTAGGTAATTTGAAATTTCGTACAAAAGCTCTTCCAATTTAGTCCTGTTTTGATCGTATTTTAATTATAGCCATAAATTTTGGAAATTTTTCACACTTGGTCAAGGTCAATGTCAAGCCACTTCCATTATAAGTCCGAACTTCCATTTAAATTAAATGCACAACCGCATACTCGTATTTGTATACTTCGTTGGGTGGCATGAGGAGGTAGGGGAATTCTTCATACCTTTCAGGTAACACTAAACCAATTAGTTATGTTTATCAACAAAACTGCGGAAGTACATCGATCGGGCCCGATGCTCGATTTCATTGAATAAACTGCAACGACACTCGAGTATGACCAAATTACCGCCGGTGTTTACGAAAAAAAAAATCTCGAGTTTGAAAACATGGCAAGCAACGAGTATTACGTAAATCTTGGTACCTTCTCGATGCCGAAATTAATTTTAAAACAAGATTCGCCTTCGATTTTCGGCCATATGAAGGTACTTTTCGAGAATGAAATCTCGGATGTGGCAATTTTTTTATAGACACAACAAAGGACGCGGGTACCCGTTTAAACTCCATAATTCGTAGTGTAATTGGTTAAATGGTGTAAATTCGCGATATAATTTCTGTATCTAGTTTATCATCTAATATGTAGGTACTTATTCCGCGCTTTTTTTTATTTCAATTTTTTTATTCCAACGGTTTAATCAGTACTACCGGTTTCAACGTACTCGACGTTGGCACATTGTTGCCAAAATGAGTAAAAAATTTATTCAATTGCTCATCTTCATCTCTATCCCGCATGTCGACGCCGTCGAATACGCAGATTACACATTTACCCTGCCGCCTCTCGTCAGTCATTCTGTCACTCTTACGACATTTAACTGTAGCCTTCGCTCTTCCTCGCCTCAGCTCTGATTTTCCCACTGTGAGCGTTTGAAATGTACGTCTTACAGGCGGTGATATGCATAATATTTTTTTGCAAATATTTGCGAAATATTACGATTTCAATCGAATTGCAGCGCATCACGCGGTGATGCCACAGGTGGCAGGTTGAGGCGGAGGGGGCCAGGGTTACATTTGGTATGTAATTTCAACGTATACATTTGATTTTTGTTTACACATATTGAATTGCGATGGTTTTCACGTCAATGAAATAAATTTTCGATAACGTTGCTAAAATTTCACAAAAAAATTCAGCTTTGTAAATAAGCGAATGATTTTTTTTCATTTTGCACACCTTCGAATGATTTTTGCAAATTTGAGGTTATGATTTCGTTGCTGGGATTAATAAGTAGGTATACCTATATTATGAAATATTAAAAATTATTTGATCAATGTTTGGGAAAAGTATACCTATGCTATGGAAACTGGAACACGCAAAAAAATAATAATAGAAAATGTTGAAAAAATTAGTAAATTTTATTTTAAAAAATAATAACGGGGCACCATTCAAAAAGTTGGCAAAATTTTATCTAAAAATAACAGTATTTATCAAGATATTTAGTAAAATTTGCTCATTCAATAATAAACTTTACCAAGTATTTGGTAAAATTTATTATTGAATGATAAATTTTACCAAATATCTTGATAAATATTATTATTTTTAGATTAAATTTTGCGGACTCTTTAAATAGTGTCCCGTTATTATTTTTTAAAATAAAATTTATTAATATTTTTTTTAAAGTGAAAGATTCAATTATTTGCCAGATGTCTAACAAACTGGAAATCCAGATGTGGAAAAAAAACGAAATTTGTGCCATTAAAAAATGAAAAGATAACATGCTTTTGAAAATTTTTTCCAAAATTAGTTGAAAATTTTGAATTGGTAGTTTTTTAATAAGTATTAATAATCCCTCGATGATTTAGTTCATTAATGAAGAGTCGAAACTTATTTTAAAAATAATCTTTTCCGAGTTTCCCGAGTTTTTAGGGCAAATTTTTTCCAATTTTTGGACTGTTAATGTAGGATTGATTTTTTTCGCATCAAAAACTTTCAAACATTCGATGAGCGTATAATTTTTGACGATTTTGCTATAAAACATTAATCAAGAACTTTCAATGTTGTTTCAATTCAAAGTTATACCATCACCCTGCAAAAATGAAAATTTGATTTAATCAACGAAAAAAGTTGAAATTTGATGTATACCCTACTTTCAACTACCCGGATTCATTTAAAGCAGTTTCGAGACGTTTTAGAACCTAAAAAAAATTGGAATTTTCCAGCACTGAAGAAAAACATGTAAAAATGTATACATGAACTTCACTACCTGAAAACTCAGATCTTCCATCCTGGTTACCTATTTGAAGCACAATTTTCCGAAATTCGTGTTTTTCTCCAGCAAAAATTTTAGAAAAAATTGAAAAATACGCTTTCAGCGTTCGCATCGAGGTAAAAAGCTGAAAGTTGATAGATATCTATTTTCGACCTCCTGAATTTGTTGGAATACCCGTGACTTTTTGCTGCAGAAATCATCGTCAGTTGTATACGTACTAATAGAGATTTTTTCAGTTCTGGAAATTTCCAAAATTTTCTGGTCGCTCCAAATGTCTTAGAGCCGTTTCCAATCGATGAAAAATTCTCAAAATCAAAAATATTGGCATTTGAGAATGGAGGAGGAAAAGAGGGCATGTTAAATTTGACTTTTTTTGCTTGAAAAAAAATTTTCAAGAATGAAAAAATTGTTAAAAATGTGGAAGAAGAGAGAGAAAGGAAAGAGACACTTTATGCCACAAAAATTTTTATTTTCTCTGATTGAAATAAACAATTTCTATCGTTTAAAAAATGTTTTAAAATTAAATTAAAAGAGGGGAGAGAAGAAAGCATTACATGCCATAAAAAATTAATTTTCTTTGTTGAATAAATATTAAAATTCAACACGCAAAAAAAAATATTTTTTTGTTATGGTATAGAAATTTTCAAAACAATTGCTTTTGATAAATGTTTCTACAAGTACATATCTTCTCCTTTCTGCAATCCCCACCATCCTTCTTACTATTTCACTTTTACGAAAACTTACCATATTTATCATATCTGATTAAAAAATGAATCAAAAGTTGAAAAAAGGAAACTTTTTTTCCTTAATACCGTAATTTACAGTAAAAATGGGTGAATCACAGGTAATTACGGTAAATATACGATATTTATCGTAAAACACCGGTAATAAAAGTAAATTGATGGTAATTGCATTGAAATTGGACGTAAAACGATCACCGGTAATATAATGATTTTCATACTGCCACAGTAATTCGTGGTATTCCAATGGTAATTACGGTAAACTTTGGGTATTTGATCGTAAATCGGTGGTAAAAATAGTCATTCGATTTTCAAATCTATGAACATTTTACCAAGTATGAACAGAAACGCCGAGAAAAATTAGAATTTTAACAGATGAATCTCAACTTTTAGATAATATAATTTGGTAATTACAGTAATTACATCAATAAAATTATTGGAACTGATGCTGAATTTAATAGAGATAAATTTCAATTCATTAAGAGTTCAAGTTATAGTTATTACGGTAATTTTAAAGTAATTACATGCTGATTTTGTAATTTTGGTAAACAACGGTAATTATTCGGTAATCTACGGTAAGAAATGGCAATTACGAAGTAACATTATCTCAGAGAAAATGATCGAAAATCACTGAAAAAAGGTCAGAACAGCAGCACAGTCAAGATCAGTGGAAAAAAATTACAGAAATCAGTGAGAAAATAACCAGGAAAAGCAGTGAAACCCACAGAAAACCACTGGAATCACTGGAAAATCACTGAAAATCACTGAAAAAAATTCTTAGAAAATCTGTGAAAATCATTGGAAACTCAGTGAAAAATTATCGGGAAAACAGTGAAAAATCATTGGAAAATTAGTGGGAAAAAATCACCAGAAATCAGTGAAAAAAACACTAGACAAAACAGCAGTAAAACCCATGGGAAACCACTGGAAAAATCAGTAAAACCATTGGAATCACTGGAAAATCAGTGAAAATCACTTTCAAAATTTTCTAGGAAATCAGTGAAAATCATTGGAAACTTGGTGAAAAATTATTGGAAATCAGTGAAAAATCACTGGGAAATTAATGGGGAAAATCACTAGAAATCAGTGAAAAAATCACTAGAAAAAGTAGTGAAACCCACGTGAAACCACTGGAAAAATCAGTAAAACCACTGGGATCACTGGAAAATCGGTGAAATTCCTAAAAAAAAATACCTAGAAAATCAGTGAAAATCATTAGAAACTCAGTGAAAAATTATCAGGAAAACAGTGAATAATCACTGGAAAATTAATGGGAAAAATCACCAAAAATCAGTGAAAAAAATCACCAAAAATCAGTGAAAAAATCACTAGAAAAAGCAGTAAAACCCACGGGAAACCACTGGAAAAATCAGTAAAACCACTGGAATCACTGGAAAATCAGTGAAAATCCCTTTCAAAAATTTCTAGATAATCAGTGAAAATTATTGGAAACATGGTGAAAAATTAATGGAAATCAGTGACAAATCACTGGGAAATTAATGGGAAAAATCACTAGAAATCAGTGAAAAAAATCACTAGAAAAAGTGGTGAAACCCACGCGAAACCACTGGAAAAATCAGTAAAACCACTGGGATCACTGGAAAATCGAAGAAATAGTGAAAAATCACAGGAAAATTAGAGAAAAAATTACTAGAAAACCAGTTAAATTGATGAAATTAATGCAAAATTGGTGAAATTCTTCGAAAAATCAGTTGAAATTTGTTGAAAATCAGTAAATTTTGCTTATTTGTCCCATTCTGCAATTCCAGCTATCAGTAACTTTTCACTGATTCAGAATCAGAGGGTACTCTTCAACTCTTTTAATTTCAATCAGTGAAAATTCACTGAAGAAATAGACAGAATTATTTTACTAAAGAATCAGTGAAATTTCACTACCCATTAGTGAAAAACTATACTAATTCAATTAGTGAATTTTCATTTTTGAGTTATTATTATTAATTTTTTCAATAACTACCTACTGAAATGAATTAGGAAAAATTCGCATTAGGGATCATATACAGGTAGTCCGATTTACTCGAAACTTCGACAAAATATAGTCTAATATACCAGAAAACCACTCCCGAAATTATTTTTCAAAAAGACCTCATACAACATTTTTTATAGATGATTGTGTGTTGTTGTCAGAAAAAACGGACCCTTGCGGAACACACTGTAGACGTGACGTCAAAATTTTGCATAAACCAGAACGACGAACGACGCGTCCATAACCGCGCATTCACGTGTATTAAAACGCATGTACTAAAACGTTTGATATTCCCACAACTTCGAACCTTCCTAACTTTTGTTCTATTGTCTGGACGACTTTCAAACTAGTCCCATCTTATAGAGAATTTTACGTAGATCATTTTCCTTACCTCAAACACCAATGTCCTCACTCAAAATTTCGAGTTATTTTAATGTAAAGTGAAAAAAAGATGTAATATTTACAATGAAAACGTATTTTCATAGCTTTGAACTTTTATAACTTTTGTTGTATCGCCTGCACGACTATCAAACCAGTCCCATCGTGTAGAGAATTTCACGTAGATCATTTTCCTTACCTCAAACACCCATGTCCTCACTCAAATTTTTGAGTTATTTTAATGTACAGAGAAAACCAGATATTTTCACAGCTTTGAACTTTTATAACTTTTGTTCTATTGCCTGCATGACTTTCAAACCAGTCCCATCGTGTAGAGAATTTTACGTAGATCATTTTCCTTACCTCAAACATCTATGTCCTCACTCAAAATTTTGAGTTATTTTAATGTAGAGGGGGAAAAAAAATTTTTATAGCTTTGAACTTTTATAACTTTTGTTCTATTGCCTGCACGACTATCAAACCAGTCCCATCGTGTAGAGAATTTTACGTAGATCATTTTCCTTACCTCAAACATCTATGTCCTCACTCAAAATTTCGAGTTATTTTAATGTGAAGGGGGAAAAAAATGTAAAATTTGCAATGAAAACGTATTTTTATAGCTTTGAACTTTTATAACTTTTGTTGTATCGCCTGCACGACTTTTAAACCAGTCCCATCTTGTAGAGAATTTCACGTAGATCATTTTCCTTACCTCAAACACCTATGTCCTCACTCAAATTTTTGAGTTATTTCAATGCAAATGAAAAAATAAGTAATATGATCATGTGTCTTGCAAAATATTGACGTCATACAGTGTGTTAATAAGATATCACTGCGTTTTTTAAGAGGATCGCGTTTTCGCGACTTTGAGAATTTATTTCTCGGCTCACAATGATCGTATCTTCACCGGAGTGGTGTCAAAATTTTTGTCTCGGCTAGGACTATAACATATATTTTTTTGAAAAAATTGATATGATCCCTATTATGGAAAAAATTATACAGATTCAAAATTAAAAATTCACCAATCGAATCAGTATAGTTGTTCATTGATTTCTGCAGTGACTCAAATCTGGCAATTTCATCAGTGAATTTTCACTGATTCAATTTAAGAGAATATGATAACGTCAAAAAGTATTCAATATTCCACGATAAAACAGTAATTACGCGGTAAATCATAGAAAACGATAATCATTCGGTTTTTACGGTAAGAACTGTAATCGTGCGGTAATTCATTGTAAAAGATGGTAATTATATGGTAATTTACGGAAAATAACGGTAATTATTAGTAATTAACAGTATACAAAGGTAATTATGAGGTAATTAACGGCGCATGGCGGTAATTTTTCGGTAATTTACAGTAATTGGAAGCAAATAACGGTAATTATGCTGTAATCATAGGAAAATAATGGTAATTATAGTTCTAATGACGGTAAATGTCATCAGAAATCAGCAATGTATTCTTGAATTCAATCAATATTCTACCAAGATCATAAATAAACATTACACGGCGTATTTATGATGGTGATAATTAAAATTAAGCAACCATTATGTATCTTTTTCATTTCTCGTAATCTATCAGAATGCTTTTCCGACAAATTTCTCGAGAAAAATAATGAAAATATTGAATTAAAAAAAGATAACCGCGTATCTCTGTAAAGTGCCCTATTTACCATATCTACATTCATAATATGTACCAACTTTTAAATGGAAAACGAACAATTTATTGATTACTGATTACAATCATCACTTTCGAGTAAGGCTTAATGGATTTCTGCAAATCTGATTTTTTTTGTTCACACCGAAATTTACGAAACTTTGTAAAAGTAAAACTGTATGTATATTCGAGATCATTCGCAAAAACACGAAGTTCAGTAACTTGAAAATGGGGTAATTTTAGCAAATAGCAATTTTCCAGGTATTACAATGATTTACTTAATCTTCTACCAGTTGTTTTTTTTCTATCGTAGCGCGATCATGAGAAGGAAATCCGTGGTCGTAACTCAGAAGACGATAGGTTACGACGATATTCGGCACTTTTGAGAGATATATTATATGCGACGACTCGGTAGCACTTCCGCAATGCGTTAATGGAATTAAGGATAGGAGAAACGTTCATGTAACATTGACCTAATATATTTTAAGTGCACTTGATGTAATTTTTTTTATTAAATTTTCAAACCTAAGGATACCTAGAATTCTTCAAGGACGACCATTTTAGAAAAAAATGATAAGCGTACGTCGATTTATACAATAAGGATCTATTTTAAAGCTTTCAATTACTCCCAAAGTCATCCTTTAACCTTACCACAATAGCTTTCTTCAACTTGAAACGCAATACATTGGAGAAATTTTTTCTCTAAAAATAGCCCCGACTCGTATTAAGCACGTCCTTCGAGCCGCGTATCAATTTTTTTTTCTCTATTTTTTTTTCTTGTTCGAGTAGCTACGTACGTATAATTACGTTACGTAGCTCGAAGGAAGAAAAATTTCGCACGAAATTCTCAGCTGCAATTTTACAATTGTTGCATTGTTTCGAGACTAGTGTTTAGGTATTGTTTTATTCGCCAAATAATTACAAAAAAATGTAGGCATTTCACGCCCCACAAAAAGTACAACGAAATTAATCCGCGCGACGGTTTTAATCGTAGCGAATTTTTTTCTGTTTCTTATCATCGTCTCGGATATTTCAATTATGAATTTGACATATTTTCCACACATCGTCGTGCCCTCGGCGTCGACGATATCAGAATCGTTGGTTTGAAAAATTATAGAAAAACCACGTAAGTGATAAACTGATAATACCTCGAATAGATAATTTATCGCCGAAATTTGATTTTTCGATTAACCTATGAAAAAAATCGAGATTGAGTTTTCATATCGTAGAATTTAACGCTGGTTCGTGCACATACGATCTATTTGTCGCTGTGGTATCTTTTATAGCAGATATACATGTAATTTGAATCCATCCGGAGTGTCTCGTATAGGGTCGATAATCATATTATATAAACTCGTACGAGTATTAAATCTGTCAAGGATTTTAGCAATTGCTGCTGTTCGATATGGCAACAACCCCGGGCTAATTTAATACATCACGATGAAAAAATTTAACCGAATTTCAAGCTATCAAAAAAGGTCAACGAATCGGGACTTCAGCTTGGGTGGAAAATCGTCGATCATCGATATCCAATCGTTTCTCATCGAGCGAGGAAAAACACACCGCGATCGAATGCGTTTTCCGCGTGTGCAACGCGTCACTCGCATGTTTATAATCGGAAGGACAATGCTGAACTCGATAGTACGAGGTGCCTAGGTTTGTATACGAGTTTTGCCCGTGGCTGCAGATACGCACAGTACCAGTAGCACATTCGTAGCTCGACGTGTACCGCGACACGATCGTGATTTTCTTCGCCACAAGTGCTTCGATCCTCTCGATCTATCGTGGTTTTCGTATCATAAATTATCGCCAGTTCGTCTCGTCGATTTTTATAAATTAAAAAAAAAATTGATTCGAATTCGAGACTTTTTGCTCATTCTAGTCGATTCGGTTTCCTTTCAGAGTGAAATCTGGAGAACTGGGCTGTTGCCAACGGATAAGTTTTTGATTAATTTTTCAAAAAAATATAAATTTTTTCCTTCTTGGTTGAGAATATCTGCAAATGATTTGTCGTATGAATTGGTAAACGATTTTTTTTTGGTAAATTGTGCATTTTTTATATTCCTTTTTTTTTTATTCGCGTTGCATTCGTTTTAGACAATTTTTAAAGAGAATTTTGAATCATTTTTTATGATCGGCGCAGGCGAATTTCGTGTTTGAAAAATCCAGTTTTGAGTAGTCCTTGATTTTTCGAGAGTAAAAAGGTAAGCTAATGATCATTACGTATTGATGCTTGATGCTTGATTTCAATTAGGTATTATAAAATTTTGCTTCAATTGAAATATTATGTGTTCGGAAGGGCAAGAAGGGGAGAGAGGGACATCTATAAAACGAGCAAAAATTGCACTATAAATTGAAAAAAATCACCCCTGGGAAATTCCGACCAGGAGCTTTGTGAGAAAACAGGGCTTTGATGAATTGATAGGTTTCTCGAAAAAAAAATTTAATTTTGAATAAAAAAAATTGAAAAAAATTTTGAAACCACATTCATTTTGCGAAAAATGTTATATAGTGTAATATTTGTATCTCCCCTCCCCCTCCTCAAAATACTTTTTTATTCGCATATTTATTTTAATCAAAATCCCAATCAATCTCAAAAACTGGATAATTAAGAAATAATTTTAATGCTAGAATTAAATACATAATTGTGAGCCTGAATATAGAAACCACCTTTAGATGTCAAAAATTGGTTTTTGAATTGACACTGTTTTTGAGCCTTTCAGAAGGTGTAGAATCAATGGGGTACCTCAACTCAAAAACCAATTTTTGACGCCTATGGATGGTTTCTAGTATATCCTGGCTCACAATGTAATTTTTCTTTTTGACATTTTTACCTACATTGAGTTATATTGTATTTGTGAAAAACTAAATTTAGCACCGAAATAATCACACTGCAATATAATTTTATGTATTTTCCTCAAAACGAAGACATTTGGAAAGCATAAATCTAAGTTTTTTATTTACTGAAGATATCACCTTTCTCGTCCATCTCGCCCCTCCTCATAGGCGGAGATAGAACATAACTTTTGGGGGGGCTTGTGCCCCAGTTAAAAAGGAATGAAAAACAGGAAACAAAATGTTCATTTTCGATGATCCCCCCCCCCCTTCCAAAAAACCTTCCTCTATTTTTAAGCAATTTTTTGCTGAATTCTTTTTTGAAGACGTTTATCAAGCCCGAGCGAAGCGAGGGCGAAAATTTTTGGAAAAAAAATCCAAAACTGAAATATTTTCATTTTTTAAATCAATATTTTATTGAAGAGGAAGTGAAATCTTCAACCTCCATTTTTTATTAAATATTTTAGACTTAATATGCCCGAGCGAAGCGAGGGCGAAGATTTGAAAAATTGTCAATTTTTAGAAAGAAAACAATTTCATTTTTAATGGTTTGTTGAGTGAATAAATCCATACTTGGGAGTAAAAATTTCGTCCTTTCCGAAGTTTTTAAACGAAATTTCGTGCTTTTTTTGTAGTTTTGATCAAGAATAAAAATTTGTATTTTTTTTATTTCTTACATTTTCGTGCTAGTTTGCAATTCAATTTGCTGATTGCTCATAGCACCTAATTATTTTCGTTAGATATTAAAAAGACCATTTTCGTAGCTTGAAAAAAACAGGAAATTCGTCACATTGATAATTTATCCCTTGAAAAGTAAAGGTTCCACATGCCCGAGCGAAGCGAGGGCTAAGATTTGAAAATTTTCCGATTCTCAGAAAGAAGATAATTCTATTTTTAAAGGTTTGTTGAATGAAAAATTCCATTACTTTGGAGTAAAAATTGCATCCTTTTCAAAGTTTTTCAACGAAATTTCGTGCTCATTTGATACACACGAAAATGATTTGGGGGGGCTAATTCAACATTTGGGGGGGCTTCAGCCCCCCCATGCCTCCCCTTATCTCCGCCTATGCCCCTCCTCATGCTCTTCTTGCCATTCCATATGATTAGTAGGTAACATATTTAAACGCTGAAAATTTGAATTATTCGAGATAATATTACCTACCTAGTGGTCATAAGTAGATCTAGGTATAAATGTCAAAGTTGACACATTTAACCATTATTGTAAATTTTAAATAAAATGGAGCATTTTACAGGTGCGGGGGAAGAGGGGTTGAAATTTCAAAAAATTATTATATTTTTTGCGTATTCTTTTTTTTTGAATCTGAAACGTGTTTTACTTTAATGGCTACGTGAATTTTTATAGCTCTCCTCCCCCTCCCCACTCCTCATGTTTCTGTGTTTCAATAGATTTATGTTTTTTCGAGTGGTAAATGCTACCTGTTTTTTTTTTCAAGAGGCGGGGGATGACAGAATATTTCATATTAATAATTTTTTTCTAATTTTCAATCATTTTCATTCGTTTTCCCCCTTGGTTACATCGATTTGTCTGAAAATATTGAATTTAGTGACTGTTAACAACGGAAAGGTTTTTGAGTCAAGGGTTGAGTTCTGTATATTTGAAAAAAAAAACTCACACGAACTGATAAAAATCAAGCAATCAGAAATTAAACTTGGACTTTTCATTATTTTCTCTCTTTTCGGTGTTTCAAAAAATGTTCAATAAGATCAGCAAATGAACTTATCATTGATAAACGGTCAGAATTGCAGCACAGGAAAAATCAGCAAAATTCACTGATTACCTATTGAAAGAATTTCACAGATTTTTCAATGAATTTCATAAATATCACTGAGTTTTCAGTGATTTTTCACTGATTTCCAGTAATTTTCTTTCACTGATTTATTACTGTGCTGGAATTCTGACTGTTTTTCAGTGGTTTTTTTGATAAATTTCACTGATTCAAAAATGAGAGAGTACGAAAGAGAACTGATATATTCAGAAATTTTCTTATGTATTTTCTCTCACCCCCTCCCTCCCCCACCCAAAAAGTCTCGAGAATTCCATACATATTCTTCTATGAAAATTTCAAAAATAAAAAAAATTCTAAATTTTTACAAATTATGGCTAATTTAAAAAAAAAATGGTTTTAAATTGAAAATTAACATCATTTTCAATGAAAAAAATCCCCTCTCTCCAAATCCTTGCCTCAGCCTCATTAAAATTATCCTAAAATAACAAAAAAAAGTGAAATAGGTATTCAGAAATTTTCACATATTTTCTCTACCCTCCCCCCGGCCCACTCCACCGAAAAGCCCCAAAAGCATGCGCTCTTTTTTCTACGAAAAAATCATTTTTTTAAAAAATACCTACTCATTTTAGGCGGTAAAAAATTAATATTTACAAATTATAACCAATGTACTGAACTTATCTTTATCTATTCAAGTACCTACAAAAGAAATTCTAGTTTTTGATTGAAAAAAGATATCATTTTCAAAAGGAAAACTCCAATTTCTCCAAATCCTTGCCTCAAATTCACTAAAGTCATCTTAAAATAATGCTGATAATTAATTTTTGAAACGATGAAGGAAATTTTGGAGATTAAAACGATTCACTGAGTAAGGAAATGAATTGAATAATCGAATTACGTCAATAAAAGTTCAAAGTAAACTAAAAACGAACAACTGCAAACGATTAATTGTATAATAGAAGCATTGAATTTAAGAGAAAAAAAAAATTAAAATCAATAATATTTACTTGTGATTACGCGACACAATCTATTCCAAGAAATAAAATTAAATATGCTTGGTAAAAGTTCACGAGGAAATTTTCTCACAAATGAATTGATTAGATAATAGTTTGAAATTTTTTCAGCATTACTAATCAATAATTTGGGGATCGTAATGCGTAATTTAGGCCACATACGTGCGTTGACATCGGAGTACCTACGCATTGTATTTGAAGAAAAGAAAAAAAAAAGTCTGGATTGTCGCTTATTTTTGGATAATTATTCAATTTCAAAAAAACACAGACTCCAATTGATTTTTGTTTTACGAATATGAAATACTTAAATCAATGTCTTAAAACAGTTTTTTATTTCTTTTTAGAATTTTAAACGAATTTTAGACTTAAAAAAACGATCACTTAAGTTCCAAAAGAATATTTCAAATTACTTAAGAACCTATCGATCATTTCATTGACTCGTTTTGCTTTAAAATATACAAACCGACGACGACGTGTTTGTAAAAAATAAGAAATAAAAACAGACGAATTTTCCATCGGCAATAAATCTTTGAATTGTTTGGGTCGGAAGTTATTTTCTTTATTGGAGGTTTCGGTGACAACCTCCGAATATTATTTCTTTTCCAAACACACGTACACGTTAAATTGAACGATCGAACGTTGAAAAAGATGTAAAAAATATTGACGTGTTTACGATTAACTTTACAACTCGAGGAGGGAAAAAACCTTTTTCAGTTTTTATTATTTGATACAAAAAATACACCCGAAGATCAGAAGATGTCTAAAATAAAATAAGTGAATACAAAAAAATAGGTGGTTAAGGGGAAGTAATTTATGGGTCAAAATCAAATCAATCATAACTTGGTCTATTTATACAGTCAATTAATTAACAACTACATACGACGAATAAAATTTTTCATTATGATCGGAAGTGATTAGTAGCGATTAATGAGAGATTAAATTTCTAGTGGCAAATTAACGATGCGTAATGATGATAAATTTATAGCTGATGTTTTGTCAATTATAGATATTTCATTGAAAAATAAATAATTTGTCAACGTATTCGATTCATCTAACTTTTTGATCTCAAGTACCTACTCAAAAAAAAAACTAAAAAATTTTAATTAATCTCTGTTTCATTATTTTAAAATAATTAATCAAAAATCTCGAATTAAAGTCATATCGTACTTTAAAATGACCTGCTACAAAAAAACAAACAATTTTACTCGTAATTTTACGTACATATTTCCTTCAAATTTACATCTACCAATTAAACGGTTGAATTTTTCTAACCGCAACGGCGTTTTGAAAATTCATCACGTATTACTTTTTCCTGAATCAATTAAGTAAAAATTTCGTACGAGTGTTTTATCTCGACCACAATAATTATTCCCGAGCAGACAAGCACGTTCTAAAGCGGATTGAATTTTTCTTTCGGCAAAATTCTATCCAAGGTAGCGCGTAGACAGTCCATTTGAAAAAAATTGCAATTGGTAATTTATATTTGAACACTCCTTTAACATGAAATTCTTCATAAAAATTTAATTGCGAAATTCGCCATCTTTGTTGGTCTTATCTTTTTTGAATTTTTTATTCGAAATTTTTCCAAGATTTCAAATATCAGGTACTCGTAATTTTTTCTACTTTTTTTTATTACTTTGAAAATTTTTTACATTTCACTTGACCTCGCTATTTAACACTATTTAATGAAGTTCTCGAACTACGAGGCGTTTTCCTCGTCGGTTTAAGTGACGATATCATTACTGACCAAATTTTCACGGCGAGTTTCCTGCTTTCGTGCTCAAAACGATTGCAGATAAAGTTCGAAATCGCGAAACGATCGAGTTCGACGGAAGATATGATTAAACACGATCGAATCATTAAGAATCATTGATCTAGAGATAAGTTATGATTGAAATAGAACTCTCGAGAAATCCTAGCTAGATTAATTTCACGAGATTTATTCACGTTCGAAGAAGCTTAATAAAAGGTACAGTGCATTAAGTTGACTTGTTCTCTCTCGATCGCAATATTCCAAAAAGTGATGAGATTCATAAAAAATAATATTGTAAATTTTGATCGCTCGAGTTTGATTTCCACTTTAGATTTGGCTGAATTATTAAAGTTGTTGGCATCGGTTGGATCAGAAAAGGTAAATAAGTAGTTATTTTATTTCCGAGTAATTGATTAAAAATTTGATCGAACAAATTTTCCCATTATGAATCCACTACCTATTTGAAAAAGTAGAGCAATAAAAAAATTATTCCATGTTTTAAAATTCAATATTACTCGCACAGATCGCGATGATCAGGCCCAATTTCGAAAGGTGGGTGAGGGGAAAAACAGACGAAAAAATCGTAAGAGATCGAAGTATAAATTGGACCAACAATCAAAAATATTTCATCACATTAAATTTTTTTTCAAATTAAATTCCAATTTTTTATACGATTGCATAATCGATAAACTTGAATCACCTAAATTATTACCAAATTATCAGGTAGATAGGTAACTAGATCGGATAACTTGTACCCATTAAAAAAAAAAACCATCTAGTTGCAATAATTCATCCTGTGCATTCCCCTCCCCTCAAAACGAGTCTCTACATCCAACCTGCATTTAAAACTGCTACGTTTCGCGCAGCAAAGAACAATTGTACTGGTATTCACCGCAATTGAAAAAAAAATAAACAGTGATGCAAGCATCACAAACTTTCCGGACAGGTGTGAAAGAAAAATCAACGAAGGTATTACCTAAGTACCATAATTGTCTGAATTTTGCCCATGAAAAAAATAAGCTTACTCTTTTATGTGTATTAAGTATATGCTCGCTGGAAAAAAATATACGTTATCTTGAAAGAAAGAGGCAAAAACGCTGACGCGAGACATATTTGGTTCTCTCTAAATACGTCCTCCCATCGATAAGGGGAGAAATAATTGTTATCGCGTTTTAGATTACGATTGCATGCAATGTAACGCGGCAAATGACCAAACTCAAAGATTTTTGGATTAAATCGCTCGTAAAAAATTTTCTGGCGAACCTATCAATCTGAAATTTTGGCATAGCCTTCCTTTTTGCAAGCCCCAACTCCTATTAAAATTTCGACGAAATATTCAAATTAGGACGGACGTAATCGTGTTCACAGACATTTTTTATCCCACATACATACATACATACATACATACATACATACATACATACATACATACATACATACATACATACATACATACATACATACGGAACATCACCTGGAAAATGGTCAAAACAAACTTGTACAAAGTCAGATTTTGTCTAAACTCAATATTGGCGAAAACGAATTTCGACCCGAAAACAATACTTTCCTTACAACGCTTCGCGCTGTCCGGAAAGTAAAAAACGAAAGAAAAAAAAAGGACAAGAGCGATACGAAATCCTAAATAAAAAACGAGGGTTGTTTTGTTCGAAATTATTTGACAATTTTAGTGATTTTTTCCAACTACTTGACGTTTCAATAAAAATACAAATTATTCGAAATCGAATTCTCGGAAATTGTGTTAACAAAGGCTAACGTTTTCATTGTCAATTTTTTTCTACGCAGAAAATACCTTTGCAATTATAGGGGAGTATAATTTACCACCTATTATACTGTAGGTATTTTTTCGAACCAAATGGATTTGTTTGCTACGTCTTAGACTGTTTCCAGAAATCTTATTTAGACCTGTCTCCGATGCCTCTTTTGTTTACTAGAAAAATTTTTGGAGACGGGATTGTCTGATGAGATATCAAAAGAATAGAAAGAGAGTGTGTTTTATGTTATGTTTGTTCTCTTTTGTAACTGATAATCTCATTAGAGCTAAATTCAGGGGCGTGAGATCTATTTATACGATATTTTCAATTTTAAGTATCCGTTCAATTGAAACGTATGTACTACCGAAATAACAATACATGCCTATTGCCTACGTACTCGTAGATTTTGTTTACGAGTTTCTGAAATGATTGAACGATGCTTTGAAATAATTGAAAGATTGATAATATGTACTCAGAGCCCCCAGCAGATCTCAAAAAATAATTAAAGTATTTTATTAAAAGTTTGAAATGCGTTGAGCTAATACTTCATAAAATTATTGAAAAAGTGAAAAAAACAGCAACTGGGTTAAAAATTATAATTTTGAATTAAAATTGAATTGAACTACATTATCACAAAACGTTCAATTTTTCATAAAATTGAATCATTTAAAATCTATAAAATTATAGATTTTTACAATATAGGTACCTATGACGAATTCGACTAAAATTTTTATAACGTGAACGTGCAAAATAAGAAAAAAACACTTATGTGCTCTCTCAATTATAAATCAGTGAAAATTATCGAAAATCACCGAGAAACAGTCAGAATTGCAGCACAGGGGGAAATCAGTGAAAAATTTTTCAATGAGAACAAATTAGTGAATACTCACTAAAAAGTCAGTGTAATTTGTGAAATTTGCTAAAAAAATCAGTGAAAATTCGCTGAAAATCAGTAAATTTGCAATTCTGACTATTTATCAGTGACTTTTCACTGATTCAGAATGAGAGAGTGCTTCCAATATTTCAAAGAGATAATATAAAGAGGAGGGGACGAAATACATCGAATGAAAAAATGATAGATACTTCAATAGGAAACTCGTACCTGATCATAATAGGAATTCAAATCGATCTTTCGAAAGGAAAAATCATTCTTCACTTTCCTCTTTTGACCACTGATCAATCTTCGAAAACATTTAGTTGCATTAATTGAACTATCAAGAAAAATGATTGAGAATGCCTGACCAGAAAAAAATGAAATTTTATCTACTCTCTAATTTATAAATCAATAAAAATAATTGAAAATCACTGGAAAACAGTCAGAATTGCAGCACAGTAATAAATCAGTGAAAAAATTTCACTGAAAGCAAACAGTGAAAAAAATTATGGAAAATCAGTGAAAATTCACTGAAAAGTCAGTAAAATTTCTGAAATTCGCTGAAAAATCAGTAAAATTCTTGGAAGAATCAGCGAAAATCCGCTGAAAACCAAAGAATTTCGCTGACTTTCCCGGTGTTGCAATTCTGACTACCTATCTGTCAGTGATTTTTTATAAAATTTGTAAAATTTTTATAAGAATGGGTTCAAAATTTTTTAAAGTGGATAAAATTATCGTGCTAAAGAATTTTATTTTTTGTTTTTACCTCCCTTTTTTCAAGATCAAAATGCAACACTGAAGTCCTCGCTTTCAATTTTATAAAATTTTCAACTTGAACAGTGAATATGCATCGATCAATCTGTCGTTTTTTTTATTAACAAGTTCACTGGTGAAATATCTAGAAATAATCAACTTACGAATCGGTGAAATTTCATTGTCGAAACAAAAAAAAAAAATCACCGATAAAATAAATTAAAATTACTGACCGAATCAACAGTTTTTCGTTGATTTGACCAGAAATGAAACAAGGAAGAGTGATAAAAGAATGACACGAAAAAGCACGACATTTTATAGGGCTGTTGAAACTACGTCATCCTTATCAAAAAGTGTGATAAGGAGCTGGTGGGAAAAAGAAAAAATCATTCATTTCGTACGTATTTAACGAAATTTTCATAAATTTATCAATTATTGTAAAAAAAATGAAGTTTTGTGACAATTGTGAAAATAATAAAATTCGTAGCTAAGAAAAAAAATACTTTGAAAATTCAAAATTTTCTCACCAGTTCAATTGTGACGTCAGTTTCAACAGCAAACAACGATCTATTAAAATCGGAGTATTTTCTTTCTGAAAATCAGAAATATTTTTCAAATCTTAAATTTTAGCTTCTGGGTGCATTTTTCTTCATAAATTTTTACCCTCGCTTCGCTCGGGGTTGATGAATTTACACAATTTATTCTCAAAATGATGAAATGAACCCTCTTCCCTTCCTTCCATCGTAGATAATTGAATAATTTGAAATGGAAAAATTTCGTCCTTTTCAATTATCAGGGAATTCGTGACGATTTTGAATGGGATTGTTGAAAAATTTTCGATTTTTTTGGTAGGAGGATAAGTAGGTCATTAAGGAATAATTTGTTTTTTTTGTAAGTCAAAAAAGTAGCACGAAAACAGCACAAATTTTTATTTTTTGATTTCAGTACGACTGGTCGGTAAATTTACCATTTTTTAAAAATATCAGTCTGCGAATTTTTCATTTTCACCCCGAGATTTTTACCCAAGTTTCGTCTCTGGATTTGACAATGAAATTTCATCGATTTTTCAGCACAGTAAGTCAAATTTTACTTTTCCATCAATGCAATTGCTTAAGAAACAACTGATTACCTGTTCAACGAATATTTTACTGATACAAGTTAAGAAAGTAGGGAAATACAGCAGTGAATCCTTGGAAAGAATTTATCAACAAAAAAGTATCATTTTGCATATTTTTTCAAAATTCAGTTTCTTTAAAATAAATTTTTATCAAAATTTTTGAAATTTTAATTGGAAAATATGAAGTAGGTTAAATTGACAATACTGAATTGAAAACATAAATTTTATGCTATCTCGTTTTTAGCTAGTATTAAAGGGGTGAGGGGGGGATGAATTGAAAATTTTCAACTTGAACGGTATTTTTTGTCTAAAAATGCAAATTTTCCAATTTTTAGGAAAAAAATCATAGCTTCTATAAATTCTTCAATTTAAGCCTAATTTTTTCGATAGAGTGTGGTATTGTCACTGGAGAGGGGAAGGAGAGCAACTCGCCTCTCGTAAGCTCCCACTTGATTCCGCTCAGTAATCATCCTCCCGATCTAAATTGAAAAAATTGTCTTCGTTTGTACGTAGACGTACACATCTCTATACAGGGACCTCCAAAAATCAAACCAATTTTCAATTTTAAAAAAACCACCAACACCGAATCACACGTGTACAATGTACATTTTTAAATCAAAATGAACCGAAATTGGAGATTTTTTTCAATAAATTCTCTACTCTTCAAATATTACAAACTCATTTCTCACATCAAACTTGCCAACAAAATACATCGAAATTCCCAATATCTTGCAGCATCCACACGCACGAAACCACACAATAAAATTACTTTCCTTGGCCACGCATCGTCGTACTCGTAGGTAAAAAAAAAATAATACATAATAATCGCGAATATAGAGAAAAAAATCAACTACATCGTTCACATGTACACTTGCGGCTGCGACCAATGACCATGGCCGTCATTTATAACTCGAATGTCAACGTACTTGTTACATATCTTGGGATAATACTCGTGCACCGTGTACTTCCCTTCACCTCCCACCAAGAGCTATCGACTTTGATGAATAATATTTGAAAAATCTTCGTATGGTTACTTATTACGATGAAATTTTCTTCCAAAACGAACCTGCGTACATTGTGAAGTGGATACTTTATACACGTGCCAGTAAATTAACTTTTTTGTGGAAAAATTCTACGATAACCTTTGAAACCTAGATTTACTTAACATGATAGCCAATGAATAAGCCAGACAAATTGTAAATAAAAACGCATACTGTATAGATTAAGTGCATCATTAATCATCGTAACAATTTTTTTGACAAAACGACAATTCTATCAGTGGGTTCTCAAGTTTTTTTTTCTCTTTTAAACAAGGCAATTAAGGTCTGCGATATCATTAGAGGTTAGCACAGGTCTCGAGTTGTCTAAATCAGATTTTGCTTAAGACGAACCACACCTGGATTGAAAATTTCCTGCCTTTTGTATTGAAAAGCAAAAAAATACCCGTCTGGCTCAGAGTCGCCCTTTTGTCCGCAAAAATTTTTGCGGCTCGAGTACAACGGAGAGCATCATTAATCTTGGCTCGCCAGACGCTTCGAATACGAGTACAAATACGGCAACTGTGTTACACCAATATCTCTCTCTCTCGCTTGGCACTTTTATTACCCGTTGAAAAATTTACTCTCTCGAAGTGTATTGAAATAGGAAATTTTAGACAAATCTAATATACCTGCGTCCCCCACAGTCAAGCTATATTTCTTTTTCCTTTTTTTGTCTTAATTCTAGGTAAAAATTTCACGCTGGTCTACCTTCGGTGATTCAGTAAAGGCGAAAAAAATAATCAATCAACAGGTGGACATAATGGTTCATTTCTTCGCAGCGATGATGCGATGTATCTCTGCTTAGGCACGTTTGCCTGTATTTCTCTCAATTTTTAACGCAACGATTCCGCGGCCACATGGTTTACCGCACTGATTTGTATGTGTAAGTACATGACGTGCTTCTTATGAACGCAAACAGGCGTAGTTACGAGTTAAAGCGCGATTGTGCAGGTTCATCGGTCGGCGTGAACGGTGTGCGGTTTTTCATTTTCGACAGCGAAAATTCAATCGAGGTTTGTTTTTCAATTTCTAGTTCGAAAATCGATTACAGCATACGTAGGTTATGTTTCGAATGTGAATTTTTTCTATCCCAGATGACGTGATATTTTTTCGTGGTTAACCAAAAATATACATTGATGGTGGAAAATGATGGTTGGTTTTTCAACTTTTTCCCTCACCATTGTTAAATCATGTGATTTTTTTCTGATTTGGAATTTTATAAAATGTAATTTTTTCGATTTGTGGTTTGTATATTTTTGAATTTCAAAGCGTTATCTATGATCTTGAAAGTTTTAATTTAGTTGACAAAAAAATTGAAGAATTATTTCAACAAAAAATTCTCTAAAATTTAATGAAATAATTTTTTCAATTTTTTTCAATTCAAAGAAATTGTTCATTAGTTTGAAATTTTACTTAAAAATTTCATATTTTCAAATTTTTTGCATGATGGATGGATGATCAGAAGCTATAAATAAATTGATGAAATAAATGATATTTGACCAAAAAATTCTGGCATTTTTGAGAAAAACTAAAAAATTATAATTTTTCTGAAAATGAGCAATCAATTTTTCAAAAATTATAAAAAAATTGGATGAAAATTTTTATAAAAATTAAAGGCTGAAAAAAAAATAAAAAGTGATGCAAGCTTCACGAACTTCCCAAATTCGCGAGAAAAAAAATCAGTTTATCTAATCTTGAAAGAGACAAAAATACTGAATTAGGTGGATGCATTAATTTATTAACTAGTATGTCTTCTTATCTTTGAGATGACATACGGTGGTCGCTTTTCAGATTACAATAGTACTTTGTGTAATTTAAAAAGCGACAAATGACGAATTCGAAGATTTTTGCATAAAAACATTCGTAAAATTTTTCCACTCAGCCTATCAATTTGAAATTTTGGCATAGCCTACCTTCAAACCTCAACTCCTAGCTCAATTTCAACTGGTATCTAGATTAGAGTAGCTGTAATCGAGTTAACAGGCATTTTTCTGTCCACATATATACATTACATACAGAACTTTTTTTTTGAAATTTTATTATACTGGCATCATATTTGATCAAAATAAACTTGTACAAAGTCAAAATTTGTCTAAACCAATATTGGCGAAAACGAATTTTGCACCAAAAAACAATATTTTACTTCGACGCTTCGCGAGTTTGGGAAGTAAAAATGAAGGAACGTCGCGTCGAATGCATCAATAAATATCAGTTCCTTTTCAAAACGTCAAAGAATAGAAAGAAAAAAAAATGATAAAATGTAGATAATTCATTTTTTTACCTTTTTTTTCATTTTTTAGACCACATTGGCATTATTTTGTATTTACATGTAGGTATTTATTTTAAAAGAAAATTTTAGATCCAACCGAAAAAACCAAGAGAATATTTAAGAATTATTATTACATATTTAATCAATACTGAAAAATGATCTAAAATTTCATGTGCCTATCTAAAAAAAATTTTGGCCAGTGAAAAAAAAATAGATCGTAAAATCATTCTCCTTTTGTTTATACTTGACTAGAAAAAATCAAATTCAAAAAATTTTTACAAATTAAACTGATTTGTTGAATTTGAAATCAATTTAAAAATTTTATGATTACAAATTGGATATATGGTTTTCATCGATTGATAGTTCGTTCGCCATTCATTGACCAATGTTCACTAGATAAGAGTTGAATGGAGGGGAGGAGGCAAGAGTATAAAGTTTTGCGTATATTTGAAAACAACGTGGTTGAAATTTCATTCCTCTGACTCGACCCACCCTTCCATCACTGCTCTCAAAATTAGACAAGATCCAAAAATTTTAAAAATTCAATAAAAAATTTTTTTAGGAAATTTAACCAAAAATGGTTTTTGTTGTTTTCATCTTAAGAAACCAACGGCCTGATTGACGCCAATTTTTCAGACTTCTTTCATGGTTTTCGAATTATTTATTTATTAAAAATCAAAAAAAATTATCATTGAGAAATTTTTTTTGAAATGGTCTCAAAATTGAAATGTTTTCTCATAAAATCACCATTTCTAAAATATATGGAAGAATATGCCAAAACAATGCTGTTTTTCATTATCTTGAAAAAAATTTGAAGGGGAGGAGGGGTGGGTAACTATCAAAAATCGTCGTCGATTATTTTTTTGAGTAAAAATAATCCTATTGAGATTATTCTTCGAAAAATCAATATTCAAATTTTTTTGCAATTGTAACAAATAAGTAATTAAAACGTTATTTTTAAAAGTACCTTTGAAAAATGAATTCTAACATTATTTCTGGGTAAACTCATCTAAGAATACCACATAAAACCATTTTCTGTGAAAAATTTTCAAAAAAAAATTGTCAAATTGTTATAAAATTTTGAAACGTAGTCGGATTTTGAAGTTACGAAGGGGTAAGGGAGAAAAAATAATTACACCATTACATTATTTTTTTCTACGACGACAAAATACAGTGTGAAGAAGGAGGAGGTCAGGGAAGAATTACAAATTATTACGTTTCGTTCAGTCAAATTAATGTAAGCGAAGCACGATGTTTATTTGCATTATTTTCCTTGAAGGGAGCAAGGAAATCGTCAATGATATCGTTTTAACAAAATTACTCAGCGTTAAAACGATAACTATTTGCTTCGTTATCCTTGAAAAAAAGAAGCAGAGGGAGAAAAAAATTGGCCACATTTCGTTAATAACGAATAACGATATTGAGATTAACGTAGGTATTTTTCAGTATCATGTTGATATAATCATCTTCGAGTTGAAATGCAAATTTCTAGAGACAAATTTTTGGAATGGATATGGAAAAATTAGCAGTGTATTTGTAGAATGACTTGGCGGTTTGTTTTAAATATATAAATTCTATATCCGATATAATTCATCTATGTAAATCGTGAACTTTAAATTTAACAAAAAATTTACATTAAGACTCGAAGTGGCATAAATTCACAAATGAAATTATGTCTCGAGTACTTCAATGGTTTAAAAAAAGTGCATCGAAAATGGATAAAAAATAATGGTAAGAATTAATGAAACATAATTTCTCCTTCTGTTCTACTTCATTCTCTAACTTTTTCCACGTGCCCTTTTCTGGTAGATACTTTTCAAGTAAATCAAAGCGGTCTTTGGCGGTTTAAATTATTTGAAGGGAAATTCCATTCAAAAAAAATCAACAGGAAAATGATCCATCTGATTAAAATATTTTAATTTTACATCCATTCGAATTTTACAACATTTGTGATTGACTAAAAAATCTATTGCTTTTCTGAACCCATGAAAAACGATTCAGTTTCATCAATCAACGATTACCCTCCATTCATAGATTAAAATTTACGCTTTCCTCCGTTCAACTGTCAATCAGAATCGAGAAGAAAACAATCAAATTGAGAGTGGTCCGGCAAGTTGAAAAAATTAATCGTTTGACTGATCAATTTTGAATTTAATCGATTTTTTCATTCAAATATCAAATATTCAATTTTTTCTTCGCTCAATTTTTCTACACGAATACTAAAAATATTTCATAATTTTGATCGAATTCTAATTATTTCAAAAATGCACTAAATTTTTCAAAATTATTCGACCAAAAAAATATTTTTTTTCGTTGAATTGAAATCGGCTCCTGGTATTTCGTCAATTTCTAACAATTTGAGATTATTCATTTGAAAAAATGGGCATAATTATTTCAATTTAGGCTACGTTTGATTCCCTACTTCAAAAAATGATCTCCGAATGATTAATCCTGAGAAAGGGTACCGAAATTTGAAACTAACCGATGGAAGTTGGTTCTTATGGTCTGAAAACCTTGTGGTGAAAATTTTGGCCCCCTACCTCTCTCCTATCCTTAGTTATGGGCCAAAATGTTTTTTTTTTTTCATCCTTTCAGTTTTCATTAAGTATTTTTATTTTTGTGAGTTTTCAACCAAATTTTTTCAAACTTGCGTGGGTGATAAACTATACTGAGAGGTATTAGTCAGTGGTTTGAATTTTTTTTTTGTTGATTTCTTCTTGCTGAAATTCGTGTTTGAAAACTTCAAATCGAGTTTTCCACACGATTCAGAGGTGCAATTCTGAAAATAATATATTTCATGTACCTAGTCCCTATGTACAACTTGATATTTTTTTCAGAATTTTCCAGGTGGTAGAACATCTTGAAAAATGCGAAAACCCATTTTTCCACAACGTTTTTCACTCATAAAGTGGTCATTTCTGGTAGAAATTTTTTTGTGTAATTATACCTCACACTACGTATTTATACACCCCTTGGTCGAGTTTCACTTCATTTCATTCCTTTTTTGCGATTTTTGTAATTTCAAGAACAAATAAGTACAGCAGAATGCAATTTTTTCTGTGCAATACCATCCCATGAAAGAAAAAATTGGCAGAGTGGCACGACCGATATCTAACAAGAACATTTTTACATGTACATGTGAATAACCCAAGTATTGGGGTATTTTTGAAAAATAATTCGTTGGCTGGAAGGTGAATTTTCAAAATTTGGGTGCTTTGATCGTATAAATGGGGTATATGGAAGAAGTTCGAGTTGCTGAACGCGGGTCTGTTGCAAATTTTTTAGTGAACAAAGAAAGTGAGATGTTCAATTTTGAGCCTACAAAAAAAAATTCGACCAGAAATGACTACTTTATGAGTGAAAAACGTTGTGGAAAAATGGGGTTTCGCATTTTTCAAAACGTTCTATCACCTGGAAAATTCTGAAAAAAATATCACGTTGTACATAGAGACTAGGTACATGAAATTTATTTTTTTCAGAATTGCACCTCTCAACTATCACGTAGAAAACTCCATTTTAAGTTTTCAAACACGAATTTTAGCAAGAAGAAATCATCGAAATTTTTTTTCAAACCACCAACTAATATGCTTCAGAATGGTGTACCACTCACAAGTTTGAAAAAATTTGGTTGAAAACTCGTAAAAATAGAAATTTTTAATGAAAAGACTGAAAAAAAGAACGTTGTGACCCATAACTAAGGATAGGAGAGGGGTAGGGGGCCAAAAATTTTACCACAAGGTTTTCAGACCATAAGAACCAACTTCCATCGGTTAACTTCAAATTTCAGCTCGGGGGCAGATTCACTTATCTTAATCGCCGGTACCATTTCAAATTTTTCTTCAATTTAAATCAAATAATTCGATAAATCGACACCTAAAACATCACAACTCAATCTTAACGCCTCCATTTTTTCATTCCCTCTCCCTCCCCACTCCAGAACTCCAATCATCGTTAAATTTTATTTTAAAAAAATACACCCAACTAATACCATGAATTTATATATTCACAATTTTATCCTAAATTAATCCACCTCACCCCATCCTACCTTAATAATCACGAAACACATGATAATCACACCCACATTACAATTCCGCTGAGCTGTGACGCAGCACAAACCACATCCCTGGCCAATTCAGCTTTTTAAAAACTGAACCAGCCAAAAGAAGAAAGAAACCCGTAAAAAAGAACCACGTCAAAGATATTGCGTTACACTTCCCTATCCGTTTATTTGATTTAATTTGCGTGCTCACGAAACGCCTTGAACGCAGTTACGTGAGACTCAGAAGACGCTCGCGTTTTGCTCTGATTAAAGAAACAACAATGCAGACGTAAACGTTTACTAAATCGCAAATTGTGCCAGTCATGAGCTTTTTTATTCCGCATGTAAAATATTTTTTGCTTCTATGTAGGTTAACGTATGAATTTTTTTGTTTCATTACAGGATGGCCAATTGACCTTGGTGGTAATTTGAAATCCGTACCTAGCTCGTATCCATCATCTCCGACACCATGATCGTAAAAGAAGAGAAAACAGATAGCGATTCGTGGAATCTATCGAATCTGCAGGATAAGCTGAAATTCATCGTTAAAAATGCCACCGTCGAACCGATGCTCGGATGTTACATCATAGCCAGCGTTTTGGCCAATTTAGCAACGCAAAACTTGAATCTGCAGAAAGCCTGTCGAGTAAATCTCAACTTCAGCGATGAAATCTGCACAGCGCTGGAGAAACGTCAAACCGCCAATTATACTCAGGAGGAAATCGAAGTCCAGCAACTAGTCGCCGAGATGATCATATGGAAGACGATCGTCCAAAGCAGTATACCAGCAGCTCTCATTATATTCATAGGCGCCTGGAGTGATCGAACTGGCCGCAGGAAACCTGGCATGTTGATGCCAATCATTGGAGAATTTCTCACCAGCATCGGTCTAATGCTTTGCACCTATTTTTTCTACGAACTGCCAATGGAGGTGGCTGGTTTGACTGAGGCTATTTTTCCAGCCATAACGGGCGGTTGGATGACCATGTTTATGTCCGTCTTCAGCTACGTTGCCGATATCACCACAGTCAAAACGAGAACGCTGAGGATTGGCGTCGTGAATGTTTTCTGCAGCGTTGGTATCCCGATCGGGACAGCTCTATCTGGAATCTTGTACAGGGAGCTTGGATCGTACGGGGTGTACACGATTTCTTCGTTTTTATATGTGTTCAGCTTCATGTACGGATTATTCGCTGTGCCCGAATCGGGTAAAAAAGAAGAAGAAAAGGTTAAAGAGAAGGAAGAGCAGCCGTTCTTTTTGAAGAAGTTTTTCGATTTGCATCACATTAAAGAAGCTTTTGCGGTGGCGTTCAAAGACGATGGGCATAGTAAAAGATTAAGGATCGTTTTGCTAATGGTTGTTGTCATCGTAGTCATGGGTCCTATGCACGGTAAGAAAATTAATACTTTGATTGAAAAATACAAATATCGACGCCCTAGGATTAAAATGGTCCAAATGCCAAATTGATTTTTTTTACAGGAAAGCCAAAAAACGTAATAAAATTAGCATTGCGCTTATGGACTTTGCAAATTTTAAACACTTTTTTTTAGGTTTAAATTAATTAAATTTACGTTTTTTTATACTTCAATCGATGCAGCTTGATTCACTGAATCCAAAATTATAAAAACCTCATTTTTGAAAAAAGTGGCACTTGGACCATTTTAGTACTAGGGCGTCGATATGGTAGTCGTTATTTTATTTTATAGTTTTTACACGAATTGCCTTTACCATAATGGTATTTTTCATCTTATTATTCTCCATTTTTAAAATATTGATATTGTTAAGATGATACCTAATTACTTATCAGTTAAACTTTCACTCAAAATTTCGATCAATGAAGAGTCATTTCATCAAAAATTAATCCTACATTGATCATATGATCGAAATAGTTGAAAAAATTCGTAGAGTGGTCCAAAAGATTCGTTTTCTCGTCTACGGTTTCATTAATCGTAAAATTAAATCAATTTTTGAACTCAGCGTACCCAAAAACCTTGAATTTGACATGAATGAAGAATTTTTATCATTTTTTTTCTACCTTCCCTTATTTTACCCCCTTTGCACTCATTAAACGCAGTTTTCTTCCTAAAAGTTGAAATTGAAACGTGAAGAGATTTTTTTTGATATTTGGACAGTATTTAAAATTTTATTTCAGGTGTAATTTGGATACAGATTAAATATTAGAAAATAGTGTGGGGAAAGGGGGTTGGGGGAGGGTAAAATCCAAAGAAATGATATTATATCGCCATATATATCGATTTCAAGGGTACTGATATGGTTCATTTCAAATATAGTATCAGTTTTCAATTTGAATTAAATATAAAATCAGTTTATAGAGTACGACGAAACAGTGAAATACTGAAAAACAAACTTCATTTTACCACTGGGTACCATATCTGAATAAAGCATTCAATAGCCTCATTATAGATTTTCAAAGTTTAAAATATTGAAAATGCTCGGATGATAACTAATTATACCTATCAAATAAACCTTCATCCAGAGGCGATTTCCCGAGGGAAGTTAGGGAAGTCAAACTTCGATTGATTTTTTCAAAGCTTGAGATTTTTTCGAGTGCCAATTTTTCGGTAAAATGTTTTCGGAAAAATAGGAAAATTGAATTAAATTCTATTCTAAAACAAGGGTCAATTCCTACTTTATGGACCTATCTTCAAACATACGGTCAGAGATTCACAGACTGCACATCCAACGATCAATGACTCGCACGTGATTCTTGTTTCGTTCTTTCGATTTATGGGGTTGGAATTTTTTTTTCCGCGCCATTCTTTTGACTTTTGAACTTCAAAATTTTTCATTTCTCAATAACTCCTAATTATTTTTGCCAAAAATGGAATTTCAACAATCTTGGTCCAAATTTATTCTATTTTTTCAGCTCTAAACTTTTTAAATCGCCTTATTTATAAATTTTTTTAAAAAATTGTACTCAATTTGCAATTTTAAAATTTTTCCAGCTGTAAAGTGATTTTAAACTTCAATTTTCTCAACCTTCTCCCAATTTTGATTTTTTTCAATTTCATGTCTTTAAAAATTCATTCTAATCACTTAGTCAAAAAAATTTTTAAAAAACATGAAGTTGAATTTTTTTTAATTCAAAGTTTTAAAAAATGAGAAAAATTTTTAAATTATTGGAAAAAGTTTTCGATTTTAAAGAAATTCTAAAAAATATGAATTTGAAAAAATTTTGAGAAAATTGGAATAAAAAAATTAACAGTTGAAAAACATTTTAGTATCAATTAACAATTTTTCTAATTCGGATTTTAAAAAAAAATTAAAATCCATATTTTTTAAAATTTCTTTCAACTCGAAAATGATGGAATTTTTTAAAAAAGTTTTCAACTTTTTGTTTTTCAAAATTTCTTCCCAACTCAATGAAGAAATTTTTAAAAGTAATAAAAATACAAGAGTCGTGAGTCTATTCTTATTTTTGTGGTTTTTTGATAAATTCATATCAGAAACATTTTGAAAAAATATGTTTAACTTTTTTGAACTTTCTGACTTCCTCAGATTTTCCCCTCCAGAATCGCCACTGCCTTCATCCAAGAATTTGTGAGAGAGATTATCAAGAATAAATCTCTCATCAACTCCACAATTAAAACAAAAAAATATGAAAGAAATCGCGAAAAAAAGTTATGACGTAAGAGAGTCATTTTTCTTGTATAGAGGGCTTTAAATTGCAAAATGAACTCCATTTTTGAACTCGGCGTACCCAAAAGCCATGAAATCGATATATATGAAGTATTTTTATCATTTTTCGTTCACCTCTTCACCCCCCCCCCCCGGTCAAGTTCAATTACTTTCATAATAAGACATTCAGATTTCACCATGGATATGGATTTTTTCAATAAGTAGTTGAAATGTGTTCGAAATTTTGTTGTATCTGTGAACTGAATACTCGAATCGAATTATCAAAAAATAGTGGAGGAAGAGGGGACTATGGAGGGGAAAACTCAAAAAAATGATAACATATCGTCACGTATATCGATTTCAAGGGTCTTGATGATGCTAATCTCAAATTCAGCATCAATTTTCAGTTTAAATTGAATTTTTAATTGATTCGTAGAAATGAACAGCACTATACAAGACGTTTTCATTTACCCAATTACACATGAAAATCCAGCATAAAAAAGTCTTATTATGATATTTTTGAAATTTCAAATTTTCTTCCATCCGTTTTTCCATTTAACGCCAATTTTTTGGTCGATTGTACATGTTTATGTATTATGTACGGTTATGTGCAACGCACCATGTGCTTTCATTACGTAGCACGTGTTGGTAAAATAGAATACCTACATGCATTTGCATAGAAATCTTATCTATCAAGGCTATACACATAGTATTATCGTACGCTACACATCACACCGCAGAGCACAGACACAACACAAGGTCGATTATACGCACACAACCTCGAAAATAGAAAAAATTGTACCAATTTAAGTACATATCGCGATACGTACATTCGAGTTTTATGGTCCAAGCTCTCTTTTTTCTTTCATTCTTTCTTCGATTAATTAAAAAAAGACGCGCATCGCGTCCTAGCTTTTCGAGGGATTGAATTATAAAACAAGGACGGCGTAATTGATTCGACTTATCCGGTGGCGGGTTGATTTTTGCAGGATTCGGTCGAGCGAGCGAGCTTTACTCTTCGTAACAGCGGGGTATTTATCAACGTAATTATTGATTTCCGCAAAAACAACGTTGTACGGTGAGGGGTACGGGCTGCGGAGCGACGTTCGTGAAAAAATTTCTGCAAAATTCGCACGTCGGTGGGCAACTTGTTGCGTTTGAGCGACAGAGAATAATGACTTAGGTGTACCTAAAATAGGGGTGATGCGAATTTGATATACATTTCAGAAGTCTGATAGGCGTCATCTTTCATCTTTATGGAATAGATTTTTCGAATTTTGAATTCATTTTGGAAATCATTCATTTTTCGTGGGAAATGAAATTTTCTCACGTTTCGGAAGCAAACAACGTACATTCTTTCGCAAAAATATCGTATATCCGAGTAATATGTAAATAAGAACGAGATAAACACTTAAACAGAGTTGGACAGGTAAAACTAAAACTGAATCCGAAATTGGAATGAAAAAAAAATGTAAACTACAACTAAAATTTTTGTTCAGTTTCGCTTTCAAAGAATTCCTTTAGTTTTGAAAATTGTCCTACCTATTAAATCTAATTTTTTCACTAAAAATACCATCTTGGATTTATTGAAGGGTGAGGGAGCTAAGCTGCCTTTGAAAACAAAAATTGATTCAAAATTTCACGTTATTCAGTCCTAATTACATTTTCATAAAAATTACCAAAAAAAAAATAATAATTTTGAAAAGTTCTTAAAAGTATGCGAAAGGTTGCTCCCCCCCCTCAACGCAAAGACCGGGAATACCCACCTCCTCTGCACAGGCCTGACTATTAGAACGATATAAACTGAAAATTTAAAGTTTACAGTCCTTCAGATCGTTTTAAAAAATTGTTATTAGAAAAAATTGATTTATTCAACTGAATTTTTTCAGTTAAAAATTATCTATCTACTTTTTTCGATACCAATGCATCAGTATTAAAAGATGAGAAAAAAAGATATCAAAGTACTACGTCAGACCAATGAAGAAAAATTAAAACTGAAGAATTTTTTTCTTGTTTTATAAAAATTGTAAGCATAATTTTTTCAAATCATTGAATGTGAAAAAGTTCAATCATTTTTTTTCATTCATTGAGAAAGAACCCAACACACTAAATTTTCTAATTTTATTCTCAAAATTCCCAACAAGATTTCTTTATTTTGAAAAAACACTATCAATGTCCAATTTTACGCAATTTCGCATTTTCTCAACATTTATTCCAATTTGGAATTTTCTCAATGATTTTTCCAATTTAGAAATTTAAAAAAAATTCCAAGTCAAGAGCAATAAATATTAACAAGAAATTTGATTTTCTAGAACATTTGTCAAAAGTTGAAATTTTTCAAAATTATTCTCACAATAATTTAAAAAAAATTAAAACTTGTAAAAAATTTATTAGGTAATTTATTTTGATTATACTGAATTTAAACTTTTTCTTTCTACACTATTTCGTTATTTTCGCCAGTAAACTTGGTCTTGGAAAACAACAAATGCTCTACACGAAACAAAATTGTCCTTCCCTCGAGCATAAATATATTTTCGTCTTCTCAACTACTTATTCCGGGAATCCTCTTGCCAGGTCTTCTGGACCTCGTTTGTTTATTATCATTTTAACAGCATGTACTTGTACAGCAACGAAGGCTAGAGGAGTAAAATTACATTTTTGACTGTTGATAAAATCAATAAAATTACGTAAATTAATGAAGAAATATTGCGATTTGGTCAATTTTACCAAAAATTGTTGCTTGGGCTGGAAGAAGTACTCTCTCATTATAAATCAGTGAAAATTATCGAAAATCACTGGAAACCGTCGGAATTGCAGCAGTAAAAAATCAATGAAAAAATTCACTAAAAGCAAACAGTGAAAAAATTTCTAGAAAATCAGTGAAAATTCACTGGAACATCAGAAAAATCGTTAAAATTCACTGAAAAATCAGCGAAAATCCGCTGAAAATCAAAGAATTTCGCTGATTATTCCTGTGCTGCAATTTTGACTATTTCAGTAACTTTTCACTGATTCAAAATGGGAGAATAGAGTATACCTGGACACACCCTCTATATCCGACGATGACGTCTATGAGGCTTGCATGTTTTCGAAGAAACTGATAAACGCTTATTAAAGACTCAAAAACATATGAAATTTAAAAGCTCATCAGCTTAACAAAAAAACGTAAACATCAAAAAAATTGACCAATTTTTTAACATGTTGAATTTTTCACGTCTAACCATAAACTGGCAAAAAACCATGAGCTCGATGAAATATTCTACCTACTTATTTTTTGAAATAAATTTGCAATATTTCAAAACTTTTGGCTAAAACTCGATAAAATTTCTTAATTTTGAAAACGTTGTCAAACTTGAAAGGAATAAAATCGAATTAAATATTACCTATTTTAGATTATGAAAAAACTACCCATTGAAGAATGAAAAGACAAAAAATCATTTTTTTTATCAATAATGATTGAATATCATTTTTTGATATGTTTTAGTTATGGTAGGAGAGTAATACGAACTTGTTAGCTAAAATAAAGCCCAAACCCAAAATAAATTAGCAGAAAGGGGAAGTTTCGTATATAAGTCGATTAACCCGATTTTTGGTAATTATTTCTGTTAATAGGGAATTTTCAGAATTGATTTTTTTCGGAAGGCTCCAGCTTCCTTCCATGACGTCCTAGGGAAAAACTGTAAATAAAAAAATTATTTGTTTTTTGATTCTCTACAATTTTCGTTTCAACATTTTTTTCGTAAATGCGTAATTTCGAAAGTTATGGCCGAAAACCAAAATTTGAACCCCTCACCCCCAAAAAAGGGTCAAAATATTCACCAATTTTAGGGAAGTTCGGGAAAATTGAAATACATGCCTTATTACTGAGCTCATATCCGATACTTCTCCTTTCTGCTATTTTTTTTTGGGTCAAAACCTAAAAAGTCCGTATTAGAGGGGGAGGAGGAGGATAGAAATTTTATATTTTTCACGAGGAAAAAGGATCTCGAATTTTTGCAGAGAGACCTTTCTCGTTGTCACTGATACTTTTGACGTATTTTATTGATGGGGAGGGGGGAGATGAAAATTTTATATTTTTCACCAGGAAAAAGGACTACAAGTTTTGCACCGAGACTTTTCTCGTTGTCACTGATAGAAAAGGTGTTCTAAACAAGTAAGTACTGTATAAAAAATTCTTTATTTTAAAAAATTTCAAGGAAAATTTTTCAAATTTCAATCAAATATTTTATTTTTTTCAAATTTATTTTGAATTACATTTTTTCACGTACTTATCTGAAGAATTGTTTAATCGAAACGAAAAACGACGAAAATTTTTCTCTTTTTATTTCAACGACAATAAATTCCAAACAGAAACCTTGCTCTTTCCAATTCCTAAATTTACTGGGAAATTCACAAAGTCATCTTTATCCCAGTTATCCCTGACCCAGTGCCAGGACATTGCGCTGGTAAAATCAAGTACCTACAGGAACACGGTAACCCATTGAAAAACGTGGCAAATAAATCGTCATATACTCGATAATTCACACAGTCTTGTCGGTCGCTTTAACCTTACCCAACGGTGCGACATGTTGACATATTTTCGCACCGGTGATGGTGATTTTCCGGACAAACCGAACATAGGCTCGAGTTGCGGTAGCCAGTGCGGTGATACCCGAACAGGTATAATTTTCGCACACGTTTATGATTTATTTGTACCGGTCTCGGAGAAATATTTTGACCGGAAGGTCGAGAAACAGAGATGTCCACTCGGCACTCAGCACTCGGCGGCGTTATGTAAATAACGTCAAACCGCGAAAGAGGGAGGGTGGACGATGGTCAGCCGCCTCTAATATGACAATCGGACCAACATCGATGCGCTCTCGCGTGAACAAGTACTGGTCGTAGCTAATTACTCGTTTTACCGTAAATGAAGACTATACGCAGTAATTTTTTTACGAACCTGTTACATTTATTTTATATTATTTATATTTTTTTTATTCGCATTTAATCGTTGACCGACTGACCTGACTGGATATCGTTCTACTTGAATATACGATTCGCGGCGTATTAATTTTTTTCCTCTCTCGACACAGCACCGGTCGTAATATGGTAATTAATTCGTCGATATTGGAAATTTACCGCTGATCAATGAGTTACGTAAGATGCACGACGTAGAAGTGCATATCATCACAATGTATAGATAAAGAAAACATAGGATGATATTCGAGCATGATTTGGCAAAGTGAATGAACCGTGACGTATCAAGGTGATGTTTTCCATTTCGTCACAACAATCAACAACGTTGTGGTTGATTTATGCGGATTCCAATGCAATCTGTGCGAGCATCTCGTAGTCACAGTAGCAGATTATCGCGTCCAAAATCTTCATTAGGAAATCGAAACTTTTCGTAAGCTCGTGGCGAGTCCTTCGAAGTTCGAACGTTGGGAATCGTCAAAGGCATGTTCGAGAGGTTTTTTTCAAGTAAAAATAAATGTAACACGCGTGATACTTCTTGCAGTCGACATTCCTGGGTAGTTTTCATATCATAGGCAACGTCCCATGTTTCTTTTTCCTCGTAAACGTGTCTGAATACTTTGCCAAGTTGAAGCGCGTTTTTTTCATTTTTACTTTCTTTGCAATGATAGAAACTTCTGATAAGTACTCTCTCGTTTATGAATCAGTGAAAATTATTGAAAAATGAAAATCACTGAGGAACAGTCTAGTAAGAATTGCAGCATAGTAATTAATAAATTAGTGAGTGAAAATTCACTTAAAAGTGAGTAAAATTTATAAAATTTATTGAAAAATTGGCGAGATTTTTTGAAAAAACACTACTGAAATTTTTTTGAAAAATTAGTACCCAATTTTTTTTGAAAAATCAGTGAAAATTTGCTTTAAATCAATGAACTTTGACGATTTTTTCTTTGATGCAATTCTGCATGTTTATCAGCGACTTCGCTGTTCAAAAGAATTTCACTGATTTTCCAGTGATTTTTTTTCAGTGAAACTTTTCACTGATTTATTACTGTGCTGCAAATCTAACCGTTTTTCAGAGATTTTCGATAATTTTCGCAGATTTATAAAAGTCACTGATAAATAGTCAGAATTGCAGCACAGGGAAAAAAATCAGCAAAATACTTTGATTTTCAGCGGATTTTCGCTGATTTTTCAAAGAATTTCACTGATTTTTCAGCAAATTTCATTGATTTTACTGTCTTTTCAGTGAATTTTCAATGATTTTACAGCAATTTTTTTCGTTGCTTGGTTTTAGTGCATTTTTTTACTGATTTATTACTGTGCTGCAACTCTGACTGTTTTCCAGTGATTTTCGATAATTTTCACTGATTTATAAATGAGAGATAAGGAAAAGATGGCTATTCTTTCCTCTTTCAATGATCCACCTCCCTCTCCATCTTGAAAATTCAAAAGTTGAAAATTATTTTATAAAAACGCTTTAAAAAATCTCGTTTTCTTCGATTTAATGAAGAATTTCAACAATAGAGAAATTTTTCCAATATCTGCAATTGGGTAGGTAGTACCTATTTCTTTTAGAATTGAATTATATTTGAGTACCGTTTTTCCAAACCGAGCTCTCCTCAAAAACCGTGTACGAGGAAATGGCCTTATGTGCAATTTTTTCCGAAAAAAATTACAATTAGGGTCCTTTCCGAAAAAAATCGCACCTAAGGCCCTTTCCTCGTGCACGGTTTTTGAAGTTAGCTCAGTTTGAAAATACGGTACTCATTTTATCAATGAGCTTTATCTCTGTCATTTCCTCTATTTCTTTTTTTGTCTTCAAAGAGAACCTTCTCAATCCAAAAAATTAACTATAAAAAAACCTCGAGTAAAAATATTTTTTCATTATCCAATATCTTATCAACCCGAAAAATTATTTTGGTGCAGCCCTTATTTCTCACATTTGAAAGATTCGACAAAATTCATAAAAATTGCGCTGCTTACATTTTAAACGTAAAATTTTGAAAAAAGGTGAAATATTAATGCATAAAAGTAGGTAATACTTATTTTTCTTTGCAATAAGCACCACGATAAGGGGTAGGTATACCCTAGTTGTTTTGCACTTTTTTCTAAATTTTGTAGAAGGACGTGGCTATAGGACATTAAATCCAGATTTCATAATGATGTGAGTAAAAATTTTACATCCTTTCGGCTCCACATTTATCCCCTTTCCCGCCAGATCTTAAAATCTAACTAAATTCAAAAAATGTTGAAAAGTTGAAAAAAGCTAAATTTAAAAAAAAGTGGTTCTAGTATTAGTATCGATGTCTTTACCGAAAAATTACTTTTTAAAAAGTTTTTCGAATATTCAGCAAAAAAGTCTAAAAATTCTGGAAAAAAATTTTCCTTAAAATAAATTATGGCCTATTAGCATGAATATTTCAACTGAAAAAATCATCGGGACTGATTTACCGCGGTTTTCCAATTTTTGAGAAACATGAACAATGCACTTTCCTTCGTTTAGAAAAAATGACCTGAATTCGAGGGAGAGGAGGGGTGACGATGAAAAGTCGGCGTCGATAATTTTTATATAAATTGAAATATCTAAACATCGTCTCAGAACTTTTTTTTTCGATTTTTTTACCGAATATTGAAAAACGTGAAAAAAGTAAAGATATTTTAAGGAACCTTGAAAAACAAAGTAAAAATGAAAAAATGTTGAAAAATGACATCAAAGGGATTTTCTGAAGCTTCTGAATTTATTTTTGGAGTTATTTTGACCCTGAATCTAAATCAAGTTCACCCTGGGAGGGATGGAGGGAGGGAGGGAAGTCTGACCAAAATTGAAAATATTTCACTGCATCAAATAGCGCAACGAAATACACGTCTTTTGACGCCCCCCCCCATTCATTTTCGGGATCAATTCGACTCCTAATTCCAAAATTCGACTCTAGGGGATAGAAATGGGGCCAAACTTGAAAATGTTCAAATTTTATCAAGCGAGATGTAGAAAATTATGTTTTTTACATTTTGACCTAAACACAAAAGTCAAATCTCTGTATGTAGTTGGAGAGAGAGCTCAAAAGTTAAAACATTCGGCGAACTATTTTCATTTTCGGTATTACACCAACCCAGAGCGCCGACTTTCGGGGCTCATTACGACTGCAGTGTACCGAAAAACGAAGGCCATAATCGGAATCAGCGGCTCAAAAAATGTATACAAATTTGCTATCTTTTATGCCAGTAGGTGTACCACCCTCAAGGGACCTACAGGATCTAAAACGAATTATCAGTCCAATGTCCAAACATTTTTGAATTTTGGGTCCATTATGCACCCCTAATGGCATTGAAAGGCCTAAAATGAAAAACTAACGCCAAATCGGAAATGAGCCGCTCAAAATTTCCTAGGTACTGACTGCATGAATGATAGCATATCTACTCTTACGTAGGACTGATGATTCGTTTTAGATCCTATAGGCTTGAATTCTATCGCTGTTGAATTTCTTCTGGAATCATTGTACGATGAATTTGGTTTTCAGATGCCCAAAATAATGATTTAGACCGTTCATCAGAACTTTACATAGAATATTGACTCAGTAATTTGGTATTCGATTAATCGAACGCAAACGTGTTGATACTTGATAGAAAACAATACCTAAGGCACTCAAAATGATAATAAACAATTAGTAAAGTTAGTATGAGTAATTAATTCATCAAAAAAAATTCCATAGGTAACACTCATATCGATCTTGAATGCAATACGATTCATTTATTGCTATAAATTCCGGATTACGGATCTAATGACAAAAAGTACACAAGGTTACATTACAGAACCGTTGAAAACGAAATTTTTGGATAAACATCGACCTTTTTACCCATAGCCTTCCTTTCATTCGTTGGAAAAAACTAACCAAGGCCTCGAGACTAATTTTAATCCTCTTACTTGACTACCGGTAGCTCGTTATTAGCCAAAATTCATACATCACAACAATATCACTGCTTTGGAATGGAAACCGAACTCAATCTGTAGCCAACGTTCATTCTCCTCCAGTGAGATAAATCAAACCACACGTTACATTGTCGTTAGAGACCTTTATTACATAACTTTACTCTTAATATCAGTTTAATACTCATAAATCGCTTACCCAAGCCTCGAATCTGCGGTCGAGACGGTGACAATCATCAGGTAGCTTTACGAACGCAGCAAACACTAAACCAAAGGTCGTAGGTCACAATTAATCGAATAATTACATCATTGTGCATTATTATCTCGAACACGGAATAACCTAGCACTTTAAAATTAATAAACACCGCAAAACACCGAACAAACAACGCGAAAAATTTCTACTTCGAAAGCTCTCGCAATGCACATCAAAACGACGCGTGTTTTATTGTAATTGCACTAATTACACGAGTAAGATCAATTTTTCAATCACAAATAAAATTATCTACGTTTATAAACACTTCAAACTAGATAATTTCGCATTAAACCGAAATAATTCACTAAAATATACGCGAACGAGAGAAAAACGCGACCGCCATTTCAAAATCTAACTGATTTCCAAGTTTATTCAGAATTTTTTTAAAAAAATAAAAAAAGTCAAAAGTTTTGTTTACAAAAATGAAAGCAGTGTTGCCAACTTTTACTTTTTGGATTGAATTTTGCTAAATTTACGTGTGATTGTTGTGATAAGAAATTCTTATCAGTTAAAATTTTTTTTAAATTTAAAATTATTATTTTCAATTAATTTAGGGATTAATTAAGTATTAATTAATCAGAGTTTGTAGAAGGATTAATTAATTTTACGATTTGAAAATTGTTCATTAATTGTTACGGGAAAACGTAACAGTGTGCTCGTAGCTCGCACTTTGTTTGTTTCATTTTTTCGTTACGTAATCCTAAAAAATAAAGAGGTTTGCTCTCTAAATTATTGTTCAAAAGTGTTTTAAATGTCTAATTTTGGATCATCGACTTGATTGGAAGTAAAATATGAGTATTCATCTGCCAAATATTATGACCCAAAATCAAAATTTACTCACCTACTGGCTCAATTTTGATTCTGGGTCATTCCATGTCAGTTCAACCACAAAGTGGAAAGTGGGGTCTTGGATTTTTTTGATTTTTTGCATGTTTGTAGAGCTCGATGAGAGATGTCGAATGCCGCAAACCGGAGCTTCCAAAGTCTTTTTGGAGGGGAGCTACGAGCACTCAAAGTTTTAAGGTGAGGTTGGATATGGTAAATTTCGAGCGTGGATAACTCGGAAACGGTGATAGGTAGAAAATTGAAACTTTTTACAATGTGTAAGGCCTTTGATGAGCTTTTTGGCGATTTTTTTGAAATCAGTGTTACCACTTTTTTTAACGCCGAAAATTAGCTGTAAAAGTTGAAAAGAGCTGTTTCTACATGAAGGACACCTTCAAAAATTCTGAAAAAAATATATATGATACAACTTTTCGTACTGATTAACATATATAAAAACTGGGATGGCGTTATTTTTTAAACTCGTTTTAAAAAATTTCAAAGTTTATGCGAAAACGTAATTTTTTATCCCAATTGCTGAAAATCTCCAAAATTGATTAAATTACATTGTTTTTACAGAATTTTCATCAATAGGTATTAAAAATTAGTGATCAGAACTATTTTTTACAAGTCGATTCTGGGTGTTATGTATTGTATAGGCAGGCTTTTTTCACATTTACCCTTCAAGACCGCCATCCTATTCGAAAATATCATCTTTGAACAGAATGTAACTGAAAAATAATTAAATTTATTATGAAAAAGAAAGTAATAAGTGCAGCATAAAATTTCGATCTTAGTTTTTTAATTTATAAGAAACACCTTCAGTGTCATGCTGCATTTCTTAGCACACACAGTTTTGAAGTCAAGTGGCACATAGGTGTGGTAAGAAGATCTCGAGTTTGTGCAGGCATGAGTTCAAAAAAATTTTCCGGTTTTTATACTGCGAGGCTGCACCGTCGGGAAAACAGAAAATGTTTTCAAATTGCAATTTCGTTTTTAAAAAAATCGATCAAGCATTTCTGATGCAATGACAAAGCAGCTGTATTATGCGACAAATTTTCTGATATTAAGGGTAAGGTGCCCTAATTCCGACCAGTGCCTAATTCCGACCACCCCACCTATCTCGTCTGTTGATAGCGCGATCTCGCTGAAAAAAATTTTGCCGTGTTCCTTTATCACAGACGATTAATTTAAGACCAACCCGGCAACCATAAACCCAAAACTCGCCGAGAAAATCCAATTTGATGAAATCGCATGTCAAATTGCCGTTTTTTTTTCAATGTTCAAAGTCAAAAATAATATATTAATTTTGAGTAATTTAGGAATGTGAAGATATATTTATGATCGTTGAAGTGTCTAGTTTTTCATAAAATAAAAGTTTTTTGAATAAATTGCAGGTAAATAATTAAAATTTTATCAAGTATCAAAAATGAAGGTGGTGCCTAATTCCGCCCACCCGTAGTTTTTTGTGTTAATTTTTACATCGTTGGGGAGTTTAAAACTCAAAATTTTGAAAAATATCGTGTTGGGTGTCAAAATATATGTTTTTCGATGTGCTGAATTCATTTTTGAATTTATTTTGACCCTAGGCCATGAGCAACCCCCCCCCCCCCTGGGGGGCAGAATCTGATATTTTGTAAAATGTCGTGTTGGGTGTCAAAATAAATGTTTTTTGATATCCTAATTTCATATTTGAACATATTTTGACCCTAGCTCATTGGGAACCTCTCCCGAGGAGGGAAACTCCAAAAATTTTGAAAAATGTCATGTTAGGAGTCAAAATATATGTTTTTGATGCGTTTAAGCTGAGCTTGTAATATGAAAACGGGGACGTTAAGGGAAAATTTACCTATTCTATGTTGAAACCCAAGATGGATTAGGTGCGCTCAATGTTATGGATGGGGCCACGAGGTGTGTGACGCAGCGGCGGAGGACTATTTGAATAAAGAGATGTACGTCTGTACTTATTGTTCGAATGACTAAGGTCAATTTAGAGTCGAAGAAATTATTCTCATGTGTTTTATATTACTTAATTTGCTCATTTTAACACTCCGAAATGTTAATTGTACTTCGAATATACGATTTGCATGCTTATTAGTACATTTTTGCAAGTGGTCGGAATTGGGGTACCAAAAATTTTTTGGTGGTCGGAATTAGGGCACCAAAAATTCAAAATTGGATTTCGAGGTGTCTCGGGAAAAAAATCAAAAAAAATACTAAATATTATCGTGGGGCCCTAAAATTTTAGTATGACATGGGGGAAGGTTTGATCTATCTTTTAAGCTATTTACGGTATTCCTAGGTCAAACAGTCTTCGATTGGTGGCGGTTTTCGCAAAAGTGGTCGGAATTGGGGGCCCTTACCCTTATAACATAACTTAAATGTTTCAACTAGTTTTTCTCATTTTTGTAATACACTACAAAAATATGCAACGTCGCTTGTTGTTTTGACCAATGGTAACTTTGAACTTCGTCTTGTTGAATAAAAGTGTAATTTTCAGAAAAATCACAGATCACCGCAATCCCATTCGACTTAAAAATTTTCTATTTTTCCGACGGTGCAGTCTCGTAGTATAAAAACAGGAAAAATTGTTTGAACTTATGCCTGCACAAACTCGAGATCTTACCACACCTATGTGCCACTTGATATTTTCGAATAGGATGGCGGTCTTGAAGGGTAAATGTGAAAAAAGCCTGCCTATACAATACATAACACCCAGAATCGACTTGTAAAAAATAGTTCTGATCACTAATTTTTAATACCTATTGATGAAAATTCTGTAAAAACAATGTAATTTAATCAATTTTGGAGATTTTCAGCAATTGGGATAAAAAATTACGTTTTCGCATAAACTTTGAAATTTTTTAAAACGAGTTTAAAAAATAACGCCATCCCAGTTTTTATATATGTTAATCAGTACGAAAAGTTGTATCATATATATTTTTTTCAGAATTTTTGAAGGTGTCCTTCATGTAGAAACAGCTCTTTTCAACTTTTACAGCTAATTTTCGGCGTTAAAAAAAGTGGTAACACTGATTTCAAAAAAATCGCCAAAAAGCTCATCAAAGGCCTTACACATTGTAAAAAGTTTCAATTTTCTACCTATCACCGTTTCCGAGTTATCCACGCTCGAAATTTACCATATCCAACCTCACCTTAAAACTTTGAGTGCTCGTAGCTCCCCTCCAAAAAGACTTTGGAAGCTCCGGTTTGCGGCATTCGACATCTCTCATCGAGCTCTACAAACATGCAAAAAATCAAAAAAATCCAAGACCCCACTTTCCACTTTGTGGTTGAACTGACATGGAATGACCCTTCTGAGATCTCAGCCTTGAACAATGATCGAAAGGGTTGCAGGAATATAGCTACATGATGGTAAATCCTTATATATTTTAATTTCGAACCTTCAATCATTCTATTTGCTGCGATATGATTCTAGGTCCAATGATAATTCTCATTTCATGGTAGAAATCTCTCTTACATTCGATAAGATTTCGTGACGTATTGGAACTGGAAAACCCCACAAATCTGTAATAAATTTACCTGTTTCGGTCTGCTCGTACGTTGAATAATTAATACAAATGTCTTTATTAACGATTTCGTTAATGAAGCGTCTCTCATTACATCATTACGTACCATAGGACAAGATTCTGGATAAACATTGTGGCATTTAACGATGTAAACAGGTCAATAGAATATATCTCGCATTTAATTCAAGAACATCTCGCGATTCGTTCGACTCAAAAGAAAATTTCCTTCAATTATAGCAACCAGTTTCGTACTTTTACACATTATTATCGCACCTATGACGTACATGTGCGGTAGGTTATTGAGGTACACATGCTACGTTGAACTTCTAACGTTAGCTACTTGACTATACATAATGTCTTTAATTTTCTATAGGTCAGCGAATGTGCGTTAACATTGAATACGTACGGTTTTGTTAACGAAAGAGACGATAGTTGGATTTTTTTTAGAGAATTTAATAACCGGTAGTCACGTGGTTTAAATGATGCTAATTTTAATATTACTATGTATCTAGAGATAATCTATATAATGACATAGGTATAACGGATGAATGTGTGGATTTATACATATTTTTTTTTATGAATTACAGGTGAAATGACTGTTTTGTATTTATTTACGAGAGTACGTTTCAATTGGGACGAGGTCGACTTCAGCATCTTCTCCACCTACATGATGGTTACCAACCTTCTAGGTAATAAGAATGCAGCGGTTGTTTTCATACCGCCGAATTACCATTGCGGAATATTTAACAAATTTTTTACCAGCTTGATTGTTTATATATATTAATTTTTGAAACACCACGTTTGATAATTATCCTGGCGTCTTATCACAAAACATTATAACTATTGACCCACTTATTCGTACGTTTCCGCCATCACCCAATCGATTGTTATTATTACCGATGTGATTTTGTTTTCTTGGTGTTTTTTTCAGGAACCATGTTTTCGGTAGGTGTGTTCAGCCACGTGCTTCAAATAGACGATGCTCTTATCGGCGTGATGTCCTGTATGAGTAAAATCCTGGCCGGATTTGTTTACGCTTTTGCTACGACAGATTTTGTATTTTATTTAGGTAAGTTAAGGGATACTCGAGGCGTGGTTGGGTTCACCTTGGGCTCTTTTTTGAGACTAAATTTGACCCTAATTACACCTCGCGCCGCACGATACCAATGACATAGACAAACACGCCGCGTGTCTTCCTTAAAACTGCAACTGGTTTATTGTTCTAACGTCGATTACAATTTGATTTCAGCTCCATTAGTCGATATTGTAAATGGTACGTCGTTCATTGCGATGAGATCGATTATATCGAAACTCGTTACACCGGACGAATTAGGTACGTTAATTATACTACGCCGCTGACAAATAGATGCGTATTGTCGTAATCACCGTTAATTTTCACTTTTCACGATACAGGTAAAGTGAATTCGTTATTTGGTGTATGCGAAGCGATAGTTCCTTTGATTTATGGTCCGATGTATAGCTACATTTATCGTAATACGTTGAACACGATGCCTGGTGCTTTCTTCTTGATCGGAGGCGCGTTAACGGCTCCGGCTGTGGTTATATTTTGGTAAGGGGTAACCTCTTATGTGGTTGGATTTTCATTTAGATTCATTTTATAATGACTTGACCATAAATTATACAATGAATTATTTTTCATTATGAAAACGTGCACCGTAGATCTCGACGTTTTTTTCGGAGCAGACATGAGCCTTTGAAAATTAGCGAGATTGAGGATAGTTGAAAATTTCAAGTAAGGGTCGTCGGGGTTAAAATGAATTTCGGAAATTGGAGTTTTTTTTCCAAATTCAAAGGATGATGGTTTTGAAAATTTTGAACTAAAAGCTTAGAATTTGCTTCGGAGAAAAATTTGGAAAAAATTCACAGTAGTACAACTTTCCGTATAGAATAATGCATCATTGTGCTTCTATTAGTCTCTGATTTCATCATTGATAACTTGTTTGGTCACTATTTTCACCAAAAAGCCACTAAAGTCACTTTTAAAAAAATTACTCTCCAGCAATCGGAATATTCTTTTGTTGAAATCAAGGTGTTAGGCAGCTGCAGTTTTTATTTATTGTTTTGAAGATGAAACCTAAAAATTTTACAATACTGAAATTTTTTATTTAAAAGAAATGAAAATTGCTTGTAATTTTTCAAAAATATTTGAAAAAATTAAAATTTATGGAATCATATTGAACTAAAAATTCCCATTAAAAAATCTCATAACCTAAAAAAGTCGTATGATTAAAAATTTACTAAAAATCAAGTACATACAGGGTGTCCGGCGAGTGGTCTGTCATACTTCATTTTTGGATATAACCGGGTACCACTAAAAAAAAGTTACATGAGTAAGTTGTCGATCTTGAAAATTGAGGGAGCAAATGTTGTTGTTTTTAAAATTACGTAATTTTTTAAATCATAGAAATGGATAATACTTTGAAAACTGAATAAATTTTCATCATTTGACTTTTTACCCAACTTGGAAATTGAAGGACAACAGAAAATTTTGTTCAAAAAAAAGTCTAAAAAATAAACGAATCAAGGAAATGGATAGTAAGTTGAAAATTGACAAATTTTGTTCTACGGACTTTTTGCCTGACATTGAAGATGAAGGGGCTATGGGTCATTCGAAATAAGTGGGCTTCAAAAATTTTTTAATTTTCTCAATTTTGGATGACCCGTAGCGCCTTCATTTTTTATGTTCGGCAAAAAGTCTGTAGAACAAATTTTTTTCATTTTCAACATACTATCCATTCCTTTGATTAGTTTATTAAAAAAATTTTTGAACAAATTTTTTGTAGCCTTTCAATTTTTAAGTTACGCAAAAATTCAAATGATGTAAATTTTTATTAGTTTTCAAAGTACTATCCATTCCCATGGTTGAAAAAAAATTACGTGATTTTTTGACATGGATATGTCTTAGGGGTGGGGGTCAAAAATTTGAAAAGCGTTACGTTACGTAACGTTACGTTACGGTAACGTTACGTTACGGTAGATCAAGACATAATGACATTATGTTAGACTTAAAAAAACTTGGAAAATTTATTTCAGATGAAGACATAATTATATTATACATGGATATGTCTTAGGGGTGGGGGTTGAAAATTTTGAAGTGTTACGTTACAGTTCCTCGTCTACTCGGCCAGGTTTTGACCTTGGATCTTCCGATTTCGCTCAAATTTTTACAGTAGATCAAAGACATAATGGCATTATGTTAGACTTGAAAAAACTTGGAAAATGTATTTTAGATGAAGACATAATGATATTATGTTAGTGTATGGATATGTCTAAGGGCATGGGGGTACAATAAAAAATGATTTTTGACATGGATATGTCTTAGGGGTGGGGGTTAAAAATTTGAAAAGCGTTACGTTACATTACGTTACGGTAGATCAAGACATAATGACATTATGTTAGATTTGAAAAGACATAATGACATTATGTTAGACTTGAAAAAACTTGGAAAATTTATTTGAGATGAAGACATAATGATATTATACATGGATATGTCTTAGGGGTGGGGGTTGAAAATTTTGAAACGTGTTACGTTACGGTAGATCAAAGACATAATGACATTATGTTAGACTTGAAAAAATTTAGAAAATGTATTTCATATGAAGACATAATGATATTATGTTAGTGTTGATGGAAACTGGAATCTCTATCTTGAGTGGGTGTGGGGTTCTAGGATCATGTATAATCGAATATAGTAATATCCCAAGAATGATGCTAGACTTAGATCAAGACATAGTGACATTGTGTTAGAATTGAAATTTAAGAGCATTGATATTTTAAAGAAATGTCACGAATTTAGGTTTATTTGAACCTTTTATTTGGACATATCCATGTTCTAAGGTTTTTACCCTAAAGGAAAAAGTGCGTTAATTTTTTAAAAACAGCATTTGCCCCTTCAATTTTCAAGATACACAACTTGTTCATCTAAAGTTTTTCTTAGTGCTACCCGGTTATATCCAAAAATGAAGTATGGCAGACCACTCACCGGACACCCTGTATAAAGAATTATCATGAATTCGAAAATTTCACCTAATTAAAAATATCTTTACTTACATTATTCCACAATCACAATGGAATTCCATCGGATACGTCAATGCATGCTAATTTTTCTCTTTTAACACATTTACATCTTCTACTTGAATCATGTACCTAATCGCTCTCTCTCTCTCTAGATACGTTTTCTGAATGTGACGATACAGTTAAAATTCTCCATAAAAATTGATCCAAAACCTCAAAAAATTTCTAAGATTGAAAATTCTTATTGAAAACCCTCGTGAAAGATGGCCAAATGTAAAAATATTCATTAAAAAACCTAAGAACACAGCATTTGAAAAATTAAAAGAAAAATTGAATAATGTTTTTCTACTAAAAATTATTTTAAAAACTAAAAAATTCACATACCTAATTGAAAAGGATGAAAAATTTTTAATTATACGTAAATTGAAAAGTGCAACCACAAAAAAAATTGGTCAAGTTTTTTTCAATTGAACATTTCTGGTAGAAACGATTACACTGGTATAAAAAATGTTATAATTATTTTTTCAATTAAATATTTTTACAAACATGATTGTAAATCCTAAAAATTTGCACGAAATATTCCAGTAAAAAATATGAAAATTTGGGTACCTCAGTGATAAAATGAAGAAAAAATTTATATCATTATCACTTCGAATAATTTTCGAAACAAATGACTTGATGATTTTTTTCCTGGGAAATTTTTGGTTTGAGCTTAAAATAAGGAAAAATTGTACTTTGAATCGGCAAGGGAAAATGAATAAGTTCAATATTTTAGTTGAAAATTTCGGATTTTTGTCGCTCAAAATTTTTAAATCCTGAAAATTGGAATAAGGAAATTTTGGGAACTGGAACTGGAATTGGAACTGGAACTGATATCATTTCAGTTTTCCATCACTAATGGGTGTCTACTTATCAGTAAAACAATCGAAAGATAACAAAGGAAGGGGTTCTATTTTGGGCACAATTGAAGTAAGAAAAACGATGTAAAGATAGTATGAAAAATCTAGAAAATAGGTAGCAAGAATTTTCATTTTTCAGATCCAGTAGACACCCTTGAATCATTTCGTGGAAAATTTTGTAACAATTTTTTTAGGTGGTAAAAAATTGAAAGAATTGTTAATTTTTTTGTAATTCTTCAAAGTTTTCAAACATGTAATTTATTTGTGGAATTTTTTTTAATATCTTGTTTCGGTTTTTTGAAGAATTTTTGGATAAATGTTCAAGCTTTGAATAAAAAGTAAAAACTGTTCGTTCAAGAGCCTTTATATTAAAATATCGTTTTTGATTTGAAAATTTTGTCAAGTCTTAAAAATTGACCATTTTTTGGATTGTTGTCCAAGTTCTTTCTGAAAATTTGCTTAAATTTTTGGAAAACAGTTCAATTTTTGAAAAATCACCAGTTTTCGGAAAATTGACCAAAATTTGCAAATTCGTTGTATTTTTGGAAAATCCCTCAATATTTGAAAAATATTTTAGATTTGTGGAGAAAAAACGTTTAAATTGTGGAAGATCGTCCAATTTTTATAAAAGTGACTTGGTTTTAAAAAATGATTCTGATTTTGTAAAATTATTCTAATCATGAAAAAACATGTCTGCATTTTGAAAAATATCGTTCGAGTTTCAAAGAATTCTTCAATTATTCAAAAACTAAGATTTTTTGAAAAATTTATATTTTTTGAAAAACCATTCAATTCTTGTAAAATTAAATTTTTAGACAAATGTTCTTGTTTTGGGAGACTCATTTTTAGAAAATTTCCCAAGTTTTGGAAGATATTTCAATTTTTGGAAAATTGTCAAGGAAAATTGCCCCAGGTTTTAAAGATCATCCACTTTTTGAAAAATTCTTCAATTTAAAAAAAAATCGTTACAACGTTCTGCCTTTGAAAATAATTGGATGAAAAATACATTCAAAAGTGTGGATTTTGATCATTTTTTTGGTGAAATTAAATATTAAGGTCATTTTTTGTTTGTAATCCTTACTTGAACTCTTGAATCATCATTTTACTTCAAAGGCTCATAACTGTACCAAAAAAAGGTCGCCAAAGTCAATTTGAGCGATTCGTCATCGTGTAAAATTAGATAAAAATGGTCGACGCCCTATCCTTCAGATTTTGGTCAAGTTAATATGAAATGACTCCTTATATCCTAATATTCTTTTAATTAACATTCACGGTTTCTTTGAATCCAGGTGGATGTACACAATACATCGTAAAAAAGCGAAAGAACTGAAATCCAAGCAAGACTCCGAAGCTCAAAAACAAATCTCAACAATTGGTAACTCGGTTCAAAAACCTAAAAAGCACAGCATCGATTTTATGATCAACGCGAACGATTTCGACCTGCGAACAATTCTCGACCGACGGACAACCACTCACCGAGGATCAGCTCAGTTTATCGGTATCGATAATATGGCTTTCCAGACACCAGAGAAGGAAGAAAATTCATAAGCCAGATGCCCAATCCTCAACCTCCGGTTCAAAGCTCCTGCATGTTGCGATTCGCGATGATCTTTTTTTTTCTACCCCATAGGCCGGATTCTCTCGTTGAACGTTTTTCCTCATCGTATTTTGCTACGGCGTGAAATGCAGCTCTGTTATTAACGTATTAAGTAATAAAGCGACCTTAGATAGGCGAACAATAGTTATTATTTAGCTGCAAAAATTAATACTTACTATAATTTTTTTTCTTCTCAACGTATGTTTTTTCTTCGCTGCGACTTCATTGTCCAATACTCTAAACATTTTAACACGAGGTAATTAATCTAACGTTATTACCACTTTGCGGAACAATAAACGCTTTCGTAATTTTTTTTCCTGGCGAATGGTGGAAAAAATCTACTTTTTTGCACCGAACCGACCGCGACTCGTTCTAAATCGACGAGTCAGTTTTTCTTCCTATTCATTCGTCTTCCCGAGTTGTTTTATTTTCTATAATAACTGTGATATATTGGTAATGTTTATGGCTTTTATTTGTACGATTTTAAGATGTATTTGTATGTAATTTCGATTTCTATAGGTATTAAGAACGATATTCTCTTCGTTGTGTAGTCGTATACGTATGTACTGTGTGATTTTCGTCGTTTTTAACGCTGTGATTTGGCCAGTTCGGGGCCTATTGCCTGGTTGGAAGCCCAGGTGCCATATCTGTTTCTCGAAATGAGCAATTTGCCGTAGAAGCAGGCGATCCAGGATGGGTCCCAAGTAGAACTGAGCCCCAGAGTCACTCGTGTTGTAAATATGTTTTATTATGTGAGGTTTATTATTTTCGATAATTTTTTTCTCGTGAGAAATTGTTACAGTATTGTGTCCATTGCGTATTGATATTAAAATATTTTTAAAATTTTGGTTTCATTTTTTTGAGTCGAGTTTATTCAGCAGGAATCAGGATGTTCCATGAATCGTCCACGAACATCTTTTTTGGATATAACCGGGTATCATTAATAAAAAAACTTGATGAACATGTTGCCTATTTTGAAAATTGACGGGGCAAATGCTGCTTCTAAAAAAATCACGCCAATAAATTTTTTCAACCGTGAGAATGGATAGGACTTTAAAAACTTGACAAATTTTCACTTCATGACGTTTTGCCTACCATATCTTTAAAAAGAGGCTGCAAAAAAATTGTTCAAAAAAATCTCAAAAAATGAACAGATCAAGGGAATGGATAATACGTTGAAAACTGAAGAAATTTTGTTTCGTACACTTTTTGCCAAACATCGAAAATGAAGAGGCTGCGGATTACTCAAAATAAATGGGCTTCAAAAAATTTTCAAAATTTCTCAATTTTTAATGACTCGTAGCCCCTTCATTTTTGATGTTAGGCAAAAGGTCTACAGAATAAAATTTGTTCAGTTTTTAATTTACTATCCATTCCCTTGATCTGTTCATTTTTTGAGAATTTTTTTTGTAGCCCCTTCAATTTTAAAGATAGGCAAAAAGTCATGAAGTGAAAATTTGTTCAGTTTTCAAAGTACTATCCATTCCCATGGTTGAAAAAAATTATTGACTTCATTTTTTTAGAGGCAGCATTTGCCCCTTCAATTTTCAAAATAGGCAACATGTTCATCTCAAGTTTTTTTTTAGTGGTACCGTTTGGCAGACGATTCATGGAACACCCTGACAGGGTATTCCATAAATACATTGTGGAATCTATTGAACCAAGTAGTAAAAATCGAAGAATTTCTTGTCAGAAAATTTTTTTTTAACCAACAGTTTTAATTTTTAGAGTGTTTTTCTAGTATGATAGCATTATTTGGTTTATCGTCAGTAAATATCCTGCTTCAGGTAAGACTGCGAATATTTAATTAAAGAAATGTAATAAGAAAAAAGTGGAGTAAAAAATGAACGAATTTTCGAATTTTATATTTATTTTCGACTGAATTGAGGTGTTCGTTTCATGCACTCGCCGCTTGTGGGGCAAAAATGGGTTGCATCGTGAGAACAAAGCTTGAGCACAAAAAATTAATACCGGAATTGAAATTTGTGACCTTGACTGAACTACAATCATCAACTTTTGAGTATTTAGCTTCCAATAGCTGAAATAGGTGAAATTACATAATTATAGAATAAGAGTTCGCCGTTTTTAAACAGATATGCAACCTGCAAAACTGATGGTGATGTTGATTAAGTTGCCTAAGTACAAAATCAAGGCACAGCGACAAAATTTCAAAAATGACAGAATTTTTGGATTTCAACTACGAGCTGAAGGCTAGTTAAAAATTTCCGAACTAAAACAAAAATATTTTTTCAGACCTGAAATTTTCATGTTTGAAATTATAAAATGTGAAGTGCCGGGTTAAAAGGGGATCGTATTTTGTAATTTTGAAATATGCTTTGTATTAATCAGTTGTAATTTCTGAATCTATAAAATTCATCAAATGTGACGTTCCGCTAGCCTAAGACCCACTTGGTCAGTGCCAAATTTTAGAGGAAACGTAATTTTGGTCAAAATTAGTAAAATTTAGCAAATTTTTTGCGTGTTTTTATTCCTTGGACTGTCTACTATCAAATCAGATACTATACAGCTACTATTTTCAATTTATTCAATATTCATTTACTAATATTCAACTGAATGATCAACTGTAAAATCTCATTCTTCGGATTCCAACCCAAATGGAAAATATTTTTTTTTTAAATTGAGCTGAAAAGATTAGACTTTTGAAAAAAAATCAAGAGCTGCAAAAATGGAAATTTTGAACAAAAATTTCTCGAGTTGAAAAATATGCATTTTTGGAAAAAATTTGTAGGTATTTTTGGGAAAAATGCCGGAGTTGAAAGATTTTTAGACCTGAAAAAAAATTGTCGCAAAAGTTTCAAAGTTTATAAACATTTTATTTTAAATAAAAAATTGTTGGAAAATATTTTGAGGAAAACTTTTTAGAGTTGAAAAAAATCTAGAGTAAAAGAAATTAGAGTCGAAAATATTCTGACAATCGAGCAAAAATTTCTGGTTGAAAAATTATTGTTGATTTAAATTTTAAATTTTCAAGTAAAAAGCTGAAAAATAAGTCTGTAAGAAAAAGCTTTCGGCTACCTTTTAGCTTGCTATCTTTAAAACTTTTGAACTTGTGGCTTTCGGTTTGGCACCGAAATTTGGTCGACTTTCAGCTTTTCGGTTTAAACTTTTAGCTACCTTTTTGTCTCTGTATATGAGTAAGTGTAAGGAGGAGAACAGGCAGGGGTCTTCACTTCGGGCTGCTGGGAACTAGGTTATACCAGGTGCGCAACAAGGTCCTGCTCCCGCCTTACCTACTCAGATTTCAGATGAAATCTAGTACTATCGAGTACTAAAGTAGACAGTATCCATAACGTGGATGCTTACACAAACTTCCATACAAGTAACCATAAAATGAACACAAATTTCAAACTAAACCAGTATATTTTGAACTGAACAGAAAAATTATATTACAAAATGGAACAGAGAAGAGAGAAGAGCTATATACACGCGACATATATCACCTAATCTGCTACTCCATACTTGAGCCTAACTTCTGGATTCCAGGCCTAGCTACGCTGGAGAAGTTTAAAAGTCTGTTGATACATCAACTGTATAAAGGTCTGTGTTGTGCATACAAAGGATAACCAGGATCTCACTCGCAGCACAACCACCACTGCGAACCTTAAGGGAACAAAAACAGGGTAATATACCTCCAACATATGCCCCATTTCAACTTGAGTGAGGGAAGGCAAGCTGAGCGCCTCTCAAAGTTAAAGTCAATCACAAGTTTGAGGCTAATCACTTCAAGTTCATAGTGGAAGAGGTACCTGCCCCATTTACCTTGACTTGTGGTGGTGGTGCTTAAGGTGTGTAATTTTGGGTGAGATTGGTTTCGGTTTTGTGACTATGTGATTGAAATTAACAACTGACAGTCCTAGTAGATGGCACTGCGAACACTCCGAAAAGGGGACGAAATTCATCATGTGTGACGCGAATTCCCTGAATTTTGTCATCTTCTCAGTTTAGATGGACGACTTTTTTGATGTCAGTTGCCAATACTGTGAGCTAGATGATTGCTATAGCCACCGCCAAAGCGGGGAGAGAGGCTCGGAATTTGTATGGTCAAAAGAACTAGGTAACATTTTACCATTGAATTTTGATTCAACTGTACCTGTTTCGTTTTTGATTCGTGTCCCTAAGTCGTCATTTTTTGATCCTGTTTGGTTATTGTCATCACTTTAGTGAGAAACAATTTTCAGACAGCTAAGCTTGAAGTGGCTTAAACACAAAATTTTGATAGTAACAGTAGTAGACTTTGGCACATATGTTATGTGTATAAAAATGAGAGGGGGCATACATACTATTATTAACAATAACAGAATTATGAGATAAGGATTAAAGACTTAGAATAGATACAAAGTTGTCAGGTTATTTTCTTAAGTGTTTAATATAGTTTTTGCTACCTATTTCACATGGTAAAATTGACAAATTGACTGATTCTTTATTTCTGTTCCTTCTTTTTTTCTTTTTTTGTATTTTATCTGTGTGATTATAATTAAGTAGGCATCTTTTATAATTATTTGACAAAGAAAATTTCTTTGTAGCATTGTTTTTAGGTTTTGATAAGTTAACTGATCTAAACTGAATAATTTTATAACTTTTAATTTATATGTGAATAGAAATTTCAGTGCCTTCATGTATTATTTTTTAAACGATTTTTTTATTTTCATCTTTTTTTTTTTGACATATTGTATTTTTACTAATGCTAAGTGTTACTCTTCTCTCATCTGATTGCTAGTATATTTTAGACATACTCATGTACTTGGTCCAACTTACTGGAGATTGCTGCTAGATGAAGCGATGTCAATAGGTGGGTAAATTTTGAACATGAGTTTCAAAAGTTTAGTATGGGAATGGTTTGTTTTTTGTTTCTTTCAGGGTATCCAACGAGGAAGCAACGTGTGCGGGTACTAGGTGACGGATACTATTTCATGCTGATAATCAACGCTGAATTTGAATTTTGGCAGGCAGCGAGTGTATGTTGAACCATTTGTATAGATTTTTTTGTCTGTGAATAAATTTTTATTATGGATGGGGGGATTCTTATATTTTTTAGGTTTTTTTTGCTGAGCTGAATTTTTGAGTCCGGAATTGTATTTCTTGCAGCTTTTTCATAGGTGTTTGAGATAAGGAAAATATATAACCTAATCTAAATTCTCTACAAGATGGCATAGGTTTGAAAGTTGAAGTGCCAGTTGCTAAAACTGCAAAAGCTGCGCTTTGTGCCTATTTTTAGCGTTTTGTTGCCGCGTGGCCATAGTGGAATATTATCAGCTCGGGCACGCTCCATTAATTTTTCAAAATGTGCTTTGAGGGACGGGTTACCATCCATCGATTGAGCTGAAATTTTTGGTACATCATTTTCTCATGTAGTGGCCAGAAAAAAAATCTCAACATTTTTTTTCATCAAATATAAATAAGGGCCACCTCGGTCACCCTATTGTAGACACACCAAAAAAAAATTAAAAAGTCAGAAACTTATTCGTTTTTATCAAATATGAACAATTTTTGGAAAAAAAAATTTTGTTGACCATCTACAATTACATCCACATGTATGCACTTGTCGATGTAATTGTAGATGTCATGTTGACCCAATTGTCGAGGAGGTTGTCGATTCATAAGATCGAAAATTACCTCGAAATTTGGCTCGACATGATGTCTATACAATTTACATCGACTGTGTGTGTCACAAAAGTGACGGATTTCAATGTCGACATTTTTATCGAAATTTACATTGACATTGCTACACGGGTGACAGAAGTAAAAGTTATCCATGTTTTAAATCATGAAAAACTAGAGAATGTAATTTATTCGCAATTGCAATTAGATGATGGATGTCGACATGAATGTCGACCATCGACATTGCTACACGGGTAATTATAGGCACTTTAAATTAGAATCAAGAACTCATTAACTTTGGACTCGTGATTGGTTAGAGAAAATTGAGAAAAATAATTGAAAAATTACGACGTTTCGATACAGAGGAGTGTTGAAACGTCGTAAAACGTTTGAATTTGATAGGTAATTTTTTTTTGACCAAGCTGTGATTTTAGTCATTTTCTAACTATCGATGGAAGCATTGTTGAATTATTGAACAGAATATGGACGAAATCGTCGAGGTAAGTAATTTTGTATTGTTATTTTTTAAATTGTTTTTGAAAGTGATCCCTTATTTTTCAGTGTAACCTTATCTAACTGTGATAATATTTGTGTAGTCTCCAGTTCCACCTTTTCTTCCAACTAAAAAAATTACGCGAACCTTTGATCCAAAAGAAGTGATTCGAGCCAAAGAACCAGTGATGATCCTCCCTTATATGGATCACGAACATGGTCCAATGGAACACAACCATCCTTTTGCGCAATCGTATGTCAATAGAATGACAGATCAACTATGTTTAAGTTATGGTTGCCATTATTTCAATGGCTGGTATTGGCGAGTAGTTGTAAGTTTCTTGTTCAATATTTTGTTCAATATTTTGATTTCAAATTTTAGATGTATTATTAATGAAATGAAATAATGCCATTTTTTACATTTTATTCCAGCGATATCTAACAGAAGTTGTTCAGGTTCAATGTAATGGGGGCAATTTCCCTGAAGCTTTGATTTTTCCTGCCACATTTTCATCTAGATTTCCTGTATTCTGTGGACTGGTGCATTTTCTTGACCTAACTGCGAGAAATGTCAAAACACGGGACCCTAATGTAGTTTTGAGGTTATTACCCTCACGTTCAACTTTTGTAGGATCAGAATTTTCATAAGTTTTCGAAAATAATTTTGCAGAATTTTTGCTTGTTTGTCATTCATCTCTTTACCTATTATTGCTATAAAAAAAAAAGGTAAGTAAATGCTATTGCTAATCACTTATGGTTACTAAGTTATTCTTATTTTTACTTATTTAGAAGGTTAGACTTTTCCAACCTACAATTTTCTCGAAATTCAAACATTTTTCCAGTTTGTGACCCAGAAACTATAATTCGATCATTAAACATACTACAACCATTTATTAAAGATCAAAGTGCTAAAAACCGTTTATCCCAATTATCCAAAAAATTACAAAATGAAAAATGTAACTCCAACTAAACCTATAGTATTATAATCTAAGTAAGGTTACCTACATAATTTATGTAGGTCTAGGTACTCATTCATACATTATGTTTTATGCTATATTCACAATTATCTCTATAATTTAAGATTATAAAATATGTTTATGGGCTGATAGACCAAGTAGTCTGAACCCAAATAAATTAAAAAAAAAAGTTTTGAATTTTTTGAAAATTTTTTCCAACTTGAAGACCAATCAATTGGATTAATATTAATCAAGCATATAAATCCACACTCCACGTCCACAGTACGAAACAAAATCGTCTTTCCCATTCGCTACTTCCTACTTCTGAAGTACTTATTCAGGGGACCCTGTTGCCAGGTCCCCTAGACCTCGCTTGTTTCAAATTATTTTCGTAATTTTTTATGTAATTTAATTTAATTTTTTATGCAAATTCAGGTTGCCACATTTATGTGGTAACTCGAAATAAAATTAATTTTAGGATTTTAAAAAATTTTATCTTTTTTTCCTTTTTTTTCCCTTTTTTGAAATTTCCTTCATTTGTTTTCACGTTTTACGACATGTAATTGAAAAAAACTACCTATCCCATTTCATTCTACATACTTACTTTCAAGTATCAGAATCCGTGAAAAAGTCAAAATTCATTTTTTCTTCGCTAAGCCCTGTTCTCTCGGAGCGGGTCACAAATGTGAAAATTTTGTAAAATTTTGAAGTTGAGAAGTCATGATTGTTCTTGACATCTGAAAGCATTATATAATCCCATTTTATGCCAATTAGGTGACTGTTATAATCTGAATTTTATCAAAAATCGTGAATTTTTCGAGTTTTCTCCCCGGAATGATTTTTTTTTCATCGAGTAATTGAACAAAAATTTTTTTCAACCATTGAAAGTAAAGTTTGAAAAAAAAAATGAAAATTTCATACGCCAATGTTGCCAACAGCAAATCATAAAATTGGAAAATACGGAATTTATATAGACTTTGAATTGATCATTTTTTCGCCTGAAAAATATTTTATTTATATATTTTTTTCAATCATTATAGAAGTATATTTCGGAATTTTTTTGGAAAATTTTGTATGTCAGTGCAGCCAGTTACAAATCGTGAAATGCTACACTATGGAATTGACGTCGAACTCGAATTCATCTTTTTATCCTTTGAAAAATTCACAATAATCTTGTTTTTAATCATCAGAAATAAAAAGTTTAAAATTTTTCTTTGAAAATTTTCTTAGACCATATAGTATTAACATAGACCGCGCTACTGATAAGCGGCGAGTTCCAACAATATTTTTTAAATTATTTTGCATAAATTGGGCCCATTTCTACGGGAAAAATCAAGAGAAATTATACCACATCAGCAGTCAAACAATTTGCATCAATCATAAAAAAAAATTGGAGCGAAATGAGAGGATACGACTTCATTTTTGGTTCGAGTTCGGTGCTTTGATCGTATTTTCCGCCCTGGACCCAGTATTTATTCGCGTGAATTGGGACCATTGCTGCAAACGAAATTCGGAAAATCGGTAGTCAAACAATTTGTACTATCAATGGAGACTCATAGAAACAATTAGAGCGAAATCAAATGACGCGAGTTCATTTTTAGATCATTTTCCGCGTTTTCCGCCCTGGACCCAGTTTAATGTTGGAACACCGTAACAACATACGTCTTATGGTCCGTAGCGCGGTCTATGTTAATACTAAATGGTCTAAGAAAATTTTGTACGTCAGTGCAGCCATTCTGATGTTATGAACTCGAATGCATTATTTTTTCAAGTGATTGGACCAATTTTTTCTTCCAATCAATAGAAGTACCTATGTTTTGAATTTGAAGACATCAGAATATCACAATTAGCAACTGGCTGCACTGTGCATTGACGTACAAAATTTTCAAAGAAAAATTAAATTTTTTTTTCTGATGATGATTGAAAACAAAATTATTGTAAATTTTTCAAACGATAAAAAAATTAATTCGAGTTCGACGTAAATTCCATAGTGTAGCATGTCACGATTTGTAACTGGCTGCACTGACATACAAAATTTCCCAAAACAATTTCCGAAATATATACCTACTTCAAAAGTGATTGAAAAAAATACATAATATTTCCTGGCAAAAGAATAATCAATTCAAAGTCGATATAAATTCCGTATTTTGAAATTTTATGATTTGCTGTTGGCCGCACTGGTGTATAAAATTTTCAATTATTTTTCAAAGTTCACTTTTAATGGTTGAAAAAAATTGTTGTTCAATTACTCGACAAAAAAAAATCATTCCAGCTTAGTGAAAATTTCATATTTTTTTGACAATTTTTCAATCCCCTGGCAGCGGCCTGAGTTTTGATCGGTGAAGAATGACGATGGTTTAGGGAGATGTAAAAACTCAAATCGCATCTTTTAAGTGCTAAGAAGGCTTCTCGCACAATTCTGATTGACTAATAAAACACAAAAAACAGCGTTTTTTTCAAAAGGAAGTGCATTTTGAGCACCTCCTTCTCTCCTCCCTTTGTCCCTAGAGGGCTCAAATTTTTTTGGGAGGTCTCCTCTTCAAAGTAAACCACACCACCAAATTTGATCAAAATCCAAGTGATGTTTTTTTCCCCTCCACCCTATTGGGCAGTCTAATTAAGACATTCTGTAAAGCAAAGGCAAAAAAATGGTTATCTAAAATTTAAATTTTGAATCTTGGATTTTTGATACCTAAATAAACGCTTTCCTGCGAAAAGTCGTGGCCTTAGAACGGGGGCATCACAACACTTCTTGCCCACGGGCGGCAAATTTCTAAATCCACAACTGCTCAATTTGTTGAAAAAATCAAACGATTTGGTCAGTTTGAATTGCAGAACATTTCGTGTGGAATGGTGCTTCGTACCCTAGGTTCCGTTAAGTATAGAAAAATAAACTCACCAAAACAAAGAACTGTCCAATTTGCAATCTTGGTATATTTGTTTATCACGGATGGTTTTTTAAAACAGCTTTTCGAATTTTATCACTGTAATTTCAAATTTTCATTTAAAAATTCAAAAACATATGAAAAAAGTTTGATGTTGAAGTTGAACCCTGGTTAGGTATAGGATAGGTAATAAGTACGCTTATTACACTGCCCAATTCACTCGAGTTCGATTCAAGTGGTGGAATCTATGGGTGTGCATATGTGTAGAAAAAAGTAAAAACAACGTTTATCAAACCACGCCCAGCAAGGATAGTTTTAGCACATTATCTGTGGGGGGGGGGCTAACTACTGTAACACCGAACATAAAAATTCGAATTATGCCGAAGTGCAAAAAAATGAAATTATATAGATAAATGTAAAAGAAAAACACCAGCATAAAAAACATACTACTTCAAATTTAAATCGTACAGGTGCACTTATTTTAACATTATATTATCAATGCAAAAGTAAAATATTTGTAAATTAACAAATTAAGATCTATTTCGAAATTTCTCAATTCTTCAAATTTTGTTATTTTTAAGTAAATGTTTACTTATCCAAAGTTTTAAAGTTTTTCAATTCTTCAAATTGTGTCAACTTTTAAAATAGGTACTGACAATTTTTAGAAATTTGTTGATCAGACTGTCTATTTTTCAAATTTTATAAATTTTGCAAAATTGGTCAAATTTCCAAGCTGATCAATTTTTCAAAATTCAGTTTTCTTAAATTCGTCATTTTCTAAAAGGTAGGTACTCAAGTTACCAAAATTTCTACATTCTTCAAATTATGACAATTTTTTAGAGCTCATTAAAAACATTTCAAAACTCAACAATTCTTCAAAATTGTGTAAAGTTTTGAAATTCTGCAAAATTTTAAAATTTCAAAAATTTGTAATTTTTCCAAGCTCAGTTTTATGAAATATCAATTTTTTAAATTGTGCTCGTTTTTTAAAATTTCTCGACACTTCGAGTACTTATCCCATTTTCTGAAATTTAGTAGATTATTCCCCATGAATTACTACCTTCGTACTTTTTTTTCCAGAAAACAGAATATTTTTTTAATCTTTATTCTGAAAATTTTTTGTATTGAACTAGGTAAGTAAATACTTCAGTTAGCAAACCTCAAATCAAAAAATGAATTCGGGAAACTGAATTTGGTTTTTTTATGTCCGAAATATGGAAATTTTATTGACTCCGGAGTCAAGTTGAAGTCAGTAGTCAACTTTTATTTTGACTCTTATTCCCTGCCACAAGCAAAGGACTCATGGCAAAAATCGGAAACAAAGGTATTTTGGTAGTAAAAATTCCACTCTTTCAGATGCCGCATTCAGTTTTACCTGAAACTCAAAATTTCAGCGTCTTTTGGGCGATCGAAAAAGCCTGATCCACAAATGGTACTTCGCTGTACTATGGAGTGAGGAATTAAAATATTGGTTTTATGATCTTCCAAGTCTTTTTTTGACTCAAACTCTCTGAGATGGGAAGGGGGCAGCAAAAATCATTTTTTAATTTTTCCAAGTTTTTGGTCTTGATTCTACACTACTAAGTTTTATTTTTTGGGTTTGTTGAACATGACCTCAGAATTTGATTCTGGAGTCGAAAAAATCTGTTATTCTCTCAATAATTTTCAAATTTCGATTTGTGCAATGCGTAAAGATGAAGAGCATCGCACCAATGCACCATGTCTTAATTGGTTGAAGCGAAAAGGTAACATCTGTGTTGGAAAGGAATGTGGCTAATGTCTACCGAGACCGCTGTCTGGGCGCTTTTTTAATTGGTTTCTCTTCTCGACTCCCCGCGTCCACTTATTGGGCAGCTGTGCCACCGTGTATGCATAAAAATTAAAATTCCAAGTAATTAGCAGGTGAATGATTTGAAGTAGCAAGTTGACGTGCTTTTTTTTTGGAAATGTTGGTACCTATTTGTATTGGAAAAAGAGAAGTGAACATTTTTTAAGTAGGTATCAATTTTAAATTTGCTTTGGGGAAAATAGTGGAATATCTTGTTGAATCATTTTAGCGCTGACTTTTTCTTTGTATATACTTACCTACTTCCAGCTTAAAAAATTGATTACTCCAACAGGCAAAAAGTGCTCTAAAAATCGAAATCAGCGTTCTTTTATGGGGGACAAAAAAATTGGTTGGGTTTTTAGGTGTATGGGTCACATAGTCCCGAAAAAGCTTATTTTGGATTTTGGCCCTTGAACAATAGGAGGCTGGAGCTTAAAAACTCCCGTTTTTTCTATCATTTAAATTTGACCGGGGACAAAAAAATTTTCACAGACTGGCAGCGGACACTCCCCTGACTCCGAATATCCGTCAACTTCCTTGGGCAACGTGCACAATGGGGTGTCAGCGCCACTATAATGCGCGGATTTTGGCGAAATTTGGCCATTTTTGGCTCAATAATGGCTCTAAAGGCGTCATATGGTCTGCGGGATACAAAAAACCACCTCAACACGTGCATGTATTCATTCCACACCCATTAAGCCAAAGTTTATGGAAAACGGTAGGCACTATAGGTCGCGGTCGTGGCGAATTTTTTAAGTTGAGAAAACGCATCATTTTTGCCTCCTTTTGTCAAAATTGAATTACCGAAAAAATTTCGAAAAATGGGCTTAGGACCTATCTAAATAGGTTAAAATTTCACGAGCAGCACAAATATAAAATATATTAGTGAAAATGTAATTTTAGTATTTCCAAGCAATTTTAGGCCCAAAATTGGATCAATTTGCAAGTATTTTCAAAAAATGACGTATGACCTATGAAATAGGGGTAGAATTTCACCAAAAACTTAGAAATTTAGAAATGTTGTCCAAAAATTTTTTGAGCAATTTTTGACATTTTTGAGCCCAAGCCAATTTTTGAGTAAGTATTTTTAAATAATTAACGTGTGACCTATCAAAGTGGTGTTAAATTTTACGAGCAGCACAAAGATATTGATTAAAATGTAACAATGTAAGAACCGAATTTGAACATTTTTGAGCCATATTGAGGTAAAAATCTGGTCTGTTTTATTTTTGAAAGATTCGAGCAAAGTCCAATTTTTGAGTATTCTTGAATAATTGACATACCTATAACCTAACATAATGGGTTATAAATTTTACTTTAGCGTATATTCTTGAATTTCGAAAAAAAAATATATTTCTTTTATGGCACACAATTTTCTAAAAATATTTCCAAATCTGTCATCTGTTCAAAATGTACAAAAATGTACCGGTACTTACAAAAATTTTGGTTGAATTGTTGGATTTTTGACGGAATTCTACACCATTCTTAACAGTTGATACCAATTTTTTTTAATTCTCAAAAATTTTCCAGCGCTCAAAATTTTTAGAAGTTGTTTAAAGAAAATTTCGATATGATTTCGATACACATATTATTCGAATTTTTGGCGAAATTTCACCCCATTTTGATTGGTGACATGTTATTTATTTAAAAATGTTCCAAAATTGGCCCGTGCTTAACATTTTCCAAAATTTCTCGAAAAAATTTTGGACATTATTTCTAATTTTTTGGTGAAATTCTACTCCATTTTCATAAATCACATGCCAATTTTTTGAAAATACTCTAAAATTGACCCAACTATGAGCTCAAAATCACTTAAAAATGCTAAAATTACCTTTCCATTTATATTTGTGAGGCGTTGTGCGATAAGGAACCTTGTGGTGAAAAAAATCGAATGTCAGATTTTGCATGATTCATAAAGAAAACATGTTTTCTAGTCAAATTTAGGCAAATTTCATGTCCGATGTTATCGCACAACGGCTCACATTTTTGTGCTGTTTGTGAAATTTTAACCCATTTTGATAGGTCATATGTCAATTATTTGAGAATACCTACTCAAAAATTGGTCTTTGCTCAAATCTCTCAAAAATAAAACAGACCTGATTTTGACCTCAATAGGGCTCAAAATTGTTCAAATTCGGCACTTACATTTTAGTCAATATCTTTGTGCTACTCGTAAAATATAACCCCATTTTGATAGGTCACACGTCAATTATTTAAAAATACTTACTCAAAAATTGGCTTGTGCTCAAAATTTTCAAAAATTGTTCAAAAAAATTTTGGACAACATTTCTAAGTTTTTGGTGAAATTCTACCCTAATTTCATAGGTCATACGTCATTTTTTTGAAAATACTTGAAAATTAAATACTAAAATTACATTTTCACTAATATATTTTGTGCTGCTCGTGAAATTTTAACCCATTTTGATAGGTCCTAAGCCCATTTTTCGAAATTTTTTCGGTAATTAAAATTTGACAAAAGGGGGCGAAAATAATGTGTTTTTTCAACTTTAAAAATTCGCCACGACCGCGACCTATAGTGTCTACCGTTTTCCATAAACTTTGGCTTAATGGGTGTGGAATGAATACATGCACGTGTTGAGGTGGTTTTTTGTATCCCGCAGACCATATGACGCCTTTGGAGCCATTATTGAGCCAAAAATGGCCAAATTTCGCCAAAATCCGCGCATTATAGTGGCGCTGACACCCCATTGTGCACGTTGCCCAAGGAAGTTGACGGATATTCGGAGTCAGGGGAGTGTCCGCTGCCAGTCTGTGAAAAAATTTTTTGTCCCCGGCCAAATTTAAATGATAGAAAAAACGGGAATTTTTAAGCTCCAGCCTCCTATTATTGTGCAAGGGCAAAAATTCAAAATACGCTTTTTCGGAACTGTGTGACCCATACACATAAAAAGCCAACTGATTTTTTTGTCTCGCAAAACAATACGTTTAATGAACACTTCTGGCCAGTTTGACTTCAGTAGACTATAGGACACCAACTACATTCAATTGATTCAATAAGGTTTTCATGTTCGGTTTGAAAAGAACTTTATTTTGATATCCATCATGATAATGGGTTTTTAGTGATTTTCTTGCGCATTTTAATAGTTTGATAATTCCAACCCAAGTTATTACCTTATGACTAATTAGGTACATATGTACTACAGGTGGCTTTTTCACCTGTGACATATCTGGGTGTGGTTTGATAAACGTTGTTTTCACCTATAGGTAAGTCTAAGTACATCCACGCTCATACATTTCGTCACTTGAGAAAATTTTTTACCATCAATTCGATATCGCAGAATATTAATACCTAAGTGCATATCAAATTTATTACCTATTCCTTTTCGAGCAGAATTACCAACATTACCAACAATTAACCCTTTACTGTTTTTTTGAGCGAAAAATTTTTTGCGCCCAAAGGACGCGCGAGGTGTCTAGAATGGGGTATTAGAACTAGAACACGGCGAATTCAATGACGCCATCAGTTTTCGACGATCGGTCGCCGTTTTTGGGATAGCGGCCATTTTCGAGGCCAATTTTGGCCAAAATAAAAAGTGTCTCGAAAACTCGCGAAAAGTGTGATTTTCGACTAATTCGGGGTCGCTGATTACGAATCTGACTTTTGTTTGGCGCAATATGGCGCTCGTTTGGGCAAAAATCGCGTTTTGAGGTGAAAATTGGCCATAATTCATTAACTCTCGAACGAAGGTCCGACGACCAAAATGGACCTTGGATTCGGAATCAGCGACCTCGAATTAGCATTACACCGAATTTTTGAAAAATTTTCCAGAATCGAAAAAAACCATGAACTAACCCCTTACCGTTTTTTTGAGCCAAAAAACTTTTTGCTCTCAAAGGACGTGCGAGGTGTCTAGAATGGGGTATTCGGACACGGCGAATGCAATGGCGTCATCGGATTTTCCCGATCGGTTGCCGTTGTCGAGATAACGGCCATTTTCGAGGCCAATTTTGACCAAAATAAAAAGTGTCTCGAAAACTCGCGAAAAGTGTGTTTTTCGTCTATTCGGGTTCGCTGATTACGAATCTGGTAGAACGTTTGCTTGGAAGGGGGGGATTTCAGAATAAAAATTTTGAGCTGCTTAGCCGGAAGGAGGGCGGTTCTGGGAAACCTCAAAGTAAGGTCATCTTCAAAACTCGTTCTCTTAGAAAGTACTATTCGAGTCCCCCTCCCCCTCCCCTCTGAAGCACTGACCTTTAAATCAGAATTTTACGAATCAAATCACCCACCCAAACCCAGTCAATATGGAATATGGAGGGGGCAAGGCGAAAATAGGGAAAATGAAAAATTTGATGACCCTCCTCGGTTCTTGCTGTAGTTGAAGAAGAATATGGAAGCATGGAAGGAGTTTGGTTTCGATATGGTAATTAAAGGGACATCAATATCACGATATTTCAAGAACTTTTCTCCTTCCAAACATGAAAAAGGAAGGGGTAGGAAATGGGGAAAATGGTGGGGTGAAGGACGGAAAATGAAGCCAACGAGAGAAGGGGTCCAAACCCGGTTCATAAAAGCGATAAAAGCATTGGAACTTCCTAAAAACTTGAATAAATTTAAATATACTTTGACCAACTTCAGCCCAACAAGAAATCTAGAACAATGAATTCATTTTTTTAAAACAGGATTTTTGAAAAAAAATCAAATTGAAAAAGTCGATAAAATTTACAAAAAAAGAAACTGAGATTTTTGAAAGGTAATTATTTTGATATTTTAGACAGGTAATAAAAAATTTAAAACACTTTTTGCTAAAATTTTAAATTAAAAAAAAATTGCGTCAAAAATTGAGTGTGATTGTTGGTGTTTCGAATATGTACTTAGGGGAAGAGGGTAGGTGCAAGAATTTCTAATGAATTTTTTGGATAAAAAAGGAGACCCGTAATCGTGATTGTGAACAGTCAATACTTTGGCTGGAGTTCCCAAATAAAAACTTAGTTCATGAAGCAATGATGAGAGATGTTCTTTTGGTTTAGTTCAATTGTGAAAAATAAAGTTCTATGTAGGATGATTTTCTTACGTGTCCATTTCTACTCTAAAACTTGGTAAGTTGAAAAAGTAAAGTAGTTTACTATTTTGTTCGAGAGTAATAAATTAATTTGCAATTTGATGCCTTTCTATTGAGTTATACAGCATCTTAATTACCACCGTCAAAGAATTGCCTAACCTACTCCTTGATATAGAAAAAAAGACAAATAAATTAGCCAAGTAGAATTTTGCCATAAATGGGATTGCGATTTTTGACTATCTATGTCCAAATTTATTCCAAGTTTAAATTTTTTCAACTTTAAATTTCTTCAATTTTAATTACCTATTTTTTTTAAAAATTATATTCAATATTGGAATTTTTCTAGCAGTAAAGTTTTTTCAAACTTCAATTTTCTCAACATGTTTCCAATTTTTGATTTTTTTCAAAAATTTTTCAATTTAATATTTAAAAAAATTATTTAGTTGGAAATTTTTTTAAAAAACATAAAGTTGAAAAAAAATTGAAAAAAAATTTCTAAATTATTTGGAAAAATTTTAGTAAGTATTAATAATTTTTCCACCCATGCCAAAATTTAATCTAACTTGAAAATTATTACTAATAATTTTGAATTTTCAACTCTAAAATCTTTCCGGTTAAAACTTTCTTGAAATTTTTTCCAGCTTCGAATTTTTATTAAAAAAATCAACTTCATGTATTATTTTAAAATTTTTTGCAACTTGATGTTGGAAGAAATCCTGATCAGGGCTCTGAAAAGATTTTACTCTTCTGAGAGTGAAAAAATGTCGAAAAAATAATTTTCCAATTCGAAACCCTTCAAGGAATCAAGCTAAATGTCCATTCCTTTTTTGTGTAAGTTTAGGTAATAGGTACCACGGACCATAAGGAATCTCCCCTCCCCTTCCCCCGATCTATGTATATATAGGTAGCGAAGCCGACCCAAAATTAACAATTCTTCAACTTTATCGAGTGAGATATCGAAATCCAAGGATTTTGACTCCCTGCATTTATTCCTAGGCTCATTTTAATCCCAAAACCTGAAACTCGACTCTCAAGGGAAGGTCTGAGATTGGAATTTGAAAACTGCTCGGCGAAAAAATTTCGATTTTGAAAGCGTTCTTTACCCTAAATTAAGATTCATGGAGTCAAAAGAAATGGATTTAGACACTTCACTCGATAAAGTTGTAAAATTTCAATCTCGGTTTCATGCCGCCTCTTCAGGGGTCGATTTTTGTAAATGGAATCGAAATAACTCAAAAGATCAAAAAAACATGTACCTAGGTATTGATATATCTTGAAAAAGGGGAATCACGTGATATGGCTCCAAAATGGCTGAAAATGGTAAAATTTGGGCCCAGGGAATCGATATTTGGCACCTAGAGAAGAGACCTATAGATTTCATCACGTTTGAAGAAAAAGTTATTTTCCCAAAAAATATTTTGCATTTATTGCTGATGATACGGATTTTTGAATTTAATAAAATTTGACAAAAATTTAGATAATTATCTACTTGGGCAGAAGATATTTTAGGCACCTTTAACCAGAACCAATAGCAAGCCACCCATGTAAAATTTAATCAGCCATCCAATCCATTAGAATTTCATTTTATAATTTTATTAACTTTAAGATGTTGCTTGGAAACTAGGTAGGTATTATGTGAGAACTTTTGAAATCATAAAAACCTAAACGAAAATAATTAGTTCTTAATCATTTCTCCCCAAAAGGTATTTCGATGATCTAAATTTAAATTTATTCCCATGTAGTTCAATTTTTTCGAATTTCTACAAGTCAGGTTTTTTTAAAATTGTAGGTATATTTACAATTTTTAAATTTATTCAATTAAACATTTCTCAAAATTGTTTATAACTTAATAAGTAATTTGAAGAAATTTTAAAAAGTAATAAAAAGGAAAAACGTAAAATCAAGAGGGGAAAACAGTGTTCAAAACCGCCAGAACCAAAACCCACCAGAACCACTTTATTTTCGATTTTTCAAATGGGAACCAGGACCAATTGGAACCGGTTCCAAGAGGTGTTGAAATATTCCCAAAAAAGACCAAAACGAACCAATTCAGCAGGGAAAAAGAGAAATTCCCAATTGGGAGAACCATAAGAAATTTTGAAGCTTGTAAATTAACAGAACCACCAGAACAAGCATAAGTATTTTGAGATAAAAACCACCACCAACAGGAACCATTTCAATAAATTTCTAATCGATACAAGAACAACCACCACCAATTTGTGAATCGGTTCCAATTGCCCTATTGGCAAGGAAACCGCTATAAAAAACGCACAACGCCATAAAAAACACTATAAAAGTCGCAGAAGCTTTAAAAAACGCTATAAAAAACGCACTGCGCCATAAAAAACGCTCTAAAAGTCGCAGACGCCTTAAAAAGCGCTCTGAAAGTCGCAGACGCTTTAAAAAACGCCCAAAAAAACGCTTAAAATTCAGTGCAACAAAAAATTTTTAAATTGTTTTACACACTGTTAGAAAAGAAACTTTAATGTTTTTTGAATGTTCTGAAATTTTATGAAGTTTTAAACCTCTCTACCCAATCATTCATCCCTTATAAGACAGGTATCCCAACTCAAAGTAAAATTTTGAGTCCAAATAAAAATAAATTGAAAGTACCTATGTCATAAAAACCCCTATATACTTCATCCTAATTCCAGCTGTTGAAGTTCTATTCTTAAATTTTTGAAATTTCAAAATCACCTCATTGCCCTGCAAAATATGAAAAATATGATCTTATCAATGAAAAAAGTCTATAAAAATGGTCCATATGTAGACATCAGCACCTATAAGTAATCGTGAATAACCAATATCGTTGACCTATTCGATTTAAGAATGATTTTCCAAATTCGCAAATTTGTGTTCTTGGCTAAAAAATTGAAAATTGAATTTTTTCCAGAAAAATTTTCTACCAAAAATACCTATAAAGAACTCAAAGCAGAGAATTTCAGAAAATTCTGCTGTAAAATCGATCAAATAGGTCACCAATTTTGATTATCCGTGATCTCGTAGGTATGTTCTGAAATTCATGTAGGTAGACCATTTTTACTAGCTTTCCTCCAGCACTGGGAAATTCCAACATTTCTTGGAACCTTCATAACTTCTTAAAACCGCATCCATTTGATTTGGGAGGTCGGAAACAGGGCATAGATATTAGGGTGGGCCGAAAAACCAAAAATTTTGATTTTTGAAAAGTTACCCCCGCCAAAGTTGTTGGCTGGATAGACTGGAAAAATTAAATGAAGAATTTCAAAATCGATTCATATCTTCCGATCGCGCAAGAGCCTTCAATTCTTCAAAAATTTCCAAAAATTCAAAATTTCGAGAATGTCGAAAAAATTTAAAATTGACTAAAATTAATTTTAGAGCTTCTGTAGTGACTATATAGACCAAAAAACACATTTCTTTTGAAAAAATCAGTGTTTTATAACTTTTCAATTTTTTTTCAGAGGTGAAGAAATATGAGAAATTAAAAAAAACTATAAAACATGGATTTTTTTCAAAAAAGTTGTACATTTTGCTCTAAATAGGTCCTAAATATGCTCGAAAATTGATTTTAATGAATTTTGATTTTTTTATAAGTTTTTCAAAATTTCTGAAGATGTTGAATTTTTGACAATTTTCGAAGAATTAAAGGCTCTTGCGCGATCGGAAGATACGAATCGATTTTGAAATTTTTTATTTCATTTTTCTAGTCTATCCAGCTAACAGCTTTTGCCTGGGTAACTTTTCAAAAATCAAAATTTTTGGTTTTTCGACCCATCCTAATAGATATAACAACTAAATTTCACATTTTTTCGTTGATTATATTTATTACATTTTCACACTTCACAGAGCAATGAGGTAAAATTTTGAATTTTAAAAAATTGTAAAATTCAAGAAATGAACTCCAGCATCTGAAATTTTAGATACAAATTTGTTTATGGTTGAATTTTGATTTATTTTTATTTGAAGTTGGATACCTCCCACGTAAGAGAAACTAAGTACCAAATTCATTTTTCACTCCCTCCCCTCAAAAATACAGATTTTGATGTATTATTACTCCAGAAAATTTCAAATTCTTTCATATTGTCAAATTCAAATCATAAGTACACCCTTGAAAATATAGAATTTCATGTATTCCTTTGAAAAAAAAAGATAGTCTTCATTTTTCCAAAATTTATTTTTCATTTCTTCTTAAATTTATGGTGAATTTCAAGTTTCCAGCCCCTAAGGAGTAAAATATGAAACCTCTAAATGTGCCCTAAAATTTTATTTTTCCTATTCAATAACAATAAACAAAAAATTTCCTTGATTTCATCAAAATTGAGAAAAAAAAATTTCGCTGACACTTAGGTTTAAGTATCACATTTTATACATAAGCTTCCACCTGAAGTGGTGGCGAGCTCCTCTAAACCAGTGAACACGGATCGAGTAAGTATACATAGTACAGATAATAATAGGTAGCATTACACACTAACCATGCGTAAGAGGCAAAAAAAACGCCTTTAAAAGCGCAGGGCGCTATATCTGGACTATCGCAAACAAAAACGCATATAGGGCGTTTTTTTTTACTTCTTTAATGGCGTTTTTTACTGCTGTTATTTCAGCTTCAACAAACTGTTAAAAGCGCTATAAAAAACGCTTAGGCGTTTTTTATAGCGTTTTTAACAGTATATTAACGCTAAAATAACAGTAGTAAAAAACGCCACCAAACAAGTAAAAAAAAACGCACAAGGCGCGTTTTTTTTCACGAAAGTCCAGATTTGACGCGGTGCGTTTTTTTAAGCGGATTCCTTGCCAATAGGGTGGTTCTAAAAAAATTTTAAGCAATTGAGTAGGCACCTTTCTTTAATCTTTATATGAAGTATGTACTTGGTGTATTTCAATTTGGCGGAGGATGACGGAATGTAATATTCAATTCAAATGTTCGTAGTTTGGTTTTTTTGAATTTTTTTCCTTCTTTTGGCGTGTTCCATGTCAACTCGAGCAGGTTTTGATCTTAGGTCTTCCTATTTTTCTCAAAATTTATTTACAGGTTTCCCTAAATGGTACAATCGAGGAATCATTGTCATTTCGATCAAAATCCTTTAGGAGAGTGGGAGAGCCGGGAGCCCATGTAATTTTCATACAATTAAGATTTTTTGTGAAACGACTCAACTTTGAAGGTTCATATCTCGAGATTGGTAAAGTCCAAGAAGAATCTGTTTGCACAGTTTTGTAAACAATTGAAAGGAAATTGAAAATAATTGATGATCACATTTTGAAAAGTTCAAAGTTTAACCTCCATAATTAAAGTTCAACTTTCATGATGAATATAAAAGATAAAGATGTGGGCCACCATTTAAAAATCTGAAAAAATTACAGCAAGGAGAAATTTTCATGCTGTCAAATAATTATGTTTCAAGATGGGATCTGAACACCCCAAGGGGGGACAGGGATTTCCAAATCTGGTCAAAATTCAAAAAAATGGAAAAACCAAAGTACCTTACGTATCAATTTTGAATTTTTTCTAATTGATTGAAAATTGAAAAAATAAATTGAAAGACCGAATGGAACCGGGAGAACCGGGACCAATTGAAACGGTTTCTAATTTTGGGAACCACCACCAGAACAATATGATGAAATTTTTCGAAACAGAACCCAAAACCAGAACCGTTTGCAAAAAATAAAAAACCAGAACCATTTCAAGATCAGAATCACAAATTACAAAAACTGAAAATATCAGAACCAAACAGAACCGTTTCAGACAATTGTCAAAAACCAATTCAAAAACCAGAACCAGGAACCATTTAATAACAACGCATCCCAAAACCACAACCACCACCACCAATTGAACTTCAATCGGTTTTGAACACTGGGGGAAAATTTTGAGAAAATTTAAATGAAAAAAATTATCTACAGACGGGAAAATAACAAAATTGGACATTACTTTTAAAAAATTAGGATTAACGAAACTATTGAAAAAAGTTGAACTTGAAATAAAAAATTTGGACTTGTATCATCAGAAAATATTACCTACCTATTAATAAAAAAGCTATACTCAGGTAAAACGGTAATAAAAATACCTAAATCTTGATGAAATTTTATTTATTCGTTTATGATTTATTGATTAAAATTTAAAAATATTCCGTTTCGTCGCGTTTTGTAAAAAAATAAAAGTTAAAAAAACTAACTTAGTAACTTGTTACTACTTTTTTCGGTTTTTTAATAAAAAAATAAAAAATAAATTTTAAAAAATGAAAAATTGGAAAAGTGTGATCAACCAATCAGAAACGAGCTTCGATCGGATTAGTTGGAATCCGTATGACGTATAAGGTGACGCGGTATGACGTATGATACACCACTCAATTTTTTTACAATTTTGGCGTCGGGTGACGCCCGTCTGTTTTGTTCGAACTCGGGACGTTTTGTGGAAGAACCTTTTTTTTTTAATCATAGATAGACAGTGTCGAGACGTATTTTTTTTCTTTAAGACGTTTTTTTCTATCGTCGTTTTTTCAACACTGCGTTTTTTTTCAAAATTTATTTTTTTTAATTTTTTCAAAACGTAATTTTCTTCAAAATTAAATTTTTTTTCAACCAAATTTTTTTCGTCATTTAATTTTTTTTCAAAATCAAAACTAAATTTTTTTAAACCAAAATTTTTTCTAAACTAAATTTTCTTCAAAATTAAATTTTTTTTCAACCAAATTTTTTTCAAAATTGAATTTTCTACGCGTAATTTTGTTCAACATTAAATTTTTTTCTGAACTAATTTTTTTTCAAAATTACATTTTTTTCTAAACTAAATTTTTTTCAAAATCAAATTTCCTCAACTAAATTTTTTTAAACTAAATTTTTTTCTAAACTAAATGTTTTCCAAAATTAAATTTTTTACACAACTAATTTTTTTTCAAAATCAAATTTTCTCAACTAAATTTTTTTACTCAGACTAATTTTTTCCGAACTAAATTTTTTTCTTGAATAACATTTTCTCAGTACTAAATTTCTTCAACACTGATTTTTTTTTCTTGAATCACATTTTTTCAACGCTTAATTTTTTCAATGCTGAATTTTTTTCACACTTAAATTTTTTCTCAAATATCATTTTCTCAGCATGAAATTTTCAACACTGAATTTCTTTCTTGAATAACATTTTTTCAACATGTAATTTTTTCAATGCTGAATTTTTTTCTAACCTGAATATTATTTTTTCTTGAACTAGGGGGCTCCGCCCCCTAGGCCGCTCCGCGGCCTCAACCCCTGGCTCGCGCCCTCGCTTCGCTCGGGCTGCTCGCTTCACAATTTTCCTAAACATTCGCCCTCGCTTCGCTCGGGCCAAATTCATCTTTCTGATATTCACATTTTTCTTAAAATTTATGATAATCGTGAAATAAGCAATGGAGTAAATGAAATAAAGCGGAAAAGGCCGGCCCCTTTAAAATTTAGTAGAATCGCAAATTTGTTCCATCAACCCCCTCCCCCTCTAAAAAATTCGGCCATTTTTCTCCCCGAAAGAACTGATTTAATCGATTTTCAAAATTTCAAGTTATGTTTACTGGAGCTACCTTCTAGAACATAAAATTTAGTTGGGTTGAAGTCCAGGATAGCTATGTTATAAAAAAAATGAGGATGGCGAGATGGGAGGGTAAAAACAGTGTATACCTAGTTGAGAAAATTGAAAATTGAAGTTTGGATTTTTACCGATCTTCAACCTCCCTCCCTAACAAAATGCCTTTGAAACATCTAAATAAAATAATCAGATGCTCAACAGCTTCCTAAAACAATGAACACAATACAGAAATTTGGAATAGAACAATGTGTGAGTGGGAGTTGGAAGGGCATTGCAGGTTAAACAACGGGGTTTGGCTTTGGAAACTGATTTCGACCACTTCTAAGCTCAAAGGGTCGCCCTGACTCAAGTATTTTCGGAGGCAGACGGACAGATACAAATTTTTTTAATTCAAAGAGGCCAAACTGTGTTTTCTTTCATATTTTTCGCTGATTTTTGCCTTTTTGAAAATTTTGAACCCCGTCCTGTTTTGTAATGAGGGCTCAAAAGCAATGGAGTTTTTTTTTTCTTAAATAAGTGCTATTTATCTATAAATATACCACAAACATTTTGAAAATTTTAAAAAGGTGAAGTATGATACGTAAAAGTTATATGACAGCCCATTCAGATCGTTTTTTTCACACGACCAATAATCAAAATTTTTAAAATTTATGTAGTATACTTATAGGTAAATGGCACTTATTTTAAAGGGGGAAAAATCCATTGCCCTTTTCATTTTCGATCTCTCAAATCGATTAAAAGCGGTTTCAAGACGTTTCGAAGTTTTCAGAAAATATTTCGCAGCAATGAAGAAACTCTTGAAAAGTGGCTTGTATATAATCTGTACCCTGAGTCAGTGGCGTCGGAAGCTTTTTTTTTGGAAGGGTACAAAATGAGAACCAAGACTTGAATATTAGGAGGATTTTCTGTGGAGGGGGAAAACCTGTCGCTTCAAATAATCCACATAATTGTTATTTTGTTCATGCCCGAGCGAAGCGAGGGTGAAGCTTTGAGAAAATTGAGTTTTTAAAGGCCCAAAAAAGCATTTTTCCACGTTTTAATGCTTCGAAAATGCCTATTTGATGTGATTTTGGGGGGGGGGGGGGTTACAAATGATACTTTGTACCCCCGTCAGGATTTGGGGGTACAATGTACCCCTTGTACCCCACTTTCCGACGCCACTGCCCTGAGTGAAAAATGTGTGCACCTGTACAGTGGATGTGCGACGTGTGTAAAGAGTTTGCCTTACCTACCCCTACCCCAATGTACAGGTAGGTTGGCAGTTAGCACTGTTTGCGTTGTCAAACTACCCTTACCAATTCACCACTACAAACGCAACGCTGTGCAGATACGTCACTCACAATTCTTCTAGCTCGAAAACTCGTTTCAGCACAAACACAAAGCCAGAGTTCGTGTAAATACAACACTACCACATCTCCGAGATCTCGAGATCTCGAACGCAGTTCGCGACTGTCTAGACGGTTTTGATTTTTTAATATAGAGAGATATCATTTTCTCAGTACTAAATTTTTTCAACGCTGAATTTTTTTCTTGAATACTTACCATTTTTTCAACACCTGTAATTTTTTCAACACTAAATTTTTTCAACGCTTGGAACGAACATCGGAAAAACAGATAAGCTCAAAGAAACATACAAATAATTGTTGAAAAACTAATAATCGCATGAAAAACATAGGAATCAATGTTGAAAAAAAGAATAGAGATTAAAAAATGAAGGAATACACATAAAAAAAAAAACAATAAACTTGAAGAAACATAAAAACAATTGCTGAAAAACGAATAATCGCGTGAAAAACGTAGGAATCAACATCGAAAAAATTAATAAAGAATAAAAAACATAGGAATACACAACGAAAAAACAAATAAACTAAACTTGAAGAAACATACAAATGAACTGTGTTGAGTTTTTTTTAGGATTTATCATACTTTCCGGTTTGTTTTTTGATGAAATTTTTGATGTCGCTTGGTTGCTTTTGGCATAACACGTTTCAGTTTATTCGTTTTTTCGATGTGTATAGTGTATATCTATGTTTTTTATTCTTTATTCATTTTTTCAATGTTGATTCCTACGTTTTTCACGTGATTATTCGTTTTTTCAGCAATTATTTTTATGTTTCTTTAAGTTTATTCGTTTTTTTGATGTTTATTCCTGTTTTTTATTCTTTATTCGTTTTTCTCAATGTTGATTCCTACGTTTTCACGTGATTATTCGTTTTTTCAGCAATTATTTTTATGTTTCTTTAAGTTTATTGGTTTTTTTGATGTGTATTCCTACATTTTTTAATCTCTATTCATTTTTTCAATATTGATTCCTATGTTTTTCATGCGATTATTAGTTTTTCAACAATTATTTGTATGTTTCTTTGAGCTTATCTGTTTTTCCGATGTTCATTCCAAGTGTTGAAAAAATTCCGTGTTGAAAAAATGTTATTTAAGTAAGAAAAAAATTCAGAGTTGAAAATTTCATGCTGAGAAAATGATATTCGAGAAAAAAATTTAAGTGTGAAAAAAATTCAGCATTGAAAAAATTACGCGTTGAAAAAATGTGATTCAAGAAAAAAAATTCAGTGTTGAAGAAATTTAGTACTGAGAAAATGTTATTCAAGAAAAAAATTTAGTTCGGCAAAAATTAGTCTGAGTAAAAAAATTTAGTTGAGAAAATTTGATTTTGAAAAAAAAATTAGTTGCATAAAAAATTTACTTTTGGAAAAAATTTAGTTCAGAAAAAAATTTGGTTGAAAAAATTTAGTTGAGGAAATTTGATTTTGAAAAAAATGACGAAAAAAATTTAGCGTAAAAAATTTCAAAACGTCTTTAAGAAAAAAAAAATACGTTTGTCGTTTTCGCGACACTGTCTATGATTTAAAAAAAAAGGTTCTTCCACAAAACGTCCCGAGTTCGAACAAAACAGACGGGCGTCGTCGGGTGGCGTCGGGTCGCCATTTTTTTCTCATTCCTTCGTTGTTCATGTTCATGTCCTTGTTGGCGTCTCGCGTTCAATTTCATTTATTTAGTGTTACCGATTAATTAATTGTAAGTATTAACATACACTTTTTTATAGAATACTTAAGTGAGTCGGTGAGAGTTGAGTTACTAGTTTACAGTAATTTCTTTTTGACGTATCGTGGTTCTAAATCGCGAACCGCGAACGTTTGCAATTTTACATTGTTTCATCTTTCATTTTTACGTGTGATTTGGTGATTTGGTTTCTGAGTTCTGAGACTTCGACGGCGAGTCAGCTTGTTTTGTAAAAGGTTATTATAATTTAATACGACGATACCGAAAGTTCCTCAGGGTTTTTTGTCAGTTTTCAAAGCAAATTCAGAATTCATTGTCAGTATGTCAGTAATTCCAATTCCGATACGAATTATGAATCGAGAATTCGTTCGTGTGTTTATGTGTAGCAGTGTAATGTTTTAGTATTAGCGGAATTTAAAAAAATTAAACAACTCTTTGGCGTCGATGCCTCACGCTGTAAGATATGTGTTTATTCAAATTGAGATACTTATTTCTTGTGATAATCTTCAGAAAATCTTATTGATGTTTGATTTTTTTTTTTCTGATTCATATTTATTCCGTCCCTATTCTAAATTTTAATCTAATGTAATATTGTGTACCTAAGTAATGTGTTGATATTTTGTTTTTTTGCAGTGAAAATAGGTAGATGTGAACCTGAAGGCGAATTTTAAATTACGAACCGAAATAGGCTAATAAGCTACATACAAAAGTATACTTGTTGATATTGAACTACAACCACTCCTGCTTGAAAAGTATCACCGGAAATCATGAATGAGTAAGTTGAATAAAATATTTTTTCAATGCTTTTTCTCGTGCTATAAAGTAACCTGCTTATTTGTAATTACCCATGAAATTTATTAATTAATGATGAAATTTTTCCATCTTTGAATAATGTTGGTAACGTAATATCTAATATCTGCGAGTTCAATTAGTTGGCGATTTACTTACATAGATTCTTTATTTTTCAGTTCTAAACGCAGATTATTCATCGAATACGTACATACCAGTTTCGGCAGTTTCATTTACCAGACTTCTTATGGCAGATTAATCGTCAAGTGTTCATCGTTCAGCTTGGTCGCATTACCAAAAATTATTCCATCGAAGATTGAAATATCCTGTTCAAAAAAATCAAGATACAAATTGTGATTCCGATTCCGACTACGAGTATAATGTAACTTATGTAAGTAAATCGAGTATCATCTCGTATTTCAATATGTTCTTGTTTCATGTCCCAGCTTTTTACTCTCTGGACCTAGTTACGTTGCGTTTTTTGAAATTGAGAATTCAGACGTTCTCGCGTGATGACATCGATTTCAGAATTTCATTGTTTTGTATAATTGACAGTTAGTATGGCATTTTTAAATTATTATTAAGGTTCGAATCGTGGTTCATAAGTTCAAAGGTGTGCCATAGGTATATTGAGACGTGATTTTTTTTTTCTTGCAGTGAAAATACGTGAAGCTAAAACTAAATTTTAAAATTACGAACGCAAATCTATGCATAGATATCTGTGATTAATTTTGGTATGTTTATTTTTACAGTGAAACGTGCAGAATGCCAAGTAGAATTTATTATCTTCGAGTATCCCGAAATAGAACCCATTGGTAAGTGTTCATCATATTTTATGCTGTTAGTAGGTATAATCTGGTATTCCATTCGTTCAGTGTCCACTTTCTGCGAAATGAGTTTTGTAAACCTGTGAAGAATACATCCGCCGTTGAAGTAGGATTGAAAAAAAAAACGTAATTCCGAAAATTGATACATAATCAAGTATTGTATTTGGGATTATACAAAGAAAATTTTTCACATTAATTACAACGAATGGAATTACCCTGTGGAAAACTCATTTTTATCCAAAATTGAAACGTATTTTGTCTGGCTATGTGTATTAAACCAAATTGTGATGCTTTTTGTGATGGCGCTCGCGTCTATATACGATCTACCTTACCTCAAGTATCCGAAAATTTCGCTTCGAAGTGTCATCAGTGTATCTGTGTACCTAAGTAGATCACTGACATGAACAATATACCTTATTTTATACAAAGAAAAAATGAGAAATTGAGAATCAACCAATCGCGTCCAAGTGTACGAATTTTTTCTCGCACAACTCATAGGTAGGCAAACTTGTAGCTTTTCAAAAAATATTTGAACACGTACAGAATATGATCAATACAGCATACAGCTACTAGTATTGAAGATTTAGATGTCGCCGATGCCGAATTTATCTGCAAATTCTACGATTAGGTATTTTGCAGTTTGATTGGTTTGAATATTGTTACAATTTTTGGAATTGAGGATGCTCTCATAGTTTTCCTAGTGATTGTAACACGATTGAATTTTAGCAAGTTTATTCGAAGATGTTTATTTGATGTACCCACATATAACTAACTACCTATGTATGTATTTTTGGTAATTTATATGTACAAACATGTGTGAAAGGAATTTAATTCCTTCTCCCCCCCCCCCTCAATATCATCATAAAGATTATTTATTATTTAATTATTTGCTCAGATCTCGATCGAGTTATATATTATATAATGCAATTTTTAATTGACCGATGAGTCGAGAATATGAGACATTGTAGAGGTGATGAATATTTACGAACCCTTTTTTATTATAAAAACAATCCAGTTTCAAAAAATTACTAGGAATTATTTTTCCCCTCGATTTAATTTAATAATTTCAATTCAAATTTCATAAAACCGAGAAGTTAAACGTAATTATAAACTTTAAAACTTTTTCACCTTTACAAAAACCCACTGTTACGTCAAGATTTTGGAGCCAAATTTTCAAGCTACCATACTTCAGTATTTACCTAATCACATACACGTATTAAAAATAATATAGGAAAAAAATTGCATTTTTGCTTTTGCATTAATTAATATTCAATCGTGTAGTCGTAATTGAAAATTAATGTCTGTGAAATTGCGAAATTCGACCCTTAATTATGTTACGTATGGCAACATTGTTGCGCATGCGCAAATCTACAGAAACAAGTTGTGATTTGCATTTCGTAAGTAAAACAACGGAAAGGGATGAATCATTTCTTTGTAGGTATCCGATTTCGTTTTTTGTCAGTGTTTCGTCTTCATGAGTCAAGTAAATTCCTTGAACGTTCGACAGTTCGAGTTAGTCGCAGTGTCTTCTGTACGTATACGTTGTGATTATGTGCTATAGTACAAGGACAAAGGTTAACGTTCGAATATTTTCCAGTACATGACGCGACGCCAACGCCATTTTGTAATGTTATTGTTGATGCGTTGTGTGTAAGCGTTAGAAAAAATTCAGCTTAGTTGTAATTGATTTTGAATTCGCGTTGGTACTTTTAAATGCTTCAATTTTGTGTTGTTTCTTTATCGTCGTCGGATTTCTACCCAGATTGTGGTTGTTTTAAACGTCCAAATTCAACGAAAATGCATTGAAGTATTGTCACTGTAAGTTCGTAACTTAAAATCCATTTTTCAAGTTATTTTTTGAAATCTGTGTTTGAATTATTACCTATGTAGTATTAATGTTGTGATTTTTGTGTTTTTATTGTTTCGTACCTAGTTATATGGCGTACTGTGAATACATAAATTATGTTGAGGAGCTAGTGTGCGTGTGTGTGTGTTTAGTAAGGGATTCGAGGTTTCATTTTCACATTCTTTTTCTTCCGTTTATCTGTTTCATTTTTCATTTCATTATTTTTAGTTTTGGATGCTTTGTGCGTGAGTGTGGAAAGAGTACGAATACGAAATTGAGAATTAGCATTTTTTTTGCCATTAATTTATTTTCTTGAAAATGAACGATTATTTAACGCCATTTTTCATCAGTTGATTGTCGTTTGTGAATTTAAGTGTAGTTTTGTTGCTATGTTGTCTATGGTGTACCCAGTATATGGATAGTACTTACCTCGTAATCCATAGCTTACGACTGAAATTGTATGAATTCTACATACATAGGTACGTACTTGGCTGATGATCGTTGTCGTTATAGAGTTTCAATTTTTTTTTGAAAATGTATAGTTGTACACTTCTTTGAGTAGAATTTTTATTATCTGAACTAGTCCTAATCGGTTTTTTAAGATATTGAGGTCGAAAGTATCCTTTTCTATTCTTCCCAGAAATCATAAGTATATTTGTAGTGTATACCTAATCATTTAATTAATTTTCTAAAATCGTTCAATTTGTGAAAAATCGTCCAGTCTGCTTCTGTAAACACTCCTACTCTGCCTGGTATAAAAAATTGGCTACCAAATTAAAATGAAAAAGCAATTATGAATTTATTGAGTTGAATCTTTTAACTAGCGAATTATATCGGGCAACTAATAATGCTGATTTATTGCGTTTTGTCAATTTTCAGATTTCCAGATGCCTTGCTCTCAAGCCACAAATTGATATCATACTTAAGAACTCGATCGATTGTACCATCAACTGCGATGATAGCTGTGATAATATGGATGAGCCGAAGTACTACAATCCCAATTGTATCGATTCCTATGATGATGTGAACAATGGCAAGATCGTAGAGAAGTTATCGAAACGAATGGATATTTTTCTTGAAAGTTGAAACTCAACAGCCAAATAGTACGTACTTACATGAAAATAATTGAATTAAACAATTGAATGTGTAATGTGAGATGTGATCGTTACATTTCTGTGCATGTTTAGCTCCGAAAAACAAGAAAGGAAATGGAAGGGGTCGATATTTGATTATTATAAGTTGAAAAATTATTATAATATGGAGTTCTAATTTATTTTTAAAAATGGGTTGCTTTTCTAAAAGTTTAAATTCACTTCTGTTTTTTTCTGTAAAATGTTATCAAAGTGGGTAATTTTTTTTGAAAAATGATTGGATTGAGTCTATCTTTTGGAAAATTTATAAAGATCGCGAAATTTTGATAGTTTTACTCCAAAATCTGTGAATTTTTTGAAACTGAAATTTTATCTGTATATCAAAATGTTTCTGAAGGAATTCAAATGTGAGAAAGTATTTAAATGTTGGATTTTATTATGTTTTAGTGTTTATTGGTAGACGTTACGTGTGCTATTGTACGAAAAGCTGACTGGTCAGAGTCCATTTGATTTTGGAAATGCTTTAGAGAATCCTGATCAAAATACCGAAAATTTCTCGTTTCAAAGTATGTCGTAATTTTTGTAATTTTTATGAGATGTTATTTAAATACGAATGTATTTTTAATGATTTTCTTGTATTCTGCAGTAATACTCCATAAACCGGTATGAATTCCTAAATCGTTATTAGTTAAAGCATCAACCATATTAAAAGGATTCTTGGACAAGAAGGGATTCAAAATATTGGCATGTACAAGGGAACTTGGTTGCAGTGAAAACTACGAGTATCTTTTCTTCACACCCACCGACATGGAATTGGTATACAAAATTGAATTATTTTTTGACTATTTGGTGATGACGATTATACTAATCTCGATATTTTTGCTTTGTAATACAGTTACACCGTAAACAAATACCATTGCTGTATAGACCCAGTCTCGAATATGATGAGAGATTTAGCCAATTTCCTACCCGAATTCACTGACAAACTGTTCAACTAATGTCCGATGATGGGTATGTATAGGTATAGATTTTCTGTTTTTGTTTAGGTTTTTTTTTTCATTCGTGTCGAATAGCTTGTGTATTGGAATCACACTGATGAGTTGTATTTAGCTGAAAAGTTGCAAATGATAATGGAAATTCTAGAATTTTATTGTGATTCGATGTTCGAAAGTGAACCCTTGAAGGATTTTCAACTTTTATACCTATGCCACAAGACACAGTGAATGAAAATTTTCGCTTGGATTTTTTAAAAATCGTGTATAAACTGTGGCATCACGACGAGAATTATTTTAGTATAATTTTCAACAAGAATTACCCTGCATGCAAATTCTCAAAATGTATACTGAAAAATTGTCAATAACCATCCTCAGAGATAATTGATCCAAAATTTAAGTAGTTAGAATCGATGGAGTGTGTACTGTGTACCTATTAGCTATATTAGATATTCAACTCAAATTTTTCAGTTTTTCCGCTGAAAAAAGTGTTTTTTTGATTTTTTAATTGAAGTAGGTCAACTACATGTGTCTAGGTGCAAATCACTCAAGTGCAATTTAATTTTCTCGTCTTTTGTTAGTTCGAGTTTACTTTTTTTGAGAATTACCCATCCTATATGCAGAATTTGATCGGTTGTATTCTCTCTCCACTCCGGCTGCAATGAATTTGTAACCCTGTGTTTCTTTTTTTCGTTTCTTGCTAGCTAATAAAATCCCGGAGACAACCATGCTTCGCATACGTGCCATAAGAGCCGCATTCACGGGGTTTTGAATTTGAATAAGAAATACAAAAATTTACTCATTTTTTTATTATACAAATATTTTTTGTTGACATAAAGACTGTAATTATTCGTGATATCAATCATTACAACTCCATTAAGTAAAGAATATTCAATATATTTACGAAATCTCACGGTTTGTTTCTCACTTTACAGATCTTGATTCTCAACGAAACTGCCTCAAGATTCTTGACGCCCTTTTTTTTTATTTCAATCAAATTTTTGTGAAATAATGTTGTATTGTATGTTTTTAATGTTAGGATATGTTGTGTATTGTTAATTTTAAGATGAGCTCCTCCCCCCCCCCCCACTCCAGATGCTTTGTATAATTTGGGATATTATTTTTTGGCTAGGTACTAGTTTTGCTTTAAGGGAAATAGGTTGTCCATCGAACGTTATAATTCGAGGTCGCGTGTTCTAATCTCCATTAAAATGAAGAAGTTGATTGATGCTAGTATTGAAAAATTTTTATGTAGGTTTAAGACACCAGTACTGTCAAATTTTGCAGGGATTTTTTTGGGGGGTGTTTCTCATGGTGGGTATGTTCTGTGGTCAGTAGTGATACGTGATATTTTTACATTTTTGTTTTGATTTTCGTATTTTATAGAGTAATTTTTTCGCACTGTGGGGGTTTGGGCATAGATAGGAAACAACTTTGGCAAATATGGTGGGTAGATGGTTGGTGGCTTAGTCAGAGAATATCAGTGTCGAATGGCATTGGTGAAACCTTCGGATTCTGAGGGATGTCTGGCGCGATCGTGCCCAGTAACTGGGAACCCCACGGCAAGTCAGCTCCAATATGGATCGGGGGTGGCTGTGGTCTCTTGATCTCTGGGCACCGGCCGGCCTTGTTGATCGCAAGAGAGCCCTCAGGTATTCTTTCACAGTAGGCTCGGTACTGTGAAAAGAACCGTCTGCTGTGGGTTAAATTTGTAGGCGCCGGTGATCTGTATTTGCGGACATCGGAAGAGGCCCCGAGTTTTCTACGATGCCTGGTGCGATCGTACCGAGTATCTCGGGTTGCGCGGCATGCCAGGGTCGTATAGAACGAAGGGTATTGAGGGGGCGGTCTACAGTTTTTCAAAATTGAACCATTTTAATTGCAATCAAATGCGATGGTAAGTCGCAGGTAAAAGTTGGTGAATTAGTGATAGTGTGTGTGTGTAAGTATATACAAGTACGAGTGAATTGAGTGAATGGGAGAGGGGGTCCAGTTAGGAGTCTGCCTTATAGTGTCCCGGTGCCTTTGTCGAATTTGAGGGAATATAGGTATTTTCAGTGCAGGGCGTGCCATTTTCGGAAAGAATTCAGAATTCGGACCGGCAGGGCTGGTGCTGGGTGTATGCTTGGCTCCGGTCGGTGAACGGTAACTCTAGCTCCTTGCGTGTGGGAGTATTGACCCTTCGGGGCACCCATCATGGGGAGTGCTTGACGGTTACCTGGATCCTTTGGCACGTGACCCCTCCCCGCCTAGTCGGGAGCCTGTTAGCGCACCAACGACAGACTGCTGGTGCGAGGGTGTCGGCCCGATCCTTGTGGATGTAGGCTGGCATCTCTAAGGGACGGGTAATGCTAAATACCTTGCCACCTGGAGAAGACCAGCCTGTGTATGAGCTGCCTAATGTCGCTATCTAGTAGGTAAGGAATTTAGGCGCTGCCTTTGCGACATGTGTAAAGTTGAGAGTGCGTGATGACCTGGATCTTACGTAGCGTTTGATTGCAATTAAAATCACGATCTTGATTAGCACCTAATTTCAGCAAAAAATGACGTTTGTTTGAGCGACTGATAAGAATATAGGTGTTTGGTCTTTTAGGACACCCTGGTGCAATTTTTCATGGCCTAAGTTATCTATCGAGCAAAAATAATCCCTCCCGGGTCTTGCCTGATTAGGGAATCTAGATGTCACTGCTAGTTGGTTTTTCATTTGTGCATTTGACGATTATTTTTGGATGTATACATGGTACTGGTTCGAGGGAATGTGTATTAATCAACTTCTGCAATACGGTGGGGATTAGCTCGGGTGACTTTTGAATCATACTTCGATTAATAGGAAGCTAATGTTTGTGGGTTTTGTCAAAGTAGACATGTTGAGGGGACCCTTGGGTATACTTATATTTATTATTTATATATGTACTTGTGTTGAAATGTATTGTAAATTGTGATAACCGATCACGGTTTTTTCACTGTCGAGCGGCCGACAGTGTTTTTTTAAACCCAGATCGGTTAAAATTTAGAGAATAGTTTGTGTGCTCTTTTTTTTCTGCCGCCGTGTCAACGAATTAGAAGTTTGGTTTTGGTTTGTGTTACTTTATTATCGTCATCGAATGGTTTTGGACCTGCAATTGAAAGGATAGGGTTTATTTATCTGCTACTCGTTTTTGAAGGCAAGGAAAACAAAATGAATCGTATGTTTGGAAAATTGACTCAGATTTTGTGATTAGTGATTTTGAAATTTCGAATTGGGCAAAAATGGTTTTTTTTTAATACCTTGGGACAAAATTGCTTTAAAATTGGGGTTTCGGTCAATTTTAAAGGTTAAACTAAACATGATAATTCAAAGTCGTTGGTTTCTCTAACTTTGTATATCACCTAAAATTTCAATTCTGACACGTTGCTGATAGATAGGTAAAATGAATGTCAAATTTGAGATTATTTTATAACTCCGATTTGGTCATATTTGACAAAAATTTTAAGTAGGTACTTTCAGCTATGATGTAGTTCAAAAGGTAAGTTCAACACGAATACATCTCACCCATAGTGGTGAATCAAAGAAAACAAAAAAAATGATCAAGATAATTGATTAAAAAAAAAAAAATGTGTCATTTCATCGCACGTTCATAATGCCTGTAATTATTTGCGGTGGGCAACCTAAATAACAAATCTGATTAAACTCGATGATTCATATAATTATTGCAGCCGAAATGCCTTTTCTGCTTGCGATAGGCAACATACATGACATTCATTCTGCTTCGAAAATGCCTTTTATTACATCCGATAGGCAACTTGATTAACGAATTAAATCACGTTACGTAATGAATCAAATTCAAAACATCAGCCAATTTTTTAAAAACAGAACATAGTTTAGGTAATCGTAGGTATTCAATGTTTACATGGTTTTTTCTTTGGTACGTGGTACGGGGAATTTAGTAGAGATATTTAGAGCTTACGATTGATGCTTAATGAACGTTCGTTACGTTCCATCTCTCAAATTAAGAGCAGTTTTTGATGAATTTAATGTTGCTGATTACATTACCTGAATTTGCTCTTGACGTCAAAGCTTCTCCGTTCTCCGAAAATTTATGAAAAATTGAAAAATTTGTTTCATCAAATTGCTAAATTGAGGTTATTTCCATACTTTGGTCACCATACTTGCAAAAGTAATTCCATTTTGAATGTTTTCTCTTTTCTACATTGATGACCAATGTTGTAGAAACATTGATAAGTACGTAATAGAAAAAAATTTTCATTTCCCCATTCGAGATTTTTCCTCCTTTCGAGAACTTAATCTATATCACATTTTTTAATAAGATTTTGTCCATTTATACCTAGGTATTTTACTTGAATCAAATCTTCGTCTTCGAGACTCGAGCTGGAGGAAAAGGGCAAATCAAAGTATAGCATTACAATACGACGAAGACATTTTTTAATAAAAACGCTGACAAGTTTATCACATTTATTTCAATAAACAGTACATTACGAAGGAGAGTACATTCAGCCACGACGTCGAGTTCGACATAAGGAGAGCTTTTCATTAAATGCATTGCTGGTAGATACGCTATATACCTATTCCTTTAGGCATATTATCACGCCGAATGAATAGAGTAGGATTTTTTCCCACGTTCGGTACGCCAGGCAGGATTAAATTTTCGAACAAAATATTCTCGTCGGAAGTAGGTAAGAAGAGGAGAAAAAAAACTTAAGATAGCAACGGGTTAAATGACTGTTGGGCGTATTATGTTCATTGAACTGGCCAGTTTTCTCTGTCGCTCTTTTCCAACAAATTGAATTCTTTTTGCTATGATTGTGTTGGTTGCCGGAATCTTTGATTATAATGATTTTTTTCGAATTTCGATGATTTTCAAAAAAATCGAGATAAAGTGTCGTTTTCGACTAATTCGAGGTCGCTGAGTCCGAATCCGCTGTCCATTTTTGTCGTCGGACCTTCCCTCGCGATTTAGGGAGCAGTTTCGCTCGGGAAATGCGGTTTCTGGGCAAACGAGTAGTTATCGCGTCAAACGGACTTCAGGTTCGTAATCAGCGACCCCGAATTAGTCGAAAAACACACCTTTCGCGAATTCTTCCAACCCTATTGAAATTGGCCAAAATTGGCCTCAAAAATGGCCATTTTCTCGGAAACGGCGACCTGCCGGGAAAAACTGACGGCGCCATTGAATTGGCGGTGTCCGAATACCCCATTCTAGACACCTCGCACGTCGATCGGGGACAAAAAAATTTTTGGCCCAAAAATATGAGAAGGGGTTAGCTCATGGTTTTTTTCGAATTTCGATGATTTTCAAAAAAATCGAGATAAGTGTCGTTTTCGACTAATTCGAGGTCGCTGATTCCGAATCCGCTGTCCATTTTTGGCGCGGGGCTTTCCTTCTCGAGTTATGGACGATTTTCGACTCGAAAATGCGGTTTTTAGGCAAACCAGCGACTATCGCGCCAAACGGACTTCAGATTCGTAATCAGCGACCCCGAATTAGTCGAAAAACACACTTTTCGCGAATTTTTGAGACACTTTTTATTTTGGTCAAAATTGGCCTCGAAAATGGCCATTTTCTCGAAAACGGCGACCTGCCGGGAAAAACTGACGGCGCCATTGAATTCGCCGTGTCCGAATACCCCATTCTAGACACCTCGCACGTCGATCGGGGACAAAAAAATTTTTGGCTCAAAAAAATGAGAAGGGGTTAGTTCATGGTTTTTTTCGATTTTCGATGATTTTCAAAAAAGTCGAGATAAGTGTCGTTTTCGACTAATTCGAGGTCGCTGATTCCGAATCCGTGGTCCATTTTTGGCGCCGGGCTTTCATACGAGAGTTATGGCCAATTTTCGTCTCTAAAATGCGGTTTCTGAGCAAACGAGTAGCTTTCGCGTCAAACAAACTTCGGATTCGTAATCAGCGACCCCGAATTAGTCGAAAAACACACTTTTCGCGAGTTTTTGAGAAACTTTTTATTTTGGCCAAAATTGGCCTCGAAAATGGCTGTTATCTCGAAAACGGCGACCGATCGAGAAAAACTGATGGCGCCATTGAATTCGCCGTGTCCGAATACCCCCTTCTAGACACCTCGCGCGTGTGCGGCGACTAAATACCGATGTCATTTTGCACGTCGGGCATCGAATGAATCCAGCCTTGTCTCTTCTTCCTTCAAATAGGCAAAAAACCCAAATCCGAGCAGATCATCTCACCCAAACATATATAACACTTTGATTTTTTAAAGAAAAAATACATCTATTTCATAATTCCACGCACACAAAAAAAAAGGGGGAGAAAAACAGTGAAAACGTAACAAATTACAAAAAGAGAATTTAAAAATACTTAAAAACAATCCTTAACAAATACAAAATATATGTATAATAAAGTTCATCTTCGTCTCGTTTTAATGAGCGTAGTCCAATTCGAATGTTAACGATAAACCATGTAATAAAATCTTATTTAAAAAATGACAAATAAAACAGAAACAGAAACAAAAAGAAGTAACAAACTCATAAGGTATCGTTTAAAAATTGAACTTTACATTACTTTTTTTGTACTACTTTATAAGTTAACAAATGGGTAAGAAGAAAAAGGAAAAAAACCAATCAACTGCGTATTGAAAAAAAACCATATAAAATAAAATTACACGTAAAAAATCTAGGTATCTTCGGAACTGAAAAAGAAAAAACAAATCGTCGAGGCGACACAAAAAATCAAATATAAAAATAATTTTTAAAAAAAACACGAATTCACTCGAATCCAAGTTCATACAAAGCTTGTATCGATAATTTTGCCAGTGCTATCAAACAAAATAAAAATATAAAAACCCAAGAAACGAAAAAAAACATAACATTATAAAAAGCCACAATTAAAAAATAAATTGGGAAAAATAAACCAATAATATTTAATACCCTGAGCTAAAAAACGTTAAGCGTATTTCAATTGCTCCATGAATTACGTAGGAAAAATAACTTGAACAAAAAAATTTCAGAAGGAATGTTTACAAATAAAAAAATTAACATAACAAAATGGGTCAACTTGAAAACATATATAAAAAATCTATACAACCATATCCCAAATTGTACAATTTTTATACACGATTCTCAAAACTTAATAATACATTTTAAAAAGTAAATTCGAAACAAGTTAATATACAAACACAACGTTCAAGTTGAATACGCGGTAATCCAATCTATTGAACTTGTTTTTCAACACTTTTTGTACTGCAATATAAATAAACGACTGAGTATCGAGAAATTCGCGATATAATAGATAAAAAAAAAGGGGGCATCGGTAGCACAGCCTTATTGTAACGAGCACGTACCCTCTCGTTTGAAGAAAAAATTTCACGTGTCTCAGTCGTAAAACAGGGGCGAAAAAACTAACGCAAGACTGGACAAAAAAATTGTAACATGTGAACGCGCCAACAATAAAAATAAAAATCGATCACAAGTATTACTTATTCATTAAAACAGCATAGGACGGTACTAGATGTCTCGAGGAACCTCACAGTGGCTCAATTTCAACTCGGTTGAAGTTAAAGTGAACTTTTGATTAAAATTTAAAATAAATTAACGAAAAAAGTATCGTAGCTGGTTCGAAATTTGTAATCAGATCAAATTTACTGATAATTATTTCACACATCTAGAATGATTAAGTCATACTTCAAAAAAAAATTGGGGGTTTACTTTCCATTTTTTTTTCTCGAAACAGTCAAAATTAGATTCCAACTTGTAAAAGTTTTAAATTTTTCAAAATTTTGAGTAAAATCTCCAACCGGGAGGGAGGGGGGGGGGTAAACGATCGAACGTCGTGCGAAATTTCTAAAATATTCTGAAAATTTTCAATTTTTAATCCAGATAATTTTTTCCAATGTGTGAATAAATTTTGAAAAAAATGAACGATAATTTTTAAAAATGTCGAGAAAAGTGAATTTTAAAAATCCGCTTAGAGTAATTTTAAAAATATTCTGAAAATCTAAGTTAGATCGAAATTTGAAATTAAACTCTCCAAAATTTCAAATAAAATTTTCTGAAAATTGATTGAATTTTTCAGTATTTTGAATGTACAACTCTCCGAAATTTTGAATCCTGCACTTTTCCAAAACTTCGAAACAAATTTTTCAAGACTCCGAATTATTTGAATTATTGAAATTGAAGTATAAATTTTGAATTGAAACAATTGAATAGTTTCCCAAAATTTCAAGTATAATTTTCCAAAATTAAAAAAAGAAGTTTTCAAAATTGAAAAAGATAGAAGATATAAAAATTGGAAAAAAGTTCTATCTTTTTTATTTTTGTTGGGTAATATCATCAGAAACGGACTGTGGAGATGACGAACCGCTGGTTTTGATGCCTCACTCGATCACATAAGGAATTTATATTTTTGGTACATATTTTCTCTCTCTACTTTCCACCTTTCAAGTTCAAATATCCATTGAGAATTTAACCCCAAATTCAGTCTGAAAAAATTCCAAGTGTCATAAAACATACCTAACGTAAAAATATGAAATTCAAATGTTTTCGACTTGGAAATTTTTCAAAATTTTAGATTTTTGGGAAACGTTGAATTTTTTGAAATTAAAAACGTTTTCCACCTTTTGGAGGAAATTTTACGAATTTTTTTCAATTTTTGGAGCATACAGGATTTTTTAACTTTTGAAGCAAATTTTACAAAATTTTCAAGCTTTTGCGAAATCCCAAGAAACATTTAGGTAGGTACCAAAATTTTAAATAGAAGATTTTGAAATTAATTAATTACAAAAATTTGAATAAAATTTTCGAACATTTTAAATGAAATCTCTACGTCTCTCTTATTTATTACAGAATTTTTTCAACTTTTGAAGCAAATTTTACAAAATTTTTAACCTTTTCCGAAATCCCAAGAAACATTTGCCAAAATTTTGAATAGAAGATTTTGAAATTATTAAATTACAAAAATTTGAATAAAATTTTCGAACATTTTAAATGAAATCTCTACGTCTCGCTCGCTTATTTTTTCCGATGAGAGGGGGGGGGGGGCTTACCGAAACGAAACAGGTAGATCAAAATATTAAAACATTTTGATGACTCAATTGATAAGTTCACTCCCTCCCACCTTTTCTGGGCCTATTACAATTTTAGCTCAAAATTATTCAAGAAAAATGGTTTCCAGAGGTCATAAAACAATAATTTTGATTCTATCACATCGTCCCATTAGTTCAATTACGTTAAAAATTGATTATTTTTGTACACCCTCACCTCCTACGTCTTCAACACCCTTGGTAATTTTCCCCAGTAATGAATACAGAAAAAAATTCAGAGTTCATGAAAATATGCACATCAATTACAAAGTTTTGGAAAATTTCAAGTGTTCCCTTGTCATTTTTCAAAAATGAAAAATTTTCAGTTTTGAATCCTCCTTTCCCAATTTTTTTCCAAGCTTTTTTTAAAATGGTCAATCGTTTTCATTCAGTATTTTTACATTCTATGAAATTTCACTTCTCACCAAGATAACATTTTTTTTTAAATCTCTGAAATCGTCTTCATGAATTTCGAAAATAATTGTCAAGTTTTTTTTTTCATTGCTCATAATTTTTCCTAAATTCGTCAGTGATTATATTTTTTTTACTTTTATCATTTTTAATTCGAGTTATTCTGTATTAATGAAATTTTTCATTTCTCAAAATTCGTTTTTTTGAGAAATCTTCAACATATTATCGTCTTTATGTTTTTTGAAAATCGTTTCCAAAAATTCACTTTAGCTTTTTTGTCCTTCCTTTTAATTCAGCAAAATAATTCCTTAAATTTTTTTAGATCAGTTCAATTTGATCTATTTTAAATTTTATAGAATTTTGCATCCCTCAAGTACTAGTCAGTTTTTTTTTAATTGTCCAAAAAATCATCTCAACGAATTTCGATAATTATTCTGTAAACCATTTCCTCACCTTTATTTCCCATTTCCTTTCAGAGTCAAGGGTCAAAATAACCCCAAAAATGGATTTAAATGTCACGGAAATCTTAAATGAACTTAGAATTAAAAAATGCAATAACTAAATTTTTTCACCAAATTGAAAATTTATAAAATGAAATTAGTGTCGAATTCGAAATTCCAACTATTTTTTCTTCTTTTGATATAATGATCTAGATGTGCGATTTCAACCCAAAAATCTCTTTCAATTCGACCAATAGAAAACAAAAAAATATAACCCTTTCACAAATTCGAAGCAGCCAACAAAACACACTTTGAAAATCGAAAATCCCACACCAGAGTCAATTTTCAACCCCCTCCCCCCCAAAAAAATCAAACGAAACAAACTCCACTCGCTTTCTACAAAATTGCCCTATCGAGTAGTAAGTACCGCCCTATCGAACATAACTATTTTAGCGTATATGAGCTTTAAACACATTCTAACATAATTTAAGTACGCTTACAAAATACAATAAAAATGGTAATTTCTTTCACGTAAAAAAAAGTATCAAGCACCATTAACCTTTTCTTTCACAATATTGTGTGCAACTGTACATTTTTGAATTGCGATTAACCTTTGTAAACGAGTTTCGTACATAATGAAACATCTAAGGAAAAATATAAAAAAATCCCCCCTCACACGTAAACACATCGAATAAAAACAATAATTATAAGAAAGAGAGAAGAAAAACGCACCCAAACACTTACGTAGGTATAAAAATGAAGAAATAATTCGTCGAAACCCTTCTTAAAATAATAATTTGTACAACTAGATAATAAATTTCAAAAGTAAAACCTCATCGAATAACTTAACAGGGGAAAAATAAGACAAAATGCATTTTCGTTCAACACGTCCATATAGCAGTAGGTTATTTACATATAGTAGGAACCTTCATTACTCGTATAAAAATTAAAAAGTAATATAATTCGACGTGTACAATCTCAACATCACGACGAGGTGTTCGATTATAAAATAATTTTAATTTTAAAAAAATGCGTAAAACCCTGAAGAACAAAAAAAAACACGCGGCAAGACTCAATTGGCAAGAGAGAATCTTCCCAATGAGGATCATTTGATAAGTATCAGTCTAAATAGCACGATTCGAGTAGACAAACCGGAAAATCGACCACCTCATAAAAATCTAAACTTGATAACAATAAGGTATAGCTTCGAAGAAAAAAAAAATCAAGTAAAATAATAATAAACACTTCCATAAACTTATCGACTAATCAGGTAACTGAAAATTGAATTTTTTTTCTTTAAACATAAATAACATTTGGTTTCAAACATTTGCCCGGCTTACGCGCGCGTACTGAACACATTTATAAATCGACGAGTCGCGCGGGCCATGGTCCCTGAAAAAAACCCTACTCGTATCGCGATCGCTCCTTCGCTCCGAACGAACATTCGATTGATCGAGACGACTTAGATATCGCAGGCTTTGGATTCGGTAGCACTAATTTTCCAATCGATCCCGGTCGAAAAATCGGGATCACTTTGGCTACACCGGCGATGAACCGTTCATATAGGCCTCGCTCGCCTCGTGGAAACCGTCGTCGGTCGCTATGTCGGAGATTTTTCGCTGTCTTCGGTTCGAGTAGTCTTTCAATGGTGGACTTTGCGAGTGAGCTTTGTCGCAGTATCCGGAGTCGCCTCCTTCGTGATCTCGATCCGTGTCCGTGATCTCCATCATTGTTTGGTAGGTTTCGTCCAGGGGCGAGTCGCTATGCAGCAGCATGTCGTTTTCGTATTTCACCTCTCTGATGCCGGAGCCGGGACAATACTGTGAGAAAAATTGGCAGAATTAATCACAATTCAAATAATCAACAGGATATCATTAGATCAGTAAATTTATTAAAATTGAAGGTAATAATCAAGCAAAATACCTACAGAAATTAAGAAAATTGCAATCCAAGCAAATTAAATTAAATGGTTAATCAAGCAAGTTGGATCATTCGATAAAATTTGATAAACGAATTAATTGATCGGAAAATATTAATCAATTGATATCAATTAGAATATCGACCAAAAACTAACGTTTATTCAAAGCGATTTGATCTTTTAATTAATTCAGATATATTCAATTATTTGATCAAAGAAATCAGTCGATCAAAGAAAGTAGTTGCCAATTGATCGATCAAGCAATCGATGAAAAACGATCATTCAAAATTTATCAAAAATCATCAATTGATCAATCGCAAATGATGGATAAAAATTAATGCATTGATCAATTAATCGAATCATCAGCAAAACTCATTGACCAGGCAATCGAAAAAAATGATCGATCACTTAAACAGAAATAAGAACTTATTGATCAATTTTAAATTACGAAAAATCATTTACTGACTCGATTATAGTTGATTAGGAGTAATCAATCGATGAAAAATAATTAATCAATCGAACTCGAATCGATCATCACTCAACAAAAGTAATCAATTAATTGATCAAAAGAAAACTTATTTCATTAATAAAAACCTAACACCTCAGGAGCCAATAAGCAATCGATAGATCGATTAAAAGTAGTCGATTAAATTAAAAAAAAGGGATGTAAGCAGTGATTGATTAATAAAAAATTAATATTCATTAATAGACGGCAGCTAATGGATCCAAATCGAACAAGAATGATCAATTTATCGAAAGTAAATGATCGATAATCGAAAGTAAATGATCGATAATCGAAAGTAAATGATCGACAATCGAAAGTAAATGATCGACAATCGAAAGTAAATGATCGACAATCGAAAGTAAATGATCGACAATCGAAAGTAAATGATCGACAATCGAAAGTAAATGATCGATAATCGAAAGTAAATGATCGATAATCGAAAGTAAATGATCGATAATCGAAAGTAAATGATCGATAATCGAAAGTAAATGATCGATAATCGAAAGTAAATGATCGATAATCGAAAGTAAATGATCGATAATCGAAAGTAAATGATCGATAATCGAAAGTAAATGATCGATAATCGAAATCAATTGATTAAAAAATTGATGAATTCTTGCATCTGGTAAAGAGAAACAACATTCCATCAAGAACCGTTAACCAATGATCCATTGATCAATCGATCGATCGAAAAAGTTGATCCATCGTCCGTTATAGCCAATTAAAAAAATTGATCGATCAGAAAATTCAAACAAAAATATAGAAATAAAAAGATATCAAAGGATCAATAAAAAAATCTAAAAATTATCGATTGATCGATCAATCGTTCAAAAATAATACGACTGATTAATGAAAACTAAGTAATTGAACACAAAAAATTGATGTAAAAAACTGTCTAAAAACGAGTTATCAATCAGTCGATCGATCATATTGATAGAAAACTTAAACAATCGATCAAAAATGATTGAGCAATAAAAAATCATTGATCAATTGGTCAAAAAATCAATCAATCGGAAATAATCTATCGCTCGATCAAAAGTAATCAGAAGATAAAATCGATTCATCGATCGAAAATAATTTATAATTAGATCAAACGATCTAGAATAATCGATCAAAGCAGTCAAATAATGGATTAAAATTAAAACAGTCAGATAAACGATCAAAAATAGTCGAATAATCGTTAAATCAATCAAAAATAATAAGATTGCTTGATAAAAACGATCAATTGATGGTAAATGGATCAATCGATCAAAAACGATTATCAATGAAAAATAATCGAGCAATACATCATAAACCAATAAATCAGAAATAAGCTATCGATTGATCGAAAATAATTGATCAATCGATCTTCGATCATAAGCGTCATCGCACAAGCAAAAGTAACGTTTCATAAGAACCCAACATCTCAGAAGCCAGTAAGCAATCGATAGATCGATGAAAAGAAGTCTATTAAATAAAAAAGAAATATTTAGGTAGCAATTGATTGATGAATCACTCAATTGATCGATGAATGAAAACTAATGAACTCGAATCGAACAGGAATGATCAATTTATCGAAAGAAAATAATCGAAAATTTGAATCGATCAATGAAAAAATTGATCAATTATTGCATCTAGGAAAGAGAAACAACATTGAACATTCGACCAAAAATATTAATTCAACCGCTAACAATTGATAGAAATATATCGACGAATAAATCAAAAATCCAAAAACTATCGAATAATTGATCGAAAATAATCATTTAATCGATCAAAAAATCAATCGATCAATCGTTCAAAAATAATAGGAATGATTAATAGAATACCTAAGCACTTAGAAACAAATAATCGATGAAAAAAAACCTGATTAAAAACGATTACTCGATCAATCGATCAATTTTAGCCCAAAAAAAGGGCCAGGCATTGTACATGGATTTTTTTGATTTTTGATGATTTTCAAAAAAAGTTGAAATAGGTGTCGTTTTTGATTAATTCGAGGTCGCTGATTTCGAATCCGAAATTTATTTTCGACGCTGGACTATCGTTTTCGAGATAAAACCCATTTATGCCTCCTCAGAAATGCGATTTTTGGTCAATGGAGCGATGATCACGTAAAATGAACACCAGATTCGTAATCTACGACCTCGAATTAGTTGAAAACGACACCTATCTCGTTTTTTTGGGATTGTAGAACACGATGTTGATAATACTTTTTATGATGTCGGGGCCGAAAGGAGTCGCATTCAGGATGATGAAGGTCTGAAAAAGATCCCTTTTCACTTTGAAAAATGTGTCAAATTTGTGTGCTACGACCTTGAAAACATAACTACAGAAGGGTCTTACGTCTCAAGGGTCACCGTGTGGTGTAAAGTAGTGCATTCTATGTCAAATCTTTATCCGTTAGTCATCATGAAAGTTCAAGAAGATGATCATATAGTCGTAAAAAAACCTCTAAAAATTATTTTAAAAAGTCCCGAAATTTTTTCAAAAAAGTATCGAAATTAGAAAATTACTCTCTTTAACGATAAAAATGATGGAAAAATTGATAAAAATTTCAGCCTTTTATTGTCAATTTTTGCAAAATTTTCACTCTTGCTTCACTCAGGCTTAATACATATTTGTTTATTTTCCAAAACTTTGCATAATCTTTTTCATTTCGCGAAAAAACTCTTCTTTGATTCTTGATTTATAGTCAGGTCTCATTCGTACAAAAAAAGGCTTCCGCGCGATATTCCTGTTAAAATTGATTTTATGATTGATTCTTGTTCAAGACACTAAAACGAAGAAATTAAGCCCGTATGCCCCTTTTTTCCCTCCCTCCTTTCTCCAGGATACACCCCCAACAGTTCAAACGTGTGTATTGCCTTATCTATGGGTCGAAATGAAAAAAATTGTCAAACAAAAGTTGTTCTTCAGTACCTAATGTACATTTTCATTTCTCATCAAAATCCATTTTGGAGCAACTCCTGCCCTCTAAATTTGGAGATAAAACATGTTTTGATTTTGAGAAAGCTTCAAAATCACTTTTTATTCATTTTCAACGAAAATTTCGGAGATACGAAAAAATTTGTAATCACTAAAAGTATTCAGAATTGAATTTCATTTCCAGTGAGCTTTATTGCGACCATTTTCACCAACTTTTTCCGACAGAGTAGACCTCTTCTCCTCCCCCGTTTCTTAAAAGTTGGACTCACAAAAAAAAGTTTGAACGAATTTTGTTCTTCGATATCTCATGTATAATTTCATTTATTATCGGAATTAATTTTGGAGCAAATATTTTTCATGGGTCCAACTTTTGTGATACCGGGAAAGGGGGAGAGGTCCACTCTGTCGGAAAAGGTCATTGGAAAGGAAATTCAATTCTGAATACTTGCGGTGATTACAAATTTTTCCGAATCCCCGAAATTTTCGTTGAAAATGAATAAAAAGTGATTTTGAAGTTTACTCAAAACATGTTTTATTTCCATTTGGGGGGGGGGCAGGAGTTGCTCCAAAATGGATTTTGATGAGAAATGAAAATGTATATTAGGTGCTGAGGAACAACTTTTGTTTGTCATCAAAAATTGAAAAATTCCATAAACCACCTCTTACGTCTTACCATTTTTTTGGGTTAAATTTTTTTTGTCCTCAATCGACGTACGAGGTGTCTAGGATCGGGTATTCGATCACGGTGAATCTCAACGCCGCGGTCGGTTTTGCCTCATCTCGCTTAGATTCGGAGAAAATGGCAATTTTCGTTCAAATTGCAATAATTTCACAAAATCTACCATCTAACATAACTTTGCAAATTCGAATTGGATCGTAAAACCAACTCCAAATTCGGATTTCTCGCCATCATTTACCCCGTCGATATGTCGAATGAAAATAATGTATGTTGATTGAAAGTCAAATCTATCGATGAAAATATGAAAATAATGGATTCGAGAATCGAATCAAACGGAATAATCGATAATTTGAACGAAATTCGTCAATTCGTCAAATGGAAGATGAATGGAATCATAATACTAACGTTTTTTTGATTGAAAAACAAATCCATTGATAAAAAATCATAAATTCGATATTCAAATCGAATAGGTGAAAAAATTAATAACTGAGAAGAATAATTGATCAATCGATCAATAAATCATTTCCAAACGAAACTCCCTGACCTCTGACAGATCGAATTAGATACCAGGACCGAAAATACACACGACGCAAGCCTCTGTCTCAAAAAAACACAAATAATCGATCCACTTACTCTGACACCTTCGATGCTAGTAATCTGTACACTTCCATTAACAAACGTCCCATTCGAAAGCAAAGGTAATTGTAAATTAGTACCATTTCCGTAAGCACCCGAATTCTATCCAAAAAGAAAAATATCCATAATCCATAAAAAAAACTCATTTCGAAAAATTACCATACCTTACTCCACTTTACCTTAAAAACGGTAGATTTATTGGCCAAAATTTTTAAATCCTGTTTCCTATACGCGGATAAAACACGTTTAGAGTCGTTTCTCTGGTAATAATACGTCTTGAGCAATTTCTTCCCACAGATGGCCGAAATAACGCAAACTAAAACGAACGCTATACTGATAATTGCTCCGATAATCAAACCGATCATCTTTTCGTCATTTCTCTCTTTCTCTCTATACTTCAACGTAATAATTTTTCTCGGACTTTCAGCGCTCGTTTTCGTTTTAGTGTTTTCTGTTCGAATCATTATTACATATTCGATGCCCACATCTAGTTTGGAGATCTGCGCATAGAAAAAAATCATTAATCGATTACCTAATCGGAAATGCTTCGTTGGACTTGCTAAATATTCGATACTTACGAAGACCGAAGTTGTATCACCGGGAATTGTGATCTCGGTTGTATTGTAGCATGGTAATTCTGTATCAATGGAACGACGTTCGGTTGAGTTGGTTCGATTACGGATACCATACGATACGATGTATTGATCTTCCAATTCGTTGAATTTTTCTGGCCTTTCCCAAGATAGACGAGCTGAATCTAAGCCAACTTGTGTGTAACTAATATTGTATACTTTGCCTGGCACTGAACAGATAAAAATGTATAAATTAGAAATCGATTAAATCAAAAACTCGATTGAATTTTATACGAGACCCACTCCAGCTGTTCACCTCCGATTTGAACGAGAATAGAATTTTCAGAAAAAAAACATCTCTCTTCAAAATTTCAGCCGTCCATGATTTTTTCGATTTTTTGGAGAATTTTTTGAAAATTAAGAATTGTTATTTTTTGGCAAAAATATGGGCGGTATTTTAAAAAAATTCCAGTGAAATTGACGAAAAGAAATGGAGGAAATTCAATATAGATAAAAATTTTCAGTTTTCTCGCCCTTCTCTCCTAATTAGATTATGAGGTCAGATTAAATGACTTCTGTCTGAAAAAATTTGGTTACCATAATTCACTGCGGAAGAAAATTGATTTTCTGAAACCAAATTTCGCAATTTTCAGTCATATAGGAACCTCAATGATTTTTTTTTTCATAGGACATAGAAATTAACTTGGGGAAATTAAATGTCGAGTTTCCAAAATTTTTTCGAATAGTTTAAAAATGAAATTTATTGTTTCTACGAATTTCAGTCAAACATCTGCAATACGCCTAAATTTCGAATTGCTCAAAGTTTGAAAATTAAGTCACAGTAAAAATGGGGTTTCGTTTTGAATTACAAGAAAGAAAGCGAAAACACAATTTTTAGCAGCCCATGTTCATTTCAGTACTTTCTGGAGAAATTCCAAAATCCTGAAGAAAATCAAAATCGCACTGAAGGCTTCAAAATAATTCAAAATTATGAAATTTGGGTGCGGGGGATTGGCATTGGGTGAAAAACAATTATTTCCTTCGTCCTGGTAGACAACAAAATTATCTGAATCATTCATTTTTTTTTTGAAATATTGAAATCTGGTCAAAAAAACCTAATTAATCAGTCTTCGTCCAAAAATTGCGACAAATGTGGACTTTCTGATTGATTTTTAGCAATCAGAGTCAATTTCCGTGTCCTCCGGAGAAATTCCAAAATATTGGAGAAAATAAAAATCTTGCTGGAAACTCCAAAATCGCTCAAAATAGTGAAATTTTGACTCGAGGAATTGGTATTGGACGAGAAACGATTATTCCTTGATCTCAACCTGTCTCATTTTTTTCTTTTTTCGGAATTTCGGAACATGGTCAAAAAAGCCTGATTAGTCTCCGCCCAGAAATTGCGAAGGTGGATTTTCTGATTGATTTTTAGCAATCAGAGTCAATTTCCAGGCCGCCCGGAGAAATTCAAAAATATTGGTGAAAATCAAAATCTTGCTGGAGGCTCAAAAATGGCTCAAAATAGTGAAATTTTGACTCGGAGAATTGGTATTGGGCGAGAAACGATAATTCCCTGATCTAAATCTTTCTTATTTTTTTCAATTTTGAAATATGGTCAAAAAAACCTAATCAGTCTTCGTCCGGAAATTGCGACAAAGGTGGATTTTCTGATTTATTTTTAGCAATCAGAGTCAATTTCCATGCCCCCTGGAAAGATTCCAATGGAATTTAGGTTTGAAGAACTGGTATTGGGAGAAAAACAATACATATTGTTTCTTGATATGAACCTTTCTCATTTCTTTCTCTTTTTTTTTGGAATTTCGGAGCATGATCAAAAAAGCCTGATTAGTCTTCGCCCGGAAATTGCGAAGGTGAATTTTCCGATTGATTTTAAGCAATCAGATTCAATTTCCATGCCCTCTGGAGATATTCCAAAATCCTGGAGAAAATCAAAATTTTGCTAAAAGCTCCAAAAATGGCTCGAAATAGTGAATTTTGGATTCTAGGAACTGGTATTGAGCAAAAAACATTATTCCCTTCACACAGGTAAACGACAAAGCAATCTGAACATTTCATTTTTTGTTGAAATTTCGAAATCTACTCAAAAAAGCATTAACATCCTTTGCCTAGAGATTGTGACAAAGACGAATTTTCCGATTAATTTCCAACAATTAAGAGTCAATTTCTACGCCATGTGGAGAAATTCGACAACTTCGGAGAATATAAAAATCTAGCCGAAGGCTCCAGAACAGCTGGAAATTGTGAAAAATGATTTCAACAGATCCATATCAGACAGGGATCCAATTCTCATCAATCATACTGGAAAAATATTTTTCAGAACTATTTCCGCTCAAAAATGACATTTTCTCCCTAAAGATTCGTCAAAAATCGAAAAATCAACCCGGACAGCTGAACTTTCGGTTACGAGGCTTTTGGTACATACTCGTTTCAAAAATCTCATTCTCGTTCGAATCGTCGGCTGGCACTCTGAGCAAATCTCTCGTTGGTTCTAGCTCCTCGGAGTTCGTACCCGATGTCAGAGTTTTACACACGAGAGGTTTCGTATAATTGCTACTTTCGTCTTTCGCGTTGAATATCCTGACACTCATCTCGTATTCCTGGTTGCCAGTCAATCCCAAAAATATGAAATGTTTCGCTTGCCTGTAAACGAAAAATTCCTCTCGTTAGGACCACGTACATTTGACAAAATATACGAGCCATGATTACTCACGTGACTTTGAGTTGCACGTCGTCACTGCCTCGTGCTCGGAATTTAACTAGATACATCGGTCCATCCACATCCCAAGGGTAAAACCATACTAATCGAATTTCCGACGACGACACGATATAGCATTCTGGAGCAGTTGGAGATGAAAGAGTAGCTGGTTTGGTTTGCTGGTGTGTTTTGAAAACTATTCTGTCTAATTCGGTCGTTTCGTTACCATCATCGTCACCGATCACGACGTACAAAGAGACTTCGTACGATTCGCCGAGACCTTTTTTCAAAAAAAAAAAAATTATAAAACATTTACCTCGATTTGATTTTACCATTTTAAATTCATCAACTCTGGAACTTACTCAAATTATGAGCGATAAAACTGGTTTCATTGCTTAATAAAAATGCTTCATTGGTGGTGTTTGGCTGTCCAAGTTTTCTATACTTGATTTGAAATCCGTTTAGCATATCGGGAGGGTCGACCAATGCCCAAATAAACTGTACGTAAAAATATCACATAAATTCACCAATTCGTGAAATACTCCTCAATTTGGGTACTTTCTACTGAAAAATAATCCATACCACGACCGACGATTCGTTGATTTTATAAACTTGAAACTTGGATTTCGTATACGTCTGTCCTATCTTTAATGTGATAGGTTCGTAGGCGTTTGGTTTCGGATGAGAGGATACTTCTATTTCGTATTGGGCATTGTAAGTCAAATCTGAGATAAAAAAAATCAATCAAAACCCATAAACTCGAGTTATAATTTTTTTCTTCACCCATAATGAATAATTTCAGTCACTTACTAGTCAGAACTGCGAAATCATTAGAGGTCTCTCGTTCAATCCCTTTTTCCGTTGGATCATTTTTATTCTTTGCGATCACTTTGAACGACCTCGCTTGTAATTTCTTCCAAGTCAGAAAAACGCTATTATTATAAATTCGCGTCGTGGTTAATTTTAATGCATCGCCTAAAAATTTATCATTGTGTATTAGTTAAGTAGTCGTCATCTGGCAATAACTGTGTTAATCATTTGACGAAAATTTTCATTACTGCTTTTTGTAGAGCAGGAAACTTCTTCCGATGGCTCAGATCCTTGCTTTCCGTTATATCGCTTTACGACAAACGAGTACATTGTATCTGGTCGTAATTTATACACAATAGTCGATCCGTTTTCCGTCATGACTGAATCGCGTTCTTTTTTGTCAGCTGCAAGAAGAAAAAAAAACTTAGGAAATTTCATTGATATTTTTTTATTTTTTGAAATAAATTATGCGGAATTAATTTCCAAAAATAGAACAAGGTTCTTAAAAAGCTTCCCTGGAATTCCTCTGAGAATTTTTAATGCAGATATATGACGAATTGGGCATCGTGAAGTCATAAAAATGAGAATTATGATTTGGTTAAACTTGACACCAAGATGGAAAAAATCACATGAACAAGTGTCTGAGGAGTGATCAATTTTTTTTTCTTTTTTCTAGGATGGTGGAAAGGGTAGCGTAATCTTAATCTTGTTTTTTGGTACAATTTTTTTTTGATAAGACGCCATCAAAGCGTTTCCCCCTCATATCCCATTAAAAAAATTTCCCTATCACTCGGAAAAATTGCGATTTCTGCGACACTTATCTTCATATCTTTCCACTCCTAATTCCTTATTCCTTCAAAAAAAAGTCAAATTCGTACTTTACATTCTCGAAAACCTAGATTTCGACATATCACAGTAGGAAAAATTATAAAATTGCAAATTTTCAGGTCTCGTCCCCTCTTACCCCAGGCTCATTCCATGTCAATTCGAGCAGGTTTTGACTACAATGACCCCTAATTCATCAAAAGACTGAAAATGACAGCATTTTTTAAAAATAAGTACGAAGCTTTAAATCACAAAAAGTAGGATGAATTAGGGGTCATTATAGAGCATGGGGGAGGCAGATCGAAAAAGTAAGTTGATAATCGAGCTCAGCACCCTCAAACTAGTAGAAATCGATATGCCGCACGAAATTTTCATTTTTTTGCAAGGGTTTCTCAAAATTGGGAGGGTTAAGGGACACTAAGGGGTCGAATCCAAAAAATAAGCAAATATTCGAACTCAGTGCCCACAAAAACCTAACAAACGACATGTCACACGTTATTTTTCATTTTTTTGAATTTTGACCTTATCGGGGGGAGGGGGTGGTTCTGTGGGGTCGAATGAAAAAACTGAGCACATATTCGAACTCAGCGCCTTCGAATTGGTAAAAATCAACAGGCTACTTCAGTTTTGCAATTTTTTTGAATTCTGACGAAAATTTAGGACCCCTTGTGCCCCCTAAGGGTGTTGAAGTTAAGATCCCATCTTAAGAAGTAATTAGTTGAAAAATACATTAAAAATTTTCCTTACAGTAATTTTTTCAGATTTTTAAATGGTAGCCCTTAGCTTTTTAATCATCATGAAAGTTCAGCTTTCATCACAAAAGTTTAGCTTTGAACTTTTCAAAATGTGATTACCAATTTTAAATCTCCTTTCAATTCTCTACAAAATCGCACCAGCAGATTCATTTTTGACTAAACCAATCTCAAGAAATGAGGCTTCAAAGTTGAGCCGTTTTGCAAAAAATCCCAATTATGTGAAAATTACGAGGGCCACCTCCCATCCCCTGAAGGATTAGGATCGAAATGACGGTGATTCCTTCATTAGACCATCGATGGGAACCAGTAAAAAAAAATTTGAGCGCAATCGGAAGACCCAAGGTCAAAACCTGCTCGAATTGACATGGAATGAGCCCCCAACCCGTCATCTTCGAAAATAAAATATTGCCAAATTAAAATTTTAAGTCCTCGAAAGTACAAATTTCGATACATCACTCGGAAAAATTTAAAAATTGCAAAATATTTCAAGTCTTACCACAACTCCTCATCCCAACCTTTCATACTTAGGAGAAAAATATGGCCAAATTCGTATTCTACACTCTCGAAAACATAGATTTTGATATATTAGTGCAGAAAATTATAAAATTAAAATTTTTCAAGGCCTAGCCCCACCCCCTCCTCACCCGATCATTTATTCCTGAGAGAAGGCTATTGTCAAATTTGTATTCTACGCAATGAAAAACATTGAATTGTTCAGATCTGAAGAGATCTAATTAGATTAGGACATTTTACAGATCTAATCAGATCTAAAAAATTTTTATCGCGTAGATACTTGGTTGAAACTGAAAATACAAAGCAATTATGAGGAGGAAAAGGTTTTGTAAGGTTCGGATTCGTATCCAAAAAAAAGGTCCATATTTGAAATTGGGAGTCCCAAAAACTATCACAAGATATACACTCACGTACGAAGAATTAAAATGTTCGAAGGGGGAGAGGGCAAGAAGACGACAGAGGGTTGACATTGAAGCATGACTCGATTTCGATAATAAAAAACGATCTGTCACTAGATTTTTTTTCTTTTTTTGCTGTTAAATTTAGCTTTTTATATTCAAATCTAAAATCAAGATTCTCAAAAAACATAAACGTTTAGATTTTTAAAAAAATTTGGAGCCAAATTGTGGGAGGCCTTAACCCTCCTTCCCCAGATTTCTAGGATTCTACAACAAAAACTATACTTACGAATATTCATTAGGGTTGATCAAAAAGAAAACATACCCAAAATTTTTACGAAAATTAATTTTAAAAAAGTTCATTTTGAATGGGAGACCACAATTCTGAGTCATTTACCCCAAAGAGGGCGACGCCAGGGGGTCTCAAAAAGAGATTATTTTTGAAAAAACACATTTTTTTCGTCATTTAAGGTAGTTCTACCAGCTGAGAGCCTCGAATATCCCTCCTCGCCCCAAAAAAGTAAGATTCTAGTTTCTATACCAATCTTTATTCTCTACAAGAGAGGTCGAAAAGTTGCTGATTGCGAATTTGACGAAATTTAATTTTTACCCAACTCATTGCTTACTCAAACACCTAAAAATCTAGCTAAACACCTTACTTTGTCACCTAGAATATTTTTTGATACAATTTTTCAAAAAAAAAATTCACGGAATATTTTGATTTGCGAAATTTTTATAAAATTTCAGTTGGCAGTATTGCGACAAAAAATTTTCAAAAAAATAATCCTTAATGACCAAAGAATTTTTTTGGGTTACTTTTTAGGTCACAGTATGAACGGCTAGAATTTTATGAAAACGGCGTTAATCAAAATGCAAAAGTATGTAGCACTGGCATGAAAATTATTTGAAAAATTCCATCAAAAATTTTTCTAGGGGTCGAAAAAAAATTTGGCTGGATTTTCAGTTTTTTGAGTGAGCTATTTAAATTTGGTACAAATCGAATTTCGTCGTCTACAACATTTTAACCCCCTTGGTGAAAGGTAAAAAGTAGTATCCAATTTTAAAATTAATGATTCAGGGAATCACACATTTCTAGGGGATGGCCAAAATTTCTCGCAGGCAGCACCACTTAGAAGTGGCAACACAAAACTTTTTTCTGAAATTCTAACAAATTAATGATGACTAAATATCAAAAAATTACAAAAAATTTCGAAATTTGGTCGCTTGAAATTTTTCCAAATTTTCCCAACAGTCTAAACAAAATGCCAGTATGTTAATGGGGTACAAAATTTCATCACTAATTTTATGGATTGATACCTAGCACTATAACATAATCCATGTTAATAAACTATCTCGTCAATTTTCGTCAGAAGCCAGGATATGTTTTTTATTTCGATTCAGTCGATTATTTATGTAGGTAAGGTATTTATATTTTTACAGATTTTTAAATGGGATCCAAAGAGCTTTGTTATAGTAGTGAAAGTCAAGATTTCCTTGGAAAAATTTAGTTTTGAACATAGGAAAATTTTCATGCATTCAGAATTGGAAATTTAAAAAAAATCTCTCCTATGACTCATCGAAAAAAATGAAAAAGGTTTTCCAGTTAAATAAATTGCATGACCTCATAAAAATTTTCTGGGGAAAATTGAAGGATCTGACACCAAAAAACGATTTTTCATTTTCACTTTATTATCAAGAGTCTTTAAAAATATCACTTCATACTGTCTTTTTTATGCGGGTACGCACCTAAAATAAAAAAAAGGGGGAAATGGTTGAAATCTACAAAAAAAACTGAGGTTGAAGATTGTACTAAAAAATCATGACAGTCGAGTCAATTTTCACAGATAAAAATATGCAGATTATCATTATTTCAATTTTTTTTTCATTTTTCGATTTTTCACCAAATATTAAAAATTTTAAAGGCCCTTAAAAAATTGCTAACAATAAATTTTTTGATAAAAACATTCATCTTGAAACCATTTTGTTTGAAAGGGGAAGAGTAGAATGGAGGGAAAGGGGAAAATTTATGCCGAATTTTTTCAGGTTTAGATACAACTTTTGGAATACCTCCCTCACGATTCAACGACTGATTAAAAAAAGGGAAGGCAATCTCCTTTCCGTACCTATCTTTCGAATTTCAGGAGAAAAGTAATTGAGAATACCTAAAATTAATGCAAATTTCATAATAAAAAAGCAGGACTTTAGTAGAACATTTTTCAAAATTTTACGATTTTTTTAGGGAGGGGGGAGCATTTCCTCTTCCAGAATTGTTTCTTATCGAAATCAATTGAACAAATTTTAAAAGAAGTAATTTCAAACCCCTAAAAAAAGGAGGAGAATAAATTGAAAATTTCAAAAAAAAAAAAAATCCAAAAACATGAAATAATGCATAATCTAAATCGATGCTTTCTAAATATTCAAAAATCACTCAAAAATATTCACCTGTTTGAAAATAGCTCACGACGAATACTTCTGACACCTCTTTGGCTTCTTGTTCGCCGTCCTCCGGCTCAGAAAAAACATATCCCTCTCTGAATTTTAATCCCGGTCCAATGGAGTCTTGGGAGCTGTTGAACGTAATCTGAATTTCGGACGTACTGAGAGGCGTACACTGAACATCGATCACCTTAGGCGGTAATTTTTCCTCGAGTTTGATTTCTAACACCGAAGCACTAGACGTCGATCCAAATACGTTTTCGGCCACGCACTGGTAAACACCTGCGTCTGACGTCTGTATATCGGTGACCACCAGAAAATTCGACTTTATGCTTACACGATCTAAGTGTAAAAAAAGTACCCAAAATTAGACACACTTCGAAATTAATCGAAATTACATCCACAAATGCTTACGATTTAAGCTTCCGTCGAGTTCGTTGCCGTTATGAAACCATCTCACTATCGGTGCCGGGTACCCGGTTACATTGCATTGAAATCGAATCGGAATCCCCACCATTGACGTGCTTTGAGATTTAGAAAAGTCTACAATTTTAGGAGCTTCTCCAACCGTGAATTGGACAATCTAAAAATTTACATTAAAACGTAAATTCAATTCAAATTTTTGAAATAAGATCGTTTGTGTATTATCTTACTGTAGAATATATCTTCTTGTCCTTTTCATCTTCGGCAACACACATGTAAGAGTATTTGTCTTCTTTGCCTTCCGCAAACCGCAACGTACTGTAACTCGTTTGATCAAGTTTAGAATTTATCACTGTTCCTCCTGTGAAAAAAAATAAAATTGTAACAATTGCCGAATAATCGTGTAAATATATCGCACTTTGTGTCATACCTCGATTGAATTTTTCAACTTGAGTCCAAAAAACCACAGAACTAGCTTTATTCGCGTGACAATGTATTGGCATTTTTTGACCTCGTTCTAGCGTCACATTTCTCGGAAGTTCTGGCGAAATGAAATCCAATTTGACGCCTGTTTCTGGCAAATCGACTACTGATACTGTGAACGAAAGATGGGATAATTCTTTCGAGTCTGGATGTTTCCACTGGCATCTGAAAAAATTCGATTGTAAATTTTATTTCAAAAATACGTCACATTGGACGAAAATTACACGAAATTTGGAATTGATTGGGATGATCCAACTTCCTTTCTTTAAGCTGTTGCTCAGTAAATTTGAACTGTATCATACCAAAAACACTCGTTCTAAATAGGCAGAAACTTCTCGAAAAATTGAGTATTTAACGTTTGCATTAAAACTCCAGATTCGAAATTTTATTAAGATTTCCAAGTTTGAAAGCGACTAAAATCATGAAATTAATTATTAAAAAAATTCCAAAATTAATAAAAAATCAAATTATGTTCAAAAAAATGAATAATCGATCTCAAATTTTTTCAAAATTAAAAAAAAAACAAAATCGACAACTTTGCAATTAAAAATGTAATCTTCAATATTGGGAATTGAAGTTGATGAAAATTGTTATACAAACGTAATAATAAGGCATGATTGATCTTAATTCCATTGATACTCTTTAAACCCCCAAAAAATCCACAATCGATTGATACGTTATCGATAATCGTTTACGAAAACAATCGATACTCGACAACAAAATTAATTGAAAAATGATTCAAAAAATCAATAATGGATCACAAAAATTATCAAAAATCGACCATCGATCTCCCTTCGATAACTGAAGACAATAATCAATTACAAAAATCATCGATAATCGGATTTGAGTACAGAAAAAATCGATTACCGATTGTTAAAACCCGATTTAACCTACGTAATAATCATTTAAGAAAATAGTCGACAATTAGTTATCAAAATCATCGATAAAACGATTGCAAAAAAAATCTAGGACAATCGATTATTAAGTTATCAAAAATCTAAAAATTTCATAAACGATTATGGAAGAAATCGACAACCGATTATGCCAATTTTTCAAAATTCATTACGAAAATCACCATCGATCTGGACCTCGATTACGAAATTCATCAATGACAGATTTAATTTGCAAAAAAACATCGATAAAAATAGATTTTGATAGTTACAGAAAAACAAATTGTAACTGAAAATACATTCCAATGATCATTCCTGTGTTAAAAATTAGACAATTTTTGAAAAAAATTACTCAGTCAATTTTGAAGGGTCATAGCTCGTAAAGATCAAATTTTTGGAGATCGAGACTTTCGCCACATTTTTGGTGTAGCACTGTACAATACATTTAGTTTGGTAGCAGAAAAAATGCTTCAAAGGCATACAGTACAAACGTATTTTTCGTTTTAAAAAAAAAAACATGTATTGTTTTGACTTAGGCCACTTTGGAAAGCAGGTCTTCAATTCTGCGATGAAATTCGTCACAGAATTAATCGCAGCACAAAAATGATCGAAAAATTCATGGATTGTTTTTTTTTTGGATGAAAATCCAATGCAATGATCATTCCGGCCTCAAAAACTAGAAAAATCGGTGCGATCAATTCTGCGATGAAAATTTATCCCAAATTAACCGCCGTCCCAAAATGATCGGAAAATTGTGAATTGATCTTTTTGGGACGAAAATCCAATCTAATTATCATTCCGGCCTCAAAAACTAGAAAAATTTGTGTGATCAATTCTGCGATGAAATTCGTCGCAGAATTAATTGCAGCACAAAAATGATCGAAAAAATCCGGGAAAATCGTGGATTGTTTTTTTTTGCATGAAAATTCAATCCAGTGATCATTCCTGCCTCAAAAACTAGAAAAATTCGTGCGAATAATACTGAGATGAAAATGTATCCCAAATTAATCGCAGCCCCAAAATGATCGGAAAATTGTGGATTGATTTTTTTGGGACGAAAATCCAATCCATTGATAATTCCTGCCTCAAAACTAGAAAAATTCGTTAGATTATTTCTGCGATGAAATTCGTCGCAGAATTAATCGCAGGCCTAAAATGCTTGGAAAAATCGTGGATTGATTTTTTTGAGACGAAAATCCAATCCAATGATCATTCCGGCCACGAAAAGTAGAAAAATTCGTGCAATTAATTCTGCGATGAAAATTCAACCCAAATTAATCGCAGCCCAAAAATGCTCGGAAAAATCGAGGATTGGTTTGGGATGAAAATCCAATCCAATGATCATCCCGGCCTCAAAAACTAGAAAAATTCGTGCAATTAATTCTGCGACGAAAATTCATCCCAAATTAATCGTAGCCCAAAAATGCTCGGAAAAATCGTGGATTGATTTTTTTGGGCTGAAATCATCGATGACAGATTTTGATTCATCGATAATGGACTTTGATAATAATACAAAATCGATTGTAAGATTATCGATAATCGATTACGGTTATTATCCATAACCAACTAGTTAAATAATCGATAATTGACCACAAAAATTTCGATAACGACGAAAAATAATCGATTACGAAGATTATCGACCATCTATCATCGATGCCGGGCGATCGTGATCATGAAAATCATCGATGGCAGATTTTGATTACAAAAAATCGTCGATAATCGATTTTGATATCATACAAAATCGATTGTAAGGTTATCGATAATTAATATCATCGATAACCACTTACTGAAATGGTCGATAATCGACCACAAGAATTATGAATAACCGATTCCGAAAATTATCCACAATCTGATGGAAAATTTCGATACAAAAAAACATTAATAATTAATTTCGATAATCATCGACAAAAAATCGATTACGAACTTTTCGATTATTCAATTCTTGAAATTTTCATTGATTCGAAAATTAATGACTTGATCAAAAATCTCTGATTGATGGCTAAAGCATATAAAAATGTATGAAATTATTCAATATATTTATTATAATCAGTGGCGCAACCAAGGGGGGGGGGCTACCGGGCTAAAGCCCCCCTCCCAGAGTATTTCGAAAGTTTTTAAATGTCAGAAAAGTGCTTTTTTTGCTTTTCATGCACGATTTTTCCGAAAAAATTCGCCCTCGCTTCGCTTGGTAGATTTTAATCTCTCTCTTTCTTGAATACACTATCGTTTTCCAAGTTTAAATCGGTGTTAAATTTGGTGAGATTTCCCTTTTTCGGATTAGTGGAATAACTTTCATCGAAAATTAGTGATTTTTACTGATACTTTAGTCAAAAACTCGCTGATTTCTCAATCAATTTCCAATTTGTCAAAAGATACAGTGATTTTGACTAAAATATCAGTGAAAAATCACTGATTTTCAGCTACATATATTTCAATGATTCAAAAGGTTGAAATTTTACTACATTTATATCAGGCATGCCACACAGATTTTGGGGAAAAATAGTGACTTTAGTGACTTTTTATGAGGCAAAAAGTGACCTATTTTTCGAAAAAAGTGACCAGTTTTTCTTCCTTTTTCATAAATAAATACACCCCTCCCCCCCAAAAAAATCATAACTCAAACTGTATTTCTCTCTGCAATAGTGCTGAAAATACTTTTTTTTCTGAAAAATGTTTTCATCAAAAGTAAGGGTACCATATTTCGACCACTTTTTTTCAAACTTCCACCAATCAAAGACTTAAGGAGGTAAAAACGTCAGAAATGGCTTAAAAAATACATTGATCGTTCCTCCACCACGCCCTAAAATTCTGAGCCGATACGATCATTTTTTGTGATTTTTTTCTGTGGGAATTCAAAAATTGATTATCGAAATTTTGGGTTCCTAATTTCGATCACCAGCCCCCCCCCCCACTTTGAGATGAGGGGTCGGTTGTACATTTTTCTTATTCTACTTAGTAATAGGATGTAAAGAAAAAACGCTCCTAAAAGTCGATTAACCCGATTATTGGTAATTATTTGAGGTAATGGAAAATTTTCAAAATTGATTTTTTACTGAAGGCCCTAGCTCCTCCCCATGACATCCTGAGAGAAAATGGTAAATGACAAAATTGAAAATTGATCGTTTTTCAATGCTCTACAACTTTTGTTTCGACTATTTTTCCATTAGTGCGTAATTTCGAAAGTTATCGACGAAAAAACAAAATTTGAACCCCTTTATTCCCCAAAAGAAGGACTAAATTATGCACCAATTTTAGGGAAGTTCAGGAATCTTAAAATACATACCCTACTACGAAACTTCCCCTTTCTGCTAATTTTTTTTTGGGTCAAACTCTAAAATGACTGTACTACTATGCTATTTCGCTTTTTTTTTCAATTTTCTCCGCTAGTTTTGCCTGTAGAGTAGTCATTTTGGTCTCAAATTGTTTATCTGTGAAAACGGAGCATGAAAAAATTTTTTCCCGGTAGATTGCGTCTATAGCGGCCGAAATTAGGAAGTGGTCGAGATTAGGGCATTTTATCCTTAATAAATCTTTACTTGAAGCTACGAGGTTAAAAATATGCTTCAAATAACTGAAAAAATAATAAACTTTTTTTATAATAATACATTTATAATTAATATAACTTCCGTCTAAAATAAGTTTTTACTGAAAAAAATCGTAATATTCTGCATCTAAGAATTACGAGTTCTAAAAAATAAACTAGTATTTTTTTAAATTTTATGCAAGAGCGGAAGGCCGTTTGAATGAAAAAAGTGACTTTAGAGTAAAAAAACGGACTAATAGTGACTTTTGGCCAAAAAAGGGACTTTTAGTGACCAACCCTGAAAATAGGGGACAAGTCACTAAAAAAGGTGACTCTGTGGCATGCCTGTTATATTGATCGTTTGTTCCAAAAATCCGGCAATTTTTATATATTTTTTTTGCTCAAATCTGTATAATGAATTAATTGCCTAAAAAATTTCCTGACTATGCAAGCTCACTTTTTTCACTAAATTTTGACCCCCTTCCCATTTTCCCTCAACTTTTCAGCCCCCACCAAATATAATTTCTGATTGCGCCACTGATTATAATCGATTTTAGACTTTCGTTTAAAAAATAACTCAGAATTTTGTTGACTAGAAAGAAACAAAATTAGTCTGTCTTTATTCTAAAATACGAGAAAAATAAACTTAAACTTTTATTGAAATTTTTTCGCCTATTTTTTCATTCTTTTAGGAAACTTTCAAGTATCGTTTTAAAAACTAAAAAAACCTTTATCTGAGAACTAGATACAATAACTGGAGTAATCTCTGGTTCACCCAAATTAACAATTCCAACCCTTTCATTCCCATCCAACAGCGTCCACATTCAACATTTTCTTTTTTCCCTCCACCACCACACGTACCCACACATCAACCTGCCATTCAGCAACCTCATCTCATCCGAACACAACTCCCTTCTGCCAGAATCCAATTTTTTTCAAAGTCAAACAAAAATTTCCATTTCTCTCTCCATACCTTCCAACACTTAAAATTCGTCAACCGTCCAATTCGGCGGACCCGAAAATGCAACTTTTCAACTCGCTGTCATTGTCACCGCGACACATCAAGTATGAAACTCCCAAAGCCTATAAACCTTCATCGTACCAACGTATTTCGTAATCCTCTTAACTGGCCCGGGACCACATATCGGAAATTTTGACATAGGTGAATGATTAAATTATAAAACAAAAACGTCCACGTCGCTTCGCCAAAGTTAGCGACTCACGTGACAAATATACTTACACATTTGGTATTTTTAAACGCTACAATACGTACGAAAATATATTTCACGTTACCTGTACTCGCCGGCGTCGGATTTTTGTACTTTGTTAATATACAGGTTTTTCTCAATGATCATCAATCTGGAAAAAATAATCAAGTTTTCTCTAATAAATAATCGAAAATTACGTTATCTTATTCGAGACACATTAAAATTACACTTTACTTTAATATTTTTCGAAATTCTTTCAAGAAATACGGTCTAAAAAAAATTCGATTCGACTCTCGGCATACTCCGTAGATACATTTTAACAAGCTTTCTACTCTACAGTGAAAAATCAATCACTTAGAAACGTTCACCTTCATAAGAAATCTTCGGAGTATTTTCTTTCGCCCCGAAATCCGCACCAACCGAGAGAATATTTCCACGAAAAAAAAACTTTACGCTATTTCCATCCGATAAATCAAACCCAATTTTATCCAACTCCAAATATCCCTTTTTTTCTATACAATTGCCCTCCAAAAATAAACTTCTTATCAAAGTGAACCATTTTCAAACTACATTTCACACTCTTCTTCATTCCTAATCTACGAGAAAAAAACCACACCAAATTCTACGAAAAACATCAAACAAAAAACACTACGATTTTACATTTTTGAAAAAATTTTCGTATAATTTTACAATACCTATTCTATCTATCTAAAACTTCGTTTTAATAATAATTTTTCCATCAACACACGCAAACAAAAGAACAATGACGAAAAACGTATAAAAAGGAGGAAAAAAAACACCAACACTCCAAACTATATAAGAATTTAAATTAAACAATTAAAAATTATACAAATACTAATACCGTACCTTGTAAAATACACTGTAGTCGAATTACAAAAAACTAAGTACCTTGCTTCTTTATCTATACGAGTATTTTAATTCGCTAAATTACGAGTATTTTCCAACAAGAAGCAAACGAACGTTTGTACGAGGAAAAAAAAGGGTAAAAATTGTACAACGAGTACAAAAGGTGGAATATATTTAACTTTAGTAAACGTTTCTTAATCCGATTTGACGTTTTTTTTCTTTCGTCTTTTACCCGAAAAATTATACGCAAATAGTTACTCTTACTCGTAATCAACGATTCTTACCGTATTCGAATAATTTACAAGTAATTCGCGAGAATTTTTCTCTCTTAATTTTATTCAATTTACCTTTCTTCTTTTTTTTTTTACTCCGCGAATTAATAATTACGCGAGCTTTTGACGAAAATATTTCCGACTCGAGATAGGTAATAGATAATTAGGTATTTGTATACGTTCTGTAGTGTATCGTTGGTTCGTTTCTTTTTCGGCTCTTGCTTCGTTATTTATTCGTATTTTACGAAATCGAATATGTAACTTAGCTAAGGCTGAAATGCTGCAATCGATGTGAAATAGCATAGAAAACCAAAACGTACAATTAGCATGCATTATTACTATTTTAACCTAATTTCATAGAATATACCTATTTATTTAAAAAAATTTAAAAAATGCCTCAAAAGAAATCGACAGATATTTTCAATATAAACGTTTGGAAAAAAATTCAAAAATTCATCTTAAAAATGGCAAAAATACAAACATACCAATTAACGATCAACTTTTTGAAAAAACTGCACGAATTTAACCCAAATTATGAAAATTATGGAAAATTTAGGCATAAATTGCATAAAATGTCACGAGAATTAGTGTAAACGCCAAAAGCATAATAAAATGTGGTAAAAAAATTGTGGTAAAATGCAAAATATATTTCTATTCAAGAGCACTGAAAAATTAATTTCAGAAATAGTGCAAAAAACAATTATTCAAAAAAAACTATTATGCATAAATTAGCATTTAGCATCAAGCTACGTAACTTGAAATAATGAAAAGTTTATGGAAAGATTTGAAATTTCAACTCAAATGTTTGAAAAAATATTTTTTTCGATGAAAAATATCATTCGAATGAAAAAATTGGTTCAAAAAATGGAAAAGATTTACAATAAAATTGAGCTACTTTTATTTTCATCGAATCTATCGTAAAATATTATTCAGCCGTGAAATTTGGGACAATTTTAATGTCCGAATAGAGGGATGAGAAAAGGGAGAAATAATCGTTTTCCTCATTTCACTTGACATTTCCGCAAAAGCATAAGTTAGATTAGGCGTATATTACCAAACGATGCCTATTCCTTTTAATATTTGCAAATTGCGTTTGAAAATGCCATCGTAAAAGTCAGTTGATAAATTTTTACGTGACCTACCTAAAAATATTCGAATTGAATGGTAATAGATAAGTATCTACTTACCTAGTTTTACATAATTAGACAATTTCAACTGATATCGAAAAAAATTTAATTCAGTTTTTAAAAACTTTTTAATAAAAAAATCAAGAAATTTCTCAAATATTGGCCCATTCTCGCAACCACATCCGGATACGAGGGGGAACCAAGGGAATCCCTTTTTACTTACAAAATACATGTAGTGGGAAAAAAAATTTTTTTATCGAACTACGCTTTTTAGCTTATCAAACTACCTACAAATCCATGATTTGAGTGAAGGGAGAGGGAGTGGAGGGGTAAAAAATTAAAAACAAATCTTCTCCATCCACAACAGGTTAAAATAAATTTTTCTCAGATTTCTTCGGAAAATAAAAAAAAATCATAACATTACTTTCTGCATTAATTCTTCAAAACAACACTTACTTAAGTATATTTATTAATTCTTCATTTGATTTATTTTTTCCCTTCTAAATTATTCTCAAAAAATGAGATTTTTGTTTCTACAGAAACGATTTGTAATGATAAAAAAATTGATTCCTTCCTTCGAGTTGCAATGGCAAAAAAATTTTTGAAATTTTTTTATGAGATTTCATGATTTTTGCAAGACTTATTCCTCCCTCAAAATTTCCAGTGAACGTAAACAGATTTTTGATGATAAATTTTTCTTGAATTTTTCAAAATAAATTTCAAGATTTCTGACCTCCTCTTCCACCTGACTTGAAGGTTTGTAACTTTTATTGATTAAAAAGTTCTCAAAACCAGTTTTCAAGAAATTTCTTCCTTTTCCTTTTCCTCAAATTTTTCAATTAAAAAAGTGACATTGAAAAAAAATTCAAATCAAATAAATCTACGCTCTTGGAATTTTTCGAATAAAATTTTCCATTTTTCCCCTTTCCCTTCCCCCTTTCGTTCACCCCTGAAAAAAGATTTTCAGGAATTCAAACACGAATTTTTCAGTCTCTTGCCAAGAAATCTCTACATTTAGGAATTTTTTTCACAAACATTTTCATGATTTTTTCCCATTACAGATTTCTAGTCCATGAAAATGCATGTCCGTAGATAAATTTCTGATCTTTCTCTCCAATTGCCTATCTAAAACAATGCCCAAAAATTATTTTTTCTAGTGTTTCAATTCCCAAAAGAAATTAGCTTTCAAAATTTGTCAACAAGTTTGAAGACATTCTCAAGACTTTTTTTCAAGTTTTTTCGAAAAAATAAATTTAGGGACAGAAAAAATTCATAAGTATTAGCCAAGTTTTTATGTCCAATTGCAGGCAAATTTTAAGGCTTTTTTAGCTCTCCCTCTCCACACTGAGCTATTTCGATAAAATTTTCTGAACTAAATTCATGGCTTTTTCATGGCATTTGAATGGCTTTCTCGTGGCTTTTTAAATAAAGTTTTCTACGTATTTGGTACATAAATAATCCCCTTTCAAAAAATGAACTGTTTTCACTTGAATATTCAAATGGTTCAAAATGTTGAAGAAAACTTCTTTTAAAAATTACTTATCCTAATTTTATGATCTTTTAGGCGTATTTTGAACTTTTAAGTGAATTTTGAGCTGATTTCATGATAGTCTATATACAGTAGGGTGGTCCTTATTTATACTTGATGAAAAACTTTTTTTTGAATTTTTCTCGTACTCCCCCCCCCCAAAGTTGTTCCTTTTTATGAGAAAATAATTCCCTGAAATTTTTGGGCCCCGAAGTCAAAATTAACACGTGCCTGTAAGCCCCCCAAAATTCCAAAATTGAAAAAAATTGAAAAATACAGCGAAATGAGTAAAATTTTAAATTTTTGTGCCAAACTCATTTTAATTACTTACCTTTTCATGAAAATTGGTTTTAGAAAATTTTTGATCCCCTTCCCTTACAAATAATTGGTACCGGTATTGTATTCAAAAGAGCTAAACAATCGATAGGAGCTAGCTACTTTCTGAATTTTTCTTGCCATTTTCATGCCATTTTTCTTGTTCTAAATTTTCCCGAAAGGAACCCCATTAATCTCTGATAAAAAATTCGACGAAAGAGGAAGTAAAAGTAGAGAATACTTGCGTTTTGCAGTAAAATCATTAAGATTTTTGCTATTTTCTGGTTTTCTTGCAACAAAAGAAAATTCTAGTCATTTTTCGGTTTCACTGTTTTTTTTCCCCAGTTGAAAAAGACAACATGCTCCCCCACCTCCTCATCAGTTTTCTCATTTAAAAAAAAAAATGAGATTCAAGTGCCTTGATTTCAAAAAAAAAACAAAAACAATTCTAGATCAATTTTTGATTTATGAACATTTTTGAATACATTCAGGCATCCCACACAAAATTTGAAAAAAAAAGTAACTTTAGGGACTTCTGATAGTCGAAAAAGTAACCAAAAAAGTTCAAAAAAGTAACCTTTTTTTTATTTCAATTCATTATTTAGCCCAGAAAATGTAAAAAAATTCAAAAAATATTTATTTGTGTACGTAATACATATACCTAGTATTATAAAGAACACCGAAACTATTTATTCTAATAATGAGCATAACCAAAAAAAAACAACTAAAAAAAAAACTAAAGGGTTTAGCCGGATAAGGGGTGGTTTTGGCCCCAGCCTCGATTTTTGATCTAATGCTCCCAGATTGTGTACCTGGATGAGAAAATATTCTGGAAAAAATTTTGGCCCCCAACCCCTTCCCTTTCGGAGTTATGGCCGTTTTATTGCGCCATTTTCAAGAATTTTTAATTCCAATTGAAGTGAATGAAATTTTCTGTTCTTTGGCACAAAGTTACATCTCGTAAAGGTCTATTCAAGATAATTTTTTCATCAATTTTGGTGCACTCCTTCATGAGGTTTTGGCCATTTGAAATTTTCAACTGTAAAAAAGATCTTAAAAGCAAAGTTCGACTAATTTTTGAAAATATCCTAAAAATGTGTTTTTTGACGTAGATTCACGTCATGTATTCAGTTTTGGCGATTGAAGTGGTGCAAGGGCCGAAAATTGTGAAAAACCGTAAGAAAATGTTGTTATTTTAGCAGATTTTTCAAATTTTGAGCGTTCTATATGGAAAGAAATGGCCAAATGAAAAAACTAATGTCGGATTCGTGTTAAGCAGGTCAAAATACCCCGATAAACACCCTTTTCGCGATCATTTAACTTTAAATGTCGAAATTCACTTTTTTCATTGATTTTTCATGACAATAAAATTAAATTTCGAGATTTAAAGTAAAATGATCGCGAAAAGGGTGTTTATTGGGGTATTTTGACCTGCTAAACACGAATACGGGATTGGTTTTTTCATTTGATCATTTCTTTCCGTATTAAATGCTCAAAATTTAAAAATAATCTCCCAAAATAACATTTTTTACGGTTTTTTGCAATTTTCGGCCCTTGCGCCACCTCAATCATACCAAGAGGGTTTGTAATACTAAAATGCCACAGGTGTACGAGATTTTTTTCAACTTTTTTTTTTGGTATCCAAAAATACCAAAAATTAAGTTTTTGTGAAATTTTTGAAAAAAGTAACTTTTTTGAGAGAAAAGTAACAAATAGTAACTTTTGAGTGCAAAAAGTAACAAATAGTGACTTTGCTTGAAAAAAGTAACATGGTTACTATAAAAGTAACCCCGTGGGATGCCTGTACATTTTACAATTTTTCCTCTTCTCCTCCTCTGTATGAGAGCTTTTCGTTTAAAAAATTGTAATTTTCATCAGGAAGGGGCGAAAAGCAATTTTCAAAACAAATTTTAGTTTCCAAAATTGCCTGATCGTTGTACGAAATTTTCACGACTTCTCCCTCTTTTCTCTCAATTTTTATCATCAAAATAGTAGATTTTCGGAAACAAAACCAACTCTTCTAAAATTTCAATCCTCCACTTCTCGAAATTTTCCAGATGCATTATTTTCATCGAATCCAAGCTTTCTATCGATAATTTTTCCGACCACACTTCGTCTTATTTCAACCCCTCGAGTAAGTACCAACTCGCATATACCACATTCCAAACAAATTTTCAAAACCGCATCCTACAACCTTGATTTTCAAAATCCGTCGAATAAGCTCACCCTCCTCGGGCCAAATTCTGCCTACCAATCCGCCACTCAAAACCACCTAATTCCATCACCCAGCTCATTAAAATTTCACCTCTCAGCAACCTTGGCACGTTGGCACAGCAACACAAACTCGAATCACATCCTTTTACTAAAATCAATCGCCTACACCTCGAAATGTCTGATACCTCAGCTCAAAAACTTTCCCCCTTCCACCTCATCGTACAAGGAACAAACCAATTCAGATATTTCGCCTCTAAAACCAATTCAATTAAAACTTGGATAATTTTGTCTCGCCAGTAAAAAGCTCTGCATACAAGGTCGTGATAAAATACGCTATTTATATAAAACCCACCGTTGATTATGAACTTACGCCGCACCCCGAGCGAGTCTCATTACACAGCACGGAGCATTTGCGGAAAAGGCTAATCGCATCTACGTGAATACTTCTAATTAATCAATTTGAAAAATGAAACCGAAACCGGCTCACGTAGTACAATGTACCTATGTACTTAATTACCCAGCAGCACAGCTTCGTCATTCGTATTTCCAACTCATTTCTGCTGCTTCATTAAACCGCGACCATTATTTCGGGCGAGCTAAAAGAACTACGTCTTACCTGGACCCTTCGGATACGATCTGTCTCTTTGGTCTTTAATTATAAAAGCTTTATGGTTACGAAACGCGATGCCATTCGATATGAAAACTTTCGAAGCCGAGAAAGCGCCTTCAAACGTTCACTCTGCATCATAATTCGAGCCAGAGCTAATAAAGGCGAGCGAAAAAAAAATGCCATAAGCTTTTAAGCTACTGCGGCGCTCTATAACAAAAGCCTAGCGAATTTAACGTCTTTCTTACAAGAACGCGTGAAAAAAGCGAGAAAAAAAGAATTAAAAGCGTAAAGTCGGAGCCCGTTAAAGCTTCGGATACCTCGAACGAAGCAAATTTTCAATTAGACGCGTATTTCTCGTCGAGAAAAAAATCTTATCATTGGTACATTCGTATTTTAACGATTTTGTAAACATTTACGTTAAATACGTTGACTCGCGGAGCTCGATGAACTTTACGTTATGTTTTTACAACTCGAATTTCTAAATAAGCTCCGAAGTTGTTCTCTCGTTTGGAAAAAACGTTACGTTAATTACGTTCTTATTTAGCTTAGAAAATTGACAAAATAAAACACAAGTTATTAACAAAACGTCGAAATGTGATTGAAAAACGTTCCCGATGATCCCGATACAATCGCTCCGCATACTCCGTTCTTGCAGACGACATCGATAAATCAAAAATTCCAATTCCAGCGACAACTTAATTATACAAAATGTCGTAAAAAAAACCTGCTAATATTTCCCTCTCTTTTCGTACTTAAACAACCATACTTAACGGTACAAACAAGAGAAAAAAAATCATACTGGAATAAAAAAGGTACAAACGAAAAAGAATTTCGTCAAATATCTGCAAATGATTTCGTTACAAGTAATTTTCGCGACTCTATCGCGTTAAATAATTCTATTCGTCGCGACGACGACCGACGACGCTAAAACATACAAAAATCACGCTCTTCTAAAATGGAATTCATTTTTCAAACGGTACAAAAAGCAGAACACTTCGCGTACCACTATCGTATCGCCGAAGCAACAGGTAGCTTGTACTTTATTAAATAAGTCACCAATTTCTAATTATAATTCAACTCGTAATGTTTATAATGAATACTGAACTTTGTAAATTGATAAAGAAATGTTTTTCTCGTTGTTTTTTTACTTTATTTACTTCTTTTTTTCACCGTTTTCGCCGAGCTTTTTATTTTACCGGTGTGTATAAATGGTTCCCTCTTCGTCGGGTTCTCTTCGCTGCCTCTCTCGGGTCCTCTCGCTCGTCTTATACCTTCGTATTTTCTTACAGTTTCTCAATTCAGAGAAAGTTTTTTTTTTTATAGAAAAGAAATGACACGAAGTTTATTATTTTTTTTTATCTCGAGCAAAAAAACTGGTAACTTGGTTATATTTACTTAATGCAAATAAAATCTAATTTTAAAGCTGAAATTAAAAAAAAATTAGCGTTGACCCATTTAAGAGTAGTTTTCGAATTTTATACGAAACGATTCAATTTAGCCGAATTTTTTTTACCCGAGTTGGAAAACGAGTTTGGGAATTTTTTTTCACGAGAAGGAATTTTTTTCACGTACAAACGTAGCTAGGTACCAATTTTTTATACTTTTTGAACGTCTATTCGAGGGAATTAATGTTCTGGCTCCTTTAATCGAGCTGAGTACTCGAGTAGGCGTAAGTTTACTCGAAGGTGTTGTAAATTTAGACAATTTATAAGTTGGGAAATTTTAAGTAGGTATATCACATTCAAAGGCCTTGCATTGGATTTCAAAATGAGTAAAAGTTGCAAAGAGATGTGACCCGGGTTACCTAAAGATCCTATTTAAGGGGTCTGATTGCGAAGTAGTACGTTACACAGGTCGACATGGAAAATGCTGTTTGAAGTTTAATGGATGATTTTTATTCTTTTTTCGCGCTGCACACTGGGCCGAATAGCCAAAAAACGCGCGCATTTGATATACTGAAAAAATATCACTGAAAAAAAAGTAAAAAAACGATGCCAGTTATGTAATTTTTCGTGTAGAATTCGATTTTGGTATCATTTTAGCCCCCTCACCCCTGGGGGGGTGGTACAAAATTCAAATTTTGAAAAAAGACCATAAAAGTGTTGTGATATATCAAAATGTAGGTTTTCGATACCCAGGATTCCGATTTCCAGGTCAATTTCACACCCCAACCCCCTTCTTAGAGAGGGGGTGGTTCCAAATTCAAATTTTGAAAAATAATCATGAAAGTGATGTGATATGTCAAAATATAGGTTTTCGATACCCAGGATTCCGATTTCCAGGTCAATTTCACACCCCAACCCCCTCCTAAGTAGTTTTCAATTTTTTAAACCTCATTTCTCCAAGTTTTGTCAATTTTGAGATGAAAAATATTCAAGTTCATGTTAATTATGATAATTTTGAAACCTTAAGTCGAGCTTAACTTTTTTGGTCCAAGGTGGTCCAAAATTTTTTTTGCGAAATAATGTGTGGTTAACGGTATTTTATTAAATTATGATAATCTTTTCTGCGGATACTTGCGGATTTTTTGCCTATTCAGCATTTTTTAACTTTCAAACTGGAATTTTCATGTTATTTCGCGATATCTCACTCATTTTTCAAAAATAACCAGTGCGACATGTCGATATATGGGTTTTCAATGTCCAAGAATTCGATGGATTTTTTGCCTATTCAGCATTTTTTAACTTTCAAACTGGAATTTTCATGTTATTTCGTGATATCTCACTCATAAAAATCGAATTCTTGGACATTGAAAACCCATATATCGACATGTCGCACTGGTTATTTTTGAAAAATGAGTGAGATATCGCGAAATAACATGAAAATTCCAGTTTGAAAGTTAAAAAATGCTGAATAGGCAAAAAATCCGCAAGTATCCGCAGAAAAGATTATCATAATTTAATAAAATACCGTTAACTACACATTATTTCGCAAAAAAAATTTTGGACCACCTTGGACCAAAAAAGTTAAGTTCGACTTAAGGTTTCAAAATTATCATAATTAACATGAACTTGAATATTTTTCATCTCAAAATTGACAAAACTTGGAGAAATGAGGTTTAAAAAATTGAAAACTACTTAGGAGGGGGTTGGGGTGTGAAATTGACCTGGAAATCGGAATCCTGGGTATCGAAAACCTATATTTTGACATATCACATCACTTTCATGATTATTTTTCAAAATTTGAATTTGGAACCACCCCCCTCTCTAAGAAGGGGGTTGGGGTGTGAAATTGACCTGGAAATCGGAATCCTGGGTATCGAAAACCTACATTTTGATATATCACAACACTTTTATGGTCTTTTTTCAAAATTTGAATTTTGTACCACCCCCCAGGGGGTGAGGGGGCTAAAATGATACCAAAATCGAATTCTACACGAAAAATTACATAACTGGCATCGTTTTTTTACTTTTTTTTCAGTGATATTTTTTCAGTATATCAAATGCGCGCGTTTTTTGGCCATTCGGCCCAGTGTGCGCTGATCACGAGAAAAATAGTGGAGAAATTTCATCACCCGAAGGGTTTTTCGCAATTTGAATTTTTTGTTGAACATCTTTTTTACACGATTTTCTGGGAAAATCAAGCCTCCAAAAAAATATGAACGGAACGAAAATTGTACGAGTGAAATTTTCTTTCTGTAGAGCATAATTGGTTTTTTTCAGAGATTTAGTTTTATTAATTTAAAAAAAAGTTGAACTTTGAACTCTCGACTAAAATATCTCAAAAGCCAAGCCTCCTATGAAAAAACTAATTGAACGCTACAGGAAAGGAAATTTTACGCTCGACAATTCACGTTCTATTCATTTTTTTCGTTCAACCCTGCCTTTGCTCAGAAAATTGACATAGAGTGTCAAAAGTTATCAAAAAGTGTAGAAAAAATTCAAATTGTGAAGAATTCTTGGGCGATGGAATTTTTTCACTACTTTTTTCGTAAAAATCATCCATAAACTTTAGAAAGGCATTTCTAAAGCTTAAAAATGTCGACCTGTGTTATTTATACAAAGTAGTTCATAATGATGCGATCCCCCTTCGAAAACGAAATAGGCAAATTTTTCGACACAGCAGCACAATTCACGAGCTTAACGAAATGCAACTAAACGAGCACTTCAATGTAAAATGGAAACGAAAGGAGGAGAGGAGGAGAAGACTACAGTAAAAATGCCAAAATTATATAAAACTGATTGAAACAGAATAAAATTACTCTATCAAAAAGTGATGGGAATTGTTGAAATTTTTTGCGATTATAATTTGATCTTCGAGATTAATTTTATCAATTTTCAAGACTAGTTTTCAAAGAGGGAGATTATAGATTTTTGGAATCGAGGTTTTTCGATTTTAGATATCGATGAATATCGATTTTAGGAATCGAGGTTGTTCGATTTTCGATATCAATAAATATCGATTTTTGGAATCGAGGTTTTTCGATTTTCGATATCGATGAACATTGATTTCTGAGATCGATGACTACTAAGATTCATCTTTGAGATCAATTTTCATCTTTCAATATCGATAATTATCGATTTTCAAAATTTAAATTTTCGATTTAACGGGTCCATGGATATCGATTCTCGATAATACCTAGATGATTATGATTTTCACCAATTTTAAAGATCGGTAATTATCGATTTTTGAAACCTAGGTTTTCGATTCAACGGATCCACAAAATTAGATTTTTGAAAGTCGATTATCACGATTGCTATTAATCATCGAGATGAATTTTCATCGAATTTCAAGATCGACGAATATCGACTTTCGAAATCGAGGTTTTTTGATTTATCGAATCCATGATAATCGATTTCTGAGATCAATGATTAAGGACCATCACGATTAATATCTATTTTTGGGGATGAAATTTCATCTACTTTCAATATCGATCTCGAAATCAAGAATAATCGATTTTTGAAATCCAGAATGATCGATTTCGAAATTAGGGTTTATCGAATTTCGAGATCGATAATGATCGATTTTAAAGTTCCAAGTTCATAGATTTTCAAAATAGATTATTATCGATCTTTGAGATCAATATTTACCAAATTTGAAGAAAGATAATCATCAATTTTCGAAATAAAAATCATCAATTTTAAAGAGTAATAATTATCAATTTGAAATAAATGAAATGATCGATTTTTAAAATTAGATACCTAATTATTTTTGATTATTCAGTCTATTTTTTCATGATTTTTCTCAATCATTATTAGTCAATGAGATTAATTTCCGATTTCGTGGTTGATTGTTTTCAATTTTCAAATTAAATGATTATCGATTTTCGCAGATTTTCACGATTGCTATCGATTTTTTTTATTATTAATCATAACTATCGATTGTTATTGATTTCGATAATCGATAATCAATTTTCTGATCTTTGAGACTAAATTTTCATATATTGTTATTGATCTTTGTGATCATCAATTGTCAAGATCAATTGATATCGATTATTATCGATTTCGAAGGTGGATCATAATCAATTTTTGAAATTGATTTTCAAAATTCAATTATTATATTTTTGTGCTCAAAATCAATTATCGATTTCTAAAGTCGATTATTTTTCATTTTCGATTTTCAACATCTATTATTAATTAGGCATCAAATTACAAGATAGACTGCTATTGAATCTCAAAATTGATTTTACCAACCTGTTAATCGATTTTCGAGATCGATCCTCATCAATTTTCTCAATTACCATATTACCGATTTTCAAGAAGAAATTATATCGAATTCCAAAAGATCAATAATTATTGATTTCTGAAGTTGATGATTACTGATATTCGAAATCGATGGTACTAGATTTTCGAGTTTTTTGGAAATCGATACTTATTATCAACTTTTGAAGGTGAATTATTATCGAACTTTACATCGATTACTATTGATTCATGAGATCGATTACAATTGCAGGCATCATAGTGACATTTTTGAAGAAAAAAGTAACTTTCAGTAACTTTTTTTGAACAAAAAATGACCAAAAAGTAACCAAAAGTAACCAAAACTTCAATTTTTTCGGGGGAAAATTTTTTTACAGTTTTCTGGGGAGGGGATTTTTTTTAGTTTTCTGCAATCATTTCAAAGATAAATCAACTGAAAAGACGCGAATAATTTGATTTATTACATTCCTTCGTCAAAACAACAAACAAACTATCAAGAATCAATTTTTTCATTTTCTCTTGAAGAATTTTGAAAAATAGCAATTACGTGAAAATTTAAATTTTTGCCTGCAAGTGCGAGGAAAACGTGACTTTTGAGGGGAAAAAAGTAACCAAAGTGACCTTTTAGACGTGAAAAGTAGCCAAATGTGACTGAAGTCGAAAAAAGTGACAAACACCCTAAAAAAAGTGACCCGCTATGATGCCTGCAATCGATTTCCATGATCGATCTATTCTGATCAAGTTCAAGGAAATCGAGTTTTCATTAATACAATTTTCAAAAAATTTTACCTACGATTTCTATGATATTTTAGACTACTTTCGCGACAATTTCAACAAAATCAGGCAGGTATGATCATTTTATAAAATTTTTAATGAAATTTGAACCAAAATTTATTCAATTTTTAGAAAACTTTCAATCACGTTTATACTTCTAATATTTTTCGTTAAAATCAGAATTGAATAATTATGAAATAAGAAACATGGGAGGAGGAGGAGGAGGAGTAGGGAGAAGTCAATGATCATTCTGAATTTTTCCACCTTCTGTTCCTAACCAGTTCCAAATTTCGAAAATTCTATCAAATAACGTCAACTTAAGAGATCCTATTCGGAAAATTCTGAACTTCTTCAATCAAAAAGTGAAAAAAATTCAGATCAAAGTCGAACATTTCAACAAAAACACGACAAATTTTCACCCAAATGAAAAACAGAAACATCAAACGACAAAGAAATACCTCGTGAAATTACAAAAATCCCAATATTTAACTTAGCAATACGGCAATGTCACCGGATCAATGGCCACTTTGGAACCGTATTCGACGCGAAGACGTTTCTGAGAGATGTTGAAAAAGCAAGCAAAGCGTTGCTTACCTTTTATAATGTCCTTGTACCAGATTCACCCCGAGTGATTGCCAATATGGGAATTGAATAAAGGAAGCCATGATTTATTTAAACACATATAAATACGCCAAGTATAGACTAAAGAGCATAAGAATACATTGAATAAGAGGCAAGGCAATAGTAAAATATATGTTAATGGCTCTCTATAATGCTGATGGAATCACTTTTATTGGAATATTTTCACCAAAACACAGAAATCTTTTTACGCAAGAAAAACTATAAAAATATTTATCTAAAAAAATAAACGATACGGTACGTTTGTTTGCGGAATAAATTCCTTCCACGTAGATACCCTCTTTTTCTCCTCCCGAAATAATATTTCCTATCCATGGGCCTTTATAAATTGTAAAATAATACACATTTATAATATATCTACATCCAGCACGTAAATAAACACAGCACCGTATAAAAAAATAATTACCAAAAAATTTACCATTAAATTACCAACAACGTTAACATCCAAGCGATGGTTTTTCCTGCCCCGTACTTCGGTCGAGATAAAAAACCCCTCGTATAATAAATTTACCGCAGAAATGTTTGCAAAGTGGAGAAAAAAATCCCTGCAGCGAAATACGATTTTTATTGGCGACCACGCGGCAGCGGCATCGACAAACGTGACAAATTCTAAACATCATTTTACCGTCGGTCGGGGCAAGAAAACTTGGCGATAAAAAAATTTCGCAGCAGCATTGCCATCGATGCCCATAAAGCATCGAAATTACCGCCGCAATAACTCCGGCACGGCAATGATTTCATCGCTTAGTTTATCTAAAAATTGATTCGAAAATAACGAAAAAATACGCTGGTAAAATTATGTTACGTGTGTACAACATTACTGAGTACCTTGTTCTTTAATATCATATTACATACTAAAAGCACCTATCTATTCCCTGGACGCTTTTCCGTTGTCAAACAAAATATATTTGTACGGTTTTACGAGATACGATAAAGCATTATAAAGTTTTGCCAACTTTGGCCATCAATTTCATTACTTGTTTCTGAAGTTTGATATGAAATTATTTAGAATCTATTTATTTTTTATTTTATTATATCGATATTTTCGAGGAAATTTTTATATCGTCTTTACTTCCTTGTAAATGACACGAAATGATGTATTCTCCGATCGTTCTATCTCGATTGTACCCATTAAAAAGTTCGCCCGCGTTGGTTTTTTTGCACCGCCGCCCCGCCCTCCAGATGTACTCGGGGGTTTCCTAATCGGTTAATTTTCTTCCCTCCTGGTCTTCGTCCTTCGTTTGCTATAGTTCACCATATACAAAGATACCTGATTCGTGAGATTGTTACATTGTATACATTGGAAAAGTGTACAATGTTTACGTCGTAAAATTTTCACCAATGGAAGGAAAATACGTCCTGGTAATAAAAATTCGTAAGCATTTATTGCATAAATAATAAGCCAAGGAAATTCGCAGCTTTTCAAAGGAGGCACGTATTGCGATGAAAATTGCACTACATGTTTGAAATACGAAAAACGTTCCATTAAATTTCATATTTTGAAAATGGGCCTACATAGCAAATTTTTAGGTAAATTTTTTCTTAGAATAAAAATATACGTAGGTAGACAGGCTCGAATATGGCATGCTGAAAAAATATAAATATGTAACATCGAGGTTTTTAGAGACAGTTTTACACCCAGAAGAACTAAGCTGAACATCCATATCCTTTTGTATTGCTGAATTGCCCCTCCTCTTTACCAAGATAAACAAGCTAGTGAATTGAGTAAACGAATTTTTTGAAGTTTTTTGAGCTTTTACATATTTTGAATTCTTGTAAATTTAAATTTTCAAACCTCTGTATATATACTCCCTCTTCCAAAAATAAAAAATTGGAAAATTATTAATATAGATGTATGTTTTAAGGCTGGGGTCTGTCCGAAAAATGTCTGCTAAAAAAAACTTGAAAAAACGCTCAAGACTAAAATTGGCATTTTATCAGCCATAAAATACTTGGAAAATTTTATGATGAAAAAAAAACTAAAAAAAAGGTTGAAATGTATAACTTTTTAGTAAAAATTTTTGTTTTCGAGACATTCTTTGAAATGAAAATCAAAATACAAATTTCTGTATGTTTTGTACAAAATTTTAACGATTCAGATTTATCATCTTTATCCCCCCCCCCACAATGCATACCTATGAAAAAAATGACTAATATCATCAAAATTCAAAAAAACTATTCTGATTTTTAATCCAATTTATAATTTATCCATATCACTTTTGTTTTATTCAACACACGAATTCGACGATCAAAATTACTTAAACTCAGCAAGAAGATATCAACTCCAGATTTTCAGTTCCAAAACCTTGCACATCCAACAAAAAAGGAACAAAAATGACAATCTTTTAAAACCGAAAACCAAAAATTATACGAGAAGGGAACCTAACTCATTTTTCTAACAAATCTGGTAAAATAATGAAATTCAATTTAGTTTGATCGAGACGAGTGAATTTTTTTCAATTCACTTCTCTTTTGAACTGAAAAAGCATGAATTTTTTCTGAATTTTGCACTTTCTAAAACGCGTATATCGACGCCTTCGTTCAGGGTGTCTACCAATTTTTAAAAATCAAATTTCGCGACTTTTTCGCGACCTTTTTTTAAGGTATCTAGTATCTACCTCTCAATTTGACACCCCCCCCCCCACCTCCACCAAAAAATCAACGAGATCAAATTTATTATAGAAAAAAGTTTATACACGGAAGAAAATACGTCTTTAATTTTGAAAAAAGACAATTTTTCACAAAAATTTTCCAAAAGTGAGTTATTTTATGGTAAAGAAGAGAAGTAGTTACAGCCCGAGCGAAGCGAGGGTGAAAATTTTACGAAAAATAATGTTAGAACGGATAAAATTGTTAAATGATTATTGAGAAATAAATTCATGAAAGGTCTGAAATATTAGTAGATTTGGCCCGAGCGAAGCAAGGGCGAAATTTGTCCGAAGAATTTATTTAAAAAACAGCAAAAAAAGACATATTTCCAAATGGTTTTCTCCTTTAAAACATCCCTTAGAAAATTCCAAAATTCTCCAATTATTTTAGATTTTCCTGACAATGGACACAATATTACCTTTGAAATTCCCAATCGTGATCGCTACTTAGTCTCCCACAAGAACATATTTTTCCGCTTCAAAATATTCAATTGTCTGAAATAGAAGGGAAGAGGACGAAGAGGTATATAATTTAAGAATGGGTTTTTTAAATTTATGAGCCCGAGCGAAGCGAGGGCGAAAATTTTTAGAAAAAATGTTCAAAAAGGTAAAATTTCTTTACTTTTGATGAATTTTGGGTAAATTTCGCGACTTTTTCGCGACTTCAGCGACCTAAATCTAAATTCGCGACTTTTTCGCGACTTTCGCGACCGGTAGACACCCTGTCGTTCTAAAATGGTCCAAGTGCCAGATTGATTTTTTTACAGAAAAGCCAAAAAAACGTAACAAAATTTGCAGTGCTTTAAACACTTTTTTTTAGATTTAAATTAATTAGATTTACGTTTTTTGATACTTATTTTAATCGAGGCAGCTTGATTCACTGAATCCAAAACCATAGAAATCTCATTTTTGAAAAAAGTGGCACTTGGACCATTTTAGAACCAGGGCGTCGATATTTTGCTCTCATTTTTCTATGCCATATTTTCTCACGATAAAGAGAAAATAATTTTTCAAGTTGAAATTTTATCATGCAGTGGTGAAATTCATCAAATATTAGGTAACATTCAATAAAAAAATTGAGATTCATTTTTTCACTTCCAGTGAATTTATGGACGAAATTCTCTACTTTTTTTCAGCAATTCTTGACTCACTTTGAAGATCTAGACTTTTTCTCGACCTTTTCGATTGGAAAACATTACGTTTCCAGTTTAAAATTCTCAAAATTCTCAAAATGCTGAAATTGCAGAGCTAAACTTATAAAAAATTCTTAGGTTAACGAATCTAAAGGGAGAGGCAGACGTCAAACGGATCCTGAGCAAAATTTGAGGATTTTGAGCACGTTGATTTGAACAATTTGGATAAAAAACCAAGGATATTAAAAAAGATCGTATAATAATTTTAATCATCAGAAATGATTTTTCCTCCTCAAATCTGAAATGCAGCCACCTCCTATCACTTAAAAAAAATAAAGAAAATAATCAAAATTTAAAGTAATTTTGTGAATGAGCAATATTGCATATCAATACATAATTTCCACAAATTCACAGATGTTGATTTAGAAAATCATCCAATAATGAAAAAACCAAATTTGAAAAATTGTAGTACTTAAATGTTAAAATATTGAGTTTTTAAAAGTCGATTATATGCCCCCCCTCCCCATGGAAGTTCAAACTTTCGAAATTTGATATTTTTTCTGAATTTTTTGTGGATTGTTAATCGTAATTGAAAAGTAAAAAATGTTTACAATTTTTCGAAGTTTTTTCTTGTATTTACGGTCACATGATTTTTGTACACATGGCCACAAAATAATTACAAATACTTTGATTGATTTTGTGAGGTTTTTCATTTTTCACCCTGGATGGACGTAGGATGACTTGAACTCCATTTTCTCTTTTTTAGGGGTTCATAAATTTTTTTGCATCCATTTCGCGTCGTTCAATGGCATCGCTTTATAAATGAACGTAATTTCACAGTAATTTTAGACCCCCTGCCCCCGAAGAAAATGAAGGTCGGGGGGGGGGGTGATCCTCCATCCATTTGTAATTGAAAAATTTGGAATTTTTTTTGAAAAAATCCATATTTTTACTTTGTTTTTTATACTCTCTCATTTATAAATCAGTGAAAATTATCGAAAATCACCGAGAAACAGTCAGAACTGCAGCACAGGAGAAAATCGGCGAAAATTTGCTGAAAATCAGTGAATTTTGCTGATTTTTTCCTGTGCTGCAATTCTGACTGTTTATCAGTGACTTTCACTGATTTAAAATGAGAGAGTATAGAATATTTCACACTATTTTTGGCATAGACGCTTCAAAATTCGAAAAAAGTGAGGTAAAAAAAATGAAAGTTGATAAATCTAGAAAGCTACCCTATTTTTGATCTTCCGAATCGATAGGAAGTGATTTTGAAACATTTCGGAGTTTTCAAAAAAATTTGATATATCTTCAATTTTTGCCAAAAAAAACCCATGGATTTACACTGGCAAATACGAATTCTAGAAAATTCTTCTGTAATCGATCCAATAGGTCACCTATTAGAGTAGGTAATTCACGTTTTTAGAAGCTCAAGTTCATATGAACCATTTTTATGGGCTTTTCAATTCTTGAAAAATTCAAAAATTTTCGGAAGGCTCCGAAACGTTTCAAAACCACCTCCAATCAATTCGAGATGTCGAAAATACGATACATACCAAATTTCAGTTTTTCCCCCGTTGACTAGATAAAATTTTCATATTTTGGAAAGCCATTGCCAAAATTCGAAAAATGAAATTTAGCACCTGAAATTTTGGATATGGAGTTCCTGTATGATGTACTTTCGATATATTTTCGTTTCAGCCCAAATTTTACCCCCAGTTGGAATACCTCTTTTATGAAAAAATCTAAAGAACTGACCAGACGGGAGCACTCAAAACAAATTAAATTTTTCCTAATTTTTCTTTTATCGCGACCACCACGAAAGAGAAATGAGAAAGGATCGAAATTTTGGAAAATTTTCTCGTATCACCGATAACTTCCCGGTTCGGTTGTGTATTTATCGCGATGATATACGAGAGCTTGTTGTTCATCGCAATGCGCAAATATCGTTTAGGAATTTTTTTATACGAACGAAAAAGTCACTGGAAATAACGCCATCGCATTCGTTGAGGTTTTTCGTGTTCTTGTCGTCGTCTTCGTATCTTTTCTTTTCGTTTTTCTTGCTTTTTCTTCTCCTCTTCGGCGTCGTCAATGTAGAACTACATGTGTGTAGATTTGTATATATACATTACGTACTAAGAAGAGAATGAGAGAGACTTGGAAATAGATCATGTGTATAATGTTTGGTTCATAAACAACGATTTATAGGGGCATTAAACTTTGGTAATTTGGCATTTTATTACGAGAATACGATTTATTTTATATGGTAAATTATTTATCTCGCCACCGATTCGGGGCAAGGTGTACGTGAGTGAGGGGAGGGGGTGAAGCCAAAGGGCGATATCGTTAATTAATACACGCCAGCCAAAGTTTACCATTAATTATTCAATCGAAATTTTGTCGCATTGGATCGAATGAGTTTTCAGCAAACTTCAGCAGGCAAAAGTAAATTTCAGAGATGGGTAAACGTTTACGTATTTTTATTTTTTTAATCGTAAATTATGCAATATTTACGAGGGACAAGACACCGGACACGATGCTCAACGATCTGCGATGCGTTGTGTACACCTAAACACAAACAACAATGTTTTTCGTACCAAAAAAAAAGAGAAAAAAGAACATCCAAGTAAAGAAAAAAAGAAAAAAACTAGGTACGAGAACGGTTTTTCATGAATAATTCCGCTAAGGTGATCGTAAATCACGTTTTTGCGTTATTTGTCGCGCGTATGCTACGAAAATGACGATGTTCAACAAATAACCGACCGTCCCTCCCCATTTCTCCGGCATCCTCGAGACGTATTCACTTAACAATGAGGAAATTTCGAAATATTCTTCGATTATAGCGGAATAAATTACCCGCTAGGTTATTTATGGCGTTCTGATAAACTCGCACGTTGCATCTATGGGGGATTTTTGCGCGTTTTTTTCCACCTCGACGAAGGCGGAGAGAGCGAGGTACGCGGTAATTCGATATTTTATACGTTCGAAGGAAACTACAATGTTGCGAGTGTTATATTTATATACGACCGGGCGCTGGCGAGTGAGACAAAAAAAAGGTTAATTGAAAGGGCCAAAACGAGGATAATTTTTCGTCTTAATTAAAACTGTCAAAGCAGGCGAATTTTTACAAGGGTTTTCAAGGATTTCGGCGGCAAGGCGCGTTCGATTCGATAAATCAACTCGATCGTGTGAAAATTTAGTAGGTATTTATGGCGATATAAATAGGCTCGTTTAATGGGTACGCCTGTATAGAGCCTAGTTTACACTCCTTCCTCTGCTGGCTCAACCCTACGGGGACGTTATTAACGCCTAGATGGAGATTGAAGAAGTGAAAAAGCGCGTGGAAAATTTCACCTTGGAAATTTTCCGCTAATTTGGAAACGATTTCGAGATTCGAGATAATTTATAGCGAATTCGGCGTTTCGACGAGTTTTCAAAGCATTCGACGGGCGATGAGGGGAAATACGAATGGATCGAGGGGAGCAGGGGGGAAGTTTTTTTCGATGAGAATTTGAGACTGGGTTGTGAAGAATTTGAGATGTTTTCGATGGAATTACGATAATTACGACGAGGTTTCGAAGGCACTTTTTATCCGCAAATGAAACGAAATTGAAAGATGAAAGAAAATATTTTTGCATTTTCTTCCTTTCTTTCGTTTTATTTCAAGAATGTATATCTGTTTAAAGCAAAGAATTATTTGTGGTGAATTTAAGGTCTAAAATTGTTGGAAAATAATTTTTTTTGCTCGCAAAACTGAATAGAATTATATTTCAAAAGATGGAAATTTTTGAAAATTTTCGTATCGTCTTAGATAAGCTTCCATGCTCAAAATATTATTTTGAAGAATTCGATTTATTTTTAATTCGTGGGTGGAGTGAAATGTGGAAAGGAAAAGGTAGGAGGCAAAAATGAGATTTTGATGAAAGTTGTTAGTTTCCATGACCTGGAAGAGGAGTGAACGATTATGTTCGAACAATGAATGATATACTGATCATCCACTCAAATCTCTTGCTTTTATTCAAAAAATCAAGCATTGACTGCATTTTCATTTCTCCAATCACTTTTCCACCAGTGAAATTATTTTAAATTTGAGTTTTTCTCAAAATTTTCCCAACTTTGATTTCTGTTTTTAAATTTCTCATTTTTATACTTTAAAAAAGAATCTTATTCTAATTACTTATTGAGTTGGGAATAAATTTTTAAAAATATTATAAAACAATTTTTAATACCAATTTTTTTCCAATTTTAAACTTTTAAACAAATGCAAAATTTTTTCAAAGTTGAATTTAAAAAAAAAAAATTGATTTAAATTTTAATTTTTTTAAAACTTTGTATTTTTAAAAATTTCTTTTGATCCGAAAAGTTTTTTCGGAAAATTAGTGACTTCAGTGACTTTTATGGGGCAAAAGTGACATATTTTTCGAAAAAAGTGACCAATTTTTCAATTATTTTCTCATAAATAAATACACCCCCTATTTTTTTATAACTCAATTTTTTTTAGAAATATCAGCACTTCTTTTAATTTTATGCAAGAGCGGTAGGCTGTTTGAACGAAAAAAGTGACCAATAGTGACCTTTTGGCAAAAAAAGTGACTTTTGTGACCAACCATGAAAATATAGGACACGTCACTAAAAAAGGTGATTCTGTTGAATGTCTGTGCTATGGCTTTCTTCTTGAGCCATTGAATGAACAACATAAATTTTATGAAAATTGCTTGAATCTTGAATCAAAATGCAGTTGGAACACTTCTCATGAACATTTTTGCGAAAATGTTGCCAAAAATTATTCTGGGAAACCATACATTTTTTGGCTCAATTTTGAGGTATTTTGGTAAGTAATTTCAATTTGATAAAAATCAAAATATCTCCAAATTCATGTTTTTTAAAAAAATTTTCAACCAAGTGGAACAAATTTGAAAAAATTAAATATAAAATTGAAAAAATTAAATTTGGAAAAATTTTGAGAAAGACTACATTTAAAAAAATTATTTAAAATCAGATACAATACAATTTTGAAAAAAATTTAGAATTTAAAAAATCAGTGTAAAAATTGTTAACTTGGAAATAAGAATGAATTTGGATTTATATCGTCTAAATCCCATTTGTGGCAAAAATAATTAAGAGCTAGTAAAGAAATAAAAAATTTCGAAGTTCAAAAGTCAAAAGATTGGTAACTGAAAAAAAATTGTTCAAGACCGGAAATCGAAAGAACGAAACAAGAATCACTTTGAACGACCGCCTCCCTCACGTCAGCGTCATGGAAAATAACAACTCCCGTTTTTGAACTTCAAAAGTTCAAAATGAAAATTATCTTATTTTTTGAAAATTCAATCCGAAGAATGGTACCTACTATTTTGGCAAAAACATCGATACACGTATGGAAAACTAGGATTTCGAAGACGCTGATTAAGTGATTACAAAACGTTATCGATTTTCCGATTAAAACGAAAGTGTGAGAAAATGTGAGCTTATTTTTTTTTTTGGGGGGGGGGGGGGTGCGTTTTCGATTTACCGATTAAAACGAAGGTGTGAGAAAATATGAGCTTATGGGGGGGGGGGGGGAGAAGTAACATTTTGACAAAAAAATCTCCAACATAAATGTATCAAAATCTGAGTGAAATCTGATAGAATTCAACCGAGAATTTTTGCAGGGAAGTTGAGAATTTTATGAAACATCTCATATTCCTATTCTACGTCTTCATAAACCAATTTTTTTTAGAAATTGTGAACTATTTTCATAGGCTTTTTTTCAATGCTGGAAAATTCGAAAATTTTATGGCGGCTCCTAAACGTTTTGAAACCAAAGTACTCTCTGATTTCGAATCAGTGAAAAATCACTGATAAACAGTCAGAATTGCAGCACAGGAAAAATCACTGATTTTTCACTGATTATTCAAAGAAGTTCATAGATTTTTCAATGAATTTTTACTGATTTCCCGTGATTTTCTTTCATTGACTTGCATTTAGTGAAAAAATTTTCACTGATTTATTACTGTGCTGTAATTCTAACTGTTTTTCAGTGATTTTGGATACATTTCACTGATTCAGAAATGAGAGAGTAGGTATACATACCAAAGTTGATTAGTTCAAATTTTTACATTTTTCAGGATCATGGGATAATTTTGAATTTTCAAAAATTCGCCAAAATTCGAGAAATGAACTTCAGCACTTGAAATTTTGGATATGAGGCTCTTTTATAATTTACTTTCAATATATTTTTCTTTCGGTCCAAAATTTTGCAGTCGATAACTCATATTTTCAAGTCGATTTCGAGTTCATTAAAATCTTACAGAAAATCCCCTTTCCCTTCTTCGTGGCCAGTGACACACGAAAACTACAAATTCGTCGTCGATTGACATTCGTACCCATTATAGATTCCGTTCAGTCAACTAACGAAAAAAAAAAACAACCAACGATGAAAAAATAACCTACTTAGTCTATTTGTTCCAGTCACGACATCTCGTAGTTGAAAAAAACACACCCTTTCGCGACGTAACCAAGACTGCGATCAAAGTATATATCAATTTAATCGAGTCGAATAATTTATACGACGAATTATGTCAACCGAGCGATGGCTTAGGTTAATTCAATTATTTTCCATATTTCTGTACTAATGCACACATAATCTCGTTGCATATATCAAACAGTTTGAAAAACAAGGCAGCCGAGCAACGCTGCGAAACCGATCGCATACTAGAATGAGAAATAGACGCATTAATCATTTACCACGGTGGTGGTATTTTTTGCACCCTCCCTGCTCCAAGGTGCGCCTCCACCATCGCAATTCTTACTAAATTAATGACGCTATCTGCCACCGCGAGTTTCCCTCTCTCGAGTCTCTTTCTTATCACATTTAGAACGTACACTGTATAAAATAATCCATCAATATTCGCACATACTATATGTATGCGTCGCTTTGCCAAACTACACCACCCTCCCCCTTCATGAACCTTTACCCTTTTGAAATTCAATCGATAAACGTCGGAAAAACATTCGATAAATATTTCATACACCGTTACTGAGAAGATTTTTCTCGATATTTTTTTTCCATCGAAGAAGACTGAGAAAACTATGGGAAGGTGCAAGCGGACGAAATTTTCCCAAGTATAGAAAACTGCTGCGGAAAATGATAAAAAATTTATCGACGTGTTTTTTTTCCTTTTTAGAAATATTTCGTGTCATATTGAGAAAATAGTTTATTTCCAAGTTCAAATTATCCCGAATGACCAGCGTTTTACCTTTTATTTTTTTCTTCTATTCCCAATATAGATATTATTTTTATGGGGAAGTTTATATGTTTAACTATAGAAGGAGGGGTGTTTTTCCATCTTTTTGTCGAGTTTGTCGTTTATGACACGTAATTATGATTGAACGCGAGTTCCTAACAGAGGGAAATTGATTTTTAACGTAACTACGAAATTTTTCTCCCAGATACCCCTGCCCTTAAAATTTTTTATGAATTGAAAAATTTTCGATGTGATGATCCATTTTTGAAGAGGAGGGCATTTTCGTTTTAAAATTGAAAAAACAGAGAAAATTGGGGAAAAAATTGAATCCAGGGGGAAATTTTCCATGTTTATTCTCCTTCAAAAATATTAAAAGTCTGACTGAAATAGAATTTTTATTCGAATGTACGATTTTTCCGACTCAATATGAAAATTTTCCAAAAAAAGTCATACTTTTGACAATTGCTCGATTCAATCCCACTTTTCAGACTGAAATTGAAATTCTCCAATTTATTATAAGGAAGAGGGAGAAGCTTCGTAAAATCAAGGTTGCCAACCGAGATTTCGAAAAATCACTAGTTTGGCTTAGAAAACGTATTACTAAAAATCACCGTAGCCAATTTGTTCAAAAATCTCTAAAATCACTGTTTTTTTCTCCAGAAGTCATTCAAAAATCGCTTTTATCACTAAACTCATCCTTGAAATATCACTTTATCCCTGTATTCATCCTCAAAAATCACCTTAAGTAGGCAAAAAAAAATCAAAATCATCAGAAATGGCTGTTTCTCAACTTTTTTTCCATTGAAAATTAGACCTAGCAAACAGTAAAAAATCACTAAAATCACTGAAATTTTCAAATCACTGAAAAAATCACTAAACTTTTTCAAAAACTGAAGTATCACTGATTTCAGTTAGAAATCACTGAGGTTGGCAACCTTGCGTTCGTATCAAATGAGTTGCTGTCTTCTCGTAAGCCTTTTTTTTTCTCTCTGTAAACCTAGGGAAATAGGTACTCAATAATTTAAAAAACTAGGGGGCTCCGCCCCCTAGGCCGCTCCGCGGCCTCAACCCCTAGCTCGCGCCCTCGCTTCGCTCGGGCTGCTCGCTTAGAAATTTTCCAAAACATTCAACCTCGCTCCGTTCAGACCAAATTCATCTCCCTGATATTCGCATTTTTCTTAAAATTTATGACAATTGTGAAATAAGCAATAGAGTAAATGAAAATCGGAAAAGGCTAGCCCCTTTAAAATTTAGTTCAATCGCAAATTCGTTCCATCAACCCCTCTCCCCCTCTAAAAAATTCGGCCATTTTTGTGCCCGAATATACTGATTTAATTGATTTTCAAAATTTTCAGTCATGTTTGCTGGAGCAACCTTCTAGTACATAAAATTTAGTTGGGTTGAAGTCCAGGATAGGTAAATAATTAATAAAAAAAGGAGGATGGTGGGACAAGGAGGGAGGCCAAACTGTGTTTTCTTTCATATTTTTCGCAGATTTTTGCCTTTTTGGAAATTTTGAACCCCGTCCTGTTTTGTAATGAAGGGTCAAAACCAATGGAGTTTTTTTTTCTCTAAAATGAGTGCTATTTATCTATAAATAGGTATACAGACGTTTTGAAAATTTTAAAAAGGTGGAATACGATATATAAAAATTATATGACGCCCTGATCTGTAAAGAAATGTGTACTTAATGTTTTTTCTTATGACAAATGCATTTCAGTAGTAACAAAAGAAAAAACACCGCTAAAAGCCCCCCCCACCCCCTCCAGACGCAATGCTAGTAGAAAAAATTGGCAAATTCGTCTCAGGTAAAAAAGTTGGAAAATTTGATAGAAAAAATAAATTTTTAAGAAAATGTTTTCTTTCAGTAATCACAATCAATTTTTCAAAACTTTGATCCGACTGCGTTTGGACTTATTGTAAATATGTATTTCATTGAAATCCACAAAAATGATTTTTTTATTATTTTTCCTCAAAATTATTTCAAGTAATTTTATTACATTTTTTTTCTCAAAAACTTGTTTTCGATGTTTGAAAATCAAATCTTTTAAAAGCTTTGCCCTCGCTGTGCGCGGCCTCATCATATTTCTCCTTCAATAGTTTTAAAGTAAAAGTAGCCAATTTTTTATCGAAGCTTTTTAATCTAATAACATTGTTTTATAGGACTTCAAACTTGAGATTTTCGATCACATTGAAACCACAAAATTTTTAAATTAAATTATAATTTTTCTGGAAATTTTCCATATCTATACCTACTTCAAATTCAAACATAGGTTTTCTCAACTACAATGAAATTACTCAGGGAAAAACAATGTATTGAATGAGAGGTAGAAGTGGTCAAAAAAGTCAGTCCGTTTTATGCCTGAATAAATTGATTTTCAAAAAATTACTAAAATCGAGTCGGAATTTCTGAAATTTTTGGCCCCTCAATATTCGAACTTTGGCATTTCACTGCACAAAACTAAATTTTACTTCAAATTCATTTCATCTTTAAGGTTGGCAAATATCAGTTTAAATTCTGGAAAAATTTTGAACATTACCTCCCTCCTCCCTCCCCCAGAAAAATACTTCACCACGCTAACTGCTCTCGAGTTCGATTTTGAGAGTACAAATCATATACTTAACTTATTCATATATTAGATTGAAGCCAAGCCCCCCCCCCCCTGGAAAGTACTTTGAGAAGAATACAAATCGAATAGGTACCAATTTTTTGGGTAAAAAATATACCACAATCTTTTCCTTTGTTGAGCACTTCGATCCATTCCCAATAATCAAAATTTTCAAAGTTTATCGAGGTAGTATACTTATAGGTAAATGGCACTTATTTTAAAGGGGGAAAAATTCATTGCCGTTTTCATTTTCGATCTCTCAAATCAATTAAAAGCGCGCGGTTTCAAGACGTTTCGGAGTTTTCTGAAAATGCTGGAATTTCCCAGCATTGAAGAAACTCCTAAAAAGTGGTTTGCATATAATCTGTACAGTGAGAGAAAATTGTGTGCATCTGTACAGTGGATGTGCGACCTGCGACGTGTGTAGAGAGAGTACCTTACCTACCCCCTACCCCAATACAGGTAGGTTGGCAATTGAAACTGTATGTATTGTCAAACTACCCTCACCAATTCACCACTACAAACGCAACGCTCTGTAGATACATCATTCACAATTCTTCTGGCTCGAAAACTCGTTCCAGCACTAACACAACGCCAGAGTTCGTGTAAATACAACACTAACACTTCTCCGTTTCCAGAAACACAGTTCGCGAGTAGACGGTTTTGATTTTTTAATATAGAGAGAATTCTCATAAGGACTTTTAAAAAAGAGAATAAAATTATCTTTCAAGTTATTTATCGTGACCTGTCATAAGAAAACGTGGCGTAGATCCAAAAGGTGGTTTTTGCAGTAGAGCAGTTCTAAGTTTCAAACTGAAGTGTTGGCCAAACAGTGATATGAAAATGGGTGATTAGTGAGACATATTTAGTAGGTAGAAAAAGAAATTTAATCATCATATTTTTTCATTTTTTCTCTCAAATCAGTGTTACCAACCAAAAAACAAAAATTTACCCAAAATACATTTTATCAATTTTGATTTTTTGGCGGGAAAACGCTGTAAAATGGAGGAGAATGACATATACTACGTGTAATTGCTTTTTTATACCTTCTTTATAAGCGTCCAAGTGCAATTTTTGGAGTAAAAACGTAGAAAAATTTTAGTAAATCGATTTTTTTCAATTTTGAATTTTTTAGCGGGAAACACTGTGAAATGGAGTAGGATGACGTATAATAGGTCTCCAGTCTATATGTGCAATTTTTTTTAGGAAAAAAGTTAAAAAATCAGGAAAATCTTATGGAAAAATGAGTTGATTTTTCCATCTCTGAAATGTTGAAAAGTGATATAAGAATGGAATTTAGCACTATTCGCCGGTCTGTGATTCATTTTTTCATTCTTCCCCCGCCCTACCCCTTCCCTCCAAAACTCTGTATTTTTCTGAGAAAGGGCACCCATTTTTGAAAAATGAGTTGATTTCTCCATCTGCAAAATCGTCAAAACTGCAATAAACCATACAGAAGTGATCGAATTTAGCTGAAAATTGGTACACAGACACTTCGTGACATACCCTCTGACATATTGAAAAATCAATTTTTTTGGTCAATTTCTCTACTTCTCCTAGAAATTGACGCTCCATTAACAACGAAATAAATCGCTCGCGAACGTTTTCAACATCACCACCGGATTCTGCACGTCAAGAACTATCAGAAACCATCAAAATCTCGTTTTTCATTTTTTGGATCTAAGCCACTTTTTCTTATGACAGGTCACGACAATTTTCTGAACAAAGGAAGGGTTCAACAAAAATAATTAATAGAACATAAATTATAGAGCACAAAATTTCCTTTCTGTAGGGTCTAATTTGTTTTTCCTCAAAAGGCTTAACTTTCGGAATATTTTAGTTGAAAGTTCAAATTTTTTACGATGATTTATTAATTTTTTTCTATTTCACAAGTCATTTTTTATTATGATGACGATTATATGAAAACATTGTACAAAATCAAAAAAAAAAAAAAATAAAGCAAATTCTATTATCTATTAAAAATTCATCAGGTATTAAAAATTGAATTGGATGCTGATGAAAAAACACAAGACATCGTACTCAAAATTTTCAAGAAAAAAGTAACTTTAGTGCTTTTCGGCAGTACAATTTATTTCAACGTTCAGAAAATAAAATAAGTAGACAAATGAATTTTTTGATGTCAAGACATTTCTGAATTTTCTCAAGGAGGGGAAAACATGTAGATTGCATCAATGATGATTTCAGAAAAAAACGAAAATTTCTATTAAAAAAATCAAAAAAATGATGTAAGTACTAGTATTCATAAAAAAAAAAAGTTCTAAAATGAGGATATTATTTGAAAAAACACGAGTGAAAAATAGACTTCATGGAAAATTTAGAAAGATGAATTTCACCTTTTATGGAGAAAATTCCCCTCCTCTCATGGATCCACACCTGATGTAAAAAAATTATCATCGCGAAATAATTTTTTGGAAAATACTTCTCAGCAATCACTGAAAACTTTTTCAAATCCTTTTCAAAAATCAAAGAAAAAATGAAGCCAAAAATTTCCCAAACCCAATTTCACCCTCTCTCCATCCTTCACAAAATTGCAACACATTTGCTCGACGACTTTTCAAAGGTTCAAATTTATGCTGCTATTGATCATAATTTATTGCTATTATGGTAAATTTTTTGATAGGTAAAACGATAAATTTACATCGAATTGAAATTACCATTATAATTTACCAAAAATTTCAATGGGTAATTACGATTAAGAAAATTTCAATAGGTAATTACGACGGAAAAATTTCACAGAATATTTAAAAAAGCTTTCATTAATATTCATCAAAAAATTCAATTTTATAATTTCTATTGGAACCATTATCAATAATTGAAGAACCTTCCACAGGTATTTACCGTAATTACCCAGTATTCATAGCATCATTAACCGAATAATTCACAGAATGACCGATAGTAATTAATTATAGATAATTAATTAGCTAAAAATCAATTACGTCTTTCAATTTGCTGGCGCCGATAAATTCATTAATTGTAAATTTCCTGGTAATTACCGGCGATTTTACGAGTATTACATTGATGTCAACAATGAGTACAACAATACATAAATTAATCGGAGTAAACGAGTAATAAATCGACCGAGTTCTGCCATTCATAAAAATTAATAAAATATCACAAAACATGAAAAGTAATGTACTATAGTACCTACAACGAAAGAATTTACATTTCCCCTACTCGACTCGCAACGCGGAAACCAACGACGCGCGTTGATTTCAAATTTCGTCCAATGACAACTCAACGTTCTTAAATTTTGTGGTGGGAGAATGTAGGGGAAAACTACATTCTTTCGTTGTACCAACTATAAGATTCGATCGTATGTACTCGTAAAATTATTAAAACAAGCGATAATTACCGGTAATTACCAATAATTAGGATGTTTTTGTAACAAAGATTGATAATTATTAATGTACATATATACATTATACAAAATCAACGACGATTTTGCTAATTTCTATTAAGAATTATTATGTGTAAATTAGTTATGCACATATGTACCGAATAAGATAAGAAATAATGTGATGTAACCAAGGGTAATGACCATTTTATAAGATTGGAGTTCAAAAGTCGATTAATTGAGATTAGAGAAATGTAAGTATTTTTTTTCATCGTAAAAAAAAAACAAACGAAACACACGTAAACTTATTACCGTGGCGCACTCGTACTCGAGAATTAAACACAAAAAAATGCATCACCAGGAACATTAATTTTCTCAAGGTAAGGACGAGTTCAAAAATGGTGCATATTTTTGTTGTTCGTATCGAACATTGAACTGGAAATCATTAATCCATTGTTTAAAACGACGACTTTTCGACTGAGTTATCGATGATGAAAAATCATAAATTTAGGCAGATTCCACTCATCGACGATCGATCGTAAATTTTCAACGGATGTTGATCGTTTATAAAAAATTAATCACTCAATTAATTTTTATTTATCGTTTCAAATTCGCGAAAGATCTCGAGTTTGTTTTCGGTTCAATTATTATGGTAATTTAGTCGCGTGTAAGCGTTGTATAACAAGGCTAAATTGTAAGAAGGGAGAGAGGAAGGAGAGTAATTAAATCGGTAATAGAAAAATTAAAAATATCGACTTTGCAAAATACGACTGATACCGAAACTAGGAAGCAAAATATTTATAATGAAAGGATAATTTTAATTAAATTTGGAATTACGGGTCCCAGAAAAATGGGATATTGGAGCTGCCAGAATTGAATTAGTAAGCAATTAAGCATCAAAATTTACAAACTTTGGGGATCTTGACACTCGTACTGATAATCATCGAGCACGCAGTAAAAATCAAAATGGTCAGAAGGGGGAAGAGAAGGGTTAGGATCCAAAATTTCCAAAAAAGTAATTTGAACATTGAAATATTGTTTTTTTAGGTGATGATTTTCATTTTAACAACTATTTTGTCTACAAGCTCCCCCCCTCCCCCCCTCTAAAAAAATTGATATTGATAAAGACATTCCATAATATCAATTCAATCGGTTTTTGAATTCTAGTTTTTAGATTTTGCTCAAATTTCTTTCCCACCAAAGGATACTCCAAAATTAGGAAAACTATGGCTATTCTTTCCTCGGTTTCTATAAGGTGACCCAAGAGGTTTTCTTCATTTTTGTGGGACAGGGTGTCTACAATATTTCGAAAATAATTTTTCCTGACTTTTCCAGATTTTTCAGATTAATTTTTCCAAGTTTTGCACACCTTTTACACATAATATTTAAGAAACAAGAGAAATGATTTTAAATTCTGTCAAGTAATAATGGTCAAAACTGTCAAAAGCATCAGTACGTTTTCAAAAAAAAAAAAAAAATTAAATAAATTATCAAGGTGTCTTACAGAATCGTTGAATTAAATAGCATGATTTTACTTTTGAACCACTTTTTTTAAATGAATAAAGATTTTAAAATGAGGATGAAATTATTCAGGTCAATTTTTTCGGATTTTCTCAATATAGTTTGAGCGGTGAAAACGAAGAATCAAAAATAATGTGTATTTATGAGAAAATTTTCTAAAATCAAAATTCACATTACGAAAAGAAATTGTAAATTGTGCTTCCTGGATAACCTTTTTTTTCTGGCCAGGGTAAAAAGCTTTTTTCAAAATTCAAATTTGTGCATTTTCCTAATTTTTTGTATTAATTTTTTTCAAATATTCTACCCTATTGACAATATCGCGTTTTTGAAATAGCGCTTTTCTGAGAAAATAGCGCACGCCAAACGCCTGTGCAGAACGTATGCGCAGTGGAAATCGCGTTTTTAAAGCGCCAAACGCAAAAAAAAGCGCCATTGTTTTTAGAAATTTACTTCAAAAACCAAAAGCACCATAAGCATTATTATACGAAAAAACTGAATAAATCAACGTTAATGGCTTGAATCTTGTTCTAGATCAATGCTAAATAAATTCTTTATTTAAAACGAACGAGTAATAATTGAATCAACCAATTTTTCACCTTTATCAGAAATTACCAATTGATTGAAAACAAAAGTCTTCAATTAGAGAAAATAAACAAACGAACACAGAACCATCTATTTTTTGGATGTAAATAGCGTTGGCGCAGCGCTATTTTCTCAAAAAAACGCCTGTCAATAGCGCTTTTTACAGCGTTTAGCGTTTTTCTTTGTCAATAGGGTAAACCTTTCAAGTAGGGAACAAAATGTGATAAGAGGAGTAGTAGAGATGAAAGAATGATGATCATGCATATTTAAATTTTCAAGAAGTAGGAATACAATTTATTGAAAACTTCAGCCCCGAAGTCAAATTTTTTTTGAAAAACGTATGATAAGATGAGCAAAGAAACACTTTCCAGATGATTCACCCTTCTTCTGAATTTTTACCAAATTCCAGCAGAAATTTCAAAATTACTTGACTTTTCTAAATTTCCCTCACTTTACCAGGTTTTCCAGAAAAAGGACACCCTGCATATAAAGATATCCGAATTTGGGATCCGCCAAACATCAACATTACTACGAATCATGATTTTCATTCGGGGATTCCTCCACCTTGTTAGAGGGGGGGGGGGGGGGGAGAGAGGAGGAGGAGGAGGAGGAGGAGGAGGAGGAGGAGGAGGAGGAATCCACAGCACTCTTCAATTTTGATAAAAATTCTAAAAACAGGCATCATAGCGAAATTTTTGAAGAAAAAAGTAACTTTCAGTAACTTTTTTTGAGCAAAAAGTGACCAAAAAATGATCAAAAGTAAGTAACCAAAAATTCATTTTTTTCGGAGGACAATTTTTTTATAGTTTTCGGGGGGAGGGGGGGGGGAATTTTTGTAATTTTCTGCAAACATTTCAAAAATAAATCAACTGAAACGTGAAAAGACGTGAATAATTTCATTTATCAAATTCCCTCGTCAAAACAACAAACAAACTAGCAAAAATCAATTTTTTATTTTTTTCTTGAAGAATTTTGAAAAATAGCAATTTTTACGGGAAAATTTGAATTTTTGCCTGGAAGTGCGAAGAAAAATGTTGACCTTTTAGACGTGAAAAGTAACCAAAGGTCCAAAAGTGACTGAAGTCGAAAAAAGTGACAAACGCCCTAAAAAAGTGACCCGCTATGATACCTGCAAAAATGAAAATTACATGTGAAATATTGTTTGATGAGTTTCTCAACACGCTGAGTTCGAAAATCTGATCATTTTTAGGATTTGACACCTTTAATTCCCTCCAAAAGCACTCAAATTTGACTAAAATTCAAAAAATTGAAAATTGCAAGTGGCATATCGTTTGTTAGGGTTTACAAGATGCCAAATTCGAATATCAACAAATTTTTCGGATTCGACCCCTCTTACCCCCTCTACAAGCGCCCCAAGGTCCAAAATTTAAAAAAAATAAAAATTACGTGTGGCATGGCATACCATTTGTTGGAGTTTTCGAGACGCTAAGTTCGAATATGAATTTATTTTCAAGATTTGACTTCTCCAATTTCCTCTACATACTTATGCCCTTAAATTTGATTAAAAAACAAAAGAAAAAACTCGAGTGGCATGTCGTTCGTTATGATTTTTTGATGATGGTGAGTTCAAAAAAATTGGATTATTTTAAGGTTACGCTCCACGGTCACCATCTCCCCCCCCCCCCCCATCCTTGCCACATTTGAATTTTATTACGTGAAAATATTACGGTTTGTCAAGTTTTTTAGGACGATGAACTCAAATTCGGGCTTTCGGGTACGATTCACCCAACCAAACGTAAAGAAACCATATTTTTTCACATTTTCTACATTTTGGTCGCACTCGAGAGAAGGGAGGGCTCTGAATTTTTGGAATTTGAATTTTTTCAATACACCTCGAAAATAAAATAATAAGCAAGCAACACAACCCGGAACCCGCTCAAATTTCTAATCAATACGAAACAAAGGAGAAAAGAAAGTAAAAAATCCACCACCCCTTCCAATCCACCTTATCCATAAACCAATCTCCATCTTCGAACGAACCCCACCCTTCTAAAACTTGGTAAACAATCGCGAAAAAACCAAAATAAAAATTAACCCCGCCCTCCATCCTCTCTCTAATAATTCGTCGAATCAACACAAACCCCATATCAAACACCACACTGTACCGCGTATTCAAATTTTTTTTCAACGGCGAAAAAATTCGTTAGGAAAATAATTGCTTATCGTAATAAAGGGTCAAAAGAAATATTATTCCACGAGGGATGATTATTTTACGAAAAAATATGTTAATTCCGTCTCTAAGGTAATGGTACAAAAACAACAATAAACTCTCCAAAGACCACCTCCTCGCTACTCCGTAAACGAGTCGAATACCAAGCTTCGCAAGCTTCATTTCAACTCGGTTAAATTTCTGGTACATTCGCATTCATTTTACTTCTCCCGATGAAGGTTTCGACAACTCGTCGGTCGAAATTACACGTTAACTGAATTCTGACAATTAAAAAATCGAGCTCGAGCTCGCGTTCGCTTCGACGTTAAAACAATTAACAAGCCGGAGATCGGTGCCCCTCGCTTAAAACCGCGTATGCGAAATTTCACGTTTGAAAATCTTTCCATATAACAAAAGCACGCGAGCAAAAAAAAGCACCAGAAAAGCCATTACAGTTGGAAATTTATTTCCCGAAACAAGAAACGATAACATTAAGATGTACTTCTGGCATTTTTTTTCTACCTAGCTCTTTTTCTTCATCAACTTCGCGCAGCACCGAGCACACTTTTTTCCATCCTTTTTAAACACTTTAAATACGTTATTTGAAAGGGGAGAGAAAAAAAAAACGATCGAGGTGTTTTTCCTCTTTCTCTCGCTTTCCTCGTCTAATAACAAAAGTAATACAAATACAAACGATTCGTTTTTACGATGAATTTTTAAATACCAACGTTGCAGCGTTCAATTTATACTCCTTCGCAGGTGCTCCTGCCTCCTGCTCCTTCGACCAAGCACGCGTACTCGCCGTATTCGTAATATATTTTCGTCCGTACATTTCTTCATCTCTCGATGGTTAATAATTCACTTCTAAACGCGAATACGTACTTAACATCTACGTTAAAATTTCATCTCTTATATAAAAAAACGTTTTACGATGCGAAAAAATTACCAAGAGGAAGTTACAGCGAAAAAAATCTAATAAAAATAACAGTTACAAAATATTTTCGGTTCGGCGTTGGTAAATTCTTGACAAACCGATCAAGGTCTTCTCGAAGGACCGGAAATGCAAACCAGTTCGTCGCGAATTTCGCCAATTTTCTCACATCCTCTTGAGTTATTATCGTCTTAATTTAATCGAAATACTAAAGTAGTCAAATAGACGAATTCATTCATCATTTATAGAGTTTTAAAGTTGAAAAAAAATTCGTATCGCGGAAATACGATTATAGACGGTATACAGAAAAAAAGAAGAAAGGAAAATTATTGCATTAAAAATTGATGACACGAGTATGGTGTAATTATACGGAAGGCGCAGGTACGAGTATTATACGTTTTCCCATCGTTGCTGTTCTTTTGTTATACCATATGGTGGCAATATTATGCATACGACATTAAATTGCAATAATAATTTCGCTTACTTGGCATTTTGCGGTGGAACTGGCGAATTTTTCGCGTACCAAGTGATTTGAGAATCTGGTACAGGGCTCGATTCGCAAGAAAGTCTGTAATCGTAGCCTTCCCAAGCCTGGATTTGTACTGGAGGTTTTTCTACGAACGGGGGCACAATATCTGTGAACAGAAATAAAATAATAAACGATTAAATAACAGAAAATTTCCAATTATAAATCGATTAATTGAAGAAAAATCGAAAAACAAAAACATTTAAAAGTGAAAATTCCTCGAAATTTAGTCTCAGAGTTTCCTTTCTTGAAATTCAGGAAAAAAAATACCTCGACTGGTAATAAAAAATTTACTCAAGTTCATCGCCCCGAAAAAATTTTTTGAACTCTGTTAAACCAAGTTTAAAAAAAAATTCACCAAAACTTGATTCTCCCCCCCCCCTAAAAAAAGAGAAACCAACTTATTTTTTTGTTTGACCGAACGACGTAAATTTTGTTTAGAAAAATTTCAACTTTGTAGAGTCGTAAGCCCATCACGATTCAATTCTGCTGTTGGCATCGACATTACCACATTTAAAGTTCAATATTGACTTGAAAACTTTGACCATAGGAACAGAGAATACGCATCAAAGGGTATAAAAACCATCTTGTAGATTTTATTTTCATGTTCGAGAAGTTACAAATGATTGAATGTGGTCGTATTGTGTTTTTTTTTCGACACAAACATGTATTTACTTTGGTGTTAAAATCTACGAAAGGAATATTGTGAAACGTGATTTCCTCCTATGGCCTATGTCTTCTCTCGTCGACTCATTTCAACTACTTTTCCTTTTAACCCACAAAATCTAAAATCTGAAGTCGAAATTTGGTCACTTTGATGATAGATGTTCTTAAAATAGATAATCGACACGTCGAGGGTAAAGGGCATAAATACTTTGTAAATTTATTAAATTTGATGAAAATTGTAGCAATTATATTTTTCGATGTGTTAAAAATATTTTTTTAGTTTGATTGGATTTCCGCACTTGATAATTAATTCACAACTTATTAAATGTGAAAAAAATCACATGTTATGAGTGGTGATCTAATTAAGTTAAATGGTGCGGAAATTCATTCGACGATTAACAGAAGCAATGTCTAGAAAAACAGGATTAAAATTTGAATAAAAATCGATCATATTTTTACAATCAGTTTTTGAAAAAGATTAGTTCCTTTGAAAATGTATTTCAAAAATTCACATCAAAAGGGATCAAAGAGTCATAGACCTATCTGAGGAGGGGACAAAAGAGGTTGTTTGATTACAAAAGTTGATAATTTTTTTAAAAATAATTCAAGATACTTTGAATGGAAAAGCTAATTCATTAATTTTCAAAACTTAATTCCCGCTTTCTCAGCCAACAAACTTTAACAGGTGCAAAGTATAGGCAAATATATAAACAGAAAATGTTCTTGAACGAGAGATTCTTCTTCAAGTTATCGAAATGTATACACAAGAAGAATACGTAGATAAATATTAGGCTTTGAAAAAAATAAATAGGTAAGCAGATGGTATGAAATTGATTTTCTAACAAAATAATAAGATGAAGTTTTGTTTGATTTCACTATATTTTCTCATCTCAGATTCTGCTATAATACGTGTAGTAGATATAGGTAGGTATTTTATACGATCGGTTTGTTTCAGGATGTTGAAATTTTTTTTTGAATCTTTGAGAAAAATCCAAAATATTAAGCGATTTCTAAAAAAATATTTGTGATGAGTATTTTTACATTGAAAAATAACGTTTTCTTTAAAATTTTTGAGTGTTTTTTTCGTTGAACAAATCCCATAGTTTTTAAAATTTCATAAATTCCTATTAGGGTTCGAGCAAAAGAGGGTTTTACCCGTAGATCAAAGCCTATGTGGAAAAAAGGTATACAGAGGAAGAGGAGGAGGTGGGGGATGAGTGAAATGAGAATGTCTCAACTTTTTAAAATTAAAATTAAACAAGGTTACTGCACAATCGAAGTAATTAGATTCAAATTACGATAAAAAAAAAGGTCCATAATGAGACGAAAATTGGTAGGTAATTTGTTTAAAACGCCAGTTCTTGATTTTTTTGAACTTTTCTTCAAAAAATCTGGATCAATTTAACGAGAGAATTTTTCAAAAATGTCAGAATTATGCAGATATTAAAGTACCTAATGAGTCAGCCGTTCCAAAAAAAATTGAAAAATTAACCAGAATTTCGAGCTTAAAGAGTCAAATGAATAAAAAACAAACATTTTCTATTTCTATGATTTCTCCTGAAGATGGCGAGTTTTCCAAATATGTATTACCCATAAATTGATAAAATGAGTCGAATGACCTGTCGAAGCCGTCTGCAGCGTAAAAAAGAAGAGGAGAGGAAAAAAATCGATTTTAAATCCATATTTAAAACTTATAAAATTTTTTCACCTCAAATCCAAAATTCCACAAGGATAATTTTTTCAGATAAGTACATATGTATTTCAATATTTTAAGTTTCTAAAAAAATTTTAAAATGAGAAAACCATTGGTGTTTCCTAAAAAAAAAAAGATAATAAGCCAGGAGTTCATTCCTTCAATTTCAAAAATTTTAGGAAATTTTGACTTACCCTTCCACGCCTACAAGTCTTAATGAATAAAAAAATAAAAGTCAAATCTGTAATCTTCAAATCGAGGTTGCATTTCGAACTGGAAAGTACATAATTTCAAAAAGTATCAAGTTAACTCTTACTTGAATTAGAAAAATTGAAGCAAAACAGTGTCAAAACCGAACGATCAGGGGCAGGGGAAAATCACTCTTATCACTATTTTTCATTCATTAATCGGTGAAAATTACAGTTGGAGCTGCAATACATGGAGAAATCAGCGAGAAAATTTTCATGAAAGGAAACTAGAAAAAACATTACCGAAAAATCAGTGAAATTCACTGGAAAATTGGCGTTATATTCAAAAAAATGAATCACAATTTACCAAAAATCAGTAAATGCGACTGACTTTTCAGATAAAATCACTGACAAGAGACAAAACTGGAGAACAAAACAAATTTGTCTCTTTGGTTTCAGAAGTAATGAATTTTTCAGGAGAATTTTTCGTTTTGAGCCAGAAAACAATATTTCTGAGTCAGAAAAAAATGATCTTGGTCGATTTTTGTCATTTTGTACACCCCCCCCCCCAATCAGTTCATCCCAGCTCACAGATTTTCTCCACTAGGAAACTCTGACTATACTTACTGATTTTCACATATTCGGAATAGAGAGTATATTCACAAAATAGGAACCCAAAAAAAGGAGGTTTAGGAGACTAAAGCTTCCATAGTAGATAAGTTTGGCAAGGAGATTTTTTATCAGAAAAATGACAAAAGAAATGAATTTTTTGGCTTTTCAAACATGATTTTCCGAAAAAATTATTTTACTCTCCCAATTATAAATCAGTGAAAATTTTCGAAAATCACTAAAAAAAACAGTCAGAATTACAGCACAGGAGAAAATCGTGACATTTTTTTTACTGAAAACAAATCAGCGAGAAAAATCACTGGAAAATCAGTAAAATTTATGAATTTTGCTGAAAAATCAGTGAATTTTGCTGTTTTTTCCTGTGCTACAATTTTGACTTTTTTTCAGTGACTTTTCACTGATTCAGAATGAGAGAGTAGTGCGTCTACTTCTCGGATAAACATAATACTCCCTAAATCTGAACCTGAGTGAAATTTTTTTTTATTGAAAATAAATGATTTTTTTTCACTGATATTTCAATCAAAAATCACTGATATTTCAATCAAAAATCACTGATATTTCAATCAAAAATCACTGATATTTCAATCAAAAATCACTGATATTTCAATCAAAAATCACTGATATTTCAATCAAAAATCACTGATATTTCAATCAAAAATCACTGATATTTCAATCAAATTTCACTGATTTTTCGGGTTGGTGAAAAATCACTGATTTTTCGGGTTGGTGAAAAATCACTGATTTCTCAGATCAGTGAAAATCACTGATTTCTCATATCAGTGAAAAATCACTGATTTAAAAAAGTAAAATTTTAATAAATCTGAGTGATTCAGATTTGAAGAATAATAATATTGATTGTTTGTTCCAAAACTTCTTCAATTTTACTTTGCTCAAATATGTACCTATTATGTATTATTTGTCCACTGAAAATATTCTGACAGCGCCATCCGCAGCCGGTGCCACTGAAATAACAGGTTACTCGATTTTTTCATTGAATTTTGAGCTCTCTCCCCCATTTTTCTCGAATTCTCAGCTCTTCCATCACATAATTTCTGGATGCACTTATGTTCACAAAGATGTCCTTTCATTCATAAATCAAATGAAAATCACCGACATGCAGTTAAAGTATTAGCACACCAGGAGTAATCAGTGAAGATTTTCACAGATAGGAAATCAGAATCAAAAATCAGTGAAAAGATCAATAAAATTCGCTGAAAATAAAAAAATTCGACTAATTTTTCAGCCAACTTCAACTTCTTCAACTATCAATGTTTGTTGAAACTCCGGCTACACTTATTTTAGAAAATTTTCATTGATTTAGAATGAGAAAATACATTCTCAGTTGAAAAAATTAGGTCAAGAGTCAAAAAATTCATAAAAACAGAGTTCTTTCTTACAAAAAATTGGGAAAATTTTGCATTTTGGATCACAAAAATGGAAGAAAATTGCATTTGAGACGAAAAACTCCCACCCATGGGAAACTTTCGAATTTTAACCTCCCTTCCACTCATAATGGCAATTTTTGAACTCCTTTTAGAGCAAATTATATTTTCAATAAACCAATTTTAAAAATGAATCTAAAATGTTCTTCCCTCCCTCCCCTCTACACCTTCTTCTCACTATATCACCATTACAATCTTCAACCATCTGCTGTTTTTCAACAGAAATCCACATCACACATCATGAAACTCTTATCACCCTCTCTGAAGACCTTTTCCATCAACTCTCGAGGCAATCCCTCTCCTACTCACCCCACACACGTGTCACCTTACACTTTCAAATCGAGGTGAATAACTCCATCCTACTCACAGCACCTGACACACAAATCCACCGAAAAAATTTATTCGTACTTAAAATCATGACAATGTTCAACAATACTTTCGACGTTCATGCACATTCAAGTCGTATAACTTGTGAGGTCTTACACGGTACATCGCCAACACAGGTAATTAAGCTATTACGGTTAAAGTCGCCAATTAATTTCCGAGAATTAATTAATACACAGGCCGTCAAACACAAAACAAATGGCGTCCGTTTGTTTCCACATTCGCACGCTTGCCTTTTTTTTTCTTCTCGCCATATTTTACTCTTTTTTTGCATTTCGTTCGCTGGTGTGGCAGTCGAAGAAAAAAGACATTTGCCAAGACCCACCACATATTTATCGAGTCCGATAACGTCACCTAGCGTGAAACGAGTGAAAAATACAATATCGCTTGACGATGTTAAAATAATGCTGTACAAAGTGCCAGTGGTCGACCATAGTATTCGTATTAGTAATAATGATTACTTTGTTTATTTCGTGTTTCTCTGCGGTCCCCTTTATCAATTACACGTTGCGGCCGGTCATGGTTAAACTTTCGATTCTTGGTTGGCGGGGGGCTCGTCCGCCACGTCCCTCTGCCACGCAATGCGTTCACCTTATCGGCTTATCCCGAATCGTACGTGTACTTTTATATCCAAAAAACGCCTTCAACCATATCCGTTTATTAGATATTTATTCCGAGCATCCGGTCGAGTCCTAGGTATGTAGGAGTTATTAACATCGCACGGCCAGAGATACAGAAAGAAACAGATACCGGAGTAATTATCGTCAATTTTTTTTCTTTCGCACAACCGTGATTTTTCACAATCATCGAGGTAGGTTGAGGTACTCGCGATGGCTATTTTTCGCCATTCTCCGACGCTGCTCTTTTTTTGCACGCTCGCCTTCGATTCCCGAGTGTCGTTAGCATCGCTAATTACGCGCAGCCTGCTGGCAACTACCAAGTATCCATCGTCCGGCGATAAATTATTATTTTTTGATAATTTATTACCGTCGCGTGCTCGTCCAGCAGTCCACAGATTATCGCAGCCAAACAAAAATCTACTGTGGCGTTATGTCGTCGCATCCCAAAACGAATCGACCGGAACTGAGATTACCGTGTCTTTACAGTGATAGAATTTTTCATACCGATTAATTCTCCCCGGGATATACCGATACCTGTATTTCGATTCTCTCGCACGAGAGGGTATTTTTCAACAGGAAAAAATGGATTATCGCGAAAAAAATCGATGAATTATGGAACGAGGTACTCGTATGTTTTTTTTTCAATGAAGGAGGGGAGGGGCGATCGCGAAATTAGAAGAAGTGAAAGAGGAAGAGATGAAGAAAATTGACTGAATATTTCGTTAAATAGCCTCGAAATATCAATTTTTTGGATTTCGGAAAAAAATCAACTCATTTCTCAAAAACAACATGGCGATTGATAAATCGATAAAATAATTTGAATAATACAGATATTACGTAGGAAATTCCCAATTCACTGGAAAATAATACCCTTTCTGTTGCTTACTACCTCATACCACGATTTAGATTAAAGAGGGAATTCAAAATACAATGTCGTGTTTGAAATTAAAAACTTATGAGTTTTTAGAGGGTGAATAGATAATTCAATGTAAATATAATTCGAATTTTTGACGAACATACGTACCTGGGTCGTATCACCGCATGTTTATTATTATACAATAATTGTATGTACAGTTGAGGAAGAAGTTTTGCAAAGAAAAATAATTAGAGGAGTAATTTCGTAACAGAGATGATTTGGATAAAAAGGAGGAGAGGTGTAGATGATGAAAAAGGCAAATGAAAACTTGAAAAATGAAAATTATACTTATTTTCAAAATTTTTGATAGATATAAAAAAATGGGATAATTTTTTGCCATCAAAGTCAGAGTTCGATGTTTTTTACTCAAAATTTGGCAAATAGTGAAAAATTTTAGCAAAAACGCAAAAAATTATTTTTTTTAATAAGGAGAGTGCAGAATTGTTACTGATTTTCAATACTGATAATTTAAATTTTATTTACATGGCATCTCCTTTTCCTTCTTAAAAAAAAGTCAAAATGGTTCAGATATTGAAAAATGGAATGAGGAGAGGAGAAGGAAGCATTTGTCATCGAGACTAAACTGAATATGAAGAGCAGAGAGGGCAGCTTGACCCCTTCTCATAGCAGAACCGTTTTTGAAATCAGAAAAATAGGTTTGAGTCGAAAATTTTACAAAAATTCTGATCTATTTTTTTTGTAAAATTCAAAAAAATGATTACATTTTGATCATTTGAGCATGAAAAATTGTATCTATAGCAGCAACAATTTCCAAATACGCTAATTTTGGTTCATAAAAGATGGAAGTAAATTCGAAAAAAATTATCCAATCGCTGAAAACTCTGATTTTTTTATTCGAAAAATTATGCGTCGCGTCGTGCGATAAAAAATGAAAGAAATTATTGAAAAATTAAAAATAGGCTCGAAAGCGTTGAAAATTCAGTGAAAAAGGACATCTGAAGCATCAGTTATTGAAATTATTCACCATAGATACACGAAACAGAAATTCTCAAAAATTCCCTTAAGATTTTCAGCCGTTTATGCAAAACATTAATTCAGTTTTCGAAAGATTTCATTCTTATAAGTAAATATCGATTTTTCAGAACCCCGCTCTCCCTCAGAAAAGTTGTTCGAAAATGATTAGAAAAAATCGCTGCATAGAGGTATTTAATTATTCAAAATTTTTCAAATGATTGGAAACATTTTTTGTGATCAGTTCGTTTTTAAAAAAATTAAAATTCTCTAGATTATAAAATTGAAACATTATCCACAAAAATTGTACAAATAGATAATGAAGAACAAAATTACAAAAAATGGATGTGGTTTTTCTGTAAAAATTACCAAAAAACAAAAAAGTTGATATTTCCAAAAAAAAAATTTCTGTATAAAACTATTCAATTCTTTCATCAAATGATTGAAAACTTTTTTTTTTATCAATATTCCTCGAGTCATTTTGAAATGTTGTGAAAATTACCAAAAATTACCTATTTATTTTTCACTTTACATTGCTGAAAAAATTCTAAATCTATAAAAATTTTCCAAATACATAGAGTGATGTTGAAAGAAATAATTATTTTAAAGTGGAAAATAGCCTAAACGTGTGGAAAAGGGCATTAAAAATGGATATTGAAAGCATTATTGAAATTATCTACATAAATAAGTAGGGTGACTTAAAATTTCCGGAACGCGAAATTGCTTCGTAAAAAAAAAAAATAAGGCCCAAACAATAATGAAACCCCATTCATGACATAGCTGAAGCTCCACTCATTTAAAAAAATATGAACTCATCCCTCATTTATTACGAATCTTTGAAAAATTATGGACTTTTTTCAATTTTTGCACTTTTCAAAAAAAAAAAAAACTCAAACCAAAATTTTGAAAATTTTAAAAATTGAGATATTTAAAAACTAACAGTTGCATATGAGTTTTGGAAAATGATCAAAAATCATTGCATGCAAACTTTGCCTAATCAAAAATTTGAAAGGGCAAAAATTTACAAAAAAATCAAGTTTTCGTGAAATTGGCAACACTGTCTCCCTCACTCAACCATTTTCAGATGTTCTGAGTACAGCCTCGACGTTGTCCCTTGTCGACCTACGCGTAGGCAACCTTCGTTCAGATCAACGTAAGGCAATTTTGGAGCGATTTCTCTCTAAATTACGAAAAAAACGTTGCGTTCCGGAACTTTTGGGTCACCCTGTAGGTAGGTAGCTAGGTAGTAGGTAAGGTACACACTTTTTGCTCAAGAAACACTGCCATAGCCAAAAACTTACCGACCCATACTAAAAATAATTCATTTGAATGTTCATGTTTCAACTTTTTTAAAAATAGGCCAGGAAAGTTCACCAATGTTTTTATCAGTAAAGTTGATGTATTTTCATATTATCTGTTCTAAGCCTTTCGTTTCGCCGACATGAAAGAAATTTGAAACCTTGACAAAAATTTTACTATCCATGATTTTTTTTTCATTCTCAGGCAAAAATTGGGGAAGTCTATTTTTCACATGGCGAACCTTCGTCACTCACTAGTGAAAAATTGGTAAAAATTGAAACCGGTATTATTTTCCTGGCAAAAAATATTATAGGTACCTCAACATAATTACATCGATTGTCAGTGATAGCCAATTCCACCATACAAGACTTTTTTGCTCTCTTGAAAATTCCCCAAAAATGAATTGATCTGTTTCTGTATAAAATTCAAATACAAAATAGGAAAAATTCTTAAAAATTTAATTTTTTTTCAAATTTTATTATACCTAATTAGAAAATTTTTTCATTCGTAAAAATGTCCCTCACAAAATATAAAATTTTCGACTTTTCCAGAAATTGTAAAAAAAAGGTTGAAAACTAAATATTTCAAAAATGATTTTGAAATTGAAAAATTTTTAATCCCCCCCCCCGCTCTAATTACAAATTATAAATATTAATTCCATTAAAAATGAAAAAGTTTACCAACTTTTGCTACGATTATTACAAAATTTATTATTTTCCATTCTACTGAATTTTGAAAACAATTCATTCATGGAAATTTTTAATTCATTCCTTCAATTTCTGATTTTTATGAAACCAACCCGACTAAAATTCTACCCACCTTGATCCCCCATCACCATCAAACTCTTATTGAAAACTCATCACCACCACCTTATCACCAAAATAAACACAAACGAAACCCACATGGCTAAAAATCACCTCTCAAACACCCTTCACGACCCCATTCTTAACACCCACATCGACTTTCTTCGCATCTTTAACGCAGCCAAACACAACTCGAAACATCGAGAATTTTCACTTCAAGTCGGGTTAATTACGTCAAAAACTTCATTAACTCCAGATCTAAATTTTTCATTACATCTCGCCCAAGTCAAAAGGCAATCTGATCAAACGCTTTATACGGCATCGTCTTGACGCGTGAAAAACTCCGGTAATTACTTTCTTGGGCGCTCGAACAAAAATATCCTATCTGTTGAAAATTTTTGAAAAAAAAAAATAGAAAAAATCGAGAAAAACTTTGGCAATTTTTATTTACCCTTGGATTTGGAAGTCTGTGCGCGAGATCAAAAAGCAGGCACGACGGTAGCAAAAAATTATCTAATTACTTTTTCGCCTTTTTAATTTCATACCTCGGTAAATTCCATGTTTTTGCTTTAACGCGTGAAAGGAATAATTAAATATTACTCTTTCTCACTATATTATTTCTGCCTCTTCCCTTGGCTGCTTTGTATTCTTCGTTAATGAGAAATTCGCTATGTACGTTTGTACGTATCGTGTATTAAAATTGAAAAAGCCAAGCCTCTTTCGTATTTATTGCTTTGCTTTGGCTTTGGAAAAATCTTTCTCTTGGTTATTTTTTCCTCGTTCTCAATTAAATTCTACGTCGAAAATTTATTATAGCACAAAAGACGAAAGACGGCGAAACCTATTCAATATAACACCTATTCAAAAAAAACTAAACATCGAGCAATTCGAAACGCAAAAATGGAGAAAATTCGTATTTTCAACGCGGATTCCTACCCACGACTGCTACGATTAAAATTAAAACAAAAATGGAATTTTCCATCTCAAAGTAACTTCGAGACCAGCTCTCGAAATAAGTTTACTAACAACAAACGCTATTTCTGACCACTTTGACCGAACGTATCACTGACATATTTTTCAGCTTTTATGCAAAAAAAAAACAAATCAATTACCTCGTTTTCACCCTCGAACGGTTTTTTTGTCAACTCGAAAATGGTACGAAATAATGAGCGAAATACGTATAAACGAGGTAAATTTCGTATGCTTTTTCGGCGTGTATTTCCAAAAACTTCTGCATCATTGAAAACTATAATAGTGCTTTTCAAATACAAAGTCTCAGCGTTAACTTTTGCCGGGAGCTTTGAACTCGAAAAACACAATATGAAGATACTTCTTTCTTTTCATCTCGTCAGGAAATAGTAAACCGCAAAGTTGTTACATTTCAAAGTGAGTTTCCCTCTGTCTCGTGTTTTAAAGCAAATAAAAGAATTGCCAACTTTGCTATTTAATTTTTGGGGGCTCTCGCGCGCTATATATAATCAATATTGGCAAATTATTCCAACTTTTCTCTTTTTCTCAAACATAGATAAACTCTTATTTCGAAAAGTATTTCTATTTTTTTTCCTCCAACGCTCTCTCTCCCTATCTCCGTCGCTTTCAATATCCTACACGAATTCGTACGAGTTTTGTTTGGCTTTTATCAGGATATAACGAGGTTTTTTTTCAAGGTTGTCACAAAATAGAATATAAAAGTTGGTTCTTTTTTTACTTATACTTTTTTTTCTCAGCCACTTTTTCCATATATTTTTCAAACAATCGAATCAATTTTGAAAATATTTACCAAAAGTTTCGAATCAACAACTCAATTCGAGATTACAATGTTTGCATACATTTTTTTCTTCGTACTTTTTCTTCGCAGTGAGAAAAGTTTACGGAATATTATTTACTCGACAGCTTTTTATTTGCGTTTGAAATTAATTAATTTATACAATTTTTCAATTTTCATCGAAATGAAAAGTCCGTAATTTTATATGAAAAATGATTACGTTTTTCGCACCTTTCAAAGGAGAAAAAGGTTCAAAAGGCGTATTTTTTGGAAAAATTCAAAATTGAAAAAATTGTAAGAAGATTGTACCAGTTGATTTTTCAATTACAAAGAACTATTATGATTATTTTTGAAATAAAGGCGAAGAGGGGAGGAGGGGTGGAGAGGATTACAAATAAAAACTAAAAAAAACAGTTGCCATTTGATTCCGAAATTTCTCCAAAAAGGAGAAGGAATGAATTAATGATGCTTTTTCCAGTGAAAAAATCACATTAAAATGGTACTTATCTTCAAATTCAAATGGGACAATGGTCCTAAGAATTTTTCAAAAACGCAAAGTTTTGCAATGAACACGAAACAACAAAAAAACGATTATTAATGGAATTTTCAGGCTCCTTGAAAATTGCAGGAGCCAAATGACGAATGAATTTTTAAAAAAAACATATCAAATTCTCACATTTCAAGAACTCATTTCATTAAAAAAATCACTCAAGAAATGTAAAGGTGCCTAATTGAAATATTATCTCAAATCAAAGTGACTTTGTGGTTCAAAATCAAATTTAAATTTAAAAAAACTGTTGAAAATTAAAGGCAAAGTTCACTTTTTCTGATCACAAATCAATTTTTTTATGATGAAAAAAATGGAAAAATTTTAAATCTTAACAAAATTTCAAATATTTTTATCTCTCTTCCCACTGGCACGTGATGAAAATTTTTGAAGGATTCGCGGAATCTCATTCAAAAATATCACAGAAATAGTCGGAAATACTGTGAAAATTTCGTAAAATCATGGCAAAAATAATTAGAAAATGAAAGTTTCTGAAATTTCTTTAAAACCAGTTGAAAAGCTGAAAAAAATGAAAAAGGTATTGAAAATGGTTCAAAGTTTTACGAAACTCATTCAAAAAATGCGAAAATTGTTTCAAAGTGATGAAAATTTATTAAAATACATAGTAGTCTTATCACGAAAAAAAATAAAATTGATGAACTCGTGAAATGTATTTTAATCAATCCATGACGTTTCAACAGATTTAACGACATTTTGATCGCATTTCATGAAATTTACAGTAAGTACTTTTTTTGAACTTTTTGGCCAATTTTGAAAAAAAAATTTAATTAGTTTTTATGGTATTTTCAACAATTTTTCACAAATTTCAAGACAATTTCGTAACTTTTCAAATTATTTTGACAATATTTTTGAAGGTTTCAGAGTGAATTTTGAAAAATTGAAAATTGGTACGAAATTTTAGGAAAATTATATGGCATTTTGAACTATTATCAATTAAAAAATTTTCAACAATTTCTATGAAATTCTACACAATTTTGTGATTTTCCAAATCAATTTGGTAATATTTTCGAGGATATTTTGGCGAATTGGTAACTGAACGACATTTTAGAAAAATTTTTACTACATTTCTGCTACTGAATCTAAAGAAATCCACTCCCCTGAAATATTCATACGTCAAATTGAAAATTGAGGATCAAAATTATACCCATTGTTTTTCTTACAAGGAATGAATCCCAACAAGTGATATTTTGAGCTGAAACAAAAATGAATCGAAAGTACATCATAAAATAATCCTATATCCAAAATTACCAGCGTTGAAGTTCATTCCCAAATATCAGTGAATTTTTGAAATTTCAAAATTACCTAATCCCCCAGAAAAATATGATAATTTGATCTAATCAACGAAAAAGGGTGTTTGGTATACCTATATCCCATTTTGGACTTCCCGAATCGATTAGAAGCGATTTCTAGACGTTTGGGAGCAGCCAGAACATATTTTGAAATTTCTCAGCACTGGAGAAAAGCCCATAAAAATGGTCCACATGCACTTCAGAACTTATAATCGCGGATTACCTATTTGGTGACCTATTTGATCGATTAAAAAATAATTTTCCAAAATTTTCAACTGCCAATTCAAATCCATATTTTTGGCAGAAAATTTTCCAGAAAAGATTTTAAGTACACCCACAATATACGCATGGAGGCAAAAAGCTAAAAATTCGTATACACCCTATTTTTGGCATCCTGAATCGATTAGAAGCCATTTCGAGATATTTCGAAGCCTCCATAAAATTTTGGATTTTTCCAGCACTGGAGAAAAGTCGATAAAATCGTCCTTATGAATTTTAAGCACCTATAATCATGAATTATTCATGTTGGTGAGTGACCTATTTGACTAATTAAAGCGCAATTTTTCAAAATTCGTAACTGCCAGTCCAAATCCATTCATATGGACCATTTTTATGAGGTTTCTCCGGCGCTGGAAAATGTCAGAAATTTCTGGCGGCTTCGAAACGTCTCAAAACCGCTTCCAATCGATTTGGAAGGTCAAAAAAACAGTATTATACCAAATTTCAGTTTTTTTCGTTGTTTAGATCAAATTTTCATACTTGGCAGGGAGATGAGGTAATTTGGAAATTTCAAAAAAATTCGAAAAATGAACTTAAAACATCAAAAATTTTGACCACGAATTTCTTTCGAGATGTAATTTCGATTTATTTTTGTCTCTGTTCAAAATTTCACTTCCAGTTAGGAAACCTCTCTTGCTAGGAAGTAATATTTCATCACAAACTCTATAAAAAAATATATACTAAAAAACATCCTAAAAAAATTACCCGCATCTATGATTAAATCATCTCACACAATTCGATGAAAATCTACTATCCAGAATAATTTCCCATTTTCGCAACCGAGAAACACGATGACTGTTTGGAATTGCACGAGCACGACAGATTCGTACACGAGATCTTCCCGTTAGAGATTGTTTTATATTTTGATACGTACACCGAACAGCAACGTAAGTAGAAGTACGTACGTATATAAAATGATTATAGAAAAAAGAAAAGGATACTTGATGGATGACATTATATCACGCGTCAATTTGTTATCGTCACGTTATTGAAGAAAAATAATTTTTACACTTCGTGACATAGAATTTACAATGCGGGTATTATATTGGCCAGGTGATTGACCTACATCAACTTCCAAATAGTTAAGCGCCAAACGAAGCGAATTAAGATTTGGTAAAAAAAAAACCACATTACGCGTGAAGAAAATGGAAAAATTTCAGAGAAAAACTTCAGAGAAAAACTTCTCCAACGTTTTACCAATACGTATTCGAACGATTGAAAATACTCGACGATTACAAATTCATATCGAGTCATTGCCAAAAAAATTTCCTAAGCAGCTTATTCTACATGTAAAGAGCTCATCTAACGCTAAGTACCGGAGTCATATATGACTCGAATATTTTTAAGAAATAATCCCTCTCGGTGCTGATGTCACGTGAGAGTGTATTCTGCTCGTAAGTTATAATATACAGTACGTAGAAGGAGGAAATTGGCAATATACGGTGAAGTATTGTAGTTTAATATGAAAAATGAAATGAGAAAAATCATTTCGCTGGTGTTTTTCATGCCGCGTTCGTGTACGTCTGCTCTCTGGCGGAGTTCGCACTCGCTTATTTTATGGCTTCGAATTGTTCACGCGACGAAATGTTGCTGAAGAAATTTTACTTTATTGTAAAATGTAAGGGTACCCCTCCCCAGCCCCCTTTTGGCAAAAAATTTTACATTATTCGCGAAATTAATATTTTTAAAAGCGAGAATTTATTTCGTTTTCGAAACGTCGCATCGTTTTCGTGTATTTGTTCGTTTTCTCGTATCTTTTGCGAGAGACTTTTACGTTTAAAACTTAGTCCTATGTTGGGTTCGGTTTCCACGGTCGTATTTTATGGCTCCTGTGTAACCTCCCATGGCCCCCTCTTTTTTTACGAGCCTACTTTTACACAAATAATGGAATTTTATAATGATTAAAAAATCTGTTTAAAAATGCTACAAAGATATGTGTAATTTAATAGACAAAAATGAAAGTAACCTCGACACCAAAAAATTAGGCAGAAAAAAAGGTAATCTACTTGTGTTTTAAAAATGCCCCGCCCATCGATCCGATCGCATAAATTATTTCCTCAATCGTAACATTCGATAAAAATAAAATAATAAAATACTCGATTTTTACGAAATCAACGTAGATTGAAATTGATAAAAACCCGAAGATAAATTTTTTCAACCGAATGAACATCCTGATTTCAGCGAAGAACCTTTAACGGGCGAAAAATTTCACGTCATTTCCATTCTCGCACTTGCCAGCGCCGTTAACGTGTCAAAATAGTAAACAAGCTTAACTAAATTCACTTATTAATGAAAGTAAATGGTCGTTATTTTTGAATGATACCGTATAAAAGAGGGTAATCAACCTGAATTGTAAGGAAAAAAATGTACGAGTATTCGTACGCCAATTTATGTCAAACACTTTAACCCAACTTGTTCAACGAGTTCGAGTTTCAGCGAAGGAAAAAAATTACGTAACGAAAATCTAACTAAGTATTTCATGCGATGAAATTACGTTTTTTTTTTCAGGAGATAAGAAGATAAGATGAAAAAAATTATGAATGAATTTTTGATGGAAACTTTTTAGGTGGATTGTTTCAAGAAAATTGTTGTCTTGTGGCGGATTCGTTCGCGTGAATTTTAATATTTTCATCTCGATTATTTTGGTAATCAGTTGGAGAATTCTTTTAAAAATCGTCATTTCTGTAAAGATGGTAAAATTTTATAAAAGTTTCCTAAATATCATACAAAAAGTCGAATTTTTCTATTCATCGGTATTTTGACATTTTCTTTCAATATTTTAAATTTCACTTCAAAGTCAAAGATGTCAAGATTGTCTAAGTATATTAAATCGCAAGAATGAAAATTCGGATTATTTTTAAGCTTCTTCAGAATTTTTTCAAACTGAAAACTTCATGTTTTTTCATAATATGCATCACTTACATACCGATAATTTCCACCCAAGTCTCTGTAATTTTTGACCAGTTTTACAAAATGGAGAATTAATGGGGTGTGGGGGGGGGGTCGTGAAGATGAAGGAGCTCATCAAGTTTCAAAAGCTGCAATAAGGTAGTCAATGCATTGAGCCCGCCCAAACAAAGGTAGGGGTAAAAAATTTCAAGGAAAAACAATCAAAAGTTGAAATAAATTTCATAATTTTTTCCAACATTTCAACTATCAGAGAAAGTAATAATTTGTGACTTTGGATATACTGTCAGCTGAACAGAGAAAAAAATGAATCATTCCAAGAGAAACATTGTACTTGAAAAAATTTCAGCCTCTTTTCTAAAATTTTTTCGAAATTTGTGCCTTTTTTGAATTTCTGAACTATTCGGACTCGACAGACATTCTGAAAAATTCAAATTTTAGCCTCTTCTAAAATTTAGCCATAATTTGAATCTTTTTCAGATTTTTGGACTCTTCGGTCTCAACAGACACTTTGTACACGAAGAAAAATTCCCCAAATTTTTCAAGGTCTTACAAAATGCCATCCTGTAAATCTGTTTTTATTTTCTATTTTTCTATTTTTTTAAAAGCTTTTTTTGGTCTTGAAAACTCCTAACCTACTCCAGTTCTAAAAACATATTCATGCTGAAAAAAACCCCTGTGAAGTTTAAACAATAGCTCCCTACAAATGAGGAGGAAAGAAGAATAAGATTTGTAACAGATTTTAGAGATAGGTAGCAGGTGCATTCAGCAAGAGAACCACTCTGCAATTCGGTCAATTTTTTCAACTTTTTTGTACTACTTGTACTTTTTTTAAACAAAAATCAATTTTTTATTCGACCCTTTTCTTCACACGCACAAAAAAACAAATTTTAGCAGATTTTCAGAAGTTGAAAAAAAAGAAAATTCTCACGAAAACTGGTTTGATAAGGGATATTATTACTCGAAAGAGTGAAAGAATCATCTGAGTCTTTCAATATGCCTATCTTTCAAATAAAATTGGTAAAAACCATACCAGTTGGCACTTTGTTTTGAAACAATGAAATGAAGGGAAATACTTTCAAGAATACCTCAATTCATTTGAACAAAATAGAGATATTTTGACTCATTTACAGCCCAATAAAAGATATTTCGCGTCTAAAATATCACTTAAATTTTTAGGAAAATTTTTTGAAACCCCATGGAAATGATGGAAATACCACCGACACTTTGGTTAAATTTGAGAATTTTTCAAGGCCGTAACTAAAAAATTCCTAACAGAAAAAAATCATAATTTTTTTACTCATCTCAAAACAGGATGTTTAACAAAATTTCTAAATCAAATGTAGAACTTTTATAATACTTCATCAGATCTTTCCCTTTCCCAACATAAAAAAAAATCACCTTTGCAAAAAATGAAAATTATATTTGTTTTCAAAGCTGGACTAATGGACCATGTAGTCTGAACCCATTAAAAAAAAAAAGTTGGTATAGAAATTATCAACAAAAAATCTGAGTGATTAGTAATTTGTAACTGAAAATATTAAAAAAATAATGAGGAAAATATGGTCAACATTATTAAATGACCAGATGAGATACTGGAAGATTTTTTCTTTAAAAAACTTTAAAAAATTGTTAAAAATGTGTTTTATTTCAAAAAAATCGATTTTCTGGGAAAATCAAGCATCCAAAAAAATGAATAGAAGAAAAATTTTAGTGTGCAAATTTTTTTCTGTTGAGTCGAATTCTTTTTTTCTCTAAGGTTTTTGAGATTTAAGATAAAAGTTGAACTTTGAACTTTTTTTTGAAACATCTCGAAAACTAAGCATTTAGGAAAAAAACTAATTATTGGACTTCACAGAAAAGAAATTTTACGCTCTACAATTTCTGTTATTTTCTTTTTTCTCGTAGGATCCTTTCTTTGCCCAGAAAATCGACTCGAATTGTCAGAAGTTATCGAAAAAAGAGGAAAAAATTTGTTTTTTGGCGAAGTTTCGGACTAGTCGCGCTCCGATAAAAATAACAAAAAATAAATGCTACCAAAAAAAGTAACAAAGTAAAAAATACGAGTTTTCAATTTTAAAAATGCAGGACTTTTCCGTTTCCATAACTTGAAACAGGATCTTGCTGGTGGTGACAAAACGTGGGGGGGGGGGTCATCCCACACATATTTTCTCAAAAAAAAAAGACAAATTTTGTTATAAATTGGAAAATTTCTGAAAATGTGCCGATTTGCAACGAAATTTGCCAACTTTTTGAGAAAATTTTGTTATAAACTGGCCCAAAGAAGCATGAAATTGTAGACAATGGAGTTTTTTTCAAACAAACAATAAAACGAATTATTTTCTCTCTGAAAATCATCAATTTTTTAAATTTTAGCTCTCGCGTCGCTCGAGCGTATGAAGCCTGAGGCCTAAGACATTGGGGTGAGAATTTCGTCATATTGATATAAAAAATAATGAAATTTCAGCTTTTGGGTGATTTTTTCTTCAAACATTTTCACTGATCGATGAATTCACACAATTAATTTTCAAAATGATGGTATGAACCCTCTATTGAATATTTTGAAGCGAGAAAAATGTGTCCGTTATCCATTTTTATCAGGAGACCTGGCGACGATCTCAAATACGATTTTCAAAAATTTTCGATTTTTTTGAAAGGAGAAGTCATTATAAAAAATATCGTTTTTTTGAAGTCAAAAAAGTAGCACGAAAAAAGCACGAATTTTTGGTTTTTTATTTTAGCACGACTGATCAAAAAATTAATTTTTTTAAAAAGAGTATTAGTCGAAAAAATTTTCATTTTCATATCCCCTCCCCCCTCCTCACATCAGATTTTTGTCCAAGCTTCATCTCTGCTTGCTGGGCACCTCATACACTAAAGAAACAGTGAAAGTGAATCATTGCTTCGCACGGCCTTTATGAGTAAAAATAATGCTTAAATTTAAAAGTTTTCAAAAATCATTAGCTACAGAACTCAAAGTCCTTAAAAATTTGCTTGACCCAAATTCAAGGGTCAATTCTACGCAACTCTTCAACTCTATTTCCCTCCACCTCTCCTTCTAGACTACAGATCGACCCATCACCCAATTTTCATCAACCCCACAACCAAATCCGAATCCCATTCACCCAATACAATCTCAAATTAGCACAATAACTTCGAACCAATTAAACCATCGAAAACAGCCCAGCAAGAAATTATCGCCTTCCTCGATAAAAACACCATCAAATTAACCATAGCACCAATTCGCATTTCAAATCACCAACTCGCGGGTATTTTCGGATCCTAATTTATTCAAAAATTCTTCTCGATAAATTCCAAAGGCATCTCGCTTTCTATTCCTTACATAATTAGATAGATTCGATGTCGACGCCATGGTCCAACAAATACATAGGCATTTTCAAAATCATCTCCGCTGGTAATCGAATTTCCATCCAGGATCCACCAGCCATTTTCATGGTCTACTCATTTTTTTTTGGCCAAATTACACGAGCAGTACGGTTTCGTAATGGAGATGGAGACGAACACAGGGTGAAGATCCGTTCGCACGCGTCTTTATGTACACAGAATTACGATTAATATTTCAACCACGTACGTTTAACTTAATAAGCAACAATGTGAGAAGGAATTTTTTTTCCAGATCTGTACGATACAGTTATAGTCGTTCATCGCGACGCAAAAACGTACACGGTGCCTCCGGTCGGCTCCGTACAAAGCCGCATTAGCATGGGTAAATATTTCACGAAACCTACCGAAATTGAAGAACTGGGCAAAAGAGACAGGAGGAGTTGCTTCGAAGCAAGACCAAAATGATACATTGTTAGTGGCAGAATATGAAACAGAGACCGATATAACATCTGTGCTTGTAGGTTTACCTTGCTCGAGTAATTAGGCGAAAAAATACCCATACGAAGGATCTCCTTGGCCATTTTTTTTTCCTCTTCAGAGTAACTCGGCCTGGTTAATTCGAGCGTAAGTATAATTGAATATGGCCATTGATACACGTATCTAGTCGTATACTAATTACCAAAGGCAGTCCGACGGTCGACCCAGTAAACGGGTAATTTAGTAATTTGACTTAATTCACGTTGTTTATTTTTCGCCTCGTATGAGTCTGCTTTTTTCCCCACTTCTGCGTATATCTCGACGACATCGATCATTGCTCTCGAGAAAGCTCTCGTCATACTCATCGGGTCGCGTCGTCGTAACGGAAGCGTATAATAAATACACAATTCCACGGCGACATTTTACGCTCCCCTTTCGCTCAAAGGGGTCGGGGAAGGGGGCCCAGGGGCCTTCAGGGAAACTGGGTATTCATTGTATGTACATTTTCATCGCGCGAATTAATCTTTTCCATATAATCGCGCCGCGCCGCGAGAATTACGCGTCTCATTTCGCTACATACATATACAAAACAAACGTATACGTATGTTCCAGCCGATGGGAGGGGGCCGGGGGAGTATAATCATTGCTCCTCTCTAAGTCGTCGTAAAACTAACGTTCTCGCGGGGGTTTCGTCGTCGAGCGCGAATTCGAATTCACCATTTTCCTATCTTTTTGTACTGAACAGTGCACACCGTTTGCGCCGGCTACGTCTCAGTATACGTGTTGGTATTGCGTAATTGTTTGTCATCGTTATTGTACGAGTAAGAGATTGTGTGTATATGGTGGTTGATTACAACACGTATAAATATAGATATAGAATACGAGATTTTGAATTGCCGTTTGCCTTTGCTTTGCCGTTCCGTATTATACCGGATGCGGAGTTGTCGTTTTATTGCGTATACATTGTACAATGCTTGTAACTGTAGCGTCATTTGCGAAAAGGGGATGAAAGTTTTCAAAACTTGGAGTAACGTCTTCGCAGGAGCTGAAGAAACGGGGAAGTGAGTACGTTGAAAGCATAGTCATCGTCCTGGATTCCTTTTTTTCTTTGAAATGTCGAACGAAAATTACGATTGATTGATGGACATCACTTTGTAGAAAAATAGGTATCCGTTTTTTGAATAAATCAAATGAGAATGAAAAATAATCAAAAACTCAGGCATGCCACACCGATTTTTGGGGAAAATAGTGACTTTAGTGACTTTTTATGAGGCAAAAAGTGACCTATTTTTCGAAAAAAAGGGACCAATTTTCAATTTTTTTTCATAAAGAAATACCCCCCCCCCCAAAAAAAAAAATCATAACTTAAACTGTATTTCTCTCTGCGATCATGCTCAAAATACTTTTTTTCTGAAAAATAAAATTTATCAAGGGTAGGAGTGCCATATTTCGACCACTTTTTTTCAAACTTCCACCAATCAAAGACTTATTGAGGTAGAAACGTCAGAAATGACTTAAAAAATACATTGATCCTTTCTCCACCACCCCCTAAAAATCTGAGCCAATACGATCATTTTTCGAATTTTTTGGGGTATTGGGTCCCAAAAGAGGGGGTTCAAAATTCGGGAAATATTTCCGAACGCTGCGCCGATTTTTTTTCTTTCAGCAATAACTCGCTCCCAAGACCACGTAGAAAAAACGTAAAAAAATTAAAATGTTCGTCTTTCAACGCTCTACAACGTTTGTTTGGACCAATTTTTGGAATTGTTCACTGTAGCTTAGCTAATCTTAGGGGAAAAGGCGGCTCTTCCTACAGAGGGTCCACCCCCCTGGATGTACTATGCAAAAAAATCGCTCCTAAAAGTCGATTAACCCGATTATTGGTAATTATTTGTGTTAATGGGAAATTTTCAAAATTGATTTTTTTCTGAAGACCCTGCCTCCTCCCCATGACATCCTGGGGAAAAATGGTAAATGACAAAATTGTTCGTTTTTCAATGCTCTACAACTTTTGTCTCAACTATTTTTTCGTTAGTGCGTAATTTCCAAAATTATAGACGAAAAACCAAAATTTGAACCCCCTGGGCTAAATTATGCACCAATTTAAGGGGAGTTCGGGAATCTTAAAATACATGCCCTACTGAGCTTATATACGAAACTTCCCCTATCTGCTAATTTTTTTTGAGTCAAAACCTAAAATGACTGTACTACTAGGCGATTTCGTTTTTTTAAATTTTCTCCGCTAGTTTTGCCTGTATTGTTGTCATTTTGGTCTCTAATTGTTTATCTGTGAAAAAGGAGCATGAAAAAAAATTTTTCCGGGAGATTGCGTCTATAACGGCCAAAATTGGCCGGTGGTCGAAATTAGGAAGCGGCCGAGATTAGGGCATTTTACCCTTAATAAATCTTTACTGGAAGCTACGAGTTCTAAAAAATAAGCTAGTATTTTTTCAACTTTATGCAAGAGCGGAAGGCCATTTGAATGAAAAAAGTGACTTCAGAGTGAAATAGGGACTAATAGTGACTTTTGGCCAAAAAAGGGACTTTTAGTGACCAACCCTGAAAATAGGGACAAGTCACTAAAAAAGGTGACTCTGTGGCATGCCTGAAAACTGATAAAGGGTCTCGGAAAAGATCCACAGAACGAAAATCCTCACTTCGCTGATGACATGAATCTGAATTTTTTTCAAATTTTCTCTGATTGGTAATTTTGACCTATTTTTTAGTGTTGAATTCAGGGTGTCCACCATATTTCAGTGATGATTTTCCCTGATTTTCCCTGACTTTTTCAGGTTTTCCAGACCAATTTTTCGAAGTTTTTCAGACCTTTCGAATAATATGATATTTGTGAACCGGGGGGGGGGGGGGGAGGAGGATTTTTCACGTGATGTATTTACATCCCGAAATTTTGCATAAGAATGATATGAAATGAATGGGGTCTAACGATTTTTTTTTTCAAAACCACTAGGTAACGTACTTTTAACGAATTTTTTAGAGGCTCCTCTTAGGGGCCAAAAAAAGATCCAAATTCAATTCTGAAAATTTTTGAACCCAACCAACTCGCCCTAACCACAATAATTTGAAAATTTTAATTAATTACAGAAAAAATTTCAAATAAAAAGGAAAAATTAAGTATTTCAAAGCAAAATTGTAAAGTTTTAAAAAATGAAACAATAAATTACCTATGCCAGAGTGTCTACCAGATCAAGTGAATGAAAATTCGGATTTATTCGGACTGAAAATTCAAAAAATTCTTCATATTTTATTGCCCCTCCCTAAAAAAAATCGAGGTGGTAAAATATAAATCATTTTGTTGAGATATAAACGTGTTAAGCCCGAGCGAAACGAAGGCGAACATTTTTGCGAAAAAAGATCTTCAAAAAAATGAAAATTTACCACTTTTTCCTCATTCAGGTTGTCAAAAACATGACCAATAATTTCGACTTCTGTTCCACTCCCTCCTCTATTTTGTCAACGTCGCGGTCAAAGACATAATATATCTGAGGTCATGACATTTCTTTCTCATCACAGCTCATTAAAAAATAAGTTTCCAAAAAACTGACGATTTTAAATGAATTTTGTAGAAAGAAAAAGTGTAAATTACCTCGAGCGTAGCGAGGGAATAATTTTTTGAATAATTAGGTACTTAATAATTTAATCGGCAATAATCGACAAAGGCAAAATATAAATTTTATTGCACATTAAAATCAACAAAAAATGAATTAAAAAATCTGTCAAAAAATGTATAATTTAGCCCGAGCGGAGCGAGGACAATTTTTTTTTGAAAAATTCATAATAAAATAAAAAAAAACACTTTTCTAAATGATTTATCCTTTTTTTTGGATTCTCAAAAAATTCCAGAGGAAATTCCAAAATTCCCTCCCTTTTCCAGACCATTAAAATTCTCTGACTTTTCCAGGTTTCCCAGAAAATTGACACCCTGGAATTCGAATAAGATTTCAGTTTGTCACATACAATTAAAAGGATTTTTCGTATGTATCTAATTTGAATTATTTTTTGTTAAAACTTTTTTCCTCTTTTTTTGATAACTTCTGACACTTTAAGTCTATTTTCTGGGCAAAGAAAGGATCCTACAAGAAAAATGAAAATCACAGAAATTGTAAAGAGTAAAATTTCCTTTCTGTGGAGTCCAATTAGCTTTTTTCTGAATGCTTAGTTTTCGAGGTATTTCAGCTAAAAGTTCAATTTTTATCTTTTATTGAAAATATTTCAAAAACTAAGCCTCCTAAAGAAAAAAGAATTGGACTACACAGAAAGGAAATTTTGCGCACTACATTTTTTCTTCTATTCATTTTTTTTGGAGGTTTGATTTTCCCAAAAAATCAAATTTAGCACTCGGACCACTCAAGATTTATAAAAAATTGTAAAAAGTGATCAATTTTCTTAAAATAGCGATGGAAAATGCAAAAAATCAAGGTAGTCAAGTTCGACACCATAACCGATAGCTTGCCTTTGCATTACTGGCTTGACCTCTTGGTCAAAAGCTTGATTTAGCTTGATTGTTAGACACCCTGTAGAATGCGAATTTTTAAAATAAAATTCTTTAAATTTCGTTGAATTTGTAAATTATGAAAACCCAACAGATATTATTTACAAAAACTCAGATCATTCGAAAGATGTATTTTTTGATCAATGAAAATTCAATTTTTTCAAAATTTCGTTCTGAAGGGTATAAAGAATCGAAAGGGTAAAAACAGGTAGTAAAAAACTGAGAAAACCAGAGAAATCGTTCGAAATAACGTCGGTACAATTCGTTCAGAAGTTGTTAGGTTAATCAAATTACAGACAAATCCCCCCCCCCCATCTCTCCATCGGTTAAATGCAATCAATCAGCAAATACATTTTTTCCTGATTTTTCTGACTCAAAATCTATTTTTCTTCAGTTCAAAAAAAAAAGGTCATCACTTTACTTAATTTTCACGAACGGAACAGCAAAAGAAAGCTAATAGTTTTTTAATTTGCATCAATTTTTCTACGAAAGGTACCATATCCCTACCTTTTTCAAATCCCAACTCCCACACATCTGTAACGAAAATTTCGTCAGATTCAACACTCTCATAACCCACAACAAAATGCAGCTCACGAAGAACTTTCGCGACTCGTCGATACCAATACAAATTAATCATCTCAATTTCAATGAATCCACCCGACAAACAACACAGAAATAAACAATCGAAACATACCTGCAATCTTGAGCTTGGCTATTCGACTACTCAGCGATCCCAGCGAGGTGTTCACGATGCACTGGTACCCACCAATGAATTTTTTCTTTCTTTTCGCCTGTCGATAAATAAAATTAAAGAATTACTCATCGGCAATGTAAAACAGCCTATTGACGTCATTGGCAAAGCATATTCAGTACACAGAACTCCCAGCTGAAAGGATATATAGGCGAATGCGAATACGTGCATCGCGCCGCGCGGAGGTAATAATTCGCCGATACCTACTCGTTAATTCCGGTTCCAGCACGGTTGCGTGGTGCGCCGTAAATTCAAAAGGATTCAAGAGATTAACGACTCTTTTCACCTTGAAATGCCTCATTTTTTTATACGCAACAACGTGACCAACGCACTGATAGAATTATGTTGATATTTGACAATTGTACGTAGGCAGGTTCATAGATAGGTTGAGTATAAATTCTAAATATGTACATACGTATCGTAAGCAAATTGAGATGAAACTAGTGCAAAAATTTCAGAGAGGTGGGGGTGAAAATGAAAAAGTTGCCGATTCATAGTCTTAAAAAAAATTACTGATTCATATGTATCTTTTTAAAAACAGAAAGATCTTTTCCTGATAAGGGTCAAAAATCGGATGACTGATAACTTGGAAAAATCAATCAAAAAATTTCCAGCCCTGGAAACCCAAAAATTTTTTAAATTTTTTAAAAATTCAAACATGAAAAAAATTGGAAAAATGTAAACTGAAAATTTTCAAAAAATATGGTACTCTGTGAAAATTTCAAAAAATTTTATCCACTCTTTCCACAGATATCGCGTAATTATTTTTCGACATGAGGGTGCGATAATTCCGGAAGAGGTGGGTGTAAGGGGTCAATTTTGGCCGATTTTGGATCAAGGACCACTTTTGACCCTAATCAGGGAAGGCTCTTTATTGACTAGTCATACTGAGATGAAAAAACAAAAATTCATGATTTTTTTGTGCTATTTTACTGCCTTCAAAAAAAAAATGTATTTCTTAAGGATCTCCTACCCTTTCAAAAAAATCGAAAATTTTTTGAGAATTCCAATCCAGATCGCCAATAAGCCGGACCGCGCGAATCATTTCAGTCGTTCAGCGTTCAACTCTTTTTTACGTCTTATCACCATTTGAAAGAGGGAAACTGGAGGATGATGAAATAAACAATTTCGAATTTCGTTGTCGGTTGTATTCTGAATGGTCGAATTTGCTCAAATTATTGAATAATATTCATAATTTTGTGCAAATTTGACCATACAAATACAACCGACAACGAAATTCGAAATTGTTTATTTCATCATCCTCCAGTTTCCCTCTTTCAAATGATGATAAGACGTAAAAAAGAGTTGAACACTGAACGACTGAAATGATTCGCGCGGTCCGGAGTCCCCTCTGGTAAAATGAGAAGGACAAATATTTCCCGCTTCAAAATAATATTCGATTTGATTTTTTTGGAATGGAAGGGAAGTAGGTTCCATCATCATTTTGAGAATGAATTGTGTACATTTATCAAGTTGCGAAAAAAGGTGGAAAAAAAGCATCTCAAAGCTGAAAATGTTTCATTTTTTCTATCAATATTTCAGGGCTGATAGAGAGGTGAAATCCTCAACCCAATAATTTCTTATGTACTCTCTCAAAAAAATCAGTGAAAATGATCGAAAATCACTGGTAAACAGTCAGAATTGCCACACAGTAATAAATCAGTGAAAAAATTTCACTGAAAGCAAACAGTGAAAAAAAGTTCTGGTGAATCAGTGAAAATTCACTGGTAGGTCAGTAAAATCTCTGAAATTCGCTGGAAAATCAGTGAAATTCTTGGAAAAATCAGGGAAAATCTGCTGAAAATCGAAGAATATCGCTGATTTTTCCTGTGTTGCAATTCTGACTATTCATCGGTGACTTTTCACTGATTCAAAATGAGAGAGTGTACTTTAGAACAGGGTGTCCACTATATCTCAGAAATGATTTTCCCTGACTTCTCCAAGTTTTCCAGACCAATTTTTCGAAATTTTCCATGCAGAAGGGGTGGCTTTTTTACGTGATCAAATTGTGCAGAAGAATGATTTAAATTCATGTTCAACAATTTGTTTTTCAAAATCATTACTTCTTATAAGATTTTTAGATGCTCCTTTTTCCGGCCACAAAAACGACTTAAATACAATTCTGAAAATTTTTGACGCCACCTCCCTCTCAACTCGACACAAAAACTTGAGACCTTGAATTAATAACAGAAAAAATTTAGTTCGGATATTTCCAGTCTGAAAATTCAAAAATTTCTTCACAATTAAATACTCCCCAAAAAAACACGTACCTCAAATTTATAAATTTTACGAAAGTCCCAATACAATATTTTTGGCTTGGCCCAGTAAATAATAGATCGATGAGGCATATAAATGCGATTAGCCCAAGCGAAGCCAGGGCGAAAATTTTTGCAAAAAAAAGACCTTAAAAATTTGCAAATTCATTACTTCACATCCCCTGTAAAGTTTCCCAAAATGAAACCAAAAAAATACAAATTCTCTTCCATTCCCTTCCCTTCTTTTTCAAAATCGTGATCAGGGGCACCATGGTACTCCTTTCTCATTACACTTTATCAAAAAGTACATGTTCAAAAAAAAACTGACAATTTTTTTTTTTTTGAAAACTCAACGATTTAATAGACAAAAACGTGTGTTTAAATATCAATTTTCTCGTACATTATGGTCAACAAAAAATAATACATACAAAAATCAGTTGAAAAAAATTGGCCCTTGAAAAATTTATAGTAAAATGAGTCCAGAAACTTCAGATAACTTATTCTTCTTCTGGATTTTTACAAAATTCCACTGGAAATTCCGGAAATTTCAAAATTCCCTGACTTTTCCCAGTTTTTCTGGTTTTCCAGAAAATGGACACCCTGTTAGACTTCATATTCCTTAGCGAAACGAGAGCTTAGATATGAAAAATTGATGATTTTTAGGAAAAAAATAATTCATTATTTTGATAGTTCGGTTGTTTACAAAAATTTCATAAATTCCATTTCTTGAAGTGAAAATTTTGTGTTTTTCCATTTTTTTTCCCACAAAATTTCATGTTTTTTGAGCCAGTTTGCAACAAAATTTTCTGCCTGTTTAAAAAATATGAGTGGGAAGTGAACCCCTTCCCCCACGCCTCCCATTAATGCACACTGTACAGAAATACGAAAAAAGATTGATTCTCATACGAATATCTCATAAAATCTTATCAAATCAAACTACACACTCGAACAAAGAAATCTCTACCTATCGCAGACAGTAAGTTGCTCAACATCAGAAAATACGACAAAAGCATTGGTAAAGAAATTTCAATCCATCACCCCGCGTTTCCCGTCCAGATTACCATAATTCCATTTGCATTTCCTTTCAATCACAGTAGAAAAAATTTCCAACATATACTCGTAATTCCATTCGAAACCATATACTCTCATCAGCATCAATTCTCATCATTCATCGCTTACGCTTATTAAACTTAAAATTTGATTTTTTTTTCATCTCACCGCGACTTGAATTTCTTACAATTCCCTTACGTTAGGTATTTTCCAATACACATCGCGAAAGCAGAAAGGAAACAACGACGACGTTTAAAAACACAGCATACCACAACAATTACGTAATCACAGCGCATTACTCGTCTCTCTGTCTCACTCTGGCAAACAAAACGACGAAGACAACGCCAAGTCAATTACCAGCAACTTTCGTTACATCCGATATCGAATCATTTACACCCGAAAAAGCCACCATAATGTCATTTAAATCGTTCCACGTTATTTTCGCCCTCCTCGCAGGCCATCTCCTTCCAAAATGACTACAGCAAACAGTAATACTCTCAGGTAGCATCGTATAGTACACGCTTTACCTAGTAATTATACCGGCTTGAATGAAAACCTCCTGTTGGCAAACTCTCGACACAATAGTACTTCATCGATACAGCGTACAGCAGCCGACCTAAGCGACGTTTTGAGAACCACTTTCGAGTTTGCGGTTTTACGCGGTTAGTTGTATGGCAAATCTTCGCCTCCTCGATATACCCGTTTAAATTTAATTCTCTTTCTTAACCATCCGACCAAGCTACGAAACGTGTTCTATTTCTATTCCAACGTATTATTTATTTTCCCGCTTGTGTTTTCCGAAGAGGAAAAAAAATGAAATTGTTTTGCCCCAAAAGGCGAACTTGCGGTGCTGCAAAAAGTGTATCTGAAATATGCGTGGAGCTAATTAATGCAAATGTTAATGTACTTACCGGGGATGGGTTTATGACAAGAGTCCCATCTGAGCTGGGTTCTTTTACGATTTCGTTGTTGAATTTCCATAAGTACATTGGGGTTTCTTCTGGGTTCGTATGGACGAGGCAACGGAAGGTGGCGTTTTCACCCGGTTTGGCCACGACGTCTTGGGGCTCGGCGAGAAAATTTATATCCGTTTGGGTGAATCGGATTGCCGGAACGCCCCCCTCGGAAAAGGGATCTTCGGCTGTAACATAAGAAGGAATAACTTTGTTAATCAATGACGTCAATAAAAAATTAATTTCACGTCAAATATTTAAGAAATTCAGAAATAATTGAAAGGTGATCATTTACGAGAATATTGTATTTAGGACTAATTTTAAAGATTGCGCCGTTCATCCCCCCCCCCATTTTTCCTAAATTTTCAACAAAATGAATTGACTTGATTTTATAACTGGCTCGGTTGAAATATTTCATTCGATTTCATTCAAAAAAAAATTCTCAAGAATAATCTGGAACCTCATCATCTTCATAAATCAAAATAAATAAACAGAACTTGTACTTGACAACAGCAGAATTGATTTAAAAAATCATCTATGGAAATTGCATTGATAAACCAGCTCAAAAATACGAAATTGATCAGCAGAACGTTTACACAAATTTTGTAGAATTTTCCTCCAAGTTTTTCGACATTATCTAGGGGGGGGGGGGACTTCGGGGAAAATGTACAAAAAAACCGAATTTCAATTTTAGGCCAAGACGACCAACAAAATTAGGATTTTTGTAGAACCTTCATCACCTTCGACAAGATTCTCACCCTTCTACAATCAAAAAATTCACCCTCGCGAAAATTGAAATTATCTTGATGTTTTGCAAACTAGCTCAAATTTTTCCCAACACTATCACCAATTCCATACAAAGTTGGACGAAAAATGAATGAGATGAAACAAAATCAAAAATTAATAATTTTTAAAAATATTGAATACTGATTTTTCAATGCTTTAATGAAAAATGCAGAAGTTTTGAGCCAAACAAAGGACTTGTTTTCATTTTCAGCATTTTCTCTATCAATTGCACAAGTTTTTCATCATTTTTTCATTGTGTCTACTGGATTTGAAAATTTAAAATTCTTGCTGTTTTCTGCAGTTTTCTGGTCATTTTCATGCAATTTTTCTTGCTTTAGATTTGCCCATAAAAGAACCCTCCGAGTATAAAATTCAAGGAAAGAAGAAAAAATTGAGAATATTCTTGTTTTTCGCAGTAAAATCATCAAAATTCTTGCTATTTTCTCGTTTTCTTGCTTCTAAGGTGAAATTCTGGCTATTTTCTGGGTTTTATTATTTTTCATCTCAGCAGACATCATGTTTTATCTCACTGGGCCTGTTGGACAACCTGCACTAGAAATTCTTCATTGATGCCGATGATTATTCAATTGGTAATTTCAAAACAATTTCGGTAATGTCATGACAACTTTTCTTGAAAAATCAAAAATGTCTGACATCAGAAGGAAATTTAAAATTGGTGATAAATTATAAGTAAATTTTGCGAAATTTAAAAAAAAAATTTCAAGAGTTAGTTTCGAAAATAATATTTCTAAATTTCAACAATTCAAGGTCTGATTTTTAGTCTTCAAATTTAGGCCTTTTTTTCGTTTGGAAATTCGGTCAATAAGTGATTTTTTGGTCAATTTTTGTTCATCTCAAAATTACAGATAGGTAAATGAACTGAACCTCTAGTCTAAAAATTTTCTACAGGCAGAAATGCAAAAAAAAACTTACAGAAATTTAAAGCAAAACAATTTTATCAAGTCATGAACAAGTGGTCAAAAATTGAAATGTTGAAAAAAAACAAAAATCATCGAAAATATGATGTGAAAATGTACCAAATTTATCATACCAGCCTTGACATAATTTTTTACTCAATTTTTATAGGGTTAAACATTTCAATAATTTTCATATCATGTTTTTCGATAAAATTTATGAAAGAACCAAAATTTTCATCGTACTTTTGTCAAACTTGGAAAATTTTCAAGCAATTTTACACTTCATTTTTTCAATTCTTCATAAAATTTTCAATTTTTATCAACTGAAGGATACGTTTCCAAACTGCCTTCAGTCCAAAATCTGTATATGAGAAAAGGGACCCAGGTGTAACCTTTTTTTCAGTACACCTATGTCCCTTTTCTCATATACAGATTTTGGACTTGGGGCAGTTTGGAAACGTATGCTTCAATTTTTCATGAAATTTTGAATATTTAGCAATTACTTATTAATTATTTTCAGCTAGTAAATTTTTGAAAAATTGATTTTCAAGGTTTTGTTTGCTTCCTCATAACACTTCAGTTGATTTTTGAATCATTTCATCAATTGTTAGATTGAACGAATTAAAAAATAATGATTTTTAAGAGCTTTAACACAAATCTTGAGAAATTTTTAACAACTTCTAGGTACCACATAAAAAATTTCAAAAAATAAACACAGTAGCTACCCGTACTGCAGGAGATGAAAATTTTCCACAGAAATTCATTACATCCAGAAGCGTTGGAAAATTCGAGCTGCAGTTGTAGGTGATCATTTTAAATGCATAGAAATGGAATGACAAACAACTCGGAAAAAATCAAAATTTGAAAGAGTCTCGAAACATCCTGATTCTAAACTCCCACTACTACCAAAGCATAAATCCCATTTATTTCCCGAAGGAAAAAATTGAGTACAGCTCAACACGACTGCGATCCAAAGTTTTAAGTAGAATTTCATATACGAGAATGAAATTAGACTACGACAATATTTTCAAACGACCTACCTACTCGTAAAACAGAATTCCATTTAAAATAACTGAGTTACGAGTACATTTTGCCTACCTTGGATATTACACTGACCCTATTGTTGGGCCAATATTACCATCATTAGACACAAATTAAAACTTGATCCAAACAATGCGAAGACTACTTAATGCAGGTTTAATTAACGAATTATTTCATCGTTGAGGTTTTGTTATAAAATCTAGTAAAGTACCATCGTCATTAACATATTTATAGGCATATTTTTGGTACAATTTATCATCGAATTAAAGACATCGCTTTAGGTAACATTGCGGAGAAAAAAACCTAAATAATAATCTTTTCAGATGATAAGTCCTAAGCTTGTTTTTATTTCACGTTTTTATTTTTAACCTATGTATACGAGGAAGAGATTTAAACCGTTACCCTGCTCTCACCCCTCCGGTCATTTTACAAATAAACCTAAAGCGTTTTCGCTATTTCGCCAGCGAGTATAAAAAACAACCAAGCGATACTGTAATAAAAGCAAGAATAACAGAAAAGTCACGAATTTTCATTAAAAATTTTCAACAAGCGAAAAGACACCGGTGTAGGGTAATAATACGCTTATCGCGATATTAAAAGAAAAATAAAAAAAAACACCGAAATGGAAATTAAAACCGACGCGAAAGCTGTGTCGGAGTAAAAAAAAGTGCTTGTTTTTCGTCGTATCTTGCAAAGTGAGAGAGCCGTGTTGAAAGGAAATTAAAATTTTTGGCAATTCGAAGCTTTTATATCGGAATGTATTTCCGAAAGGCTGGGCAACATTTTTTCATAAATCTGCGCTGGCGGAGGTGGGCGATATAAACAGGCATACCGATCAAAGCTCTACTTTGATGTAGGGTTGATTTTGATTTATAGGCTTTATTTTTTTTTATCGAAAGCTCGACGAAAATACGAGTATTATTTTCACGTTGGACTGAATTTGTAAAGTATAGGTTGCTTTTCCGATCCGCAAGATGTTTACTTTAAATTTCAATATGTTTATTTTCGATATTTACTTTTCGGTTACATTTTGTTGGCGTTAGGTATAATTTTTTTTCGATCGGGACCAAGGACCATTTATGAATTTAATAGAACGAAAATTTTTTTTGGATTTATTTTTTTTGTCAACGAAAGAAAATTGAAAAATATAAGTATTTTTTGAAAGTGCGTTTATCATTGGACGAGGAAATTTATTGATGATAATTCCCAACATTTTTCTTTATTAAATACAAAGGTTGTTCCAAAATGACTTGTAGTAAGTCTCGTATAAGCCCCCATCAACCTCTGGAACCGAAGTGAACCCAGAATTTTAAAATTCAATATTTTTACAGTTGGATAAAATTTTTTGGGGGTCGATCGGTCCAAAATAAGAGAACGAGAGAAGTTGAAAAAAGTCACGTGAATGTGACTCAAAGAGTTCTTTAAAAATTCGCCAAAAAACCTCACGCGATTTGATTTTCAATTTTTCCAAAAACATGATTATTGGAACCTAATTTAGCCATCCTGAAATTTTCACCCCAATCGTTCCCCCCCCCCTTTTTAAGACTAGTTTGTAAATAGTTTCGCAAATTATACAAAAATTGAGTAAAAAAGAATTTTGGTCAAAATTGAAAAAAATTAAAAAACCGTATGACACATCGTTTTTGATGTTTATGAGGGCGTCAAGTTTAAATTTTTATTTCCTTTTTGGATTACCCCTCCCGCACCTTCTGAGCCTCCTTTTGGCCTTCAAAATTTGAAAAGAATGTGAAAATAAATTTTGATAGTTGGAGGGAGGCTCAGACGTTATGGTACATGAGATATTATTTCCATGATGAAATGTCATATGTCACATGCCAAGTAACAAATATCACACGGCGGATCATAAAATTTCACATCACATACGAAACAAACATATACCTACGTTTAGTGATAGAATGTCACCCAAAAAGTGATGAAATGCTACATGAAAAATGATACGATGTCACCTAATGAGTGAAAAAATAGTATTCATGACAAGATGGTCAAAACAAGTGACAAAATGCTACACGACAAATGACAAAATTTTACATGACAAGTGAAAAAATGTCACATGAAAAGTGAAAAATTTTACGTGACAAGTAACGAATGTCACATGAAAGTAAAAAGAGTTACGTGACAAGTCACAAAATGTCATATGACAAATAAAAATGTCACGTGAAAAATTACAAAATGTTACATGATGTTGAATTGTTACATGACTAGTGAAAAAATGGCACATGACGAGTGACAAAACGTTACTCAAGAAACAAAATTTTAAATGACGATTGGAAAAAAGTCACATGAAAAATCGCAAACATGTTACATGACAAGTTGAAAAGGTGTCAAATGACAAGAGAAAAAATGGCGTTAGACAAGTAAAAAAAAATGTTATGTGACAAATAAAAAAGGTCGCATGGAAGGTGAAAAGAATGTCACATGACCGTTAGAATAATGGCACACAGATGAAAACTTTCACAGGACAAGTTAAGAATGCCACGTCACATTAATAATTGTTACACAACAGATGACAAAAAGTCATATGACAACAAAAATGTCATATGACAAACAGAAATGTTACATGACAAACAAAAACGTTATGGGGCAACAAAAAGTTCATGTGACTAACAAAAATGTTACATGACAAACAAAAAAGTCATATGACAAACAAAAAGTCATGTGACAAACAAAAAAGTCACATGACAAACAAAAATGTTATATGACAAACAAAGAATGTTATATGACAAACGAAGAATGTCATATGAAAATCAAAAAATGTCATATGACAATCAAAAAGTCATAGTTAACAAAAATTTCATGTGACTAACAAAAATGTCATATGACAAACAAAAAAGTCACGTGACAAAAAATGTTTTATGACAAAACGAAATCATGTGACAAAAAAAGTCATATGACAGGTTAAATTGTTGAATGAGTGGTGAGAAAAATGTTACATACCTGGTGGAAAAAATGGCACCCAACAAGCGACAAAATGTTACACAAGAAACAAAATTTTACATACCAAGTGAGAAGATGTTACGTGCCAAATTAGAAACATGTGACATAAAAAATGACAAAATGTCACACAAATGACAAAATTTTACAAAAATAAATGTGACATGGTGACATGATCAATGACAGAAAATTTAACATGAAAAGTAATAAAATGACGTGTAACATATGTCATAATTTTATCTCAGAAATGTTATAGTAGCACATAACTGGTAACTAAAGTCCAAGACTGATGTCATGTGACATATAAACAGTGTCAAGTCACATGACAAACATAGGAGTGGCAAGCAGCATGTGAATGGCAATTGTTCTATGACATAATAACAATAAGTGTTATCTCACCAATGAAAAAATGGGATTTGTGGTTAACAAGTGACAAGCGTTACTTGGTAAAAATTATTTCAATCAAAGCAACATTCTACTTGAATCATCTGTCATGTACCTACAACATGTCGAAAATTCCAAATTTATCGATAATGCTTCGAGTTCCTTTTCCAGGCAAAATGATACGAAAAACATTCATCGAGAAGGAATCGAACTTCATCTAGATATCCTGTATATTGTACATCGAAGAAACGCTGACTCTGAGTCGAAAAAGATATCGAGCGAAGCCTGGAAAAAATTTTTTCAACCCACGCAGACATTTTTTCAATACGTAGAAAATGATTCGACAACGACGACGACGAAGAGGCGATGAGAATTGTATTTTTTTTTTCACTTTCCCACACAACACGTTAATCAGTCCCGGATTAAATATCGCTGGCGCGAATAAACAAGACGACGGAATTTCTTCTTTTTTTTTTCTAAATTATCCGTATGCGTATTTTTCTTTGGAATTTTTTTTTCCTTCTTTAATGATAAAAATTAGGTCATTGAGAAACCCATAAGCGCGAGTTATTTCGGCGCACATGGATGAAAACCACGAGTAATTGTGATAAACCATGGTCTTGGTACGCGAGTGGTTGAAATTTCTAATGAAATTTTCCGAGGAAAGAGCGCGAGAATTTTATCGGAAACAAAGCTCGGTATGGTGCGTAGTTTCGTACATGTACCATACACGAAACGAGTTTTTCGCTCTCTGTCTGCGGTCGCGTCTCTCTGTCGTATCAGTCGACTCGTACTTTTAGTGTAATTATGTAAAAAATATAGGCAAAAGTGTCGTAATTCTTGATGGTATAGTTGGCCATAAAAGAGGGGTAAATTTGCCCTCGTCGCTATGGCGAAAACCGTGCCGTTGATCTTCCTTTTAGGCTTAATGGCGCCTAATTTTCTGCAAATGTGTTTTACTACTTAAACACAGCTCTAGCATTTTTTCGGGATGAAAATTTTTTCTCGTTAGTTTTAAAAGGATTTTCGTGTGTTAATATGGAGACCGTGTTGTCGCCGATTTATGTAGGCGTAATTTGAATTTTATTATGTGTTGAGCTGTGCCCAGGCCGGAGGCGGGGAGGGCCGGGTGAACGGCAAATTTAACGCTTGTTGAACGTTTCGTGTATTATAATGATTTCAAATGATGGTTTGGATTATGATGGGAGAAATGTCGTAGATTTAATCGCAGGTTGGCGAAGATGAGAGGTATTATGACGAAGAGGGAAAGACAGAGAAAGAAGTAACGTGTTGAGAAAAAATTTTATGCGTTGGTAATTTCATGGAAGTCTTGGATAGCTTGAATTTGAATTCCGTGAATTTTAATTTTAAATGATATGACATTATATTTGATTAAATGTACATATTACTTCTTTAATTCTTTTCGATTTTCCATAAATGGATTCTAATTTTGGATCTCAAAAAGAAGAATTCCGAACAGGTGGGATCTCCGATTAGGATGTGGAAAATGAAAAAAAAATCTCAAAAAAATATAGTATTTGGGTATAAAATACCACGAGTTTGAGTATGAAAACAGTGAATTATTAAAATGGGTAAACGAATCAAAATTCTCAACAAAACGAGTTCAAAAGTTTAAAACTGATGAGTAATTTTCTGAATTATTCACTTTTTCTATGGAATGAAGAACTATCAACAGGATAGTCAATCAGGATTTAAAAAAAATTAAAATTTATGAATAGAGACTTGAACATAAGACGCCAGTGCATTCTGAGACAAATTTGGCCAAAAAAAAAACATTTTCCAGTAATTTTTCAAATTTTAAAGTGAAAACCAGACTTTTTTAGAATTTATTTGGGAGATTTGCTTTCAGTGGTTTATTTATATACTTGGAGAATGGAGGGGGGAGGAGAGATGCCTCTTTTTTTCAAAATAAATTAGGTTTTAATGGGCTGTGAAGTTTCAGTGAAAATTTCAAATTTTATAACTCGAACTGACTGTGAATTTAGTAAGAAATTGAGGATCACAGGAAAATGATTGCTACCAAAGAATTAAAATTTTAAAAAAAATTTAAAAAATTGCAACTGAAATAATTTTAATTTCATCATCGAAAAATTCCTTTCTACAAATTAAATTTCCACGGAGAAGTTTTTCATAATCAGAAATTTTTTATTACATGGAGCTCGAAAAAAAAGAAGATTAAATTCAATTTTAGAGAAGAAAATTGAAATTTCAGGCATAACATTTTAGCAAAAAATTAACAAAAAAAATCCTTACACAAATTTTGAATTGTACGAGAAGATTTTTAATTAAAATGTTAGCACGAAAAATGCCTATTTCTGTTTCAGAAAATTCCTTTCCAGAGAAAAGTTTTTCATGATTAAAAAAATTGCCCAATACCATTTTATTTAGATTAACAGAAAAAGGTTGTATTCCAACATGAAAAATTTTCCGATAAGTTTGTGAAATTATAAAAAAATCAATACGTGACCACTTCTCAGTTCTCACACCCCAAAACTTTTCAACCGAAGTTTGAATTTTAGAGCGAAAAAGAGAAATTTATCTGGAAAAAATATCTTTACCTAAATAGGAAAGTTTAGAAACAAAATTCTTACAGCAGAATAATTTTGAATTTCCATCAAAAAATTGCTTCGTGTGATCGAAAATTTTCCGATTCAAGAAAGTCATAAAATCAAAGGTAACTGATAAAAAGCTCTCCTGTCAATCTGTCAATTTGAACTGAAAATCAAGTTTTTTTCAATTAATACTTATAAATACTTACTAAATAGATCCAAAAACTATTTTCAATTTGAAAAAAAAAAACAATTGAACCGAGTGTTGATTTCCAGTATTTCAATTTTGCATGGAAAATTGAAGTCATTTCTTCTCTGTCTACTTAAGAGGAAGAAGAAGGGGAATACTTTCGTATTTCTGTAGTTCTCCATGACGATATTAAACTTAGTTACCAACATTTACTAGGAAGATACCCAAACCAACAGTAATATTTTAGGTTGAACCAAAAATACGTCGAAAGTACATCATAAAAGACCCTTATATCCAAAATTCCAGGAGCAAGGTCATTTCCCTAATTTTGGCAGATTTATGAACATTAAAAATTATTCTACAGCTTTGCAAAATATCAAAATTTGATTTAATCACCGAAAAAAGCTGAAATTTAGAATAATATACCCTATTTTCGACTTGGAAAATCGATTGAAAGTGGTTTTGAGACATTTCAAAGACTCCAAAAACAAGATGTCTACTGGGTATAAAAAAACAATGAAAATTCTATTTTCTGAATTTTTCAAGCCATTTTCACGCAATTTTTCTTGCTTCAAATTTTCCCAACGAACCCCTTTTCAGGTTTCATTCTTCGATTAAAAAAAATTCAAAGAAAGGAAAATTGGATATTCTTGGGATTTCCTGGTTTTCTTGCTACTGAGGTGTAATTCTTGGTATTTTATTGTTTTTCTAGTTTTTCTTGCCAGTAGATCTCATGAAAAAGGTGTGGTACCTACTTATTTTTCAATTTTCGCCAAAAAAAATAATAAATTTGAACCGATAGTTGAGAATTTTGGAAAATTATGCTTCAGTCGATCAAATAGATCGTTTTTAGGTGCTAAAGTCCTTTGGGTTCCAATATACTTTTTTTTCGGTATAACATCGACACCTCTTTCTGTTTCTTTTTTCAACATTTTTTCTTTCCATCAACAAAGCATACTCTCTCATTTCGAGTCGGTGAGAAGTCACTGATAAATAGTCAGAATTGCAGCACAGGAAAAATCATCAAAATTCTTCGTTTTTCAACGAATTTTCACCAATTTTTCAAAGAATTTCACTGATTTTTCATTAAATTTCATAGATTTTACTGAATTTAAAGTGAATTTTTACTGAAATTCCAGCAGTTTTTCACTGTTTACTTTCAGTGAAATTTTTTCATTAAATTATTAATCTGCTGCAATTCTGTTTTCCAGTGATTTGCAATAATTTTCACTGATTTATAAATGAGAGAGTACATTCTTCGATTCTTCAGTCGATCTAATTACTGAAGACAAATCTACTCTTTATTATTGAAAAATTGGTAATTTTTTCTCGAAAATTTCCTCATTACCCCTCACACCACCCGAAAATTTCATTCCATCACCACTTTAATAACCCTGAAAAAATTTTACAGCCAAATATCACATAAATTATCAATTTACGACTCAATTCCTCGTTCATTATCCATTTTCTGGCCTCTCATCGATCAACTTTAAACAACTTCCAGTTCAAAAAATTCCTCTTATGCCAAAAAATCCAACTACCTTCTTCATCCACAGCTGTTTTTCCCCCTCCTATTTTTTATTCTTAAATCAACAATTTCAGTCACACCTCGACACTCAAACTATATCTGTCGACACTGTCGAACTCACTTCGCATCATGCCAGCTTCCAAATAACTACAAAACTAGTAATAAAATCAACGTATCTTTATTATCCTTCAATAAAACGTCGAATCATTTTATTATAAAATCGTGATCGTAGATCGTCGTTGTTCAGACTCAACCACCATATTTATACGTATAGAAATCCCATTCACCGATACCGAGTTACCAACGCCCATTCCAACAATTTAATTAATAAAATCGCCAAAACATGAGAAAAAAATCGCCATCGAGAGTTACATCACATACGACGACAATTACACAGCACCTTGTTTAGTTCTCAGCAACAATCACGCAGTGAATTTTTATCGTAACTCATCCACGATCACATTCAGGTTCAACGAACACATTTTAAATAAATAAAAACACAAGGTACTCGACGAGTAAGACTATTCGGTACCCATGTACGAATATAAGACGAAAAAAGTATAAACAATTTTACATCGACGTATAAAATTAGCCGAGTCCAATTCGGGTCTCAATAAAACAATACACGTGTTTTGCCTTTTTTTTTCTCCTTATAAACTTTCAAATCGCGTGACAAAATTTCTATACATTTTTTCCTACCTTTTTCCAAACCTCTTCGCTCTTCAGCCCTTATTTCAAACGATCGTATCCGTACACACAACTCCGAAGCTATTTCACGTTTTAATAACAAATTAAAAAATTGATTTTACAGATTCGATTACGCGATAAGATTTTTACCAAATTAAAATACCGAGGGTTTTTTCCGCCTCGACTTCGTCGTCGCGGTGGTACGTGGTGTAAAAAAATATATACGTGTGAAAAAGCGCGAAATTTCCATAAATTGGTACATTCGATTTCATCGCCATGGAAATGAGAAGAGACGAGGGCCCAGGTATGGAAAAGCGATTTCCTCGAATAATGAAATTTCGCACATCGAACTCGGCTATTTTTCCAACAGCTTCGACGCGATGTTTGATTTCTAAAATACCATTTTCTCCAATATTTTTCAATTTTCCACCCTTCCCCCTGCCACGAGAAAAAAACAAAGAATCGTACCGTACAAGTCCAATGACCTAACATCGCTCAAACGCGCCGCAATCATTGAGCCGGCTTTAAAATGGTGAAAAAATATAACCGTGTCCCCAAAAATGCTCTGTTACGGAAGTTTCACGTAATTTATCGATCGCCGGCGTGTACAATGCCTCCTACCTTTTGACTATGGCAACCATCTTCGTTTTACTACGTCTTAGGCCAAATAGGCAATGCGGCGCGCACTTTAATCCGGACTGAAGTGAATTTTTCCATCCACTTGGTACGATATTCGCAGTTGTGCATCGTTCGGTCGCCCGGCCAAGTCGCCGTAGCTTCGTGCGATCTACATACCGTGAAAATTCCCACTCGAAACTTTTCTCCGTATAACGGGAATCGTCTTTTCGCTCCGATGACTTAACACGTTGACAATAATCTTAATACCGAGTTGTATTTTTAATTTGTACAGAAAATATGGACCGAAAAAAAGTCGAAAATCTGACATAGGTATTAATTTACAATCGAGAATGATTCGCCGGCAGCTCGGCCACCATTTTATTGTCACACTTCTCTCGGACCTCGCTCTCGAACAAGTGGAAATTTTCAACAATGCGGGTTATAAGAAAAATTTCGCGCACGATTATCGTTCGTTTTTATGGCAGCACGTAACTCCTCTTGTCCTATAGGAGTCTGCAGCAACGTAATTACCGCCAGTACACTTACTTACCGCACAATGATATTTTCTAAGCGGGCCATTAATTGGTTACCGTTTAAACCATCGTCAGGTTTATCTCTTTAAAACAAGATACCGTTTTGGTGTAATACGTATTAGAGTATCTCGACGATATACTCATTCTACATATAGGATACCTAGACCTAAAATACACGTGCGCTAAATATAAATCTCGAATCGCATTTCGCAGGTATACCGACATCGTATAGTTTTTTTAATAGGTATCGAGAACCGCATTTTTTTTTTTTCAGAATAGGTATACGTACGTAATACGTATGGCTATGTGATGGTTTTTTGTTTTGTATGCTTCGAGAATTACTGTATAGTTTTATTACTTCGGTGGAAATAAATTCTAGATGGTTAAATATTCATACGAAGCTGTCAATTTTTTATTTTTCCAATTGCCTTTCAATTTTCTGTTTTCCATCTTTGATTATTTTAAAATAAAAACATAATTAGAATTTAAAAACTGGAAATTTAGGCGAAAATATTTTCAGAATTTAAAAAAAAGGCAGAGAAAAAGTGATTCAAGATACTTGAGCAGTAAAGTGGAGTGAAAAAATCTTTAATTTTGACCAAATTTTGTGGGGTGGTTTACTTTGAGTGAGAGACCTCCCAAAAATTTTTTGAGCCCCCTAGAGGCAAGGGGAGGGGAGCAGGAGGTGCTCAAAGTGCACTTCAAAATTGTGTAAGAAGCCTTCTTAGAACTTAAAAGATGCAATTTGAGTTTCTAAATCTCACTAAACCATCGCCATTCTTCTCCGATCAAAATTCAGACTGGCTCATTCCATGTCAACTCGACCAGGTTTTGACCTTGGGTCTTCCGATTTCGCTCAAAATTTTTTTACGAGTTCCCCTTGATGGTCTAATGAAGAAATCACCGTCATTTCGATCCTAATCATTCAGGGGGTGGAGGGTGGCCCTTGTAATTTTCTTATAATTGGGATTTTTCGCGAAATGGCTCAACTTTGAAGGCGCATATCTCAAGATCGGTCATGTTCAAGATGAATCTGTTTATGCGGGTTTGTAGAGAATTGAAAGCAGATTCAAAATTGATAATCATATTTTGAAAAGTTCAAAGTTGAACTTTTAAGATGAAAGCTCAACTTTCATGATAAGTACAAAACATGAGGGCCCCCATTTAAAAATCTGAAAAAATTACTATGAAGAGAACTTTTTATGTATTTTTCAACTAACTTACTTTTCAAGATGGGTATCTCAATACCCCAGGGGGCAAAAAGGGTCCATAAGTGTTTGGTCAAAATCAAAAATGTAAAACGTTGAAGTGATAATCCCATTTTCGACATCCAAAGGGCGATGAGTTCGAAATGGTCAGTTTTTTCAAAAACGACCTCTCTGACGCCCTATCAGCCCCTGAAATGGGTCAAAATTCTAAAACATGAAAAAACGTGTGGCGAGTTGTCGGGTTTTGAGCGTGATTCGATGATTTTGCTTCATTTCGGATTCGACCCTGGAGTGATCCATATCCCAATTTGGAAAATATGTTAAAAAAGTGAATGCATGTTTTTTATCGATTTACAAAATTCTGGGTGTTCAACTGATATCAATCTTTATTGAAATGGCCATTCCATCCCCCAGTTGACCCCAAACTGCTAAAAATTTTTAAAAAACGATGTTTTTTTCAAAATTGGGGGCTAGGGGTGCACCCAAGGGTTGTATTTTTTTGGAAAATTTTGTGTCAGTGCAGCCAGTTCCAAATCGTGACATGCTACACTATGGAATTTACGTTGACCTCGAATCAATTTTTTTATCGTTTGAAAAATTCACAATAATTTTGTTTTCAATCGTCATATTGTGACTTTTTCAAACGATAAAAAAATTGATTCGAGGTCAACGTAAATTCCATAGTGTAGCATGTCACGATTTAGAACTGGCTGCACTGACATACAAAATTTTCCAAAAAAAATTCCGAAATAAACTTCTAGTTACTGAAAAAAAATACATAATATTTTCAGGCGAAAAAATAATCAATTCCAAGTCTATATGAATTCCGCATTTTGTAATTTTATGATTTGCTGTTGGCTGCACTGGTGTATAAAATTTTCATTTTTTTTTCAAAATTCACTTTCAGTGGTTGAAAAAATTTTTTTGTTCAATTACTCAATGTAAAAAAAAATCAATTCCAGCTTAGTGATTGGAATATTGCAATCTGCAACTTTTCAACCCCCTGGTAGCATTCTGAGTTTTGATCGGAGAAGAATGACGATGGTTTAGGGAGATGTAGAAACTCAAATTGCATCTTTTATAAGTACTAAGAAAGCTTTTTACACACTTTTGATTGACTAAAAAACACAAAAAACAGCGTTTTTTTCAAAAGGAGGTGCACTTTGAGCACCTCCTACTCCCCTCCCCTTGCCCTTAGGGGGCTCAAATTTTTTTGGGAGGTCTCCCACTCAAAGTAAACCACTCCACCAAATTTGGTCAAAATCCAAGTAGGATGGACCGAAAAAAGTTCATTCGATGTCAATTTTCAGTTCTTCTCTCCGCCCTGTCCCCCTCCTTACCAATAATTCTGTGACTGATTTTTTGGAAAAAGCACTGCTCAATAGAGTGAACTGTGGAAAATTTTTTATTCGATTTCGCTGATTTAACAATATGTGTATAGTTTGAGAGGGGAAAATCCCAGAAACATTTTGAGCTTTCACGAACCCTTAGGATGGAGTAATGAGCTCCCAAAACAGGGTAACTTTCGAGTGTTGGCTAACCTGCTGAACTGACGAATCTGATGTTGGTTTTTCGATTTGATCATTTCTTTTCTTGAATTAATCATTTTTATTCGGCGTGATATTTTTCGCAGTGATTTTCTACTAAAAATTCAAATAAAAAGCAAATTTCGAGAAAAGAAAAAAATGATCAAATGGAAAAACCAACATCAGATTCGTGTTCAGCCGGTTAGTTAACCTCTTTAGTATTTATGTATGATCTTGGAGCATGATGCACCACCTTAGACCAAATGGTCAGTCAAATCTATTCAAATTGAACAAATCGTCTGATTTTTGCAACAATTTTCCTTTCATTTCGCTGAAAAAAACCTTTTTTGATGCACACCTCAAATCTAAAAAAAAATTTTTAATTTTTTGCATTTTGCTGTATGGATGGGGTAGGATGTAAAATCATGCATTTTTTTGGTCAAATTTACTCAAATTCAAGGCGGATATCACAGATTTAAACTAACGGACAATTTTTGGAAAGAGGAGTTCTAAAACCCTCTGTAATGAAAATGTCACCTGTCTTAATTGATTTTCCGATTTTTTTAGGCAAAATTTTGATATTTTATTTGAAAATTGAAGCAAAAATGAGATATTTTGGAAAAAATATCACAAGAATATCAATTGAAGTACCTGTTAACTACGAATCGAAAATTAAACGAATAATACGAATTGCATGGACTGTAATTTCTATACTGATACATTACAGAGCCATACATTTCACGTAAGGTAAAAATTAAGATAAGAGACGAGATGATAGGCATACATTCGACATCAAATGTATCGAACATAGGTAAAAATTATCGAAAATTAACTGCGATAATGGCTTATCTCACTTACACCTAGTGAGAGCAAAAAATACACGAAGATATGCAATTTATACGCTAACAGTAGGTACCATATGCGAGTTTTTCAAGAAATTCGTATCAATGATTGTGAAAATCATCCAAGTGGTTGTAAATTTGAATAAAATCACAAAAACTGTGAAATTGTGAAAAATCTTGAAAATCATTATTATAACATTACAAAATTGATTAAAATATTGTGAAAATTAAATTAAATAGATGTTTTTAAAAAAAATTGTATACTTGATTCAAGTTCTGAAAAAGTTTTTAAAAAGTCACAAAAATTATTGAAAAGATTGTACAATATAAATGAAATTAGACAAAAAATCGTTGAAAATTGTAAAATTGGTTCAGATGTTATTTATACATATAAATCGTTTAAAAAAATGTAAAATCGATTGCTTTTTATGACACGTATCTAACATGTTAAAAATTATGTGAAAATCGTTATAAAGTTCATAAAAATAGTTTGAAATGTCATAAAAATAATTTAAATGATCGTAAAATTTGTTCCAATCTTTAAAACTAGTTAAAACATTAAGCATCGCAAAAAAAGTTTCATGAGCCATAAAAATTGTCCAAAATTGTAGAATAAAAAAGATAAACGGCATAAAAATTACCTACAATGTTGAAAAAATTACTGAAAAAAAAAGTGTAAACGTTTTTACAAAATGCCCAGAAGTCGTTGGATAAATGTCGGAAAAGTTTATCAAACCCTAGGGAAATTCAACAATTTTTACAACATTTAGATCAACTTTGAAGATATTTAACCTGTTTTTAAACAATTTGAAAACCTTTTTTGTTTTTTTGAAATTTCTTCGACACATTTTATTGAAAAAATATCCATTACCAACATTTTTTTCGATATTCAACATACCCCAGTCAATCGAACAAGCAATTTTCAGATCTTTTTCGACAAAATTTATCAATATTTTGCACAACTTTCAATAGAATTCACACGATTTTCACGATATTTTAATAATAAAAATATATTTTAAGCAAGTTTCAAAATATTCAAAAACCTTTAATAAATTCTCAATCAATTTGATCGCTGCAAGTTGTTTAAAATTTTTTTAAATCTGATGTTTCAAACATACTTTTCCTGATTACTTTCAGTTTCGCATCGAAACTTTGAAAAATGGAGATCAGAATGAATCAGAACAACGAACTCTTTGCCCTGACAATCCCATTTTTCATGAGTGAAGTTTGAAATATTCTTCAAAAAAATGAAATAAAAACGAAGTAAAAATTACAGGAACAAAAATACATAAACACTATTTCAATTCAACCCCTTCATTATTACATAGGTAGGCTAGGTACATAGAAAATTTTCAAACACTTTTTTTTAGCAGTTTAATTCCGAATTCCGATCACAGGGCAATTCGAGTCAAGAAAACCAAATCGATTGTGCATCAATTTCATTACTCAAACAAAAAATTTCAAGGGGAAAAATGCTGTAAATTCGTCCAAATTTAAAAAAAAAATCATTCCACATCAGGTATTTTTTTCTAGCCAGATAAAAATGACCGAATAAATAAATAATAATAAATTCATCGATAACAATAACCGGAAAACAATCTGATTGAATTCGATTCATCCCTTGGAGATTTTTCCAACCATAAAACCCACCAAGGTTAAAATTCAACTCTTATCCGGCGTAAATGTAGGTCTTCGGCGTTCGGTGCATTAGGGATCAATAAAGAACACCAGGAATAGGCTGGACTGACAATGAACAAGGTCGAAAAATTTTTTTTTGGCAAACTGCACACAAAGTTCAACTTTGCCTTAAGGGGATTGAAAATTATAGATTTTTAATAAATCAACCGGCGGAAAAATTATAGCTTAATTTCAGCACTTTGCAGCAGTAATTTTTCATAAGGTGTCCAAAAATACTCCACTTTTCCTCTCCACCGTCCCAAAAAAATCCCACAATAATGAAGAAATCACGTTAATATCACGCGAACGTGTAAAATTTTCTCAACGGAATTTCGATCAATTCGAGCAATAACTGCGTTTCGAAAAGGAAACCTCGCAACAACGAAATAACCAACAATAAGCGTAATCGATGCGATAATAAAAAGGAGAAGAATTGCAATTTGTTAAAATGTCTCAATTGGATAGTAAATTTTTTTATCCAATATTCCCAAAGCGGTTAGTGCAGTTATATAGGGAACTAAATGAAATATAAGTGAATTCGCCTTTGGAAAAAATTCTCCTTCGAGTAATATCCTCGATCTTTATCTTTCTGCACGAGCAAGAGGCATTTTAATTTAAAAATTTCATAAAAATAACCCATCGTCGGAAGACTTGTTAATTTGATGGGCGAACCATCGAAAAAGGCCGAGAAAAAACGCAAGCTAACAATCTAAAAAGGGTAGTTATTAGGCAAAATTCAATTTATCGAGAGTAAAAATTGCGCATGTAAGGACAAATTTTACGGTTCGTCGATTCCTCGGACGCCTATGTTTCAATGATAATAGGTCAAGTGGGTTTTTTTCCTCCTCTTTTCTCTCCGGCTAAGTACATAGTACGAGATATATGCGTGATGGTGTGGGTGTGTGTAACCTGAACACAAAAAGCCTATAAGCGCGCAGCTCGGTGTATTTTTTGGAGTAATATGGTATCCTCGCAAATGGCAACATTGACGGTTAATGTGGCGGAGAGAGCCGTGTTGCGTACTACATCGGCGCCATCAGAAAATAAACGAGTACGTAAAATTTCCGTTCATTCAGATCTTGTGCCTCTGTGTGTCGTTTGGCCTACGACGGTTATCGCATTCCCGGAAGATAACCGGAGTGCTTGTGCCATCGTCGTGTTTTTTCTTTCTTCGCTGCTCTCGATTTTTCCTCTTTTCCACGCAGCTTTGTACGAATGGTTGCCTGCATTTCAATAAGGAGCGCTGACGCGGCGGTAATTCGCACCGAGAAAATTTTTTTTCACTGGGTGGTTACCAGTGGTGATGGATTGTAATGTAGTTTAAGCTGGAATGTTTAAGCGAAATTTATTACGCTCAGATGAGGTTATTTATTACCTCGAATCGAGTGGAAAACCAGGGATAGTTTCGATTGCCCCGTTCCATACCGAAAGTTTTTCCTATCTGGAGTTTTTCTAATTCTTTTTCAACCCCCGTGGATCGAGATACCTTGGAAAAGAGCTGTCAGAATATACCGATTACATAGGCCTACTGAGTTTATCGTATAAAACTTGATTTATCATTCGATTGCCTAAACAGATGCTCGAAATTGAGAAAATTTTCATCGTTTTGCCTTCGCATAGTTGGAAATTTCTTAAAGCTGCTCCTAATCGCAACAAAGGCCAATTTCAGAAGCCAAATGAAACAATAATTTCAGCATTTTATAACGTAAAAGTTTTTCATTTACTCGTATATTAATCATGGAGCAAAACCAACCACAGTCAGCTGGACTTGAATCTACATAAATTTCTCATCAAATGAGCTACCCAAGCAAGACATTCACACAAATGTAAAGAAAGAGAAAAATTACAAGTCATCAAGCTGCGTTACGAAATTTATTATTTTGCTCTTAGCCTATCTCAATATTTTTTAGCTACAGTAATTTGACGAAGAAGGTGACTGAACTGGTGAAGTAACAGCCATCGAGGCTCCTTGTCGTTTTAGCAGAATTTCAAAGCATTATCCGGAATGCTGATGGTGGAAAAAATACGCCTCGTTGATAATCAACTTCGATACATCGTTGGATTTTTACTCTTGGAAAAATGGAAGAACTTTTTAATGGGTTTGTTGATCGATTCATTTCGTATCAGAATGTATTAGGATCGATTATAGGTAGGTAGTCTAGGTACTAGGTACTTGATTTTCAGATCTCAAAGAGAAAAAGAAAAAAGAAGTAAAAAAAAAAATCAAAAAAAAATTTCAATTCATTTCAATGACCGTAAAAATTTTTGGGTTAATTTTCAAGTAGCTGAATGAAGAACTTGTATTTTATGAAAATTACGTGACTTAAAATGCAGTTCGCACCCTCAGTGCAATAACAACACATCTCAAAAAAAATTAAACCAACACATCTCAAAAAAATAAAAATTTCTTGGTTCTTTAAACGATGAAAATAAATTCACATTTAAATTTTTTTGTTGAGATCCTTTGTAATTTTTCACGTACTTTTCAATGGTGGCAACCGATTTTTGCAATATGTGTTATTTTTGATAGTTTTTTGAGATGTGTTGTTTTTGAATTCATGATTTTTCATTTTGAGATGTGGTGTTATTGCACCGGAGGTCCGAGTTGGAAGTACTGCTTTGAAAATTGTTTTGAAAAACTTCACGAACAATTGAGGGGCTTGGTTCCAAAACTCACTTTTGCCAAAAAGATACTTTTTGAGAAAACAACGGAAAACGATTAGACAAAAGTGAGTTTTGACACCAAAGTTACTTTTCTTACGTCTATTATAGCAAAGTCGAAGCGTTAACATGAAAATGGAGATTGTAGAGTCGTGAAGCATTAAGAACGGAACCCAAATCCGCAAAGAAAACGTAGTTAATTTTCGTGGCAAAAGTGAGTTTTGGAACCAAGCCCCTCAATTCTTCTCGGGAACCAAAAAAATTTCTGAATCGATTTCGGGTTGTTTGAGTTGACGATTTGAATTTGTTAAAAATCAAAATTTCTTTTAATTTTTGAAAATTTTCAATCCCTTTGTATAGAGAGAAAAAAGTGGTATTCAATTTCGATTAATAGTTTAAAGAGGTTTATAAACACAATAGGGTTTCAGCTAATGGCAACTCCCAAAATTGGTGAAACCCCGCATTTTTTCGAAAATGACCTCATTTTGATGTTTCTTAGCTCCACCCCCTTTGGTGTAGGCCTACAATTTTTTTGGAAAGTCTCCCACTTGAAATAAACTACTTCACCAGCTTTCGTCAAAATCCAGGATTTTTTTTTCTATCCACCCTATCCATGTTGAAAATATGGACATGATGTCGATTTTCCAAAAAAATAACCACTATAATGCCCAATTTAAAAAAAAAAAAAACCAGAGTAACTGGATTACCTTTTCGAATTTTCATGACTCAATTCCTGAACTTTTTTCATGACTTTTGTTGAGTTTTTCGTGAAAATAATGAACAATTCTCTGCAGTATCGAATAAAAGAGAACACGTAATGAAAATTCCTTAAATTTGTTACAAAAATTCAGGACCTTTTTCATGATTTTTTTCTTCAAATTTTATGGCCTTTCATGACTAGTAGACAGCTAGGCACCTGTCCCTTTTCTACAAAAATCATCATAACGTTATTTTCATACAAAATCAATAATGAACATTTTCTACAATTTTCTAATCCACTCATATTTTCAAAAAATAATAAAATATTGATGTATTCATTTTATACTTTTGCTGAGTAAGTATTGAAAAACATATAAAACGATTTTCTCAAGTATCAATTTCACATTAAAATTTTTTAAACAAGTTTCATATTTTTCGGCTGGGGTATTTTTTTTTTTGCAGGACGCAGGGTGTTTTTTGCAACACTTCGTAGATATATTGACATTTTATCTGACTTAAAAAAAATTCCGACTTTCTAAAAACTTGGAGAAATGTTGAAGAAAATGGATATAATGACATTTTGTTAAATTTTTGTCCAACTTTTGAAAACAAAAAATTGAAGGAAATTGAAAATCACTAATAATGAAATGGGATTTTTCCCCCAATTTTCAAAATCATCAAGCAATTTCAATGAATTGAAAAGTAATTTGACATCAAACATTTTATCGTTTTTTTTTTTCATGTCTTACATAAAATCAAATTGTAAAAAAATTATTGTTTTTTCGAATTTGACAAAATGTCAGTACTGTCAGTAGATATGTAAATTTATTTTCTATCATTTTTGCTTTCTTTGGTCATCTGTTATTGCAGCTTGAAAATTTTCTAATCGATCCTCAGTCCTAAGCTCCAAATCTAATAAAATGGATTATACAACCAAAAAATCGTTTTTCACTTTTTAAGCTATTTTTATGTAAAAAAAAAAAAAAATACAAATCGACTGGAAAAGTGGTTTATGTAAAGTCCCCAAAGTTAAAATTAACCGGCGTGGCGTTCAATAAAAGAGACCTCTGATCGAAAGATCAATTTCAACTTAATTTGACTAAGTAATTTCATAGGTATTGTAAAAAACTCTCAGAAATCTGGTTTCATGTTCTCTACTCTCTCATTCTGAATCAGTGAAAAGTCACTGATGAACAGTCAGAATTGCAGCACAGGAAAAAATTAGCAAAATTCCGTGATTTTCAGTAAAATTTGCTCATTTTCAGCGAATTTTCGCTCATTTTTCAAACATTTATTTCATAAATTTCACTGTCTTTTCAGTGAATTTTCACTGATTTTCCAGTGATTTATTACTGAGAGAGTAAAGTTAAGACTAACCGAATTATTTCATTTCAAAGACAGTTTTATGGATGATAGACTTAGATTCGAGGAGAAGTTCAATTTTCATCAAAATTTAGTGTAGTAGTAGTAAGTTTTATTATAATCTGTTATGATAATGACATTTAATAAATTATTCTGTGAGTTGAGGATTAACGGAGAAATTAAAAAATTTCAAACGACTCAAATTTTTTGTTCAAGTTAATAAGGCAAAAAATTCAAACTCGAATATCTCATTTTTCAATGTTTCCATCAACTTCAAATTATACCTACCTGCCTAACATACCTAATAATTTCATCGATTTTTCGAAAAAAAATGATCGATCGATCGACCGATTGATATCAAAAAATTTCGTTCTTTTCACAACAAAATTTACAAAATTCAACCCATTAAGAAATTTTTTCACGAGAAAAAAATCGAATTTGACGAACTAAAAATAACTCTCAATGTCTCAATTCAAAGAAACTCGCGTAGATCTTATTCCTCGACCATAAACCATTCTCATACAAATTCTATACCACTTTACCAAATTCATAAATATCAAGGGAGGTATTTTTCAACCATACCATCTTCCAAACAAACACGAGCAGGCATGAAATAAACTTTCAAAACAACTTCCAAACCTCTAAAACACATCTGCGTTTTCACGCAAAACAATTTTGTCCTTTTGAAAAAACAACCAAAATTAAACACACCAATGTCCTATCATTATACTTCAATGAATTGGACAACTTCGGTTACCTTTTTATTGACCATATTATACGCTTGAAAAAAACTACACTTCGAATTACGTATATTTTCGGATAGGTAAATCTTACGCAATATGACCAATAATAATACAAACGGAATTTCAAATACAGTCGACAAACGCTCACAAATCATTCGACTATAAATTTATACGATTTTTAAAAAAACGAAATAAAAAATCTCAATATATCGATCAACTGGTTCATACATTTTAAACCCCTGCACGAAATTCGCTGACTCCACACTTTCCTCCCACTTGCGAAATCTTCAAACACGATGAAAAAATTTTTCATTCAAAAATCACTCGCTCGTAAAGTTTATTTTCGACTTTGATTCTCCATATAATATAACTTTTACTCGTTAGAATCGAACCAAGGATATATATTGACGAAAAATACACATTTCAAACATCGAAGGTCTCTCGTTCAAGTATCGAACGTTGGAAATTATTTATTAGCGTTGATTTCTTGTCAATAGGGTTGATACGAAAAGAAAAAAGAAAAAGATACATATTGAAACTGCCTTATTTAGGTACCATTCGAGCGAAAATTTAACGAGCAATTTTTTCCTCGGGAATTTTTTTCTTTACTCGATTCGAAGCCTTCTAAAGGCTTTTTTTTCCTCGTTCACTTTACTTTTTTTTTCCTTTTAATGAATATTCGACAAACGAAACTATTCGGGTTTATCACGCGATCCGCCAATGCCATCGACGATGACATCACCACGTGGATTTCTACCTTTATCGCGGAACAGTCTACGCCGGTGAAAGATTTAACAAACACGATCCCAATACCAGGAAATCGTATCGATAATAATCACTCGTTTTTGCACATTGGACATTTCTACGGCGATAAATGCCGATATCAGCATCACCGGCGGCTTCGACAAAATGATTATTTTAGCAGACGGATTTGCAAACAGATGCGAATTTTTGCGAAGAAAATTTCCTCCGAGTGTTTCGAAGAGCTCGACATTACAGATAAAGTTTATCGAACCGAACAAGGGGGAAAGGTATTCGCAATACATTAAAATTCTTCAATCGCTAAAACCGAAACCGGGGTTCCTTAAAAGAGCCTCTTTAAAAATCGCCACGTCTTGCCACCCTTTCGAATCTCGCTCGCGTAGGGCATTCCCTTCACTGGTTTTTATTGTCGAAACCATTTGAATTGGGGGGCCGCGGCGAAATGTGATTATTAAAAAAATAAGTACGCTTATTTACGTTGGTTGCTCGGTTATATTGCACAATCGTCTCGTTTCGCGTGCCTCCCTTTACCCCTGCGGACCGTACTTTCGCATAAACTCGTTCTTGATGGCAGTCTTTTAAATTTTAAGCATTTTTTTTCTCATTCTTCGTTGCAACGAGTTTATTTACTTGCCCTGACCGAGTGAAAAAGCCAACCCTTTATACGCCAATTTATAAGATGACGCTAATTAATCGTACATAACAGGGTGTCCGCAATATTTCGGAAATGATTTTCCCTCACCTTTTTCACGTTTTCCAGATTAATTTTTACAAGTTTTCTCAACCTTTTACACATAATATTTGATACTTTGGAGGGGGGAAGGGGAGAATTTTTAAATTCTGTCACGTGATAGTTGTCGAGGGCATTCGTACGTTTCCAAAAAAAATAATTAATTTTCAAGAGGCATCGCAAGATTTTAAAACTAAAAATTATGACTTTTGTATGATTGAATCTCTATTTTAGTAAGTATGAACTTTTTTGGATTCCAGGTCAATTTCCCAAATGAGATTTCCCGAACAACCGAATTCCCGAATAGAAAAACTCCCGAAAAATGTATTCTCGAATCTATTTTCCCGAATGAATTTTTTTTCTGAAAGTCGAATAAAATTAACACTTTGACGAAAAATATACAGCGAAGTACCAAATGTGGATCAGGGCCCGATTGTGGATCAAGCCACATAACAAGGAGCTGGGTAAAAAAAAATTAGCTGTGTGTGTGTGTGAAAATTCCATATCTTTACTTGGTGTTTTATTTTTTCGTTACAAAGCAGAAAAAAATTAAATGATTTTAAAGGCATTTTTTGACGGAAAAATGGATGTTCTACAAAAAATTTCACCGTCAGTAATTTTTTAAAAATGAAATCCGTAATATTGATGTAGATGGAAGTGACTTTCCATAGAATTTTTTTTGAAAAATTATAGTCCTCTGCAAATGGTTTGATCCACAAACGAGACCCCCGAAAAATTCAAAAAAATGGAGGTTTGGGGAAAAAATTCTCACATGCAAAGGACTCATGGTAAAAATCTGAAACAAAAGAATTTTGGTAGTAAAAACTCCACTATTTCAAATGCCGCATTCCGTTTCACCTGAAACTAAAAATTTCAGGGTCTTTTGGGCGATCGGAAAAGCCTGATCCACAAATGGTACTTCGTTGTAGATTTTTTCGAACTTTCGAAAAAAGTAGTAATTATTTTTTTAAATCTTCCAACACCAGTCTAATTTTTCAGACACAAGTTCAAAATTTTTCATTTCAAGGGAATCTTCCCTTCCGTTTAGTTTGATACAGCTCAAGTTCAATAAGAAAATTACCTCGAACTCAAGTTTCCTTACACAACCAAGCTTTGAAAATCAATATTCCATATTTTGAAGTTTGCATCCTTTTGTGATACTTATAAACAGCGGATTTCAACACTGCCTGTATTGCATTCATTCGAAAATTGGGTCATTAATTCCCCCCCCCCCATTTCCCATTTTTGAGGACGATTTTTAATTGAGGAGTGAACAATATCTTAATTAAATTTGAGGATGTACCAAAATTGAAATTTTCAGGTTTAGATTCATCCCCTCTCCCCTTCCTCTGATTTTAACGATAAAATCGACGGGCAAATGGAAATCTTGAATTCCACATCCCAATATGTCACATTAAGCCTTTGATAGAGCCCCACAATACAGTTTTTTGAAAATACTCTAAAATAAAATAGTAATCTTTAATTTCTTGTTTATTCGGGAAAACATATTCGGGAATAACTTTTCTGGGAGTTTTTCTACTCGGGAATTTAGTGGTTCGGGAAACAAAAACTGTATGGTACTCGGGAAAATAGATGAAAATCCCTTTTTTGAAATGAGTTAAAGATTTTAAAGAGGGCGTGAAATTTTTCATGTCAATTTTTTTGGATTTTTTTCTCCATGGTTTGAGCGATAAAGAATCCAAACTAATATGTTTTTCGAAAGAATTTTCCAAAATATTACGTATAGAAATTGAAAATGGTAATTCCTGGGCGAACTTGCTCTCTGACCAGAGGTAAAAATTTTCTTCAACATAAATCTTAGTGTTTTCCCAATTTTTTAGATTTTTCAGGTAGATAAAGTTTTCAAGCAGTGAAAAATGAGGAAATTAGGAGAGGTGGCGAGGGAGCGATGATCCTCATGATCATTCAAAATTTTCGATGAAGCGTATACAATTTCATGAAACACTTCGGATTTAGGTTTAAAACATTTACAAAAATTTTTGAAAGAATTTTCGATCAGTTCTTTCCGAGTGAAGCGAGGGCAAAGATTTTTTGAAAAATCATGCTGAAAAAACAAAAAAAAAATGAACCTTTCTATTTATTCTGAAAATGCTACTGCATCAGCTTTATATTTTCCAAGTGAAGCAAGGACTAATACTTAAAATAGTGTGTTTTTTGGGCAAAATATGTACCAATCTTTTTTTTCAATTCGTTATTAAGTACAATTAATTTTTTTTGAAAAGCAAAATTTGTTCAGTGCAAGCGAAGCAAAGGCAAAATTTTTTCGAAAAATTAAGTAAGCATCTTTGAAACCAAAAAATTGAAATTAAAAAAAATTTACAAGTCATTTTTGGCTTTTGGTAAACAGGAGGAAAATAGAAAAAATAACTAATTTTTGATCAAAGGTATGACAATTTTTCATAGGCGTACCCAGAAATTATGTAAGGGAGGGGCTAAGAATTTGAGAAAATGGGGAAGGATCAAAATTCAATAAAAAAATTGAGTAATCCATTATTTCAGAGTCTACCTTCTTGAATCAGTGAAAAATCACTAATTTCCAATGACGAGTATTTCACTGATTATAAAAAGCAGAATTTTATCAAATTTGTCTGATTCAGATTTTTACAGAATATGTTTAAACAAAAAATAAACCGATCAAACACACGACTTTTTTTTTGAAAAATTATGTTGAAAAAGCAAAAAATGCACTTTTTTGACATTTTTATAAGAGAACATCTTTTTTATGAAAAATGGGAGGACACAAAAAACGTATTTTTTAAAATGCTCCAAATTCGAAAAAATCAATTAAGGTTAAAAATTGACTGAAAATATATACCTACTTATTCATACTAAGTGAATAAATTTTCTCACAAATAATTTGAATATTGACAAATTTTAAGAACAATTAAAGAGAGAAAAAAATTATCGACGGGAGAATGAGGTTGGAGAACATTTTTCAAAATCCATCAACTTTTGTGTGACTCCTTTGACATAAGTACCAATCTACTACCTACATAACCTAAAATAGATAATTTTGCTTGCCACGTCGAATTTTTTCTCCATTATTGCGTCCTACGTTTCAAAATTGATTTTTCGAAGATTTTTGGGATAGGTTAATTTTTGGGGATGACCATAGCTCGATAGCCATCCCTTGAGTGCGGCCATATATAACTTTTGCATAATTGTATGGCACAAAATCGAAAAGCATAACTTTTGTATGACCCTGTAAAATGAAGGAAAATAAAATACACTCGAACATAGCGAAAACATTTTTTTTTTTAAATTCAGAATTAGGTATTTTTTTGTTTATCATTCTTAAGTCATATCTATTTAGAAATACTTAGAGAAATTTATGATAAAATCAGCATAGAAAACACTTTTCAAAAGATTTTTATTCTTCTGGATTTTTTCAAAATTTCTCGACATTTCCAGATTTTAACAATTCCCAGATTTTTCCAGCCTTTCCAAAAAGTGAACACCCTGTACAGAAAACCCTTCCTCTATTCTCGGCTGCCTTATCAATTTACAAAAATTCATACCATCTCCGCTAAATCTCCCCTCCAAAAAAAACCCGCCAATTTAATTACATCCATTACAAACGTGTCCGAGGAAAAAAAAAGGCCACGTTGAATTTACAGCTTTTTACGATAATGTACTTAAATATACGCTACGTGATGTGCAACCTAAAACATTTCATACACGAAATAAAAAATAAAAACAAGCATCGCAGCGCGGCGCCCAGATGGATTATTAATTGTAAAATAAACGTGTTCGTTAATTTTTATCCTTTCGTACAACTTTACTTACACTGTAAAGTAAAAACGCGTTAATGTATACTCCGGAGAATGTTTATAGCTTCGTACAATTAGGTGTAATTTTTTTTCGCACCGACGCGAGCTTTCGTTAAGCTTTCCAAGTCGATGTTTTTAAACCGTTGTAAAGCGGAAAGCGAAACGATTGGAAAGGAGTATATAAAACGAGTACGATAAAACACCAGAAAAAAAAGGGTTCACTTATTTAGTCTGCAAAAACGAATATTTAATTCGCTTTTGCTCGTATCTCGCTAAACTTAATGCTGCCGAAAAATAACACATCCAAGATATCCTTATTGTATTATCTTATCAAAACAGGTGAGCGAATTTACCAGATAGAGCAAAATTCACCCTTATTTCGAATACGTACGTAGGTCGAGTCAAGATTTATTCACTCGAGCCCATATTTCGTCGATTGACATCGCTCTGCGAAGATGTGTGGGCGCTCCACAGCCTTTCGTCGAAGAGCAAATCACCGGGTTAACTTGACGTTGGATTTTTTTTTTTTCATCTTCGTGTTTTCAGTTTATTATGATCTTATACATAGTTACATCGAAGACGAGAAATACACGCGTATAGTTGCTGCGAGTCAAAAAATTGGTAAAATCAAGGACAAATATAAAGGCTTTGTTCAGGGCTAAATTATTTTGTTTTTCGTATATAACACGACGATGAACGAAGGCAAATTGCCTATCGGCTTCGAATAAAATTTAACAATATTGGTTTTTTGAATTTCTTAATAAATACCGTCGGCACCGCCGCTGATGCGTCAATTACGTTGACATGGTTCTTTATTAATTTGCCTTAATGAAACGACAATCGAAATAATTGGAAATTTTCGACGATACGAATGAAATTATAGAAACGCAAAAATAAGGCGTAGAATGAATTTGCTACGATATTACGAGATGTCTTGGAGAATTTTGGGCTAATAAAAGCGACTAAAGTGAAAAATTAATTCAAATTGGACGCGAAGCTAATGAAAACAGAAAATATGTAGGCAAAATTGAAATTAACTTGGACTGAAGATGAAATTGAAAATTTACTAAAAGAGGGGAGGAGGGAGGGAAGGAACAAGAGGGGAAAATTTTTCAATTTTAGAATTTCAATGCGTAAGGAAAATAATTATGAGAAAAAATCAATTCATTTTTACAATCGAATAGTTAGTTTGGAAAATAAAAGTCGAAATTATTTCAGCACGCAAGGAATTCCTTTAGATTTCCTAATTTTTACGAAAATTGAATAACGCGAAAGACGACCTCAGAAAATCCTTATTCCTCAATTTTTTGCTGCTCTGTGAATTAAAATATTTCAAATTAAGATTTCAAGTTGGCAACTTCGGATGCGATTTTTCTCTGTGTTCATCATTCAAAATACAATTTTTTTTACAGTTTTAAATCAAATCTAAAATTTTTATTTTCAAATTTTTTGTCAATTTTTAATCGAAGGGAAGGGAAATTGCATTCACGTGATTTTCATGAATTTTTTGTGATTATTTCCCCACCCCTCTCTCCATTCTCTCCCCTTTATAGCGAAATATAGCTAAAAAACAGAAATCACCTCAGCCAAGCGAAGATGAAATGCAAAAAAATGATAATAGTAGATGTAATTTTTTTCAAATATTAAGAAACCATAATTTTCAATCTTACAGGAAACTCAACTTGGAACTGAATTTGAATACTTCATTTTCTTATGAATTTTTTTCAGTCTACCTTTGATGGATCCGAACCCCGTACTAAAGGAGATTCAACTGATTAGAACACTGAACTACTATTTTTCAAAGTTGAGACTATTTTTTGTTCCTTTCCATGATTTCAAGTTTTTCCTACCTTACCCTCCTTCATAATTTCTTCCTCTTCCTGTAAGTCCACGTAGGTAATGGATGAAAGTTCAAGCAAATAAAAAAAAAAACAACTTACAAAACATGATTTTTGAAACATTTTCCAAAATACTGGAGCACTGCTTCATTCAATTAAGAAAATAAAATTCTCCCAGCAATATTATTATGGTGCATGACTTACTCATTTTACAATTATTCTTATTTCTAACCATGAAAATTCGCAACTCACCTGAAACAAAAACAAAAAAAATACTCATTAGTTGAAACATCAATTGGAATTATACTTTTATACGAGAAAAATCACGTTTATAAAGCAAAAATTAAGTTTTTTTAAAAAACATTTGACACGTTTTCATGAGAAGGGTGAGGCATATAGTTCCTTCGTTTCCTGATACGCTCAGGCACGAGAATGATTTTCATTGGGTAATCTTAATCTCCATTCTCGCCAAATTCATGAAATAGGTAAAATCACCAGTTGTTTTTTTAGAATGGACAGGTGTGCGAGGGCACAGCTGAAATATCACAGGATTTGCTTTAGGACTGTTGTCTGCGACAGTTTCAAAACCGGTAAACAAATCAGAATATAAAATCTCAATCAAGTTTTCAACATACAGATACGAGAAGAAAATTGAAAAATTTCCGAAAGTGAAATTTACGATTTTTTAAACAGAATTAGCAAATTCTTATCACATGGTGTCTACCATTTTTCAGAAATGATTTTCCCTGAATTTTCCAATGTTTTCCAGACTAATTTTCTCCAGTTTTCCAGAAGTTTCCATAAAAGTATTAATGAAAAAAGGGAGGAGGGTTATTTTTTCCGTGTCCAACGGATTTTTTTCTCTAAAAACCACTATACCTGACAACTTTGTCAGGAACCTGCACTCCGGCCCATGAAAATGACTCAAAAATTCTGAAAATTTTCAATTCACCCCCCTCTCCCACATACATACAAAAGCTCGAAAATTTGAATTTATTGCAGAAAATTTTCAAAAAATGAAACAGGCTCTTTAATTCTGAAAATTTTCAATTCACCCCCCTCTCCCACATACATACAAAAGCTCGAAAATTTGAATTTATTGCAGAAAATTTTCAAAAAATGAAACAAACTGTGAACCGGGTGTGTCTGTGTATCAATGAAAATTGTAAAAATGAAAATTCGGACTTTTATGGGCAGAAAAATTTCAATTTTTTATAATTCATTGTTCACACCCTCCCAAAAAAAGAATAAAAAACACGTTCATCAGATTTTGTCCTCTCGATCTTGGATTTTTTCTCTTGGTTTTGGCATTCGGATTTAGACTTTTTTCAATTTTCATACTGTTTTTAATTCAAATTTCAACCAAATTCATCATTTTTCACTGCTTCAACTACCAAATTTTAAAACCACAACCTTTTCACTACGGTCGCCACTTTCACTTTTTGTTAGATACCCTGGAGTACAGTACTGTACAAAGTGCTGTCGTCAATTTTCGTTCAAAAATAGGGCAAACAGAGAGCGTTCAAAAAATAATCCCTCAGTTTTTTAACATTTCAATTCTATAGGAGAGATCCTCAACTCACGTCCCTATCAATTGCAAGTTTCACACGCCTAAGTGAAGCGAGGACCTGAATTACAAAATTTACGGATTTTCAGAAATGGAATAATTCGTTTTTCAGCCGAGTAAAAATTCCAAAAATTCTTCACTCTTCTAATTATAAATCAGAGAAAATTATCAAAAATCACTAGAAACAGTCAGAATTGCAGCACAGGAGGTAATAAGTGAAATTTTTTTACTGAAAACAAATCGGTGAGAAAATCACTGGAAAATCAGTGAAAATTTTTGAAAAATCAGCAAAATTTACAGATTTTTGGTGAATTTTGCTGATTTTTCCTGTGCTGCAATTCTGACTATTTATCAGTGACTTTTCACTGATTCAGAATGAGCAGAGAGCACTTTTCCAGATTCATGAAATTTTCTGATTTTTTTTCACTCTCTTGAATTGAATCAGTGATAAATTCATTGATAAAATATACAGAATTGAGTCACTGTAAGAATCAATGAAAAACTACTGATTCAATTGATAAATTTTTAATTTTGAATCAAATAAAATGTAAATTATTACCTACTGATTCACTGTCATTGATAGCAATACTGATTCAAAAATGAAAATTCACTAATTGAATCAGTCGTTTTTTACTAAATTGGCACTTTGGCAGTGAAATTTCACTGATTCTTTACTACCTAACTTAATTCTGGCGATTTCTTCAGTGAATTTTCACTGATTCAAATCAAGAGATCAGGGTTTCCCGATTTTCCAGAAAGAAGTCTCTCATTCTGGATAAGTGAAAAGTCACTGATAAACAGTCAGAATTGTAGCACAAGAAAAAATCAGCAAAATTCACTGATTTTCAGCAAATTTTTGCAGATTTTTACTGATTTTACTGCTAATATCACAAATTTTACTGATTTTCCAGTGATTTTTCTCACTGATTTATTCTCATTGAAAATTTTTTCACTGATTTTCTCCTGTGCTGCAATTCTGACTGTTTCTCAATGATTTTCGACAATTTTCACTGATTTATAAATGAGAGAGTATACATCATCCATCACAATGATGAATTTTCTCGAAAAAAAAACAATTTTTTTTGAAGAACTCTCAAGAACTATTTTTTTAAAACTCATATCTCCGATTATTTAGGTTTCCATAGTAAACTAACCAAAAATTGGAGAAAAATTTTCGATCTTTTTTTGAATTATTATAATACCCTACCCCAAAATATACCCATAAAAATATGTAACTTAGCAACACCCCGATACAAAATTCTAACCCAATTTAAAATTTTTTTTCACATTTCCACCTCAATCCGCCACTCCCAACCATCAATTTCACAAGAACCTCCCAAAGAAAACAACATGTCTATCACGAATTTCAAACATTTCCCTTCGACTTCTCCATCTAACACGAGTACAAAACAGCCTAATTCATTACATCCCTTAATGGACAACGCGTTTCTAAATCCGCGTCCATCGAGACTAAAACACTAATGAAAGCAAGCGAACCGAAGAGTGAAAAACTTTTTAACGCAATTATACTCGAACGCCAAACTCCGTGGCTGGAAACCAATAAGCCAAGCAGCACGAATCGAACTAAAGCTAGTAAGCCCATCACATAAATCAAACAAGAAAGGTACAAATTAGGTCTATACGCCATAATTCTCGTATATTTCAGTTCACGTACAGGTAATCGTATTACGAGATTTCTTCTCAAAAATTCAGCTCATTTTAACATACGTTTTTAAAATTTAGTCGATAAAATTGTACAGTAAGATGATAAATTTACTCAATTTAGGATTGAAAAAGGAAAGAAAAACGAGAGTAGAATGAAAATAAATCATACTCGATGTTCGTAAATCATGTGGAAAACACATACAGGTAGAAAAATACAATTTGAGGAGCAATACGACACTAAACCGTCTCGAAAATCGCTTAGCATTTATTAAAAAATTAATTTTTCAAGACGTTCGAATGAGAAAAAGAAAATCAAAACGAGCGGCGAAGAGGCGAAGAATACTAAAAAAGATACATTTTCGTTGTGTTTCTGACACATCGCATCATACTCCAGACTTCCTTATCGTATACGCCATATCGCATGTAAAATTAATTCACCATATTACCTACACATCGTCTGCGTCAGCGTCACAATACAATATAAAAGTACACCCAGCAAAAGAGCACGACTTCATCTAGAAAATTGTTGCTGCGGTAACGATATCGTGTGAAGCAGAGAACAGGGCAGGGGAAAAAAAGGCGATCGTTTAGTTCACCGTATAAATACAACTCATTCTACATAATTTTCTCGTGTTCATTACACCAGCGGGATATCGTAATAAAACAATACTCGAGTAGTCGCGAAAAACCCACCTCGAACAGAATTAACATCGTAAGTTTCACCCCGAAAAAATGAAAAATTTTCAACTTCGTACTCGCGAAGGGTTTCCCTGGCTTCGGAACGCTTCGAGATCGAAATTTTCCAACCATCGAGGCTACTTTACCGCCACCTCGGAGAAAAAAGGTTTCTAAAAACGATTCTGCGGAATGTTGCTATAAACATCGCTCCGGCAAAGTGTAAGAAAGAGTATATTGCGCGAGAATGGAGCAACCACCGGGTATGGAAGCATTACCATGAATCTTCATTAATAAAAACCAAACCTTCGAGTCTTTTAGCTGTTTTGGCGTTGCGATGGACGAGGACAATGCTCCGCCGGTGCTAAATACATCCGAGGCCGAAAACTTTACCATCTTCCTCCATCGATATCTCGGTTGATACGCGGTAAGTTATGCAAGCCCACACCTCTCCTTGCCTCCTCCCCAAACTACATCGCAAAGTACATACAGCGAACTTTACGCTGCATACATATCCGAGAAATAACGCCGGCTCGGTGCTCGCCAGATAAACACACGCTCGGTAAAACCTCCAAATCCTTATTTCTAATTAAATTACAAATTGTTAAAATTTTCCACGAAACCGCCACCGTTAATAAATCCTCAATTTATCAACCCAGCCGAGCGTAAATTTCGCGCAACTAAATTTTTCTTCGTTTTTATCGCGATACCGAAAATGGTTTCTTTAACTGCCGGACCCCTGTTCGCCTCCCCCGACCCGCCTCAAGACTTGCTCCGACAATACGCCATAAATAAACCGAGGATAGTATTTCCAATTAGAAAGACCGTACCCGAAAAAAATTAATTACACAAGCATTCGAAATTTTATATAATACATTGTGTACAGTACCATCCCACCTATAGCTCATCTCCTCACCCCCTCCCCATCAATCTTCACATATAACACACCCATACCTCGCACCACCATCTTAATTAGTTTTTTTCTTTTAATTGTGACATCGTTGAAATTGTATCTAAAAAATCCGTACCATGTTTTCCACTTCCAGAAGAAAAAAGGATAGTGAATTTTCCAAGAAGTATTTTCAAAATTCGCAAATGCTCATCAGTTTTCATCGTCTTCGTCGACGTATAAGTAAGTAAAACGAGCACATTTTCTCGGTTTTATGAGACGAAAAGTACGCATCAAATTTTTCGTACCCAAAAGCACCGCGTGATTTTTTGCGAGCTTTAAAATTTCATGTACGCTTTGAAATTCGTAAGAATGTAATGCAGAAGCTCTTCGGGTTAAATGTGCGTAAATTTTTCCTTTTGAGGGTACGTTTATGAATATACGAGTGTAAAAATTTCCAGCCTAAGTAGAGGCTTTTGAAAATTTCATTTCGTGCCATGTTCTAAACCGAGTAGAATTTAAATCCTTCTACGTTTAAAAATTTATTTCTTCTTTCAATTTCGAACTAAAGAGGCATATGTTATTTGAGCCATGAATATGGTGCTTAGTTATTATAGCACATTTCGAATCGGGTTCAAAGAGTGAAAAATCCCCCAAAACAGGTCACGAGTGTTTTGAGGAAAAAAAATTGTAAATTTTTTAAATAAAATACATAAGTACACCCCTCCCCATTTAGAATTTGAATGGAATTATGATTGGTACTTTCAAATGAAATTTCAAAGCTTTTTGGAACCGTGACCAACATTATGAGGGGGGATGATAAATACCACAGGTCGACATTTTTGAACTTTTGAAATGCTGTTTGAAGTTTAATGGGTGATTTTTATAATATTTTTCACGCTGATCACGAAAAAAGCAGTGAAAAAATCCCATCACCCAAGGATTTTTTACAATTTAAATTTTTCATTCAACAGTTTTTCTACTTTTTTTGATAACTTTTGACACTTCAAGTCGATTGGCTGAGACAAGGAAGGGTTCTACGAAAAAAATTAATGGAACATATAAATTGTAGAGCGTTAAATTTTCTATCTGTAGAGTCCAATTAGTTTTTTCTTAGGAGGCTTAGTTTTTGAAATATTTTCAATTTTTTTAAAAAAGTTGAACTTTGAACTTTGAGCTAAAATATCTCGAAAGCTAAGCCTCCTAAGAAAAAACTAATTGGACTCTACAGATAGGAAATTTGACGCTCTACAATTTATGTTCTATTCATTTTTTTCGTAGAACCCTTCCCTTTTTTCAGAAAATTGACTTGAAGTGTCAAAAGTTATCAAAAAAAGTAGAAAACCCCTTGAACGAAAAATATAAATTGTGAAAAATCCTTGAGTGATGGAATTTTTTCACTATTTTTCTCGTGATCAGCGCGAAAAATACTATAAAAATCACCCATTAAATTTCAAACAGCATTTTCCATGCCGACCTGTATAATTGAGATTTTTTTTTCAGAAATTCAAATATCAAATTTTTCAAAATTTCGTCATAAAAAGTGGAGAGAAAAATGTTAATTTATAGTTCTTTAGTCGTTTTGTTCTATTTTTCTCTGAATGTTTATTTTTATGAAAATTATGCATTTGGCATCCAGTTAGGTGCTACTATTTAACCGGTTCCGAAAAGGTAGCTCTGACTTTATGTAATTGGTTAAAATTTACGACCTATTCATCAATGTAATAAAAAAGTACCAGTTTTCCACGAATACGTACGAGTATTTTCGAATGGAACTGGTTAATCCCTCCCCAATAATCGTTCATCCATTTTTAGATTTTTTCCGGCTAAAAAAAATTGCTATTGACTTCCAATGAATTTCAGGAATTATTTTTAACATTATTCTGTGAAAGGAGGAGGTTCGTCGCGAAAAATTAGGGCTTATTTGACAACATTTGCGATCTTTGAATGAATATTTTGAAATACTGAAACCTAATACACCATTTGGCCTTATTTTGTTGGTTATATTATTTATTCAATTCAAGTAGCTACATACCTAATTTCCTTCTTTTTTTTGCCCAAAAGTATGGAGTTATACATTTTAATTCATTTTTAGAGTTCCATGGATAGAAGGAGCAGACGATTCTGTAAAAATTTGGAAAGTGAATTTTCGGATTTTTTTGAAAAGTTATGTTTCTTATACTTCATGACATCTCCCTAAACACAAAACTCAGAAAAATGATGTAACCTACAATTTTTTTTCAAAAATGATTTCCTAGAATTTTCAAATTTTTCAGAAATTATAAGGCAGATGAGCTTTCATGTAGGTTTATATCAATTTTTGATGCAGAAAAATCTAAGAATGATGTGAGATTTTCTCTAAAAGTTATAAAAATTGTAATTGAAAGTACTCGATTTTAAATTTGTTTAAAAAAGTATATTGAGGTTAACATCTTTTTTTTACCATTTTGGACAATTTTCTTTATGAAAAATGTAATTTTTACCCACCTAAGTAATCAGGTTGACTATCAGACTGACTTATCGAATTTTTGTGATTTTTTTCATGACCTCCTTTTTTGTTTCTTTCGCAACTTTTCATTTTATTTTATTTTTATTTTATTTTCATTTTTTTACGCCATATACAGAGAATTTTCAAGAAGAAACTATTATAGCGAGAATGAAAAAAAAAAAAAAATGAAAATTCTTGGAATTCTATACATAAAAGCAAAAACCTTTTCATGATTTTAATGAACGATAGATGCCTTGTTATTGGAAAAAAATTGATCCGAAATCCCTCCAGTTGAAACTAAAGACTTACTCAGTTGAAAAATAGCCAAATACCAGACATGGGCTTGTCATGAAAGCTCAAATCTTTGTTTTCTATTTTAAATGAGACAAGATGTGGAAGTTTTTTCAAAAAAGGACATAAATTTTATTATACGAGAAAATTTTAAAGATTTCAATTATATTTCTTTCAATGTGAATTGAGACATGAAATGAGTATACTTGATTTCATATTTCTTTGTACTCAGGAGGTTCGACTTATTCGAAATCGACACCCATATTGCCTATCTCATATATTGACTTAAAATGGGAAGGGGTGGATGGGAAAGGTCTAAAATTGAGTTCCGAGAGTTCGGGTTTCTCAATAATGATTATTGAAATCGATTTTATCGTCAAATATCGGGATGTCAGTTTGAATTTATTTTTGACAAACTTCCGCAATTTTTGAGAAAAAGTAACTTTCAGTAACTTTTTTTGAGCGAAAAGTAACCAAAAAGTAACCAAAAGTAACCAAAAACTCAATTTTTTTCGGGGGCATTTTTTTTTACAGTTTTCTAGGGGGGGGGGCAATGTTTTGTAGTTTTCTGTAAACATTTCACAGATAAATCAACTGAAAAGATGCAAATAATTTAATTTATTAAATTTCTTCGTCAAAACAACAACAAATTAAACACTACAGTTACACAGTGTAATATTAAATAATCATAGGAAAACGTTCAACTTGGCGAATTTTTGAAACAACGCTTACATCACTCTTTTTTTTCATTTTCACTTCTAAACTCGTAATAATATTAAGCGTTCATATCATCATTAAATTGCCGTTGAATCTGTTCGGCTTTCCCAGTGAATTTTTTTCGACTTTTTAAATTAATTCTGCCGATGCCGCTGATAAAAGCTCTTCAGCGATCGAGATACCAGCAAAAAAAAATTTCGGCGGCTTTTTTCAATTTTTTATGACCCAACGAAAATATTTCGTCGCATGTTTTTCGTTTTTCAGCCACGTTTTTTCATTTTTTTCTTCAAGAGTTTTGAAAAATATCAATTTCTACTTGAAAATTTGAATTTTTGCCTGGAAGTGTGAAGAAAAAGTAACTTTTGAGGGGAAAAAAGAAACCGAAGGACCTATTCGACGTGAAACGTAACTAAAAGTGAATGAAGTCGGAAAAAGTGACCAACACCCTAAAATAGTGACCTGCTATGATGCCTGATTCTGAGGAAATGATATTTTCATAGTCCCGTTGATCCTTAATAACAAAAGAGCGGTTCAAAATTTTTAAAAGAGCACAACTAGATGAAAAATTGCCTAAAAATGTTGAAAAAAATTCTTGGGTTCTTCCAACCTCCCAGAAACTAAGTACAGTAGACTCCCGATTATCCGACATCTCGATTATCCGACCAAAAAATATTATCCGACAACTCCCGATTATCCAACCTCCAAATGTCGGATAATGCTTTATTATCCGACTTATTTTAAATTTAGCTCCTAACCAAAGAAATTTGTATGTAAAATCGTTCACACCATCTGGTATGGTACTGGAAAGCAGTGGGAGATGAGAATTCGTGAGTTTTGGAAAGGCAGAAAGGTGTCACTTCGCGAAAACTGATGATTTTTTGCAAATGGTTGAACTTTGCAAAGGCTCTGAAAAAAATTGATGCGCCGCGACAAAAATCTACAACCAAATTTTTTCAAAAAATTAATGATTTTGTTTTAGAAAACGTGATTTCTTTCAAGTATTTCTTTTTTTAAATTTTAACCTAAAAATATCGAGGTGATTTTTTTTTTAGATTTTAGTTCTATTGTTTTAATTTTGGTTTTGAGGTTTTTTAAAAATAAATGCATGCCAAATTATTTCCCCGCATTTCAAGAACTCATTTATTACGTTTTTTCTGAAAAAAACTGAACTTTTCGATTATCCGACTTTTTTGAGTATCCGACACTTTCCCGCCCCAATTATGTCGGATAATCGGGAGTCTACTGTACTTAAAAAAACGCGAAATTATCATCTGATAAAAGAAAATCCACATTTTGGTCCCTTTCTACCAGCATACTACTTGAATCAGAGATCCAAAATTGTTGCCCCCAATTTGTCAAAATAGCAGGCATGTCACACAGATTTTGGGGAAAAATAGTGACTTTAGTGACTTTTTATGAGGCAAAAAGTGACCTATTTTTCGAAAAAAGTGACCAATTTTTCATTTTTTTTCACAAATAAATACCCCCCCCCCCCCACCCAAAAAAAATCATAACTCAAACTGTATTTCTCTCTGCAATAGTGCTGAAAATACTTTTTTTTTTCTGAAAAATTTTTTCATCAAGGGTAAGGGTGCCATATTTCGACCACTTTTTTTCAAACTTCCACCAATCAAAGACTTATGGAGGTAAAAACGTCAGAAATGGCTTAAAAAATACATTGATCCTTCCTCCACCACTCCCTAAAATTCTGAGCCGATACGATCATTTTTTGTGATTTTTTTTCTGAGGGAATTCGAAAATTGATTATCAAAATTTTGGGTTCCCAATTTCGATCACCAGCCCCCTCCCCTACTTTGAGATGAGGGGTCGGTTGTACATTTTTCTTATTCAACTTAGTAATAGGATGTAAAAAAAAAACGCTCCTAAAACTCGATTAACCCGACTATTGGTAATTATTTGAGGTAATGGAAAATTTTCAAAATTGATTTTTTTCTGAAGGCCCTAGCTCCTCCCCATGACATCCGGAGAGAAAATGGTAAATGACAAAATTGTTCGTTTTTTAATGCTCTACAACTTGTGTTTCAACTATTTTTTCATTAGTGCGCAATTTCGAAAATTATCTACGAAAAAACAAAATTTGAACTCCCTTACTCCCCAAAAGGAGGACTAAATTATGGACCAATTTTAGAGAAGTTCAGGAATCTTAAAATACATACCCTACTACGAAACTTCCCCCTTCTGCTAATTTTTTTGGGTCAAAACCTAAAATGACTGTACTACTATGCTATTTCGTTTTTTTCAATTTTCTCCGCTAGTTTTGCCTGTAGGGTTGTCATTTTGGTCTCAAATTGTTTATCTGTGAAAAAGGAGCATGAAAAAATTTTTTCCCGATAGATTGCGTCTATAGCGGCCGAAATCGGCCGGTAGTCGAAATTAGAAAGCGGTCGAGATTAGGGCATTTTACCCTTAATAAATCTATAATTGAAGCTAAGAGTTTAAAAATATGCTTCAAATAACTGAAAAAAAGAATAAACTTTTTTAATAATAATACAGTTATAATTAATATAACTTCCGTCTAAAATAAGTTTTTACTGAAAAAAATCGTAATATTCTGCATCTAAAAATTACGAGTTCTAAAAAATAAACTACGAGGTATTTTTTTAAATTTTATGCAAGAGCGGAAGGCCGTTTGAATGAAAAAAGTGACTTTAGAGTGAAAAAACGGACTATGGTAGTGACTTTTGGCCAAAAAAGGGACTTTTAGTAACCAACCCTGAAAATAGGGGACAAGTCACTAAAAAAGGTGACTCTGTGGCATGCCTGGAATAGACGACCCCTTTGGCGGAAAAGCGGTTGAAATCGGTTTCTAACAGGGAACAGGAGTCAGCCAAAAAGTTGACTCCTGACTCCGGCTTGACTCCTGGAGTTAAGGGAGAAAATTGACTCCAGAGTCAAACTCCCATCCTGACTCCTGACTCCACCTTGACTCTGGAATCAATCTGTGACCTTGACTACGGACTCCGGTTCGACTCCGGAGTCGGAGTCAAAATTTGGAGTCAGTTTTCAACACCTATTCTCTTGATCGGCTATGCCCTTTTTCGCACAAAATTCCTTCACCATCTATAAAAAAATAAAGATATTGGATAAAAAGAAACGAGAGAGGAATTTCAAAAACGAATTCCATTCTTTACTTTCGAATCAATCTTCCTACACATTTGAAAATTCTCATCGATCATTAGGAACCTGGAACCTATAAATAAAATCTCCGTGACCGGCTCCAAAATAAAGAAATAATTCTTTAATAAACCGAGTTTCCTTCAACGCCCATACGAACGATTCGACGACTCCACCGGAAACCCAGAACCTTCAGCAAGAAACCTCGTCAAAATTAAAACTGCTCTGACAAAAGCTTCGCATTTCATATTAAACTACAACCTCGAACAAAAGAGGAAACACCGAGGAAAAAAATTTCAAATTTAGTTTCGATTTCGAAAACAAAAATAATAACCGAAACCTCGCTGAATATTTCTCATACCTACCAAATACCTACGTAGGACGAAACAGGGATCAATTTTAAGGTACGTGTATACGAATAAACCACACAAACACATAATTCACCTCGCCGGGTGAAATAATTCGCAAAACTGAGGAAAATGAAAAGAATGACGATGTCGAAACCGAACCAAACTCGCGATAAACTTTTCCAGCATATCGCCGAAATGCTGAAGAAAAAGGGACGATGCTCCGTACAACTCAAGAGACAAAATTCTTGACAAAACATTCTCATCATTTTGTCGACAAAGAGTTAGTGGTATTACGAATGGGAAAACCTTACATTCGTATCAGCCAGTGCAACGTTTCTTATAGATTTACAAATTAATGACGGGGAAAAAAGAGAGAGAAAGTATACATTTATACCGAATGTTGATGTCGCGCATCTACATATCGTTGATTATTTTAAAAGATACACACACGTACATTAAATTCGGGAAGTATTCTTTTTTCTCCGGTATTACAAGCCCTTCAGTCGTTTATAAATTGGGTTATACGTCGTCGTTAGCTGGGTATTTGCGGAGAGAGTGCGACGCCGACGGAGGCAGTATAAGCAGCTTTGTGTATAAATCGAATACAGCGTAGGTTATTGTTCGTATTTATGTTTGGCGATATTGTTATGTATTATAAATTCTGACAAGATGAACTATACGAATACGAACGCGTTCAGTTCGGTTTAGGATTTGTTAGCGAATTTCATTCGTTCGGTACACACAATTTCCCAATTTGGCGAGCAGCAGCAGCTACCGAGGCAGGTATTTCAAACACTTATTGATTGGTTACGGTTAATGCGGCTAGTACGACTTTGCGGTTTTGATTGCCGCAGCCATCAGATAAAAATACATACGCACCGAGCCTTCGAGTATCACTGTAGTTTTTATTGCGAGGTGCGTGCTACTGCCAAGAACACTGCTGCATACTTCAATCAGCCCGTGTTTCGGGTTGCGCCTTATTTACCTTGGGAAGCTGAACTATAAATGCTGATCGAAGATGGACGAAGACGTGAACTGGCCGAAATCTGGCATTGAATGAAGTATTGGATTTGTTTCAATGATATCGCCTGCTTTATTTATACAGGTCGATCGTCCGAGAAATTAATACATTCAGAAATTGGAGAATGTCGCCTCGTTTCGCCACCATTTCTCATTATGACAACCAAATGAGAATTATTCGACTAGATTTTAGACTGTTTATACACAGCGCCGCTATAATAATAATATTTCGGACGAAGCGACAATAATATCGAATTTCACGTTATTGCGATTCGCGACCTATGAGAAAAGGAGGTATATTTATTAGTCATACGATACAGTGATTAAGAAATAGGATGACGAAGCGTATCAGCTCAATTTTCCATCAAGTTTTGCGAGCGAACGACGAAAATCGACGCACAAACCGACGAAATATTTGCCCTTCGCGAGCACCGAAAGCGAATCGGTGAAAGGGAAGAGGGGAGGGGTGAAATGAAAAATTCCAATTCCGTATTTTGCGTAGTTTTTCGAAAAGCAGAAATGAAATATGAGTAAAAAAACTCTTCGGAATGTGAAATTTGCAAATTCACTTCCTTTCTACGATTCGTCATATATTTTGTAGGTCATATTAGATTCGAGTCTCTGAGCGTTTTTCGACTTTTGGGAAATCAAATTTCTTATTTTTGTCGAAACATCAAGACTGCAAGTTTATTATTTAAAAAATTAGTGAAAAATAGTCACTGGTTCGGTGAAGAATCAATGGATGAAATAATTTGATGATCTGATGGGAAAAAAAATACATTCAAAAAATACGGATCGAAAAATCACCTTTTTACAATAAATTTACGTACTAAGAAAATGAACCAAAATTAAATTATTGAAGGTCTCCTCAGCTCGAATTGTGATCGCGATCAGTATTATTTGGAAAGAAGAGAGGGAGGGTGGAAGGGAGAGAGGAGTGGAAAGAAAAAGTTTGAACTCTGAAGAAATCTTTTTCAAATCAAAATGTAGATTTAAAAATCATCTGCTCTGATGTAAATTTTTCGACAAAAAAAGGAGGTATTTTCGTCATCTCTATATTATAGGCTATCTTTTGTCCAAAATTTCCACCAGCCAACCTTTCATTCGAACTGGCTTTCATTGATATACATTATACATCATATTCGTTTTCCAGAAATTATCCAAGAAGAAAGTATCAATTTTAATATCTATAAGAAAGTTACTGCTTCGAACGAAGAGTTTTTTGTGATCTATGAGGCGGAATAACAATTTTTCTAAATTCTATGAAAAAAATTTTGCATCAAATTATAGGAACATCAAATTTTATCTGGGTTTTTCCAGATGTAAATAATTTGATTACATTACACAGGGAATAGGATTCGACTTCGGAGTCGGAGTCAAACTGACTCCAAATTCACTCCGACTTCGGCTTGACTCCAGAGCAGGGACCGGAAGCAGCCGAAAACTGAAAGCCGAAAAACCGAAAGTAAATCATTTTTAAGGCCTTCGGAAAGCTGAAAGCTAGCTCAGCTTTATAATTCAGCAGCCGAAAGATTTATTTTTTCATCTTTCTAACAGCTTTTTTCAAAAATTAAAATTCAATAATTTCCTTTAAATAAAATTCAAAAAACATTAATTTTTTTGCTGAAATTTTCCAATTTTTTCCCTCCAACTATAAGTAGAAATTTGTGAAGTTGAATGTTGAAAATAAATATTCTTAAAAACTTACGTCTACGTAAAGAATTAAAAATTGCAATTTGGTGAGTTACTAGAGCTTTTGAATTTAGATTTTAGATGAAAAATTGAAACGTACATTGAAATTTGGAGTGATAAAAGCCAAAAGTCGAAAGCTAAAAGTCGAAAGCCAAAAGCTAAACGCTAGATTTAACAACCATATAATTCCAAAATCCAAAAGCTAAAAGCTGCAGCTTTATAATTTGTATCACTAGCTAAAAGCCAAAAGCCACAGTTTTATCTTTCAGCTTCCGGTCTCTGCTCCGGAGTCAAGCCGGAGTCAGGAGTCAAGGTCACAGATTGGCTCCGGAGTCGAGCTGGAGTCAGGAGTCAAGGTGCGGAGTTAGGAGTCAGGGTGTGAGTTTCACTCCGGAGTCAACGTGGAGTTAGGAGTCAAGGTCCGAAAGTGACTCCGGACTCAAGGTGGAGTCAAGAATCAATTTTTTGGCTGACTCCTATTTCCTGACATTTCATCAAACTGAATCTGAACTTTCATCATTTTCTCATATCAGAATTGATACCTACAATTAGATATTTCAAGACATTTTTCAGATCTGATCAGATCTAAATCTTCTTCATAGGGAAGGCTTTTAAAAATTCAATCATGATCTTCGAGAAATTCTTGCAACAGGTACTAAAAGCCAAAAAAATTATGAAAATGCCTAAAAATGTTTTATAATGGTGAATAAATTTCTTATGGAGAAAAACAGATTTTCTCAGGAATTTCAACACAAAAAAAGTAAAAATGAAAAAGACCATAAAAAAATAAAATCATATAAGCTAATTTTATGATTTTGACCAAAATCATAACTCTACAGCTAGGGTGGCCCTTAAAAAAAAGGTTGGGATTTTTTTCGGGACCCCCCCTAGTTTGGTGCCACTACATGAGAAAATGACGTACAAAAAATTTCAGTCCAATCGATGCATGTTAACCCGTCCCTCAAAGCCCATTTTAAAAAATTGATGGAGCGCGCCCGAGCTGATAATATTCCACTACGGCCACGCGGAAACGAAACGCTAAAAATACCCCTAGTGATCCGGCGACTTAAAATACACGCCAAAGGCATGGAAATGAAGATAGAATATTCTGGTTTGCGGCATTCGATTCCTTATAAAATTTGGAATCGGAAAAGCTAATTTTCAATTTTTTTGCACCCCCGGGAGGAAAAGCGCTAGGGTTTTACAAAGTGCAACTGAACAGGAAAAATCAAATTATTTGATAAAAATTTTTCAAACACATTTTCCGAGGGAAAGAATGAAAATTTAATTCTAGGGGTTATTCAGAGCATCCGAACCCAGTTTTGGGGTCATTTTGACTTCGAGCTACCACTAGTACCCAAAGTGAGGGGAGGGGGGCGGAATGAAAAAATATTTCGAAAAATTGAGTGTGGTATCAAAATCCACATTGTTTACTAGTGAAATCCGCTTCCGATTTTACTTTATCAAAGCCCCCAAAATGGGCCCAGGGGGGGGGGGGTGTCAGGGAAACACCAAAATAAAAACTTTTCATAAGAATCGAGTATGGTATAAAAATTCACGATTTTTTTAATTTTTACCCGGAGTTAGTTTCCAATATTTCTTTATCAGAACCCCCAAAATGGGCATTGAGCTCATTGGGGAGGTGTCAGGAAAAGGCCAAATCGAAAACTTTTCATATGAATCGAATGTGGTATCAAAATTCACGTTTTTTTTTACCCAGAGAGTCCGTTTCTGATGTTACTTTATCAAATGCCCCAAAATGGGCCCATTGGGGAGGTGTCAAAAAGGCCAAATCGAAAACTTTTCATAAGAATCGAGTGCGGTATTAAAATTTACGTTTTATTTCGACACCCCACTTCATATTTATGTAAAATTTTTAATTTGCGTCCTCCTCAACACCTCCCCAATGGGTCTATTTTGGGGATTTTGATGAAAGTAAAATCGGAAACGGATTCTCTGAGTAAAAACGCGAATTTTGATACCACTCTTGATTCTTATGAAAAGTTTTCGATTTGGCCTTTCCCTGAAACCTCCCCAATGGGCCCATTTTGGGGCATTTGATAAAGTAACATCAGAAACTAATTCTCTGAAAAAATACGTGAATTTTGATACCACACTCGGTTCTTATGAAAAGTTTTTATTTTGGTGTTTCCCTGACACCCCCCCCCCCTGGGCCCATTTTGGGGGTTTTGATAAAGTAAAATCGGAAGCGGATTTCACTAGTAAAAAATGTGGATTTTGATACCACACTCAATTTTTCGAAATATTTTTTCATTCCGCCCCCCTCCCCTCACTTTGGGTACTAGTGGTAGCTCGAAGTCAAAATGACCCCAAAACTGGGTTCGGATGCTCTGAATAACCCCTAGAATGAAATTTTCATTCTTTCCCTCGGAAAATGTGTTTGAAAAATTTTTATCAAATAATTTGATTTTTCCTGTTCAGTTGCACTTTGTAAAACCCTAGCGCTTTTCCTCCCGGGGGTGCAAAAAAATTGAAAATTAGCTTTTCCGATTCCAAATTTTATAAGGAATCGAATGCCGCAAACCAGAATATTCTATCTTCATTTCCATGCCTTTGGCGTGTATTTTAAGTCGCCGGATCACTAGGGGTATTTTTAGCGTTTCGTTTCCGCGTGGCCGTAGTGGAATATTATCAGCTCGGGCGCGCTCCATCAATTTTTTAAAATGGGCTTTGAGGGACGGGTTAACATGCATCGATTGGACTGAAATTTTTTGTACGTCATTTTCTCATGTAGTGGCACCAAACTAGGGGGGGTCCCGAAAATAATTCCAACATTTTTTTTCCACCAAGTATAAATAAGGGCCACCCTACTCTACACTGATTTTTGAATAAAAATTCATTTAAGAGAAAATTTATTTGTCACAGGACGATGGCACATCTGTTCAATAGCATTTGTCACACTCACAGAACACGTGTTCACTGATATTTTTTATGAGCCTTTGGTCTATTGCGAGATATCGTAACAAAATTCCTAATCAAAATGTACGAAATTTGCGAAACAGTTGAAAGAATCTTTTCAAGTCTTTCCGTCTAGGCGTCTACCCACCATTTTCCTAGTAATTAAAAATATACAGGCACCAGAAATTTTTTCGAGATTTTTGACGTGTTTCTTATGTTTTGAAAATTGATATCTATCTCCTTCTTCCTTCCACTTCTCTCTCACTCCGAATTGAAAACTTTCCTACTGGTAGAGAGAATAAAAATCTTTAAAAAATTGATGAAACGTATAAATCCGAGGTCGTTGATCACAAATACGGTGTCTTGTTAGACGCCGAGCTTCGTTTTTTGAGACGCGGTTAATTTCCACTCCAAAAAAGTCACTTTTTGGAAAAATTTGGAACACAGCATCCAGAAAACCATAATTTTCTCGAAAAAATATGGCTTAAAAATGGACAACGATGAGCCCATCGTGAAGCACACACGAAGACGAATCTAACGGTATAAACTTTTGGCTTTTCGTCAATCCTGTTGCAGCTTCGAATCAGGCGGATCAAAAAATTCACCCAAAAATGATGAACGGTTAGTCAGCTGAATTTTTAGATTTTCCAAAAATTTTCCAAAGACTTGGTGTATGACGAATTTGAGGTCTCTGGTCACGAATTTTTGGTCAATTTCGGATAGTCCAGTTTTGTTTTTCTGGCATGGCCAATTTTCTCCTCAAAAATGCTCAAAAAAGGCAAAAAATTAATTCGCAGAATTCAAAAAAAAAAGTTGAAAAAACATTTCCCACTCTTCACCCCTTCATGCAGATAAAATCGAAGAGGAAAAAATTTGACTGGAAGGAAAACGATATTTTTCATAAAAGGAGTGAAATGATATTTTAAAAATTTTTCCATTTTACAGTTGCAATAATAGGTACTTGTGATTTTTAACCAGTTTATACAAAAAATAGTCGCAGGACACTTATCCAAGAATTTTAGCTATCGGGTTTAGATAGACCTAGTAGTCTACCCCCCCCCCCCCCAATGACAAGAGACTCGTCTTTAGAATGAGACTAACAAATACCATTCTACCTTGATAAAATCAAAAAATCGTGAACACGTAATTTATTCAAAATTAGTTTTAGTATAAAACATCTGGATACAAAAATTCACAAAATTCGTCCAATATAAATTTTTCAACTCAGTCAAACGAACAGAAAATTTATTCATGCCGCTTTTTCACCATTCAAACGAAACTTCTACCACCTCCGAACAGGCGTTTCAATAAATATTTCTTTCAAAAGCGACTTCTCCGACCTATTAAATCATTCCACCCTTACAAAAAAGCAACTTTTCAAGACCATCTGATCGAAAGAAAACCGAATTAAAAATTTCGTTCACATAATCGAGTTTTTCTTTAATAGAATAAAAAAATTCTCACGCAAGTTACCCGAAGTAAGCAAAATTATTAAAGGCAATTTTCATAACTTGGAAATTTTTCCACTTCGAGCCTAAGGAAATTCGACTTGGAAAAAAAACTTTTTCAAAGAACGCAAAATTTAATAAAGACACGTTAATCCTTCGTGACTGAATTATTAAAAAATAAATACATTAGCCTTATTTCGCAGCAATAATAAATCTAAATCCTGGTAGACCTTTTTTTCAGTGCAATTCCGCCGGCATTTGGGAGAAAAAAATAAACGAGTGGGAAGTGAACTTTCATTCAGCGAACAAAGTATACCAGCTCCTATAGGAGTTGTACAGTCGAAGAGACGGAATGGGGGAAAATCTCAACTCATAGCAGACTGAAGGCTGCTAAAAGTAGCGAATTTCAGGTTTTCAAATAAGAAAAAATGTCAGTAGTCATTTTACCAATTACAATCGAGGAAGGAAAATATTCATACGCGATCAAAAGGCCCATTTATTTTCATCGTAATATAATTACAGGCTCAATTTTCCACGTCTAGTTTCATTACCAAAGTACACCGATCTTCCCCTCGTGAACCCTCACCAAAGGATGGAAAATTGATACACCGTCGTAATTCGAAATCCATTACAAGAGAAAACACCAACGATAAACCGCCGATCAAATCTAAATTACCAGATTTCTCCGAATGAAAGTCTCGTGACGAAACGAGGAAGAAAATCGGAGCCAGCCTACACCAGCCTTTGGAAATCTGGCTAAAAAAAAGGAGAAGGAAGGCAGCACCAGAAAAAATCCATACTCGCGCCGGTATATTTCTCTGCTCGCAACGCTGCTGGAAATTGGCCGTACGGTGTTTTGGTTTTCACGCATTTTTTTCAAAATACTAGGTCAGGTCTTTGTACGGAGAACGCATACTCGGGTGCGTTGAATTACGGGTCGATGACGTCAGGCTGTTTTCGTTGCGATTTCGTGTATATACCCTATATAGATATACTCATTACGGGAAAACTCGTGCTTTTCATTTTTCAGCCATTGTAAATGTTCATGGGCTGGGCGTTTACGCCGAGAAAACTTGTGTACGTACATTCGAGATACGATGCGGCGCGACGAACGGTATCAGCAGAAAATCCCACCAGCCGCCGCCTCAGCACGTTTTCCGTCTAGCGAAAATTCGTCGATAAGCCCAGCAGCCTGATGAGGGTGGGAAAAAACGTTTTTCGATTTTTTCTCGCGCCCTCAATCGAAGACTTTAATTCAACGTCGTGTTATTTCGAAATTAAAATTTATTTTCATTCGCCAACCGAATCGCGAGTTTTGGTGAGAAAATTTTGTACCAAGATTAAGAAATTTTCATCGCGTTTGATTCCCTCCTCCCTCCTTCGCTCAGATTTCTCCTGAAATTACTTTCGTTCCGAGGTGCACATGTTTTTTAGGTCGAAAATAAGCTACTCGACGAGCTGTTTATTATTATCATCGGTAAGCATAGAATGTTCAAACTGAAACTCGTGCCGGGTAAAAAAATCGATGAAATTTTTCACTCCGGAGGCGTGTTCGTCAAACTTTTCAAAGACTTACGCGAGCAAAGCCGATAATTATTTCTCAAACTCTATCTACGTAGTTAGTTCTGTACGATATTCTTTTCACCCGAATTCGAGCTAGGAAAGTACGGTGGAAGAGGGTTGAACGAGAAATCGGATGTTAAATAAATAAACCGTATCGTTTACATATTGTAGCAACGAGAAAAAGCACACCGAGTAAATTTGTCACCAAACATTAAAGTATATAATACGCTTTTTAATAGTTAAAGTTTTCTAGTAAATTACAAATTTCGAATAAGCTCAGTTCGCGAATTTATTCTTCATTTTGGTGATGGACGCGGATGCTGTAAGGATGAGCATTGAGCGGTGTTACGACTTCGGCTATTTATCCCTTTTGTGTGGTTGTCCTGTTCTGTCTCCGCGATGTTGGCCAACGAAATGGCTTGTATGTGGGGATTTCCTTGGCATTGTGATGTATACTTTATAACGTGCACTGTGTGTTTCAAAGTTGACTAAGTTTTATACTGTGTGTGGGTACGAGGGCTGGCTTTGGCGTGATTAAAGTCCTTGAAATGAAAATACGCGGTGGACGGTCCGCAGCCCGGGGGAGATTTTGAATAAGCAATGAAAATGCTATAGGAACGAATTGTATGGCAAAATTATCGCGATATTGGGTGTGTAAAAGATGTTTGATGTGGAGGTTTGTTCAGGATAGTGAACCGAGGAAGAAATTCGAGATGAAAAACCAGCTTGAAAATTTCCATCGACATTATTGGCAGATTTTTGTTTAGTTTGGAAAAACTTCTGGTGTGAATGTTTGATTTTTTTCTCAATAATGTATCCACAGTTTTCAAATACGGTTTTAAATTATTTTCAAAAATTCCCTGTTTAAACACTTCAAATTATTAATAAAATAAAATTTAAAAAAAAATAGGAAGGCATTTTTTTTAAACAGGAACTTGAGAAATTTTTCAAAATCATAAGGTGTCTACTGGATCTAAAAAATAAAAATTCTTGCTATTATTCTGGATTTGCCCCTCTCATTTTCATTTCTTAACATTTTCCTCGATTCTTTGTCCAAAAAAATCTCATTTTCAGAGGCGTCGGAAGCTTTTTTTTGGGTGGGTGCAAAGTGAGTACAAAGACTTGAAGGATTTTCGGGCTGGGGGCAGAAAGAGCCTTTTTTGCTCCGTTGTCTCAAATAGTTCAAATAATTGTGATTTTGTTATGCCCGAGCGAAGCAAGGGCGAAGCTTTGAAAAAATTGAGTGTTAAATTCCCAAAAAAGACATTTTTTCATTGTTTTAATGCTTTGAAAATCCCTATCTGATGTAATGGGGGGGGGGGGGGTGCAAATGATACTTTGCACCCCGTCAGAATTTGAGGGGATGCAGTGCACCCCTTGAACCTCACCTTCCGACGCCACTGCTCATTTTTATCCTTCAATAAAAAAAATTCAAGGGAATGCAAAATGTAGAAAATTCCTGATTTTTATAGCAAAATTATTGAGATTTTGCTATTTTATGGTTTTCTTTCTACTAAGGGAAAATTCTTACTAATTCCTGATTTTTTTTGCTGGTAGATACCTTAAAATACATTCATTAAAAAAATAAAACCAAGCAAACTGGAATAAAATCAACTGAAAATTTTTGGGAAAAAATGATTTGAAAATTTTTGAAAAGAAATAGACAATTTTAAGATACCTAAACAAAATTTCAAGGATCAAGTATGAAGTTGGCATTATTTTGCGGCCAAAAGGCTCCAAAATACAAAAAAATCCCAATTTACTCGAAATTTAATTAATTTTCTCCACTGAAAAATACAATTTTATGACATTTTTTTGACCAAGTATACTTGAAATAATAATTTTTTAAAGCAAGAAATCCCACCTTTTGCAAAATTTTCTTACTCGAACCGAATTTTTTGGACTGAAAACGTAATATTGATATTTATTAAGGAAAGGCCTGTCTGAATAATGAATCGAGTTCGAATTTTTTGAGTAACTTTAATCTTTGCGATCCATAAAATTTCCTGCAGATATTTTAGGCCAAAATTTATTTCAATGTTGGATTTGTGCATATTTCAAGCTAAAGTTCTTTTTTTTTCAAGTTCTAAACTTTGTAGGAATGTATTTTGTCATTTTCTGGCCATTTTCGCTATTTTTATTCTTCATTTAAAAAAATGTTGGTTAATTTTAAAAAAAAAAAATATTTTTGAGGATTTTTCTTCAAATTTTTAAAATTCTTCAACACAATTTCACTTGACAATATTACCATGCAATTCTGGTCAAAAAATCCTTTCCAGAGATACCAAATCGATTTTACTAGATACCTGTAACGTATTTCAACTTTTAAAAATGCAATCTTTCATTTCAATTTCAAATTAGTACTGAATTTAACCATTAAAAAAATTAAAAAATATCTCGAACTACATTCAATTATTCGTGTAGGTACCTAAAATTGAAGCAAGAGTTGATATTTAAAGAGAAAGAGAGAGAGAGAAATTAAACGTCTTCGTTCTTTAAAAAAATTCAAACACTTAAATTTCCTTCGTTCGTCCTTAAATATTCAACGCACAAAAATCAAGTGGGCTTTTTCTGACAATCACGACAAGTAATTATAATAACCACTGAAACTGTTTTGTTTTCCAAACTTTTGAAAATAACAAATTCAAAAGTTTCGAAGGTTAAAGGATGTCTTCATATTGAACATATTTCTGTCCCAAAGGAAAGGAAAAAGAGACGCGGGAAAAACAAAATAATTTTTCAATTTTTGCGAAAAAAAATTGTCAGATTCTTTATAAAAATTGACTGCATGAAGACTGGATTTTCTATCAAGTCATTTTTGAACCATGGAAGAAAAAAGACATTTTGCAAAAACATTATTAAGTAATTTTTGACTACAGTTTTTTAAACCAATTCCTCATATGACAGCTAATTTTATCACTTTTCATTAAAAATTTAATGAAGATTTTTGAAAATTGAGCACATTTCTCAAACCAAGTTGGAAAAAACTGAAAAAATGACGTTTTCAATTTCGAGACTTAACTTGGACATTTTTTTTAGAAATGGAGCTCAAACTTCAAAAACCTACTTTGAATTCAGAATCAGTGCGACCTCAAATTAATCAAAAACAATTTTTACGTATTTTTATTCCAGATTTTTTTGAAAATCTCTAAAAATAAAAAATAAAAAAATCATCACCAAACCCTTCAAACGAAATATTGTTTAAAATAATTAATTTTTTTGATAGGTATAAATCAACAAGGGAAACAAAAGTTCTAGTTAATTCGAGGTCTCTGATCACAAACCACAAAACCAAGTCTTATTTTCCACAAAACCGCAAATTAAACCACAAACCCCAATCAAAAATTCAAATTCTCCAACACTCGAGCCAATTACAAAAAATCATCATCCCAAATCACCTTGCTCATCCTCTCCTCTCAAATCACCCAAATACCACATTCCGCCTCCAATTACAAACCCATCTCACTGCTAACCGATTAAATTAACCCCTCTACCACCTCTCGTACCAATATCAACCCCTAACAATCAAACGCCATCCTCTTCGAATCAATCTTCTAAACGACACATCGAACAATACCTCGCTTCGTGCCCCAAATCCGAGACAATTTCAACATCAAAGTACGGACGAAAAATTAAACTCGGTCTTGGCGCTTTAATTCGTATTCAGCTCGCCACAATACCACCTTTACGACTCCGACTTACATTTCCGACCTACTCCGGCTCGCCGGACAAAATGAACAAACGTCTCCATTTCGTAGTACTCGTAAACGTGTGCACAATTTCCGCACCACACATTGAAACCTTAAAACCGCCCTTTGCAAAAGGCATAATACGAATAAATGGGATTAGAATGGTATGAACATGTATATAATAAACAAAACTCGGTAAAATAGCTTCGCCCAAATAAAATCCGCAGTCGTGTGCGAGAAGTTCGTTGACATAAGTTGAAAAAGCATCATTCTCGTACAGAAATTTCACCTCTTTTGTATCAGTCGATATAGGTTCACGTAGATATACGCAGATGTGTGCTATTTCTTCATCCAATCGGGCGAGGGCGGGGGCAAAACAAAATGAAATCCTTTTAAGGTGAAAAAAACCCTCATCCAAGATTAATATACGACTTTTATATATATTTACGACGCAAACAGGCAAAACGAATAAAATTCAAGTAGCAAATCCAAAAGCCACGCAAAATTCCGCAACATCTCATCAAATTCGCAACCACAATCGTAAATTTTTAAGCTGTCGAGGAAACCACGAGCAAAAATAAGACTTGTGATCTCTCGCCGAGATAATCGCAATTAAAATTTCATCCCTGGGATGGCGTTTAGCGGTAAGATTAATTATTAAATACGTGTAATTCGAGCAGGCACGAGTAAGAAAAAATTGCCTTTGCGTTTGAAAATGATATTTAAAAATTAACCGAGTTTTTAGTTCCATCCGAACGACGTAGCTGGCTTTATTCACCTCCATCTTTTCTGTCAGAATTGTAAGCAAACATTAGCAAAAATCTGAATATACGTTCGAGACGAGCGAAAGAAATTACACGATGACGTTTGTTAAATGAAGAAAACTTGTACCCCGAAGTGTCGAGCTAAAGAGTAAAATTATTTAATTTTTGATTGAACGAAGTACCTGGTACGTTGTGAAAGTTTTAAACGTATCATTTTTCTTACCCTTTTATACTGTCGCGTGCTTTTCACCTTAAATCCAGAATAATTCGGCGTAGAGTTTGGGAAACATTGAGAAATGCAGAAACCAGATTTCTAATTAATTAGTTTCAAAGGAGGTATTCTAATTTGGCTGCGTAATTAATATGTAAATTATAGGAATTTTTTTCTACGAGTCTGAAGCGTCGTTGGCTACGATGGGTTACGAAAATCATCCGAACATCTGCTCCTTTCTAATTTTATTTTGATAAATTGTTTATCGAGGTATTCGACGAACGATAATTGGCGAATTAAGGGAGCTCTAAGTGACTGCATTTTTTATCCGGATTATCTAGGTGATTTATGCCATAAAGAGGATATTTAGAGTACGTCAGGCTGAAAAAAAATCAGTTCAGGAAATACGAGCACGAGTCAGGTAAATCATCTAAGAAAAAATCTTATCGCATTCGAATTTGAATTTAAAACGACCATTGGTAAATTATGCCAAAATATGTCTGGCTAATTCCGCATTCGTACAGATTACGTCTTAATTCGTTCAAATGACGACATTTATACCCAGATATCTCTAAACTTTGTATGAATTTCAATTCACGGTCATTTTTCGGCTACGAACAGATTGGCTGGGCCAGATTAGCCGAAAAAAAATTCGCCTAGGTGATAAAAACGAATAAAAAGTTCATCGTACCTCGACTTTGTAAATCTAATGTACCTTTGATCAGCACCGAATCATACTCGCGTTCTTTCTCACACATACTTAGCTAGCAGTATCGATGTTATCAGGATGAAGAAAAATGACCATCAGAAGCATCCAGTTACACATTTAGAATGACGAAAAAAAATACCCATTATGTAAATAGCCGAAATTTTTTGACACGTCGTATAATTCGCCAACATCAACAACAATGTTGCAAGAGATAAAAATCGTCTCGATTTTTTTTCTGACATTCGCCAAACCGAAAAAGGGCATAGAGCCTTCGTCATCAGCACGTCGTCGTGTGAAAATACGAAAGCAGACAGAGATATTCCGAAGGCATGGGGGGGGGGTTAAAAATATATAAAAATACCATCTCAGATTTTCAATTTTCCCAATTGTACCTACATCACTCAAACTTTTTTTGCCCTACCAGAATGTTTCTTTTGCATGCCGATGACATGTCTATCCTGGACTTCAATATGTAATCAAATTTCAACAGATTTTTTTTTTTTAAAAACCGTGATGAACCGAAATTTGAACATGGGGGGGCAGCGAGATCTCAGAATTTCCGGCTCAATTTTTGAAAAATTTTGAAACCCAATTTATTTAGGAACGAAACAGACTGACTTTTTTGGGGGTGAGTGTGAATGGCATAAATTTTCGGACCGAACTAAATTTTTTGACCACTTATCCCTCTCATTTACTTCATTACTTTTCCCTAACCCTGTAAAATTGTCTACTAGGGTGAAAAATTTCAAGAAAATTTATAATTTAATAGTAAAAATTTTGTAGTTTTAATGCGAATATGAGAGAAATGAATATGACCCGAGCAAAGTAAGGGCGAAAATTTTAGAAAACCTCAAATTCAAGGTGCATGTGGAAAATACGATGAAAATCGCTGACTTGGCGTGAGGAGCGTGAGATTCGATTGGGCGAAGTGATCGATAGATGAAAAACGCTTTTCGAAATCGGAAAATTCTTCGAATTTTCCGAGACGTAGGGAAAGCGGTCGGAAAATTTTCGCGTAAATATTATCGCACGAAGCAGATATCGATACGAACTGCTCGGAAAATTATTCTGGCCAATAGCAACGCGCCTACGATTGATTTTCCCTAAATTTTCGTATTTAGGGAGACTTTCGACTGCGCAACAATTTTGAACAGTTTTTCACGATGGATCGGAATTTCGACGATGGTCGTTTCTACGGAAACGATAATTGTTCGATCGGACGATACCAAAACGATAATAATTTTCATTGAAAATTATTTTCACAGCAAAAATGAATTTTTCTTTAAAAGAAAATTCAGACAGTTTCACGAAGAAGAAAAGAAAGGAAAAACTCGATTTAGTTTTTACCTTATATTAAACTGAATATAACATCGCGTGAGGCTATAAAAACTCGGTAGTTTTTAAGCCTAAATTATATTTAAGTACAATTCGACTATACGCGAGAACGGTTAAAACGATACAACGATCGCGGGTTAACGAACGACACGAATAAATAAACAAAAATAATTAGAGGCCGTAGCCAATAATTTTACAAAAAAAATAACCGCGTATAATTCGATTTCGGTACGGTAAAATTAACACCGCCCCTCGGACGATAATTTACTTTTTGTCGATTTTATTAAAATCAAAAATTTCGTTCGACAAGCGCTCGAAGACGATCCTATTGGTCGATTTTGTCAATAGATCGGCGATGTTATCACTCGATGAAATTTTCACGATGTGAATGACACCGGATCTGATAAGATCGCGAATATGATGATACGATACATCAATATGTCGAGTACGACGAGATTCGTCGGTATTTGCTATCGAGATAGCAGCATTTGAGTCGCAGAAAATCGGTACGACATCTGTAACCAAATCGAGACTATCGAGTAAGTTTATCCACGATCTCGCTTCTTTTCCGGCCGTCGAAAGAGCTACGTATTCGGCTTCTGCCGACGATAGTGCTACGCAATTTTGCTTTCGGACGATCCAGTCGACGATATTTCCATTCAGCATGACGACGATACCGGTAGTGGATTTTCGATCGGAGTCATCACCGGCGAAATCAGAATCGGAATACAATTTTAACGGATACGATACATTAAGGTAATTTGAATTATAAACTAACGACCGATCGATTGTCGTTTTTAAATACCTAATGAGACGTTTAGCATAATTAAAAATTTCAGCATTAGCGAGATGCTGAAATCTGCACAAGAAATTTACGGCGAACGCGATATCGGGACGAGTACCTCGCGATAGATACGATAGCGATCCTAAGATGCCACGAACTTTCGTTTCGAACGATTTATCCAGCCGTTTGTCTTCGATTTTTAAGCCGGGTTCCATCGGCGACGATATCGGATTAGAGTCTTCAAGATCATATTTTACGATTAACTCACGGATGTACGATTTTTGATGTAAGTACGTTACATCGTCACTTTTACGTTCGATTTCGATACCGATGAACTTTTCTGGTTCTTTTAGATCTCGAATTCCAAATTCTTTATTTAGCTGATCGATCAGCCACTCGATTAATTCGGCGTCGGAACCGGTTATTAAGAAATCGTCGACGAAAATTACAAAAATACACCGAGTTTTATCGCCGTCTTTATTTACATAAACGCACGGATCGTTTGCAGACTGTTCGAAACCTAATTTTTCTAAAATTTTCTTTAATTTTTTGTTCCAGTTCTGCGGCGAAGTTTTGAGTCCGTAAAGGGACTTTTTTAACACGAATACGATTTTACGTTTTACGGAGGATCCTTTCGGTGGATCGAAAACTATCATACGAGTTGCTTCGCCATTCAAGAATGCCGTCGATACATCGGCTTGACGGAGTTTCCATTTATTCACAGTGGCTATGCAGACGATACCACGGACGATCGATACGTTTGCAGTCGGCGCGTAAGTCTCATCCAGCTCGTATTGGTGAGAGTCCTTGTATCCGCGGAGAACTAATCGAGCTTTAAATTTTACGACGTGATTAACCGAGATTTTCTTTCGCAGAACCCATCTCGTATCGACTTTGGAGAAGTCCTTGCCTTCCAGCTCGTCCTCGGTGACTTCGTACCAGACATCTTTCACTGCCATCGCTCTCAGTTCTTCCTCGATCGCCTTTTTCCACTCGTTACCTTCAGGACCGTTTACTGCCTCTTCATACGTGAGTTCTTTGCCCTGCTCGGTGGCTATTAACGCGGAGTATTCGATACGATCGTCATCGTTACACAGATTGGATTTTATCGCGACTAACGAGTTTTCGATTGTTTCAGGTTCAATATTTACGGTACCATCGTACGAAGTTTCGTTTAACCGGTCAGCATAAAGCTGATTTTCATCGAATATAACGTTTGACGAATACGATAGTCTATTTCGCGGTACATCGAGTAACATGTAACCTGTTTCAGTATAACCGACTAGCATTTTTTCCACGGATTTCGGATCTAATTTTGTTCGTTTTTCTTTAGGAATAAATTCCCTAGCGACGCAGCCGAAGATGCGAACATATTGGAAAGTCGGATCGCGATCGAACCATAAACGATACGGGCTTTTATCGGCGATAGCAGAGCACGGAAGACGATTGTATAAAAACGTAGCCGTGTACAACGCGTACGGCCAAAATCGACGAGGGAGCTTCGAATCGAAAAGAAGCGAACGGAGTTTTTCACTGATAGTACGTAGAAAACGTTCGGCCGTACCGTTATGTTCGTGTTCATAAGGCTCCGAAGCCATTAATCGCATACCCTTTTTCTCGATTACTTCGCGAAATTTACCGCCTATAAACTCGGTCGCGCTATCGCAACGTAGTTGCTTAATTTGACGATTCCATAGATTCGTTACTATGTTATCGTATTTTTCGAAAAATTCGCCGACTTGCGATTTAGCCGTTATCGCGAACGTTACCGCGTAGTGAGTAAAATCGTCGACGAACACAAGAATATACCTTTCGTTATCGATACCGGCGCTCAGCGGACCCATTACGTCGACATGGACTATGTCCAACGGTTGCTTCGCCTTTTCGCGCTCGGTATTGTAAGGCCCACGGTGCTGCTTCGCTTTGGCACACGTATCGCACTCGTTCGTAAGAGGGCAGTCATGTTCGGTACAACTAATATCGGGTATTTTGTACATAACCGATCTACTCGGATGGCCTAACCGACGATGCCATAGAGCGTTTAACGCGAAGTCGAAATTATCGGTACAATTATTCAGCTTAAATTTAACAGTAAGCAAACCGTTTGACTGTTCAAAAACATCAGTCAGTTTTTCACCAGTATCGCGGTGAACGATCGAAATTTTGTCGGCGATCACGGTATCGTACCCCAGACGACGAATCTGGCTCACGGACATTAAATTGTACGATAAATCGGAAATATAACTCACGTTTTGCATGATAAAATTTACGCCGCTATCGTTAGTGACTGGTAACTCACCAACCGACGATCGTACGATAGCTGTATCTTGTTTCGCGACGATAATTTCAGCGTTCGACGTTACTGGCTTTTCGTTGACCAAAATACCGGGTACGTTTATCATGTGGCTGGTGGCGCCGGTGTCGAGCACGAAGACGATTTCACCGCCGGTTGAGATTAACGCTACATTTTCTTCGGATGTCATAAGTGCCTTCGGACGATTCGACGATTCATTCGACGGAGATTTCGGCGCCGGCGAATTCGAGCTGGAGCTGGAACTCGGTTCAGACCTTTTTGAATTCGCTTCATCACCATACCGAGGGCACTGCTTTCCTATGTGGCCGGTGCCACCGCAACGATAGCATTTTATTTCTCCTCTCGGCGATTGATTTCGATTGGCCCAGCAATTTTTCGCGAGATGGCCGAGCTTTTTGCACTTGGCACATTTCGGACGCGGCTTACGATCGTTCGGATTTCGATTATTCGACGCTGAAGTTACTAACGCCGAACCTTTGTTGATATTCGACGTCGCCTTTTCGGATTTATCTTCGTCGCTGGTTAATAAACCCCTCAGGAATTTTGGGTCGGCGGGTGCGATATTCAAAAGGGCTTCTGCCGGTTTCTTAACGGACTTCCATTTCTCGATATTTTTGAGTCCGGAGTTCAAAAACGCATACTCCTCATCCTTCGGGACCTTCGTACCGGCGGCCTCCATTTGGTTCACCAAGCTTGACACCTCGTCACAGTAATCGGTGGCAGACCTAAATTTGTCGATATCGAGGGCAGCCAATTTTGCGCGACAGGCGATTACGATTTGCTGATTCTCTTTCGCGTAGCGTTCATCGAGTTCGCTGAAGAGTTTTTCCGGGTCTTTTTCTTCTCTAATGAGTCGGAAAACCGCGTTCGTCGTATGGCTAACTATTTCAAAATACGCTTTTCGTTTTTCCTTGTCGGTAGCGCCGCCGTTCGCCGTTATTGCCTTTTCGAGATCTTTAGCTAGAAGTAACGATTTGATTCGCTTCTTCCAGATAATGTAGTCGGTACCGTTAAAGATCAAGTGCGCTGGAATATTCGACGACGATTCTCCAGAAGCCATTTCGGACGCTGACGATTCGTTTTCTGAGCACGTAGCTGTTTTCTCGTTTTCGGATTGGTCGTCGGAGATGATCGACGCTGTGTCGGATTCGTTATTGGCTGATACGATGCACGGAGCTGACGGTATCGGCGACGCAGAAGATTGACCGACGAGGGAAGTATTTAATTCTTTCGATAGTCGCTTTCGAATTTTACGTTTTTGTGATCGAGTTAACACTTTTTCAGCTTCGCTCGATGCTGGAAAACCACGGAAATCTTCTTCGTTGGAAGTATCGTTCGCAGCGTCGCCTCGACCAATGAGCTTCGACAGACGAGGTATCATATACCGAGTCGATTCGCCGTTTCACAGGAACCACGATACTATGCTACCATGTGGAAAATACGATGAAAATCGCTGACTTGGCGTGAGGAGCGTGAGATTCGATTGGGCGAAGTGATCGATAGATGAAAAACGCTTTTCCGAAATCGGAAAATTCTTCGAATTTTCCGAGACGTAGGGAAAGCGGTCGGAAAATTTTCGCGTAAATATTATCGCACGAAGCAGATATCGATACGAACTGCTCGGAAAATTATTCTGGCCAATAGCAACGCGCCTACGATTGATTTTCCCTAAATTTTCGTATTTAGGGAGACTTTCGACTGCGCAACAATTTTGAACAGTTTTTCACGATGGATCGGAATTTCGACGATGGTCGTTTCTACGGAAACGATAATTGTTCGATCGGACGATACCAAAACGATAATAATTTTCATTGAAAATTATTTTCACAGCAAAAATGAATTTTTCTTTAAAAGAAAATTCAGACAGTTTCACGAAGAAGAAAAGAAAGGAAAAACTCGATTTAGTTTTTACCTTATATTAAACTGAATATAACATCGCGTGAGGCTATAAAAACTCGGTAGTTTTTAAGCCTAAATTATATTTAAGTACAATTCGACTATACGCGAGAACGGTTAAAACGATACAACGATCGCGGGTTAACGAACGACACGAATAAATAAACAAAAATAATTAGAGGCCGTAGCCAATAATTTTACAAAAAAAATAACCGCGTATAATTCGATTTCGGTACGGTAAAATTAACAGTGCAATAAAACAATGTTTTGGATCAATGAACTTGAAGAAAAAATTGGCCACTTTTACTTTAAAACTATTAAAGGAGAAATACGACGAGGCCGAGCACAGCGAGGCTAAAGCTTTTAAAAAATCTGATTTTCAAACACCGAAAATAAGTTTCAAAGAGAAAAAATGTAATAAAATCAGTCGAAATAATTTTGAGGAAAAATACGAAAATCACTTTTGTAGGATTCAGATCATTTCAAAATTATGAAGGGGGAAATACAATAAAAACGAGCGCAGTAAGGCCAAAGTTTTTGGAAAATTTTGATTTGAGAGATAATTTTAGAGTTAGATTGTGATTTCTGAAAGGGAAAGTTTTCTTTCCAAAAAATCTTTCAGAGGATTTGGTCCTCAGAGGCGGTTCGAACACATATTTTTTTGAGGGGGGGGGGGGAGATATGAGGTTCAAAAATGCCGAATAAGATTTCAAAAATTCGAGAATTTTTTGCAATGATTACAGCAAAAACAATGTGAAGCAACATCATGGAAAGGGAAAGACACAATTTTTAGAGATCAACGCAACAAAAACTTGAAAAGTAACATCGTGTTCAAATTTTTAATTTTGCTCACCCCTGGAAATTATTCCTTGGGTTTTCGAATATATTTCCATTGTTAAAAGCCATTCCTGCTAATTCCTGTTCATGAATAGCAAAATTTCTTGCATGAAAAAATAAATGATTCAGTCCTGCTCAAGCCTGAATTTTTCCCTCAGTAATTTCATGGTACGCAGTTGAAAAAACCTATGAAATTTTCTTAGACTAATACTTGATTTAGAAGATTACACTGAGAGAAATGTGTAGTAATTTTTACTACACTTTATAATTTTTTTTACTATAATTATAGTAAAATCTATTGTTTTGCCTTAGAAGTACAATATTATATCATTAAAATTACTATAAATGTAGTAAAATATACTATACAGAAAAATATACTATAGTGTATAGTATTTTCAACTACATATATGGTATTTATTAGTATACATTTAGTATTTGTTACTATAATTATAGTATTTCACCTTCACGTGGTATTGATGTGTGCTGTGTTCAACAGTTTATTTTTGAAGTGTGGTTTATACATCGTGATCTAAATTATTGATTCGTTGGTACTGAAAAAAATTGTTGTATTTTACTACAATTGTGGTTAGATTTAAAGATTTAAGTTTTTAAATAGTATGTACCACAAATTATTGCAGTTCTAAAAATTTTAACTACAATTGTGACAGTTTTCACAACATGTTATGGTGAAAATCGCCTAACCACATTTTTATAACTTGGAAAAAAAAATAGGTAAGTACTTTGCAATCCTGGTGTATAATGAATCAGTTGCAACTTAGAAATCTTAAGGCATCTTTCTAGACTTCTTTTGTTTCAAAATTCAACTATTTTTACTTCAAATCAATTCATAACATTAAATTCCTACAAATCAAAATTAGATTTAACCAAAAATATATAATATATCAAATAATTCCCCTATGTAACACATGCACTAGGTGGCGTAATGGTTAGGTAGATGTAGGTTAGGGAACTGTAGTTGTAGGGACCCGGGTTCAAATCCCACATAAGGTGAAAAATTTGTGAGAGTGGAATAATTTGGAAAATATTTGAGATCAAAGAGGCATGAGTCCGGAAGTGAATTATGATGGAGAAAAGTATGCCAGTATTGAATTTTATTTTTAAAAATTCATTTTAATTTTATTATTATTCCTAGAAATTCTTCAATTACTACATATATGGTACTTTAGTTACTATATATATAGTACAGTCACTAGAGATTAACTATATATATAGTACTTCAGTTACTATATAAATAGTACTTGAATTTGTCAGTTACTATAATTATAGTAAATATTACTACATGCTCAACTGGTACCTACTTAATATACATGTATAGTAAATATTACTATGCAGATTTCTCTCAGTGTATAGTTTCAATGTGAACAAGGGAGAAATAAATTTGGCCCAAGCGAAGCGAGGACGAAAATTTTAAGTAGAAGATCTTAAATTCAAAACGCAATAAACAATGTTTTAAATTAATTAACTTGAAAAAAAACGGCCAATTTTATTTAGAAATTATGCGAGAAAAAATACAACAGAGCCGAGCGCAGCGACGCCGAAGCTTTTGAAAATTTTGATTTCCAAACATTGAAAATGAGTTTTAATGAGAAAAAATTTGATAAAATTAGTTTGAATAATTTTGAGGAAAAACGTGAAAAAAATCATTTTTGTAGGATTGGGATTGTTTTGAAATTATGGAAGAAAAAATTCAATAAGGCCGCGCACAGCGAGACCGAAATTTTTTAAAAATGTTGATTTGGGGAGTAAGTAATTTTAAAGTTGGATTGTGATATTTTCTGAAAGAGGACAGTAAACTTGAAATATTTTAAAAGGCTCAGTTTTTCATTACTTTACTGCAACATTTCCAAACATGTTTTTAATTTTCTGAAATTTCTGAGATTTTGCCGATTTACTTGAAATCTTCGAAATTTTGCCGAAATTGCCGACTGGAAATTGATAGGGGGTATTACCCCCCCCCCCCCCACCCCCTAACACGTCGCCCCTGTTGGTTCTTAAGAAATTAGGTTTCTCACCATCCTGGTTTCAATTTTCAACCTTCAAATTTTACCGACTTGATTTATTAGGTAGATAAGTGCCTAATTTATTACTGTAATTATTTCATCTCGATTTGAAATTTCTTAATCTGAATCATTACAATATTAATTTTCCAGTATTCCAGTTGAAAGACGAAAAATATAAGTTTATCAAGTCGACAAAATTGCGATCTCAATCAGAAAATTCAAAAAACTCGATTTTTGGGACGAGTTGCGAATTTTCGACGGAAGGCACAATTTTCCGACTACACCAAGTATTGGAGGGGGAGAGGAACTTGCCCTCTCCCCTCCTTCGGTCCAGCCCTTTTCAAAGAACGTAAAAACTCTCCACTTAAAAAAAACAACAGATTTAATTTTAATGTAAAAATATTTCGAGGCAATAAGCATCATTAATTTTAATTGATTTTGATGATTTTACACCACGGTTTTTCAAAAGCATCCAACGTTTAACAGCTACATAACGACGTCTGTACTCATATTTTTCCAAGTTGGGAAAATTGAACAGTTGTCATTCCATTTTCCCAACTTGGAAAAATATGGTTACAAATGATGAATTCCTCTCCCAAAAATTACCATTTTATTCTGCTTCTCCATTGGAAAAAAAGTGAAAATGTTCAATTTTCCTTCTAAAGAAAATATGAATTTACTCACAAAAAATGATAAATTTTCCCAACTTGATGAACTAGGAATACAAATGATTAATTTTTCCAACTTGGAAACATTTACCATTTGTACCTATATTTCACCAAGTTGGGAAAATATGAGTACAAATGGTGATTGTTTTCAACTTTAGGGTAGAAAAGGTAAATTTTCCCAACTAAATACTGAAAAATCGCATCACGGGAAGGGGATAAGTTGCTCCCCAACCCCCCTACCGGTACGTCCCTGAAAGCAGCTCATCTACCGGGAATTTGAATTTCGAAATACTTGTCGAGAACTCGAATGAAATTTCAATTAAAATGGAGAAGCGAAAATTGAAAATAATTCGAATAAAAGAGAAAGTTTTTCGAGCCAAGTTAAAAAGGTCGGATTTTCGAAACACTCGGTGTACGAATCGAGGTGCGGAAGGCTACAGGAGGGGTAAGTTTACCGTGATGAAATTGGAAAAAACGAATTTTCAATACGTTGTTCACATTTTTGTACTTGGAGTTGGTTCATTTTTGTGTCTTTTGTTTGACGGCGTATTTATACGACAACGATCGAGTTTTTTTTCCTTTTTAATTCTATTCCGCGCGATGACAAAAAACGCTGAAAGACGGAGGCAGATCGGCGAGAGTGAAAAACTGTCGTAATACTGTAATCGTGTATACGTTTTGCAGTTTTTATTTTCCTTCGTCAAATCCTCTTTATATTGATTCGAAAGCGGAAAAACTAAAGTACGTTGGGCAGCTTGTACCAAAACGTGATAAGGTAGGTCGGGAATCCGGCACCGTATTTCAAAAGAAGTGCCGATCGTACAATAGATCTTTTTTTTCGCTTGGTGTGCCCCCGTCCTCATCCTGTCACTCTTTCGCACTCTTCTTTTATATAATTATTTGGCCAAGAAGGCGGTACCTAAGCGAGTTGCTTTTAATTTTTTCCCTTTCGGTTTTTTCCTCGTTTCGTGGTGGCGTGGCGTGCGCGCCATAAATAAATGGTATTTTTTCCCCCGAGATAATTTATTTCACTTTAAACGTTACTACATTTTACGCTTCGTTTATTCGCGTGCGCAGCCGCCGAATTAAAAATACATATCTGCCGGGCTATTTATTACCTTACGAGATGATAATTTGTCGATGAGCGGGAAAAAAACGGGGAAAGGTAAATTGAAGCAAAAAAGTATTATTTCAGTGGCTCAAACGTGAATTAAAAAAGTAATCAACAATATTATAATATTAGAGAAATAGTAATCAAGATATGAAAAAAGGGTTGATTAAAAAAAAAAAACAAGGAAATCCAAAAATCGAAAAAAAAAATATCGAGTTAGAAAATGCCACGTGTTTTCACTTTCAAAATATAAAAAAAGGGTTGATTTAAAAAAAAAAACAAGGAAATCCAAAAATCGAAAAAAAATATCGAGTTAGAAAATGCCACGTGTTTTCACTTTCAAGAAATAAACTTCAATATTGTGAATATTTTTAGGGTTTTCAACAAAATTTCACCTTTGATGATTTTTTTTTTCCAAATTTTGAAACACTGTTTGTGTACTAACCCTTGAATGTGCGAATCAGTAAAACTATACCATCAAAACTGTTAATATAAAGAACAAACCAAATTTTTACAAAATTTGCAAAAAATCATTTTTAAAATTATGTGCTAAAACCAATAAAAAAATTCGAACAAAATTATTTCAAAATGTTGAAACTTTTCAAAATTCACTCTGGAAAACGAAAAAAAAAATCATGAACACGCTGCAAACACGGTTTCAAAACATGTAAAAGTGGATTGAACTGCAGTAAAATTAATTGAAATCATGAAAATTACAAAAAATAAATAAATGTAAAATTGTCAAAAACTCTAGGAAAGCATTAGAAAATAAGTCAAGATTGAAAAAAATTTATGTTAATTTTAAAATCAAACTTTTGTAAAATATAAACGATTTTAAAAATTGTTTAAATCTAATCAACAATCTGCAAAAATCGTTGATAAATAAGGCAAAATTAATCGAAATGTCATGAATCAAAAAATCCATAAACATTTTGAAAACGTCATGAAATGTTGGTATGAATTCGTGAAAATGCTGCAAAAATTAGTAATTAAATAATGACAAATTATTATTTTTTTAATCATGGAAATCAATTGAAATTTGAAGAACAGCATCAAAAATTGAGTAAATAAATTTTCTTGTTCAAAAATTGATCAAAATGAGGTCAAAAAGTAAAAAGATATACTTAAAATATAGGTACACAAGAATTTTTAGACCTTTTTGCACTATTTTTAATGGGGTTTCCAAATTTTTCAGCGTTTCAAGATATTCTGACATTTTTCAAACAATTTTTATGGCTCATTAACAACTTCCGAAACATTTTCAATGATTTTTACAAAATTTAAAAAAATACGTTATTCAGTACATTTTTCGTAACTTTTCACTGACTTTGAAAAACTATCGCCACATTTTAAAATATTTTAGAAATTTATCATGATTTTTCAACAACATTAACAGCAATTTGAACGACTTTAGCAAAATTTTTAACAATTTTTATAAATTGCAAACATTTTTTATGACTTTTCAGCTTTTGCTAAATTTAAAAAAAATTGTATAGAATTTTCAAATGGTGCTGTTGGATCTAAATAATGAAAATTCTTACTATTTCTGGATTTTTCTAGCCATTTTTATGTAATTTTTCTTGCTTTAAATTCGCTTAAAAAAGAACCCCCTTTCTGCTCTTTGATAAGAAAAATGTAAAGGAAGAGAAAAACGTTGAAAATTTTTGGTTTTTGCAGAAATATCATTAAAATGCTTGCTATTCTATAAATTTTCTTGTTTTTCTCACCAGTACACACCACGTTTCAGCAATTTTTACAAAATTTCAAACATTATTCATATAACTTTTCAACAATCGTTGCAGTTCTCGCAACAACTCTCACGAAATTTAAAAAAAAAAATTATATTACTCACTTTGGACATTTCAAAACGTTTTCAACAACCTTCATGAAATTTTTAGCAGGTGTTATGAATTTTCAAATAATTTTTTATTTTTTCAACAACTTTTGAAATTTTTAGATTAAAATTGATCAAATTTTTGTACAAGTTTTTACAATTTTCAATCATTTTGAGTACAATTTTACGATTTTAAAAATATTTCCCAGCAAAAATTTACTCCCAGCCAAAATTTCTTCTCCACAATAAAGAAAGAATAACATATAAAATGAATTTTATTCAATTTTAAAAAATTTTAAAAACAATTTTTACTTTACTTCAATGAATATTGAAATATTTCAACCACAGAACTCTAGTTTCCGAAATTTCCATTTTCCAACGCTTGTTATGACATTTTAGAGGAAGTTCATCACAATGTTTCAAAAAATGATACCAAATTTCACTTTTTAGCCCCCCCCCCTCTACATTCTTATTCCCTAATCAATTTTTTTCAATTACTTCGGTTTGTTTGATTAAAAAACCGGATGCCAACAGAATTTCAAGCGAGAAATTTTGCAGGTAGAGGGGAGAGTAGGAAATGAAAACTCCAAAAAGGCCCTCGTAAAACAAAATTTTCAATAAATTTAAAAAAGAATTTACGACGCCTATGATGATTTTTGGATAGATTTTCCACTTTTGCAGACACATAAATGCTTTAAATCTACAAATTCCTAGAACGTAAACATTGTAGGGCGTAAAATTTCCATTCTATGGAGTCCAAATCATTTTTTTCTAGGATGCTTAATTTTTGGGATATTTTCAATAAAATACAAGAGTTGAACTTTGAACTTTCGGTTAAAATATCTCGAAAACTACACTTCCTAGGGAAAAACTAAGTGGACTTCACAGAAACAAAATTTTACGCTCTAAATTTTGTTTTTTTCTTAAAACCCTTTCCTCGCTCGGAAAACCTACTCCAAGTGTGAAGAGTTATCAAAAAGTGTAAAAACAAATTTTTCACAAAAAATTCAAATCATGAAAAATCCTAATATGACATAGAAAAAATGAAATCATATTCGCACTTAGCACTAAAAAATAAATCAGAATTATCTATACTTATTAGTTTTTTTGTCTTTTTTAGTTGGACTCCAGTTTGAGCCGGTAGGGAAATTTTGATTACGCAGAAAAAATTCAGGCTTATGCTATAGTTGGCAAATAGAATAATCACGACTTTTGACAGATTTAACGATTTTTTTGCTCTTGAATATGTAAATTTTTTTTCAATATTTGTGACCCGTGCAGGGACAGGGTACCTAAAGTCGGAAAACATAATTTTGAGTTAGAGACAAAAATATGAAAAATGGGCAATTTTTTTCAAAAAATTTTTTTTCGCTTTTTTAGGTAGTTCAGACCTCTACGCAGCTTTAAACGTGTTTTTTCGATTTTTTTTTTTTTTGAAAGTCATGATTTTTTCTAATTTTCAAATGTCTCTATCTCACCGAAAAATTGACTTAGGATGCTCATCCAGGTCTTAAAATGTTCCGCATAGTCTCCCCTATCATTTAAGCCAAAAAACTCATTTTTGAAAAATCCGACTTTAGGTACCTTTTCCCTGCACGGGTCACATTTACTTTTGGGTAAAATTTGTACTCTTCGACCAAATTATCCAGGCAGACGTAAAATTTTGATTCATATGTCGTGACTTTCTAAATCAATGTCATTTTCTTTTGGATTCAATATTTCACAAATATTCGTAAAAATGTATCTCGTCAATTCAAATAAAATTGAGCAGGACACTCAAAACTGTAGGCGAAAAATTCAACACACATACCACCATACATCATCCATTGAATACACTCCTCATCATCAGAAAAATCCAAGTACTCACCTGCAACAACAAAAAAAAAACAAAATAGATTAGCATTCGAAAATATAAACAAATAAAGGTGGGCAAATTACACCTAAAAATAAGTTACATCCTCTCTATGGCTCAACGACGATAAATTCCAGTTCACTTTCACATGCTTTCATGATGTTTGATAGATTACCTCATTTTTATAGCACGACTACATTAGGCTTAAATTATGCTATAAAATATAAGTAGGTACGTGCATAAACAATACGGTCGTTCAAGGTATCCGCAATGGTATTAGATATTAATACACATAAATGGTTTTTGTGTTGAAAGAAAGGTTCCTTCTGTGGATCCTTGACCTTGAGGAATAGGTATCAACGTAACGTGTCACCGTTTAGTTATGTTTTTATGAACCTTAGGCCTGAAATTCGGCAACGTCGCTGCCCATTATTTAACTCGCCTCGCGTCCTCTTCCCCAATGGTCCGTCCGCGGCAAGGCGTTTATTCGCGTAGCGTGTACTTTCGATGAAACGATCCCGACCAACAAAGAGATTATAAGGTACGAGAAGAGATGGCTGGAAATCCACTACACAAGTGTAGAGAGCATACCTACTCATCTTGGGTACGAAAAAGTAAACTTTCTTCGGGATATAGTACGATCGCAGCGGTAACTGTATCGAGCACCATTTGCTAATTAATTAACACCACATATACGTGAAGAGAACGCAGATCAAGCGTATATTTCGTGTGCTCGGTCTCGGTTACCCCTTTTTTTCCTGCTTCCCTCTTCGCCCCGGGTACACAGTTCTGCTCTATTGTTTCACTAAGCTTATCGCGTATAATGAGATATTAAAGTATGTACTTTGAAGTGTTCATTTAGAGAGGTATAGCAATACTCTTCGCGATGCTTTCGGTTTTGCGGAAAATTTATCTCAACGTCGAGCTCTATACCGACGACGTCGACGACCATAAGAAAGGCGAGGGCGAGAAGGCGAGAAATGGGGCGCGACGCAGGGTGGCGAGGTAACGAATTACGTGAAAAAGTAACACGAAATTAGACGAAAATTTACCACGTTTCGTATGAAAATTTTAGACTCGCATTCCTTCTGATGCGAAAGCTCATTTCGACTTTCTTTGACGAATTTCAATTTACCATTGGCTCGGTTGAGGTAATTTAGGTATCTTATAGAGATTTCGAAATTTTTTTCATCTTAGATGTTCAACTTTGCAAGAAACGTAAGATAATGTATTCTGATGATGGGTATAATTTTCTAATGATGATTTTAGATACTTTATTTGGCAGAATTATGCTGTTTTCGAAGATCAAATTCGTAATTTGCAGAAATGAAACGAAAAAAATGAAAAAATCTACATCGAACAGTATTCGAAAAAAAATTTTGGCGTCGATTTCTACATAATTGAAATACAAATGCAAATTTATACGAATAACAGGCGGCCATAATTTTGACGAAATTTTAAGAGCAGCATTAGGGTGCGTCATATTTATATGTAAAAAAAAAAAGTTTGAAATTTTGATGTCTTACCCCCTAAAATGGTTTCTTTTACTTAAAAAACACCACACAAAAAAATTCAGCCAAAAAAAATAATATTTAGAGGTGGCGCTTTTAGACATGTTGAAACTACTACGTGAATACAAAAATAAGGGTAAGGTGCCCCATTATCGCCCACTTTTTTTTGAAGTCTCACCATTTCAAAAGTTTAAGGGCTGGAAATGTCATTGATGGCTTAATGGATACCTACATCCTTCCCCTACAATTGTGGAAAGCTCCGGGGCCATCCGTTAAAATTTAGTATTTTTTAGGAATTTTTTTCTGAAACATGTCAAAACGCCAGGTCGAAATTTTGGGTTCCCAATATCGACTACCGACTGATTTTGTCCGCTATGAACGGAATCTACCGGGAAATATTTTTTTTTGTGTTTCTCTTTCACAGATGAACAATTTGAGACCAAAATGACAACCCTACAACCAAAATTCGAGAAAATTGAAAAAAAACAAAATCACTTAAAAACAACAAATTACATTAGATTATAGGTGGTCGATAAAGGGACACATCATAAAAATGAACTTTGAGTGAATTTCTTTTTTACTTAAAGTTGTAATTATTAAAATGCGATGATAGAAACATTTAATTCGATAATTTTAAGAAAAAATTCCAAGGCGTGCAAGCAATTGCTAAAAAAAGTTTTTGGCCTTCCAACTTCTTCTTTTCTATTTTTCTCCGCGAGTTTTGGCGTTCAGGATGTCGGAGTGGTCTTATTTTTCCGGATTTTCGATGAAGAATATGAAAAAAAAATGTTCGGCTTGCTGTCGCCCATAGCGCCGGAGATAGACGAGGTGGTCGACATTGGGCATTAGGCGATAATGGGGCACCTTACCCTTACAGACTCTCAGGCCCGAATTTTAAATCATACCTTAAAAATTAAGGCAACCTTAATGGTTTTAAGGAACCGTTTCGTGCTTTCTGATTGGTTGAAAATGCGATAAGGAACTTTTAAGGCTTCCTTAACTTTTAAGGTATGATTTAAAATTCGGGCCTCAGATTTCAAAAGCAGCTATTTTGTCATTTAGCAACCACCTATGGTACCTTAGTGAAGAGTTAGTTGGTTTTGCATTTTTTGATGAAAACTTATCAGACGAGATGAGAAAAGAGATGGTTAACGCATTGTTTAAAGACAGTGATAAAGATCTACAAAAATAAAATAAAATTCAACAAAAATATATTTGAAAAAAATATTTCTGATTTTGTAAATAAGAACACTCGCCGAATTTTCCACCTTCTTGGAATTGTTGAAACATTTACGGATAAAGAAGTAAACGAGTGGACTAATGATTCCAGTTACATAACAGGAAAAAATCGAGTGGAAAAAATGCTTGTCACAAATGATTTAGCAGAGAGGGGTGTCGCTCTCATATCCGAATTTAATAACTCCGTTGTAAACGATGAAACACAAAAACAGTATTTACTACAAGTTGTTGAATTACATCGCCAAAAATTCCCAACTCCGTCGAAAAAAAACTTGAAATAGACATATGAAATTTTTATCAATGTGTGTATATTTTTTTAATTTTTATAATTAATCGTTTTTGTTTAGTTCATCCTCAATAAATGAATTGATTTTTAGTCGAAAAACCGTATTTTTTAATTTTCAGCAAATTTTTCACATTGGATTAGGTATCAAATTTTCAACTCAAAAGCGCCACCTCTAAAAATTATTTTTTTTTGAAAATTTTTTTAGGGTTATCATTTTTTCATTAAAAGGAACAAGAATAACGGGTAAGACCTCAACATTTCAAAAAAAATGTCCCATGACGCACCCTAAGCAGCATATACAAATTTATGTTTTTACATTCATTTCAAAAATTGGAATGAGAAAACAAATTAAACTTCAACTTATCTATTTTGTATATTTTTTTTTCAAAAATTTTCAAAAATTAAAAATTTAAGGTTCACAATGATGGAGTTGGACCCAACCGAAATGGGGAGGAAGGAGGAAACAACTCGTTTTCTTTAACTGATAACAAAAGTGGATTTTCAGTAAAAAAAAAATTGATTTGATTTGAGACAGAAAATTTGTATGGGTGAATAGATCAATAGTAGATCATCCATTTTCTCTAATAGAAAATTCATTTTTTTTAGTTTAGCTCCCTTCCCCTCACCGTTTCAATACTTTCAACTTCGGTTCGTTATTAGAAAACATGAAAAATGGTCGGCAGTAAAATTTATAAGAATTTAGAGGGAAGAAAACTGAATTTCTGGAAGGAAGGAGGTTATAAAATTGAAGCAACATAAAAAAACAGTCATTTTTCTGTGCAGGTTTGAAGATTGGTTACAAATTTTTGCACATCGATCGCTCAATTTGAAAATTGCAAAAATTAATTCAAATGTGAAGAAAATTACTAAAATCTAGATAAATTCTTCTATGGAAATTCTTATTATTTTCTGTTTTTTTCTCGTCATTTTCATACCATGTTTTTGTTTCAAATTTACCCAAACAAGGACCCAGTTCTTTACCCTACTATAAAAAAATCCGAAGAGGAGCAGAATGTTGAAAATGTTTGCTTTTCATAGTAAAATTATAAAAATTCTTACTATTTTCTGGTTTTATTGATACTAATTTAAGGTTTTTTTTTTTTACTAATTTCTGATTTTTTTTGCCGGTGAAAATACTTTGTTTTTCAACATTTTAAATGATTTTTTTATGATCATATTTTTTCAAGAAAATTTGAAATATTTTGAACGATTTTTAGGATTTTTTCCTTCAACTCTTACAATGTATTTAAAAAAATTTTCACGATGAAAAATGAAATCGTGAAAAACATATTCACCAAAATCTAAAAATTTAATTTAAAAAAAATAAGTATTATAAAAATATTTGAAAGAAGAAAAATAGATGCCTAATATATTAGACTGAATTTTGATATTTTTAATTTGAAATTGATCCAGACCCCCTCTCCTTCTTCTACTCTTCCTCAAAGATGGAAAATACTGAATTTTAAGTCTATACTTAGAATTGAAGTGTAACATCAATACCTACATTTTGGATGATTCTGACCTGATCGGAGCTGGGATCGATTTCACCCTCTTCCTTGATAAAAAAGGTCCCTTTCAAAATTCAAATCTATGCTGTGCTAGAATCGACAAAAGTGATTTCAGTGATCTTTTTTCACAAAAAAATGACTTCAAATTCACCAATTTCTGAAAGCGGTGGTTTTGAAATTTTCATTTCCCTCCTGTTTGCAATTTTATTCGCAATGTTTTTCAAAATGTGACACGTCATGAGAAACCATACCTTAGGGTGAAAAAAATGTTTTCGAGAAAAACGCCAGAATAGGTCGAAAAGTTCATTTTTATCAAAAATAACTTTTTGCCGAAAATGTATTCTCTGATGTCTGAAAAACATTTTAAGCACCCCACCTACTTGTTTTCGTTGTTTTACTGCTTCGTACCAGTGTTTTCATCATTTTTTTGAATAATAAAGTTTAAACAGTTTCATCATTTTTTTCAACTCTTTTGCAAAGTTGGTTACACTGGGTGACCAAATGTGGACCTGAAACTTACACCTTTGAATTTCTCGTGAAATTTTACTATAGGACCACCAATTTTTCATCATAAGTTCATTTCTATACCTTCATAAGTCGTAGAAATTGAAAAAAAGCACTAAAATGTAATGAAAAACTTCAAGAGCTTTTTCTCTAAAAGTTTTTTCAGCATTTCTCAACTTTGAAGTGCCATAACTCAGCTTGCTCCATTCGACTCCTCATATATTTGTATATCAGAAAAAGTCAGAATCTCATTTGTGACCCTCTTCACCCTAAGGTATGGTTTCTCATGAAGCGTTACAAAGGAGTTTTTTTTTATGATTTCTTCAAGAAAAAAAATTATGAAAATATCGAGTACTTTTGTGACTTTGGGGGAAAACTGAGTTTTGATGCCTCCAGTCGAATTAAATTACCAAATTATCAAAACCGAAACGGGCACTGAACTAATGGGCGAGGGATCTCTTCAATTATCCAAAAATGGCGAAATGGCACGTAAAATGTTGAAAAAATGACTATTTTTGTTCTTTTTAAACGTAATTTTTCATCAATAGAATAAAAATTGCATGTATCTCCCTTTAGAATTTTTGTGTGAATCCACAGCTGACACCTGACAATAAAATGACGTTTGAAATCGTTGAAAGCTCCAATGAAGGACGATAAAAAATCCGTAGAAATGCAAAGAAATGATTAAACTATGATTTTTAAAAAATCCATTGAAAATATTGAAAGATACTTCAAAATTTGATATTTCATTAAAAAGTTACGAAATGTTGAAATTATCTCACGTCCCACAGTTCCTAAAAAGTCAAGTACTCGAATCAAAACACCAAGAACTGTGGAAATCCTAATTTTATTACAGAGGCATTTCCACCAGTTGCAGCAGCATTTCTGACTTCATCAAAAAACATAAGGTGTACATAAGGCTGGCAAACTCTTATAAAAATGTAATTTTAAAACCATCACTGAAAAACAATTTAATTTCTAGAAAACTATCCATCATATTACTCTTTAAATTTCGAACACGTATCTTGAAAAAAAAATCACTACAGAAAAAATCTGCAAAAAAGAACTCGTTCGAGAGAATCAGCTTCCAAATTTGCAGCCGATTACACCCATCCAGCATCAACTTTCATACCATTTTCACAGCCTCACTTCGAATAAAATTCTTCCAACTTCTCGACTCAAACCTACACCGTAATGTACTTCAGCACCGCTAATGTAATTCCAATTACACCTTGTTTTCCCAACCACATCACACACCAATAATGCGAACAGCACCCACACGAAATTTCAAATTTCAATCCTCTTCTATCTCGATCCGGCTCCCAAATGACCACACGAATAAAATGCCACCGCCTCGATGATGCGAGAAAAATAGCGAAATTATAGAACCGCTTAGGTAATTCGAACGAATAAAAGATGCGGATTTGCCGGCTTCGTCCTCATCTCCGAACCTTATCGCCTGAGCACATCGCGAAATACATTTTTTAACTCGTCGTATTACAACATCCGCGATAAAAATCCAGAATTCTTTAACCGCTGACAACACCGTGCTCACGGTAAACGGTTGACGATATGATTTAAAAAAATCCCAGCAACATTTTCCAACTCGTTGATTTTCTTTTTTCGCACTTGTCAACGAGCGTTTTTTCAAACGTACCTGCAGACAGGATAAAGTTATTCGGTTAAAGCGTTTCGTTTGATACGCCGGATAAAAAACTTTTTAATTTTTCGTATCGAATACCTTTTCCAAAGTGAAAAAGAAAACATCCACTCAAATGGACGAAAAAGGTGCGGGCTTCAATCTTTATAAAAATTTCCACGAGTTATTAAATATCGTTCGTATAAACGCGGATTTTAATTAATCGTAAAATTCATCTATGACTTTTCGAGTAAAATTACAGCCAAAGTAAGAGGAAAAAAACGCAAACTCCGAGAGTTATAGAAATCTGAAGTCATAAATCACCGTGAATAATTACAATGAGGGCTGCTAAGACGCTGCGTCGTGCCACATTCGTAGCAAAATTTTTTCCTCCAATAAAAGTTGGGCGACTTTTTTTACACTTTGGAAATTTTCCAAAGTACGTAACACCTTGAGCCTGTTGTTCCTGGATGGGAGTTTTTCTCGAGCAGGATACAGGCTATTAAAAAATTTATTACTATTTTTTTCCCCTCTCGCCTTGGCAGACTTTTTTCTCTAGTTCGATCTTAATTACCAAAGTTTTGCACCCTTTGGGGGATAGTGCATGTGGACTTTACAGAGCTTCGCGTTAATTATCGATCTGCAAATTTTTCATCCTCGGTCTCCAGTCGATGTCGTATTTCGTAACAATAACGACGATTATCTCATAGTGCAAATAAAACAAGGCGCTAATTTGTTATTGCCATAAAAGCAGCTGATATGCCAAAGGTAAATTTGCATTTACTGGAGGATTTTTTTCATCTGTGATGAGTAAATTACTCGAGGTTTGTTTTTTACTGCTAAGGTTATTATATTATGTAAAATTATACACTAAAAATATTGTCGTTCGTATGGCCATAAGTGTAATATTCGTCTCAGTTCGTCGATAAAATTAAAAATGCAGTTTTCGCATCTTTCTCGAACAAGCAATTAATGTCATCTGGAGGTTTCTTTTTTCGTATTTCGCGAATACATATTTTCTGCGGCAAATAAACACCTATATTTTGTCGTAGCAATATCGATAAAATAAATTAACCGGAATATTTATGAAAAATAATTAACGTAGAAGTATTCAAATCGGTGAATTTTTTACGATTTTTTTGCAATTTGCAAGCGTGCTGTGTAATTTCGAGGTACGTCATTTTTGACATTTTGATAGACTTTTTCGAATGACTCAGGTTTTTTTTTCACACCCAATCCATATCTACGGAGCAATTTTTACGTTTTATTTTTTATTGTCGAAGCCGCGCGCGGCGGTTTATTTTTATTAGTATTTTGTATATAAAAAAACGCGAATGAGAGGAAAAAAAGGGCTGCGCTTTAAAAAAGAGTACGAGTAGGTTGTCGAATCGTTGCACATGTATTTTCCCAACTCTGCCGGTATTGTTTATATTTTGCTTGCAGCCTACGCAGATAAAATCGATTAACTTGGTTGCGAAATTTCTCTGGTTCGAACGCCACAACATCGCCTAGTATTTTGTACGGGGCCGCGAGCGCCTCCATTCTGCTCCCCTATTAAATTAGGTGATGGATCGTAAAACGCGCTACTGATGTTTGGCGAATGCCTGTGCTGAGCTGTGCATGTGTTTCGATATTGTACTGTATGTCTATGTCTATGTACGAGCATGTATTTTGTATGTGTACGACAATATAGTTAGATATCTTTGCAAATGTGCGGTATCGCGCGAGCAGTTTACTTCTTTCCCTGTCTTCTATGTGTATCGTACTCGGAGCGAAATTTCGTACGGAGCGTGAGATTGTATACAGGGTGTCCTATATGAAATGTATGATACGCTGGATTTTGAAAACAGAAAATATGAAAGGAATATGTAGTCTATCTATTTTTTAATTTTGGGGGTAGAAAGTATGAAAATTTTGGGAAAATCAAACGTTGCTGATTCAACATTTTAAGATGGAAAAAACTGTTTTCTGGAAATTTGAAAGGTCTCAAAATCATTGCCTTAAAATTTGAATTTTCGAGACGAGAACTGATAAAATCCGAAGAGCGGGGTATCGAATCCAAAAATCAATGTCAAATACAGTATCAGCGACTTTTTAATAAGTCGATTTCAATTTTTTCAAATTCGCCCAAAATTAGCCAAAATGGCCAAGGTTCGTTTATCAAACTTGGGAGTTTTGGAAAAATTCCAGGAAAATTGTAAAAATGGTCGTCTTTAATTAGTTTTGATGCTACGATCATGAATTTCGCGTTCATTTTTAGCGATTGACTCTCATTGCCTCAAAAACAAGCCTTGTTATTCGTCGTCACTGCTTTAACGAATGGTGACGAGATATGGAAGCTGAAAAAAGCTGAAATGGTTTATTTTTACAAGAGAAAACTCCACGTTTTTTCTCTAAGTTCAAATAAGTATTTTCAAAAAAAAAATTGGAAGGTAGTTCAAGTTTTCTCAATTTTTTTCAATTCTAAGAATTTCTCTCAATTTTTTTTAACCCTTAAATTAATTTTCAACATTTTTTCATCTACAAAATTGTTTCTAAATTTTTTTTCAACTCAGCATTTTTTGCTTAAAACTTGACTCCAAATTTTTTCCAACTTTTATTCTCCAATATTTTATCTAAAATTTGAATTTTTTCTTTAAAATTTTTTTCAACCGAGTTCGAACTCTGAAATTCTTCTCAACATTTTTCTCAACCTAAAATTTCCTCAGATATTCAAAATTGTTTCACCTTTATAGAATCTATTGATTTCAAAAATATTTAATTCAACTTTTAAAATTTGTTTTTCAAAAAGTAAAAATTTTTCTTACAATTTTAATTTTTTTCTCAAAAAATACTTTAAATACAAATCCAAAATTTTTACCAACCTAAAATTTTTCGAGTTTCCCCAATTTAAATTTTTTCTTATTTTTTCGACTCAAAATAAATATTTATCCGTTGAAAACTTTTTCAAAATTTTACTTACTTATACTTTGAATTCTAAAAATATGTTTTTCAATTCCAACAATTTTAGAGTTTGAAAAATTTAGAAAAAACTGCAAAAAATTTACAGTTGAAAAAATTGAAAAATAATTTTCGAGCTGGAAAAAATTGGAAGAAAAAATTCAAGATTGAAAAAAAAATCGAGAAAAATTCACAAGAATGTACCTACAAAATATGAAAAATCGGGAAAAATTTTAGGTTGAAAAAAATTTAATAATCGAGCAGATCGATTACTGCATCGATTAATCTACGAACTGGGCTCGGTAGGCAATTCAAAAGGAAAAAAGCCCTATTAAATTGAATTAGAATTTTTCAGGATAGAATACAGGTAATTTTCGACGCTGAATCCAAATTTGATATTAGTTTTTGACCTAAACCCTCAGGAAAAGGGATGGGGGGGAGGGGTCAAAAATTTGAAATGAGGTACAAAGCTGATATATGGGTGTCCAAATCTACTTTTCCAAGGGTGCTATATCCAAATTTGTAATTACTTCTAGACCTAGACCCTCGGGGGGAGGGGTGAGGGGTCAAAAACGTAAAATGGCGTATAAAATTGATATAGGTGTCCAAATCTATGCTTTCAAGAATGCTAAATCCGAATTTGATTTCAGTTTTGAGCCCAAACCCTCAGGAGGTTAAATTTTGTCGACATATGCGAGAGCCTGGATATGGAAACCACCCTTAGGTGTCATAGCTGACACTGATTTTGAGCTTTTCAGAAGGCGTAGAATGAAGGAGGAATCTCAACTCGAAAACCAATTTTTGACATCTAAGGGTGGTTTCTTTATTTTGAAGGATAAGAATAACTAAAGTTTTGAAGAATATCATCCTTTAATTTTATATTTTTTATTTAATAATGTAAGGTGAAATATTGAGGGATGTCCCAAAATCAAGATTTTCAATTAAACACCATAAAATGTTGAATGAGTTTTATAATACACTCTTGAAAATTGAAATATCAATACGAAGTCAGATGAAGCTATTACATTTTTTTTTCATCAAAATAATAAATAAGACCTCAGACTAAACACAATTTCTATGCTAGAATTCAGATTCAAATGACTCAGTTTGAATTGAAATTTCAAAAATTTACTGTTTTTTGTAAGGTCTTCGGACAAAATTACGATTTTTGTACGAGTATGACTCTAATAAGGAATTTTTCAAAAAAAAAAAAGGCTTTTTATGATCAGGAAAAGACATTAAAATTTTCTACTCAGATTAGGTATTCAAAGGGTAAATTTTTTAATTGCCAATAAACCGTTCATCAATCCCTTCGATTCCAAAGGCATGCAATTAATTTCGCCATAAAAATAAAATTTATACTGAACCGATCCACAAAAATTATGCCAACCTAAAATATTCGGTTCCCTGAAATTTTTCCATCACTTTACAATTATTCTCAATACAAACACATCCATCACACAACCCTTTTTTTTTTCAAAATTTCTCACACGTACGAAAAACGATTCACGGGACACCCTGTATACATTCAGCGAACTACGCGAAGGTGAAAAATTACCACGTCAATTTTACCAGCAACCTTAAGACGCGCTAACCTCACGTTGGGTTGAAAGGGAGGCGTCAGGTTTTGTTGTGCGCCAAAATACTACACATGCCATGCCATGTACGAGTACATACATCTAGTCGTATTATAGTAACAACGCGTACTATCGAGAGTACTTTACAAAAATGGGTTATGTGGTTGATTTATGGTCGTTAGACGTATAAAAAGTTATCATTTTATTTTTTTCGTATATTTCCTTCGACTTTCGCGGTGGTGGTAATTGATTAGAAGATGGATGATGTTTGATATTGATATGTGTATATGTGTTTACGATTTATGTAAGTACATCATGTTAGGAAGGTACCTTTGTAGTTTGTATCGAAAATGAGTGAAAAATGTCTGCATCAAAATGACGATAGATGTGATTTGTATGCATTAGGATCATTTTTTGTGGTGGTTTATCGTGGAGATGAATTTTTTCCAACTTGAGAATGAAAATAATTAGTCGATCAAAATACGTATATTAGCTAGTCCAGCTACTATACTTATCTTACGTTAATTACTAAAACAAAATATTCGACTGCAGGTAGATAACGCGATAGAAAAATCTGACGTCATAGTTCATGGCATTCACTGATACGATAACTAAACGATGCATTCCATTTTCAACACATTATGTAATTGTTACTAAGAATGAATCACATCAGTTATCGGTTCAAAAAAATATAAAAATAGAGATAGAAGGATCACCATCCATCAACAGCGACAAAATACCAATTGCTTTTTGACTGAGTCGATAAAATCAACGGAAGCCAGTATGCGCAATTTTGGATTTAACTGATTGCAAAACATGTATATCAGTAAAATAACGTACAAAATAATCGTTTTTTTGCACATGCTGATTCATCAGTAAAATCCAGTTTCCGAAATGAATCTGATAGGGAAACGTTTCCTCGTTTTCAAAATAAACCAACGGAAATGGAAACTTACTTCCTTTGGATTAAAAAAAATCAGTAAAATCATAATGATTGTAGAGTAATCAGTAAAGCAGTTTCCTTCTGATTCATGATGTTTGCTAAAAATAATAGAATAAAATAAAACGAAATAATCAACTCCATATCAAACGATCTGAAGCTCAAATTGAGAGAAAGGGGAGGATGAGAATAGTAGAGCTGTTTTTCAAAAACAGGGTGTCCACAATATTTCAGAAATGATTTCCCCAGATTTTTCAAGGGTTTTTTGGCCAATTTTTCAGCGTGATGTACTTACAATCCGAAATTGTGCAGATAAATGATTTGAAATTTACATGGTATCCAACGATGATTTTTCCCCCCAAAATTACTACTATTTACAAGATTTTTAGATGTTTTTATATCCGGTCACAAAAACGACTCAAATTCAATTCTGAAAATTTGCGCCCCCCCCCTCCCAACCACACAAAAACTTGAGATTTGAATTTAATTCTGAAAAAAAATCAAACAAAAAGAAACACGATTTTAAAGCAAAATTATAAAGTTGGGAAAAAAACAAATTCAGACATCGGACTCAAATTCTGAAAAAAATGTAATTTTAGCAACCTTTTTTAATGAAAAAAGTAAGTAAACAATTTTTTCCCCCTCAAAAATAAATCCCCCTGGCATTATTTTTTCAAAACTGTATTTCTCTCTGTAATTCTAGAATAAGGTTTAAGCTTCACCTGAATAAAAAAATTGTTCATTTCCGTTTTATAATACTACAATTAGGAAAAAAAGATTTGGTAGGAGTGAACAGCTGAGTTTGGCAATCCAGTTTCGGTTAGTGTTTATTCATGTATTTTTAAATCTTTTTTTTTTTGAGGAATACCAGTATTACTTAAATTTTATTAAGAACTGTTGCCCGAGAATTGAACGAAAAAAGTAGGTAACTTTTAGTAAATTTTTGACAAAAAAATAACAAAAAGTAACCAAGCTTGAAAAAATGACCAATTTACTAAAGAGTGAACTCTGTCTGATGCCAGCAATTTATGCCAGAATGTCTACCAAATCATGTGAATAAAAATTCGAATTTTCCGAACAGAAAATTTAAAAACTTCTTCACAATTTATTGCTTCTCTCCCCTCAGAAAAAATTTAAAAAACACGAGCCTCAAATTTAAAAATTCCACGAAACCCCATGCAATATTTTCGGTTCACCCAAATCATTTTGTTGAGATATATCAATGTGTTGAGTCCGAGCACAAAGCGAGAGGGAAAATTTTTGTGAAAAAATACCTTAAAAAATTTAAAACTTTTCCTTCATTGAGGTTTTCCAAAACGTGATCAATAATTTCGAATTCTCTTCCATTTCCTATTTTTTTTTCAACATCCTGCTGAAGGGTATCATGGGATTCCTTTCTCAACACAGCTCATTCAAAAGTACATTTCCAAAAAAAAATAGGATTTCAAATAAATTTTGTAGAAAGAAGGGATGTAAATTACTCCCGAGTGTAGATTTTTTTGTTTGAAAAATTCATAATTTAATGGACAGAGGCATGCATTAAAATACCAATCTGGATGATTTACCTATCCTTCTTTTGGATTTATAAAAAATTCCAGGGAAAATTTCAAAATTCCTCGACTTTTCCAAGTTTTTTAGGTTTTCTAGAAAATGGATACTTTGAAAAACTCGCACCTACAAATGATGGAGAATTAAAAACAAACAAATAGAATATTGTGGACGATGAAATTCCTTTCAAATAATACTTCATTGATCTTCAATCGATTTTAATGGCCATTAAATGATTTTAAAAAGAAATCCGTCGATCAACTTATTAACCAAAAACTTCAAAATCATCAAAAAAGGGCGTTTCAGAAATGAAAATTACCTGCCTTCGTCGTTAATTCAGGCACGAAAAACTAAAAATTACGCATTTCATTTTTTTTTAGCTTTCAAGGAGACTCGAGCTTTCCACATTCCCTCCATCGATGAAAATGTCGTGATGAAAATTTCATTATAAACGATACAAGAAGTTTGATTCTGTACAAACATTCGAAGACATTCGCTCATTTTAAAAAATTTTAACAATGATACTGTCATAAATGAAGACAACACTGTCAACTCGGTTGATATTTGTAGAAAAGAGAAAATTTTCTATCCGAGACAAACTTTCGGTAAATTCACATTTCGCGGAGGAAAAAACGAAATTTGATTCAGAAAATGCGTTTTTCTTAATGAAATGAAGGGAATAAAGACATAATGACCACGTCAATTAGAATAATTCAACTTTCACTTTTTCTCGTTTTTCTTCTAAACGAAGAAATAAATAAAAAATGAAAAAATTCCCAAAAACCCTCCATCCAACTCCATCCGAACAATTACACCCTGAGTAAACGTACAACAAAATTTAGAAATGAAAAAATTAAACGAATCCGGGAGAAAAATTACATAAAATCAGTGTGCAGATTATTTTCAGCGACTGGGTCAATTCGCATGAAGCAATGACGTTCGAAGGGGTCAAGCATCTAGATATATCATTAATTAATCGTTTTAATTGCACTAATGAGTAAAGTGCACGTTAATAACAATGTTATCGAAAAGCATGCCACTAATTTTAAATGCATTCTGAGAAAATTACCACTCGATAAGATTGCACCAACTTCTACGCGTTTTATCTTCTTTACTAAAAAAATTCATTCGAGTACACGTCGGTGACCGAATTCGCAGATTTGAATTAGGAAGGTGCATGATCCGCGAAATTAAAATTTCACCGATGGATATTTATAAACGGTCGTTTCCTTTGTTACGTTACGTACTTTTGAAAATCTTGAATAATTCATAGGTGTTTCGGAAAAAGTCATCGAGATCTCCAAACAGTGTATCTTTTTATCAAGATTTCCTCTATTATGTTGCCGATTCGAGTTGACGATAAAAATACCGCACCGTTTACAAATCGTTTTATTTTTTCAAAAGCCTTTCCTTAAGCCAATGAAATTCGCGTCATTTCGAAAAAAAAATCATAAAAACACACATTATTAAATACCCTCAAACATACGTCAACCGGTTCGACAAAATAATGAAAAAAAAAAACAGCAATCTTGATTGATATTCGTCGAAATTCCAAAAATCCCACCGAGGATTATCGTTGGTTTGGAATAAATCGCGTGTTTATGAGAAATTCCACGTTTGCATTTTTTTTCCTTCGATTTTCTTGGCTGTGTACGTAAAAAGTTGAAAGCTTTAAAGCTTTTTGGGTGATTTATCAAGATTTTTAAAACTATGCAGGCATTTTTGCCCTTTTAAAAATTATTATGATAAATGCGAATATTTATACAAAGATGCGTGGATTTCTTTACAGAATTTTAACAATTTTCATTCCAAAATTAACCATTTCTCGAGAAAACTTTTCTCAGACTCGAACTTTCTCTCGTCTACCTACAAATAAAAATATATCATATCAGAAAACTTCACAAAACTCGACGTATTTACTCGTCAATTTGGGAATTTATTACGACTGGGTAAAAGTCTAAAAGCAAAAAACCCATCAAGATTCCGATGTGGAAAAAATTTCAGAATAATTCCGATCAATTGTCGACCCTCAGGTCGTTTTTATTTTCGCGTATCGTCACTTTGGGAATATTTCGAGCTCGACGAGAATACGTTTACGTATAAAAAAGTAAACATTCAAATAGCCTTTGCATTATTAACATCGGCCAAAGTAACCCTATATTTTCCATTCGACGACATAACGAAAGTAATTTTGTTTTCACGAATTACGAAATTATATATACGTAGGTATATTTTGCAAAAGGCGGAAAAAAAATAGAGCCTAATTCCGTACAACGTTGTCATCTCGTAGAAGGAAAACACCACCAGCGACATTATTATTTAAACGACTACACTACGACGAATAAATGACGGTAGTTTTCGTTTTCACGTAACGCGAAATTCGTGTAATTTAAAAAGATAACACAGCCCGGAATATATCCGCCGTAGAGAGCAAATTTAAGAAAAAAAAAAGTAACCAACGAGTTTATTTCATTTGAAAATAAACGAACGAGATGGGATTGAGTCGTTGTAGCTGCGCGAAAGTGAGAGAAAAAAAAAATGTATTTCGAGGGGAAAAATTTATTGTTGACTTTACGGTTGTAAATTGTGATTGAACTTGGCGACATTTCATCGAAGAGAAAGTTTTCTCCCCCGTTGGTACGCATTTCGGGTACGAATTGCGTTTTAAAATGGGAATACAGCATTTTACAATGTACACGTTCTGCGATCAGGTATACGGCCTTCGGGTACCAATAAGAACCAACGAAGGGACAGGTACGAGGAATTTTACGCAGTATCATTCACTTTATACCTACGTACTGAATGCTTTTGTTAGCAAGTTTGCCTTTGAAATGAATCCCAGTCGATGTAATTGTACAGCTAACTTTTCTTTCTAAGGTGGACTCGTATTTTTTTTTCTTGTTGCGAGAATCTTTCGAAAGAGGACAGCCCTGTTTTCCCACCAGTATTGTAGATAGCTAAAACTTATGCCTTTGATCCGTTGGGAAATTTTTCCAAGGATTCATTGCTGATAAAGACACGGTGATAATTTGGCCAGCTGTCAAAATTCAGAGGTTATGAGACTTAGTAATCAAATCAAATTATATTTTTTCTCAAAAATTGAAAAGAAACAGACAGATCAAGCATAATTTAGATTCCGAAAACACCAAAATGAAAATACACCCCCCCCCTCACCCCTTTCATAGATAATTATTCCCACTTTTGAATTTTAGAAATTATCAACAAAGGTCATATTCGATATCAATTTTGTTAGATGAATTGAGTTAATGATCATTATTTTTTAATAACGTGCATTTCTTCTTTTTAAAGCAAAAAATCCCCCCTCCCTTCAGAAACTTTTGATAATACTAAAATGGAAAATCATTTCAATAATTTTTCAGATCCATTAGCACAATAAATTAATTTGTTCTTGTAAAAAAAAATACTTTTATTAAATTTCAGTTCTATAAAAAAGACCCAAAATTTCAAAAAAATCGATTTTGGAAAATTTTTGAATTTTTTTCATCTTAATACCTAGATTACCTATCCACTTCAATAATGTCTTTCAGAAAAAAAAACAGAGAAAAGATTTCAAAAAATTCAGAATCATGTTTTCTGTCAACCTTTTCATCGCCCGACATTTCAGTAGATATTAGGTAACTGATCTGAATTTATTCCTGTAACTTTCGATGCCTCATCGCCCCAGATTTTACAAAAAATAGAAATGTGACCCGTGCAGGGACAGGGTACCTAAAGTCGGAAAACATAATTTTGAGTTAGAGACAAAAATATGAAAAATGGGCAATTTTTTTCAAATTTTTTTTTTTCGCTTTTTTAGGTAGTTCAGACCTCTACGCAGCTTTAAACGTGTTTTTTCGATTATTTTTTTTTTGAAAGTCATGATTTTTTCCAATTTTCAAATGTCTCTATCTCACCGAAAAATTGACTTAGGATGCTCATCCAGGTCTTAAAATGTTCCGCATAGTTGCCCCTATCATTTAAGCCAAAAAACTCATTTTTGAAAAATCCGACTTTAGGTACCTTTTCCCTGCACGGGTCACAAATGTTTCATTCAGTTCTTGATATCCTTTTTTTTCCATCTTTTGGCGTCGACTTTTTGGTGAAAAAGTTCTGAAAAATGTTGTAATTTCATCAGATTATTTTTTTCCTAAAATAAAAAATACGCGGGTATTTCAAAATTTTACATGATAACTGAATCTTCGAAAATTCACCTCATCCCTATATAGAAACAAAAAAATGTCAAAATCATGTGCAGAATTTTTCTCGAATTTAGGTAATTTATTTCAGTAAGATCACATCAGGAAGATATACTCGTACTTGACAATAAATTCAACATTTAAAAAGATTTTAACTTCTTTATAATGTTTTGAAACATCTGGAATTTTTCAATCAATCTGAAGCTTTCTTACTTCTTTGAAACAGCTAAAAAACATAAGGGTGTCCCTGTCCTTACTTCGCTGGGTAAAAGACATAATGAAATGATTTGAGAATTTTTTTTATACCTAAATATTTGCTAATTCTATTCTGAAAACTGAAGGAACTTTAAGATTTGAAAGTTTAAAATTAATTTTTCATTCTTTCTTTGATTTTTTTTTAAACATTTCAGATGAAAATCTGAGCCAAAATATAGTTCTCAAAAAAGAAATTAGAACTGCTTCTATGCTTATATCACGACCTAATCTGAAAATTAAAACAGCCATGAAATTGAAAAAATTAAAATTGAAGAATTTTTTGTCGTTTTGAAAATTTTATTATTTTTTTCGCTCATGCAATTTTTAGATTGAACCGTAAACGTGAATCATCCGTCTCGAATGAGCACAATTTGAACACTAAAAGATCCAAAAATTGACACAAGAAGTAAAAAAAATGTCCAAAAACTATTCTCAACCAATTTTATGAAAATTTTAAAAAGTAGCTTGCAGTTTCAGGATTCGGTACGAATTTCTTAGAGAAAAACAATTTTTTCAAAATGTAAGATATCTTCTTTGATTCCTCACAGCTCAATTCGAATTCGAAATTTTGAGCAAACATACAACCAAACAAGTATCAAAACGTGATCACGTCATCAAAATTTTACAACTCAGTTACAGCATTCAAAGAGAAAAAATATTACTTTTTCAATACTTCCAGATCAGATATCAGAAAGGATTATTAAAATTATAAAGCATTCAAACAGATGACCATGAAAAATATTAAGACTTGAATAAAATTCACTTACGAATCAAACAAGGAAAACACTTGAGGTTGAAATAATTTTACAGCAACTTACCTGTAAGCAGAAAAACAAACAGTTTAAATTAAAATATGATTAATTAGTAAATGGATGCACACAAAATTAATCTTATTTGCTTTTTTGAGCTCTACACACTCTGTCTGTATACTTCGAATGGTTAGGAATAGAGTTTTCAAAATTTAAAAAAATATACTTATTTCCATTTATAATATTTTATATTCACTTGCCCATCCTCAAAATTCGGAGAAAAATTGTTTAAAAGAGAAAAGGACGTATTTACTTCATAGGTGCACTTAAAGGGGGTGCTCAGGAGGCTCAAGCCCCCTCCTTAAGCTCGTCAAGATGATTTCTTATCGTAAAAATGTCAAAAAGAAGTGAAATTTTTTGCTTTTCGAACATGATTAAAAAAATTTGCTCTCGCTAAGCAAACATTATCTTACTCTCTAAATCTGAATCAGTCGAACTTGATGAAATTTTGCTTTTTTAAATCAGTGAAATAAATTTCATTAAAAATCAGTAATTTTCTACTGATTTTTCAATCAAAACCCACTGATTTCCCAGTCAAAATCCAATGGTCAGAAAAAATCGATAATTCTGACTAAAAGACAGAATTCTATCAAATTTGACTGATTCAGATTTACAGTTTTTTGATTGTTCCAAAAATGCCACAATTTTTCAATGTCTTTTTTTGTTCAAGTTCGAAGATCTTTTGCCCTTGGCTCCAGTCTCCCCCTCCCCCTTATCTGAATTTTGGTAATTTCAAATTTCTGCTACATATATCCTCCTTCTGACCCTGATAACAGATCACTCAATATTTTCATTGATTTTTTACCACCCCCTCCCATTTTTTCTTGAATTCTCTGCCCCTCTCTTAGATAATTTCTGGGTACGCTTATGATTTGAAAAATACATACATCATAAGATGTGTAGCAGTTCGATAAAAACTAATCATAACTTCTTTTTTGCCAGAGGTGATCAAATTTAGAAAATATATACTAAAAACCAAACAAAATACAGAAATGATAAAAATCTTACCAAAAAAAACTATTAACATAAAAACACACAATTTTTTCCACCATCTATCCAAAAAAATCCATTCCCATCAATGATCTATACCAAATCCTACTTTCAATGCAAACAAAAAACACCATTGCGTGAAAATTTCCAAAAAATTTTCCTCCTAACCGGTAATTACACCACTTACGTTAAGTACCAAACCACCGAGAATTCCGAAAAAAATTCGACTTCAAAATTTAACCATGAAACGTCTCATATGTACTCTCCTCCAACCCAAGTATTGCTCGCGATCACCGCGAGCGTTGCGAAATTCTCACGACCGGGTAAATCCGAGAGCATAAAACGATAATTATATCAGAAATTTTGCACGTGGTTGAAATTTTGCTGAATATTTATGTAACACGAATATGAAATTTGATACGTTTCTGCTCGAGATGATCATGTACGTTCCTACGTTGTTTATCCAGATTAAACGGTAATGATGTGCCGCAGATAACTTCCATATACTGACGGATTTCTCCATATTTTATCCAATATATTCGTAACATACGCGATACGCGCGCCGTACCAGTAATTTCCATACAAAGAATTACCCTTTGATTACCACGCCATATTAACGTATTCAGCACGCGAATTTAGATCACGCGGCTAAAAAAAATAATAAATTCTCGGTGGTGTTTTTTTTTCGCCATGTTTTCAGGGCTATAAAATTCAATCGATTGTAATAATTAATCGACGATAAAATTTATAATTTGCGACGACTTCCCGTAGCGTATAATTTGTAAAATTTTTACTACTTGCAACAAAATTTCTACATAATTGTCGAGATTAAAATTTAGTTGATTTTTTTTTTTTTTTTTCAGTTTCGCAGAATTACAAGAAAATATGCATTTCATGATATTCAAATCGCGATAATTAATAAAAATTTTACGACGGGTCTTTTTCACTTTTTTATTAATCCGAACGTATTAGTGATTTACAATGTTGCACATTTTCGACTTGGATCGTCGGACTACTGCTTTTATTTACTTATTTTCAGGTTAGATAATCGACTAAAAAGGAATAATTTTTCGTAATTAGCAATTATAATTTTTTTTGCTTTCGAATCTGAGCTAATTATATACAAACTAGATTCTAATACATTTTACGAAAATTATACTGCATATGGTGTAAGATTACATTTGATGATATTGGTCTTTTGAAGGAAGAGACGAGAAAGGCTTTTATCGTTGTGACTTGTGGCCAATATTTTTTTTTCATTTCATCTTTTTAATTTGAGAAGGGATCAATTTTGATATTTTTTTGTTATAATTTCTTTGCAAAAAGATGGAACAATTTTTCAAAATGATATCTCAACCTTTTGATTTTTTAAATTTCAAATTTTTCACGATGACCCCATCAATGATAAAATCATGTGAAATGAAAACTAATCATATTATTTCAAAGCTAATTTCATCTTTTTCGAGATAAGTTATCGCAAAAATTTTCTCAACTTGCTCTTTTCTGAAATTACAAAGAAAAAATGAAGATAAGAAACACCAAATTGTTACAGAAACAGAATATTTGATCCTCAGATCTGCAAAAGTCAAGCTGAAAATAACAGAATTATTTTAAAAAATAGGCAGAGGTGATGGAAAAATATTTCCATACGAGTTATTCATTATCTTTCTTCTTAAATTTCTGATCAAGAACGTGAGGATGCCACGACATTTACAGTAAAGATACCGTGCTCAAAACTCGAAAAAAAAAGACCAGAAAAGCAACTCGAGTCATTTTTTACACTTGATCAGCACTCAGGAAAGGAAAAAATTGAATCTCAAATTTCGTATTTTTGGTATTTCTTTTTCATGAAGTCTCATAAATTTCCTAGACTGAAAAACACTAATTTTCATTCATTTTCACCATTGCATTTACCCCTACTCATTTTAGAACTTTACCTCCTCTTGAATTATGAATCATAATTTTCAATGTATTTACTGATTTGACTAAAATTTCATGTTTTTTTGGTGGTACTTTTTTCATCTTAGAAAGAGTACGAGTGCTTCAAAATGTAACTAATAATTTTTCCTCCCCTCCTCCACTTCTTTCAATGCGATAATTGAGAGTATCATAGAATGCCTTCTCACCATAGCTCTTTAAAAAGTACAAGTTCCCAAAAAAATAAACTAATAAATTTTAAACAGACAGAGTTAAAAAAGGGGGAAAAGTAAGCTCGAGCTTAATGAAAGAAAGTCTTTTTGAAAAATGTTTAATTTAAGGGACAAAGAAATGAATTAATTATAATTTTTTTTGTACTTTAAGGTTAATAAAGTGCTAAGAAATCTATCGAGAAATGTAATAATTTGGTTTGAGCAGAGCAAAGCCAATTTTTCAAAAAAAAAAAAAAAAAAAATACACGACACAATGAGCAAAGAAACACTTGACAGATAATTTACTACAAAATGAATAGAATTGATTAATTTTTTTTAAAAAGACACTAAATATACCTGCCTTTTGAATCGAAAAAGTAACTTTTTTGAATAAGAAAAACTTTTTTTGAGCAAATTAACCAAGTTACTTCAAAACTAACAAAGTACGGTATCTGCATACACATTTCTGAAAAGCTGTTCCTTAAAAAAATCTTGGGGCGAGGGTGATTCCACCTGAAATTAGCTGCCCCTACCACACCTTCTCAAATAATTTTGGAAAAATTTACAAATTTGAAAAAAAAAACTAGGTAAATGTTCGAAAGAACGTGATCAAAATTTCGTGAAAAAACAAATTTTCAAAGACATTTTTTAAATTACCAAATTTTTGAAAAATATTCGAAAAGATATTTAGTTGCAAACAGATTGGTCAAAATAATTAAGTTTTTCAAAATTTTTAACATTTTAGATATGTTCAACGATTGAAACTCAAAAATATGTAGTTCTTTTGAATTGGGTAAATATTATTCTGAAATTTCAAATATAATCTGATAACGTTGTGAAACAGTAAAATTCACGTAAATTTTATTTAATATTCGATCCAGAAAAATCAAGTAAAGAGTGTAAAAATGGAACTTTTGTAAAAAAAAACTGCGAATCCATTTTTACCAAAAATTGTTTTCCTTGCTTCGTTCAAAAATGTGAACATTTTTAATAGCAAAACAACTCAAAAAATCAGAAATACTCTCTTAATTTAAATCAATCAAAAACTGAAGATTGACTGATTGAAATCGACAAAATTGAGTCACTGGATTAGCACTGTTAATCTGTGAAATTTGACTGCCAATCAATGAAAAATTACTGAATTTTTCACTGATTTCTTCAGTGACTCAATTCTGGCTTTTTTAATCAGTCAATTTGGCTGATTTAAATTGAGAGAGTATGAAACAATTGCGAGATAACAATCTAATGCAGCTTCATTAATAGAAATTATTCTCCCTTAATTTGAGTCAGTGAAACTTCACTGAAGAAATAGCCAGAATTGATTTACTAAAGAATCAGTCAAATTTCACTAGATACAAATTGTTGAAAAACTACTAATTAAATAGGTGAATTTTCATTTTTGAATCAGTAATTTTTTCAAAAACTATTGAAATGAATCAATAAAAATGCAAAAAATTACTGATTCAAAGTTGAAAATTCACTAATTGAATCAGTGGTTTTTCATTGATTTCTGCAGTGATTCGATTTCATCAGTGAATAAGAGACTGTTCAGTGTTCATGTTCGATTTTGTTTTTTAAAGGTGAGCAAGAAGGAGGGGGGAGGGGGAGTTGAAATTCAAAAGAAACGATGTAAAGAAAATAGGGAAGGGAACTCGTAAAATATTCAGAAGGTTCACAGCATCGCTGCCAAAACTTCATCTTCAAAAAATTATATTCCCAAAATAGATGACCGGAGCAGAATAACCCTTGATTATTCTCTCATAAGTCATAACACATAATTTCAGTCAAACGATAATTTGCAAATGCCAACCTTCTACGACAAATTTTCACTCAGGACCTACTCTCGTGAGCATTCAAACACATAAAATTCGAATATTCATGGAAAATTTCACGCACACATGTTGCTCGCCTTATCCAGCTGTCAACACGAGTACATCAAAAGGAACGAACCAACCGGTGGAAAATTTTTTCGCCAAAAAACATAACCGCGCAGCGTGTTCTCGAAAGAGTCGCTTCTTTTCGAAGGCAAATATTTACCATTATTTAATTTCAGCCTTCGGAGGTTTGGAAAACGATGATTTTCGCTCGAATTCTCAACCAGAACGCGTACAAATACACCACGTTTTTGGGTAATATCTGAAAGGGCGTAAGAATGCGGCATATTCTCGATCAAAAGGCGAAGAAAACTTTTTGTTAAAGCTCGTTGTAAATTTTTATTAAGGCGAAAACTCGCGAGTAATTCAAAATTCACTTTTCAACATCATCTTTCTATTATAAAACATCGTTAAAGAACATATTAGGCATTTTTTTTCGCGGTACCGGAGCCAAAAATACTTAAATTCGGAGGAATGTATTGTTCAAGTTTTTTCCTCCGCCTAAGAAAGCTAATTGATATTCTTGTTGAATATATTTTCTCTTTGTAAAAATACCAAAGTAATATTTTCCTACGGTAAAGTTGGTGTTTTCGCAAAAGCCGGTTTTTCACTCGAGGCAATTTTCTTCTCCGAGTAAACCTTTTTTTCCGAATTCAATTTTACCCCATTAAATTGCCGAGAATTTTCTTATGTTGTTTTGATTTACGTGGGAAATTGAGCAAAAATATCATTTTCGTGTTTTTCTTACTCTTCGGCTGGAAATTTTTTTGGTTTTCTTTGTCATCGAATTTCGAGGCTGAATTTTCGCCGCACGTTTCGATATAAAGAGGTTCGCCATTTCCGCTGTAATTTCACGTCGTGTGTTTGGAATGAGAATTGAAAATTCCTTTTCATTAAAAAAATAATAACCATGGAAACAGCCTAAGAATTTAAATGTTGAAAAATCAATTTTTGGGCGGAATTTTTTTTCTCGGCGATAACGAAATATAAGTCGATTTTTATCCATTTTTACGTGTTTCTTTCTTGGCAACCAATCGAGGCAAAGTTTAATTAGAAAAAATTCGACGAAAGGCTGATAAATTGGAAAAATGTTAGAATTTTCGAACACGATTCGTTGATCTCGAGATTGGAAGCAGAAAGTAACTCGAGTCGAAATTTCAATCTGTCATAAAGTCAGTCGTTGGGATTTTTTTACTTAAAAACTAAACGAAATTCTCGTTAAATTTTTTTAAAATATTATTTCCCAAGATTTTTTGAAATAGAATATTTTTAAAAATTTCACTCGACGGAATTCGTTCGAGAAATATTTTTTCAATTTTATTTCGATGTTCTCCCTTCGACTTTTCCCTGGTAACTAAATTTTATACCTTTTTCTATAAATATTTTCTATAATAAACAAACACGTCGTTGATAGATGGAAAATTTCATTTATTTTCCAAACACGAGAGAAAAAAGAGTCGGAAAATGCTCGTTTTTTTTCCTTATTCCGTCACAATGTTGATATACGTTTTCCATATTAAACGTCTTCGTTGTCAGAAAATTGTGTCACTGTTATTCCGCCATGTTTAGATGAACCGTAGCCTCGTTCTCGCGGTTGGTTCTTTTTATTATACGTCAAAGTCGAGCGAATTTTGCTCGGAAAAAAGGACGCGGCTTCTTGGCTTTTACGAGCCAAATTTTAATTTTGATGATGAAAATAATCCAATATTTCCAGCCAGTTGCTCGAATATAAGGTCGTATGCAGTATTCGTAGATTACGGTAGGAAACCTTTTGTAATCCATCTCAATCTAGCGAGTTTGGCAAAACGAATAAGACGATCCCGAAATAAATTGGTACACGTATTCTCCGCATGTTTAAATAATAAATTCGTCTACAAATGAAGTCGCAGCATTATCTCGTTGGCGGAATCTCGTAAAATGCCTAAAATTTCTTCTCGTATACGTACTAAATTATAATCTGGCTCGAATGCGAAGGCATTTGTAAGGCTCGGCAACGTTGCTTTGTGGTGTTAAAATGAAAAATGATAACGTTGGCGATGTTTACACGTGGTTTATTCTCACCTATGTGGCAAATTCGGTATGCTAAGGAAATACACACACACGACAGAAAAATTGCCCTAAGCACGTCGTGGTAAAATGCGTTTCAACTCCTTATTGTTGCACGAAGATATCACACATACAGATATTTCATAATTGCGCCAACGAAGCGAAAAATTTTCACCAGAGAGGAAATCGCACATCGCGTGCTCTTCGTGATTCATGGCATTGTGCTGGCTAAACGTAGAAAGGGGGGAAGAAAGAGTAAAATGCGCGACTCTACAAAGTATCCGGTATCTGGGAAAATGTTTCCGAGCGAGAAAAAATAGTATATTTTTCATCAAATCATCAATTATTAACAATTATGAAAAACGAATCGTCATTTATTACACGTAGATTATTACGTATTATTCATTGTATGGTCGTACTTCTCCATCTCGCGTGCGATACTTGACTCCACACGAGGACTGAAATCATCGATATTTGTATTTTTTTGCGCAGCGATGGAAAAAATATCTACGCGTAGGAAAAATCCAGCTTCAGCCATCGAGCCGCTCATTAATATTTCTCTGCGTCTTTTACCAGCAACGAAAGCTTTTAATCATAAACGTCGATGAATTTTTCGGGTCACTGGTTCCTCATGCCGAACGTATATTTTAATCAATCCCGCAGTAATCCTTTGTCTTGTCTATAAACCAGCCGAGGTTTAATTTTAAACATCTCAATTTACCTTGTATAAAGGTAAAAATACCTCGTAACGTCGACTTCGTTCAATTAGGTAAATTTTCCATCAATTTTTTTTTTTGGTAATTTGAAAAGCCTCTGTAGACAGCACGTAATTGTCGCGGTATTAAAATTCTTAATCAACGAGGCTGAAATTTGTTTTTCGTCGTAGCGTCGTCGCGTGATTAAAGTTGAAATTTTTTTCGAGTGCTTGCTGAAAGACGAGATGTTCTTTTTCAATTTCAAAGTCTGATTGGATGCTGCTTTGCGAAAATTTTCTTTAAAAAATTGTATTCTTTGTTTCGTGTGATCTTTTCGTTGAACTCTGCCAAACACCTAGAGAAATCATTGGTAGAAAAAATTGAGCCTTACAATGGTTTATAAACTGAATTTCGGATATTTTTTTTCAATTATGTACGAAAGTCTCTAAAGGTACTGGGAAATTTTTACATTTCGTGGATTTACATTGTAAAATAATTGAGCGTTTTCATCAAGTGCTGAAAAAAAGTGGATGAATTCCACCACTTTGAACTTGAAATGTTTCTTTGGGTTAACTTACTAATTGAAACTGCCTAATTTTTGAAATTAAGAATACTAGAAATCCGATTCAACTAGGCATGGCATCGTTTCGTTGAGAATACGAAAAATAAAACAAAAATTAAGAAAATAAAATTATTTTATGAAGAAACCCACAAATAAATAAAATAAAAATTTCAAAAAATTTCTCACAAAAAAATTTATTTCGAGGAAAAAATGGATTAATGCATTCGAACTTATTTCTATGAAAAAAAGTTATGTGGAGCTTTGAAGCACAAAAAAAGGTTTCAAAAATAGATACTTATCCAATTTTTTTTTCATTTTACTCCAAAATTTGGAAATATAAAATTAAGTTGTTTATTAAATTACAAACACGCCATCGAAAAAATAAAAATGTTGAAAAAATAGCAGCATTTTTCCTTCAAAATTGACAAAAGAAAATGGATATATTTTTATCTAATGACTTTTTGTCAAAATTTTCAATTTTGTCAGAAAATTGCAGTAAAAAAATAAGTTAGTTTACTTTTGTTGCGATTTTCAAGCAGACCCCGCCCCCTCCTCTCATCAATGATTCATATTCAAACGACATTTTTTGAAGTGAATTTGTGCTTTTAAACTAAGAGTAAGAGGTTTCCTTCTGAGGGTGAAAGGGGAGTTGATCTGTACGAAAAAATGGATTAACACAGTTGAATAATATTTCATTGAAATTTTTTCATCGATTTTTCATTGAAAAGTTGAATTATGGTACATTTTTTCTTCTACCAGCATTTTTTTCTTCTGTAAAAACACGACATTTTATTCGTATTCAACTTTTTTTCGATTTTTATCAACTTTTTTAACGGTTCACTCTTTCGATTCCCAATTGAAAATATAAAATTTTGAGATAAAGGTCTTTGAATGAACCGATCACGACGAATGAAAAAACGGTATCTATTGAAATGCTTCAAATTGGTAAATAAGTACATTTTTGATGTTTGAAAATTTCTTGATACAACTGAAAAAAACTTCGACGATGTTGATATGCTCAAAGTTGATTTTTTATTTCAATTTGGCAAATAAAAATACCATTTTAAGAAATATAATAGTCTTTAACAACATTGATTCATTTTTTCTCATCTGTTCCTTCAATTTTCAAAATTGCCAAGCAATTAAATTTGACATTTCTGTAACTGTCAGACTTGAGCAAACAAAATATTTTCCTCTATCAAATGTTCAAGTCTTTTTTTTCTTTTTCCAATTTTCAAAATTGCTCAATAATTTCAATAGGAAATTTCAAACGTCCAAGCTTTTTTTTTACTTTGTTCCAATTTTCAAAATTTCAAAAGAAAATCAATTTTGATCTTGAAAAAGTGTTTCAAAAAAGTTTGACAAAATGTTGAAAAATTACGGAAATGTCACAGTTTTTCATCATTTTTCATTCATTGATGTTTAGCAATTTGTAAAATTAGAAAAAATTACTAAAAAAAAAGAGGAAAAGGCTGAAATATCTGAATTTTGACAAAAAGTCAATTATAAAAAAAATTTCAACGTTTTTTCAAATGTAATAAAATGTCATTATGTCCACATTTTGTTAACATTTTTTCAAGCATCTTCAAATCTAACAAAAAATTTGATCGTAAAACTTTGATCGTCCATTTCATAGATAGACCCCCAGCACATAACAAATCCATGTTAAAAAGCGCCTATTCAAAAAAAAGATCTTTTAATGCACCATCTCGATTTCGACTTTTTTACAAAGTTTTCCTCCCTCTCCTCCTCATCCTCCTTCCTCACGCCATAGAAAAATACAAACAGGTAAACCCATCAAATGCCAAATCGAAATTTGTCATTTCTCATCTGTTAATTGAGTATCCAAAAAATGTTCTTACAAAATATATCACACGTTTTCAAGATGATATATTTTTCGTGAATTGACATAGTTTTCCAAACAGACTTCATTGCAAAAAATTTCATACACGAAAAAGCAAGGTTAAAAAATCGAAATATTTTGATAAATTGCCATAAAAAATAAAAATTGGGAAATTTTCATGATTTCGGGCAAACTAAATTGTTTGTGGTTATGGGCAGAACAGAAACAAAAACAAGAATTTGGTAAACTTGCAATATTGTTGAATAACTTTCTAGATGCGATGAAAAGCAGGATTTGAGAATTTTTTCAATTTTGCAAAGTTCAAAGAAAAACGAAGGGAGCAATCAATCAGAGGTGAACAAAAATCATAGTTTTCTGAAATCATCTGGGAACTTCTTATTGTGAGCCTGGATGCTGAAACCACCCTTAATAGGAGCAAAAAATTGATTTTTGAGTTAACACTGATTTTAGGCCTTTCAGAGGGAGTAGAATCAAGGAGGAACCTCAACTCAAAAAACAATTTTTGACCCCTAATGATGGTTTTAGCCTCCAGGCTCACACATTTTTCATCTTTTTCACCACAAATAACGAATTCAAAAACTTACAAAATTTTCACATACAAAAAATCGTACAAATGCTCAATATTTTCGGACTTCTAAATTTCCTCTTCCAATCCATCCTCACTGCTCAATGCCAAAATCTCACCTCACCATTAAAAATCCCACCCTCGCAAAACTTTCCACTTAAAACCCGACCACCCTGGATCAAAAAAATCATTCTCGCGACACTTTCACGCGATAAAACTAAACGTAGCATTCTAAAGCATTTAAACACCTAAAACTTGGACCCATTTCCGAAGGTACGTCGCTGCAATTACACACCTTTATCGCGTCACTTTTACCCTATTTATAACGGCTGAAAAGCTCTAAAGTCTGGCAAAACTTCGCGCATCCGGCGTTAATAAATAATTACGTTGAAATCTCTTCCAGCACTTGTAATCATTTGACACTTTTGAAGACTGAGAGAGAATGGTGACCTGCGACGGGCAAAGGAAAGCAGGGTGGTGTCGGTTGTTACACGAACGGAGAATGTACCGGGTAATCCGACGAATTGATACGACTTTCATTTAGCTATAGTGGCGTATACCGAAAACGAGTGTGTGCTGGCCGTGGTATTTTCGAAGCGAATTCCTGCTATTATTTATCCTGATTGAAGTACATGAAATAACAACCCTTTCACAAAGTACACATAGTCATTTACTACTAAACAAAATGACTGCTTCCATGGTAACCGAGAGTCTAAGAAGGGTCAACTATTTTATTTTTTAAAAAAAGCACATCGCTATCACCTGCGAGAAAAAAAAACGCGAATACGTAAACAAATTTCGCCTAAAAAATCACCAAATATCTTTTTTAAACACTTTCAGCGTTCGCGTTGTTATTTCGCGCGAAAATCAGGTCGCTGATAAAAATACTCGGTGTATCGTCTCTTTCAATATACCTCAGCAAAGCCCGGCTGGTAACTTAATTTCATAATAACTCGGTTACGCGGAATTTAATTAAAACGGTTCAATTAATTCGGAAACATTTTGCTCTGCAAAGTTCACCAGGTTCAATCAACCTTCTTGAGCGAACGTCGTAATTCAATTTCTCGGTCTTTAGGAAATCACCTATAGCGATAAACGAAACTTATATACGTGTAAACGTCAAATCGAAATTTTATCTATTTTTTCCTCTCGTTCTCTACCCCCAACGAGGTATTATCTTTTACTAATGGACATCCCGGACTTCATCTAGGTACACGAATAAAAAAATACCCATTTATCGTCTTAACGAAATGAGCTTTTTGTAATTCGACAACGTAGACGATTGACGAGTTACCCCGAAGATGTCGAAGACAAAAAAAACCCTTGCTCTAATTAACGTATTACCACTGTTTGTTGTTATCTGATACGAAACATGGTTCGTATAACATTCTCTTAGAACCAACCACTGCTAGACTTTTTTACTCAGACGTGTTTTGGTGCACGTTACAAGCATGATGGAAATTTACTCTCGTATGGGAACTATTTTGAAATATTCTCAAGTTGGGTGTTTATTAGCGAAACTATTCGAGAAGTTGAGATTTTAAAATTTTCCAGCTCGTGTTTAGGTATTTAATTTGCCAGCGAGATTAAAGGGTGGATATGAAGTTTACAAGAGATGCCGCAACGTGATGTGTTTAATTTGTAAATCGTTGATATACTTTTCCATTTTAGTACTTGGGCCGAATATACAGATATTTAATTCAATTCGAATTCTACCTATGTATGTTTTTTTTTTTTGTTTTTTTTTAGAGATGATATCATTAAAATTAGTATTTAAAGGTGTGAAAGGTATTTTAAAAAATTGTAAAAAAATTGAAGATACAACAAAAAAGACAAAAATACAACGAAATTCGTTGAAAATTTCATTAAAATAATAAAATAATCAACTGGTCAGTTATCAAGACGAACTCATTGAAACTAGACAAAACGTATCCAAAACATGATAACGATTAATTAGGTCCCAAAAATTGGGGAAATTTTTAGAAAAATTGTCTTCGATGAAGTTCTTTAAAAAAAGTTGAAAAATTGACACAAAAATAAATTAAATTTACCAATATTTTCAGTAATTTAGGAAATGTTCAATTTAAAAAAAATTTTCGATCAGATGAAAAATACGTTTGAAAAATGAATGCATTTGTCATTCAATAAATCAACAAAATCTCATCGAATACGAACAAAACAAATTCGTCATTTGCGGAAATCCTGGATAGGTTATTTTTCGCTTCACATTTAACCAAAGATAAAAAAATGTCAAAAAAACTGATGAAAATAAAAATGATAAAATCTGATTCAAATGCGAAAAAGGAGAAAAATAATTATGTTGAAAATTTCATTGTTCGAAAAACCATAAATTTGTTTTAAAACTCTGAAATACAAAAAAATTGGCAAAAAACCGATGAAAATGAAAAAAAATGACGTAAACAAAGAAATGCAGAGAAACTTATTGAAAATTTTATAAAAGTTGTTCAGAAAATTCATAAAAATCTCAATAATTGATCAAAATATCATTAAAATAGTTCGACTATACACTGTTTCAACCAGTATCAAAGAAAAACAAAAATTAGCAAAAATTTCCCGTTTTCCTTGAATTTTTTAATCAAAAAATAAAAAGAGGCTCCTTTTTTGACAAACAAATTTGAAGGAAGAAAAATCCAGAAACTAGCAAGAATTTTCATTTTTTACATTCAGTAGATAGGTATACCTAACATTAATTTCTTTAAAACAAATTTCGTAGTAAATATTGCAATTGCTTGTATTTTAACCAATTTTGCAACATTTTAAAAGCCTTTTTATATAAATTATAAACAAATTTACAACATATCAGATTTTTCATAAATTTTTGACTTTTTAAAAAAAAATGATTTTTTCACGTTTTTCTATCTTGTTGAGGATAAATTAGAAAAATTGTCAAGAAAACGTGAGTTATTCCATATTTTATCAAAACGAACGTAAAAAAATTAAGGAGCTGGTTTTCCATTTTTTTTACCATTTTTTTCTTCACAAAGAGTGTTTTTTTGTATCATTTACGAGTGTTCTAAAATTTTTTTCGAAACTGGATTTCTCGACAATTTTATCGTTTTTTACCAAATTTTTGAAAATTTACTTTTCCTACCCTCCATAAACTTTTTTCTTTCATAAAAAATCGATCGAAAAAAATGTTGCCAATTTTCCTCGACTTTGATTTCTCAAGCCATCAGAAACATTCACACTTCCTGGAAGGAAAAAGAGAATGAGATAGGAAGCTCTTACAATTCCTTCAAAATTTTCGCTCCAAAACACTTTAAATTTTCAAGTAGGTAATACCTGAAAAAATTTTCTCTGTTTTTTGTCTAGATTTTTTGTAAATTTTCGGACTAACTCTCAACTTTTCTCTAATTTCCGACCCATTCTGAAAATTAAAGCTATGAATTCCAAACCATACTGGCAATTCTGTTTGTAATTTGTCCATCATAAAAATAGGTTGCTATTCTCCCCCCCCCATTCCCCCGTCACCACCGTAAGAATTGAAAAAATCTTCGACTGTGGAAATTTTGAAACTTGGCATGGAAGGTTCGATGATGCTGAATTTATTTGTCGCATTATCTCGACCCACACCTTGAAAGGAACTTCCAGGGGGAGGGAACGGGTGGAAAACTCGAAAATTTCAGAAAAAAATTGTGGGGTATCAAAATTTATGTACATATATTCATTCATGTGACATATTTTCGGTCCAAAACTAAAATAGGTTTTAAGGAAGGAGAAGAAAAACTCAGAATTTTCAAAATAACTTTGTCTGATACCTATCAATAAGAAAAAATCCATACCATAGATTAAACCAAGCTATATCTTGATAAAGGCAAATCTAAAGTTATCCTAGGAGCTTTTCCAGAATAAACAAAAAATCACAATTTCCAACTTTTTTCTCAATTTTTCAGCCAAAAAATAATTTAGGCCTCCTGAAATAATTACATTTGATTTTCATATTTTCTGCGAATAAAATTTTTCTACTCAAAAATGGTCTTACCATTTACCCATATTAATTAAGCATATAAATTATAATACTTCTTGAAACTCGCACATGGCCTGACCTTTTACATCAAATTCATAATGAAAATGAAACTGTCGTAAACCATCACTCACAATAAATAAAACTCTGACCTCCTTCACCCCTTTCCCTTTCTCAACTCAAACATAACTCACTCTACAAAAAATCAATTACCAATTCAACCCAAAACCTCTGCTCACCTCACGCACAGAACTTCCCATCGACCAACAGGATGAGGCCAATCAAAGGTCTATTTTTTGAACCCGGCAATAACTATGGCACACTGCTCATTAGTTCACTGTTACGGTCCAACATTTAGTTCAATACCAATACATCATCACACGATATTTCAAGAACTTCTAAAAACAGAGTGCGCCACCGACAAGGTCAATTTTAATTTCCCCCCAATTGCGAAAAAAAAATCCGCACATCTGAAGCGAACACGCTCGTAAAATTACCTCGGATTTCACGACCTCACTAAACTCTTTGGTGAATAAATTCGCTCGTTAAAAAAATTCTACGCCGATAAAAGCGCATTCGGGTACCGGGGCGGGATTCGTATGTACTTGACCTTCAAAGTGCAATGCTCTCGGTTGACCATTGGAAATTATGCATAACGTTTCGGTTTACATAAACACATGGTCAGTTCGTCGATTCGCATATACGTACAAAAACACAAACGCCAAAATCATCACGCTGTAAAGAAATTAGCAAAACTGACCCTGGCCATAGAGAGCACCTAATGGTTAATTAACAGCGTACGCAAGTTTCGCACCGTTTTTATCGAACGCAAAGGCCCACCGAAAGCTTCACGCATTTGCGAAAGAAAAAATTAACTGAAACCCCCTAGCAGCCCAGGAGTTCATAAATATCGCGGTGTTTATTCGGGGAAACGTTTTCGCCTTTTATTTCGCAATATATGGCGCGCGTGTGTTGCTGAAATAAACTCCAAATACGTCGACGGGTTGTTTCCCCCTCTCCTCGGGTATCCTACATAAAAACCATGTAGTACATGAAAATTTCAAACATATTCGAATAAATTTTTAGCCAACTGGTGCAAACGTCCCGTCGTCGTCCCCGGCCCCAGCATCGCATACGTCTCGTTACCGCACAACACGCGGGTATCCTAGTGAAATATTAACGTTTCGATGACTATATAAATTGAAAATACACCGTTGCCGACGAAAGACACCGAACACGATGGGGTTGTGGAAAAAAAATGACTTTTCACCCCAAAAAAAATTCACGGGAAGGGGGAATTTCGATACTAAAAAGGACTGTGAGACATGTATTTCAATATGTTCGAACTTCCCTAAAATCTCAGAAAATTTAGGTTGTAGCTGAGCAAACATGAAACATTCTTTGTTTTTCAATTTTTTTCCTAGGAAGCCTTATGATCAGGGAGTTACAGAACACGAAAAGTTATACATATTTTTTTTAAATTTCAGAAAACCCAAAATACGTAAAATTGTGGAAGTATAGATTTTCGAATGAATTGATTTGATTTTCAACAAGAATTAGCTCTAGGAGCCGAATTGGGCTCCGTGGAGGGGTTCAGAATTCAAAATTTCGCAAAACTTGAACATAGGTAGTTCATAGTTTAAAATTTTGAATAATTAGCACCTCCGAAAGTCTATCCAAGTTTGAATATGGTAAATTTTTGAATTTTGAATCCCTCCTTTTCGGATCTCAATTTGGGTTCAAGTGTCTGGTTTTAAAAAAAATTAATTTCAAGTCCTCGAATACACCGAAATCAGCCTTATTTGATGTTAATTCACTAGAAATTTTCAAAAATCTCCTCTCTGGCCCACCAAAGTACCTCAAATTTGAATCTGAAACTGTTCAGGCACTTCCCCCACTCCACCTCTCACACAAAAATTCGAAAAATCAAATTTATTACAAAAAAATAATAATAAAAAATTTAGGTATTTATTATTTAAAATGTTGAAAAATGAAATCAATTACGGTGTCTACTCTCTCATTAGGTAATAAATCAGTGAAAATTATCGAAAATCACTGGGAAAGAGTGAAAAAATGTCACTGAAAGCGAACAGTGAAAAAAATTGTTGGAAGATCAGTGAAAATTCACTCTCTTAATTTGAATTAGTCAAAAACTGAAGATTGACTGATTGAAATCGACAAATTTGAGTCACTGGATTGGCAGTGAAATTCCACTGATTCTGCTGTTAATCTATGAAATTTGACTGCCAGTCAGTGAAAAATTACTGATTCAAAAATGAAAATTCACTAATTGAATCAGTAAAGTTTCCACTGATATCTTCAGTGACTCAATTCAGCCTTTTTTAATCAGTCAATGTGACTGATTCAAATTTAGAGAGTACTGAAAAATCAGCGAAAATTCGAGAAAATCAAAGAATTTCGCAGAATATCCCTGCGCACCTGCGCTGCAGTTTTGACTATTTATTAGCGACTTTTCACAAATTCGAAATTAGAGAGTACCAAATCACGAGCACATGAGAATAAAGTAAGGACTTTTATCGAACAAAAAATTTCATTTATTTGCGATTCGTTGCATTAATCCCCCCCCCCCCCCCACCCCTCACAAATAATGGTTCAAATTGATAAATTGAATTTTTTCGCATCACCTACTACATATTAAAAAAAAATCGTTCGACAATTTACTGAGCCCAAGCAAAACGAGAGCTAAAATTTTTGCAAAAAAATACATTGAACAGCAGATCTTTCAGTTTTCAAAAAGAGTAATTTATCGTGACTTTGTATTTTTTCACAACTCTTTATTGAAATGTTCCCCAAACTATTTTCTTACTTTCTTCATTAGCCATTTTCAAAATCACCACTTTTTCATCACTTTCAACACTTCCACTACTTGTTAGACAAATTTTTGTCTTTCAATTGTCTACAATGTTCACTTGAACCAATTTTTCGATTTTTTTACGATAAACGACTACTTTTAAACGTGAATTTGAGCCCATTTTTGAAAATTATTTATTCTTGCCGTTTTTTGAATTTTTCTTGCCATTTTCATACGATTTTTTTTGCTTCGAAATCACTCAAGAAAAATATCCTTTCTTACGTATACTCGTTTTATAGAGAATATAAAGCAGTTTTTTGGCCTTTTCATTTTGATTAAATATTACTTGTATTAGGTAAAAAATGATACAAATTGACGATCAAAATAAAAACATTTAAGGTATCTCAACAAATTCTTGAAATGAACGGGCAAAATTTTAGCAGGACGTTTCAAACGAATTTTTCAGAACTTTCCTCTTCAGTTTTGAAAAAACATATCCTACACCCGGCTCTGCAATATTATTTTAATTGATAAATTTCAATTGTTTTCTAATTTTCTTTCCTCTCCTTCTCCGCCTCCCTTCTTCAAGAAATAGAAATTTCAAGCATCGAAAAAATACTCTTTTAATGAATTTTATGGATTTTTTGCCAATATTCAAGGCAGAAGAGTTGAATGAAAAGAGAGTGAAATTTTCTAAAAAATGTAGATTTCAAACACAAATAGACATTTTGGGTGAATTCTATGACATTTTATTCATATAAATTCATGAAAATTCTAAACGTCAGACGGAAAAATAATTTAGCTCGAGCGAAACGAGGAAACAAATGCTTGAAACTAAAAAAATATGAGTATGAATATTTTATCACCCGAAAATAATTTGAAAAAGTTTTAGGTCAGTACAAAATTGAAGAATTTGGCCTCGCCCAATCATGGCAGTTATAGTATGTATGTACAAGAGAACTCTGCTGGCAAAGGCATAGTCAGGATCTTTTGAGGAAGGAAGCCAAACATGAAGACAACGTCCGTGGTAATTCTAGACAAAAAAAATCAAAATTTCGAGATTTTAACTAAAAATGATATTTTAAAAAAAGACGAAAGTCTTGCTCAAAAGAAGCAATGGTGGAAATTTTTTTGAAAAATTCAAGTTGAAAAGGCATTATAGGTAATCTTTTGATTAAAAAATTCAAGAGGAAATTGTTTAAAATTCTTGCTTTTCATATAGTAAAATGATTAACAATCTTGCTATTTTCTGGTTTTCTGACTATTAAGATCTAATTCTTGCAATTTTCTAAATTTTTTTGTTTTTCTAGACAGCAGACCATGGTTTTCAGAAATTTTCAAAAATAAAATTTTTTCGCATGCCCTAACGCTCTCCTCCCATTTCTCAGCAAAAATGTATTTTTAATGTTCCTCTTTTGCTCCTTCAAAGCTTTCGTTTGAAATTTTTTTTCGTAAATGCGTAATCCGAAAAGTTATGGCCAAAAAACCAAAATGTTGACCCTTTTGACCCCTAAGAAGGAGGCTAAATTTTCAAAGATTTTAGGGAAGTTCGAAGATGTTCAAAAGTACCTATACATACATAAACGAAATTTCCCCTTCCAGTCAATTTCTTTGGGTTAGGGATTTTTGTGGCTAAAATGACTGCACTAAAGTTAAAACTGAAAGTCGCCAGGATAATTCAATCGCCTCGTTAATTGCCATTCAAACGCTCATAACGCCCTCGGCATCCACTACAGATATTGTTAGCTCGTAAAGTTATAATATAATATTAAAAAACGTCGTCGTTTAATGCGAGTACTCACACGATACCTCATACTGCATTTATTAACCTACCATGAGTGGAAAATTTTCGAAATTCGACGATACACGTCGTGAGATTTAAATCAGAGTAAAAGAGATTCCGCAAAGCGATAGATATCACATTGTTATACGTAGAACAAATATAAACGACAAAGTCGACAACAAAAGTATATCGCGCGACAGAAGTAACGTCAATTAATGTTAATTCCGATACTATGGTATAACGTTAAAGTAACTTTTCTCATTAAATGTAATAACGAGAAACCATAAATGGCATAAATTAATTAAACCCCCAACTTTATAAACGTAAACGTCGAAATACTCTAATACAATACAAATCTATAATACTACAACATGATCTCCTTCCTCCTTCGTCGTCGTCCGCACACACACTCCAAACACAGCATCGCAAAACACAAAACAACAAATCGAACCGTAGCAAAAGGAGAGTACATCCTAAAACACATATTCCGCGAACTCGTTCGCGATTTATTCATAACCAGTTTGTTACAATTTCAATGTTAAAGTATTCCGCCATGAATTGCGGCTGCGGCCACTACACGTGTATATATGTAGATTTATACGTATTACGTAGATGGGTGTTCTGAGGGGGGCCGCAGGGGGAGGAAATGGTAAAACCCCATACATTACAATTATTTGGATTTTGCATGAAAATGCATCTCGGTGTCGTGCGCTCTGTACCGGTTATGCATCGATTTATTAACAATGGTTTTTAGCGCATAGTCGTTTTACATAAATAACGTAGGTAGGAGTTTCAATTTACCTTAGAGTACATGCTAAGGCTGTATGAGATGCTGTCTTTGTTATTGAAATATGCTACGGAGCGAACCGATGAACCCGAGTGGTGTTAAAGTTTGCTGATGGACTTGTTTGCTGGCGAGCATGTAAATTAAATGCAACAAGTGGAGTATCATTAATCCTGCGCCCCCTCAACGTGAATCCTTTCGGTGGAGATGGTCGTGGGTTGGATTGGGTATTGATGAGTTGGAATGTATTGTGACAAAAAACAGCAATTTTTTCCCCAAATTTTAGACAAAAATTGAGAATTTTTTCTATTTTAATTTCGATTTTGTTCTTGAAAAATTTTTCAATATTGAGTTTTTCTCTAGCTTTTTGATTCCTAAAAAAAAAAGTCTATGAACAAAACTTTCATATAAGGGAAGGTGGGGCAGGATGTACCAACCTAGGTCAAATGTTCTGTCAAATCTATTCAAATTGGTAAAATTGCCTGATTCTTGCAACAAATTAAAGTTCAAACATTTACTTTTCATTTCGCTGAAAAAATTCCATTTTGGTGCATACCTCAACCCTACAGAATTTTTTGAAATTTTTTTCACTTTTTTTGCATCCTGCCCCACCCATGGGACAGGATGCAAAATGCCATGGGGCGAGATGCAAACAGTGAAGACATGAAAAATCGTGAATTTTTTTGTAAAATTTACTCAAGTACATTCGAGGTGGATACTAAATATTTAAATAGAAGCGTAATTTTTAAAAAGAGGAGTTCTAAAACCTTTGTATTCATAATTTATGCTGCCTTAGTTGATAGTTCTGATTTTTTAGGCAAACTTTTGATATGTGATTTTTTTCGAAAAATTCGTATTTAAAAACAATGTTTGCATCCTGCTCCATTTTCAATTTACATCTTGCCCCACTGGCACTATTTTTCTTTAACGCAATGTACTGGGAAGAAAATATAGGAGAAAATGTCAACTAAATCATGGTGTCCACTATAATTCAGAAATGATTTTCTCTGACTTTTCCAGGTTTTCCAGACCAATTTTTCGAATTTTTCCAGACCTTTTAAATATGATATTCGTTAACGGGGGGAGGGGGGGAATTTTTCACATGATGTACTTACATCCCGAAATTTCTCATAAGAATGATATGAAATGCATGCGGTTAAACGATTTTTTTTTCGAATTCACTAGATACTTTCTACGAGATTTTTAGGCGCTCCTCTTCGAGCCAAAAAAATATTCAAATTCAATTCTGAAAATTTTTGAGCCAACCTAACTTTACCTCACCACAAAAATTTGAAAATTTGAATTGATTACCTACAGAAAAATGTCAAATTAAAAAGGAAAAACCAAGTATTTCAACGCAAAATTAAGTTTGAAAAATGAAAAAAATTATGCCAGGATGTCTACCAAATCAAGCAAATGAAAATTCGGATTTTTCCGGGCTAAAAATTCAAAAATTTCTTCACATTTTATCCCCCCCCCCCCACATGAAGAACACATGCCTCAAATTTATAAATTCACGCAATCCTCTGCCATTTTTTATTTTTAGTACCTAAGTAGTAAGTACCAAGAAATGAAAAAGTCAATGAGGAGGTAAAATATAAATTATTTTATGGAAATATAGAAATGTGTTAAGCCCGAGCGAAGCGAGGGCGAAAATTTTTGTGAAAAAATATCTTCAAAAGATGAAAATTCACCACTTTTCCCTCATTCATATTTTTCAAAAAATGGCCAATAATTTTGAATTCTGTAAGTTCTATTCCCGCTCCTTTTGTTTCAACATCGTGGTGAAGGGCATTATGGCATTTATGGCATTTCTTTCTCATTACAGATCAGTAAAAAGTAAGTTTCCAAAAAACTTCTGATTTTTCCAGACCACCAAAATTCCCTGACTTTTCCCGGTTTTCCAGAGAATGTACACCATGTAAATACATCATTCGATAGGTAATTGGATGTAGATTACAAAAAAATACTTGATTTTTTTTTTTCAAAACTTGAAAACATGATATTTCACAAAAATTAAATTTCAAGAATTTTACGAAAATCATGTAAAATCACATTATTGATAATAACTGGATACCCATCCACCAATTTCCCGGAAATTTTTTTTCAATCACATGACTGACGACAATAAGCCAATTTGCATCTTGGCCCACCTTCCCCTAATTTTTCTTTTAGATGTTTTCCAGAACCACAAAAAAGTCAATTACGAAATACAAATTCTTCTTAATTACCATATTCGAGCTGTTACAAACCTTTTAAAGTTTGGAAAATCTTTTAATACAGCAAATAAGATAAATTAACACGCATCCTTTTAAATAATAGGCTTTTCAAGAGCTAAGCTATGTAGAATAAAGTTTATGCAAAAATTTCGTTCATCTGATGTATCGAAGGTGTTAAAAGGATTTGAAAGTTTCGAAGTCTTACAACGAACTGAATCTTGAGGTAGATAAGTAAGACATATAATGCACATAACTTTTCACATGAATTTGGATTATGGTACTAAAAAAAAAGTTAGTATACAAATTTTGCCTATATGTCATTTTGAAAGTACTGAAACAGATACTTTTGTTTGAGAAGGGTTCAGAAAAAATTCAAAATACCATCATATCATTTTTTGGAAAAAATCGTCACTTTATTTTCATCAGTGAAGCAAATAATGGTCTTGAAGTTTGGAAATATGACCAAATACTCGTACATACATTTTGGACGTTCGAAACATGCAGGAAAAATATGCTTTATCAAAGCTCATACAGAGTGTCTAACTGTTTACTGGATTTAGAAAAAAGAAACGATTTGCTGATTCTTTGAAAATTGTAGTTTTTTTTATCGTTTTTGAAGAAACAACCAGAAACAATTTTTTTTGAGTATTTAGGTACTGTCGTTTTTCGACGTTTTTTGAAAAACGATGTTAAGAAACGACGGATCAAAAATATTAGAAATTAGTCGTTTTCCGTCGGTTTTTGGAAAACGACAGAAATTACGAATTTGCCGAATTGAAACACGGTCATTTATCATATTTTTTAAAGAAACGATCAGAAATAAATATTTTTCCAATTTAGAACATTTCAAACTTGTCCTTTTTCATTGCTTTTAGAAACAACCACAAACAACTTTTTTCAAGCAACTTTAAGTACTGTCGTTTTTTGTCATTTTTAAAGAAACGACGAACTTACAAAGTTGAAAAATGGTCGTTTTTCATCGTTTTTGAAGAAACAACCAGAAATAACTATTTTCCATTTCAGAACATTTCAAACTGGTTCTTTTTCATCATTTTTTGAAGAAACAATCAAAAACAACTATTTCTGGGTGTCTTACTTTTTTATGGACCCCCGCCCCTCCTAAAAAATAATTTTTACGAAAAACTTCAAACAAAAATAATTTAAAAAAAATGAATCACAATAGCTCCTAAATTTATATTTTTACAAACAAATTTAAAGAAATCTGGTTTTTAAAAAATTGTAATGAGCTCTTTTTTCATTTAAATCATTTATCAAGGGCGAATGAAATTTTTCTCAATTTTTGAAAAAAAGCCAGCCTGACCTTTGAATCAAAAAGCTTGAATTTGCATGACTCTAGTTCGACCTCTTGGTCAAAAGCTCGACTTAGCTTGATCTTTAGACACCCTGGAAGACTAAAGTGAAGAAGTACTGCCTATAAGCAAAGCAAAGGCGAAATTTTCAAGAAGAAAAACATGTTCTAAGGTTGAAAAAAAAACAATTTAACAGTTTGAAGGGAAATAAATTTTATGCTGCACTTTTTTGGGAGTTTCATCAAAAAGAATTCAATCATCACATGGTTTTTAACTTCTAGCCAAATCATCAGATAGAAAAATTAAAGTGAAAAAATATTTAAATAACAAAACATCATAAGGAAATTTTTTCCATTTTCATTCCTTACTTCACTTCTAAAAAATAAAACGATAGAACTCTTGAATTCAACACGACTTCTCCAAGAAATCGCGTATAAGTATCTAAATTTACGAATAAATACCTACATAATGCTCCATAAATTTCGTTTTTTGAATAAGGCAATTTTATGTTTTCTCGAATTTAAAAAAATTCAAAATTCAAACGATAAAAAAAAAATTCAAAAATGAATTCACGGAAATGGCGATGAAAAAATTACGATTGAAAACACGCATTTACCAATTTTATCTACATTTCGGCATCACTCGTCACAAATTATATTACACTACAGGTAGATATTAGGTACGTAATTCAACGAGATAGCTTTAAAAAACGCTGAAAATTGAAAAAAAAATCCAATTTGAATATAATGTGACGTCGAATCACCTAAATAGATAGGTAATAATTTTGAAGAACGAATGAAAAATTCATCGAGTATTCTTGAAAATTTTTACCTATGTTGGTAGTTGGAAAAATTCTCCACAAATTGAAGTTTTGCTTGGACAGTAAATTATTCATTCACAAGTTTTATATACATGAGTTACTTATAATGAATTTTCTATAGATATTAATAAACTCGCCACGTGGCTGGGTAACTAAATAATACATTCAGAGTTGTTAGGATCGAAGGGTTATCAATATGAAATTACGTAGTCTTATGAGTCAACCATCAGTCTGGGTTAAATGTTGCACATGACGTACATTCAGAACTGATTTTTTTATGATTTCAAAACACAAATTTCAAAAAATTATTCCCACTTCGATAATGATACTAAATGGGAGTTATTTGACATGACCTGGAAGAGGAATGAACAATAATGTTCGAACAATGAAAGATATTAATCCTCCATTAAAATCTTTGCTTTCGCTCCAAAAATCGCGAATTAGCTGCATTTTCATTGATGATTTTTTTTTATTTAAATTTTTTCAACCCAACTTAATTTTCTATTTTTATTACTTACTTTTTAAAAATTTTTCTTATTAGGTAAGTAAGTATTCAGTTGAAAAGAAATTTAAAAAAACATGAAGCCAAAAATTCTTCGTAAGTATTGAAATAAATTTTTAAAAAAATTTTTCAACTGTAATAATTTTTTTCGAGATTTTTTCAATTTTGATTTTTTCTTTTCTTTTCGCATCTTCTTATTTTTTGAAATTTTCCTTCAATTAGAAAATTTATTCCAATAATATTAAAATTTTTCCTCAATTTTTTCTTCGACTTCACGTTTTTCAAACTAAATAGTCTGAAAAAAAATCTTAAAAATCAAAATTGGAAAAATTTTGAGAAATTTGAAGTTTAAAAACATTTTTTACTGTCGGAGAAATTTGGAGTTGAAAAACTTTAATGAAAATAAATTTTGGACTTAGATTGTCAAAATTCCATCTGCGGTAAAAAAAATTAAAAAATTTTGAAGTTCGAAAGTCGAATAAAATTGAGCTAGAAAATTTTTTTTTCAAGTCCAGAAATCAAAAAAGCGAAACAAGAATTCCTTGGAACGATCGCTTTTTCTAGGTTATGAAAAATAATAACTCCCACACCAAAATACAATTTTCAAAACTGCCTGATGCCTAAACCAATTAATCAACATAGTTCCCATCGATGACAACACGTCCTATGGAGAAAGAACTGGCAACTTTTCAGAAATTTCAAATTCACACGGATTTTCACCCCTTCATTCCTTCCGTGTAAAAAAAATCAACATTTGGGCGTCACGTGTCCTGTCCTCAACTACATAGATCATCGAATACGGAAAACACGTACAATGGAGAATTCACTTTACTGCGTCGTTAGCAAAATTCTACTCTCGTAAATACAAATTCGAGTGCTTCTTTCTTAACTTCATCTACGCAGATTTCAATCGAATATTCAATTAGATACGGAATCACCAAAAGATATAGGTGTTTTAGAGATTTTACTCAAGTTTCAAATACCCTCGAGATAGGTTTTCAGAACACACATTAAGTACATTTTATCAACACCGCAGCGTTCGTATTTTGATGCAGCTCGAAGGACCTAAATTTAGACCGCAACAGTACGATAAATTAATAACCGAATAAAAAATTTGAACCTATCATTTAAATAGTTATATCTCGTTGAAGTAATATTCCTTGAACGATTTGTCGTGGGATTCGCGTTGGATACTGTCACTCATTCGTACGACTACACGGTCGCTTTGAGAACAAAGCAAAAACGAAGAAAAAAATAGCGAATCGACGAGGCTGTGGCGTCGAAAGCATCTAGTACGTCCTTCTCGCCAACTAAGTAAATCAATCAAATCAGAATGTATTAATGAAAACAAACGAAATAAGAATTAATTTTGATTCGCTGTCGGCGCATAGAAGATTGCGAATTTATATAGACACGTGCGTATCGATAATGGGTGACTTTGTCGAATATTCTAATAACCTTATTATAGAGAGCATCGTTTATTCACGCTATACTAATTATCGTATATGATGAATTACACCACAGATGTAAATACCTATCGTGTTTTAGACTCCTACACAGGCTTAAAATTGTCCTAAATTCATCCGGGCAACGATTCGATACCGAAAATACCTCGATTTAGGTAAAATCAAATACGATAAAGGCATAGAAGAGCGAAATGGGCCGGAGATTGGGTTCGATTTATGTTCGCTTGAAGCGTCACTGTAAACATTATTCTAAAAATAAATTTAAGTCGGGCTGTTGTTTGTTTACTCAATTTTTTGGTTCGAATTCGCGTGTTTGTAGAGAATCCTTATATAGGCGTATAGATTATATTTAAATTTCGGAATTCAGGCATCATAGTGAAATTTGGTGGGAAAAAAGTAACTTTAGTAACCCAATTTGGGAAAAAAAGTAACCAATGTATTACCAAAAAGTAACCAAAAACACAATTTTTAATGGTAAAATTTGTAAAAAAAAAAAAAAAAACATGTATTAGTCTATGATCCAAACACGAAAAAGTGTTCATCCAGCGATCTTTTTTGAGAACCAAAAAAATGAGCTGCCAAAATGTCGGTACTATCCGCCTTATTCGAAAAAGTGCAGTTTCAGATTTTTAACCCTGCACAATAGGGGGGTGGACCCCTAAAAAGGTGATTTATGGGACATGGTCCGAACCAAAAAAAATCGACGGATTTGGGTTGAGGAACTTCTCCCGATACCGAATATGTAATTTTTTTCCGTTGCACCCTGCACAACTGCATTTTATTGCACTTCAAGTGCAATGATTACCATTTTCGAACTCAGCGCGAAATTTTAAACCATTTCGATATGCCGCATCGCTGTTTTTAAATTAATGTTTTGTATTATAATTTGGCGGGGTGGGAGAGATGAGAGTTGGAAATTTTTTAGGGGGGGGGGGGCCAAGGTATGCTGAAAGTTGAAATCAATCAACCACAATTGTCTGATTTGCGTAAATTTCAATTACGTTTCATTTAAATGATGTCAAATCTTTAGTTTCCCCCTCAAACTCAAGTTTGGGGGCAGAATTCCACCGAAGGAGGTCAAATTCAAAAATTATTACCATTTTCGAACTCAGCGCGAAATTTTAAACCATTTCGATATGCCGCATCGCTGTTTTTAAATTAATGTTTTTATTATAATTTGGCGGGGGTGGGAGGGATGAGGGTTGGAAATTTTTTTGGGGGGTCAAGGTATGCTGAAAGTTGAGATCAATCAACCACAATTGTTTGATTTGCGTATATTCCAATTACGTTTCATTTAAATGATGTAAATTCTTTATTTTCCCCCTTAAATTCAAGTTTGGAGGCCGAACTCCACCGAGGGGGGTCGAAATCAAAAATGATGATGATTTTCGGATTCAGCGCGAAATTTTGACCCATTTTGATGTATCGCATTGCCATTTTTGAGCAAGTATTCCATGACTTAATTTTGGTGGGGGGATGGGGTGACCAACCTGTTCATTTTCATTACTTCGCATTGTGCAGGAATTTTTCGCCCATTTTTGCGGGAATGGACTTTAAATGACTACATTCAACAAAATTGACGAGTATTTTTTGGTTCTCACCTATATTTTGGATAGGAGGGCTCTTTTACTGTCAAAAATCGTCCAAAATGCATAAAAATTGCACTTGAAGTGCAATAAAATGCAGTTGTGCAGGGTGCAACGAAAAAAAATTACATATTCGGTATCGGGAGAAGTTCCTCAACCCAAATCCGTCGATTTTTTTTGGTTCGGACCATGTCCCCTAAATCACCTTTTTAGGGGTCCACCCCCCTATTGTGCAGGGTTAAAAATCTGAAACTGCACTTTTTCGAATGAGGCGGATAGTACCGACATTTTGGTTGCTCATTTTTTTGGTTCTCAAAAAAGATCGCTGAATTCGATTTCTAGAGCACTTTTTCATGTTTGGATCATAGACTATATGTACTTAATGCAATTATTATAACTTATAAGCGCTCCCAGAAATTATGTAAGGGAGGGGCTGAGAATTGGAGAAAAATGGGGTGGGGGGGGGTAAAAATTCGTAACAAACTTCAAAATCTATTTTTACAGTAGTGCTCGTAAAGTCAGGTTAATTTCAGTGGACAGATGAAAAAATGTAATAAAGATAAAAGCGAAGAAAAACTGAAAAATTGCAAGAATTCTCTAAATCTAAATCAGTGAGATGAATATAAATGAAAATCAGTGATTCGCATTGATCGTTTAGTCAAAATTACTGATTTTTTTCTGGTTAATTGAAAATCGACTAAGAAATCAACGACTTTTGACTGCAATATCAATGAAAATTATTTTATTGGTTCAAAAAGGCAGAGTTTTTATAAAACTTGATTGATATAGATTTAGAAAGTTATATTCTAATGTAAGAAATAAGAAAAATTATTTTTGAAGAGTAATAAAATGCACTTCTCTGAACACTTTTGAGGTAAAATTTCATTTTTTTTATTGAGCTTGGATTGAATCTGCTCGACTCCGGGACTTAATCAGACATTATTCAAGGGCGGGGAAGAATTTGAAAAAAATGAGGGTGTGTCAAAATTCAGTAAAAAAAAGTGAGTATCTAGCCTACCTACCCTGTAAATTTATATGAAAATCAGTGATTTTTCAATGAAATATTAATCAAAATTACTGATTTTTATTTGACAAATTGGAAATTGATTGGAGTTTTGACTGAAATATGGGTGAAAATCTCTAGTTTTTGATGAAAATTATTTCACTATACTCAATCAAGAGAATGAAAATACACCAATTTTGACTGATTCAAAAGGGAATGATAGCGTATTCAAGAAACAGAGGTATCAATGTACTGCCCGAGCGGAGCGAGGGCGAAATTTTTTGAAACAAAAAAGTCTCCAAAACTCGACTAAACCAAAACTAATCAGACACTTGACGCTTGAAAAAATCAATTTTTAGAGAAAAATTGTGAAAAAAAGGTAAATTTTTTGAGAAATTTTGGAAAAAAGTAACTTTTAGAGGTAAAAAGTAACCAAAGTAACTTTTGAAGTGGAAATAGTAACCAAAAGTAACTTGTCTCGAAAAAAGTAACCAAGTTACTAAAAAGTAACCACGCTATGATGCCTGGGAATTATGCTTTGAAAATGTTTATTTACCGGCAAAGGGAAAATTTGAAAATATATAAATGTTGAAAGTAAAACAAAATATCAGATTTGATTGGCTCTTTTTTCGTTTTCTTCTTATTCAAACAAATTGAAAATTTTTGAGTTTAATTGGAACAGATGGAAGAAACATCATGTCAAAAAAACATCCCTAAGCTATCGAATTCGTTCAGGTTCATTATTCGATTTTTTCATTCGAATTAAAAATAACTATTATTTTGGAGCCTCCAGCAAATTTTCGAGTCGTTTCAGTGTTTCTACAGATTGGGTAAGCTTACTTCAGAACTTGAAATCCAGGTATATTGTACCTACTTACATGCAAATTACTGAAAGAAATGTCAAAAAAAATTGCCCTAAAAAAGTAGAAAATGTAAACAACTCGGCATCAATTTTTAAATTTGTGTTACACGTGCTAAGGTTAAAACTCCCACAAAGTTGGAAAAACTTTATAAAAAATTTAAAACAATGCGCAAAAGAATACCAACCTACTTAATTAAGAAAAAAAATTCCAGCCATAAATTAAAAAACTCAAGTACCAAAATTAATTCTGATTTTTTAATTTTTTTTACGTCGCGCCGGTGGAAAACGAAAGCATCAAGTGGAGTGAAATTGGGATTTTTTGATAATTTTTCTATAAATATGTTTTCAAAACTGAAATGTAGGTATATAAGTTATAAAATAAACGCACTCACGCTTTGCTCATTAAAATTGACATATTTTCAATGGATTCGAAAATTTTTCAAATTACTCACTCCTTTTCGTGGTAGATTTCTCATTATTTCAACAAAAATATTTGGTACTCACCTAAAACAAAAAAAAAAATATGGATTAGTAAATTTGCTAATTGTAGGTAAGTATAGTACATCGAACCTGAATAAATATTGTACGTATTTGCCTATATTTAAGATTATGATGTAACAAACTAACGATGATGTTATTAATTAATCAAGTTGTTACCTCGATAAATTATTCTACCTATTCAAAATTGTTGGGTTTGTTCACGTGGCGTTGTATAGATAAATAGGCGTTTATTTTCACCAAAATTACTTTATACTAAAAAAAACCTATTTGCATTATATCGCAAAAGCCTACTGATGAACCTTGTTGGAATTATTGAGAATCGCTTGTTTACCTCTGAGAATTAACTGCGCTGTAAATCTATTCAGTATTTATTAGCTTTGTGGCATCCATAAGGCAAAATATCGACAAGATTTTTTAGTTTTCTCATTGAGTAGAACTGTACTTTTTTTATATTCTTCAAATTACGGACGAGAGATGAAATTTGAATTTTATTTTTGTAGATCCTATACCTAAGAAATTCTACGAAAATACCTAGGCGAAGATCTAATACAATTTTCAAATCAAAATACAGGACTTTTGCAGAAAGCAAGATTTTTACAGAATTTTTGCAGAATCTTCGGCGAAATAAGGTGGATACTGAATAGCTATAAGAACTGTTCATCAACATCTTACGACTTTTCTCTCACACTGAATCTGTGAAAAATCATCGATATTGAGTGAAAATTACATTACAAGAAGATATCAGTGATCTTTTAAAATACATCATCGATTTTTCAGTAAATTCATTAATTATTACTGAAATTTTACCAATTTTTAGGAACTGTTGACGATTTTCAACATAGATGTGTTATAGTGCTGGAAATCAATCCATAAAACGCGATATCGAATTTTTTACATCAAATTTGAGACACCACTGACAACATTTTGTTGGCTTGAAAAAATGAAAAAAATTTACGATTCGATACAATGACTTTTGGGACCTTGGAATTTTTTTTCCAAACAAATTAATGTTTTTATTTACCTGGTACTTTATTATTCACACATCAATTTTTTATTTTCCAAAGTCTGAAAAAAAGGTCAAAATCTCACGAAAATGTCAAATTTGATTACTTTTCATTCAATCGAAATTGCTCAACAATTTTGAAAAAAAAAAGAAAAAAAGACTTGAATACCTATCTAATATTTTAATAAGACGTCGTCATTGATTTTAAAGCTTTCGAGCTCTACATAAAGCAAAACTTGGGCAATTTTTTCCAGCGAATTTCACAAATTCTTTTGTAGAAACCTTTCTCACTTGAAATTGAAAAAAATCACATAGAAATGCAGGACCTGGACTTTGGCAGGATTTTTCAGCGATCTTCAACAGGATGTTCATCAAATCTCTCCCTCTCCCCTTCTAAAATATAAAACCGCAATTGTTCGCAAAAAATCAAAATTTTGATTCTAGCTTAAATGCTTATGAAAGCTAAAGGTCTCAAAAGTAAATTCAAACAATGAACAAACGAATTCTTCCATTTTTTCCCATTTTCTTCAAGAGATAAATTAAAGGTTTGCTCTACCTTGTTATCAGTGAAAATTTAAAAATTTAGGATCGGGATATCTTAAGCATTATTGAATAAAATGATCTGAAAATTTAATATGTGCTTCCGAACAACATCATCTTTTGAGGACTTTTGAGATATTTTCAAAATTTTTCTTCAATTTACAAAAAAAAAAGAATTTTCAAAAATACTTTTGTTTGTCCACTTCTTTCCAAATATTTCTTTTTTTTTTCAAAAATGGAAGAGAAATTTTGAAAATATCTCAAAAGTCCTCAAAAGATAATGTTTTTTCGAAGCATAATATATTAAATTTTCAGAACATTTTATTCAGTAATGCTTAAGATATCTCGATCCATTACTCGATCCTAAATTTTTCCATTGATAACAAGCTAGAGCATACCCTCAAGACAAAATGGATTTTAATGAAATATCCAGAACTTGTAAAAAATGCTGTCAGTACTTGAATGACTGGTAAAAAAAACGACAAAGAGTGAGATGAACAGCATTTTATGACTTTTTACTGAGAATATCGTGATTTGGGATAACTTATTCGTCAATACTGAAATCTTCGGCTTGAAATTTATGGTACATTTTTCACGTTTTAGAATTCGACCCCTTCAATTCTGTAGTCCGAATTCGATAACTGGTGTCATATCATGACTTTTGATCAAAATATCAGTAAAATGATTAAAAATGGAAAAAATTAATTTGGGATGCTTTCATGATGAAAAACACGAGTTTCTATTCCAATTTAAAAATAGATAATCAGAAAAAGGTGAGATAATTTCAACCAATGTCATTTAATGATAATTTTTTGAATTAAAAACCAAAAATGACATTTTCTTACATTATTGGAAAAGCTATTGAATTGTGGAGACGTTCAGAGACATTTTAAAATTTTATCTGAGAAATATTAATTTTCATGTTTTCCAATCATTAACAAGATTAATGAAACTGACGATCTGACAAACTGCATCGACATTTCAATAAAAAGTCACAGTCATTAAAATTAAAGTGAATCGAAAATTGTTTTCATTGAAATGAATTAAAATTATTTTTTGAAAAGTTTCTTGGCAGTATTCCAACCAAAATTTGTTGAAAAATTTTATCAAAAAATTTTCTTATTGATCAAGAGAATTTTACTTTGATTTTGAAGATTTTGAGTGAGTAATATGAATTTTGTAAAAATAAATTCTTGTAGCTTGAAAGATGAATGTAAATTTTTCTACTTTTTTTGACTTTTCAAATTCAACTATAAAATTCATCTTTTCCAAACAGATTAAATTTCTAACCACAGACTACAAAAAAAAAATCATTCGACCAAAAACATAAAATGTACTCGACCTGACTGTAATACTTTTTTTTTGAAATCTCAAATAAGAAATGAAAAAAAAACGAGAAAAATATTAAAACATACTTTGTTAATTTTAAAAAATTGAAATTTGAGGTTTGTTTTGAAACATTTTTTATGGGTTTGATTTTCTATTGAATTTTTCATCGACATTTTAATATTTTAGATCTTCGATTTTCATCACCTTTCCCATTCCATCTTTTTTTGGATTTGCTCCCATACCCTAAAACATATCAATACCAAAATCAAATGCACCCCCCCCTCCCAATGGAAAATCTTCATCATTTTTTCCAAGATTTCGCGGACCGATAAAAAAAAATCATAAAAATATTCAATCCACCTCACACAAAATCACTTCAAAAAATTCAAACCTCGAAACTTTTCCACCATTCCATCAAATCCTTCTTTCAACTAATCGCACAAACCTAAACCCCCAAATCTACTGGAACATCAACGCAAATTATTCTGCCCCATAGGCTCGTAGTGCCTCTTAATCCACGCGTGTGCCTTAATAGGTTTCTTATACGCTTGGTAGAGCACGTAGATTATGATAACAAAGATATATACTATAAAAGTATGCGAATTTTCATCGAGTTCGCCAGAAAGATCGTTGTGCTTCGGTCTCCGCGTAATGAATTACCGGTTTGTCGGTGTTCTCGCGGGCTTCTCTTCGACTCATAGACCAATACCCGGAGCCGAGCCGCCTCTCCAGAGTCGATTCCTTTCGCGTGTGTAAGTTCGGGGGCAAACAATCATCAAGTTGTTTATTATTCGAAGAAACGTGAGATCGATAATTGCCGATAAGCGAGTACGAAAAAAAAACTAGTTTCCATGCACGTTCAAGATGTTTGGCCAATACACATTCATGCAGGTAAATGAAGACCAAAGTATATGGATCATATGCCGAAAAAATTATCTATACTTGTGGGAAAATGATAATAATTCACCGAGAATGTAGGTATCTTGAAAAAATAAATAAATATTACGCTCCACTTGCACCATACACATTTTATACGTGTATATCAAATCGGTTTCCGCTATTTCCTCGTTTGGCATATACAAATGAATCGATAAAGTACACGAATTAATTATTTCGTGTCAACCTAATATCAAGATATAAGTTTCCAACTGGTGGAAATGCGTTATGGTGTTTTTTCACCGATACTCAGCTTAATTCGCGGTAACAATATCTAGATCATATTACACTCGGTTGTCAATAAATTGATATAGAAATGTACTTCGAGCATCTGTACACGAAGTTCGTGGCAAAAGGAAGCAGCTGCCGGCGTTAATAGATTTTTATCGATTATTTTACAATATTTCAACACGTAATTAACACCGGTACCTTTTTTTCTGTTGTTAAACGTTATTACGTGGCCTTGTACGTGGAATATCGGAAAAGTACCAATTTTTATTTGACTTTTCGTCGAATAGAATATTTAATTAGAGCCCAGGCTGTGCGTAAATTCCGGCTGATAAATAATTTAAAAAGATTAAACATTAAAGTCTCGTCAATTTCAATGGCAACTTGGCCGAGCTGCGTTTCCTTTGACGCGAGCCATAAATTCGCCTCTACAAAGCCCACCAGCGCCGTGTTTGGTAAATTACATGGAAACGAGTCGAAATCATACCGCATTTCATCTTATTTTCCTCTCTCACGACCAGGTAATTTTCAACGTTGTGTATAAAGAAGCTCGATTAATTCGAGGTTTTTTACCAGTAAGCTCGGTCAAGGATTTCGGAAATTTTTCATTAGTAGGCTCGGCACCATCGGCAAGCAAAACGAAAAGCTCGAGGAATTTGGCGAAATTAAATTAGCCGCCGGATACGTAAAGGTAAAGGGGAAAAAAACACAGCAGTTGGTTTAAAATTCTCGACTAGCAAACAATGTAAAAAGCCCAACTTTAGTACTTCAAAGGGTAAAAGCATTTCGTATAAACGATCGCGGTACAGTGGAAATGTGTATACAGAAACGACGAAAGGGAAAGGGCCTTGAACGCCGATGGGGTGGCAGAGGGCATATGGGAAAAAAATCCCACGAGTGGGAGAACCGCGTCTCCTGCTCGCGTTTTACAGCTTCACTATTTTGGCGAACTGCGTGAAAGAAATTTCCGATTTGTTTCCAAGGTAGTGGCAGATGACTCCTCTCGGTCGAGGTTCGCTTTGGTCACAGCAGCGTATCGTCGACGTTGATATCATCTCTGTAATGCGACTTTAATCCCGGGCTTTTTTCAATTTGTTCGCCGCCAATGGTATCGATAAATAAATTGCTTTATTAGCCATATAAACCTTGATACAACCGAGGCGAGGCTTTTCAAATATCAATTTACCCATCCTGATACGACTTTCATGCTAGATTTAAGGAAATTGAAAAGTATACACATTTTCTATTTAATATAAATATACTCGAAGGATTCTCCTTTTCGAGTGTTATGCGAGACGCGTGTAATGGTTTTAGTTTTTTTTATTCCATTAAAAGAAATCGAAATAATTTTGATGTGGGGGTGAGGGGGGTTTAGAGGTGAATTGAAGTTTGAGCACCTTGATATGGCTCTTTTTTGTCGAAATGTTTTTTTTTTTTCGTAATATATATTTATTGCCCAAAATCCAAAATTTTCACAATTTTCAATCCATAAAAGTATCTGAAATTGAAAAAAATTGAATGAAAAAAAAATTGCCAATAGGCTCATTTTAAAACTTCGATTTCATCCTCAATTTTTGAAAAACAATTTTGCCACAAAAAATGTTAGTTGTCATAAAAAAATTATCGATTGGTCAGATGTTTCATCAAAATCAAATTTTGACTCTCCAAATTGACATAGAAAATTTCCCAGCTCATTGATAGCATCAAATAGAATTTGATACGTCTCGGCTTTTTCAGTATGGCGAATGTGACTCAAGTAAAAACACAAAAATATTTGTTTGATCTCAGGGAAAACCGAAAATGTGGCATTCATTAGGGAAGGGGGAGGGAGGGTTAAAATAACAGGCATCATAGCGAAATTTTTGAAGAAAAAAGTAACTTCTTTTGAGGAAAAAGTGACCAAACAGTGACCAAAAAATGACCAAAAAGCCAAAAGTAACCAAAAATTCAATTTTTTTCGGGGGCCAATTTTTTATAGTTTTCGTGGGGAGGGGGTAATTTTTTTGTAGTTTTCCGCAAACATTTCAAAGATAAATCAACTGAAAAGACGTAAAGTGACTAAAGTCGAAAAAAGTGACAAACGCCCCAAAAAAGTGACCCGCTATGATGCCAAATAACCAATTTTGAACTCATGGTATTTTTTTTAAAATTTCATTTCAAATTATGCAACACTTTTCAAATTTTTTACAAAAAATATCATCATATCGTATTTGGAAATTTTTCGTACCAAACGTAATTTTATCGATTAAAAATGTATTCTGTGGAGGAAAGTAAGTTACTTCTAGCACCTGTTTAGTCTGACTCGTCTTGGTCAATCATACCCACCTTCATCATTCGAACAGGGAACTGCAATTTTCAAATTTTAAAGAGCTATCTCAGAAAGTTTACTTTTGTTTGATATCAGCAGCAGAAATATTCCTTCAGTGTTGAAGAATCAATAATTTTCCTTTTTAAATATTGTGAAAATGAACGATTCGCAGAAAAATATTGTTTATGTGTAGTAAAAAAAGCAAAAAATTGCCCAAAAATTACAGAAATAAGATGGAAATCTTCAAAAACTTTGAATAAAATGATCAAAAATTCTCTGAAAACCTTTTAAAAATAAATGTTGAAAAAATCACTTGAAACGTTGGAACAGTGGAAAAATCGTGAAAACTGTATAGAATGTTAATGAAACATTTTAAATGGCCGTTAAAAATTATGGAAATTGGTTCGAATATAATGAAATTATGCGAAAAACAGAAATTTAATGAAATTTCTCGCAAAATGATTACAATACCCATAAAAATTGTCAAAAATGTCATAAAATTGCTTAAAGTTCAATTAAAGTCATTGAAATATTGAAAAAGGTAACTGGAAGATTGCAAAAATTCTTAAGAATATCGAAAAAAATCAGAAAATAATCAAAAATATTATAAAATTGTTCGAAATCTTATCAAAATCATAAAATTTTCATTGAAATTGATCAATTTGGTAGTAAGAGTGTTTGAAATACTACCATGAGAATTCTATTAAATATTCGAATAATCCTTCAGAATATTGCAAAAAATTGAAATTTTTTTAGAAAAAATTAAAAGTTGTTGGAAAATGTAAAAATTGACGAAATTTTATATCGATTCAATAATTTTTCATTATTTCAATTCACTTTCACAATTTAAGGCATAATTTGACAGTTTTAAAAATCTTTGTCAACTACAATTTTTACCAATATTTGTATACTTAGGTGGTAGGTCTAGGTACCTACTACCTAATTTATGACGTTTTAGCGGTTTTATGATTTATAAATTTTTCAAGAATTTCTTACGATATTTTAGACAGTTTTATCGTAATACTTTGATTATTTTTTAATAATTATCTCAATATTTTTTGATTGATAGCATTTCCAACAATTTTTCGTTTTCGGACAGGTTTTAAGATATTATGACAATTTCAGCACTTCTGATGGAATTTTGATGACTGATGTCTACAGGATTTTCTAATGAGGTCGCCAAAAAAAACTTTTTTACCTGCATTTCAGTCGCCATGGAAAAGTGAAAAGATCGAAATCCTATAATCCCTTTTCTCTTCGCCACTGATAGAAAAAGAGAGCATATTTTGATACTTACATGTGAAAAATTACAAAACTTTTGAAAAAAAATTTCAAATCACAAAATGTAGGTGTAAATAACTGCTTAAGCACAAAACAAGAACAAAAATTTTCAAAAGCCAACTCTTGAAACATTTGGCATGGCATATATTTTCAAACAATCTTCAATGAACACTGAAAAAAATCGAAAAATGTATAAAGATACAACTGAACTCTGAAATTCTTTGTGGGCCGACATGAAAATGTAAAATTTTCGTACTTAACATTCAAGGCAGTTTTAATCATCTAATAATTTTTTATTCTTGAAAATCTCAAGCCCCGTCACGCCAGCCCCCCCCCATTTGGGGGAGGGGGGTGAAAATGGTGTCAATCGTTTGTGCTTCGTTTGTGCACGTTTGTGCACTCAATTTTTTCGTTTGTGCTTCCCCCCTTCATACCGTAATAAAAAATGGGTTTGGGGGGGCTGGCGAGACGCAGCCCCCCCCAGTAGAGCAAATGAGCTCAAAATGGTGTCAATCGTTTGTGCTTCGTTTGTGCACGTTTGTGCACGCAATTTTTTCGTTTGTGCTCACCTCCTTCTGGGGGTCAAAATGGAGGGGGCTGGCGTGACGCAGCCCCCCCCAGTTGAGCAAATGAGCTCAAAATGGTGTCAATCGTTTGTGCTTCGTTTGTGCACGTTTGTGCACGCAATTTTTTCGTTTGTGCTCACCTCCTTCTGGGGGTCAAAATGGAGGGGGCTGGCGTGACGCAGCCCCCCCACTTTGAGCAAATGAGCTGAAAATGGTGTCAATCGTTTGTGCTTCGTTTGTGCACGTTTGTGCACGCAAATTTTTCGTTTGTGCTCCCCTCCTTCCTGAGGTGAAAAGGGGTGGGGCTGAAGGGATGATACAACAGGCGGCCAAATCGCAAGAGTTGGAAAATTGAAATGCATGTTATTCGTTTGTGCTTTTCATGGTGAGGTTTGTGCACGTAAAAAACGAATCACATCCCCCCCCCCTTCCTTCCTTACTACCCGATATATTGATATATTGACCCCCCCCCTCCATTTAATCCTGTTTGAAAAGTCCTTATTTTGAAAAGCCAGTGCTCATTTCCTTCGAATCGCAGAAGTCAATTTCCTTAAAGGCTTTTTCAACTTACCAATATAACATCCAAATACATAAATGAGTTGAGTTTGAATAAATTCCGAGAAATTTTTTTATTCTCGTCTGTTTTATTCGTGTATTTCTACGTAGCTAGGTGCTTACATAAAAATATGTACATACGTCCGTGAATACCGTACTTCCCACCAGTGCGCCGTGTAAAATATAACGCTTGGGTACGGTGTCCATTAGAGTGGCCCGTAATTATACTTGGTGGAAAAAAAATGTTGTGATTTTTTTCAGGACACCCCTCCCCCCACTAGTTTCGTGCCACTGAGTGATGCATGTGAGGAGCTTGGTATCAAAGTGAGACAAGCGCCAGTGACACTCTACGACAAAAGGGACCTTATGTGTCAGAAAAAATTTTCTAATTTTCTTAACAGATTTTGTTCTCCAACAGTTGGAGAACAAGAAATAGAAAAAAAAAATTCTGACACATAAGGTCCCTTTTGTCGTAGAGTGTCACTGGCGCTTGTCTCACTTTGATACCAAGCTCCTCATGTTAACCCTTCCCTCAAAGTCCATTTTGAAAAATTAATGTAGCGCATCCGAGCTGATACTATTCCACTACGGCCACGTGACAACGAAACGCTAAAAATATCCCTAGTGATCTGGCGACTTAAAATTTACGCCAAAGGCATGGAAATGAAAATGGAATGTATTGGTTTGCGTCGTTCGATTCCTTATAAAATTTAGAGTCGGAAAAGCTATTTTTCTATTTTTTTTGGACCCCAGGGGGAAAAGTGCAAGGGTTTTACTAAGTGCGACTGAAAAGAAAAAATTCCTCTCCTATGGGGGGGGGGGGGTTGAATTTGATAAAGAAATATCGGAAACGGACTCTCTGAGTGAAAAAAACGTAAATTTTGATACCACACTCGATTTTTATGAAAAATTTTCGATTCGGTACTTCCCTGACACCTCCCCAAAATGGGCCCATTTTCGGGCTTTTGATTGAGTAACATCGGAAGCGGATTTCACGGGTAAGGTTAGGTTAGGATAAATACGGGTCACTGTAATGGACACCCAATGACGTACCGATAGGGGGAGGGGGAGCTTCCCCCTTGAGGAAATTTTTTACTTGTGAGTTGGGAAAATTGAACATTTCAACACATCAGTTGAGAAAATTGAACTTAATTTTTTAGACTCAAAATAGTTAATTTCCCAACTCAAAATTGGTAATTTTGCCAAGGGATGAGTAAAAATATCAGTTAGGTCGATTGGGCCATTAGCATTTACTTTTTAAATAAAAATGAATAAATAAAATGGTTACCCATTTTAAAAGTCGGAAATCAACAAAATTTTCACTTGTTTGTTGGGATAATTAGCAATTTTCCCAACTTTTCCCAACTGAAAATTGATCATTTTCCCAGTCAAGAATTAGGCCGTCACGTCGTAATTTATGTTTTTTTAGGAAAAAAATAACTAATTTGGTACCTTGTCATTTTAAAAATTTTCACTGGTCAACTAAAAAAATTGTATATGTTGTACTTGTAATTTAAAAGAGATTTTTTCGCATTTTTCTTCAAAGTTATTCCAATTAATTTCATTGTTCTTGTTCTTCTTAAAAGTTATTTTTGATATTTGAAAATACAATTTTTCAAAAGCTTTGGCCTCGCTACGCTCGGTGATGTTATATTTCTGCTTTAATAATTTTAAAGTAGAAGCAGTCGATTTTTGATTAAAGTTCATTTTTTCAAAACACTATTTTATTGCACATTTAATTCGAGGTTTTCTAAAATTTTCGCCCTCGCTTCACTCGGGCCAAATTCATCTCCCTATTCTTTATACATTGAAATTACAAAATTTTATTAATGCAAAATTATAATTTTTCTTCGAAATTTCTGCCCTTTCTACGCTCAAGGCAAATAAACTATTTCGTACATATGTTATTTCAAGTACAATGAGATTGCTTGTAGGTTTGAAAAAAAATGAGAAATTTGGAGTAACTAATGAAAAATTTATTCAGATTTTTTATCTCAAAAATGGTCTTATAATGGATTGTAAAAACTTCAAAATCTCACAAAAATGATGAAAACGAATAAACAAAATCAAAAACCTCACGTGCTTTGGGAAAAATTAGTACCTAGGTACATGTACATAAATTTTAAGAAATCCGTCGGAAAAGTTCGAAAAAAATTGGTTAGCAAATTTCAATCTCACTCCCTCCCCCGGAAGCCTGATATCGGCTATATGTAGTTGGGAATTTTTAAAATTTGATTTGGGATTTTCACCTCCCCCCCCCCCTGGGAAGTGCCTTCGGTACGTCACTGTGGACACCGTACTCAAGCGTTATATTTTCCACGGCGCACTGGTGGGAAGTAGGGTATTCACGGACGTATGTACATATTTTTATGTAAGCACCTAGCTACGTAGAAATACACGAATAAAACAGACGAGAATAAAAAAATTTCTCGGAATTTATTCAAACTCAACTCATTTATGTATTTGGATGTTATATTGGTAAGTTGAAAAAGCCTTTAAGGAAATTGACTTCTGCGATCCGAAGGAAATGAGCACTGGCTTTTCAAAATAAGGACTTTTCAAACAGGATTAAATGGAGGGGGGGGGGGGGTCAATATATCAATATATCGGGTAGTAAGGAAGGAAGGGGGGGATGTGATTCGTTTTTTACGTGCACAAACCTCACCATGAAAAGCACAAACGAATAACATGCATTTCAATCTTCCAACTCTTGCGATTTGGCCGCCTGTTGTATCATCCCTTCAGCCCCACCCCTTTTCACCTCAGGAAGGAGGGGAGCACAAACGAAAAATTTGCGTGCACAAACGTGCACAAACGAAGCACAAACGATTGACACCATTTTCAGCTCATTTGCTCAAAGTGGGGGGGCTGACCCCTCCATTTTGACCCCCAGAAGGGGGGAAGCACAAACGAAAAAATTGCGTGCACAAACGTGCACAAACGAAGCACAAACGATTGACACCATTTTGAGCTCATTTGCTCAACTGGGGGGGCTGCGTCACGCCAGCCCCCTCCATTTTGACCCCCAGAAGGAGGTGAGCACAAACGAAAAAATTGCGTGCACAAACGTGCACAAACGAAGCACAAACGATTGACACCATTTTGAGCTCATTTGCTCTACTGGGGGGGGCTGCGTCTCGCCAGCCCCCCCAAACCCATTTTTTATTACGGTATGAAGGGGGGAAGCACAAACGAAAAAATTGCGTGCACAAACGTGCACAAACGAAGCACAAACGATTGACACCATTTTCACCCCCCTCCCCCAAATGGGGGGGGCTGGCGTGACGGAGCTAAAATCTCAACGATATTGCCTCATAATTCCACAACGTGAATCGAATCTCACCACATCCTAATTTTTTCTACGCCTGATTGATAAAGAATTTTTTCATTCCATAAACGAAGCTTTCATTTCGTCGAAAATAATCCCTCCTTTCCTACTCCTCCGTCACCAGCATCCTTCGGAATCAAAATACCAGCACAAAATACCTGCTTAACACGAAAAAAAAAATTACAAAGGTTATTTTCTTCCACTTTGAAAAAAATTGTTTACCTTCTTTCATTTAAAATCAACTCGCTTTTGCAAAGTGAATTTCGCATCTTTAATTCAGAAATTCTTGGCTTGTCGAAAAAAGCGTAAGTACGACGTGAAATTAGCTTAAACACGATAAAAAAAGAATCCTGCACACTTTGAAACTTCATCAAACGAATACCGCTCTCGACTCCGCCCCGGTGCAAAAAATTTTCAAAGAAAAATACTTAACAAATTGAATTTCGAGTCGAAAAGGAAATTTTTAATAATGGAAATTAAAGTACCTACGGTTCGGGCGAAAAAAATACAAGAAATCAACCTGTTTGGAAAATTAAAATTAAACTCAGCGCGAAGCGTTAATAAAAAGGTATGAAAAAAGTTGTGAGAAAAGAATTACTGTGTAAACTCCAGAGTCGAGTCGACTTTTATACTAGTTGGTCTAATATTTTAGTTGGAAAATTTTTTTGCCATCGTTTAAACGACCAAATCTCTTGGGTTAGATCCAACAAAATTACACGAGGTAACGAGAAAATCATCCTAGGGTTTTTCCTCCAAAAACATAACCCATTAATCGTTCCGGTTCGTATTTATCGATAGATCGAAGTAAACAGGGGTTCGGCTTGTTAGAAGTAAAAAAATTTACGGATGAATAAGAAATAATTTTTCAAAAGTCGAGCTCTACAAAAAATCCCTTTGAAAGTTTTTCCTTTCTTTCTTGCCAACATTTCTATACGTTGTTGGTAAGGGAAAAAAAGGGCAAAAACATCGAAATATTTTCAATACAATAAGTATACGTCGAATTGACATAACGTCAACTATGACCATATAAAAAAGAAATCACGTATAAAAGGTGAAATATTTCCAACACGACGTACGAGTTTCCAATCAATGAACACGTTGAATTTGAAGGAAATTTTTCTCGAAAGCCTTTTGGCCAAATATTTGTGTTGGAAATTCATGGCGAACCCGAGCTAAACGTCGTTTTAGTTTCAAAACCGTACAAGAGAGAGAAATACCCACGAAGATTTTTTCTCGAATTCGTTCGAAAAAAAGGATAAAAAATAGTTTGGACCACGCCTACGTCTTTTTTTGGTCTGGAAAAGCTCGATCGTATGTAAAAAGGATACGATAAAATAGGTAAGACAATTTTTTACGAATTTGGCCACGTAATTGAAAATCTATTTCGCGGTTCGGGTTTTTCTTTCACCCAATCTACGATTACCCTGCCTTGAAACCGAAAAACGAAATTTATTCGATGGTTAGGTGTACCAGTGTGAAAATACTTTTACCAGGGTCGTCCACCTAACACGAAAAAAATTACCGTCGACGAGAAAATAATAGCGTCGTCGTACCTGATGCGGTTATTTGGTCAAATCGTATTAAAACGCAACAGATGAGGTACATTCGTATTCGCAAAATGCAAAATAAAGTAATCCCGTATGTCTGATGTTTTCATTGATAATATCGTTATTTTTCCCGCAGCATTTGGCCTTTCGCGAGGTTATAATACTTCCATCCATCCCTCCGATGGCGATGTATTTTTTACTCGATTTCTTTGTCTTCGTGTTTAACTAAATAAGACGTAGTTTAATGTGGAAATCGACCTAAACAACGTTTAACGTGTGAATATTTTATAAACGATAGTTCACCAAAGCAAACCCTTTTATATATATAGATGTTGCGGTATTAAAAGAAGACAGGGCGTAAGGGTAAAGAAAACGACGTATAAGTTTATGGCATAGAGTAGAATCGAGATAGGTGAAATGACGTGGTTAATTCGTAGAAACGTCTAAACGTGTCTATTGATTAATTAGGTCGGAAAATGGTTAAATTCGAATGTTATCTTCTCGCTGAATATTAAACACCGTATTTGGACAGTTTAGGAGTTTTAATTAATTTTACCGTCTTAACGAGCGCTCCGAGCTTTAAAAAGTGACACGCAGCTTCGAGCTAGAACATCGACGATTCGCTGATACCCTTTAACAAGGCGTGATTTTTCTTACCGAAGATTTAAGTATTGTAAGTACAGACAAATTAAACCGACGGAGAAGTTTTGTGTGGCGAGATTGGAAGAGATTTTTTTTTTAATTTCTAGCAGATTTGTGCCATGAAGTGTCCTCGTACAGAAGAGTGACGGGGATATGAAATTATTTACGACGATATTTTCGATAATATTAAATCTTTATAAGTTTACGACAAAAGGCGTGAAAAAATTCATAGATTGTTGCGAAAATACTGTCAAAGGTTCCAAAATTTTCGTGTTCCTTGCTAAATTTAAGAAAATTGAAATGATTGGAAAATTTTTGCCAAAACGATTAATCTTGGGTGTGAATTTTTGTAAAAGTGGAGAGAAAATTGTCAATAAATGAGAAAAAAATGTCGATAAAAATTGTGAAAAAAATTGAAAATTGATTTGAAAGAGGAAATGTAAATATTCTGAGGTTCTTTTCATAAAATGTCCGAAAAAACATGCCATGAAAATATTTTAGAGAAATAAATTGAAATTCAGAAATAAAAATTCAAAAGTAATGTGGCCAAAAAAATTTAGATTTTTTTTGAAACATTAGACATAAGCACAAATTATTTCAAAGTTAAAATTTCTCAAGAAATTGGGCTCATATTTGAAGGGAGCATAAAAAATTTATTATAAAGTTGATGACCCTCTTCATGACCAGAAAACTAAATCCAATACACTTATCTATCCATTTTTTTCTCTACTTTCTCCTGAAATTTCTTTTGTAAAGATAGCATCTGAAGTACGCTTTGAAAATATTGCAAAATTTAATCAAAACTAGGTAAATTACGACGAAAGTTGTTGAAATTTTGTTAACATGGTTGAACTAGAATAAAAATGAAAAAAATCGAGAAAACAGTCGTAACATTCATAAAAATAAGCTAAAAAACAATAAAAATCGTTGTTATAAAAACATCGCGAATTTGAAAAAATTATTGGTCAAAATACTTACCGCTAAAATTTTTAAAATCTCCCACAAAAAATCATTCAGATTTTGTACAAAAAATAAAAGCCGAAAATTTGAGAATTCGTGGGAATCTTTCGGTGAATTTGTACGTTACCCCCCCCCCCCCGGGTCAAAAATTCAAACAATTTCAAACTCATTGTAAGAGTTTTTCAACTTTCTCATCATTCATCAAATGTAATTCCAGCAAAATAACCATATTTTTTGACAAGAAAAGAAGCTAAAGCATTAATAATTATTTTCGTTGATCAATTTTCGACAGAAACTTTAAGCCTCTTGATTTATTTCTTGGAAATTTTTTTAGGGGTATGTTTTGTGAATTCAGTGTCTATACGAGGCCTTTGAAAAGTCATGAAAAAATTATCCAGTTCAATTGAAAATATTTTGTTCAAAATATAAAATGGTTCAAAAAAATCATTTAAAATGCTATAAATCATCATTAAAATCGTAATTAAAGTTGGTCGCAAAAATGGATTGCATTTACATTTAAAAAGTTGAGTTTGTAGTTCAACTACTCAAATATTGAAAAATTATTCAAAATAAGTAAGCCTGGATATAGAAACCACCCTTAGGAGTCAAAGATTGGTATATGAGTTGACATTGATTTTGGGGCTTTTAGAAAGAATTGAATCAAGGAGGAGCTTCAACTCGAAAATCAATTTATGACCCCTAAGGATGGTTTCTATACCCAGGCTCACATACCTATATATCATAGAAATTGCTAAAATACTACAAAAATGGACTTAAAAATTTGAAAAAATCTAGAATTACCTATACCTATGTCCACTGGTAAAAAATATTGAACATTTTTATGAAATACTACACCAATTCAAGAATTTTTACAACTATATTCAATTCATTTTTTGAACAATTTTTTGATAAATTCTGAGGGATTTTTGATAAATTTTGAGGATTTCTTGAAATCTATACCACATTATGAAATAATTATTGAAATTCAGTTGATTATCTATTAAGTTTTGAAAGAACTAACACAATAAAACAATTGAAGAAAATTTTCAAGAAGAGTAGGTAATTGAAAAATTTTCGTAACATATAGCAATTTTTTCATAATTAAATAAATTTTGAGTTTTTTTTTGGATTTTTTACCAGATTTTGGATAATTTTTGAATAGTTTCTAAAACTATGTTCCACTAATTTCATGTTTTTCATTTTTTTTTTTTGGAAAAATATTTCAACATAATCTGAAATATCTATTTAATATTTTTCTACAGTGTTCTTGATTTTTCAAACAAATTTAGAAGATTTTTTCGATTTTTACGAATTTTTAGACAGATAATTTTTAATATTTTAATGGTTTGAGCAATTTTACGTCAAGTTTTGGACAATTTTTTTACCTTAGGTCATAACTTTTTTCAATACTTAATTTTTACATTTCACGCAATTTTTAGCATGTTTCAATAATTTTTCATTAAAATAGGTAAGTACATAAAATTGATTGAAGTATTGTAAACGTTTTCAAAAATTGTGAAAATGAGTCAAAATGGGAAAGAAAATACAGGTAGTTTTCAAAGTAATAAAACTCCGGTAGGTATTAAAAATGGGTTCACAAATCTTTTATATTTTTTACAACATTAAGATCTTTCGAAGTATTTCTAGATCTTTGTCATTCGAAATCCTGACAACAATTCCCTAAAATTTTTAGTTTTATTTTCAATAATTCTAACACTATAATATTCATCAACTTTACCATTGTTCAAAGGATCAAACCATATTGTAAATGAATTTGATTTTTAGAAATTCTTCAATTTACACTTTACGATTAGGATTTCAAAAAAAACATTATTCAACTCACTCAAAACTATTCGTCCAAAATTTCCATTATACGACCCCTGCCTCCTCTCAAAATTTAAAATCCTCTTAGGAAGAAATTATTCCAAAAAAGTGTAAAAATTTCAAAAACCATAACTGATTGCCCTCCTCCCCCTCATCAATAGAACTATTCCAATTTTTGCTAAAAATTGAGCTATAGATAAAGTAATCATCCTAAAACATAACTTTTGAGCACCTAGCATCTCACCTATACCCTAAATTCCTCACTCTACTCTCTTTTTCTTTCAAAGGCGCAATTTCCATCATATTTTCAACATTTTGCCTTTGAATCAATCTAAAACTGACCAAACCAACGTCACAGCTAAATTATAAAAAATTCTAAATTCGACTCTAAATAAAGTATACCAATCAACTCATCGAGTAACCCACTGCGATACCTTCCTACATCCACCACGACACCCAGGTTGAACTATTTACCTCTCGATGAATAATTTTTCGTCATCAGATCAACGAGGGAAAAAATTCGAAGGTTCATATCAAGCCAGCGACGCCTCCTTAGGGGATTTCAGTCTCCCAAAGTGTATTAGGGATTTACCTACGCGGTAGCGCTAAGCAGTCGGTAATAGTTCGCCGTATACGTAAGCCATCGTATCGGCAGGATAGGTAATCTTTTTCCACATGGTTTGAAAACGTCGAAGGCGAATGTCAGACTCAGATGCCGACCCAACGGTTCGACCAAATACCAAGATATCGAAGGGTAATGCAAAGATTTCGTTTACTTTGTTTACCTGGCTTTCTGCGATGGCGTGTTGTAGTGGTGCGCAAAATGTTGTAGGCGGATCAGGTGTGCTTTAGATTTTTCGCTGCGAACGTCATCGAATTCGCGACGCGGCGCGCCGTTCGTTATACGCGATTCACACAAGCAATACCCTATAGCGCGACTTAATGAGAATCTTTGTATAGGAGAAAGCCCCTCGTGTGATTTACGCGATTCGATTATTACTTTTATAATAAGATTGTATCGGCTAAGGTCGTTGGAAATTTTCACCAAAAAATCACCCTCGAAGCCGTAAAGTAAATTTTTCTCCAACAGAAATCGCTTAATATATCGGACCATAATTCACATATATGTAGGAGAAAATCTACCGTATAACCCAATTCCTACCAACCCTCGAGTTTTTCTACGATACCTGTGGAAAAAAAGCCCCAGCACATCGTACATCTTAACATGTCTTACACAGCAAAAAGATGGGTAAATTTTAATCCGCGTATTTTCACGAGCTCTTCGATAGGTGAATTTATACGCGACAAGATTTCTATATATAGCAGGGCGACCTGAACCATCGCAAAGTGTAATCTTGACACGTATTCGAATTACCGGTAGATATACTTTTTTGTTCCGACGTATTTCTAGCTTCTTTTCTTCTCTAACGCCTAATTCCGTTTAAATTCGATCACGAAACTACTTATACGTTGCCTGGCTGTTGTTTTTACCCCGGTTCGCGAGCTTTTTTTCACCCAAGCTCGTCGTATAATAAATTTATAATATCGGAGCTATTTGTAACAAGGCCCGAATTAGGATCAGAATTTTATACCCGAGCTTTACCCCCTTCCGACAAGGTACCTGTCGTATTCTCGCTTGTAAAAGTGTACTTTACCTGGGTCGTGATCACCTTCGCAAATCATGTCTTATACGATGGAAGAATTTTCTCTGGGTACGTGAACTTGTAGATAATGAGGGATTTATCTGCCAAGTAGAGTTTTCCTTATCATTTGAGAAATTGAAATACATACTCGAGTTGCATATCAGCGATTTATTTCACGAGGTGCAATTATTCCACTATCCTTCGTCGCGTCATATTGTCGCAGATATAAGATGTTAACAAAAAATTTAAGTATATTTTAACGAGAATTGAAAGATAAGAGAGTGAAAAAGGTGCAGTGAAGATATAGGAAAAATTATGATTGATGGTTCCTTTGTTGGTTCTTTCGAAGAAAAGATAAAGCTGAAGATATTTCAGATATAAATATTTACCAAAGCTTAATTAAGTTCTTCAAAATAATCATCCAATGTAAAAATTTTTTTCTATAATTTTTTTTTCAAAGGCAAAGTGAAAAGAATACGAGCGGAAGTTTTTGACATTTCGTTTACTCAATCACTTTCAAATGGAAAAAAGTAATACCTGTGCTGGATGAAAACCTAATGGAAAAACGTTGGCATATTTCTATAACGTTGATAACATTATGAATTTTAATTTTTTAAAGAACAAAAAAAAATTTTGGAAAACTTTTCAACAATTTTATTTTTTTCGAGGAAAATTCAGAAAATTTTGGATGAAATTACCTATGCATTTGAGCTGATAACAATATTATAATACCAATACTTAAAAATTTCGTTCGCTTAAAAAAAATGTAGAAACAAAAAACATGTAAAGTTGAGAAAAAATTTTTTTTCCAAAAAAAAGTCATAATACATTTAGTGGTTATTCAAATGTAAAGGTGATTCGATTAAATGACCTTTTTTGGGAGGAAGGGGGAGGGGAGAAATTCGTTCAATATTTATTCGAATATTTTCAATTTTGCAAATTTTTCAACTCTCAGGACCAAAATTCCAGCAGAGTTGATTATTCATTTTTTTAAAATAAGTACTTGATTATTTAAGAATTAAAAGTATAAAAAATTTGCACCACCTCAACTCAAAACTCTCTTCACCTAATTTCATGTCACAAAAAATTGAAAGTTTTGAAACAGTTAGTTCTCGAGTAAAATTTTACGAGAAATCCCATGCAAGGATTATTTTTGACCACTGAGAACTAACAAAACTATTAAAACAAATTTTCATGTACCTATGTACCTAAATCAGTTCAAAAAACAAACCATTCTTTCCAACCCCCTTCTTACACTGGGCGTAAAAGTCTTGGTAATTATACACGCCCAGTACAATAAAATTTAATTTAAAAAAAAAACAAAATTAGCTAATTTCCATTGAAAAATTTTTCCACCAAAAAAAAACACTCGCGTAGGTATCTAAAAAAGGAAGGTTCTAACAACCAAAAAATTATGGAATTATTTCAGATAAGTATCATCATTTTTGTTTTCAATTTTTTAGTTCTCCTGCATTTTTTTTCACCTTAAGCCTCTTTCCTGCAAAATAATTTCCTTTTTTACATAATTTTTCCATCAGGTGGAAAAAATCGACAAAAAACAAAAAATGTTTTAAATTAAGTAGGTAATTCCAAAATTTTGAAAAATGGGGAGAATATGAAAATTTTGAAGTTTGATCAGAAAAAAAGAGAAAAAAGCAGGACAAAAGCAGAACTTGCAATTTTTGCAGGACTATCAAACACCTTGCTCCGACACCACCACCACACCCCACAACTACAAAACTAAAACAGAAAATTCTGAATGCGGAAGCCTCACTATGGAATCCACTGTCGAATTGTCCATTAAATTAGAAAACCAAAATTTTGTATTTTTCAAAATAAAATTTGAAGATTTTAAGTTAATTCCCCCCTCCCCCCTCCCACACTTCTTCCTCCGAGTATTAAACTAAAAAAAAAACTTTTCAATTTAAAAAAAAAATCAACTAACTAAAACAAAACTTAGCCAGAGAACCACCAAAAACAAATTTTACTGGGACTAACCTACTCGAAACTGACCAAACTGGCATTATTTTTCAAACGAAAACCAAAAATCACAAGAGAGTTGTATACCAACGTAACGCTAGCCAAACTTCTCAGACAATTTTGCAATTCAATAGATTCAATTTAGTCTGAGAAAAATTTTTCCAATTTTTTTCTGTTTTGAATTTAAAAAGCAACGCGATACAAGAATGTTATCAAACTTTCGTATTTTTTTCTCAAGTTCACGCAAATAATAGGTACCTTTTTCGTATAGTTCGTTCCCGTATCGTAATTTGTTCTTCAGAAAGGGCAAAATTTTCGACTTTTTTGATACTTTTTGACCCACTTTGAAAATTCAGATTTTTTTCATGGTTTCTCTATATTTTTTCGACCGGTAGATAATCTCGATACCGTGGTTATCTCATGATAGGAAAAATTTTCTAAATCAGGGATGCTTTTCGGATTTTGATTTTTAAAAGCCACGAAAAAAGACCTCGAATGATTTTTCTTCTTAAAAATATCAAACTACGTCTCTATTCTTCGACAACTGAAAATATATCAAAAATATTGCAATACGTAAGTTTCACTTCATCTTTTCCGTTGTTTTTTTCAATCAAAAACAAACAAACTTTTTTTTCTCAACCTGAAAACAAGTTCAAAATTAATTTTAAGAAATCTGAATTTATGTGAATTTTTCACATGGTGTCGATTGGATTTCAGAAATGAAATTTCTATCTGGTTTCTTGATTTGTCTTACCATTTTCGTGTCATGTTTTTAGTTTTTGATCAAAAAATTCAAGGGAAGAGGAAAGTGTTGAAAATTTTTTGTTTTTTGCAGTAAAACAATTTAAATTCTTGCTATTTTCTGTTTTTGTTTTTTTTTTGTTACCAAAACGAAATTTGTGCTACTTTTTTGTTTACTTTATCTTGCCAGCAGACACCACGTTGATTCAAAAATGTTCATAAATTGTACTGATAATCATCCAAAAATCAAACTATCGATCTCCACTATTGAAAAATTAACTGTATTTTACGAACAAAAAATATCAGAGGATTAAATTTCAAGTTGAATATTCAGCAACTTTTTTTACGAAGGTCAAGTAACACATACTATGTAGTATGTACTTACTGATGAGATTAAAAAAATTGCTAAAAAAATTTATACTTGGCATAAGTAGTCACTTTTATTGCACATGAAACGACTTGTTTAATGCAACTAACAAGATACAAATTATTAAGTACATGTTGCATTAAAGACGACGTAGTACGACGTTAAAATGCGTCAGAAATTTTCAATTGCATCGAGTAAAAGTAAATACATGTCGAATATAAATTTTTAAATAATTTGCTTTAACCTCGTTAATAATAATCAATCAGGTTTTATCAACTGAATAACGATTCAATGTCGATTAATATTTTTCCTCTCGAGAATAAAAAACTGAAAAATTAATATTTGTAAAATCTATCATTGATTCATTATATTCTTAAATTTCAATTGTTTTAATCGATGGTGGTGAAGGAGGGGAAGTTTAATAAAAAATAAAAAAGAATTTTTCAAAAAAAATAATAGATAAAATTTACAAGGATAACAATTTGGTCATCCAACCAAAGATTCGAACCCACGATTTTTTCTGATCATTATTAATGACAGCACATTACAAACCCCTTCTCATTTTCCTTCCACCCTCTTTTTATCATGTCACGAAATTTCTCAACGTTCAAAAAATTAATAAAATTCGAGTCATTTCCTCAAGAATTCTAGGAAAAATATATGAAAATCCAAGTTTGGAAGTTCACAAGGCACAACACATAACAAACCTTTTCTTCTATCCCCCCCTTTCCACGTTCCTTTTTTCATCTGCTTGTATCAAAATTGCTCAACGTTCAAGAAATTAATAAAATTTGAGTTTTTTCCTCAAAAATGACAGGAAAAGGATAAAAACCCAAGTTTGGCAGTTCACAATAAAATTCGAGTCTTTTCTTCAAAAATTCCAGGAAAAATAAGAAAATCCAAGTTTGAAAGTTCACAAGGCACTTAGGCCCGAATGTTGAATCATACCTTAAAAATTAAGGTAACCTTAATGATTTTAAGGAACCCAGGCATGGTGTCCACTATTATTTCAGAAATGATTTTCCCTGACTTTTCCAGGTTTTCCAGACCAATTTTTCGAATTTTTCCAGACCTTATAAATATGATATTCGTAAACCAGGGAAGGGGGGGTAGGGGTAATTTTTTCGCGTGATGTACTTACATCCCGAAATTTTGTATAAAAATGATATAAAATGCATAGGGCCTTACGATTTTTTTTTCAAAATCACTAGATATTTTTTACGAGATCTTTAGATGCCCTTCTTCGGGTCAAAAAAAATATTCAAATTCAATTTTGAAAATTTTTCCACCCATCCAACTCCCCCTCGCCACAAAAATTTGAAAATTTGAAATTATTACCTACAGAAAAAATTTAAATAAAAAGGAAAAACCAAGTATTCCCACGCAAAATTAAGTTTTGAAAAATGAAAAAAATTATGCCAGGGTGTCTACCAAATTGAGCGAATAAAAATTCGGATTTTTCCGGGCTAAAAATTCAAAATTTTCTTCACATTTCATTCCCCCCTCCCCCTCCAAAATGAAAAACACTTGTCTCAAATTTATAAATTCACGCAATCCCTTGCAATTTTTTAGTTTGTACCAATAAATGAAAAAGTGAATGAGAAGGTAAAATATAAATCATTTTATGAAAATACATAAATGTGTTGAGCACGAGCGAAGCGAGGGCGAAAATTTTTGCAAAAAAAGATCTTCAAAAGATGAAAATTCACCACTTTTTCCTCATTCATGTTTTCCAAAACATGGCCAATAATTTCGATTTTTGTTCCATTCCCCCCCTTTTTTTTCAACATCGTGGTCAAGGGCATCATGACAATTCTTTCTCATTACAGCTCATTAAAAAGTAAGTTTCCAAAAAACTTCAGATTAAAAATAAATTCTGTAGAAAGAAAGAGTGTAAATTACCCCGAGCGTAGTGAGGGAAATTTTTTTTGGTAATTCAATGGACAAAGACATGCATTTTGAATATCAATTTTATTGTACATTAAGACCGACAAAAAATGATGAATAAGACAATAATTGGATAAAAGATGTAATAATTTGGCCCGAGCGGAGCGAGGGCGAAATTTTTTGAAAAATTTATAATAAAATAAGCAAAAAAACATTTTTCTAAATGATTTACATTTTTTGGGATTTTCGAAAAATTCCAGAGAAAATTCCAAAATTCCCTGACTTTTCCCTGACTTTTCCAGACCACCAAAATTCCCTGACTTTTCCCGGTTTTCCCGGTTTTCCAGAGAATGGACACCATGCCAGACATCGTAGTGAAATTCCGAAGAAAAAAGTGACTTTTAGTGACATTTTTTGAGAAAAAAGTGACCAAAAATTCAATTTTTTTTTGGGGGGAGGGGAGGGATTTTACAGTTTTTGGGGGGGATTTTTTTAAACATGCATCATAGCGAAATTTCGAAGGAAAAAGTGACTTTTGGTAACTTTTTTTGAGCAAAAAGTGACCAAAAAATGGTCAAAAAGTAACCAAAAGTAACCAAAAATTCGATTTTTTCCGGGGTAATTTTTTTACAGTTAAAAGAGGTTTGAGAATTCAAGAAAAAATGAAGGGAGGGGGTCAAAATTCAATGAAAAAATTAGGTAATCTAAAAATCTAACTCTTTTTAGTGGCACTTTAGGAGGCAGATATACATAATTAATTTAATTATACAGATTTGAGCAAAGAAAAATTGAAAAATGACGAAATTTTTGGAACAAACAATTAATATACGACCTATATCTACTCTCTAAATCTAAATCAGTCAATTTTCGTAAAACTGTGCCTTATTTTTGAATCAGTGAAATGAATTTATTTGAAAATCTGTGATATTTCAATTGTTTGATTGATTTATTTTAGTCAAATGGGGAATTGATTAAAAAGTTAATTACTTTACTGATAAAAAAAAAAGAATTTTTTCAAATTTAGAAATAGAATTATTGAAATATTGCCCGAGCGAAGCGAGGGCAATTTTTTTTGAAAAATCATTGTCAAGTTTTAATTTTTTTTCTTAGAAAAATAGCAATTTTTACGTGAAAATTTGAATTTTTGCTTGAAATTGCGAAAAAAGTGACTTTGGGAGGGAAAAAGTGACTTTTAGTGGCCTTTGAATGAAAAAAGTGACTTTAAGGGACCAAAGTTGAAAAAAGTGACAAACACCCTAAACAAGTGACTTGCTATGATGCCTGGAAACCTTTTCATGGTTTCTGATTGGTTGAAAATGCGATAAGGAACATTTAACGTTACTTTAATTTTTCGAAGTATGATTCAACATTCGAGCTTTAACCTCTCACTAAAATTTGCCAAGGGCAAAAATGGCACCTCACACCTCCAAATTAAATCCCTCCTCCATAATCTGTTCCGAACCTTTCAACACATCGGAATCAACACTAAAAAATTCCAAACCCCAACCCACCAAAGTATTGAAAAAATCACTCAAAACGCCACGCCAATCCATTCAAACGTCAATTCCACCGGGGTGTATTTTTTTCACACCTGAATTTTATTTCTTTTACACCATGATAAATAATTCACCTCCGATACGTCGTCGTTTAATCGACTAGTTTGTAAAAAAAATTCACCCCTTGGTAATTGCTTGTCTGCTATTTGACACAGGTACTTAGGACGAAAGTTGAATTCGCAACATTACGTTAAATCCGTTCATCACGCCAAAAAGCTAATGGAAACAGTCGTTCGGTTCAATTAACCATTTTAATGCACGTCGCAAAAGCAACCACATTGGTAAAGCTTTCATTACGTATGTAATCTGCGATATCGAGTAAGATTTACTATCGCGTAATCATTCGCCATGCAACATTGTACAATTTCGTTATTTTTATAGCGATTAAAATTACGTTAGCTTTTCGCCCGCGAGGCATAGGTAAGTTTGCAATTGATGTGGTGACGAGTAAACCCAGTAACGTCGACGAGGAAAACCCTCGACGTTTGACGACTTTAATCGAGAAAGCGAGTGAAAAAAAAAAGACAATTTTGGCGTAAAGTGACACGAACGACGAGGAGTAAGGTATCATGGTAGATAGATGAAAAACCCCCGGATCCTGCCCCGTGCTCTTGGTCGCGTCAGTCGATCACGTCGTCGATTTTTCAAATAAATGACATTAAAATTGAAAATTAAACGTTATCGAACGACGTGCACATACGACATGTTATGAGCACATACGATAAGTGGACTTTGTCGTATTCCCTTTTTTTTTTTCAAACCCCCATAATGAACCTGGAGAGTATGAGATAGAACGAGACAGAGAATCGCAGACATACAATCAACGTATGAGTTGATTTATAATACAGACATTTGTTTGATAAGTTATTGATGAACGACGTAGGTAGAATGCTAAAAAACAATAAAGTCCCATCGTTGGTGTTTATAAATTACACGTCGATTAAGGTTTTTTAAAAACTGTATTATATTTTATTAACCACTTGTACTCGCGTTAGCTCATTGGTTTAATCGTAACGAATCGTTTTACGTCGTGAGGTGATTTTTACGATTCAATTTAAATAAATTTAATCAGATCGGCCAGTAGAACATCCAAACACAATCTACGTACTTACGTATTCAACTAAAGTACGTGTAACTCGCGAGTGTGAATTTTTCGCGCTCCCGAGATGCTATTTTCCCTGTATACCGTTTTATGGTACTTTTATGGTAATTTTCATCACGCCCTTACAACTTTGTCTGTTTATAACACGTTTAGAAAATTTTTTTCCAAGCTGGATCGAGGGGGGAAAATGCTGTCGTTGCAGGCCATTCTATATTACGATACGATGGTCGAATCTTTATTCGTTTGAATTTCGGTGTACATTTTGAATATTACATAAGGTCCGGTAAATGAATGAACAAAAATGCCCTTCGCCGAAACAAATTTGCCGGAAGGTCGAATTCGGCTGTAAACGTAGGTGGTGACCTTTTGTAATAATTCGCGAGATTTTCGAATAGGAATTCGAACTCTATGGTTGTTGGCTTTGGCGTATTTGAGGGTTAAAAGAGTAATTTCAGTGTGCTTCGATTCTCTTACAATTATTCCTAAAAAAAATTTTATATCGAGGATGTCCTCAGGTCGATATCTATCTTCCCTCCATCATAAAATTGATCCAAGTTAAGGACTGAAATGTACGAGTTGACGGGATTGGTCAGAAAGTCAATAGTAATGTTTCGAGAATGGAAAATTCCAGCTAAAAAGGGTTCAAAGTTCAAACAAAAGTTCAAAGGAATTGAAAATGATCCATTTTTAATGATGCTTTGAAATTTAATACAAGAGGGGGAGGGGGCGTTATGAGAGTGAAAAAATCGATTTTTTTTTAAATGCTCAGAGTAATTCGCCATGCACAAATGAATATTAAAATTGACAATTACCTCAATTCAAGTCAACCTATCACCAATAAAAATAGGAAATTCCAGAAAATAAATGGGTTCAAGTGAAGTTTTCGACAAAATGGCTTCTTAAAAAAAGTTACGACTGTGATGAAATTGAATTTTATTAAATGCTGCCTTACTTTTGGCTCACAATTCGACACAACTTTGAGCATTCATTTTTCAATTTTTAGTAACGATTAGATAAAGTTTAAATTTTTACTTAATTCAGTACAGCAAAATTGGAGATCGCCCAAAAATGAAGTTTCCAAGTTTTCTAAATGTATGAACATATGATTTGCACACCGTACGAGAAAATATAGTAAAATTTGAAAAAAATTATGAAAATACATATGTTTTTTAGCATTAAAAAGTTCAACTTTTTTTAGAAATTGAAATTTTTTCTTTTAAAAGCTCTTCCCCGTAAAGTTAGTTTTTCATGTTTTTGTCCCATTTTCTTCAAAAATATCCCACCAATTTTCTTTCTGGTTTTTTACCGTGTACATGTTTTTTTACATTGTAAAACGTTGCTAAAAAATGTATGCATGTGTCATATTTTTATCCTTCATGAACATGTGGGCATTTTTTATTCCAGTATATCAAGTTTCTCACTTTTGAGAAATACAGATGAATTTTAACCAATTTCTAATTTTTTTCAAATTTCTTTGGATCAAACATTTTTTTACCATTTTTCTACTACAGTATGTACTTGAAAATAATTCTTCTTCTACGCTGTACATTCAACTAAAAAATTTAACCCCCCCCCCCCCCCCAAGAAAACTTTTTATCAACTTCAATTATTTCAAACAAACAAAATAACAAAAAGTAGCGCAAACTTGAAGAAAAAATTAAAGACAGAAAAACGATGGAAGATAAATGAGCAAAAATTAAAATACCTACACATAAAAAGTATCTCAGTATCATAGGATTTTTCCATTCGTCATATTAAATTCAAATATCATCCTCGAGTCGAACACGGAAGCAAATGGTGAAGGAGAGCTGCAAATCTATGCGAACTACATCTTATTGATTCGAAGAATTACCAATTTTATAGAACAAACATGCATAAAAATGATTTCCATTTCTCCTCTCACTGCTTTTGATAAAAATCCAAAAAATGTCTGCATATTGTAAATCATCTTCCTTACCCCCTTTTTCTCCAGCTCACTAAGGACGCGAAAAGCTCTCAAGACGTAAACAACTGTGAAGAAAAAAATGATAAAAATATTCAACAAAATAAAAGAGAAAAGAATAGCGTGAAAAATCGACAAAAACGACGTCGAATAAGTACACGAGGACACTTTGAGAAAATTTCCATCGTGTGTAAATTAATCAAAAAGTTTCACACCAAGCGGGAAAAATTCGACCGCTCGAAGCTGGTTCAATTTTCAAAATAGGCAATTTCGTCAAAACCATTTTTTTCGCTTGTCTTTAGCAGCAGTCGTGCCAGAATTTAATGTTTGAAAATTTGTTGGAGTGAAATTTCTCACATATTCGCTGCTTAGAATTGGAAAATTGACAGAATTTGTTCGAAAAATTTAGGCCACTTGTTCGAGCTGTTCGAGCATCGAAATTGTTCTAGGGCGATGAGAATTTTCAATTTTCAACGAAAATTCTACCATGTAAAAGGAAGAATCAAGAGTTTGTATATTTTGATGATGAAAGGGCGTTTTGTTCCAACGGGGCTTTGATAAATATATTTAAAATTGAGTTAAAATCAAATCAAATTGTCAACAATAATTTTCAGAAGGAACAAATACTCGTACTTAGGTATGTACAATTTACACCAAAAATACTTTTTGAATACAGTTAATGAATTTTTTTTCAATTTTATTGCAAAGGCAAACGTAAAATTATTCTTATTTCAAATTCTCTTGAACAAATCGCCATAAATGTATGTAGGTAGTACAAAAATTGTTTTCGACTGATTTTGAGCAACCGATTACGAATTTTGCGTTCATTTCGTCGATAATAGATAGATCCTCTTCGCTTTACAAATCATGTTTTCAAAAAAACTGTTCATATCTGAAAAGTGATTTTTGAGCACCACAAATCAAAATTGTATTTGAGATTAGTGAAAAATCATCAAAATTTCCATAATTTAAATTCACCTAAAATTTTTCAATTTCTGAACCAACAACAAAAATATCAAAAAATCGAAAAAATATGGAAAACGTAGTTTTTAACTTATTTTGAATTGCAGATCACAAATTTCATGCTTCTTTTGATCTACTGACTCTTATATTTTTAGATGCAAATTAAAGTTATTTCGAGAACAACACTTGAGCCTAAGAAAGAATATCAGATACCCGATTAGCAACCTCAAATTAATTTTAAAACATCGTTATGACTTTTTCAAATTCATCCAAATTTTGTAAAATCTCCTCTCTCTTTTCCTGTCCTTAAAAGAATTTGAATAAAATTGAAATGTTCCACTATGGATGTATATGGAGCTCATCAGACCATTTTGATTCAGAGAAAAAAATTTCAATCGAAAATTTGATTTGAGGATTTGGATCGACGATTTTTTACAATCTTACAATTCCAAGAGTTCAAAAAAAATTTTTAAAAATCATCGTGGTACCTAGGGAATCTAAAAAAATGAAATTCTTGCTATTTTTCGGATTTTTCTTGTCATTTTCAAATCATTTTTCTTGCTTTAAATTTGGCAAAAAAAATTCTCCATTGTTATCCTTCAATTAAAAAATTTGAGAAACAGCAAAATTTTTTTAATTCTTGTTTTTTAGAGTAAAATTATAAAAATTCTTGCTATTGTCTGGTTTTCTTATAAACGTGAATTTTTATACTGATTTATGGGTCTTCTTGTTTTTCTTGCTAATAGACACCTTGATCTTTTCATTTTTTCAAAATTTTCCTCGTTAAAATTTTTTTCAAGATGGAATCAATGACCAAGGCCATACGAAGGGAGGGAGGCAGCGAAAACAACGTGTTTCCCAATAATAACAAAATGGCATTTTAATGGAGAAAATTAGATTTAAATTTAAAAATTTCCGGAACCAAACATAACAACGGCCAATTAAGTACGAGTTCCATTCAGGAAAAACATTACAAAATCAAATTCTTCAAAAAAAAAGTTCAAAAAATTTGAAAAAAGCGTCAAAGACCTATCATCTTGAAATGATACAATAAAACAAGAATATGTTCTAGAGGAAAGAATCCTTTTATAATTTCGGGGAAAAAAACTCGGAATTATAAAAAGAAAATATCTATTCTTCGATATTTTCATTATTTAAAAATTTTTTCAGTAGATTTCTTATTAAAATATCGAACTGCAGTAGGTATGGTTTTCACTGCCTATATAGTAAATATTTCCCAAGAAAATATTAAATTTTACGCAAAATTTTCAATTTTTCAATGTTTTTTTACTTCTCTTCAAAATATGACATTTCGACATCATACAGAAAGAAATTCAATTTCATTTTTCAGTAAAATTTGAAATTTTCTTTAAAATTAATTAAATTATACTTCATTATTCTTCGTTTTATTTTTCAAGCACGTATACTTCTAACAATAATTTTAAAATAATAAAAATGTATGATTCTGAAATTGATCCCTTCAATACAAAACTTGACCTCATTTTTTTCTCGAAAAATTCGAATATGGTCACTTCGACTATAGATATTTCATGATCAGAAAAACGTCGAATTGAATTTAACCGATAAGAATCATAGAATAAAAAATTAAATTTACTTACGAATCAAAGAAAGAAATTTCTGAAGGAAAATTAATTCTACAGCAACTTACCTGTAAACAGAAAAATAAAAAAACATAAAATTAAAATGTAATAAAAATAATAATAATCATGAACTAATCCTAATCGTTCAAAGGATGGATAATTTTGACATAAAACATTGACCATTCACGAATTATTTCTCTCTATTCTTTTCATCTTCACTCTCACTCTCTCATTCCGAATCAGTGAGAAGTCACTGATAAATAGTCAGAATTCCAGCACAGGAAAAATAGAGATTTTTCACTAATTATTCAAAGGGATTGCACAGATTTTCCAGTGAATTTTCACTAATTCCCAGTGATTTTCTTTCACTGACTGTTACTGTGCTGCAATTCTGACTGTTTTTCAATGTTTTTTGATAAATTTCACTGATTCAAAAATAAGAGAGCAGAAATGAAAGGGTACTTATTGCATTGATTCTGATTTTCTGCAGAGACAACCCGAAGTTGACTTTATACTGGAGAAAGAAAAAGAGTAAATTATCGACTCTGGTACAATTTTTCCAAATTTTACGACTAGAAATACAATTTTTTGAAATTTTTTGTACTCGAACTGCAAATTTCCAAAAAATGTTCACCCGAACTCAATTTTTTCGACTGAAAATGCAATTTGAAAACTATCAAAAGAGCAGGATGTCCCTTTTATCTCCAGCCACCGATTCGGTCCAACCTTAAACTTCTTGATCAAAATTCGAACCTCATCATTGGCCAAAATCACACCCATTCCAAAAAAATCAAAATTTTCTCGTCAAAATCACTTTTTCTAGACCAATTTTCGCCATAATCATACTACACGTTTCCCCTGACAATCTGCTCGGCCAATTAAACACCCCTTCAACCATTTCAACACCCCACACCCTCTGAAAAAAACCCACACATTTCGGCAACCCCTTCGCTTCAACCTTTCGTCGATCCGGACTGCGAAAAAAATCGCGTAAAAAATGCCAACCTCTTAATTATCGCATCCCCCTCGATCCACCTGGTACGAAACCGACGCTCGTTTAGATTTATTCATACGTCGTGCTCACAATTGATTTCTCTATCTGTACTATTTCATCACGCTGCGAAGCTAGTTATCGTCGAATTGCGTACATGGTCGAGAGAACCCACAGCCAGGCTGGGGTTAGCAAGAAAAAAAGACATCGAGGAGCACCGCCTTACACCGGACTCGTCCACGTTCGAATCTCACATACAAAAAAGCCGCCATGCGCCGCCACCGCAGCCACCTTCTCCGACGTCTTGGGTTTGCGAATACGACACAGAACAGCGAAGCTGACGAAAATATAGTTTAATAACCCCTAAAATGGCGTTTTTTCTCGTGGGGTTAGCTGATATTATGTATTTGTTCTTTCAACCCTCGTTTCGCGTTTCTTAAAAACTGGTCTTAGGAGGCCTTAACGGCGCGCCGCGAAGAACGCGCCGCGCGGTGCGTGTATCCTGCGGAGATGACGCCCTTTCAGGCAGGACGCGCGAGCAGAATCGAATACGCGTATATTTATGGGTATATTCGGATTCCGAATCTTTTCTGTGGATATATTTTACTCCTCTACCTCGATCTCCACCATCGTCATATGTGTTGGCGACCTTGAAACATCTCTTTCTTAACACACAAACACGCGTACGACTTGATAATATTTCGCATATTTTACTTTTAGCGTTTTGCCATCATCCATCGGTATCGCCTGCTCCGCCATAATGTTCGAATGTGCTGAAAAATCCACTCCATATAGATCGACGTTACGAATTTAAGATTATTTTCTACGCTTTTATTTAGTATTTTACACAGGTTCGCCGCAAAAACTCTATTAAATATAAAGAGAGGCGTTTGGCAGGAAAAAAAACACCAGCACAAACGAGAGAAAGAAAATATCCTAGTTTTTTATTAGCTTTCGATATTATACGACGTTCGATAATACTTTTTATTTGCCACCACCTTCGATGTACTATAAACGCATGAAAAATTACTACCATCGGAGTTTTTTTTTTCGCCATACTCAAAGAAAATGATGGCCTCCTGATGGAGGTGATGTTAAATTTTACTATATATGCGCTCGTTACCGAACCGTCGTCGATGTCGTTTCGCTACAAAAGATTTTTCCTCGTAATATGAGAAATTTTATACTTTTATTAACGTTGAATATGTTACCAATATACGTGAGAAATGATTCCTTCTGCCTAGATATATTTTGACTTGATCCTTTCGCTATTACTTTTGGTTTGGCTTTTTTCTGGTCCCTCATCTCGATAGAAAAGACATCGAAGTGTATATGAAAAATAACAAAGTTCGCTGAATTTGGCGTATGCAATAACGATAAAAGCATTTTGATGTATCGAGAGATAAAATTAATTTAAAATGCTAATTTGGACGACTTTTTAAACGCGTCACTTAGGATTTTTTTCCAACTCCGTCTCTTCACGTATTTGTAAACAATTCTCGAGCTTTTCTACCCGAATGCATGTAACGCATCTAGAAAATTAAACTCTTTTATTTTCCTGCTCGAAAAAATAGGCTCGGAGCGAAATTAATTTCGTTAAATACAACTTATTGGGTAAATTTAGCGTAAAATGCCTCCAACGTTGGCTCATACTCTTATTCACGTCGCATTTCTCTATCGTCGAGAGCACATACGTAGTCGAAATATAATATCGTGTATGTAATACGAATTGAGGATTTATCGTGTACATAGCCTGCAACTTTTCAGATATTAAATTTTTTTCCCATCGTATTCGTTCGAGTTGAAATAAAAAAAAATTTCTAACGCGTTCTTTAATGTACTTCGGTTCGTGTAAGAGGGGAAAAATTGCGTTAATTTTATCATCCAGTATTTTCCTCTCGTTTAATAATTTTATAAAATGCGTGTACGCGTTTTTTTCGGCTTAATATTCCAGGATGGTTTCAATTACCGAAGAATTAAATGTAATTAAGCGCGAATTTATTTGACTTTTGAATGGAGTTTTTATAAAAATGGAAAATTAGCGTTATCGCGGAGAATATGAAATTAGCGAAGGAGCCAAAAAAAGAATGCTTTTTTGAGTTAAATTATGTTTTCGAATGAAATATGAAAATAAGTACTTCGAAATGGGTAGTGAAAAATTATTCAGAAAATCGATTTTATTTTTAACACGGATATGTAAGCCTGGATAGAAACCACCTTTATAGGGGTCAAAAATTGGTTTTTGAGTTGAAGTTCTTCCTTCTTGATTCTGCTCTTTCTAAAAGGCCCAGAATCAGTGTCAACTCGAAAATCAATTTTTGACCTCTAAAGGTGGTTTCTATAACCAGGCTTACATGTCTAAGACTTGGAGGTTAATTTTTGAAAAGTGTAACCTTTTGTAGTCAAATTTTACCCACCATTAACATAATAAAATTTTGTAGAACTTGAAAAACTTGGAAAAAATTTGGATGATCGATGACGTAATGACATTCTGTTAGACTTGACTGGAAATTTAACATTCATAACTTTTTAATATTTTGTCATATAATTCTTTTTTAGCAATTTTGAAAGTAAGAAAAAAACTATTTTATCCATTTATTTCTTAATTTTCAAAATTACTTAATGGTTTCCAATTTTCTTGAACAATTTATATCAATTTTTTTAATTTTTTTGAACATCTTTAAACATTTTTTCCTAATTTTTTAAAGCATGTTTATTTTTTTAAAACATACTCTAAATTTTTTGAATAATTTTTTCCCCATTTTTTCTATAATTTTTCAGCATTTTCTCATATGTGCTCGTTTTTCAGAAATTTTGAGTTGGAAAAGAAGAAGGAAAATAAATGATCTTATATTTTACTCAATTTTTCTCTTCATTTTCAACATTTTTCAATACTTTTCCAATTTAAAACAAAAAAAAAATTCTCAAAATAACCCAAGTTTTTGAATATTTTCCCCCTCTTTTGCAACACTTATTAATACTTTTCCAATTATTTTTCGTATTTTTAAAAATAATAAAGTTTTTTTCTGATCTAAAAAAATGACAGTCATTATGTCAGCAATCGTAAGAAATTAGATCGCCAAAATTTATTCAAAAATGGCAAAAGTTTGTTTTAAAAAATAAGAAAAAAATTGGAGAAATATTAAAAAATTTTTGAATTTTTTTTTAAATTGAAGTTCATTGACATCTTAATAAAAAGTTATGACGTTTACAAAATATTTCCTCATCTCTGAAGTATATTTGACAATATCCATGATCTCAGGATTTTACCCTAAAGAAAAAAGGGTGTTAATTCATGGTGTCCACTATATTTCAGAAATGATTTTCCCTGACTTTTCCAGGTTTTCCAGACCAATTTTTCGAATTTTTCCAGACCTTTTAAATATGAAAATTCGTTAACCGGGGGAGGGGGGAATTTGGTAATTTTTCACATGATGTACTTACATCCCGAAATTTCTCATAAGAATGATATAAAATGCATACGGTCAAACGATTTTTTTTTCGAATTCACTAGATACTTTTTACGAGATTTTTAAATGCTCCTCTTCGAGCCAAAAAAAATATTCAAATTCAATTCTGAAAATTTTTAAGCCCACCTAACTCCCCTCACCATAAAAATTTGAAAATTTGAATTGATTACCTACAGAAAAAATGTCAAATTAAAAAGGAAAAACCAAGTATTCCAACGCAAAATTAAGTTTAAAAAATGAAAAAAATTATGCCAGGATGCCTACCAAATCAAGCAAATGAAAATTCGGATTTTTTCGGGCTAAAAATTCAAAAATTTCTTCACATTCCCCCCCCCCCCCCTCTCATTAAAAACGCATACCTCAAATTTATAAATTCACGCAATCCCCTGCCATTTTTAAGCACCTAAGGTACCAATAAATAAAAAAGTCAATGAGGAGGAAAAATATAAATTATTTTATGGAAACATAGAAATGTGTTAAGTCCGAGCGAAGCGAGGGCGAAAATTTTTGTGAAAAACATCTTCAAAAGATGAAAATTCACCACTTTTCCCTCATTCATATTTTTCAAAAAATGGCCAATAATTTTGAATTCTGTAAGTTCTATTCCCGCTCTTTTTGTTTCAACATCGTGGTGAAGGGTATCATGGCATTTCTTTCTCATTACAGTTCAGTAAAAAGTAAGTTTCCAAAAAACTTGAGATTTTAAATAAATTTTGCAGAAAGAAAAAGTTTAAAGTACCCCGAGCGTAGCGAGGGGAGATTTTTTTGAATAAATACATGCATTTTCAGTATCAATTTTATGGTATGTACATTTACGGTCAATAAAAAATTACGAATAAAAAATCAGATAAAAGACGTAATAATCCGGCCCGAGCGGAGCGAGGGCGAAATTTTTTGAAAAATTTATAATAAAATAAACAAAGAAACACTTTTCTGAATAATTCATATTTTTTTTTTGAATTTTCGAAAAATTCCAGAGAAGATTCCAAAATCCCCTGACTTTTCCCTGACTTTTCCAGACCACCAAAATTCCCTGACTTTTCCCGGTTTTCCCGGTTTTCCAGAGAATGGACACCATGTAATTTTTTTACAATGTACAACATGATAAAGACGAGGAAAAAAGGAATAATACGAAAAGTATTCAATAAAACGAATGAGATCAGAGGAAAATCAACATCGATGAGGAAAAATACAACTAACTACGTATCAAAATCAAAACAACAATCTTGAATTTAAATTCATATTTTCATTTTTACACACCTTTACCTTTCCAAAAGAGCTTTCTTTAGTCACTCAACAAATTATAAAAATAAGACACAAAAATTGAAAGCAGCAGAATATTCAAGAACGAAAGAAACTAGAATTCAATTCAAAATCATCTCCTTTTTCACCTCACTCCCTTTCGAAGATGTTCAGCACTCATCGATCTATAAAATCAATGAAAATTTAGAAATTCTGAATTTAAATCAAAATTTTCATTATCTGGTTTCCTTTTTGTCTCATTTTCCCTCTTCCACAAAAAACTCATTTCGTAGATTATTAATTTAATAATCAGTAAATAATTTTAATTAAAATAATAATTATGGAAATTATTGATTAAATTATTGAAATTTTTTATATTTTGATCGACAAAATCAATGTTTTATTGAACTATTTTTCTTTTGAATCATGAAAATTTAATTTATTTATCAATTTCATTAGAACAAATTATTAATTTAGTTCAAAATTTTCATTATTACATCACTTTTTTCTGCCTCTCCCCCCCCCCATCCTTCGTGCTTTCTCATAACACCAGTTTTGAAAAATTTTCGAACTAAAACTTCATTGAGTGCTACTCTCTCCCTTCTCTCATTCATCCTTTCTCAACTTCTAAAACAAATTGACTGGGGAAAAATGTATTTAAAATTCTACAGGGTGTCAAACAAAATTTGTTGAGCAAAAAGCTTGACTCAACTTGACCTTTTGGAATGATTTTTTGCATGACTTTTCCGACCCCCCCCCCCCCCCCAGTTATATGAATCTTTACGCCAGTACCACCCCCTCCCCTCAAAAAAATCTATACATTTGTGTGCTTGAAGCTATTTATAGAAAATTAAAATTTTAACAAACCCATCAAGTAAATTTTTAAAAAAACGTAATTTTTAACAGCTATATTTTTGAAAAAAGCTTGACCTTTTGAGTAAATCAGGGTAACTTGGTCAAAAAGGTTGACTTTTCAGGACAGGCATGACCTTTTTTAAAAAAGCTTGACTTATCAGGACAGCATGACCTGTTAGACACCCTGTTCTACCAGAACTTTACGTAAATTTTGAAAATTTCTCAAACTAAAATTTCATCCAATCTAAGAAATGAATGGCACACCTCAACCCTTCCTCCGCCCTCCCATCCCCTTCCCTTCCCTTCCCTTCCCTTCCAATTTCCGTCATTTAATTTCAAAAATTCGATTTACTTATTTACGAAAATTTAGATTTCAAAAGTTCATTAATTTCTCATCAATCATACAAAAATTGAAAATTTTTACGTTAAAAAATTGATTCATGCACTTGAATTTTAAATTTCGTGATCGGAAATAAACGAATTCTTTCCAATATGAAATTCCTCATTCTAAAAAAAATTCTCCAATTCAAAAATCAAAAACAAGATAAATTCTCATCTTGCTGTACACTAGAAAAAAAATCGTATTTTTCAGCAACAATTTCTTCATTTTTTTCCAACAAAATATCACATAAACTAATTATCAAAATACAGTAATTGAAACGACATCAATCCACTGGTTCTTGAGAAATGAATCGTTCGCGAACTATACAAATAAATCATCCAGAAATAAATCGAATAATTTTTCCAAAATTGACTCAAGTTTATTTTTGCTGGTTCACTTTTGAAAACCAGTTCAAACCCAGGAACAAGCAGAGAAAATCGAGACTCAATGTAATGAGGAAAAAATGTAAAAGCAAAAAAAAAGGTCGAACGTCGATATGGACGTCGTTCAGCCAAATTTTTTGTTCGGGGTGAAAAAATAATTTTTTAGCCCTCGTCCCCCCCCAAAAAAACTCGGCCCGAGAGGAAAGCCCCCATTTCCCCTCTACACAAGTCAGTCAAAAGCATCATTTCGATTCCGCTGCTTCTCGAAAACTCGAAAATAAAAATAATAATTCGCGAAGTCTTTAAAAATTCACTTCCTCATTTCGCTCGTGCCACCAATCTGCGTACTTTTTCGCTAAAATTCTCACTCACATTCGAGCACATCAAACACGTACAAAAATAATACCCTCTTCACCTCCCCACCTCGCCCCTACCATTCCACTCAACTCGAACATTCGAGCGCACAACCAACAAAACAAACACACAAAACCTTCGGTAATTAACCAAATAAAACGCAACGCAGCTCGCACAGAAGAAAAAAAGAAAGTAAACTTATCAACTCCAGAAGCGGGTCAATTACTGAATAATAACCGTACAGAATCCGTTCAATTAGTCATTAAACTTTAGCTCGCCATCGTCACAGCGAAGCAGATCGACAAAAGGAAATCCTGCATTTGAAATTCGTGCACTGGTTATTCAAAACACATCAATACAAATTTTTTCCATCGTCCATCACTCGATTCGAATAAATAAAAAAAAAACTATTCAACTCCGTACACGGAAACTTCGCCATAAACGCAGGAAATCGTGTCAAAATAGGAGGAAAATTTTCGAAAAAAGATAAGAAATAATCTTATTCCAAATGCAACGATGCAGGGTTTTAGAAAAAAAGTCATCATTTATGCATCTCGTGTACTACTATAAGTACTTATCTGTGTAATATATTTCTTGTACGTTAAAAATGCTCCTTCAACGTACGGATTCGAGGTTAATGGTTATAAGAATAAACTTTTATCTGACACGATGCCCTTCTAGTTTTTTTCGTGGATACCTATTCAAAAACCCAACCTCTTATAATGTACTTTACAATTGCATATTAATTACATTCGGATATCTTATCTTGACACAGGTCTCATAAAAAAGTGCATTATTCAAGATAAAAATTACTTATTTACACAGACGTGAAAGAAAAAAATTGGTAATATTTTTCGATTATAAACCGACAGACACGTGGATATGGCATGCAGATTGCACATCAACGAGGATAAATATCGCATACAATGTATTAATTGTTTTAACGTTTGCAACCTCGAATATTAATTTTTTTCAGGAGTCGTTTATCAATAAGCGATGAGCTAGGTGGCACCCTCGTGGAAAGTGAATTTTATATAAAATGGCATCCTGTGTACGGGTTACTTCCGTTTCCAAGGAATAAAATTTAAGCCGAGGTGGAAGTAATTAAACGAACACATTTGGGTGAAGAAATGGTGAAAAAAAAAACGTTGGTCATTACTTACGATCCATATAGCTTGGAAAAAATTACCCATTGTAATTAACCAGAGTTAATTTATTAATCATTCTAAACTAAAGAGTTGAATCCGGCTTAAACGTAATTAATTTTTCGCCCCCGTTGAACATTTTGATCGGATTTGGGCTCAGGTTTATCCGTGGGAATGATCGAATGTATTTACCAAATTAGCCTTCGATTGGATGATTCAAAGGAGTAACGCCGGCGAATAAAAGCGGATAACAATTATTGCTCGACGAAATACCATTATGTGTATTTTCGCTACTCCTTTAATCACGTACAAAAAAACGATGAATATTTAAAGAACAAGCGTAACCAGGTACTGAATACCATTAACTAGCGTTTCTAATAGAGGGTTGAAAGCTGCCTTACGTAACGAGTAAATAAAAATTATCAACAAACGAGTTCTACTCGATGGTTTTTTTCCACCGTAGCGTACCTCTTGTTACCATTTTTCTGCTCTATTTTACGTACCGACCGGAGCCCTCTGCCGTAGGGCTACTTTGTCAACGTTTATCTCTAATTCAAAGATCACGACGATGTTAAAATAGCCTTATGTGGGCGCTCTTCGAGTAAGGAAAGTATAAAAGTGAAGAAGGGAGACGAGCAGAGGGAGGAAGGTTAATGGAAAATAAACAAATGTAACTCTGGGTTTTTAAATAAACAGGAAACACCATCAAACCGTGTAAAATATCTCGTATCACGTTCGCTTTTTCAATAACCGTTTCGACAGATAAATACCAGAAAAGTTCACCCTCAGGACATCACCGATTCTCTGGTTACTCAGTCAACCGCAGATTCGTTATACTCAATATGGTTAAAAATCAGGAAATTTCAACTGAATCGTAAAACGGGTGCAAAAAATGAAATTCACGAGTTTACGTTATACCTATACCCGAACCCTCAACGAGAATTTCAAAAAAAAAAAACTTTTGAGACCTAATCTTAGGCGAAAAAAGGATCAAAATTACCCATTTCCAAATTTTTTCATAAATAATATCAAAGTGTAATTATTGAATCTGTTATAAATACAAAAAGTAAACATGGCTCAAATTTTCGATTCCAATCATAGCTTTAAAAAAATGGAACAGGAGGAGACAAATATTCGCGAATTTGCTGAAAATTACATTCTAAACTTTCCCCCTTCACAATATACAACGATTTCAGAAAAATAAATAATTCGTATTATACTTACTAGAATATTATTTTGTAAAATAAAGTAATTTTTAAGATTTTGTGTTAGCCACCTCCTTCCCTTCTTCGTCACTTGAACACGACCATAAAAAATTCTTCAAAAAAAAAAAAGCAAGTTGTTCGACAGTAAATTTTACAATAACAAATTCAGAAATTTTTGAAAAGAATTGGAAAAATTATGAATTATAGTATATAAATTTTCTAATTTTCTCTCTTTCATTTACCTTTATGTACCTCACTACATTATAACAATTAGTTTTATAAAACCACCATTTCAAAATATTAGTTTATTTTCTTCATGCGAATACCTTTACTCTCTCATTTCTGAATCAGCGAAATTTATCAAAAATCACTGATAAACGATCAGAATTGCAGCACAGTAATAAATCAGTGAAAATTTTTTCACTGAAAGAAAATCACTGGAAATCAGTGCATATTCACTGAAAACTCAGTGATATTTATGAAATTCACTGAAAAATCTGTGAAATTCTTTGGATAATCAGTGAAAAATCTCTGAAAATCAGTGAATGTCACTGATTTGTCCTGTGCTGCAATTCTGACTGTTTAAAAAAATTTACCCAGCGGTCTCAAAAAATTTTCATCTAGAAGGCTCATTACTCCCCCTTCTCCAGAAGAAACATTTCGAAGTGACCAACACCGGCTGATTCGTATCAAGGTTATCGCATACAATAATTTCATAGCAATCAACCTAAAATCGGCCCTTATACACATTCCTTTTTGAACAAATTTGATAAATTTTCAACAAATTTCTTGAAATTTTCACGAAATGTATTTGGAATAAGAGAGTGCCTTACACCAACCCTCTACTATTCTCAAAGCCCTCGAACTTGAAAGCGAATCTTTAAAAAATCTGAAGCATTGAGATCTCAAGACTATACTTATTGTAGAATATAAATATGATAACTTTCAAGTTTTGAAAAATAGGTATACGGCTCACACTCCCCTCCCCCCCCCAGGATTATTAAAATTCATTTATTAAGTTTTTCAAAATTTAAATCAAAACTAAAATAATTCTACAGTATATCTTTTCAATGTTATCATAGCCTCGTGACAGTTTTACGAGTGTATTTGCACCCCCCCCCCCCTCCCCACCACCACCTGGTGATTAAAAAATAACGAAATAAGAAATTCGATTTTTCCTCAAATTGGCTAAAAAAGTGTTACCAAAGGAAGTTTACAACATTTTTAACAAGAAAATTGAACAATTAGATATTTTGTGGCAAAATAATTAATACCCTTCTTTCCCCGCATCTCCTCTCTAGAAAGATCCAAAACTTGGGATAATTAGGGTCGAGGGTCTAAAAAATAAATGGAATTTATTCGATTGATGCAAAATTTTTCTAGTTCAACTCATCAAAATATCATTTTTCCGAACTTCCTCCACCTAAAAGTACAATTTTTTCCACATCGAAACAAAAAAGAATTCATCTTTCTGCAAAATTTTCCACTCGAACTTAATTTTGCAATTTTTTCATACGGAGGTAATCGGTTTATCTGGTTTCTGTTTGGACCAATCCTCACCTCTCTCATCACTAGGAAAAACCTATGAAAATGAAGATCGATGATGCTCTGTTATCTTTCGTTCAAAAATTCAAATTTCAATTTTTTGCTTTCCTTCGTTGATTACAATCAGTCCGAATTTTTCAACAACCATCAAAAGTGGATCGAATTCTCAGCAATTTAAAATTACCCAAATTAAGACATCTCGTAGCAATATAACTAGAAGCTAGAACCCTCCTTCTCCTTCACTATTCTCCAGAAAGAACCAAAGTTGAGGAAGGAGAAGGGAACAAAAATTGAAACACATCCGACCTCGTACAGATTTTTCTGGTTTCATTTCAACAACTCAAAATGTCATTTTTTCAAAATCAAAACAGAAAAAACGCTCTCATTCTGAATCAGTGAAAAGTCACCGATGAACAGTCAAAATCTCAATGTATGAAAAATCACCAAATACCCTGATTTTAAACGAATTATATACATTCTCACTGATTTTACCGTGATTTTTTTCACTAATTTGCTTCCAGTGGAAATTCTTTCGCTGATTTATTAGAGTGCTACAATTATGCCTGTTTTTCAGTGATTTTCAATCACTTTTTACTGATTCATAGTTGAGAGAAAACATCATTTTTTCAAATTTTTCCCTTCAATTCAAACTTTTTCACCTCAAAATGAAATTTTTCTTAAAAAGGAGGTCAACTGCCCCTTTGAGCTATATTCGATCCGGTCTTTACCTCTTCATACTTTTGACAGAATCTGTGAGAATAAGAACCGGCGACGCTCGTTACCTTTTAAAAAATTCAGTTAAAATCAAAATAAAATCAAACTTCGAAAAATCGAACAAAAAGTGCAAAAAATGAGATTCAAAATCTTTTCACTCACATGATTATTCATTCGGAATAAATTTCGATTTTTGTACTTTTTTTCAATTGTGAGAAAATTAAAAAAAAAGATTTAAAGAAGTTTTCATTGTAGAGGGAGTAAAAGTCTACTTTTACTCCCTCTCGCGAATCGCTCGAGTGCTCAAACTCGACTTTTACTCCCTCTACAATGAAAAATATCGTATGCAACTCGGGAGATAAATGATTTTCGACGATTTTGAGTTATTTCCCTCGCTTCGCTCGGGCAATAAACCTCAAAATTCGTCGAAAATCACTTTATCTCCCTTGTTGCATAATATACTATTATGATGAGAATGGGGGTCAAATTTACTGGTTCATAAATAAAATAAACCATAATTTCTTCAAATTTGTTCCCACAAACTCAACTGTTTCACCTCAAAATGAAATTTTTCTCAGAAAGAAGGTCAACTACCCATTTGAGCACCGTTCGATCCAGTCTTTACCCCTACGCAATTTTGACAGAAACTATGAAAACAAGAATCGATGATGTTTTGTTATCTTTTAAAAAATTCGTCCAAAACCAAAATCAAATTTAAAAAAAAATACGAAAAATAAAGATTCCATTTTTTTTCAATGATTATTCATCTGGAATGAATTTTGATTTTTGTTGTTTTTTTTGAATTCTGAAAAAATTCAACAAAAAAGGATTTTAAGGACTTCAAGTTAAAAATTGGCACCAAAATGGGACCACTGCTACAACGGGGATCGACTCCCTTAAAGGGACTTATTTGGGATGCCTGATACCCAAAAAAAAAACTCACCCTCCAGACACTACCTGTCATCATCATACTCCATCTCGCTCGATTCTCAATCCGGCCAGAAAACCCGAAGAAATCCTTCTGAACCGTAAACAGCAAAAAATATAATTCACGAGCCGTTCGTAACACCTACCCAAAATCTTACAGAATTTACATTTTTTAAAACGACAAAACTAGTAGCAAAAGCCTCCATGTCGAATCCCACAAGAAACAATTCGCAGATGAAAAATACAGAGCAAATTGCGTAATGTAATTTACCCTCTTCAACATTTTTATTACATCATTGGCAACTCCTCGGGGAAACCGGCTACCCAAGGGGAAGTGGTATCTTCTCATTTGTCACGGCCTTGTTTACATCAAAAATTACATCACGTTTTTAGCAACGAAAGGATGGCAAACCAACACCGATGAAGAATTTCGTGACACCTGCGACACCGAGCATCGAAAAGCTCTTAATTTAGAATGGGAAATTTTCAAAAATAACGAATATTTTGGCACACATGGGTTCCAATTTCGAACATCTTACCAAATACAAAATGGTGAGGGGGTGGATCAGCGGACGATTTAGATGGTAATTACTCGAGTTTTTGAAGTTTCATTTGTTTAGGAAGAAAGTATAGATTGGCGAACGTGTTAACGAATTAATTACGAGCATGGTGAACATGTGAAATTGGAAAACTATCGTAATGATGACAAACCAACACTACGGAGAAAAAATCTAGTAAAAAAAATTACTGGTACCGAAAAAAACACAGGTGTTACTAAAGCCCTTATCAATTGCACAAAGAATCTCATCAAAACCTCATTCACTCACGTGCACATGGTACACGCCGATTTTCAGCCACCAATTTACTACTCGACAAAGCGTAAAAATACTTAATAACGAAATTTTCTATCGAATACCGCATCCATGATATAAAACCTTGAAACAGGATATGCATCTTTCTTATCAAACACTAAGGATAAGTTGATTTCGAGTCGGCCTAATTTTCAGCATCTTTTTCGCGAATTCATTCTCGGTTATGAAAAATATTAATAATAATGTTCTCAAAAAGAAAAAAAATACCACGCAACGAGTCATTGACACGAATAAATTTATCTAATGGTAACTAACATCGCGTTTTAGCTCTACCTTACGAACTGGTTTACACATACATTCCCAACCACGAACGCGCCATATTTAGTTAAAACTCGAATAAAATATAATTAAATTACGATACTGGCGAAGAAAAATATCAACTTACCGAGACATAATTCGACGATAATCGTTGTAGCACAAAATAATAATATTAAACCTTTTACCGCCATAAATTCACATGTAATTAGAAAACTTTTTTCATAGTTCATACTTCATAATTCTTCGTAACATCACGTACAACGCGCAACTACGCATCACTCCAGATATTCACAAGTAAAACAGCGGTCCCGATGTGTTTGTTTACTATCACAATGAATCACGCAGTGGTGCCATTTGGACGACTTCAAAGTACTCCAGCACGAAGATGCGTGATTCTAGGAAAAAAAAAATTGTCGGAAAATTTTTTTGGCAAGACGATGGGCTGTAGATGATTGAAAATAATTTCTTTTTAATGGAAATCGATTCGGTATATTCGTGATGGAATAAATTTATTATTAACTTGTCAAACTCGTCGTGTCGCTTTGAATGGCTACTTTGTTATTACACATTCTTCTAGCGTTTATCATTCGGTAATTAATCCGTGAAATCATTAACGAACAGCGGGTCCGAAATGAAAAAAATGACCATAAAATGGCATCGTATGCTCTTAGAATGTTTAATCATCGAGTACTTGAAAATGAACACGATCACGATACAATGTAAATCTAACAAAGATTGCCAATTTGAGGTAAGGTTCGTTGTTCGTCTGCAGCATCGATATTCCAACTCATTAACGGTTTCCTGTCATATTTTGCAAGTTTCCAATTTTCATACCTTATTTAGATTGTTAATTAGTTCTCGGAAATTTTCCTCCAACTTGCAAGTTCATGCGAGGTTGTGAAAATTTCAAAGAAGGTGGCGTGGAAAATCACCTACGTTACTGAATTTTCACACAGAGAGCGCAGATTTGTGAATTTTCGTTATTACATCTCGTACGTTGAATTTAAATTGCAGATTGTAACATGTTTTAGAAAACTGATGAAAAGCACGGTGGAAATATTTTTTCACAGCGTTACGAATCCGATAAAAATCACCGAGAACACATTTTCAAAAGGAAATTGAATTTCGTTTTTATCTAAGAAATACTAGAGTCGATTGTAAATACGGTTGATGGTGGAAATCAAATAATCGAGTGAATACCTCAGAAGAAACATCTTTTCGGTCTTCGTTACTAAATAAATGGAAATGAAATTTCTTACGGTACTATCTAGAAAAGTTGAAAGAAAAATTAACACACAAAATTAAACTTTATTCAAAGAAACGTATCGTAAAGTGATTACGATATTGATCAATAAAAATAGTCTATCAATCACCAGCGTAATAGAACAATAAAAAATCTTATTAGTTACTCTCAGACCCGGACGATTTGGTATGAATTCGAGCAATTCGAGCTTTCTCTAGAATTTGTAGCCTTTCCTTCAACTTACGTCTATCGCGACTACCCTCTCGACTTTTTCTATCGCTTCGATCGTCTTTAGAATGTTTTCGTTTCGAAGCTTCCGAATCCGAAGATGAATATTTTCTTTTCCGATCTCTCGATCGATCCCTTCTGCTATCGTATTTCTTTTTGTAGTCACGAGTTCGTGAAGATCGCCTGGATTTGCTACGCGACGAAGATCGTCGTTTACGTTTATCGTCTCCTTGTTTTCTGTCGTTATGCCGGTCTCGACTTCTATGCGATCTGTGCGGACTGCTTCGATCTTTACGCGATTTTCGATATTTTTTATGCTCGTCTACGCTCGAACTGCGAGAATCCCGTTTGTTATCACTTTTCTGGAATGAAGGGTCGGGTTTTTTATCGTTTTGGGGGGCTGGTTTTTTTTTAGATGATTTTGACGAAGATGAGCTCGAGCTGTCGGATTCACTATCATTTGAATCGGAGGAATGACCTCGGGGGTGTTTTTTCTGTTTTTCTAAGGTGTCTCTATCTTTACGTTTGGAGGAATCGATGTGTTTGTGCTTTTTGTGATTTTCGTCCTTCCCTCGATCTTTGTTCTTGGGCTGGTCGTCGTGTTGAGGGCGGTGACGATCCTGAAATGAGAATAGAATGATAAGATTTGTATTGATTGGCGGTTAAAAGATGTTGTATTGAAAAACCATACGTATTCGGTAGGTTCATCTGGATTTCTATGGCTATTTCTGACTGTATCGTCTTCTTTATTTTTTTTATCGAATTCTTCCCATTTTGATTCAACGTGATAGGAATAAGTAGCGATCTCGTTTAGGGAATTTTTGTTGTTCTCTACTTTTCTAGATTCGTCTCTGAATCTATCTTCGTGAACAGGAGCGTTTCTCGAGTCAGATTTCTACGAAAATAATAACATTGAATTTTCCACAGCTAAGGTATCTGATTTAAAACAAGAAGTTTAAGAACCTACATTTTTATAGCCTTCTGTCGATCGTCTACGATCTCGTTCTTCATATCCATCTGTCGATCGTCTGCGATCTCTTTCGTTATTTTCGGAATTAGAATTCTTCCTCTCAATCTCTCTTTCTGGCGATCGTTTCTTTTCTTCGGCGTTCCTGAAGTAAATTCGTATTAATTAGGATAATGAAAAGCAGCTTAGAAGTAACACGATGATTGGCAATATCGAATTACTTTTTTTGTTGGGCTTCTCTTCGTGCTAATCTTTCTTGTCGTTCGAGTTCGTTTTGCCTATCGCGTTCTTCGTGTCGTATTTTTCTCGCTTCTTCTCTACGTTTGATTTCGGCCTCTCTTTCTAATCGCTCAACTTCGCGACGCTAAAAAATATTCCCGACATGAATGAATTTGATCACACACACACACAAACAAACAGGATAGAAATCATTATACGAACTTCGTATTCGCTGAATTTAATTATTCGTCGTTCTTCTTGTCGCCAATGTACTGGAGTTCTACTACGTGAACGACTTCTCGATGGGGTTCGATATCTCTGGCAATTAAAGCGATAATTAAGTATTATGAAATAAAATGCAACGATTTGTTGTTCGAAATTTTCTTACTAAAGCTCCTCGTCCTTTGATCACTCTACCCGATCTGGTGTATCCACGAATTTTAGGTCTTCGACGAGGATTATATTTTTCTTCCTCGATTTCGACTTCTTTCTTGACTTCAGTAGTCGTGGTTACGTTTTCCTTATTTATGGACTCCTCGTTTTCTTCTTTTTTCACTTCCCGAAAACGATTTAGGAACCTGTTCTCTGGATCTTTGGGAATTTCATCCGGATCGATTTTTGTGACGCTTACTAAAGGATGTAAATTTTCGGTGATATTGTTGACTTTAGGTTTCGTTTCGGTTTCACTGCCAGAGTGTTTCCTAAATGAAAAAAATTCAAAGGTAATATCCACAATGTATTATTTAGGACGGGTATAATTGTAATACTAACTCAGATTTATGTTTTTTGGATTTCTTGGAACTTTTCTTTTCGCTTTTACGTTTGTGTTTCGATTCTTTTTTACGTTTTTTCTCACTATCCGAAGAATCACTTCGTTCTGAGCGACGTTTATCTTTATCTGAAAAATCAGAGCTGGTTATTTCTCGGATATTATAGAATTTTACATTTGAACCAAAAAAAACTCACGTTTAGATTTCAAAACTAGTTCTCCACAATTGGAAATTTTTACATCTTGAACAGGCCTAGATAATTCAGTAACTGGAATGGATTCTATATTTTGAACAACATCTACTCCATCTATCACTCTTCCAAATACAACGTGAACTCTGCACGAAAAAACAAAATCATTAAAAAATTTGAATTTTGAAAAATATGCGTTTCAAAATAAATTTCAACTTACCCGTCTAAATGTGGCATTGGCTGTGTAGTTCTATAACAACAAAACATGATCGAAAAGAACAATCAGGATCAATTCTCATGGGTACATTGTTTTCTAACAAAGTACAAACGTAAAATATTATTCCTTTACGCTAGATTGTTTCGTAACACTCAAATGCAACAGTAAAAGCAATGGAGCTGATGAATATTCATTCACTGAAGTCGTTATATTTACGACTAGTGAACAAATTCATACTCATGTACGATAAACTAACCTAAAAATCTTTTTAGACGTCGAACTCGACTCAGACAAACTGAAATCACGAACGGATTACTTTAATAATCCAACTTACATGAAGAACTGCGATCCATTTGTGTGTGGTCCACGATTAGCCATTGAAAGAACAAAAGGTATCTCATGTTTCAGCTCGAAAGTTTCATCTAAAGAATAAAAAATCGTCAATAAAACTGGTACAATACTTTTACCTCATTTCTATCACCTTACCGTTGAAAGTTCCTCCATAAATAGATTCACCGCCGGTACCATTGCCAGCCGAAAAATCACCGCCTTGAATCATGAAATCTTTAACAACTCGGTGAAATATTGATCCTTTGTAATGAAGTGGTTTTCTAGTCGTAGCTCCGAGTCCTTTTTCTCCGGTGCACAATGCTCGGAAATTCTCGCAAGTTTTAGGGCACACGTCGTTGAACAGTTCGACTACTATTCTGCCGATAGTCATGTCGGCGATTTCCATGTCCAAGAAACATCTACTTCGCTTCGTCTTCATGATGGCAAATTAGCTAACAGAGATAATACTATAATAGGATTATATTACAACTTGGAACAAATGTCAACTGATTCGTGAATTGTAAAATTACTACAAAAATTGAACAAGTGAGATAAAAAATTAATCCTGTTACCGATTGAGCCGCCTAAATGATACAGTGTTCTGATGGTAAATTCACAGCGAAGGTTCACCGCAGGTATTCTTCAAAGCTTTTAGTTATTGAATTTATTCACTGGCCAGTGCAAAAACATAAATTTCATCGGAAAATTGAAAAAATTACGATAGAAAATTGAAAAATTACACATGACATTAGTTAATAATGATGTTCAATTCATGTTCTAGAGATCTAGACGCTATCATAACAAACAGTGTAGCACGCAGTGGCGATTTTACGAAATACACTAACGATGCGCCACTCGAGTACCGAATCATGAATAAGGCCGTTCAACTACGTTCATTTTTATTTTTCATCAACAACTCTTCAAGTTTTTAATTTTTTTCGTTTTTCTAGTATTTTCTTTTCTCGAACGTTGACACTTGACACTGATATTTCCTTCAAATTTTAGTCAACTCCAAAATTTTTTCGAGATGAAAGTTTTATTTAAGTATATTTTTCCAGCTCTACAAATTTCGCTACTGCGTACTGCTACAGTTTCTTCAACTCTGAGATTTTTCTTCAATCAAATTTCATCTTTATTTATTTTCGAATTCATTTATTTTGAAGTGAACTGTTTTAGTGTTTTTTGCTTTATTTTTTTTGAAATTCGAATTTTTTACCAGGGTTTGAAAAACCGTAATAAAATTGAAAACCATTAATGAAAAAAGAAAAACATTTTCCAACTGACGTTATTAAAGGAAAAAACCAATTTTTTTCGTTTTGATTTTTTTTGAGCAATTTTTAATTTATGTAGCAGCAAAAATGTAAGTAAATCAAATCAATTTTCAAATCCATACGAACTTACAGACCTGTGAGAGGAATGTGGGTCACAAATTTTGTAAATGAAATCTTTAGGGCACAAAAAGTTCAAGATTTCTATCTTGAGAAAATTTGAATAATTTAAACATTAAAAAGAGCTGACGCTGACGTTTTCTAAAAAAAAATATAAATAAAACTTTTTTTATTTTATTTATATGTCAGGTGATCAATTGATCATGACCTTATGAAATAATGAGAATGACTGACTGTTCATTTTTTACCCCAGGTAAAGAAATGACATTTCGCTCATTTTCTATTAATTTTCATTTAATAAATTTTTAGAATTTTCATTATTATATATAATTACTTACCTACCACGTATTTATTTGCGTTTCGACTTTCAAAAAAAAACAAAAGTGAAATTTTTTTTTATTAAAAATGAAAACAGAAAAATTTTCCGTTTTCCAAACTCGGATTTTTACAGAAACATTCATTTTTTTCTAAATTGAAATTCTCTCGAGATTTTTTCCAAAGTTATATTTTTTTCTATTTTTTTCCAATTTATAAAAATAAAAGCTGTCACCAATACAAGTTATCGTTTCAAATTTCAAAAAAGTGTTCCACATTTTGGACGTACAATTTTCTCATTTGATTGATGATGAGATTGCGCCTGTATACCGTAGAATAACAGGGACAGGAAAGGAAAATACATGTATGTATTTTGATGTCAGTAAAATTATTGGGACGGAAAAAAGCCGAGCAAAATTTTTAGGACTGAAAACAAAATTAAGAGAAAATTTCAGAATTGGAAAAAAATATCAGAAAAATCTCAAGGTCGAAAAAAATTTAGAATAATTTCAGAGATCATTTTTAGATGAAATAAAAATGAGATGAGATTTGTTTTTTGACTAAAACTGTCAAAAGTTCAAAAAAATTAATTATGGTAAAAAAAATATGAAACTGAAAAAATTTCAAGAGTTTGAAAAAATTTTCAATAGGTACAGTGTGTGAAAAATTTTTGTTTTTGCGAAAACGTTAACGGAAAAAATTCAAAGGATGTTTTGATTTGAACGTGATAAAAACTTGATAATAATTTCCAAAAACATTTATGCTATGCTATCTGGACTCGGAAAAAAAAGATGACTATAAGTGATCAATCAGAATTGTTCAATTCTTTAAAAAAATGTGTTTTTTTCATCTCATTGTTTTATTTGAAAAATTATTTTTCGTCATGTAGGGAGAAAAACGCTAGGTACTTCATTCCCTCTCGCGAATCGCTCGAGTGCTTGAATTCGCTTTTTTCTCCCTCTATGACAAAAAATATCGTACAAATGCAACTCGGGAGATGAATGATTTTTGACAATTTTGAGATATTTCCCTCGCTTCGTTTTGGCAATAAACCTCAAACGTCGTCGAAAATCACTTTATCTCCCCTGTTGCATAATAATATACTATTTTTTTGCTGATTACGTGAAAAAAAGTGAACGAATTCCAGCAAATCAAAATTTTTTGTTGAATTTTTTGATAACGTTTGACACTTGATCAATTTTTTGACTCTGAGTAAATTTGTGGATACAAGAAAAAAAGGAATAGACCACACAAGTAGTGCGTAAAATTCCTTTTCCATACAGTAGAATCAATTTTTTTCTGAAAAAGAAACGTTTTGAGATATTTTAGTCGAAACTCGAAGTTCGATTTTTCATCTTCTTTAATATTGAAAATTAAAAATATCTCACTGAGGTTTTTAGTGATAATTAAAAAAATATTTGGACAAAAGTAAGTAACTACAATCATTCAAGTTTTGTACATTTTTTTTGTATGATATTTCCTGTGCTCATAATTAAAAATGGTGTTATAACCAAAAAAAACAACTAAAAAACTAAATTTCTTGAAAAGAAAGAATGAGTAGAAAATAAATTGTAGTGTGTGAAATTTTAAAGTCAAACTTTGAACTTTTCGCAACAATATCTCGAAAATTTACGTAATATTACCTACTTGACCAAGTAACGAATTTTAGAGCTATTTTTCTAGAAATAGTCGACGTGGAGCCTCCTTGGATACAAATTTCTTATTGGAATCAAAAAATTAGATCCTTAACTCCTCAAGTATCGATTCATCACCCATTGAAGAATCATAAATTTGTAACCTATTCAATAATTACTCAAAACATGTACCTATTCAATTAATAATCGTTACTTAGTCAAGGAATACTCCAGTCCGTATCGTTTATGAATACGGCCCTTGATTGCGTAAGACCCTTTGGTGTCGAAAATTATCAAAAAATGTAAAACAAAATTTTCAATTTCAATTTAATAAAATTAAAAAAAAAAATTATGAAAAATCATAATCTTTCCTCCACAAATGAAGTGGCGCATCGTTAGTGTATTCCGCATAATCGCCACGCAGTGTTGCCAGCTTAAAAAATTATTTTGAAAAAAATTTTAGGCTTGCAGTAAATGAAAATTTTTACATGAGTAATTACCAATTTCAACTGGTAATTTACCATGAAATAATTTATTTTTCCATTTTTCAAATTTTCCATTATTCATTTTTTAAAAAAATTTATTTGTGATTTCACTGATTTCTGATTTGAGACTTGAGAGTTGATGTATTAATTTACATTTTTTTTGGAATCAATAATTTTTTGAAACATTTGTAACTCGTCAACTGATAATTAGAGGTCTGCGCCGACGATTTTTCCTGGTTTTTGACGCCGTCGTCGCCGATTTCCATCTCGGTGGCGTTTCGACGTAAGGGAAGTTTCCCCCTCAAAAAAGGCAAAAAATGACCGCTTTTCAATTATTATTTTTCAAAACATAATTTTTCTAAAAAATTTCGCCCTCGCTTCGCTCCGGCAACATTTTTTTAACCTCCTTTTAAAAATGATGTCATTTTCAAATGTTTTAAAAACTGATTTTATAGGCAAAAAACAATGACGCCGCCTGCGATTTTGGAGACCTCACCGCCGCCGCCGATTTTGTCACGGCGCAGACCTATACTGATAATACTGAAATATTATAAAATTTCAGCTGAAAGGCTGGATGGCTGGAACAACTGAAATGCCCTTTTAAAAAACAACCATAAATAATCCATTTTAAAATTCTGATTTTCGACAATAAATTATTGTGAAGAGTTTTGCTTTCCACCAACAATTGATATTTTGCTCGATGAAAATTGAAATCTTCAAAAAATAGGTAGTTGAAAATAAAATATCGGTGTTTTAATTTTTTTTTCTTGCAATTTTAAAAAAAATGAATTTTATTATACTGGGCGTGTATAATTACCAAGACTTTTACGCCCAGTGTACAGAGGGGGTTAAAAAGAATGGGTTATTTCTAAGTATTCCTAATAACTCTCTGAAGGGAGAATTTCATAATGGACTAAATAGGTATGGTTATTTTTTAAACAGAACCTTCAACTATTACGAAATTTTTTTTTTAAATCGAAACTGAAATTTATTTTTGTGAACAAAAAATGTTTGGGTTGGTTTTCATTTCAAGCCATTTTGACTTTGACGAAACATTCAACTTTGACCAATGTATTCTGAAGACTGCAGCGACCCAGCAACGGACGAACTATGGGAAGTTAATTTCTACCATAAATAAAAAATCCAATTATTGAAAAAATAAATTTTATATTTTCTAAAGTACTTCAAAGTTCACTTCATATAACAAACCTTGGAAAGCAATTTTAAGGTGCTAATTAAAGAGTATAATTAGATTTTACCTTGGAAAAGCAAATAAGCAATAAGAATGGTTTCTGATTTGAAAATACTTATCTGTAATCCTAGCGGTGGTGTGGACTGTGGAGATGGGATAAGAGGTTGCACAGTTGTATGATCTTGTATGGGTGATAATACTTGTATCGAGTTATTAACGAGATGGTAAAAATTTACGGCAAACTGGTTATGCAATTTTATTAACTTCGATGAGAAGGTTCGCTCAGTATATAAAATAAAAGTTGAATAAATTTTAATTTCACCATCCTCCAGAGCTGAATTTCGGTAAATGATAGACCCCTGTATAGCTCTCAGAGCAGAATTTCATTATAAATTTTTCTTGAACTCACCTGCTGAGCAGAATTATGTTGATTGAAATTTTTCCCATATTCCCTCCAGAGTAGAACTTTAATGATTCATAAAACTTTTTTAATTATAAAATTATTACAATCTAGGTCAATTAGGTAAAACCATAACATAAATGAGACGGTGTTGGGGCGATCTCCATTCACGTTTTCTTCATTAGAAACACTACCTATTCTGTTCCATTTACACTTGATCTGAAAAAAAATTTGAAATGAATACCAGACGAAATTTAGTCTGGAGCCAGTAAAATCTAAATATGAATTGATCAATTATACGATAGTAAGGAAATATGCAACTAATTATGAAACATTCAATGAATTACACTTACCTACTTCTGGAATTCTCATCAGCATTATGTAATCATAAAATTACATTTACTCACGTAGGTACTTTGCTCTCGATTTTTTTCGACTTTTGACAATCAAATTTCAATACTTTGAAAACGTTAAGCCAAGACTTTTCAAGAGTTTCGGTGTTACAAATTTTGCATTCTTTCGTCTGAAAATGTATGTAACAAGGATGGAGTAATGCTGTGCTGATACGAGTATATCTATGGACAATGTTTAATTTTTCCAAACAGGTAGGTTCAATGTACATATACTAACTTTTTCAGCCTTTTCTTTGCACGTATCAGGACAAATTTCCAATTGCATAACATACATTCTACCAGCTACAAGCTGAAAACATTTTCAGTTTTACTTTTGACATCTAATAAAGTAGAATTTGTTGAGTAAGGAAATTTTAAAATTAAGTATGTACTCTTGTTTTGGCTCTGAGAATGCGTTCGACCTTGAATGTGCAATCTGAGTCGACATCAGCGACTTTATCCACAGTTTTTTTTGCCAATTCTTTGGTCTCCGGTGAATTGACATCAAGTTTCTTATAACCTCCAATAAATACGGACCTTCTAGTAGAATTGGTTTTCTGAATGAGTTTGATAAATAAAATTAGTTAGGTAGATAGAATAAAGTGTTTGCAGAAATCACTCACGTAAGAAATGAAAAGTATGAAAATAATGTTGATCACACCTACGCCAAATGAGAAAAATATTTTAAAAAATCTACAAACTTGATTTACGGTGTAGGTACCTACTTACTTAATTTGAAGGTAAGTATTATATTAGGGATGATACCTAATCGTTTTGCATTTTTTTAAGCTGCAGAGAAGGGTGATTAAAAAGTTGTGTCTAGACTTCAAAACGATGTAACGTAGTAAAATTTCCACTCCCTCTGACTCCACATTATTGCCACTCCCCACTGAAGATCAAAAATTTGACAGTTCAAAAAATTTTGAAATAAAAATATATTGTTTTAGTATAAATGCTCTACTTGGGGGAATCCCTTTGCAACTTTTTTTTCGAAAATTAATGGGATGAGAAGCACAAATTTGAGCCAAGACCTCAAAACGACATAGTGAAAATTTACCCCTCCCTAGCTCCACATTTAGCCCTCCCCAATGGACCTTAGAATATATCTGTGCTTTCAAAAATTCTGGAAAATTGAAAAAAAATTGATGAATTTTTTTTCCCGAGAATAGTCTTATTAGTCTCAGCATAGATAGTTGAGCTTAAAAATATCGTTGGTGATGATTTTCAACTCCAGTCCCTTTTTTGGTGAGGGATTGAAAAAATGTATTCTTTCATACTTAGTTTTTAAATTTTTCTCAAAAAATAGAGAAAAGTTATTTTTGAGCAAACTTTCACGAGAAAAGCCCGTAGAATATATTTGTTTGCTCATTAAAACCATTGGGGCAATTTTTCACTTCTACCCTCCATTTCGAAGGCTTTAAGAAATTATCATTTTTTTGCATGTTTTTCACGGGTTTTTCGAAGCTTCCGAATCCATTTTTGAAATCATTTTGACCACAAACCCAACATCTAGCCTTCAGAGGGTGAAAAGATGGGACCAAAAATTAAAAATTTCAATTATCGAATAAGGAATTGAAATACATGTCTTTCAACTCCCTGAATCCATTTTTCGATTATTTTTATTTCAGATGCAAAACTGGATCTTCGAAAAAGTGCTATACCTATGACTAAAATTGAAAATTTTTCAAATTTATCAAGTGAGATTTCAAAATTCATGTTTTAAAAATATCTGAATTTTGGTTCCGCTTCCCCATCTTACGAGTGTCGAAATTTCGTTTTTGAGTTAAAACAATCTTAGAAATTGATTCAAAAGCTTCGAAAATCCTTTTAGGTACCTACAGTTATTTCAAACTTTTTTGTACCTATCTACCTTGTATTGAAACTTGATATTTCGATGGGTGAATATAATGAATAACAGTGAATAAAAAACGTAAATTAAACATTCAAAAGATTCAGCAATAGACTTTAAATAAATAATTCAAGTTTTACCCTTGGAAGTAAGGCGACTGCAGCCGTTGAGAATACCAATAATAACGATGCAAAAGCAATGGAATTCATGGTTGAAAAAAATATGTTACCTCAAAGCAAATACCAAACACGACTAATCACAGTTACATATTATCAAAAACAAATAAAAAATCAACGAATAAATAAATTGCAACTCAAATATAATTACTATGTTAATTACCTACAAAGAAATTTTATTCGTCGAAGTTGAAACACTTTAAAATGTTATTGGTTATTACTACTAAAAAAAGCAATATGACGGATTATCCGGCGAACGTATGCGACATATTTTTCAAACTGAGGTTAAAAGATTCATTCACGTTTCGATCCTATCACGTTAAAAAAAGTTTTAATTCTTGAAAAAAATTAATAAATTCGACAATACAAGGAATACTTTTGACAAAGCTTTTTAAAAATAAATACTTACCTACTTCATTATCAAGACCGAAAATAAGTCAAATATAGGAAAAAAATCATTACACAACGCACCCGATTCAGGACTTGCACACAAATAATTCATAAAATGCCTTTACCATCGAGGAGATCCATTAAGGAAGTACATGTATGGAGTTATGGACAGATAAATAATACGTGTATATTGTGTAACAACTGAATGCATCTTTGGGTCTGCAAACCGTACATTGAAAATATATTTTATTTATATTTTTTTGAATGGGGAAAAACGATCTGCATTTAACCTAGGAAGGTGGAGAGATGAAAAAATTTATTCAAATTATCATTTTATTAGACAGCAGCCTAAAATTCCTTTATCTTATTCTAAAAAATTAATTCCATGAAGACTATAAATATTGCGAAGACGAATGAATGTCAGGAGATTACCTAATACCTCCTATAAATAAAGTCAAAAAATTAGGTACCTATAATAACTGAAAAAATAAGTATTCATATTTTCTAAGGTATGTTTGAGCTCACATAATAAAACGTGAAAAATAATTCCAAGTACGTACGTACTTACTCAATTAAAAAGCAAAATAAGTTTTCAACTTGTAAAATCAAATACGCTATGAAAATAGTTTGGGATTTGAAAATACTTACCTATGATTATTTGAAATAACGTTTTGCAAAAATCACTTATCACTTATATTAGAAATGAAAAGTATAAGATTTTACTACGCCTATGCCATCCAATATGAAAAAATATATATACAGTGTCCGGTAAGTGGTCTGCCATATTTCATTTTTGGATATAACCGGGTACCACTAAAAAAAAGTTAGATTAACAAATTGCATATTTTAAAAATTGAAGGGACAAATTATGTTTTTTGAAAAATCACGTCAATTTTTTTTCCAACCATGGGAATGGATAGTACTTTGAAAACTGAATAAATTTTCATTATACGACTTTTTGCATAACTTAAAAATTAAAGGCGCTACAAAAAATTTCGTTCAAAAAAAGTTCTAAAAAATTGAATTGATCAAGGGAATGGATAGCATGTTGAAAAATGGATAAATTTTGTTCTATAGACTTCTTTCCTAACATCAAAAATGAAGGGGCTATGGGTCATTCAAAATAAGTGGGCTTCAATTTTTTTTTAATTTTCTCAATTTTGGGTGACTCGTAGCCCCTTCACGTTTGATGTTAGGCAAGAAGTCTGCAGAATAAAATTTGTTCATTTTTCAACATACTATCCATTCCCTTGATCAGTTCGATTTCCCCTTCAATTTTCAAGTTATGCAAAAAGTCGCGCAATGAAAATTTATTCAGTTTTCAAAGTACTATCCATTCCCATGGTTGAAAAAAAATTACGTGATTTTTTAAGAAAGATCATTTGCCCCTTTCAATTTTCAAGATATGCAACTTGTTCATCTAACTTTTTTTTTTCAAGTGGTACCGGTTATATCCAAAAATGAAGTATGGCAGATCACTCTTCGGACACCCTGTATATATTATCCAAAGAAAATCAGAGAAATAAGACTCCATCTAACAATTTGATTTAAAAAATGTACTTAATTAGTTGGAAATGAGTACATCTTACTTGGGGCGATCGATTAATATATTTTTTTCAAACTTTAAATTTGTGGATGGACTTCAAAACAACGTGGTAAAATTTTCACCCTGAACCAAACTTCAAGATTTGACTTTTCAAAAAATTTAGAAAAATTAAGAAAAAAATTGTATTTCTCACAGTTAGTATGAAAGTATTAAGCATTTACCCAAAAATGCAACTACCATCAATTTTTCATACTTACCGTGCTTTTCAGAGGTCATAGAAAATTAACACTTTTTTAATAATTTTTTAATGCTCAAAAACAAATCGAAAAAAAAGTTTTTAAAAGTTTTTTTCTTAAAATACCTAATATTAATACAGCAAGTTCGCGAAAGACTCGCAACAAAAGGAAAGAGCTTTCGTGTTTGCTATATTTATTTCTTCCGAGTTTCTTGAGTCAACAAAATATATTTCAAACATTTTTTCGCTTTCAGGGAAGTTATGCTCTCAAATAAATTACAATCCAAACCATAAAATCAATGGAAAAAAGTTTCAAAAAAATATTTGAATATTTTTTTTAAATGATAGTAAAACGTTCTCCAAGTCCTCGAATCCATTTCTGGTATTATTGACTCCAATCATAAAGTCCAACCATTTACAGATACGAAGGTAAGATCAAAATTGTAAATTTTCAATTCTGTCGAGTGAGGTTTTGAAGTCCATGTTTTTTGACTTAGGTATTCCTGAATCCATTTCTGGTGTCATTTTTGCTCCAAAACCTAAATTCTTACTCTCTCCAAGTGAGCGTATAACCCAATTGCAGCCATTTTGTAAATAATTTTCCAATATTTTTTATTATAAAAAAGTGGATCACCCACAATTCATCGTACCTTCGTATACGTAACGAATGAACAGTAGATGAGGAACATGCATTATTTTTTACATAAAAAATAATCAACAATCAATTTTTAATCATAATTAAATATTTACCCCTCGATTGGCTAGTACAATAGTTGAGAATACAAACAATAACGATGCAAAACCAATAGAATTCATCATTGAAAAAATATTTTACCACGAAATAAGAACCAAGCACGACTAACCACAGATTGATATTGTCAGAAAAGAATAAGAAATCAACGAATAAATACCAAAATTACAACACAAATATCTTAGGTGGCTATTTTAATTAGGTACGGATATATCTTATTTGTTGAAGTAAAACTCATTCAATTTTTTATTACCATGAATAAAATGCAATAATCGTCGTGCAATTTTTCAAATTTTTGTGACAGAATGCAACAGATTCCAAATTCTGACGAGTTCCACTTTTGATTGCAATCCTCGTACCTTGGTACAACGAATGGAAATATTGATTCAACTTATTTCGCAAGAAAAAATTCTCACCAAAACTTTTAATAATACCGATGGAAAAATTTTAAAATTGGAAGGAGATTCAAAAAAAATTAAAATTGAAGAAGTAATTGAAAAAATTTGAATTTTGGAATAAATTTGGACTTGGATCGTCGAGATTCCAAGCTAGAGCAAGAGAACTTGTCTCGGAATTTCGTATAAATTCAGTAATTTACATAATAATGGTTCTAGTATCAACGTCGAAATAAAATACAGATTGGTGCTCGATCTTTGTGAATTTAAGACTTGAGGCATAGCTTTTTCTAAAGTGTAATATTATAATGTAAAAATGTCTAAGGTATATTCTATTTAAAAAAAATAAGAAATAAGAAAATATTTCAAAAAATGAGAAAAAAACTGGTCAAAATTGTTGAAGAAATGAAAAAATTGGAAAAAAAAATTAAATGCACCAAACATTTTAAATAAGAAGTTATTAACGTAAGTTTTGTCCAGAGACGAAATAAAGAAGTGTGTGGAAGGACATCTTATTAGTAATTATACGAAAAAAACACCGTTTGGAAGCCGAATTTACTTTTGAAATAAATGATAAATGATGTATTAAAATAATAATAACTTATATTTTTAAAAAAATTGATAAAAAAATTTTGCTCTCGGAGATCCCAAACCTGGTGTGAATGTAATATATGAATTCTCGCACCTACCTGTCGACCGGGAGTGGTGGCGTGCTCCTGTAATCCGAGTCACGGAGGCCTGATTGAACGAGACCGAAGTTGAAATCGAAGTTAAAGTCGAGTACTCGCCCGCCCGAAGGAAACCGAAGTTACTACTCGTTCGATCATTTTGTAAAATTTTTGTAAACTAGTACGAAAAAGCGCGAAATGAGAAAAGAGCACAAATTATTACTATGTAGCATAAAAACGCATAAAAGCACGAAATTTCGTGTAAAAAAACGTTCGAAAAGCAAGAAATTTTTACTACTTACCTAGTAAGTACCTACTGAGAAATACATAATTTCTGAAATATTGCTTTGCTGGAGAATATTGAGATATAAATAATCGAAAATGGATGTAAACGATTTCCTATTCTCCTAAGGTGATTTTCAACGTTAAAAGCGAATTCCTCATGAAATTTCAGTACAAAAAAGAAGTTGTGAGAGCTTTTTTAATAATTTATACAGTATGAAAAAAAGGATTTCTCTTTGTAATGCAGCTTTTTTCAAAATTAAATTCATCATAATAGTGAATTTTTCATTTTTCTCTCCGCTTAAAGTAATTTTTGACGTCAGAAACGAATTCTTCGCGAAATTTCAATATCGGAAAGTAGTTTTGGCAACTTTATTGATGATTGATACGTGAGAAACAAGAGTAAAAACTTAAAACGCGTTTTTCTCAGAATTTTGTTTTTATTGAATTCTTATTTTCTTAACTTCAAATGTCTCTATCTCAGCGAAAAATGGACCTTGGGTGCTCATCAAGGTCTCAAAATGATCCTCTTGGTCTCCTTCATCATTTTAGCTGAAAAACTCATTTTTAAAAATTCCGACTTTAGGTACCTTTCCTTGCACGGGTCACAATTTTTTCAGGGTTTTGGAAGGAAAACAACATGAGTAATAAACCATACTTTTAACCTTATTTAAAGTGCATCATTGGTATTCAGCGTGAAGGGTCCACAATGGCGATTTCAAAACTTTAAAAAATTGAAACACCTCTCCCTAACCCTGGAAAAGGGCAAAAATCCAAAAAAAAAGTACTGCATTTCTTGAGTAGATAGGATTGTAAAAAACTTGAATCGTTGAATCCACCGCAACATTTTCAAAGTGACGATAATCCAAATTTCACATTACGAAAATACTTTAAAATTTTGTTAGGCTTTGAAAAATTTTGGTTCCAATTTTAAAAATTGCCAAGAAATTTCAATATTTAACATTTCTGTGCCCGTGAAGGCCAGAAAATGATTTCCACGGTTTTAACGTGTGCCTGCGAAGGCCGGAAAAATTATTTCCACAATTGTAAGCTGCAAAAAAATTTTCCACGGTTTTTACGAGTGTCAGTGAAGGCCAAAAAATTATTTCCACGGTTTTTACGAGTACCTGGAAAGCCCGGAATGCCTGAAAAAATTATTTCTCAGGGTTCAACGAGTGCCCGTGAAGGCCAGAAAATGATTTCCACGGTTTTAACGACTGCCCGTGAAAGCTAGAAAATCATTTTCGCTATTTTTACGAGTGCCTGTGAAGGCCGAAGAAATTATTTCCACGGTTTTCACGAGTGTCCGTGAAGGCCGGAAAGGTACCTATACCTACCTGTATTTCAATATATAGGTAATTTTAATAACTGCAGTGAAAAGGATCGTTCAGCACAAAATGTGTAAGAGTAGAGGTTCAAAAATTCCATTGGAGAAATGAAATAAACTTAACGAGCATATTTCCACGACCTTAGGGTCGAAATAATGACAGAAAAATTAATAATAGGTTTCAATTTTTTTAATTTCAAAACATTACTTAGGTAGGTACCCAAGTTTTGCTGTGGAGCAAAAACGTTCAAATTATGGATATGTTTTAAGGAGAACTTTTTATTAAAATGTCAGATATTTAATTACCTTTTCTAGTTGATGATTTTCCGTTAAAATATCATATTATGTTTACACCTTACCTTTTCCAATTTTCAAAATTGTCAAGCAGTTTTATGCAATTGAAAAATGATAATTCAAGTTTGGCTTATCAGCAATATTTTAAAATTTTGTCAGATTTCAGAAATGTTTGTTTCAATTTTCAAAATTGCTAAGAAATGTCAATATTTTACATTTCTGGAACGTATTGATATTTTTTCACAAACCATAGAAACCTTGGCAAAGTAATTCTTCTTACATTAAAATTTATTCAACTTTTTACTGAAAATTTGGACAATTTTTTTGAAAAAATTAGACCAATATTTTTTGAAAAAAACCAACCAATATTTTTTGAAAAATTGACCTCAGGATGATTTTTTTGCACTTTTTTTCTTATATTTTATTGCGCTTCACAATTGAATCAGGCTCACCTATTGGAAGCGAAAAATTAAAAAAATCACCTCCGGCTCTAAAAACTTTGAGAAATGGAATTCCGTACATCTGAAAGTTTCAATTCTTTTTATGTGCTTTTGCCGGGACCTTAAATTACGAGTAATACTGTAAACAATTCACTTCGTAAACAGGGTGGTTTCCACCCTTTTAAACCTAAAGCCATCGAGACAGGTTCTTATTTAAAAATAATCATAATTCTAGTAAACTTTTATAATCTATGCATAAGGAATACTTGCATAAAATATCCATAAGACAAATTCTTGAAGAAATATATTTTTTTCTTAAAATTTCCGTAAATATTACTACGTATTATAAGCATTCAAAGCGGCACTGTTCAGGGACTTTTTAAGCACACTGTAGAATTATTACCATCCGACACATTCGAATTTCGACACTTCGAAATCTTTTAACCATTCTTTCTCCACAGTTTCAACTTCACATAATTGACACTGAAAACATATATTGTAACAAGGATGAAATAATGTTATAAATGCCAATATGGCTATATACCATGGGTAATTTTTCCGTACATGTAGGTACGGTTTATATATGTTTACTAACCTTAACACCACGTTTACTATCTCGACAGATTTTCAATTCCATAAGGTGTTTAACACCAGCTACAATCTAAAAAAATTCAAATTCGGGTAATTCTCAAAAAAAGGTAAATTTTAAATTTTTTTTCAAGAAACAAAAAGTTTTTTTATTAAAGAATGTTTAAAAGAGAATCGAGAATATGAACCTTCCTAATCCCATTTTTTTCGCTCGGAAAAAATCATTTCCCCATTTTTTATGGGGTTGAGGGATGGCGGGTAATTCTAAAAAAATACTATAATTTAAAAAAATAAGATTTGTTTTTTTGAAATTTTCAAAAGGTTAGATCCCGAATGAATCTGTTGGCATGGTTTTGTAGAGCATTGAAATGGGGATTCAAAATTGATAACCACATTTTGAAAAGTTCAAATTTGAATTTTTGTAATGAAAGGTTAACTTTCATGATAAGTATAAAAGAGGAGGGTTATCATTTAGAAATCTGAAAAAATTACTGTGAAGAGAACTTTTTATGTGTTTTTCAACTAAGTAACTACTTTTCAAGATGGGATCTCAACACCCCTAGAAAGCACAGGGGTCCTAAATTTTGGTCAAAATTCAAAAAAAAGGAAAAAGTGAAGTAATTCATCAATTTCTACTAATGCAAAGGTGCTGAGTTGGAATTAGTGCTCAGTTTTTACATCCGAGTTTGACCCCTCTGAACCCCCGTATCAACCCCCCTGATGAGATCAAAATTCAAAAAAAAAAAAAAATGAAAATAACGTGTGACGTGTCGTTTTATAGAATGAGCCAAATGAATTTTCAAGAATGTGATCGGTGACAAGCCACAGCGATGGAACTTTGGGGGTTAAGCGTTAAGCTGATACAGAGAAGGAGGTAACAGTCATAGTCGTAATATTCAGCGGAAAAAGTTTAGATGGTGCTTTTTCAAAAATCAAGAACCCTAAAAATTGTATCATGCATAGTCTTGACAGAATCCAATAATGACTGAAATTTTTCCTTTTTTTAAAGAATTACTCATTTACTTTTGACATTTAACACCTAAAAGTACTTAGAATAAAATTTTACATATACTTAAGAAAGAGATTCAAATAAGTAGGTAGATACTTGTTTTCTGGCGCCTATAACGCTTTTGAGCTGATAAGAAGTGTAAGAACCGTCGGAGTAATGTCTCTTCATAGCAATTATTGCCAAAGTCCGGATCTCCGATGAACAGACATCAAGTTCGGTAAAGCCTCCATTAATATCGTTATCTTGCTCCTGAACGAGTTAGATACGTAGAATTAGGTAAAATAACAAGATTACTAACCTTACGCTTACGTCAAAATAAAAAAAATATATATATATCATCCAAAGAAAACTAAGTAAAGAAATAAGACTCCATCTAACGATTTGATTTAAAAAATGTACTTGATTAGTTTGAGATGAGTATATCTTACTTTGCATGATCGATTTATATTTTTTTTCTTCAAAATTTAAAATTGTGGAAAGGATAGCTAAAAAGTGGTGCATGGACTTCAAAACAACGTGGTAAAATTTTCACCCTAAACCGAGCTTCAAGATTTGCCTTTTCAAAAAATTTAGAAAAATTTAGAAAAAAATGGTATTACTTACAGTTTGTATGAAAACATACCCAAAAATGTAACTACCATTAATTTTTCATTCTTACCGTGCTTTTCAGAGGTCACAGAAAATTAACACTTTTTCAATGATTTTTCAATGCTCGATAACAAATCGAAAAAAAAGTTGTTGATAGTTTTTTTCTTTAAAGTAATATTAATACAGGAAGTTCACCAAAGACTCACAAAAAAAGGAAAGAGCTTTCGTGTTTGCAATATTCATTTCTTCAGTTTCCTAAGTCAAAAAAATATTTTTCAAACATTTTTTCGTTTTCACGGGGAGTTATGAGCCCAAATCAATTAAAATCCAAACCAGAAAATCAGTGGAAAAAGTTTCAAAAAAAAATGGTTGTAAAAAGTTCTCATCAAAGTCCTCGATTCCATTTCTGGTATTAGATTGACCCCAAACATAGAATTGAACCTTTTAGTGATGGGTAGGTGGGATCAAAATTGTAAATTTTCAATTCTATCGAGTGAGGTTTTGTAGTCCATGTTTTTTTTATTTATGCCTGAATCCACATCTAGTGTTATTTTTGTTCCAAAACCTAAATTCTTACTCTCTCCAAGTGAGCGTATAACCCAATTACAGCCATTTTGTAAATAATTTTCCAATATTATTTTTTATTATAAAAAAGTGGATCACCCACAATTCATTGTACCTTCGTATACGTAACGAATGAACAGTAGATGAAGAACATACATTATTAGGTACATAAAAATAATCAACAATCAATTTTTAATCATAATTAAATATTTACCCCTCGATTGGCTAGTACAATCGTTGAGAATACCAACAATAACAATGCAAAACCAATAGAATTCATCATTGAAAAAATATTTTACCACGAAATAGGAACCAAGCACGACTAACCACAGATTGATATTGTCAGAAATGAATAAAAAAATCAACGAATAAATATGTACCCAAATTACAACACAAATATCATAGTTGGCTATTTTAATTAGGTACGGATCTATCTTATTCGTTGAAGTGAAACTCATTCAATTTTTTATTACCATGAATGAAATGGAACAATCGCCATGCAATTTTTCAAATTTTTGTGAAAGAATGCAACAAATTCCAAATTCTGACGAGTTCCACTTTTGATTGCAACACTCAGAATAACAAAGCGTTTCAGAATATTGCAAATTGTAACGAATAGTTACAATCTGAAATTCGTAAAAAAAATACTTTACGTGAATTTATACCTAACAATGTATCTTTCATTTTTGTTCAATACTTTTCTTTTGTTATCTCATCAATTAAATAAAAATTCCGATTGAGCTGGTTTTATTTATCAAACAAGCAGAAAGAATGAATGCAAATAGTGTGTGAGTGGTCCAAAATTATGTTTCATGATTTTTAAACATTTGGCTAACGTCTTTGATGTGAATTGTTTTTGGTGGATTTCGGCCACTTGAGCAGTGGCGTCGTCAGAATTAAAAATTGGGGGGGGGGGGGCACAAAAGGGGCCGTGTGTTGGACAAATTTTTTTGCTTTTTCGAAATGGAAAAGAGGGAGGGGAGGGGGAGTGGGGACTGACTTTTTTCACCTGCTAAAAATGGGGAGGGGGTAAAAAGGGAGCCTTCTTTTGCCCTTTCGTCTCAGATAGATCATAGAATTGTAATTTTGTTCATGTCCGAGCGAAACGAGGGCGAAGCTTTGAAAAAATTGGATTAAGTGTAATGTAAATTTATAAATACAACATTAGTTTTGGGGGGGGGCAAGCGAGGGGCCAGAATTCTTTACGGGGGGTCCTGTCCCACCCCCTGACGACGCCTCTGTGCTTGAGATTCTGATTCTGAGATAAGAGACATACAGAAATTTTACACTTTTTAGTGTCATCGGATGTTCAGTCGAAAGATTTGAATATTTGGTTAGGTAATGCAGCAACTGAAATTAAGGTCACGTGTGAAGGGTTGCAGACCTTCAGAACAGAAAGGGTACCTCCAGTCATAAATTAGAAAACGTTGAGTTTTATAACGTACTTCAGGTTACTCACAAATTACTATATTGCTGGTACGACGAATGGAAAAATTGATTCAACTTATTTCGCAGGAAAAAATTCTCACATCAAAAAATTTTGAAAAATTTAAAAGAAAAAAAATTTTAAATAATTTTTTTAGGGTTTTGGTAGCAAAAAAACGTGAATAATAAACCATATGAGACGCAGCCAGGGATACCCGACCATATGTCGGAAAAGTAAATTTCGAGAAAAACGCAAATTAAGAAAAAATGACCAAAAATATGGAAAATTTTTTTTTATCAATTTGTATACTATGAACCCTCTACTTTCATATGAGAATCGGTTCAGGTCCCAAAAGTGTCATCTTCTTGGTTAAAAAACGAATTTTGCTGAAGGTCTCTGAGAAATTGAAACCATACCATATGTCGGAATTTTATAAAAATATGTTAAAATTTACAACTTTCATTATTATTGAAACTATTGAAACGTAGTAGTGTTCAACAAATATCCGGATATCCAAATACCAAATACTATTTGGATTATCCGGATATCACACGGAAATTGCCGAACAGCTCCGAAAACATCCCGAAAACGGTTGAACTTTTCCGAGAGTTCCCGAATTCTTTCACGAACCCTCACAAAATTTAAAGGTCGATTATCGAAATCAAAAAATCGAAATTGAAGAATCGATTATCGAAATCGAAAAATTGAAATTGAAAAATCGATTATCGAAATCGAAAAATCGAAATTGAAGAATCGATTATCGAAATTAAAAAATCGATTATCGAAATCGAAAATTCAATTTTTTCATGTTGAAACTCTTCATTTCGATTATCCGGATATTTGTTGAACACTAATTTTCAAAGCATGATTTTCACCGTTTGGTTTGTAAAGTTGTTTGACTTGCACTATGATTTCATTTCTCAATGCACGTAATTTCAGGTTCGTTTTAATGAACTACAGTGGTGTACGATTATTAAAAAAACAAATTTTGTACCAAAAATGTCGTTATTTCTTGAAAAAAGATGATTCCCGACATATGGTATGGTTTTGATTTTCGATGTCGGCAACTTCTGGAAGGGGTCAATGACCTAAAGTGATGTAAGAGGACGTAAATAAACCATTTCCGATGAGAAAAGTCGTTTACAGAACATAATTTTTTTTTATTCATTGAAAACAGTTCCAAATTTTGTTTTGCGTTTTTCTCAAAACTTTGATTTTTGAAAATCATTTTTTGACAAACTTTGAAAAATCATAGAAAATTCATTTCTCAACCTTTTTTAATGCGGGTTGCGCTATTCGAAAGGTACAAGTCTGTACTACTTAAAGAGCCAAAAAAACGAAAAAAAAATTTTCCGACATATGGTCGGGTATCCCTGGCTGCGTCTCATATTTTAAGTGTATCATCGGTATTCAACGTAAAGGGTCCAAAATGGCGATTTCAATGAAACACCTCTCCCTGACCCTGGAAAATGGCAAAGCGGCCCCAAAAAAGTACTGCATTTCTTGAGTGGTTCGGATTGTAAAAAACTTGAATCCACCGAAAAATTTTCAAATTGACGATAATCCAAAATTCATATAACGAAAATATTTTAAAATTTTGTTGGGTATTGGGAAATTTTGTTCCAATTTTCAAAATTGCCAAGAATATTCAACATTTCTGTAATTTTTTGAAATTCCCTCACAAACCATAGAAATCTTGAAAATTCTTTTTCTGAAAATATGACAAATTTTTTATGAAAAATTTATTTCTATACTTAAACCAGATATTTTATGAGATGTAATTAAATCAATCATCATAATGTTACTTAGGTACCATTTGTTCAAATCTGACAAAATATCATTAGGTAAAAGATGTCCAGATCTTTAAGAGATGTAATTTATAGATTGATCCTAAAAACTCAACAACATTTCAAGATTAATCTTTTTTTTGAACTTTATTTCAATTTTTTAAATTGTGCTTTATAATTGAATCAGGCTCAATTTCTGGAGGTGGAAAATTAAAAAAAACAAATCACATCCAGTTCAAAAAACTATAAGAAATAGAATCGGCCTACATCTGAAAGCTTCAAATCTTTCGGGTTTTACGAGTGCCCGGAAAAATTAATTCTCACGGTTTTCATGAGTGCTCATGAAGCCCGGAAAATTCAGTTTTCACGGTTTTTACGAGTGCCCGTAAAGGCCGGAAAAGTTTTTCTCACGGTTTTTACGGGTGCCCGTGAAGGCCGGAAGAATTATTCTCGCGGTTTTTACGAGTGCCAGTGATGGCCAGTAAAATTATTTTCACGGTTTTACGAGTGCCCAGAATGCCCGTAAAAAAATTAATTCTCGCGGTTTTTACGAGTGCCCGTGAAGGCCGGTTCTCCAGCCACATGTAAAAACTCGATCAACTGTCCGGTCCAAAAAAATAGTTTTTCACACAAATGGCCGAAATTCAAAACCAACCACACGGCTGGATTCAGTTCGTCGATACGATTTCAAAAATGTACTCGTTTTTGAATTTTAATCGATTTTAGCTCGAGTTACAGGCGATTTTCTGTTTCGAAAAATTTCCCAAACCTATAAACCTTCCGCCCCCAAAAAAACATTTTCGATCTCGAATCCCCGGCTGACGATTGAGATGAAATTTTCCCCAAATGTAAAGGGTTGTAGGAAGAACCTATAAAAATTTTTTCAGCCATAAGCGGCATAAAGTGATTCTTCGCTGGGTACGATTTTCTCCACCTACAAGTATCAAACAGATGATACCTTTCAATAAAAGTGATAAAATTTGTTTCGTTCAGAAATGGTATCAATTTGGAGTTTGGCATGGTCATTTGATGAGATCAACATTCTGAACTTGGTTCGTTCAGAGCTTCAGACTTATCATTCATTAGGCTTAGAAAGACTTGCATCATGTCAACGTTCAATTTGGTTTTATTTTTGGAGTTCAATGAATTTTTTTTTGCAAATGTTTAACATTTATTTATAATATCATGAGTAAATATTTAAAAAACAACGTAATATTCAAATAAAATTAAGTACATAGGTACCTACAAAATCATTTTTTATAAGAAATACGATTATTTTAATTTCAATAACTTCGCAATAAAAATGAACTTTATTTCTCTGTTTTTGTACCTCTCCATCTTTTACAACTACCTAGATATGTAATTTTTAACCATAAACCTTTACATTCATCGATTGGAAAATTTTTAAAATAAAATAAAAATAAATCCTTCGCAACTTAATTTTTTTCTTATAATTTTCTCAACTAAAAGTTTTTAAAACGTAATTTTCTCAACTCAAATTTTTTCAAACATAATTTTCTCAACTCACATTTTTTTCTTCCAATTTTTTCAACTCAATTTTTTTCTTCCAATTTTTTCTTCTAATTTTCGCAACTTATTTTTTTCTTATGATTTTTTCAACTCAAATTTTTACGTAATTTTCTTAACTCAAATTTTTTACTTTCAATTTTCTCAACTCAAATTTGTTTCTTTCAATTTTCTCAACTGTAAGTTTTTTCTTATAATTTTTTCAACTCAAATTTTTTCAGACGTAATTTTCTCAACTCGAATTTTTTTTCTTCCAATTTTCTCAACTAAAATTTTCTTCTTCTAATTTTCTCAACTAATTTTTTTTCCCTTAACTTGTGTCTTTACGCGATAATAACTCAGAAAAGAAATTGTGCTGCTGTAAAATTAAAGTTGAGAAAATTGGAAGAAAAAAATCTGAGTTGAAAAAATTACGACTGAAAAAATTTGAGTTGAGAAAATTATGTCCGAAAAAATTTGAGTTGAGAAAATTATGTCCGAAAAAATTTGAGTTGAGAAAATTATGTCCGAAAAAATTGAGTTGAGAAAATTACATCTGAAAAAATTTGAGTTGAGAAAATTATAAGAAAAAAATTAAGTTGCGAAAATTGGAAGAAAGAAATTTGAGATGAGAAAGTTGGAAGATAAAAATCTAAGTTGAGAAAATTACGTCTGAAAAAATTTGAGATGAGAAAATTATAAGAAAAAACTTACAGTTGAGAAAATTGAACGAAACAAATTTCAGTTGAGAAAATTAAAATAAAAAAATTTAAGTTGAGAAAATACGCCAAACACTTGGAAAAAATCGTGCCCCCTCATTTCCGATAACTCTACAATGAAACTAGACGCTCGTTTCAAACACGTAGGTAAATAGTTTTTTATCGAAAAATAAGAATTCAATAGACGATTTTGAATCCTTTTTTATAATTTTTGAAGACCGCAGGGCACCACTCAATATTCACCAAAGCATAATCACTGCATCAAAATATCGAAAATATAATCCAATCAATTTCTATCACCAATCTCAACATCGGAAATCAACTCTTTCTTTATCTCTTCAATAACAGTCTCTTTATCTACCCCAAGAATACTTTCAATCTCTGTCTCCAGCATTCCTTCGTATACCTGGATCCTCTCACGTTTGAAAGTTTCCGACAAGCTAGGCGACTCGAAATACCACGTGAGAAATTTATTCAAGTCCTCCAACGTACACTTTCTCTCAAACCGAGCCCATCCATATGTTGCACAAGGCTCATACTTCATGCAGTTTGAAACAGCAGCTTGAAAAATATCCTCAATGGGTAACGATTTCACAAAATTTCTGACTCTTTGCTCGTCCTTTTCAGCACACCACGTGAGAAAATTTTGACAATCGGACTCGTCGAACTTGTGCAATTCTCCTTTGGTAATCATATCCCGAAACCTGGTCAATAATATTTCCTTCATTTCAACTCTTTTTTCCGAAGACAATAACGTCTCAACAATGATTTCAATATCTAAAAAACTTTTACGATCTAATTTATTGTATAACAAGTTCAAATTATCTTCAGACATGATGAATTGATTTTTGAAATTTTCTGCCAGAATTTTATTTGAAAGAATAATATCGATAAAATCGGAACATTTTTGAATTTCTTCTACGTTATGTGGTTTGAAAATACATCTTTTCCAATGTTTATTGGTAGTCAACAGTGCCACCTTTAAGTTCAATTTTTCTCCTTCGTCACCGCAGAAACAATATAATAAATCATTTAATTCGTTGTGGTATCCTCGAGTGACCAACGTATCGCAGTATTCCTCAAACAAATTACTTTTCTTCAGTTGTTTCTTGAACTCGTCAATAGCCTCGGTATCCACCAGACATAAATCCATTAACTGTTCCAAATGAGCTGATGGCACACCTATGATCCATTTCGACCAATTCTCATCCCAAAACTTTTTCCTCAAAGCGATATCAGCATCAGATAACATCGCCAATAAGAAACTAATATCTCGACTCAAGTTCTTCAAAAGATCACCCCTATAGTAAGTCATCTTCATACAAATATCCAGGAAATGAAAATCTAGAACGAATTCTTTCAAATGTCCAGGCGAATGGAACCAAATCTCCGCCAGCACAGTTTCAAAGAATACGTAATCGATGATTTTGAACACATGGGTTCTATTGCTGCCATTTCTGTCATGAATAAACCTATTTATGACAAGGTAATTGAACTGGTCGTTGGTGATGAAGTCTCTTAGGTGCAGCCACATTTGAACAGCGTAATCCAACATCTGATTATCATTAACAAATGCATACAAAATACGCAATGATAGATTATCAATAATGTGACGTTGAACAGGAGCTTCAAAATATGGCAGTAAATATTTAGCTAATTTATTATATGACGGACCCTCGAATAATTGATCGATTTGATTTATACGATCATTTCGATCCAAAAATGTTAAAAAGTATTCGATAGCTAACCAAATTGGACGCGAAGAACATATCTCAATCATCAGGTGTTCAATACAATCGACTCCCTGCAAAGGAATCCGGCTCAATTCGCCTCTCTTCCGACAAATCCAATAATACATCACGTAATTTCTGTTAGTATCAAATCGTACGACACCATTGCTACACAACGTATCGCACACTAATGGATAAAAAATGTCAATTTTTTCTTCCACACAATACACGCAAGCCATTTCGAATTTCGTTAAATTGTTAAGAGAATCGTCTTTGAAGAAATTTTCAATCGTATCCCTGAAATGTATCGTTCCATAGCCTCCAAATACTACTAAATCGATCCGACTATAAATATCGTCACTTTTGAAATATCTCACATCATTTATGAAAGTCCTATACCATAAGTTCAATTCTTTGGCAATTACTGGGAACCACGATTCGACCGTTTTGCCAATTGCAATAGGAACCTTGGTCAAGGATTCGATTTCAGGCTGAAATTTGGAATCGGTGATGTCCATGTATTCGTTTTTATTCAGATGGGAGTATAATTGGTTGAAATTTTCTAGCCATATTTGCAACGCCCATCGGAGGGAAGCGAGCTCCAGCAGCGTACGAGGTGATGTATGAAATATAGGTTTACAATTTTCATCGAGCTCAGTTGGTAATGTATCAGGCATTTTAGGAGTTTATCTTGTTTGAAACTTTTCGCAAAGTGTGATGCCAGATCACAATAGATTATAGCCTCTGAAATCAAAATTAATAATTTCATTATTCAAGGTCATTTTTTGGGGTTAAAAATTTCAGGTGAACATTAAGCAAATAGTGAACCTCGGCAGTGATTAATCAGGATGTCCACTATATTTCAGAAATGATTTTCCCTGTCTTTTCCAGGTTTTCCAAACCAACTTTTCGAAATTTTCCAAACCTCTTTATAATATTTATGAAGCAAGGAGATGGGAGTAGTTTTTTCGCGTGATGAAATCGTGAAGAAGAATGATTTGAAATTGAAATGCATGATGTCTGACTGTCTAACGATATTTTTTTCAAAAATCATCACTTCTTATAGTCTACAGTCCAGACGCAGAAAAGTGCTCAGGAAAGTGAATATGCTATGCTTTTTTGGGGAACAAAAAAATCAGTTGGTTTTTTGTTGGTATGGATGGGGTATTCGCGAAAATGAGCATTTTCGATTTTTGCCGGGTCACTATAGGGAGCTGGAGCCTAAAAACCCCCATTTTTTCAAGTTGGCCGGGAACAAAATTTTTTTTCCATTTTGTAGCACATGCTCCCCCGAGTCCGAATATGTGTTTCATTTCCTTGGGCATGATCACAATGGTCCCCTAGGGCCCCCAAAGTGCGATTTTTTGTGAAATTTGGCCATTTTTGAAAGTAGAATGATTGTGTAGACGTCATAAAGCTCGCGAAAAAAGAAAAACCCACCTTCATGGGGGAATGAACTCATTGTGAACCGATTGAGCCTAAATTTTTGGAAAACGGCTGGCACAATGAGCCACAGGCGAATTTTAAAGATGCGCCCCTCGGCGATTTCTCAAAAAAATAAACAGCTACAAAATTTTTACAAAATGGCTATGCACGCGTGTAACATATCAAAATGAAGTAAAATTTCGCGAAAAATCCGAAAATGACAATGAATTTTAATTTTGACCCCTTCCAAAAATTTTAAGGGTGAAATTTGGTCAATTTTTGACCGATTTTGAAAAATTGTTGTGTTACCTATCAAAATGGGGTAAAATTTTTCGATTAAACCAAAAATACCAATAAATTTGTAATTCTACCTCTTCCAAAAAATTTAAGGGGTGAAATTTGGTCAATTTTTCAGTAATTTTTCAATCATCACTATTACGTGATGTATGAGAAAGAAAAATTTAGAGAGTAAAGCAGCACGCACGACGATGAAACTGATTCCGATTGAATAATATATAAATACCTATCTTTAAAACTATATTTTTTATGTTCTTTTAAAATTTCAAAATGTTTTAAAAAGTAACAATGATTTTTCACAATTGTTCAAACATTGAATAGATTTCATTTGTAAACCTTTTGAAAAAAGTCAAAATCGGAATTTATCAACATTTTTGTTTTTTTCGAGAAATTTTATCCTATTTTGATAGATAACACGGCAATTTTTCAAAATCGGTCAAAAATTGACCAAATTTCACCCCTTAAAATTTTTGGAAGGGGTCAAAATCAAAATTCATTGTCATTTTCGGATTTTTCGCGAAATTTTACCCCATTTTGATAGGTAACACGACAATTTTTCAAAATCGGTCAAAAATTGACCAAATTTCGCCCCTTGAAATTTTTGGAAGGAGCCAAAATCAAAATTCATTGGCATTTTCGGATTTTTCGCGAAATTTTACCCCATTTTGATATGTTACACGCGTGCATAGCCATTTTGTAAAAATTTTGTAGCTGTTTATTTTTTTGAGAAATCGCCGGTGGGCGCACCTTTAAAATTCGCCTGCGGCTCATTGTGCCAGCCGTTTTCCAAAAATTTAGGCTCAATCGGTTCAGAATGAGTTCATGTCCCCATGAAGGTGGGTTTTTCTTGTTCCACTAGCTTTATGACGTCTACACAATCATTTTACTTTCAAAAATAGCCAAATTTCACCAAAAATCGCACTTTGGGGACCCTAGGGGACCATTGTGATCATGCCCAAGGAAATGAAACACATATTCGGACTCGGGGGAGCATGTGCTACAAAATGGAAAAAAAATTTGTTCCCGGCCAACTTGAAAAAATGGGGGTTTTTAGGCTCCAGCTCCCTATAGTGACCCGGCAAAAATCAAAAATGCTCATTTTCGTGAATACCCCATCCATACCAACAAAAAACCAACTGATTTTTTTGTTCCCCAAAAAAGCAGACCCATTGAACACTTTTCGGGGTCTGGACTGTAGACTATTACGAGATTTTCAGATTATCTTTTTCCCGGCCGCAAAACCGAATTGAATGTAATTCTAAAAATGTCTCAATCTTCCTCTTCTCACCCAAGCACAACTTTAATTTGTTACAGAAAAAATTTCAAATCTAAAAGAAAAATTCAATTTCAAAGTACCTAACATTGTTTATAACGTTTTGAAAAATGAAACAGATTATGACAAAATATTTATCGAAAAATGTGATTAAAAGTTTGGGTTTTTCAAAAATTTCTTCAAAAATCATTACTCTTCTCCTCCTCCCCTTCAAAAAACCACGCATCTCTTTATAAATTTAACGAAAGCTCCTGCAATTTTTTCGGCTTGCCCCAGTAGGTAATATAAGACGTAGGTAGATTTCAGATTTCAGATTGAGGATGTGTCGAGCCCGAGCGGAACGAAAGCGAAAATTTTTTCAAAAAAAAGACTTGAAGTTTTTCAAAAAGTGGCCAATAATTCCGAATTCTCTTCCATTCCCTCTTCTTTTTTTTCCAACATCGTGATACAGGGCATCATTGCATTCCTTTCTCATAAAATTTTATTAAAAAACCTACGTTTTCAAAAAAAATCAACGGATTCTTTAGAAAAAAAGCGTGTAAATTATCTCCAAGCGTAAGTAGCGAGAGAAATTTTTTTTGAAAAATTTATAATTTAATAGAAAAAGACGTACATTTAAATATAAATTATTTTGTAGGTACACTATTTGGCTCGAGTGGAGCGAAGGAGAAATTTTTTGAAAAATTTAAAGTAGGTAAAGTAATTTGGGGTAGGTAATTGTAAACAAGGGGTAATTGTAAGCAAGTCATGCTGTAAATACTTGAATGCATCTAGCGAGCTGGAGTTGCCAAAAATAAAAACTTTGAGGTAATTGGTCTTACTATAATAAAGAACTTCAGGTTCTTGGTGACAGCTGTGATGAAAAATTTCGCGATGAAAAAAACATGATATCAAATTTCGGTTTTCACACAATCTAAGTAAGTAATCTTCAAAATTCGAGAAAAAATAGAAAAAAGTAAAAAAGTTTGTGTTTGATGTATTAATTTAGTTCTACGGATATTCAAAAATGATGAAATTCAATTCTTATGGTTTGTGAAGCTGAAAAATTTTCTGCAGCATTCACAAATACCCATCAAATTTTTCAGGTGTGGGAAATTGTGAACACGTGTTTTCTAAATGGGATTCACAAATTTAAACACAAAAGATCATTTTTTTGACTTTGATTTTTTTTTCGATTTTTTACAAGTTAGTTTTTCCATGCGTTTAAATATTTAATCTGTAAGGTATAATTTATTTCCAAATTATGAAAAAAAAAAAACTAGGGATACGTTTTTTATGGGCACAATGTATGCATTTTTACATTTACCCCAGCATTGTGGGGTAAATGTAAATATTCTTGTTCAAATGTAAGTAAACGAAGCCCATAATTTCGGAATGAATAATCGAATCGATGAAAACAAACCGCCATTTTACTCCTCATACATTCATTGATAAGGTATACATGATAAAAATTTCAATCACTTTGCTTTTTTACTTACAGAGTAAAACAAAAAGAGTATCACAAAATCGGTTCAATTTTCCGAAAAATTTACAATTACTAACCCCAATTGACCTTAATTGAAGAAACGCTTGTTTAAACGAATTATTTTTGATTTTTAATAAAATTCCAGCGAAAATTTCAAAATTACCCGACTTTTTCCTGACCTTTCCTGACTTACAAAATTCCTCAACTTTTCCAGAAGATGGACACCCTGATTATTGATCGACTGGTAATTAGTAAAAGTGATACAAATTCAGCAAAGCGTGCAAATATCTAGATATTGTAATCATAGCTTATCTACCTACATTTAAAAAAAGAGAAAAATCTGTATCTACAGAAACTTGAACAGAAATGGGAAGAGATTAGAGATAGAATCCGAATATCGACTTACTTTTTGATCCGACCCCCTCCCGTAATTTTTTGAAATATTCAATTCCGTATTGATCAGCTAAGACTGGAGGAAGGAGTCAGTTGGAGCACGATGAAGGGGTTGAATCAAAAAGTAAGTCGATATTCGAATTCTACGCCTTCAAATTAGTTAGAATCGATATGCCACACGATATTTTCGTTTCTCAACATAGTTTTTCCAAAAATGGAGGGGGGAGACTGGAGGGACACTAAAGGGTCAAATCCAAAAATAAGCAAATTTTCGAACTCAGCGCCTCTAAAAACCTAACAAACGACAGGTCACACGTTATTTTTCTTTTTTTTTGAATTTTGACCCTATTAAGGCTGCGGGGATTCAGAGGGGTCGAATGAAAATACTCAGTACATATTCAAAATCGGCGCCTTCAAGTCAGTAGTAATCGATGTGTTACTTTACTTTTCCGATTTTTTTGAATTTTTCTCAAAATTGTGGACACCTGTATCCCATAGGAGTCTAGAGATCCCATTTTAAAAATTTGTTGGTTGAAAAAAGGGTAAAAAGGGCTATTCACTGTAATTTTTTCAGATTTTTAAATGGTAGCTTCCATCTTTTGTTCTTACCATTAAAGTTGAGCTTTCATCACCAAACTTCAACTTTGAGCTTTTCAAAAAGTGATTGCCGTTTTTGAATCTCCTATTGATTATCTTTCAGACCCCGCAAACTGTTTTTACCCAAGTACAACCTATCTCGAGATATGAGTCTTCAAAGTTGGGTAATTTGGCTAAAAATCGCAATTGCATGAAATTTTCGAGGTCCACTTCCCCGCCCCTCTTGAGGGTTAGAAAAATGATCGTGGTTTTGTAAATAGACTACCGAGGGGAACTCGTAAAAAAATTGAGCGAAATCGGAAGACACGACTTCATTTTTGGTCTGTTTTAAAATGGAATAACCCTTATTGAACTTTGAACTGGTTTTGTACACATGCTTTCGACTTTTCAATCATTTAATTTGGAAAGAATTGCATCTATCAACGTTCAGTTTGGCTTTATTTTTGGAGTCAATGAATTAATTTTCTCACAGGCGTTTAAAAATTTATTCGTTATATCGTGAGAACATATTTAAAAAACAACGTACATGGTATCGATACGTAAATATATACAAATGCTAAAAATAAAATAATATCCTATTTTATAGAAAATAAAGAACAGTTGGGTAATTATTAGGGTGGAGTGAAAAAAAAAACATATCTTGGATTTCGACCAAATTTGGTGGGGTGGTTTACTTTGAGTGGGAGACTACCCAAAAAAATTTGAGCCCCCCAGGTACAAGGGGAGGGGAGCAGGGGGTGCTCAAAGTGCACCTCCTTTTGAAAAAAACGCAGTTTTTTGTGTTTTTTAGAAAATCAAAATCGTGCGAGAAGTCGTCATGCACAGCACTCAAAAGTTGCGATTTGAGTTTCTACAACTCCCTGAACCATCGCCGTCCTCCTCCGATCAAAATTCAGACTGCTACCAGGGGGACCAAAAGTTGCAGATTGCAATATTTTTATAATATGATTTTTTCACAAAGCTGGAATGATTTTTTTCATCAAATAATTGAGCAAAAATTTTTTTTTCGATCACTGAAAGTAAATTTTGAAAAAAATTATGAAAATTTTATGCACCAGTGCAGCCAACAGCGAATCGTAAAATTTCAAAATACAGAATTTATGCCATTGAATTGATTACTTTTTCGCTTGAAAATATTATGAATTTTTTTCACTCATACTAGAAGTAAATTTCGGAAAATTTTCGAAAAATTTTTTATATCAGTGTACCCAGTTATAAATTCTGCACTATGAAATTTACGTTAATTTCGAATTACCTCTTTTTATTGTTTGAAAAATTCACAATAATTTTGTTTTCAGTCATCAGAAATGAAAATTTAAAAATTATTTTTTGCGAGGTCTGTATGCGCAGAGGAACGCGAAGGATTCATTGCAAATAAATTGAAAAACCAAACATTTTTGAAAAAATTCGAAACAAAAAAGGACTATTCTGTTTAAGATTTTTATCATTTTTTTTAAAACTTTGGTACCTAGCTGTTCGCGTTCCTCTCCGCATACAAGTTGAGAGGTATGTACTTAAGTTGAATCGATTGTGTATTTATTAATATTTCGCCAAAAACGTATTTGTCTTCAAATTCTCAAAAAAATTGTCTTGTATTTATTTTTATGCCTGCGAGAGAATATACCAGTTCTGTTTTTTTTTTCAATTTTCTAGCGTTCTCTTATGGAGCTGACAGCCTACCAGCTTGGATTCTCAACAATGGCTTCAAAATCAGAACATACTTCTATTGATCTGATTAAAAACAAAAATAATACTGTGAATTTTTCAAACGATAAAAAAATTAATTCGAGATAAACGTAAATTCCATAGAGTAGAATTTACAACTGGCTACACTGATATACAAAATTTTCCCAAAAATTTCCGAAATTTACTTCTAGTGAGTGAAAAAAATTCATAATATTTTCAAGCGAAAAAGTAATCAATTCAAAGTTGGCATAAATTCTGTATTTTGAAATTTTACGATTCGCTGTTGGCTGCACTGGTGCATAAAATTTTCATAATTTTTTTTCAAAATTTTACTTTCAGTGATCGAAAAAAAAAAATTTGCTCAATTACTTAATGAAAAAAATCATTCCAGCTTAGTGAAAAATTCATATTATTGAAATATTGCAATCTGCAACTTTTGGACCCCCTCGTAGCAGTCTGAATTTTGATCGGAAGAGGACAGCGATGGTTCAGGGAGTTGTAGAAACTCAAATCGCAACTTTTGAGTGCTGTGACGGCTTCTCGCACGATTTTGATTTTCTAAAAAACACAAAAAACTGCGTTTTTTTCAAAAGGAGGTGCACTTTGAGCACCCCCTGCTCCCCTCCCCTTGTACCGGGGGGGCTCAAATTTTTTTTGGGTAGTCTCATACTCAAAGTAAACCACCTCACCAAATTTGGTCGAAATCCAAGATATGCTTTTTTTTTCACTCCACCCTAGTAATTATAATTACAATTATTCCATTTTAATAATATCGCAACAAAAATGGTATTTGACAATTTTGAACTCTTTTTTAGAGTTTAGGACGTTGGATGCAGTTCAATGTTCACCTAAGCATAACAAAAGCTTCAAAATTTCGAAAATATAAACCATTCAATTTCCACCACTACAATGAACATCGCAATTCAATAACTCTTTCTTGACTTGTTCAATAACAAACTCTTTATCCTCCCCAAAAATACTTTCTATTTCAGTCTCCAGCATTCCTTCGTATACCTGGATCCTCTCACGTTTAAAGGTTTCCGACAAACTCGGCGACTCGAAATGCCACGTGAGAAATTCATTCAAGTCCTCCAACGTACACTTTCTCACAAACCGAGCCAATCCAAACGTTGCATAAGGCTCATACTTCATGCAGTTTGAAACAGCAGCTTGAAAAATATCCTCAATGGGTAACGATTTCACAAAATTTCTGACTCTTTGCTCGTCTTCTTCACTACACCATGTAAGAAAGTTTTGCCAATCAGACTCGTCGAACTTGTGCAATTCTCCTTTGGTAATCATATCCCGAAACCTAGTCAATAATATTTCCTTCATTTCAACTCTTTTTTCCGAAGACAAGAATGTCTCAACAATGATTTCAATATCGAAAAATCTTTTACGATCTAATTTATCGTATAACATGTTCAAATTATCTTCAGACATGATGAATTGATTTTTGAAATTTTCGGCTAAAATTTTATTTGAAAGAATAATATCGATGAAATCGGAACATTTTTGGATTTCTTCTACATAATGTGATGTGAAAATACATCTTTTCCAATGTTCATTGGTAGTCAACAGTGCTATTTTTATGTTCAATTTTTCTCGTTCGTCACCGCAGAGGCAAGATAAGAAATCATTCAATTCGTTGTGGTATCCTCGAGTGACCAACGTATCGCAGTATTCCTCAAACAAATGACTTTCCTTCAGTTGTTTCTTGAACTCGTCAATAGCCTCGGTATCCACCAAACATAAATCCATTAACTGTTCCAAATGAGCTGATGGCACACCTATGATCCATTTCGACCAATTCTCATCCCAAAACTTTTTCCTTAAAGCGATATCGGCGTCAGATAGCATCGCCAATACGAAACTAATATCTCGACTCAAATTCTTCAGAAGATCGCCTCTGTAGTTAGTCATCTCGAGACAAATATCCAGCAAATGAAAATTCAAGATGTATTCTTTCAAATGACGAGGTGAATTGAACCAAATCCCCGCCAGCACAGATTCATAGAATACGTAATCAGAGATTTGAAATGTTCGGTTTTTAAACTTGTTATAAAGGTAATTTCTATCACGAATAAACTCTTTAATGACATCGAAATAGAATTTATCGTTGGGAATGAAATTTCTGATGTGGATCCATGTTTGAATTGCGTAATCGAATAATTGATAAACCTTGACGAATACATATAAAATTTGAATGGGTGAAAGATTAAGAACACGATGTTGAACAGAAGTTTCAGAATATGGAAGTAAATATTTAGCTAATCTGCTATATGCATCACTTTCGAATAATTGATCGATTTTATTAAAACGATCATCATGATCCAACAATGTTAAAAAGTATTTTATAGCCAACCAAAATGGACGCAAAGAACATTTATCAATCATCAAGTGTTCAACACAATCAAATTCCTGCAATGGAATCCGGCTCAATTCGCCCATCTTCCGACAAATCCAATAATACATCAAGTAATTTCTATCAAATCGTATATCATCGATACACAACGTATCGCACACTAATGGCCAAAAAATATCAATTTTTTCTTCCATACAATACGCACAGGCCATTTCGAATTTCGTTAAATTATTCAGAGAATCTTCTTTGAGGAAATTTTCAATCGTGTCCTTGAAATGCACCGTACCATTACCACCAAATACCACTAAATCGAAACGACTATAGATATCGTCACTTTTCAAATAATACAGATCTTGTAGGAAAACCCAAAACCAGAAATCTAATTCTTTGCCGATTACTGGAAGCCATGATTCGACCATTTTCCGAATTGCAATGGGAACCTCGGTCAAGGATTCGATTTCAGGCTCAAATTGTAATTCGGTGATGTCTATGCATCTATTTTGCTGTGGACGAGGGTATAATTTGTTGAATTTTTCCAGCCATATTTTCAAGGCTAATCGAATGGAGGCGAGCTCCAGCAGTGTCCGAGGTGATGTATGAAATATCGGTTTACAATTTTCATCGAGATCTATTGGTAATGTATCCGACATCTAGGGAGTTTCTTTTTTATGAAACGTCTCGCAAAGTTTGATCCCAGATCACGATAATAGGCCCTGAAATCAAAATGATTTTGTTACTCTCGGCCATTTATTGGCTCCGAAAATTCGAGATGATTATTGATTGACTGGCGAATTAGTTATAGTGATATATATTCAAGCAAAAGCGAACAGATGTAATTAGTAATTACACCTTACATAAAAAATGAAGATATGTAGGTCCAGAAATGTACTTGAATGTGAGAGGCGAGAGATAGATTATGCTCATTATGTATTATAAGTGATACGAAAAAATATCTTAGATTTTAACAAAAACAGCTTTCGCCGAGAATTCAAATCGCCTGCCTGCTTCATCTTCTTATCAATTTACAAAAAACTCAACATGCTCATTCATAGTTTTGGAAATCACTGAAATCAGTGAGTGGTGAAATTACTTGAGACAAAAAAAAATTCAAAGAGCTAATTTATTGGAATGTTTTACAGCAGTTCTGCCAACTGAAATTTTATAAAAATTGTATCAGTTGATATTCAAGCGACAGCAAGTCAGTTATGATATTTCGCGAACATTTTTTCATTTTCATGAGATCTGCAACTTTTTAATTCCGAGAGGGTAATAAATGATATTCAATTTTAAGGTTACTGAGTCGGAGAAATGTAAAAAACTCAAATTACATACTCTTTTCAAGAAGAACTCGGGTTTAGACGACACTCTTCGAAAGAGGCAAAACGGTTTTTCTTTTTTTTCAAAATGGGCGCATCACTGTGAGAATTTTCAGATGATACCTTTCATTAGTACTTGGTGAAAAAAATGTGTTTTTTTCAAAAATTATATTATTGAATTGAATTAGTTTGACATGGCCATTTGATGAAATCAACATTATTGAACTGGTTTTGTACAGAGCTTCAGACCGATCAATCGTTCAGCGTGGTTTTATTTTTGGAGTTCAATGAATTAGTTTTCTTGCAAGGGTTAAAAATTTATTCGTAACATCGTGAGCAAGAGCAAATAACTATTTAAAAAACGACATAGGTTGGTAGCTAGGTACCTACGTAAATATACAAACGCTAAAGGCTAAAATACAATTATATCATATTTTACGATAAAGAATAGGTAATTATAATCACAATTATTTAATTTTAATAACTTTGTGACAAAAATGGTCCTTATTTCTATGTTTTTGTACCTCTCAATCTTTTATAAGTAGGTATTTGATTTTTGAAAATAACCCGTTACATTTATCAAGTTTAAATCTTTAAAATGAAGTAAAAATAAATCGAACACCTCAAAAAATCTTAGCTATAAGTATATAACCTTAAAAGTATAAAAATTTTCATCAAACAATCACAGAATTTTTTCTAGCTTCAGTAGGTAATAGGTATAAATTTTGAATGAAACAAAGATGAAGAGCATACGAGGCCACAATTTTGAAAAAAAATTAAAACTCCAGAATTACTTTTTTCATTAAAACATGGACTAGAAAAATTACAACTTCGGCACATAGGAAATGAAGGGACTTCAAAAATCGAATTAAAATTTTTTTAAAGGTAAAAAATTTGTTCAAAAATTAAGAAAAGTTCAATTCGGAAATTGTTTAAAACAGTTTTTAGGTGTGGTACATTCTAAAAGAAAATCGTTTGAAAAATCCCTCCTCTACCCCTTCCCTACCACCCTCAAAAAAATCAAAATATGGTTCATTACCTATATCAAAAATTTCATTCTCAAATTCTACTAGAAGAGTTTAAAATTTTCAATTTTTGAAAAAAGGTTGTTGGGATTGTTCAAACATTTTACCACTCCATAGAGAAATGTGGTATTTGGATAATTTCTATGGAAAAAGTAGTACCTACTTATCTATATCATTTTTAGGGGGGGGGGGAGGACAAGTTTACGTTCTCTATGTAGCAAAATAATAGAAATATTTTAGTCAAGTTTTTTGAAGGCAACCAACGTATGAATATTAAAAAGAAGAGAAAAAGGAAAAATTAAAATTCAAGTTTGACTCATGCATTGTCAAATCCCCATTTTGTCAATGATTAAAAATAAATTCTATTTTTAAAAAAGCATGCAAACGCCTGAAGAACATACATGCCCTTATCATCATCAATACTGATACTTGATTAGATTCCTCGAATGGAGTAAATTTCCTTACATAACACTCGCGTAAAAGCATAAGCGCACCCAAGGAGAGAGGGTTCAGGGGGCTCGAGCCCCTCCCTTAAGCTTGGACAGGAGATTTTTTTATAACAAAAATGTGAATTTTTTTGCTCTTGAAACACGATTTTTCAAAAAAAATTCGCACTCGCTTCGCTCGATCAGTATTTGATCCTTCTATTTTGAAACTTAATGATTTTTCATTGACCTTTCGGTCAAAAATCACCGATTTCTCAATCAATTCCTAGTTTTATCAGAATAAATCAATAATTTTGACTGAAAAATTTGTGAAGGAAAAACAAATTCCGTGATTTTTCAATTTTACTTGGCTCAAATCCGTTTATGAATTATCAACGTACTGAAAATACCTTGACCACGCCATGGCACGCCAGCGCCGCTGAAATAACAAGTTACCAAATTTTTTCATTAAAATTTCACCCCCCCCCTATTTTTTCCGTATTCTGAGCCCCTCCCTTAGACAATTTTTGGGTGCGCTTATGCGTAAAAGTATCAACTTATGAACGGTGAATAAGAATTTGAACTAATTATTTCAAGGATCGAAGACACTGATGAGACCATTTCATTGATGGGAATCAAATCGAACGTGAAAATTCAGCCTTCGTTTGATTTCAATTTAAATGATTCCAGAAATTTATTTGGAAGGCCAAGTGCCAAGATTTCAATACCCAACTCACACTGAGAAAAATGGAGAATGAAAAATGAATAGAAAATGTTGCAAAAAATTATAAATTTTATTCAAAAAAAAAAAATTTTATCATAAAAAAATAAAGTTTATCCAAAAATAATAATAACGGGGCACCATTCGCAAAATTAGCAATTTTTATCAAAAGAAATAATAAAATTTATCACGAAATTTGGTAAAGTTTATTGCATAGAAAATAAAGTTTGTCAATTTTGCGATAAATATTATTATTTTTTGAATAAATTTTACTAGTTTTGTGAATGGCGCCTTTTTATTATTACGTTTAATAAAATTTATTTTTTATTTTTTTGAGTGCAATAAATTTCGAAATTTTTTTTTTTTTCAAACCTTTGACAGCTTTTGGATCGAAATTATTCGAAAACTGAATCAGCACCTTGAAAATCCTACTCACATCGAGTTTCAGAATTTCAACGTCAAGAATTTTCTAATAAGACCATTAGGAACAGAATTCCAGGGTACAAAATGTCATACAACAGGACTTGGAATCCAAAACGACGATTCTGTTAAAGGGTAAAAGGTCTGGCAGTCCATTTCGAGCAACTTCATACCTCGAACACGATCAACTTTTGATGATGAATTGTGAGATAATACTGTTTCGGTAATTTGCATACGCAAAACACACTATTTCGTATTTACGGCAAACTGAGTAGGCAAATTTATTAACACGTATCGAATTCTAAACGTAACATAAAAACGGCGCGTGTTTTCTAAGGCGATTTTCAATTTTTTTTATTCTAAAAGCAGTAATCCCTATTGATTTCAACGCCCCAATGGTGATCAACGTAAAACAATTCATAAATTCAATACAAATATCGAAACTTGGGTGAAAATGACACAAAAAATTATGCTTTTTTCAGGCTACTTTCGACCTTAAAAAAAAACAAAAATAAGCCAAAAAAATTGAAAAAAATGAGACATCCATTTCCAACTGTTTACCAGCTAATTGCTAATATGGCAATTTAAAATCAAGTGTTTCAATTGGTAAAGATTTTTTCAACTTCAGCCACTTTTTCTGCCAAAAATTCACTTTTCACGGTTAGCAATTCCATTCTCACTGAGCGCTGATCCGGTATTTACCATATCTCGAAACATGCCTATCAAAGTTTCCTTCAATTCGGCTTGTTTTTCCGACGGTACAAAAGTTTCGATGAGCATTTTAACGTTTATGAAATTTTTTTCAACTGATTCGTACCATAAACTTTGAACATTATGCTCGTTAAAGATGAACTGATCTTTGAAATCCTTGGCCAAAATATCGTCCATGAAAATGTTATCGATGAGATCAGAAAATTTTTGAATTTGTTCGACTTTACGCGAGTTGAAAATTACATTTTTCCAATAAGCATTGTTGTTTAAAAGTTTCACTTTGATATTTATAACTTCTTGGGGATCTGGATAAAGGTAAGACAGGAAAATATTCAGCTCGCTGGAATATTCTCCGTCAATTAACGTGTTGCAATATTTTTCAAAACCTTCGGTATTCTTCAGCTGCTTCTTGAAGTCATCAATGACTTCGTTTTCGGCTAAACACAGAACCATTAATCGATCCAGCTGGGCAATAGGTACGCCTGTGATCCATTTTGACCAATTCGCATCCCAAAACGTTTTCCTCAAATCGATATCAGCATCTGACAGCATTGCTAATGCAAAAGTAATATCTCGACTCAAATTTCCCCAGAACCTTGACCTAGCAATGGCCAATTTATCTATAACATCTTGGAAATGAAAATTCAAGATGAATTGTTTCAGACGCTGAGGAGAACTGCGCCAGATCTCCGCTAGGATCGATTCAACGTACACATTTTCGAATACACTTCCACTTCCTTCGAAATTTTTAAAATGGATAAATCTTCGGATGACGTCGTCATAGAATTGTTCGTCGGTGAGGAAATTTTTGATGCAGAGCCACACTTGAATAGCGCGATCAAACGAATCACCATGTTCGACGAATGCAGCCAAAATATCGGTCGAATGTAAATTAACGACGTGACGTTGGATAGGTGCTGGAAAATATGGAAGTAGACTTGTGGTGAATTCAAAAATATCGCCGAAGTCGAAAATTTTATTTATTTGAAGTAATCTATCGTCCGGATCTAATGATGATAAAAAGTACTGAACGGCTCGCCAGTTTTCATTACTACTACACATATCAATCATAAAAAATTCGACGCGATCTGATCCCTGTAAAGGTATTCGATTCAATTCGTCTTTTTTACGACATATCCAATAATACAGCATGAAATTATTATGAAATAACAAATAGTCGACACTCAACATATGGCTCACCAGAGGCCAAAGAAAATCAATCTTTTCTTCCACGCAATACACGCAGGCCATTTCGAATTTCGTGGCATTTTCCAAAGAATCATCGTTGAGGAAATTTGCGACCGTATTTTCGTAATGGATGCTGCCTTCGCCTCCAAACGTAACAAGATCCAAACGAGAATAAAGATGATGATACGAAAGATTATTCGAAACATTTTCAGAGTAAGTAACCCATTCGTGTAATTGTTTAGATAATGGATAGAACCAAGCATCGATCAATTTTCTAATTGTATGAGGAACCTTGGTCAGCATTTCGGAGTTTACATCCAACTGGGTGATGTTTATGTACGAGGTGTTCCTGGATGGATAAAATTCGTTGAATTTTTGTAGCCAGATATTTAATGCTATTTTCATCGAAGACAGCTCCACCAAAGTCCGGGGCGAAAAGTGAAATATCGGTTTGCAATTTTCATCAAAGTTTGATAACGCGTCAGTCATATTGAAAACCTCTTGTTTGCCGCTGTTGCACAATATTTGATGAAGATTTGACCCTGGAATCGAAATGATTTCATTACTAAAGGGTCTTATATTCTTGTGTTTTAATGCAGCAATTGGCTAATGCGAATGAATAGGTACACGAAAAATAAATAAGTAGGTTATTAAGCATAGCGAGTGTACATAAACTTATCAATGTACCGTAGGTAATCAAAATGCAATACCCCACCAATGCAATTGAAGAAGAAACTCGAATATTCGACTACTTTTTTCATGATTTTTCAATTCATTTCAAAAAGAAAGGAAAAATAGTTTTTGAAAATCTTTTTTTGAAAATGATCTTTGCCTCATTAACGCATCCGGATATTATTCTAGGGGAGAGGGGGCTAAATTCGGAACAAATTTGGTCTCAAAAATCTGTTTGTTTTTCTCTGTATTGAAGGCATAAGTGCACCCAGAAATATTATTTAAGGAGTTAAGGAGAGACTGGGTTGGAGGAGGAGAGAGGGTCAAATCATAATGAAAAAATAGAGTAAGTACCTATCCTGCTATTTCAGTGACGCTGGCGTAGTTACAATATTTTCATTTTCAGTAAGCTGATAACACATAAGGCTCATTCTATGTCAACTCGACCAGGTTTTGACCTTGGCTCTTCCGATTTCGCTCAAAATTTTTTTACGAGTTCTCCTCGATGGTCTAATGAAAGAATCACCGTCATTCCGATCCTAATCCTTCAGGGGGACGGGGGTTGGCCCTTGTAATTTTCGTAAATTGGGATTTTTTGCAAAATTGTGTAACTTTGAAGGAGCATATCTCGAGATTGGTTAGGTCTAAGATAAATCTGTTCATGCTGTTTTGTAGAGAATTGAAAGGAAATTTAAAATTGATAATCACTTTTTGAAAAGTTCAAAGTTGAGCTTTTGTGATGGAAGCTCAACTTTCATGATAAGTACAAAAGATGAAGGGCCCCATTAAAAAATCTGAAAAAATTACTGTGAAGAGAACTTTTAATGCATTTTTCAACTAATTACTTTTCAAGATGGGATCTCAATACTCTTGGGGGACATAGGGGTCCTAAATTTTGGTCAAAATTCAAAAAAATGGAAAAAGTGAAGTAATATATCGATTTCTACTAATTCGAAGGCGCTGAGTTCAAATATGTGCTTAGTTTTTTCATTCGACCCCTCTGAACCCCCCTATCAGCTCCCTAATGAGGTCAAAATTCAAAAAAATGAAAAATAACGTATGACGTGTCGTTTGTTGGGGTTTTGAGGGCGCTGATTACGAATATTTGCTTATTTTTCGGATTCAACCTTTTAGTGTCCCCCCCCCCATTTTGAAAAAACACATTTCAAAAAATGAGCTCGATTATCAACTTACTTTCTCGATCCGCCTCCTTCGTTCTCCACACTGACTCCAAAATTACTAAAGGGTCATTCCACGTCAGTTCGTACGCAAAGTGGTAGGGTGGGTCGGCGATTTTTTTCATTTTTTTTATGTGGGTAAACCTCGATGAGAGATGACGACTGCCGCAAACCGCAGCTCTCAAAGTCTTTTTGGAGGGCTGCCACGAGCATTTAAAGTTTTGAGGTAAAGTTGGATATGGTAAAATTGGGACGTGGATAACTGGAAAACCATGATGGGTTGAAAGTTGAAACTTTTTCCAATGTGTAGGGCCTTTGAAGAGCTTTTCGACGATTTTTTGAAAATCAGTGTTGCCACTTTTTTTAACACGAAAAATTAGCTGTAAAAGTTGAAAAATAACATTTCCCTATGATGTCAATCGCCAAAAATTCTGAAAAAAATCTGTAAAGTACAACTTTACATGCTGATTAATATATTAAAAAATTGAATTGACGTTATTTCGTATTTTTGAGAAAAAAAATTCCAAAGATTGGAAGAAAATACAATTTTTTTTTTCAAAGGTCAAAATTGTGTAAGTAAATTGATTTTTTTTTGTTAATTTTACATCATATTCAAAGAAAAAGTCGGTAAAAGCATTTTAACTTCATTCAACACCCGTTAATATGTGTGAAAATGCAGAGTTATGAAATGTTAACTTCAAAAATTGAAAAATAAACATTTTGATATCAGAATTTCTTATTTGGTTACCCCTGGACCGCCTGATACCAAAATGTTTTTTTTTCAACTTTTGAAGTCAACATTTAATAACTCTGCATTTTCACACATATTAAGTTGAAACAAAAATTGTAGAACATAAAAAACAAAACAATTTTGTTAGGTATTTACAATTTTTTCCTAGGACGTCATGAGAAAGAGCTATAGGGTCTTCAGAAAAAAATCAATTTTGAAAATTTCCCATCACCAGAAAAAATCACAAAAAATCGGGTTAAATTATTATAAAAATCGAGTTCAGCGCCCACGAAACCCCCAGAACTCCACTTGTTCGACCATTGGTTCGCTAGATTTTAAATTTACCAGGCGTAACCATGAATACTTCATCGAGGTAATGAAAAATTTCCGAACGCCGTTTTTTTTCTTTTTGCAAGTTCGCCTCCAAGACCACGTAGAAAAAAAGTAAAAAAGTAAAAAAGTAAAATGTTCGTCTTTTAATGCTCTACAACGTTTGTTTGAACCGATTTTTCGAATTTTGCACCGCAGCTGAGATTTGTTACAAAAAATCTCTTTTCCGGATTTATGCAGATGCAAGAATATCAATCAAAAAAAAAAGGAAAAATAGTAGGTACCTATACCTATATATGAAAAATCAAAAAATTTGGGGAAAAAATGAGGTGATTAATATTGGTTATTGAATGAATGTCGCAGATCCCAGAAAAATATTCTAAGTAGGTATAAACTTGGAAACAAGATAGATTTAGGGGTCAACCTATGCACCTAAGGTAAGGCCATATTAGTAGGGATCAATTTTTTAAAACCAAATTTGGGACACCAAAATTTTACATTTTCTGTTTTTTTTTTTTTTGTCAGGCACCAAAAAACTTGGAAATTTTCAATTCACGCTTACCTACCAGTTTAAGATCGAAAACTTGGAAAAAAATTAACGAATCTACAAAATGGATTTTTTTGACTTGAAAAAACTTGAAAACTGGCTGCAAATGTTGGCCTAAAATAATACCATATTGTAAGAATATCAGAAAAAAACCATTTGAAAAAAATGGCGCGGTTATTGAAGGAATGTCCCGAATCACAGATATTCTATGGTAACCGATAAACCGAGATGAAAATAATACTGAGTGGGTGGAAATTCGTTGAAATTTCACATTCGAAAATCAAGATATATTTTTTTCAACACTTTACCAGTCATATTCGGGCGTTGCCATATGTTTACCCACGACCCCCCCCCCCCCCCACCGGATCAGCATCCTGCATCTTAAAATTTTTCAACGAGGTTGACAACATTTCTCAGTGTGAAATTTTTTAAAAATTTACCAAGTCATTCAATGATTTCATAAAATGGTAGACTATTTTGAAAATTATTCGCATATATTATTATAAATGCATGAAAAGTATCAAAACATACAGTATAAGTGTACTTACATAATACATGATATGTATGACATCATTCATTAAAAAAAATGTATATATATACTTAGGTACTTAATGTATAGTTTTGAACACGTCGTCTTTTTTTGTACAAAAAAATCGCATAATATTGAATTGGCTGTAGGTGAGTTGATTCCCATCAACGAAATATTTACGTGAAAAGATAGACGATTTGATTCCCATTTTTTCCCGGAGTATTTAGGTATGAGTTGGTTTTCCCTTTAAGCGCGAAATTCGAGTATAGGTTCCCAAAGCTTTTATACATGTAGTTTTGATCGATGAAGGAGATTTGAATGAAGATGTCTTGCTTTCGAGAAATTACTGTTCTCAAATGATAAAAACCTAATTTCATATTCGGATTTGGAAAGTTATCTTGAAAATTTAAATATACGTAATTTTGAGATATTTAAAAAAACACGTTCATCGAAATTGTTTTTTTTTTAGAGAAAAAAATCTGTATTGATGACTAATGAAGTAGAAATTTTATGCTGATAAAATTTTAACAAGCAGAAAAAAGCATGGTTGAAATGATTGTAACAGTAGAACCTTTTACAAACTCTATTTGACAAAGGTTTCCTCTTTCAACTCAATTAGTTCGACTAAAAATGCCATTCTCTCAATTTTTGGAATAAAAGGACCCATTCGTACGATATTTTCAGCCATAACCAAACAAAACGCCAAAGCCGAACTCCTCATGGTATCTCCTGGTCAACACAAAAATCAACTTACATACTCCGAAAAAAGTGGGAATCGATTCACACGTTTCTGAATTCAGGGAATCAACTCACCAACTCACGTTAAATCCGTAGAGTATTTCTACCAATTAATTCTTCGATCATTCCACATTGACCCATTTTTCATTAAATCAATGACAGTTTGCTTATCTCTACCGAAAATGATCTCGACTTCTGCTGCGTCCATTCTTTCATAATATTCGACTCTTTCGCGAATATAATTTTGAGACGCAGCTTCAGACTTGAAATAATACATTAAAAATCTGCCCAAAGAAGTAAATATTCCCGTCTCGTACAATCCTAGGTCTTTTAAACATTCAAAAAACGCCCTTTGGAATACAAAATCTATCTGAAATGATCGCATGAAATCATCCAGCAGTTGATTGTCACCGTCCAAACACCACATCAAAAATTCCTCCCACAATTGTCCAAAAAAAGGGTTCAATCGGCCACAGATAATCTTCGCATCAACCAATTCCAAAAATCTCGCTTTGATTTTTGGATATGTTTGGGGCGAAACAAACAACGAAAGGATGAATTGTACACCACATAAATTGTTACGATAAATCATTAAATTACGACAAACGACTTCTTGTTGTAATAAGACTTCCAATATTCGATCGGTACTAAGAAACATGTGGTCCTTGAAATTAGCCGCGAGTACATTATTGGAAATTAAGTTGTCGATATAATTTACATATTTTTCTATAGCTTCACGTCCTTCATAAAAGATTTCTGTTTCGTTAGTCAAAATATGTTTTTTAACGTCCAAAACCAGATCTTCGTTCGAATATAGGCGGCTCAAAAATTCATCGAGCTCGATGAAGTATCCCTTGCGAATCAACCGATCGCAATAGTACTGCAATTCATCGGTGTAACGAAAAGTACTTTTAAAATTTTCAATTGCCTCAGTTTGCACCAAACATAATCCCATAAGTTCTTCAAACTGAGAAGGTGGCACACCATCGATCCAGTAGGGCCAATATTTGACCCAAACACTATTTCTCAACTGAACATTGGCATCGGTTAACAGGGCTAATAAAAATTTAATTTCTCTGCCAAAATTCAGCAAACAATTGGTATCGTACATACTGTATTTATCCAATACAGTTGTAAGATTTTCCAGAACTCGTTTCTTCAAATTGGGTGACGAATGTAGCCATATTTGCTCCAAAGCTAGGTCGATCTGCCGGTACCAAAAACCTTCCTCCTTTTCAAATACTCCATTATCCCTACGATAATCTGAATATTCCTCAATGTATTTAATGAGATCTATGATCACCTCATGTAAGTAACACCCGGGGGTTACAATATCTTTAATGTAGAGAAAGCATTGAACCGAATATTCAACTGGTTTCAAGCAAGTGACAAAGGCGTACAAAATACGAGTGGTATATTTATCGAGAATCTGACTTTGCATAGGCCCATCGATATTTGGGAATAAACATGTGAAAACATCATACCCGCTATAATCAAACAGTTCCGTTATTTCCAATATTTCATCATCGTCATCATGATCGGGAGTTAACAGCTGATCAAATTCGAGGAGTCGATCATCCGGATTTAACAATGTTAAAAAATACTCGATAGCTAGATGATTACGGTGTCGAATACAGTTCTCAATCATGCGACGTTCAATACTACTAGATCCCTGCAAAGGTATTCGATCCAATTCTCCCTTCTTTCGACATATCCAATAATACAGCATGTAATCGTCGTCGAATTGCAACGATTCGACACTCAACGTACAGCTCACCAGAGGCCAGAAAAAATCGATTTTTTCTTCCACGCAATAAACGTAGGCCATTTCGAATCTCGTTATATTATTCAAAGAATCATCCTGGAGGAAATTCGCGATCGTATCTTTTAAATGGACGGTGCCATTACCTCCAAATACTACCAGATCGAATCGAGAATAAATCTGGTCATACGAGAGGTTTTTTAAACCAGAGTTTATATACCTGACCCACTTATTTAGTTTTACAGCGATCGGATACATTTTAGAATCGATTATTTTTTTGATTATCTGCGGAACAGCGATCGATCCTTCGTAATGAAAGTCCAATTCGGTGATATCTACGTATACGTTGACAGCCGGGTACAGTTCGTTGAATTTCGCTAGTAAAATATTCAACGCTATCTTCATTGAAGCCAACTCCTGTAGCGGACGAGGCGATCCATGGCATATCGGTTTCACACTGCCATCGAATTCAGAAAACGTATCCGGCATGGCGTAAACCTTCTTTTATTGACCTCTGAGCAATATTTGATCGGGGTTCGATTCTGAAATCGAAATAATTTTGTAAATTGAATGATTACTATAATGGGTGATTCGATTTCACAACGATACATTGAAAAGTATAACGAGGATATAAAGTAGTAGTCTACAGTCCAAGAGGCAAAAAGTGTTCATTGAGCGTGCATTTTCGCTGGACAAAAAAATCAGTTGGTCTGTGGTAGGTATGGGTCTAGTAGTCCCAAAAAACCGTATTTTGGATTTTTGCCCTGGCACAATAGGGAGCTAAGGCCTGAAAACCCATCTTTTTTCCAATTTTTAAATATGATCTTGGACAAATGTTTTTTTCAAATTCTGGTAGCAGACACTCCCCCGACTTCAAATATATGTCACATCCCTTGGGTAACGGGCACAATGAGGTGCTGGGCCCCCCAAAGTGCGATTTTTTTGCCAAATTCGATTATTTTTGGCACTATAATGCCTCTGTAGGCGTCATGCGGTATGCTGGACAAAAAAAATCAAACGCAATGTATTCTTGGATTCATTCCGCGTCCAATGAGCCGAAGTTCGAGGAAAACTGTTGGCACAATAGGCCGTGGTGGAATTTCAAAGTTTTGAAAACGCGCGATTTCCTCCCCCTTTCATTAAAAAAGTTATAAAAAAATCTGGAATTTGGGTTCCGACCTATCAAAATGGGTTAAAATTTCACGAGCAGAACGAAATTATTGATGAAAATTAGATTTGAGAAATTTTAACCCATTTTGAGCCCTAAATTGGGTCGATTTTTGAGTATTTTCAAAGAATTGACATGTGACATATGAAAGTGGGGTAGAATTTCGATAGAAATTCAAAAATACCATCCAATTTTTTTGAGCAACTTTTGAGAATTTTGAACCTCAAATTGAGTCAATCTTTGATTAATTTTAAAAAATTAGTATGTGACATATGAAGTGGGGTAGAATTTTGCTAGAAATTCAAAAATACCACCCAAAACTTTTTTTGACGATTTTTAAATAAACATATCAGTATGGACGGTATGGATAACAATTTCACAGAGAAACCAAATATCAATATCAAATAATTTTCTGAATGAAACGAGACCCGTTTTTTTTTCTGAATTGAATGTAATTGATTTAAATTTCTTATTTTCCATTTTATTAGTTTAGATAGTTCATTTTTAGTACGGACGATTTAGCTTAAAAAAAGCCAAAAGCCAAAAAAATTCCCGGAAACGGGAAAGTTCGTATATAAGCTTTGTAGAGGGTGTATTTCAACATACCCGACTTTCCCTAAAATCGGTGAATATTTTGACCCCCTTTTGGGGGTGAGGGGGTTTAAATTTTCGTTTTTCGGCTGTAACTTTCAAAATTACGTATTTACGAAAAAATACTTGGAACAAAAATTGTAGAGAATAAAAAAACAAACAATTTTGTTATTTACAATTTTTTCCTAAGACGTCATTGGAGGGAGGTAGGGGCTTCAGAAAAAAATCAATTTTGAAAATTTTCCATTATCAGAAAAAATCACCAAAAATCGGGTTAATCGACTTTTAGGAGCGGCTCTTTTGCATAGTACATCCTATTACCATGTAGAATAAGAAAAATGAACAATCGACCCCTCATCTCAAAGTAGGGGGTTGGACCCCCTGTAGAAAAAGTTGCATTTTCCCCCTGAAATATCTCAGCTACAGTGAAGAATTCGAAAAATTGGTTCAAACAAACGTTGTAGAGCGTTAAAAGACGAACATTTTCCATTTTTTATATTTTTTCTACGTGGTCTTGGGGCCAAGCTAATACCAAAAGAAAAAAGATCGACGCAGCATTCGAAAATTTTTCACAAATTTTTAAACCCCCTCTTTTGGGGTCCAATTTGGGTCCAGGGGTTAGATGATTATAAAAATCGACTTTAGCGACCACGAAAACCCCAGAAACCCACTTGTTGGGCTATTGGTTCGTTAGATTTTATACCAGGCCTACACACGTGTAATTTATTGAGTTGATGAAAAATTTTCAAAGCCCGCGTCGATCTTTTTTCTTTTTGCATTAGCTCGGTTCCAAGACCATGTAAAAAAAATGTAAAAAAAGGAAAATGTTCGTCTTTTAACGCTCTACAACGTTTGTTTGAACCAATTTTTCGAATTTTTCACTGTAGCTGAGAAATTTCAGGGGGGAAATGCAACTTCTTCTACAGGGGGTACACCCCCCCACTTTGAGATGAGGGGTCGGTTGTTCATTTTTCTTATTCTACATAGTAATAGGATGTACTATGCAAAAGAGCCGCTCCTAAAAGTCGATTAACCGGATTTTTGGTAATTTTTTCTGATAATGAGAAATTTTTAAAATTGATTTTTTTCTGAAGCCCCTACCTCCCTCCAATGACGTCTTAGGAAAAAATTGTAGATAACAAAATTGTTTGTTTTTTTATTCTCTACAATTTTTGTATCAAGTATTTTTTCGTAAATACGTAATTTTGAAAGTTATAGCCGAAAAACGAAAATTTGAACCCCCTCACCCCCAAAAGGGGGTCAAAATATTCACCGATTTTAGGGAAAGTCGGGTATATTGAAATACACCCTCTACCAAGCTTATATACGAACTTTCCCGTTTCCGGGAATTTTTTTGGGTCAAAACCTAAAATGTCCGTACTATTTTTCGCATTCCAATAAAATATTTTACGCCTAAAATAACTCAAACTTGAAAGTTGTTTAAAAAAGTTTTGGATTACATTTTAATATCTTTGGCGAAATTCTCTCACTTTTTCGAAGGTCACATGTCAATTTTTCGAAGTTAATCAAAAATTGATTCAATTTAAGGCTCAAAATTCTCAAAAGTTGCTCAAAAAAAGTGAACTCGATTTTCAGATGTTCAAGTTTATTTTATTGCTTTTTGAAGAAATTTGAAAACACTGAAGAAAATCAGAATTGAGTTTTAAGCTCCAGAATGACCATCTCGAATGGTTCTCTTGCAGCTGATTCACACACTAACTCAATTTTTGTGGTGATTTCAATCGCTCTTCGGTATTTTTCAAATTTCGAACAAAAAAATAATCGAAGTTTTCATTTTTCGAATCTTTTTCAGTTTATAGATGTCAATCAAATTAGAAGAGGTTGCGAATAATATCATAATTTACCTACTTCAAAGATGTCACATTTCTATGGTATCCAACGTTTTTTTTTTTTTTTTGTTTTGGAAAATTCACTACTTTTTCACTACTTTTTTCAAACCAATTTTTACAACTCGGACCCCCCTCTCCATTTTTGCAACAAAATATTTCAAAAGTTGAAAATTTATCACTTCTCCCCCCTCCTCCCCCTAAGTAAAGTTTCCCAAAATGTGACCAAAAAATACTCATCTCATTATGTCATTAAAATTTTCACGATAAGAAAATCGTTGGTAAGTATTCGAATTACCGACTTAAAAACCAAATCGAATATTTTTCAATTCGAATTGTAAAGTTTTCAATATGGTGCCTATTTCAATATTCGAAACGAAATTTCTAATTATTAAGAGCTTCAAATAAAACGAGGGGCAACTTCAATGCGTATTTTGTTTATTTTTCGAACGTCTATGTATCTAGTATCTACTCTGACTTTTCAGTAATTACTTCCTATGGTCAATATTTTTTTCACGAAAATAATTACTATACAAAACTATCCTTTCCAGGATCCCTAATGATCTTATATTTTAACATCCTATTCACTGTCTTGAATCCACCCTTCATTATGTCACTCACACCTGCTTCCTTTCTCATTCTCTCTCTCGCTCGAGCAAGTCGAAAACCAGACAATCGAGAATATTTTACGACCATCTGACGCCGATATTATTCATTTATTCGTTGTCCTGATCTAGTTTTACTTGTATTTCTGTATTTTTGAGTATCTTTCGCTTCTTCGGGGATCATATTCTTAAATTCTTCATCGTAAAATTTCAACATCTTGATAATATTATAAATTTCAAACACTTGAAAATTTCATAATTATTCGCTAAAAAAAATTAACACCGGAGCAGATTCGAAAATCATTCTTCATTAAACCACTCGCAATTAAATCGATTCAAAATAATTCACGTACGATTCCGGGATCGAATATTCAATCTGATGGCAAGTTATACCGGGTGCTCGATTAAATTCTGGCTCCCCCCGATACTTTTTTTGTCAAAAATCGTAAGTTGGCAATACTTCGTTCGATTTGTTTAATTGAACGAAGTATTGCCAACTTACGATTTTTGACATAAAAAGTATCGGGGGGGGGGGGGCAGAATTAATCGAGCACCCGGTATAAAAGAAGGCATCATGAAGGAAACACGAAATATGGTATGGTGTAGGAAATTATAAATCGCTGATACCGATATCGATAAAATTAACAGTTCATCGGAGAAATTACGACGAATGCAAGACTGAAAATGTTTAAAATGTGTGGGTTTACATTTACAATCAATCACTCATGTTAACTCGATTCTAATTCTAGGAATTCGAAGTACTCGTATGTTTCGCCACGTTATATACCTTAATTGAGTTTTTTTTTCTCTCGAAATACATAGCAGAATAATTGCTTACAAGGGAGGTATCCCAACTCGAAGTAAAATTTTGAGCCTGAGCAAAAAAAAATCGAAAGTACATCATAACAGGACCCCGTACCCAAAATTTCAGGTGCTGAAGTTAATTTCTCGATTTTTGGCGAATTTTTGAAATTTCAAAATTACTCGTACCTCCGCCCTGCGAAATATGAAAATTTGATCTAATCAACGAAAAAAGTTGAAATTTGGTATATAATACCCTATTTTCGACCTCCCGAATCGATTGAAAGCGGTTTCGGGACGTTTCGAAGCTACCAGAAAATTTTGAAATTTTCCAACGCTGGAGAAAAGCGCATAAAATGCCCCATATGCACTTCAGCACCTATAATCGAGGATTATCCATATTGGTGACCTACACATTTGATTGATTAAAACATAATTTTCCAAAATTCGTAACTTTGAGTTCAAATTTGCATTTTTGAGCAAGAAATATTCCTGGAAAAAATTTAAAAATTCGCCTAATGCGCATACATCGAATTGAAAAATTAAAAATTGGTAGATACCCTATTTTCAACCCTCCGAATCGAATGGAAGCAAAACAGGGTATCTACCAAGTTTCAACTTTTTATCTCAATACATGCGCATTTTGTTAATTTTTAAATTTTTTCCAGGAAAATTCCTTACCTGAAAATGTGAATTTGAACTCAAAGTTACAAATTTTGGAAAATTGTGTTTTAATCGATCAAATAGGTCACCAATATAGGTAATCCGCGATTATAGGTGCTGAAGTGCATATGGGCCATTTTTATGGGATTTTCCCCAGCGCTGGAAAATTCCAAAATTTTCTGGTGGCTCCGAAACGTCTCGAAACCGTTTCCATTCGATTGGGGAGGTCAAAAATAGGGTATCTACCAAGTTTCAACTTTTTACCTCAATGTATGCGTATTAGGCGAATTTTTAAATTTTTTTCGGGAAAATTTCTTGCCTAAAAATGCGAATTTGAACTCAAAGTTATGAATTTTGGAAAATTGTGTTTTAATCGATCAAATAGGTCACCAATATAGGTAATCCGCGATTATAGGTGCTGAAGTGCATATGGGCCATTTTTATGGGATTTTCCCCAGCGCTGGAAAATTCCAAAATTTTCTGGTGGCTCCGAAACGTCTCGAAACCGTTTCCATTCGATTGGGGAGGTCGAAAATAGGGTATATACCAAATTTCAGCTTTTTTCGTTGATTAGATCAAATTTTTATATTTCGCAGGCTGAAGGTAATAATTTTGAAATTTCAAAAATTCGCCCAAAAATCGAAAAATAAACTTCAGCATCCGAAATTTTGAATACGGGGTCCTTTTATGATGTACTTTCGATTTTTTTTTGTTTGGGCTCAAAATTTTACTTTGAGTTGGGATACCTCCCTTGTTAAAGTAATAATCTGATGATGAGGATATCAATATTAAATTTAAAATTCAATTTCACAACATTTTTAGGAAAACTTAGAAAATTTTCACACATAGAAAGCGAAAGAATAGCCAGATTTTTAGTACCCATTTGAAGCAAAAGAAATCCAATCTAAAACCAAGTGTTAGTCTGATAAAATTATAACTGTTCGATTGCATACGTTTCTGTTTCCTGATTGATACCATATAAATTTCTACGAATATTTTAGACCAAAATGGTCTCAGTCAGGTTTTCGTGTGTTTTCAATCAATTACGTAGATAATCGTTGCCCCAGACAAGACGTATGATATTGAATACTAAGCATTATTTTCTGAATTCGAGTTCGATTTCAAACACCGTCGTCGTAGAAAACGTATGTACAATTTCAAATCAAAATCGCGTGATTCTTGATGTTAGTAAGAAAAAATTCATCTTTATACAGCGTTTTTTTTACCACCGCCAAATTAAATACATAAATGAATATAATACAAACACATTCGAAATTTGTGAATAAAGCTAATAATCGTGAAAACGTGACTCACCAATCTGATGCAATAATCTCTTGCTAAATATGCATCGATCTGTATGAATTCGAAACGACGACTCGATCTCACATTTTCTCGACGATGAAACGATCACGAAATTGATCTGGTAACTTTCGAGCGAGCACCGTTGACTTAAGTAAACGATTCGGAATAGTTATTTATACAACAATTATACAAAAACCATAAAGTATTTCGCATAAATCACAATAAATCTCGTAATGAGATGCAAACAACTCGAGATCCCGCAAATAAATATTTGATAAGAATATGAAATCACACCGCTAACGAACGAAATGCGCAACAATTATTCGATACGCGAACAACTAAGGAACCGATAAAGAGTAAGATTTTCGGTGACTTCGGAAGTATTCGGTGCGATTCGGTTTGTTGCGAGTGAACTGCGTTTCACTGTAGAAAAATTGTAACGTCGTATTTTCAACGCTGAATTTTTTTCACACCATTTTCCTCACTCAATAATTTTCTCAGCACCAACTAGATTTCTTTTTCTATTCTCACTCTGTCACTCATCAGGGTTTTTTCAAAAAGTAAAACTATTTTCTCAAAAAATGCTCTGGTATTTCTCTCAAAATATGTTGCAACAGTTCGAAAATTTTGAGTTTTTCAGCTAAAAATTCTCCGTAAACTTTTTGTCTGAAAATTTCATATTTTGAAACTTTGAGCTGGGGGGAGGGGAGGGGGGATTATACAAAAAATTAAAAAATGTCAACTTTTTTTAGGTTATTTCACGATTGCATACTTTGATATTTTTAGCTGAGACCTGTGAAAATGCTCTGATATTTCTCTCAAAATATGTTGCAACTGTTTGAAAATTATATTTTTTTGTCCAAAAATTTCATATTTTGAAACTTTGAGCTTTTTATGTTTTTTTTTTGGGGGGGGGGGATTATACGAAAAATGTAAAATGTCAATTTTTCTTTTTGCATACTTACCTAGGTATTTTTAGCTATGACCTGTGAAAATGACTCACCTTATTGTTTAAGTAATATTGTGAAATGAATAACTATTACTTACCTTAAATTATGTGGTTTCAGTCCTCTTAACAAATATTGTGATGCTCAAAGGTTCCGAGTTTTGAAAAGGAAGAGAAAATTATTTCAATCTTTCAAGGTAGCCGCATTTGACAGAAAGAACTGTTGTAAAAAATTTAGCTTCCTTTCGTCCTTCGTCAGTTTGAGGAAAGGGTATAGCAGGTTAAGTATGGTGTTTTGGCCTTGGAAAGGGATTTTGATGAAACCTACCCCAAAAGTTGAGTCATGATGAGAAAAAATTCTGACAAAAATTTTGGACCCCCAGAGCAAGTATTTTCGGGGGGAGGGGTCAAAATGTGTTTTTTAAACTTTATTTTTTCGTTTTTCACAAAATGTAGATAAAAATTTCGTGTTTTTTTTAATTGAATCTAGAGGGTTAGAGGAACCCTAAAAAATTTTTTTCAAAATTTTTGACCCATTTTTCGTCGAGTTATGGCGTTTTAAAAACTTTGAGCGGCCATTTTGGAAAGAAGTTTCAGAGGTACAGTCACCATTTTTTTTTAGAAAATGTGTTATTTAGTGTTGATTATACCACATAAGTTTCAATGAGTTTGAATTGGTGCAACATTGTCAAAAAAAATAAAAACTGACCACCGGTCATGCGGAGCCCGAACATTCATGTCAATTTCCCACGGCGTTCTGGTGGAAAGCACGGTGCTCGCGCTCGCTATGTTTGACAAATGCCATTCTAATCCAGAGGCAGATTACAATTTTTCAAATATGAACGCAAATGGTGATGTAGGTATAAAATTTGGCATAGCGAAGAAGGATACCATAAAATTTTTTTTGAGCCTAGAAAATCATCGCCAAATCTCATTGGAGGGGGAGGGGGAAGATCCAGAGGCGGTTCGGCTCTTTCAGTTTTCAAAATTGAGCTGTCGGTTTTTTTTTCGTGTAATTTCTATACGATGGAATTCTGCTGAGTTCAAAAATGACATTACATTTGGAATTGCCGGGAGAGAAGTTCCTCAAATTTCGGATTTTTCATTTCAAATTTTCACATTTTCCTCGAATATGTTATCTATTTTGTAGAACCTGCCTAAATCCCAAATTATCTTTTTTTTTTACATTTTTCGAAATCTGCGGGTAGATTAGGTACCATACATTCGTATAATTGACTTTTCACAAATTCCCGTACCTCTAAGCTGAATGAATGGAGGAATTTGATGAAATTGAACCAATTTTTCACGTTCTGTGCCATAAACTACCTACGTAATATTTCGTTTCAGTTTTGATTGTGATAATATTGGTGGTATCTCTCAACCGCGTTTTTGAATGTAAACACGAAAAAAAAACCGATAGCTCAATTTTGAAAACTGAAAGAGCCGAACCCTCTCTGGATCTTCCCCCTCCCCCTCCAATGAGATTTGGCGATGATTCTCCTTTCTCAAAAATTTTTTTATGGTATCCTTCTTCGCTATGCCAAATTTTATACCTACATCACCATTTGCGTTCATATTTGAAAAATTGTAATCTGCCTCTGGATTAGAATGGCATTTGTCAAACATAGCGAGCGCGAGCACCGTGCTTTCCACCAGAACGCCGTGGGAAATTGACATGAATGTTCGGGCTCCGCATGACCGGTGGTCAGTTTTTATTTTTTTTGACAATGTTGCACCAATTCAAACTCATTGAAACTTATGTGGTGTAATCAACACTAAATAACACATTTTCTAAAAAAAAATGGTGACTGTACCTCTGAAACTTCTTTCCAAAATGGCCGCTCAAAGTTTTTAAAACGCCATAACTCGACGAAAAATGGGTCAAAAATTTTGAAAAAAATTTTTTAGGGTTCCTCTAACCCTCTAGATTCAATTAAAAAAAACACGAAATTTTTATCTACATTTTGTGAAAAACGAAAAAATAAAGTTTAAAAAACACATTTTGACCCCTCCCCCCGAAAATACTTGCTCTGGGGGTCCAAAATTTTTGTCAGAATTTTTTCTCATCATGACTCAACTTTTGGGGTAGGTTTCATCAAAATCCCTTTCCAAGGCCAAAACACCATACTTAACCTGCTATACCCTTTCAAGTTCAATTTTTTTTTATTAACATAGCGGGTATACGCGTCCCTCTCGAATCAAAAAAATATTGTAGGTACCCTAAACTCTACTGACTACCAGCAGTACGTAGAGAAAATTGCATCAACACCGCAGGTTAAAGAAGACTAACTTTTTATCACTGAATCCCAAAGACTGATTAACTCTCCCCCAGAAGAATGAATAAAATTTATATTGTAGGTACCTATTATTTATTCCTACATTTCATGTAAATTATACTTTGACAACGCAATTAGTCACTTTTTAGTGACTTGCACACCATAAATTACCAATAGGTGACGGTTTTCAGTGGTTTTAAAAAACACTGCCAAAATTTTGTTCAATTTTTCTGAAGTATTCTTTGCGATTTTTTTCGTTTTCCTTTAATTTCTTTTCTTTTCTTTTCTTTGATTTGATTTTTTTCACCGACTTCTTCAGTAAATTCTTCAATTTTTAGATTTTTTTTCATGTACCATTTGTTTTTCTTCTCCAAATTTGTTTTTTTCTATTTTCTAAATTATTTTCCGCCAGTAGGTAAGTACCCATTTTATCCTTTTTTCCTGTTTTTTCGAACTAGTTAATTTTTCCTTTCAACGTTATTTTCAAAAATTTTCAATTCTTTTTTCAACTGTTTTTTTTTTTACAGAATTTAAAAATATTTTAGATCACGTTTGGCGAATTTCTATTGCCCTCTCCCCTAGGGTGCTGGAGTCTCGAAATTTATAAATTAAGAGGGAAAGAGGAGGAAAAACTTGATAAAATTGAAATTTTGCAACTTTTTGGAGTGAAGTGTCAAAATCCAATCAAAGAAAAGAAAAGGAAAAAAAATCGCAAAGAATTACAACATGGCAATATTTTTCTCTTAAAGGTTTAGGCGAAGAGTGCGGGCAGTACTTTGAAAATTTGCATTTTGAAATTTTTTCGAAAGTGAGATATAGAAATCTGTAATATTTTCGAATTCGTAAAATACAAATTTGACCATATTTTTTCTTCAGGAATGAGTGGTTGGGTAGATGGGGGTAGTACTAGTGAAATTTGAATTTTGCAATTTTCGAGTTATAATATCGAAATCTATGTTTTAAAGGGCGTAGAACACGAATTTGGCCATATTTTTTCCTTAGGAATGAAGTTATGGGTGAGGGGTGGGAGGTAGGACTTGGAAAATTTCAATTTTACAGTTTTCTCGACTGATGATGAAAATTCATCCCAATATTCATCCCGGGGTTGAAAATTCAAAAAAAACCTTGAAATGAATTTTGAGATGAAAAATAAACCCAGGTTCACCCCAGTTAGTAATAATCAAAAAAAGCTTGGGATGAATATTGGGTTAAAATTTCATCCCACATTCATTCTAGGCTTAAAAATGCAAAAAAAAAATGAGTGGGATGAAAATTCATTTCAGATTGGTCCCAGACTTGAAAATTAAAACCGCATTTACTTTACCTTTATATTTTTGAGTAAGAATTTAGATGCCTTATGACAAATACACTTTGAAGGATTTCAAGATTACACCACTTGATTATTTATCAAAAACTACAAATTTGGCCCATGTGAGTAGTGTACTTTTAGTCTTTTATGCTACTGAATTCTTATAAATACATATTTTGTAAAATGATATGACTCTCTGTCAGTAAGTATATCACATGAATAAAAATTATACGACTGTACACTTGAATATTACGAGTCATAATTATGAGAGAACCTCACTTTAAAAAACCGGTTTTCAAAACCTGATCCAATGCGCTATCAACACATTTTGCCATGTATAAGCAAAACGGAGTAACGTCGCCATTCTTGAAATAATACTGCATCGATTGGTAGTACCTAGAAAAAAATATAATTTTGGTTGCTCAAGTATGAAAGGTACATATTGAAAAATGGTTAAACAACTTACTCATATTTATCCGTGCTCGTGCTTTTAATAACAACCCAAGGATATCCGTATTGTCTTATCAGCCCATTAAACAGTGCCCTGGCAACACGGCCATTTTCTTTCAGAAATGGGTGGAATGTAATGAATTTTAGGTACGCCACAGCTGCGATTTTCACAATGGTTTTAGGGCTGCTTGACAACTTATTCAAATTCAACCATGAAATAAATTCACTGAATAATTGTGGAACTTCTTCATAAGGTGGAGGAAAGCGTTGGTAGTTAATTCCACCAATGGATACATCGTGGTTTCTCAACTGTCCAGCCATGTAAGAATTGTGCATGAGGTGTCCATGGATTCCTCTCACATGAACTTCTTCAATTTGGCCAATTCTACAACATTATACAAAATTATGTTTCAAATTGTTTCTGTATTTCAAATGAATCACCTCGTGGAAAATTTTGGTTGAAAAGGGGGTAATTTCTGATTGAACGCACATAATGGAACATGCATCAAGATGCACAAGTACGATTATGGTATCTGGTAAGTCTGTACACTAAATCCCCTACCCGACTTCCCTCTCTAATAATCATAAATGGTTGAATTGGACTCTTTCAAATGAATCACTTCGTGGAAAATTTTGGTTGAAAAGGGGGTAATTTCTGGTTGAACGCACATAATGGAACATGCATCAAGATGCACAAGTACGATTATGGTATCTGGTAAGTCTGTACACTAAATCCCCCACCCGACTTCCCTCTCTAATAATCATAAATGGTTGAATTGGACTCATCCCAATGTACAAAATGTGTCCACAACTCACGACAATACATCAAATTACCACACGAGATCAACGTATCAATAAATAATAATCCTTGCGCCTCTTGGCCTCTTACTCAATTACGTTGAAATAACTTACTTGAGATATTTCTCAGCGTAACATGAAGCCTCCAACACATTTTTAAGTGAGTCATCATCAAATTCTTCATCTTCTAGTCGTAAGGAATGCCACGCGTACTGAAAATATCCAATTTTTTTTATTAAATTAAAATCCCAAAAAATGTCAGCCTCCCTTGACCTCTGGGGGCTGAGCCATCGCTTCCCAAAGTTGGACATTTTTGGCATAAATGACAAAAAAACGAGTTTTTCAATATTATTATAAACCACCCCAAAATTTTCATTTTGAAAAGTTTGGTATTTACTGTGTACATTTTGAGATTACGAATCCGACTAGCCCATCAACTTTTTCATTCGAAGTGTTAAACACTTAAACCCCCTGTTCGGCCCCTTTGAAAGGTTACAGATCGTAATTTTTTCACCAAAAAATGACCTCGTTCGGTAGGTGACCCAAAAATGACATTTCGTAAGAAAGTGAAATTTTTTATTTAAAATGTTCCATATGATACCTCGAGTGTGTGGTAAAAACGCACCGCCCCCGCCCCTTATGCTTTCTGCAAGGGGGTGAAGCTGAAGGAGCCCATTTTCAAAAATGATTTTTTTCGCATCGATTTCGCTCAAATTCACGTGAAGGGTTCTGTAGATGTTGAAGTACTTCCCTAAAAAATTTCAGCCCCCTTCGACTTCAGAGGGCTGAGCCATTGCTTCCCAAAGTTGGACATTTTTGGCTAAAATGGCAAAAAAACAAGTTTTTTTTATCAATAAAACCACCCCAACATTTTAACTTTGAAAAATTTGGTATTTTCTGCATACATTTTGAGACTACAAATACGACTACCTCATAAACTTTTTCATTCGAAGTGATCAACTTCCTGTACCTATGGCCCCTTTGAAAGTGGACAGATCGTGGTTTTTTACCAAAAAATGATCTCGTTATGTAATTTTTTTGGTTTGCATATTTCTGTTCAAGTGGAAATATACTTACCTACCTGCAGAAATCGTAAGGGTTAGGGGCGGTGTGTTTTCACTACGCACTCTAGCTGGACATTATATGGAACATTTTAAATCAAGGAATTTTCAGTTTCTTGCAATGAACAACCAAGATCTGTGCACTTTCAAAGGGGCCGCGTTAAACACTTTGAATGAAAAAGTTGATGGGCTAGTCAGTTTCATAATCTCAAAATGTACGCAGAACATACCAAATTTTTCAAAATTAAAATTTTCGGGTAGTTTTATAGTTGAAAAACTTGTATTTTTTTTGTCATTTCATTTGGGAAGTAATGACTCAGCCCCCTGAGGTCAATGGGGACTGAAATTGTTTGGGGAAGTACTTCAACACTTACAGAATTCTCCACGCGAATTTGAGCAAAATTGGGGCAAAAAATTCATTTTTTGAAACTGGCCCCCTTAGCCCACCTCCCCCCAAGAAGACCGAGCGGTAGGACCGGTGCGTTTCAATCACACTCTTTGGACATCACATGGAACATTTTATGACAAAAAATTTTCAAATTCTCCCAAAATTTGTAATTTTTCACAAAACTGCTCAACTTTAGGAAACAATGGCTCAGCCACCTGATGTGTAGGGGAGCTAAAAAAATTTTGGCGAACATTACTTCACCTGAATAACTTACCTTGTGAATTTGAGCGAAATCGATGTAAAAAATATTTTTTGGAAACGGGCTTCTTTAGCTTTACCCCCCTGCAGAAAGCATAAGGGGTGGGGGCGGTGCGTTTGGCTCAGCCCTCTGAGGTCGAGGGAGGCTGAAATTTTTTGGGGAAGTACTTCTACGTCTATAGAACCCTTCACAGTGTTGCCAGAGTTAAGGATTTATCCTTAGATCTAGGAATTTTTAGTATCAACTGAAAAATTTGAGGATTTTTAAAAGGATTTTTGCAATTTAAGGATTTTTTTGAGGATTTTTAAAATATCAGAAAATTTTAGATTTATAGGCATAAATGATGAAATTGATACATTATTTTCCTTTAAAAAAGCAGTTTTTTGAACATAATTATTATTGTCCAACTAATAAAAAATCATATGAAATTACGAATTTGAAAGAAACCATACGTTGCATGCCGTGAAAAAAACAAAAAATTAAAAATTGAGGATTTTTTAAGGATTTTTTGTCTTTAGATATAAAAATGCACGTACCGTATTCCATGAAAAAAGGAAAAAATGAAAATTCAAGGATTTTTTAAGGATTTTTTGCCCTCAGATTTTGGCCTGTAGGCAAATTTCTCAAATTTGAGGATTTTTGTCATTTTTCCATCTGGCAACACTGACCCTTCACGTGAATTTGAGCGAAATCGGTGCAAAACAATTTTCTCCCCCATAAGGGGTCCCCCTCTCAAAAAGCAATAGGGGTGGGGGCAGTGCGTTTTTACCAAACGCTCAGTACATCATGTAGAAGCTTTTTCAGAAATGAAATTGCGATTAACATATTTGTCTTTTTTCAAAGTGCATTTCTCCTGGGTTATGTAAGCCAAAACAAGGATTTGTATGTCGAAAAATAGGCAGTCAAAAATCGATCAAAAATAAGGTCGATGACAAATTCACAATAATGCAGATGATAACTTACATCTTTCAACATCGACGAGTGAGCTTCATCGGACGAAGAAAGGGAAGGTAATCTCTTTTTCAATTCTGATCTTTTGATAAGAATTCTTCGAAGGATGTCGTCGACTGCAAATTTGAAAAAAAAATAGTATGTAATTAATGTTACTTTACTAATGAAGTGGAATAATCATTTAACTTACGTGTTTCTGGTTTTTTATGCTTCTTCAAATACTTTTTTAAAATTACAAACGCGGCGTATATACAACTAGTAACTCCAATACCGACGATAACAGTAGTAGGGGTAGGATAATTCATAGTATGCTACTGAAATTCTGCAATATAATTTGTACTACTTAGTAGTAAATATCAAGATGTCTACACCATAGATTAAAATTGAACATTTTACACTTTCTGAAAACTTTTAACACACTGAGTCAACTTTTTGAGCAAAGAAAGGGGTCAACGAAAAATTTGAATTCATAGTAAATTGTGCAGCGTAAAATTTCCCGAGATACTTAATTTTAATACGGGCGCGCATTAAGTAAAGTCATCTGCATCATTGAAAATTAAAAATTTTGAAAGTAAGGAATTCCTGAAGAAATTTACATGCTCCCCTTCTTTGAAAAACACGTTGAAACGGACCCTCTCCCAAAATGACTCCGTAAAAAAATTAGTATTTACCTCATACCTCAGGAAATTAAATTTTTCATGAATTTTTTCTGTAGAATAAAGTTATCGCAAAAAATCAACCAAATTTCACCCCTTTACATTTTTGGAAGAGGTCGAATTACAAATTTATTGGTATTTTTGGTTTTCTCGAAAAATTTTACCCCATTGTGATAGGTAACACGACAATTTTTCAAAATCGGTCAAAAATTGACCAAATTTCATCCCTTAAAATTTTTGGAAGGGGTCAAAATCAAAATTCATTGTCATTGTCGGATTTTTCGCGAAATTTTACCCCATTTTGATGTGTTACACGCGGGCATAGCTATTTTGTAAACTTTTGTAGCTGTTTATTTTTTTGAGAAATCGCCGAGGGGCGCATCTTTAAAATTCGCCTGCGGCTCATTGTGCCAGCCGTTTTCCAAAAATTTAGGCTCAATCGGTTGAGAATTAGTTCATGTCCCCATGAAGGTGGTTTTTTCTTGTTCCGCGAGCTTTATGACGTCTACACAATCATTTTACTTTCAAAAATGGCCAAATTTCAACAAAAATCGCACTTTGGGGCCCTAGGGGACCATTGTGACCATGCCAAAGGAATTGAAACACATATTCGGACTCGGGGGAGCATGTGCTACAAAATGGCAAACAAAAATTTTTTGTTCCCGGCCAACTTGAAAAAATGGGGGTTTTTAGGCTCCAGCTCCCCCCCCCCCCCATAGTGACCCGGCAAAAATCGAAAATGCTCATTTTCGTGAATATCCCATCCATACCAACAAAAAACCAACTGATTTTTTTGTTCCCCAAAAAAGCATAGCATATTCACTTTCCTAAGCACTTTTCTGCGTCTGGACTGTAGACTATTTAGCAGTTGGTAGTTAGGTACCTACACGCAAAAAATAATAATACTAATATACGTAGTATTCTTATCTATGGTCTACACTACCCACGTTAAATTATTATCATGATTCTTACCTAGAATTCGTCACTGAAAATTACCTGTACGAAAATGAAACTGCTATTTGCTCAATTACTGGGTAATGAAAATATCGAAATTTACAACGAAGATAACATTACTGAGAACAGCTAGAAAATACCAAGATACCTACATGACACGTTTCGATTTCGATAATAATACTTCTAAAACTGGAACTAACTGAACTAAGTGGAACTACTGGAATACAATTCGAAACTCGAATGAAACGCCTGGCACCAACATTTAAACTATAGACAGTACAGGTAAGACATAACAGTTAAAGCAACACCACCTCTACATAAGGCCCGGACACCTGATAAGAATGCTGAGGTGCCAATTCGAATGTAGGCCGACTTTAACATTGGGTCTTATGGGAAATAGATCGTTTTTCTCAGTTTTTCTGCAATAATTCAAAAACTTGAGTGGACACATGGGTATTGTAGGGACGAAATTAAATCTGCTTTTCATCCTCTACAACCTCGTTTTTGTTTCAAAATCCTAGCAATTACCAGCGGAAAGTTATCGAAGCTCAAAGTTTAATTTCAAATTAAAGTAGCGAAAAATTCTGAGTGAGCACATAGGTGTTTGAGATATGAAAAATGATCTACTTTTCACGCTCTACAAGCTGGTTTTTTCCCCATAACTCTAGCCCCAACCAGTCGAAAGTTATAAAAGTTCAAAAGTTCGAGCTTTTATAACTTTTGATCGGTTGGGGCTAGAGTTATGGGAAAAAAACCAGCTTGTAGAGCGTGAAAAGTAGATCATTTTTCATACCTCAAACATTATTGTACTCTCTCAACTTCTTTCGTAATTAATAAAGAAAAGCGAGTGATCGCGTGTAATTAAGAACATCGGACTACTCGCGATGTTGCCAAACGTTGAGTGTCCAGGCCTTATGTAGAGGTGGTGTTGGTTAATGGGTTAAAGCCGCTGTTCTCACAAACCTGACACAAAAGCGTACCATGGACACAAGAGCGCGCTCGAGTCGACGTTTTCAAGTGATTATGTTATGATACCGTTGAAGTATATGGGAAATGTATGGAAATGTGAATAATTCCAGCTGAATACTAGAGATTAATTCGATTTATTGATACTTAGTAGGGCACTCTAATTGAAAGTGTTGTGAATTTTGTGATTGTGAATTAGAAGAAAATGCGTCACAAAATCAATACTAACATTTAAATATGGTGAATCATTCTTGTTTCGTACCATATTGCCAGTCTCGGTCTGATGTGAGCAAAGAAAAAGTGACAAAAAGATATTAACTTTTAGTGTTCCAAAGGTAGAACATTGAATATCCGGGAAAAAATCACCAAAAGAATGCAGCCGTTTTAGTGGGGAGGGTGGGGGTGAACTCGAAATTTCTCAAAAAATTATGAAAGTTCGGACCCCCTCCATAAGAACCTTCTGGCTGCGTCACTGGGGTTAAAATTTCGCAAATTGAAAATTGAAAGAATTTTTCATTCTTACCAACGTTAATCACTTATAGCATTAAAATCGAGCCGAGAAACCGTTTCGATCACCAAAATAATTTTTGATGAAAATTTTTAATAAATTTCAGGCGGTACTACCAACTACATCCCGATTTACGCAAATTTCATAAGATTTCAAAAGGCAGCGCAGCTGAGAAAAATCTCAAAAAATAATTCATTTTCTTCCAACCCTCGAAATATTTTTGCCTTGAACTTGTATTTGATGAAAATCGTGCGAATCAAAAGAAAGTTGGCAGTTTCCACACCTTTATAGAGCAGTAAAAGATGGAATCCAATATCGAAAATTATGAGTCGGAGCAGAGGCCTTCCGAAGTGATATACTCTGGGGGGGGGGGGTGAGAACTTCAAATTTTCCAGCTATTTTTTTTTTAAATTTTCCGACTATTTTTTCCATTTGCCAATTAATTTTTTTCAAAATTTTACCAGTGCTAATTTTGCAAGGAAGCAATATTCATTAAAAAAAATTATTTAGAAATAGCAATTACCTACCACTTTTTTTGTATAAAACAGATTCAAAAATAATAATAACAAAAAAATGTTAAAATCTCAAATTTTTTGACTAATTTCATTGTAGATGAAAAAACCTACGGAATTGTCTTATTTGTCTCAAGCGAAGCGAGGGTAAAAAATGTCAATAAAATTAGAAAAAAATATAGTTTATACTTATGCAGTTTCAATATGAATATAAAAGAAATGAAATTGGCCCGAGCGAAGCGAGGGCGAAAATTTCAGAAACCTAAAATTTAATGTGCAATAAAACAATATTTTGGATTAATAAACTTAGATGAAAAATTGGCCACTTCTACTTTGATAGAAGAAATATGATAAGGCCGAGTGCAACGAGGCTAAAGCTTTTGAAAATCTTTATTTTTAAACATCGAAAATGAGTTTTAAGAAGATAGAATGTATAATAAATGTAATATTGAAATAATTTTGAGAAAAAAAACGAAAAAAATCACTTTTGTAGGATTTGAATTACTTCAAAATTATGAAAAGAAAAATACAATAAGGCCGAACGCAGCGAGGCCAAAATTGTTGAAAATTTTTTATTTGGGAGGTAATTTCAGTGATGGGTTGAAAAATTGTGATTTAGATCGTGATTTTGGGAGTAATTTCAGACTTGGATTATGATTTCTGAAAAGAGGTCCCCAAAAAATTCATTTTGAGAACTTACTGGCCCTCTGCCCCTTTAGGTGAGACCCTGCGTAACTATAGAATCCGGAAAAAAGGGGAGGGGGTGAAATTTCAATTTAAAAAATCAGTAACTCGTTATTTCAGTGGCGTTGGTGTAGTCGGGGTATTTTCACTAGTTTGATAATTCATAAACGGATAACAGATTTGAGCCAAGTAAAATTGAAAAATTACGGAAGTTCAGTTATTTTTCACTGATTTTCTAGTCAAAATTATTGATTTTTTCGCTCAAACTGGGAATGGATTAAGAAATCAGTGATTTTTGTCCAAAATATCAGTGAGAAATCATCAATTTGTAAAATAGAAGGATTAAGATACTGCCCGAGCGAAGCGAGAGCGACAATTTTTTGAAAAATTATTTTTCAAGAGCAAAAAAATTCACCTTTTTCCACATTTAAAAACTTCACAGTTAAATTTTTCAAAATGAAAAAAAGTCCAAAATTGATTCCTCTAAAACTGTTTGAAATTTATTTCCCCAAATTTTTTAAGAATTTGTTAATTGAAAGAGCAACTTATTATTCTAGTAGTAAATGGAAAAAACAATTATAAAAAAAACTTTTTTGAGTTGTCATCTAAGTATGGTACTGGTTTTCAAAACAGATAGGTATAAATCAATCACCAACTAATCTACAGCTCAATTTGTAATTCAATCAATATACTTAATGCGATTAGAAGGAAGATAAAGATAAAAAAGCTAATAATTTTTTTTGCATTTTTAATTTCTTGTTTTTTTGTGAATTTTTCAACTTCCATTTATTTTTACCATCAGCCACCTACAACACCACCAACACAACCATCACCACTACCCACCCTACCGGACAATGGCTGCGCGTCCATGAATAGCCAATATGCGCATATATACGGATCCCATATATCATCATACAAATCTTACATAGGTATATACCTACAAAATTTTCTAATCAAAATTTTACAACACTGTCATTTAAAACTTTTTTTTCAATTTCAAAATTTCACAACTTTTTTCAATTTTTACCACTCGTGCTTTTCTTCCAACTTTTTGCCAACTTCACCCAACTTTTCCAACTGGAAGATGCAGGGGGGTACCCCCCCGGTCAGAAGGCCTCTGAGTCGGAGACATGTTGAAATTCATCATAGCTCATTTTTCGTAAAAAAAAGTGGTTGAAAACCCAAGCAGGTGACATCTCTCAAAAGTGACAAAATCCCCTCTCTTTGTGGTCCCCTAGTTTCGTCCTCTTTTAGGTTGGAATAGGTATATTACCTTACTCCATAGATTGACGAAAACACGTTAAGTAAATTTCATTTCAATATAATTATGTATAACCCAGAAAGTACATATGAAGCAAAAAAATTAATCAGATAATATTCAATTTATTTTAAAGCAACGTATACTAACAAAGCTACAAAGTGAAATAACAAAAAGGGTATAGCCGGATAAGGGGTGGTTTTGGCCCCAGGCCCGATTTTTGATCTAATGCCCCCAGATTGTGTACCTTGATGAAAAAAAATTCTGGAAAAAATTTTGACCCCCCCAACCCCCTCCCTTTCGGAGCTATGGCCATTTTATTGCATCATTTTCAATAATTTTTAATTCCGATGGAAGTGAATGAAATTTTCTGTTCTTTGGCACAAAGTTACATCTCGTAGAGATCTATTCGCGATAATTTTTTCATTAATTTTGGTGCACTCCTTCATGAGGTTTTGGCTATTTGAAATTTTCAACTGTAAAAAATACCTAAACAGCGGAGTTCGACTAATTTTTGAAAATATCCTAAAAACGTGTTTTTTGACGTAAATTCACGTCACGTATTCAGTTTTGGCGTTTGAGGTGGCGCAAGGGCCGAAAATTGCGAAAAACCGTAAAAAATGTTGTTATTTTGGCAGGTTTTTTGAAATTTTGAGCATTTTACACGGAAAGAAATGAGAAAATTAAAAAAACAATCCCGTATTCGTGTTCAGCAGGTCAAAATACCCCGATAAACACCCTTTTTGCGATCATTTTACTTTAAATCTCGAAATTTAGTTTTATTGCCTTGAAAAATCAGTGAAAAAAGTGAATTTCGACATTTAAAGTAAAATGATCGCGAAAAGGGTGTTTATCGGGGTATTTTGACCTGCTTAACACGAATCCGACGTTAGTTTTTTCATTTGGCCATTTCTTTGCGCATAAAATGCTCAAGATTTGAAAAATCAGCCAAAATAACAATACATATTTCTGAAGGGTTTTTGTAATTTTCGGTCTTTCTTCCAAAAAAAAAACAACGGCAAAACCAAAAATGAATCTACCAAAAAATAATTTTTCAGAAAATTTTCTAGGGTAGTGGTTGCTCGCTTATATGGCATTTTTTCGTAAAAACACGAAAGAGCTCACCAAAGTTGATGAAAAAATTATAAATCCACTTCCATTAATTACATGTTTCCGTTGAAATAAGTTTTTTTTTGAAAATAATGCAGTAAAATGGTCATAATTTCAAATGAGGGAGTAGAGGTCAAATTTTTTCATATCAAAGGACACCTTTTTTTGGGGGGGGGGGGAATAAAAATCGGAGGTAGAGTAGATTTCATTCAACTTGGTGAACTACATGTTACAATGGCTTGTGGATTTGTGGTGTAGGTGTTGGAAAAATCATAAATCCATTTTCGTTCAAAAATTCGTTTTCTTAAGCATAGATAATACTGCAGAAATGTACATATTTATGAATTGCTTTAGGGATGATTTGTACATTTTGATACATTATACCTATTTTTTTGCAAGAAATAAACTTTATTAATGACTGAAAATGCACAAAATCTATTTTATTTTCCAAGAATTTTCAATTTCAACGGAAGTGAAGGAAATTTCCTGTTCTTTGGCACAATGTTACATTTTGTAGAAGGGGTTTTGGTCGTTTCTTTGGAAGAAAGACCAAAAATTACAAAAACCCTTCAGAAATATTGTTATATTGGCTGATTTTTCAAATCCTGAGCATTTTATACGCAGAAAATGGTCAAATGAAAAAACTAACATTGGATTCGTGTTAAGCAGATCAAAATACCCCGATAAACACCCTTTTCGCGATCAATTTACTTTAAATGTCGAAATTCACTTTTTTCACTGATTTTTCAAGGCAATAAAACTAAATTTCGAGATTTAAAGTAAAATGATCGCAAAAAGGGTGTTTATCGGGGTATTTTGACCTGCTGAACACGAATACGGGATTGGTTTTTTAATTTTCTCATTTCTTTCCGTATAAAATGCTCAAAATTTCAAAAAACCTGCCAAAATAACAACATTTTTTACGGTTTTTCGCAATTTTCGGCCCTTGCGCCACCTCAATCGCCAAAACTGAATACGTGACGTGAATCTACGTCAAAAAACACGTTTTTAGGATATTTTCAAAAATTAGTCGAACTTCGCTGTTTAGGTATTTTTTACAGTTGAAAATTTCAAATAGCCAAAACCTCATGAAGAAGTGCACCAAAATTAATGAAAAAATTATCGCGAATAGACCTCTACGAGATGTAACTTTGTGCCAAAGAACAGAAAATTTCATTCACTTCCATCGGAATTAAAAATTATTGAAAATGATGCAATAAAATGGCCATAGCTCCGAAAGGGAGGGGGTTGGGGGGGGGGGGGTCAAAATTTTTTCCAAAATTTTTTTTCATCAAGGTACACAATCTGGGGGCATTAGATCAAAAATCGGGCCTGGGGCCAAAACCACCCCTTATCCGGCTATACCCTTTGAATAATAATCTGAAGTTCGTAATTCGCGACAAAAGCAAAATGAAAAATTACCAAAAGAATACCTAATCGAATCAGTTTTATAATTTAATCAAAATTTAATTTTTTTCGTTCTGAAATCACGTATTTTACCTTGATCGCCATCAAAAAACCATTCGAGCAGAATTTTCAAAGACTGATCATCGTTTTGTTCGAAAATTGAGATGAAAATTTGCAATTTATTGGATTCATTCAGTCTGTGCATTTTGTAGGCCATAATTTCATCCTCACTGGCCAGGTACCACGATAGGTATTTATCTAGATGAGTTAGCAAAGATATCTTTAATCCTGTAGCCTCAGTCACATATACCTTGTTTAGCTGGAAGAAAACTATATTGAAAATGGTATCGTGGTTTGGTATTTTATTTTTTAATTCAACAACCGCTGCTTCGTTATTGTCGCAACACCATTCTATCATACAATGAAAATACACATCGTCACAAAAATCTTTATGCTTCCAAAAATCATTAGGATTGAGATGACCTTCAATGAACTTCGTTTTTACACAATTTAGTTCCGCCTTGGTCAGGAATACGGATTCTATAGTTTTTATAGCCATGTCAAAATGTTTGCGTAGACTTTTGAGAGGGCTACGACCCCGGAGAAACTGTGAAACAATTTGTTGCTTCGCAACCAAAGCTTTGGCAGGGTCATCTGGCAAAATTTTGTTGATAAATTCACAACATTTGAGCCATTTATCGCCATCTGTAATAACAGATCGATCAGAATAATATGTTTCTGGATTTCTGGGTGCTATGTATGACCACAGTTTTTGGTTATAATGCTGAATGGAGTTTAAGTCATCACGACAATAGTACTCTATGCTTGCATTCAAAATATCAAAATTTCCATTTACCCATAACCGAGTGCAATGCAATAACATTTTTTCGGAATTCATTACAGTTTTTTTAAACTCGATTTGGTCGTCGAGATTCGGCAAATTTAAATCCAACATCTCTTGGATGTAACAAGGATCCAAGGTACCAGTCGCTAAATCAATGGCAAATTGCATAATCACAGTTTTTCTCCCATTCATCGATTTCAGTGCAAGACATTTGTTCAGCAGGATGTATGTAGCTGAAGTATAATAATTACCAACATTAATAGAACCACGACCTCGGTGTAGAATAAAACGAAACAATTTTGGAAACTCATTTACTAAGATATTTCTGTGATGATCATAGGTTGCATCCCACAGCTCTACAACTGTTGGGATAACATCTTTCTTTCGATCCACAAACACTGAAAACATGTTTCGTAATATGGTGCAAAATTCTTCTCTGGTTATAATATCTCTGCAGTGTTTCCATACCCATACAGCACATTTTGACGAAGACGAATACAGACAGCTGAAGATTATGATTCGTTCAACTACTTTGGCCATAGACAACAAACAACGTTGCTGATCCCATGACATTGAACCAAATAGTGGTTCTACAGCTTGCCATTTTTCAGGATAGACGTATCTTCTGTCTACAATGATTTTATATACAGCCTTAACCTGATCACTGTCGCTGAGATGATGCCAAAAATGGTTAATTTGAAAACTTGCCACATAGTCATTAAATTTGCAGCTTGTAACCATATGATAGGCAGTGATTTCTTTACATTTGCCTGTCAAGTATTTGATCCAGTAAGATATAGGGCGATGATGGAATTCATTTTTAATGAAATCGGCAGGAAGAGAATTGAAGGGAAATCTTTTCAATTTTTCTTCCATAAAAAACAGGCACATTATGGAGAATTTTTCTTTCAAATCTAATTCATCATTTTCCGGAGAAACCATAATCTCTGCTGTTTTCAAGTAATCTATTTTGCCATTTGGTAGCCAAACACACCAATGTGATTTAAAAGTAGTAATTAGGCTGCAGCGATTTGGGGGAAAAAAACAGCAGACAAATTGTTCCATTTCTTTGAGCACATTTTCCAAACTAGTTTTGATAGCTGTGCTGATGCTACGAGGAGTCTTTAAAGTTTCCACCAATGTATTTGTGTCTTCCCGGTATGTAGAGTACAAACTAAGTAATAATACAAATGATGGACTTGAGCAAAGGCTAATTTCCCACTTATTACACTTATTATTGGAACAGCGTGAAATGTAAGCATTCCATATTGCATGTGCTACTTGACGCGAGGCCATCTCCTGCAAACTTAGTAATTCTTCATTCACAGTATACACGAAACGGTTCTCCTCAGCCAAATCATCCAGTTCACAGCTGGGTGGTACACTCATCTTGCTCGATCTGAAATTAAAGTTTCTCTTGAGTTTTAAATTTTTCAAACTGACATTATAGAAACTGGGAGCAGTCCAAGTGGCAAAAAGTGTTCATTCAGCGTGCTTTTTTGAGGGCCAAAAAAATCAGTTGGCTTTTTATGTGCATTGGTCCCGCAGTTCCGAAAAAGTGTATTTCGGATTTTTTTCATTTGCACAATGAAGGGCTGGACCCTTAAAATCCCCTACACCATTTTCATAGGTCACACGTCAATTATTTGAAAATACTCAAAAATTGCTCAAAATTTTTTTTGGTAAACATTTTCAATTTTTTGGTGAAATTATATCCCATTTTCATAGGTCACACGTCAGTTTTTGGAAAATACTTGAAAATTAACCTGATTTTAGGGCTCAGAAATGCTCAGATTACATTTTTACTAATATCTTTGTGCTGCTCGTGAAATTTTAACCCATTTTGATAGGTCACAATCCGTGTTACCGATTTTTTTTTGGATAAGTTAGTTTTGACAACAGGGAGTGAAAATGATGTGTTTTTTCAACTTTGAAATTTTTTTCGTGAAATATGCTATTCGGGGAAATGTCCGTCCGGGGAAACGGTCCATAACCTATGCGGAATACTCGTAGGGAAGATCGATTTCATGGACGGAAGCATAATTTTCTAAAATTCGTAATCCAGGCTTTTCTTTAGCAAAGACATTCTTTGAAAATAAGTAGATTCGACCTCGTGAAACGATTGGAGGCCATTTCAAACTGATTTCAAACATGTAATTTTCTTCATTTTTACAAAAAAATTTTGCTTCAAAAAATATACTCGTAGGTACCTAACTTTGACTTGACAGCTATGAATTTTGTAAAATTTCGCTTTCATTGATTTAACAAATCACCAATTATGGGTAATCCGCATTTGTAGGTGTTACAAGGTCAATTTTACCTCCTTTTATGGGTATATTTTTAAAGCAGGAAAATATGTACTTACTAAAAGATTTTGAAAAATCCAAATTACTCGAATTTTCAATTATTTCGAGAGGTTGAAAATAATTTTCTAGTTTTGCACTTTTGCACTACCATGAGAGCTCAAATGAAGGGGAAAAGTCAAAAAATTATAGGTACGTTTTTGTTTTCTGATTTTCTTGTCTATTACTTAATAGACAACAGAAGTGATGTCTTGAATTTTTTTATGAAAGTTGAAGAGAAGAGGGAGTGGGTAACTATGAGCAGTTTTAAAAAAGACTCGGCAAAAATTTCATATCACTTACTTTGCATTCACATGTTTCTCGTCACGATTTAAAATCTGACTATGGTAAAAAATTTCAAAAATTTCGAACAAATGTGGGGATTTAAAAAAAAAATGGTTTCAGCATGGATTTCTTTATTTAAAAATAAAACTGACGCCCACTTTTTACGGGTCCTTGAAAAATATCACTCGATTTTTGGTTTTTCAATATTCAATGCCTACTAAATTGAAAAAAAAGAAGAATAACTTTTCCTTGAATGATGTTATTTTCCATCATCGTCGTTCCCTCCCGATCGTCCATTTTTTCGAAATAATGAAAAATGCATAGTACATTAGCGTCATTTTTATAGGTACATGTTTTTTCCAAAAAAGTATTGGGAAAAGGCGAAGAAAATCAACACCGATAATTTTCATGCGTAAAAACTTGAATTTTCTAACGATTATTTGCCGAATTTTGATAATTGATAACAATGAAAAAAATGATTCATGGGAGAAGAAGAGGAGGGGGGGAGATTTATACCACGTCGTTTTGTGACCTAAGTAAACTTCTCAATAGCTACCCCTTCTTTTCGACTTCAAAAAAAAAAAATAAAATATGGTACGGAGCAATCAATCCCAGCAAACATCCTGGAATTTTATGAGCGATCGTAAAAATTATTATACGAAGGTTTTTTTTAAAAATCGCTTTTAAAAAATGGGGGAAAAGTCTATGGTCTTCACTCAGTTACGGTTCTATTCTTGCCAGCACGACCATTTCAAGATCCGATTCTTCAACAAAGAGTTCTCAAAAACTGCGAAATTCGTTTTCGAATGTTGAAAATTTACTCAAGGGGTGGGGCTAAGTTAATGGACTAATGGATTGATCTTTTCAATTTTTACGATTTTTTTTTGTTCTTTTCGTGACTTTCTCAGGAAACCCTCCATTAGAGCATAAACAAATTTTAGGGTACCTAACCTACCTATTGGAATGGATACAGGATAATAAACCGGACCCTACATAAAGGGGGAAAAAACTGAAAATTCTTCAAATTTTTCAGTAAAAACTGATGACTATGCTTTACGATTTTCACGACTTTTGTGCCGCGATAGATACTCTGATACTATTCACGCAGCAATCTCAATACCTATCGTTCTAGCCTTCGAGCTATACATAAAAAAATTCCGAAAATACAAAAAATTAAAACTAATCAATTTATAAAAGCAGGGGTGCGGTGCCCCCCCTGAGTCCACGATGAGTGCCCCCAATTCTCCAAGCACGCCCCCTACTTTCACCAATATCCTAATTTTTTATGTTTATAAAAAAATGGGTGGGGGTGCAAAAATGAGTATCAGTTTTTTTTTTTTAAAAAGTAATGAATGAATATTGTCCGAACGAAGCGAGGGCGAATTTTTTTGGAAAAACTTATTCTGGGGGTCTGATCTTATTATGGGGGGGGGGGAGGTGCCTTTCAACGATGAGTTGCTCATCAAAAATATGCCCTCACCGCAACCCCTGTATAAAAGTCACAGATAGGTACTCAATCCTTTCATCAAAATTTTCAAATTTTTGCATTAAACATTCTTATTCGAAAGACAATTTTCACTAAAATCGACAGTAGGTACACCACAAAAGAACCCTATATTCAAAATTTCAGGTGCTGAAGTGTATTTTTCGAATTTTGACAAATTTTTGAAATTTCGAAGTTACCTCATAGCCCTAAAAATTATGAAAATTTGATCTAATCAACGAAAAAAACTGAAATTTTGACCTCCCAAATCCATTGGAAGCGGGTTCAAAACGTTTCGGAGCTTCCAGAAAATTTTGGAATATTCTGGAATTTTCTGGTGGCACTGAAACGTCTCGAAACTGCTTCCAATCAATTTGGCAGGTTGAAAATAGGTTGTGATATCAAATTTCAGCCTTTTCCGTTGATTAGATTAAATTTTTATAAATATTCAGAGTGATGAGTAGGTATGTAGATTTCTAATTTTGAAATTTCAAAAATTTGCGAAAATTCGAGAACAGTGGCGTCGACAGAATGGAAAATTGGGGGGGGGGGGGGGCACAAAAGGGGCCATGTGTTGGACAATTTTTCTGCTTTTTCGAAGTGCAAAAGGGGGACTGACTTTTTTCACCTGCTAAAAATGGGGAGGTGGTAAAAAGGGAGCATTCTTCCGCACTTTCGTCTCAATTAAATTAAAGAAGTGTTATTTTGTTTGTGCCCGAGCGAAGCGAGGGCGAAATTTTGAAAAAATTGGATTTTAATTGCCTTAAAAAGACGTTTTTTCATGTTTTAATGCTTTGAAAATCCCTATTTGATGTAACTGTAACGTAAATTTATAAACACAACATGAATTGGGGGGGGCAAGCGGGGGCCAGAACTTTTTCCGGGGGGCTGGCCCCCCGGGCCCTCCCTTGACGACGCCTCTGTTCGAGAAATGCACTTCAGTTCCTGAAATTTTGGATACAGGCTTCTTTTATGGTGTACTTTCGATTTTTTTTTTTGTTTGGGCTCAAAATTTTACCTTGAATTGGGATACCTCCCTTGTTGGTAAAAATTTTCGCCTTTGTTTCGCTCAAGCAACAATTTTTCCTCGTTTTACACAACATTTTTTCAATTCTCCTTCACTTGAGCCTTGCTTTTTTAATTTTTTGATAAATTATCTATTTAATGTAATCTAGCTGTGGTAGCGGGTATAATCAATCAGAGAATTTAACAGTAAACAGAGAAAACCAGATTTCCTTTTCAACATTTCCAGAAAACGTTATTGTAATAGGTATATGTGTAACATGATCGGCGATAGATGAGAAGGATGAATTTTATGAAATACCAACATTATCAAACTAGAGATGAAAATTGAGAATCACATTGCGAAGTAGGTACCTACCACACGTCGCGAAATATTCGATTTCGATATTAATCTAAAACAAGCTCATCTCGTGACCCGAGAATATTTTGCTAACATGTTTGTATCAGAATATAACACCGAAAATGAGTTTACCACGCATCGTTATTATCAAATTATCAATAAACTTAAAATTATTCGAATCAATCTTGCACATACCTCGATATAAACTTATCTTCTCTTCATATGCAGGAACGAATGACTTCAATGTAAGGAACAGCGAAGGATTTTAATTAATAATATTAGTCTACAGGAACAGCAAAAAGTTTTAAAATATTTTAAAACTATAAAAATTGCCTGACTAAAAACGAGAGACACGTGCAGTTAAACTCGCAAATCGTAACCCCAGAAACAGACCACACACACCGACGGTCGACAACGAAAAAAGGAAGAATGAACCACGAAGTGAAAAGTGATAACACTGATGGCTCGAACTAGAAGACTGATCTCGATAGTGTTGCTCGATGTCGATAAGCATTAGCAAAAAATAGCATTAAGAGCACCAACCATGCAGCGATGCAGCATGTGGAGTCGCAGGAACGATTTCGTTTTGGTAGAAGGGCAAGACACAGACGCCACCGCTGGCGCCGAAGTGATAAGAGCAATGAGATTGAACATGATGGAGCAGCTGTACCGGTTTTTTCGAGTCGGAAAATTTTTTCTCACGGTTTTTAAGGGTACCCGTGAAGGCCGGAAAATTATTCTCACGGTTTTTACGAGTGCCCGTGAAGGCCGGAAAATCATCTTCACGGCTTTTATGAGTGCGCGCGAAGACCGGAAAATTTTTTTCACGGTTTTCATTTTCACGAGTGCCCGTGAAGGCCAGAAAAATAATTTTCACGATTTTTACGAGTGCTCGTGAAGACTAGAAAATTTTCTCTACGGTTTTCACGAGTGCCTGTGAAGGCCAGGAAATTATTTTCACAGTTTTTACTAGTGCCCATGAAAATCGGAAAAATTCCTCAACGATTTTTGCGAGTGTCCGTGAAGGCCGGAAAATCATCTCCACGGTTTGTACGAGTGCCCGTGAAGGCCGGAAAATTTTTTTCACGGTTTTTACGGGTCCCCGTGAAGGCCGGAAAATTATTTCCATGGTTTTTACGAGTGCCCGTGAAGGCCAGAAAATCACCTCCACGGTTTGTACGAGTGCCCGTGAAGGCTGGAAAATTTTTTTCATGGTTTTTACGGGTGCCCGTGAAGGTCTGAACATTTTTTCCACTGTTTTTACGAGTGCCCGTGAAGGCCGGAAAATTTATTTATGTGCCTTTGCTGCGACCTTAAATTTCTAGTAATACTGTAAACAGTTCAATTAGTAAAATGAGATGATTTCTATTTTAGAGGAAAGCAAAAGCCATATCTATACAGAGTTTGATTTATAAATGTATATAATTCCATTAAACTTTTATAAGCTAAGCTAATGCATAAGTAATATTTCCATGAAATATCGATAAGTAAAATTAATTCTTAAAGAAATGGATATACTTATATTTTTCTTAAAATTTCAGCATTACTTTCAAGTATTCAATACCTCAAGTTCTAATTTCTCAATAATTATACGGAGAATTGTAGTGATTGGTATAACAATAGATAAAGTAAAAACTACAAAATACGAATATCTAATTCCTAACAGCATGAAATATAATACGAGAGGTACAATATTTTTAATTTAGATAAATCTATAATGTATTAATGTGTTAAAAATGTCCTAAATGGTGCTACCATTTTTCACCGAATGGAGACATCAAAAATGATGCCAACCGGTTTGGATTTCTTATGATGGGCGCTTTCGACAGAAATTCAAAAATTTCCACTGCTATCAACAGTGTGTCTAAAAAATCATGAAACGGAGGTACTTTATCTCAAAAAATTTGAAAAAAAGGGATGTTTTAATTATAAGTCTGAGATGGTACGAATTAGTATGGTCCTTGTAGAGACTAAAATTTTTCAAATCAGTTTACCTAGTTAGTTTTAGAATACCTACTTATCGTGATTTTTTTATGAGCCAATTTTTTTTGGGACACCCTGGTGAAAAAAATTATCAAAATTGAAGTTACGAAAAAAAGTTTGAAACAAAAGTTGCAGGGAATTGATAATCTAATCATTTTTTGTTCTGCAATCTTTTTTCCATGTTGCACTGGCTAGAAGATAATATCTTGGAAGAGAAGAATTTTTCATCATTTCTAAAGAAATCGCGAGTAAAGATTTGTAAATTAATGAACTGATTTCAAAAATTATGGTCTCTATAAAGACCGTCTTAATTCATACCATATCCAGACATAATTAAAACACTTTTCTATTTTTTGCTCCTTTGTCGAAAACACCCATCATTGGAAATCCAAAACAGTTTGAATCACTTCGATGTTCAGGGACTTTTTAACACGCTGAAAAATGCCATCGGTAACAATCGAATTTCGTCACTTCGAAATCTTTTAACCATTCTTTCTCCCACGTTTCAACGTCACATTTTTTGCATTTATCACCCTAAAAACATACATAACAAGGATGGAATAATGCTATGCCAATATGATAATGTACAATGTGTAATTTCCGTATACAAATAGGTACGGTGTATATAATGTAGGTATACTAACCCTTTTTTGACAGATTTTCAATTCCATAACTGTTTTAGTACCAGCTACAACCTAAAAATAAGTTCAAGTTTGAGTAATTCTAAAAAAAAATCAAAAATTGTATCATGCATAGTCCTGACAGAATCCAATAGTGACTGAGATTTACCCTTTTTCTAAGAATTATTCATTTATTGACGCATCTTATAGGTACCTAAAGTACATAAAAGTTGTTTTATAAGGAAAAAATTTAAATAAGTATGTAGGTACCCCTTGTTTGGCCTCTATAATGCCTTTGAGCTCATAAGGATCAGGAGAGTGTACGTAAGTTCTCTTCACCGCAGCTGTTGCCAATTCTTTGATCTCCGACGAACAGACATCAACATCTCTAAGGCTTCCAGTACGATTTTCTGACTTCTGAACGAGTTAGATATGTAGAATTAGGTAGAATAATGTTTTGTAAAAATTACTTACCTATAGTACAGGGTGTTTCAAAGTTGACCGCGCTCCTTCCAACCAGTGAGTGGGCCACTCATCCTGAGTCGAAGTATGTATGTTTGCCTAACCTTCAAACTGCAGGGGCTGAGTTATGCTCTTTGAAATTTTTTTTTTTTTGAATTTTGTTTCGTACTTTCTACCGAGCGTTACTCGACAACCAAGATAGGTAGAAAGTTGCGCTTTGCGGCAACGGATAGCCCACTTTTCTAGAATTTTTCTATGCGGTTGATAATTTTTGCAGGTGAACTAGGGTGGCTGTACCGCATGGAATATTCGAAAAAAACGTGTAAAAAAGTTGACGATTTTTTCTATTTTAGTAAATATTTAAAAAAGTTGTCCTCTATTGAGTGAATGATTATTAATGTTTATAGAAGAAAAAACTTTGATATTTCCAATGGAGCAAACCCCACTCCTCTATCTTGCTCGAATCAAAAGTTATGAGCGTTTAATTTTGTGAAAAATACAAGAAAATCCTCACTTTTTTGATTTTTCCAATTTCAAACATTTTTATCTTTGAGACTAATTGAGATAGGGAGGTGGGGTTTGCAGCATTGAATTAACCAAGTATAACACTACCTACACAGCATAGGAGTGATATACCTCAATTTTTCAAATAAAAATTTTTAATGAAAAATTTTTCGAATTTTTTTTGACAAAAATTTTTTTAATGAAGAAATTGAAGATATTATTTCGATTTTATGTAGTGCAATACTTGGTTAATTGAATGCTGCAAACCCCATATCCAGGTCTCATTTAATTACGAAGATAGAAATTTTTGAAATTTGAAAAATCAAAAAAGTGAGGTTTTTCTTGTATTTTTCACAAAATCAAACGCTCATAACTTTTGATTCAAGCAAGATAGAGGAGTGGGGTTTGCTCCATTGGAAAGATCAAAGGTTTTTTCTTCTAGAAACATTAATAATCATACACTCAATAGAGGACAACTTTTTTAAATATTTACTAAAATAGAAAAAATCGTCAACTTTTTTACACGTTTTTTTCGAGTATTTCATGCGGTACAGCCACCCTAATTCACCTGCAAAAATTATCAACCGCATAGAAAAATTCTAGAGAAAGTGGGCAATCCGTTGCCGCAAAGCGCAACTTTCTACCTATCTTGGTTGTCGAGTAACGCTCGGTAGAAAGTGCGAAACAAAATTCAAAAAAAAAATTTTTCAAAGAGCCTAACTCAGCCCCTGCAGTTTGAAGGTTAGGCAAACATACATACTTCGACTCAGGATGAGTGGCCCACTCACTGGTTGGAAGGAGCGCGGTCAACTTTGAAACACCCTGTATAAAACAAGAAAAATATAAGTTGAATATTGTACACCTACGCCCAATAAAAAAAAACGAAAACGAAAACGATATCCAAAGAAAAACAGAGAAATAAGACTCCATCTAGCAATATTTGATTAACAAAATGCACTCAATTAGTTGGCATGAGCGGAGATAGGGGCATGGGGGGCGGCTTGAGCCCCCTCCTAAATTTTGAATTAGCCCCCCCCATCATTTTTGTGCATATGTTTCACTCAAAAAAATTTGCAAATTCTCAATTTTCAAAAGATAAACTGTTAATAAATATGTGACAATTTTCCTGTTTTTTTTTTTCCAAGTTACTTACTAAAATGATTATTGAAACCGATTGTTTGTTTTTTTTTTTTTAAATCCGCGTTAGTAGCCGAGGAGTAATAGCATCGAAAAAGTGCTTAAAATAGAAGAAAAATTTAATCGCAATTTTATTGCAAAAAAAGCTTCCATATGATGTCCAGAGTCTGTGATAAAGTCGCATCGGGCAGCCCTTAGTGCTTTTTGAGGAGGGTGGGGCCCCTTATGGGGAGAAAATTGTTTTGCACTGATTTCGCTCAAATTCACGTTGAGGGTTACTTAGGTGTTGAAGTACTCCCTAAAAAAATTTCAGCCCTCCTCAACCTCAGGAGGCTGAGCCATCGCTTCCCAAAGTTGGATGTTTTTGACTTTTTTTCAAAGTTATTCGTGGATAGATTACAGTGTGAAACACGATGGGGTATTTTGTTTTTCGCGTTGAAAATTTTACTCAAAAATGGAAAAATTTCGTTGTAAATTGGCACATTCACCACTCCCCTGTAGAGATGCGTAGGTTGGATCAAAATTTAAAATTTTCAGTTTCATCGAACAAGGCACAAAGTCCATGTTTTTGGACTACCTGAATCCATTTTTCGGTCATTTTTGTCTCCAGACACAAAACTGGACCCTCGAAACGACGGAGTAGATAGGTATATGATCAAAATGGAATATTTTTCAGGTTTATCGAGTTACGTATCGAAGTCTTATGATTTCTGAGTCCCTGAATCCATGTTCGGGATAATAATTTTCGCATCAAACCTAAATATGTTGGTACTTACTCTCTCATTTGGGTTCCGGCAATCGAATTTTTTTACTTGAAGAAAGTTTTCCCAAGACTTCTCCCAAGTTTCAGTGGTACAAACTTTGCATTTTTTGAGCTGAAAATAGTTACAACAAAGATGGAGTAATGCTATGCCAATATCACCGTGTACTATGTGTGAATTTTTTGTATAGGTAGGTGCAGTGTAGATAGGTACTTATGTGTTACTTACCAACTTTACAACTTCATTTTTGCACATATCGGGACAAATTTTCAATTCCATAACATATAGATTACCCGCTACAACCTGATAATTTTTTTTAATTAATTTTTTAAACCAATAAAGTACATAGAATTCTTTTTAGCAAAGAAGTCATTCAAATAGATACGTACTGCTTTTTCGGCGCTTAGAATACGTTCAACTTTATACGTGCAAACTGAGCTAGAGTCGCCGAAATGTTTTTTCACCGTCTTTTTTGCCATTTCTTTAATCTCTGGTGAATTGACATCAGCTTTTTCTTTATGTCCATATCGTACCCGATCTGATTTCTGAATTAGTTAGTCACTTAGTCAGTAGAAATGTCTAATTGCACTCATATTTATCAGTTTCATATTACCTAAGGTGGACGCACCCAAGGAGGGAGAGCTCAGGAGGCTTAGACCCCCTCTTAAGCTCGACAAGGGGATTTTCTTTATCATAAAAAAGTCAAAGAAGAACATGATTTAAAAAAAAAATTCGACCTCGCTTCGCCCAGGCAGTATTTTAGTACTACATATTTCTTAAATAAACATACCACTCATTAAATTGAATCCGTTGAATTTGCAAAAATTCTATCTTTATTAATCAGTAACATAATTTTTAGTGAAAATTATGATTTTTCGGTCAAAAATTACCAATATTTCTCAGTCAATGTCGTATTTATAAGAAAAAATCAGTAATTTTGACTTGAAAAAAATCATTAAATCTCCCCATTTTTCAATTTTTCTTCGCCCAAATTTGTTGGTACATAATATACTATTTCCTACTGAAATTACCTCAACTACTCCAGCCCCACTAAAATAACAGGTTACTTCATTTTTTCATTAAATTTTGACCCCCTCCCTTTTTTTCAAAATCTGAGCCCCTTCCTTACACAATTTTTGGGTGCGCTTATGGCTAAAATCACTTACATACTAATAAATGAAAAGCTAGGCTGTAGCTGAGGTTTGGAAAGGGGACAAATGAAACCGCCGACGGCCCAAAAATCTACATCTAATGCAGTTGTATTTTTCGAGGGTTTCAAGAATTAAGAATTCCTAAAAAATTATCAACTTCGATTTTTTTTAAGAATGATTTTTGGAAAATCATATCGTCCAAGTGTAAAAAAAAATGTGGTCCATGTTTCGGAGGATTATTCCAGTATAAGAAATTCGTTCCCCTCCCACCAATTCTCACTGAGATGGGCAAGTTTATTTCTTTAGCCCATTAGGTACATACCCACCTTTTCCAGTTTCTAAAAACTAACCTATTTGTGAAAAATTGTCCAAGATTTAAAAAATTGTATAAGTTTGACAATCGTCCAAGTTTTGGAAAATTCTTAGATTTTTAGAAATTTTCCCATCCTTAAAAAATCGTCCAAGATTTGAAAAATCGCAGAATTTTTGAAAAAAAAAACAAATCTTATAAAATTGACTAAGTTTTTTGGGAAATAGACAGGTACTTCAATTTTCGGAAAATATTCGACGCTGTAGAAAAAAACGCCCAATTTTTACAAAATTATCTAGGTTATAAAAAATTCCAAAATTTTTGAAAAGTTTTCTAAGTTATGAAAAAAATGGTTCCATTTTTAAAAAATCCTAAAACTTTTAAAAAATTGTCCCTTTGATGAAATTTTCAACTTTATTGAGTAAGGTAGGTACCTATTAAAGTCTTTTTTTATCCAACTCATCCCTGAACCAAATTTTGGCACCATTTTAGCTACAAATTTAAATACTTACCTACTCTCTCGAGTTAGAAGGAGAATTTAAAATTGAAAACTATTTTATTACAGTCTTCCAATTTTGACCCCACCCCTACCATTAAATACTGGCAATTCACGTTTAGGGTAAAAATAACCCTAGAATTGGATTAGGAAGTCGATAAAATTCAAAAAGTTTCAAAACCATGGATTTCGATCATTTTTATAATTATTTCTTACCTCTTGAAAGGCTACTACAGCCGTTGAGAATACCAACAAAAACGATGCAAAAACGATGGAATTCATGGTTGAAAAATATACCTGACCACAATTAAGGACCGAACACGACTAACACAGATTTATATTTTCAGAAACGAATAACAAATCAACGAATAAATACCCAAATTTCAACACCAATATCATCGGTAACTATTTTATTTACGAATAAGTCATATTTATTGAAGTGGAAATCATCAAAGTTTTTATTGTCATTAAAATGCAGTAAGTACTCGTCGTAAAATTTTTATAATTTTTGTAACAGATAATGCAACAGACCCCAAATTGCAGAGTTCCACTTATGATTGCAAAATTTAGAAACGAAACTTTTCAGTACTTTGCAAATTGTTACGAATGGTTGCACTCTGAAATTCTTAAAAATAGGTAGGTCCCTAGGTAAGTACACGTAATTTTTTATACGCAAATTATAGTTCCAGCACCACTCTTTCGACTTTCGAACTTCAAAATTGAACCTTTTTTTTCAGGGATCCGGAGGGAGTGGGTCTGGTCCCTCCGGCTCCGGCTCCGGTTCCGAAAATTTTTAAAAAGTGCATCCGGCTCCGGCTCCATGATTTTTTTAAAAATACCTCCGGCTCCAGCTCCGGCTCCGAAATTTTTTTTCTAGTGCCTCCAGCTCCGGCTCCGGCTCAATAAAAAAGGCTCCGGAGGGCCCTCCGAAAATGAAAAATCAAAATTTTTATATAATTTTAAGGAATTATAATGAAATTAATAAAAAATACAGTACTTGGTTAACCCTTTCGCGACCGATTTTGGAATCATTGCATTTTAAATTTTTTTTATGGAAATTGTTCCTCAAACACCCCCCCCCCCCTTTCCAAACACAAATCAGGTGTCACAGAATTTTTCCCCTCCTTCAACCTCCTCAGGGGGCTTGAGGTACCGTATGTCCCAGTGGTATAGTAAATTGACCCTGTGTGTCTCAGTGGTAGATAAAATTGACATGTGTGTGGCCCAGCGGTAGAGAAATTAGCAATGACTGTTTCCCAGTGGTAGAGAAATGAGAATTACACTGTGACACTGGACACTGATATAGTGTTCTCAAACCACACACATGTTGTGTGATGACCAGTAGCGAGTGCGCATCACAGCGTGGGACCAAACTGGAATGGTGAGGGAAATGAACACGTTCTGAAATTGAAAATACAAAGGAGGGACCTCCGAAGAGGGACATCCGGAGCGAGGAGCCGGAGGGGGTCCAATGTGGTCCCTTCGGCTCCAGCTCCGGCTCCGGAATTTTTTTAAACATCCCTCCGGCTCCGGCTCCGGCTCCGAAATTTTTACAAAAGTCCCTCCAGCTCCAGCTCCGATTCCGGAAAAATCGTCCGGAGGGGGGCCCTCCTCCCTCCTCCCCCCGGCTCCGCTCCGGATCCCTGTTTTTTTACATCTCTTAATTATTTTTGTCGCAAACGAGATTGCAACGATCTCAGTCCAAATTTATTCCAATTTCCAAGCTCAAATTTTTTCAACTCGATTTTTTTTCAATTTCTTCAATTCTCTCTTTTTTTTAATATTGAAGAATATTTAATATTAAACGTATAACAAATCAGAAATATTAAATTGATAAGTCTAAAAACTGTACCCGAGAAAAGGAACCTAGGTGTAATATTTTTTCTATTACATCTAGTTCCTTTTTCTCATATACGGTTTTTAGACTCAGGCGCTTAGTAGTAATTCACTGTTTCTGATCTAGGTACGTAAACTTACCTACTATTAAATGTTCTTCAAATCATTCCATTTTTAAAATTTTCTCCATCATCACATTTTTTTTTAAAATTTTAGTTTTCACGACAGTTTTTCTAATACTGATTTTATTAATTTATTTTTATTTTAAGATTTCTTAAACTTCCTGCCAATTATTTAGTCAGAAGAAATTTTGGAAAACATGAAGTTGAAAACTTTTTAAAAACTTTAAACTTGAAAAAAAAATTGAACCAATTTTGAAACATTTGAAAAAATTTCGAATTAGAAGAGTTTTTTTTAAATATATGAATTTGAAAAAACGTTTAAAAAATCCCAAGTTGGAAAAATTTCAGTAGGTTCCTCTACCTATCTACTTGTGTATTTCTTCAAATTTTTAAAAAATTTATGTTCTTTAAAATTTCTTTCAACTTGAAAATTACCTTGAATTTTTAAAAAGTTTTCAATTTCACGTTTTTCATAATTTTTTCTCCCTAACTCGAGTCAGTGAAATCTGAAAAAGTAATAAATATGTGAAATTGGAACAGAAAAAATAAAATTTTAACGATGAAAATATTTGAGAAATAGAAATGCAACCATAAATTGGAATTTTTGGAGCGAAAACGAAGATTTGTATAGAGGATCAGTATCCTTCATTGTTCGAAAATTATCTCATCCAAGTCATGGAAAAAAGTTTCCAAGGGAAGGAAGAACAATAAGTGCAAAAAAGAAACTAAAGACTAAAGAATCGGAATCGCAAGGAATCATTTGGATTTGCAGGGAATCTTGACTTCACGATTCTGCGAATCCCGATTCCCAAAACCGCGATTTGCTTGAAATAGAATCCGATTCGGGAATCGGATTCTTCACGACTTCTGCTATTCTTTTTGGCGATTCGAATCGCCCCATCTCTGCTCACAAATTACTACATTGGTACAGCGAGTGGGAAAATTGATTCAACTTATTTCGCAGGAAAAAATTCTCATATTCAAAAAACTTGAAAATTCTTTTTCTAAAAGTTTGACAAATTTTTTATGAAAAATTCATTTTTATTGGTAACTAGGCACTTACTTAAACCAGATACCTATTTTATGAGATGTAAATAACGTTTCCATGAATCAATAATATCTAAACGATTACATAATTATATTTAAATTAAAATTTTATATCCACATATTGATAAAATATTTGACCAAATGTTTTTCTATAAGTATAATTATTTAATCTATTATTTCTTTATTTATACTTTTTTAAATCCTAATTAATAATTCTATATTACTTAATAATAAAATTATAAATTTAAATAAATTAATACCAATTAAGAATGGGCGCTTTCGACAGAGATGACAATTTTTTTAGTACTACCTACAGAGTGTCTGAAAAATCATGAAACGTACCTAGGTACTTTTTCTCAAAAAATTTGAACAAAAAAGAGATGTTTTAATTATAGGTCTGAGATAGTACGAATCAAGACGGTCCTTATAGAGACCAACATTTTTCAAAATCAGTTCAGGGTAGTTTTCAAATATCGTGATTTTGGAGGAGAAGGATTTTTCATCATTTTTATAAGAATACTGGATGTAAAAATTTGAAAATCACTGAACTGATTTCAAAAACTTTAGTCTCTATAAGGACAGTCTTATTTCATACCATCTCCAGACTAAATTAAAACAATTTTCTATTTGGATTTTTCACGTTTTTACGATTTTTTGAACATACCTTGGATAGCACTGAAAATTTTTTCTCGTTTGTCGAAAACACCCATCATTGGAAATCCATAACAGTTTGAATCACTTCGATGTTCAAGAACTTTTTTAACACGTTGTAAAACGCCATTCGTAACAATCGAATTGCGGCACTTCGAAATCTTTTAACCCATTTTTCTCCCATATTTCAAGGTCACATTTTCTACATATATCACCCTGAAAGCATAGGTATGTAACAAGGATGGAATAATGCTACATATACTGTATGCCAATATGACTATGTACAATGTGTAATTTTTCCGTACAAGTGAGTACAATGTATATAATGCAGGTATACTAACCATTTCTTGACAGATTTTCAATTCCATGGTAATTGTTTTAATACCAGCTACAAACTAAAAATAAGTTCAAATTTGAGTAATTTTCAAAAAAAAATTAAAAATTGTATCATGCATAGTCCTGACAGAATCCAATAGTGACAGAGATTTACCCTTTTTTTAAAGAATTACCCATTTTCTTTGACGCATCTAATACCAAAAGTACATAAAATTTGTTTTATAAGGAAGAGATCTAAATAAGTATATAGGTAGGTACCCCTTGTTTGGCCACTATAACGCTTTTGAGCTCATAAGGATCGAAAGCATTTACGTAATTATCTTTCACAGCAGCTGTTGCCAATTCCTGGATCTTCGATGAACATACATCAACATCTGTAAGGATTCCAGAATGATTTTCTGACTTCTGAAAGAAAAAAATAAAAGAAAAAGAAAACGATATCCAAAGAAAAACAGAGAAATAAGACTCCATCTAGCAATATTTGATTAACGGCATAGGCGGAAATTGGAGGGCCCAATGTTGAATTAGCCTCCCAAATCATTTTAGTGCAAATGTTTCACTAAAAAATAAAAATCGCAAACTCTCTGTTTTCAAGAGATAAACTATTAATAAGTGACAAATTTCCTGCTTTTTTCAAGTTACTAAAATGGTATTTTTGATGAAGAAAATAATTACGTGCTTACTGGTTCCGTGTTAGATGGTTGATGACAACGAATGATATTTAACCACCCAGGTGGGCTAATACGAGTTAGGCACCTCAATGAAACAGAATAATTCAAGTGATTTGGGAATCATGAATAGTTACAGGTCCAGGGCGACCAAATTTGGAGAAATTGAGCCTGTCCGCGTAAGATGGCGAAATTTGCACTTTCACCAATTGGGCGGAAACTCACCCAAAAGGTTAGTCATGATGCAAAACCTCCCACAAAAATTTTATGGCTCGATCCTCCCCACTCCAACCCGAATAAAATGGCCGTATATGTCGAAAATTAAAAAATTTATTTCTTTGGAGAGGGTGGATTAAAAATTTTGAAATTTTCACAGAAGATAGTTACTAGCTAGGTAGGTGTATGTATACATGAGAATTTTTTCAATTTTTTTTACGCATATTTGAAGAGTTTTGGAAGTTTGAAAATTTCACAAATTCGTAGAAAAAAATCGGGGGGGGGGAGGCTGGAATTTTTTTTTAGAAGTCGGTCTTACCTTTACGTATAAAAAAACGTCAAAAACACGTTTTTTGAAGTTTTAATTTTTTTTGACCAAGTTCCACCCCTCCCCCCGCCTCAAGATCTGAAAAAATTTTTTATACCTAAAACTAAAAGTAGGTAAGACCGACTTTTTACAAAAAAAATTCAGTCATGTCCCCCCCTCCCCACGATTTTTTTATACGAATTTTTGAAATTTTCAAACCACAAAAACCCCCTAAATATGCGTGAAAAATTTGTAAAAATTCTCATGTATACACCGACCTACCAACTATTTTCTGTGAAAATTTCAAAATTTTTGAACCACATGGAATGACGGTTTTTGCTAAAATCAAGGATGAACCCAAGGGGAAGGGTTCAGGGGGCCCAAGCCCCCCTCTCCCCCCTAGTTCGACAAGGAGATTTTTTTATCATAAAAATGTCAAAGATAAGTATGATTTTTTTTTTAAATTTTCGCCCTCGTTTTGCTCGGGCCATATTTTAATTGCTACCTGACTATTTCTTAAATACGTAAACATACCACTCTTTAAATTTTAATCAGTTGAATTTGTAAAAATTCCCAGTAAATAATTTTCATTAAAAATTTGTGATTTTTCACTGATTTTTCGGTCAAAAATTACTAATTTTTCAGTCAATGTCCGATTTATCAGAAAAAATCAGTAATTTTTCCGAAAAAATCATTAAATCTCGCCATTTTTCAATTTTTCTTCGCCCAAATCTGTAGGTACACATATTATATTATTTGCCTACTGAAAATACCCCAACTACTCCAGCCCCAATGAAATAACAGGTTACTTCATTTTATCATTGAATTTAGACCCCCTTTTTTTTAAATCTGAGACCCCCTTACACAATTTTTGGGTGCGCTTATGGCTAAAATCACTAGCTACAAAATTATTTAGGTTATAAAAAATTCCAACATTTTGAAAAGTTTTCTAAATTATAAAAAAATGGCCCATTTTTAAAAAATCTTACAACTTTTTTAAAAAATGGTCCAAATTTTGATGAAATTTTCAACTTTATTGAGTGAGGTATAGGTACCCATTAAAGTATTTATTTTTTTTTGACTCATCCCTGAACCAAATTTTGGTACCATTTTAGCTACAAATTCAAGTGAGAAGGAGAATTTAAAATTGAAAACTATTTCATTACAGTTTTTCAATTATGACCCCACCTTAACCCTTGAATGCTGGCATTCAAGTTTAGGGTAAAAATGACCCCAGAATTGGATTAGGAATTCGATAAAATTGGAAAAGTTTCAAATGCATGGATTTTGATCATTTTTATGATTATTTCTTACCTCTTGAAAGGCTACTACAGCCGTTGAGAATACCAACAAAAACGATGCAAAAACAATGGAATTCATGGTTGAAAAATATACCTGACCACAATTAAGGACCGAACAAGACTAACACAAATTTATATTTTCAGAAACGAATAACAAAACAACGAATAAATACCTAAATTTCAACACCAATATCATCGGTAACTATTTTATTTACGAATAAATCTTATTTATTGAAGTGGAAATCATCAAATTTTTTATTATCATGAAAATACAGTACTCGTCGTAAAATTTTTAAAACTTTTGTAACAGATAACGCAATAGACCCCAAATTGCGAAGTTTTACTAATGATTGCAAAACTTGGAAACGAAATGTTTCAGTACTTTGCAAATTGTTACGTATGGTTGCACTCTGATAAAAAAGCCAAAAAGAAGTGTTTTTTTTTGCTTTTTGAGGAAACATGATTTTAAAAAAGGTAAGTATAGTATTTTATTCTAAAAAATTCCGGCTTTGAAAAAAAGAGAAATATTGAAAAAATGAGGGGAAAAATGGAAAAGTATTGAAAAATATTTTTTTTAAATTAAAAAACATTCAAGTCATTGACATTTTAATAAAAATCCCAGGGGAAAATCTTCAGGCATGAATAGGTCAATAAAAATTAGGTTTGTATTTCTATTGTTAAAAGCTTGGCCTGCTCAGGTCTGCTCAGGTCTGCTCAGGTCTGCTCATGAATAGTCAAATTTCATGCATGAATAGATCTGATCACACGTGATCATGATGACTCAGACCTGATCGTGCCTGAAAATTTTTCCCGGGAAATTATGATGTTTTGTCTCTTTACACGCAAATAAGAAAGATTGCCTCATCTCCAAAGTATATTTGAATATTTCCATGATCCTAAGATTTTTACCCTAAAGAAAAAAGTGTATTATTTATTCAAAACTGATACAAAATGAGGGAAAGGGAGAAGAGTAGGATCATTATGTCTAACATCAAAATTTAATCCATAATCAAATTTTTAAAACTGGAGAAAAATAAGATGGGCTGTCAAATCTTCATTTTTTGTTTTTCACCACTTAGCAAAGTTCAGTGAAGGGTAGAAAGAGTCGATCAATTTTCACTGATCTTTCAGTCAAAAATTACAGATTTCTTCCGATAAATTGGGAATTGAACGGAAAAATGAGTGATTTTTGACTGAATTACTAAAGAAAAATCACAGATTTTCAGTGAAAATTATTTCACTGATAGCTCATTCCATTTCAATTTGAGCAAATGACCTTGGGTCTTCCGATTGCGCTCAATTTTTTTTTACGGGTTCCCCTCGATGGCCTAATGAAGAAATCACCACTATCTTCGGTGTGTGTAGGGGGGGGGGCGGCTCGCAATTTTTGCACAATTGAGATTTCATCCTGCTTTTTTGTGGTTTAAAGCTTCATCCTTATTTTTTAAAAATGCTATCATTTTCAGTCTTTCGATGAATTAGGGGCCATTGTAGGGCATGAGAGAGGCAGTTTGGGAAAGTAAGTTGATAATCGAGCTCAGAACCCTCAAATTAGTAGAAATCGATATGCCGCACGATATTTTCATTTTTTTGCAAGGGTTTTTCAAAATTGGGGGGTTAGGAGGCACTAAGGGCTCGAAACCAAAAAATAAGCAAATATTCAAACCCAGTGCCCCCAAAAACCTAACAAACGACATGTCACACGTTATTTTTCACTTTTTTGAATTTTGACTTCATCAAAGGGGGTTGATAGGGGGGTTCAGTGGGGTCAGAGGAAAAAACTGAGCATATATTCACACTCAGCGCCTTTGAATTAGTAGAAATCGATGTGCTACTTCATTTTTACAATTTTTTTGAATTTTGACCAAAATTGAGGATTCCTGTGCTCTCTAGGGGTGTTAAGATACCGTCTTGAATAGTAATTAGTTGAAGAATGCATAAAGAGTTTTCCCTACAGTAATTTTTTCAGATTTTTAAATGATAGCCCTTAGCTTTTGTAATTATCATGAAAGTTGAGCTTTCATCAAAAAAGCTCAGCTTTGAACTTTTCAAAATGTGATTATCAATTTTGAATCTCCTTTCAATTCTCTACAAAACCGCACCAACAGATTCATTTTTGACTAAATCAATCTCGAGATGTGAGCCTTCAAAGTTGAGCCATTTCACAAAAAATTCCAATTATACGAAAATTACAAGGGTCGCCCCCCTCCCTCCGCCTTGAAGGATTAGGATCGAAAGGGCGGTGATTCCTTCATTAGGCCATCGAGGGGAACCCGTAAAAATTTTTTGAGTGAAATCGAAAGACCCAAGGTCAAAACCTGGTCGAGTAGACATAGAATGAGCCAGTATACTTCGCCGACCGATGTTTCTTTCAATTTCGATCAATACTTTCCTTTGTTATCTCGTCAAAAAAATTAAAATTCCAATCGAGCGGATTTTATTAAGTATTCTCACTTTTTGTGAAAATCAGCAAAACGAAAATGGAATGTGGATGGTCCAAAATTATGATTCATAATTTTAAACAGTTGGTTAACGTCTTTGAAGTAAGTTGTTGGTTTTGGCCCTCTGAAATTATAATTCTGAGATAAGAAGCCATACAGGGTTTCTACACTTTTTAGTACAATCGGATGTTCCGTCAAAAGTTTTGAATTTGGCCAGCGATTTAAAAACTTTAAAAAATTGAAAAACCTCCCTCTGATCATGGGAAAGGTCAAAAATCCAAAAAAATACTGCATCACTTGAGTAGGATTATAACAAACTTGAATCCAGCACATAATTTTCAAAGTTGCCAACTTTGATGACCTAGCCCTACTCCTTGATGATTTTTAGGGAGAGCTGATCACCAATTTTTGTACTTGGAACAGAACATTTCTATTCTAGACTATTTAAATCAAAATTCGTTTCGGGCGTAAAAATGACCTCATTAATACGTTTCTTCTTTCAATGCAATATTCAATAGCTCATTCTTTAATGCACATTACGCAGTAACACGATATCAGAGAATAAAGTACAAAAAGTACGAAAAACAAAATTATAATCAATTCAAAATTCATCGAACAGATTTTGTAATCAAATAATATTTTCGATAAGTAAGTAGGTAGGTATATTATAATAATTAATAGGCAATTAAAATAAAATCGAGATTTATGCTTCAGTTATTATCAACCAAAAATGATACCACAAATGAGATAACGATAATGAGATTTTTATTTGTAATTTCTTCATTATAGGTACCTACGTGTTGAATTACGTTTTCTGAGCAGTTGACTTAATTTCTATTTACCTTATCTAAAAACAAGAAGAATATAAATGAACAAAAATGTAAATATTTAATGCAGTTTAATCTGAAATCAATGAATTCTCAGCTTTATAAATCTGTATAGAAACCATAATGAACTCGATATAAAAATATGTGAGCATTAATTAAGAAGATACAGGATACTTAGGCAGATATAAGTATAATATAATAAGCAGATAGGTACTCGATTACTATCAACATTCGAATTTCGTTATTTCAAAAAAGTTTTCCCATGGCTTTTCCCAAACTTGAACAATACAAGTTTTGCATTCGTTCGACTGAAAATTCAAAACACATAAAAATTATGAAATAATATCATGCGAATAAGTACATAAGTACATATGTTTCTACGACTGATTTTTCCATCGAAATAGGTACTAACCTTAGCCGCACCATTGCTGCACGTATCTGGACAAATTTCCATTTTCAAATCCGTCAGCGAACCAGCCACTACCTGAAAAGAAAATTCCACGTTTAATTTAGCACTCGAATGAATTATCGACTAAGTATTTTTTCAGCAAGAATTTGGCCCAAATACGTACTTTTGTAGTAGCCTCTAGAACATTGTTGACCTTTTGTGTACAACCGGAACCAGAATCAGCTGCAAATTTTTGGGTTACTACTTTTTTCGCCAACTCTTGAATCGCCGGTGAATTGATATCAGCTTTCTGGGGAGCTCCAGGCGCCTGTAAGAGTGAAATTTTTTTTTGAATTTTGGAGGATTCCTTTAGAAATGGATTTCCTAAAATTTTAGCCCATGTACTATATCAATTAGGGGTCATGCGCTGGGTCTCCCTTTTTATGGGATTTTAAATATTTAACAAGGAAGGTATCCCAACTCGAAGTAAAATTTTGAGCCTAAACAAAAAAAAATCGAAAGTACATCATAACAGAACCCCGTGTTCAAAACTTCAGGTGCTGAAGTTCATTTTTCGATTTTTGGCGAATTTTTGAAATTTCAAAATCACCTCCGGCCTGCGATATATGAAAATTTGATGTAATCAACGAAAAAAGCTGAAATTTGGTATATACCCTATTTTCGACCTCCCGAATCGATTGGAAGCAGTTTCGAGAAGATTTGAAGGCGCCAGAAAATTTCGGAATTTTCCAGCGCTGGAGGAAGGCCCATAAAAATGGCCCATATGCACTTCAGCACCTACAATCGCAGAATATCCAGATTGGTCTCATATTTTATCGATTAAAACACAATTTTCCAGAATTCGTAACTTTGAGTTCAAATTTGCATTTTGGGCAAGAAATATTTTTTCATGTGCTGGAAAATTCCAAAATTTTCTGGTAGCTCCGAAACGTCTCGAAACCAGAGCTCGAAAAAAGGGTATATTCCAAGTTTTAACTTTTTACCCAAGCACGTGTGCGAGGGGGTTATTTTGGAATTTTTCCCAGAAAAATATCCTGCCCAAAAATGCAAATTTGAACTCAAAGTTACGAATTTTGGAAAATTGTGTTTTAATCGATCAAATAGGTCATCAATATGTATAATCCGCGATTATACGTGCTAAAGTGCATATGGGTCATTTTTATGCGCTTTTCTCCAGCGCTGGAAAATTCCAAAATTTTCTGGTGCCTCCGAAACGTCTCGAAACTGCTTCCAATCGATTAGGGAGGTCGAAAATAGGGTATATACCAAATTTCAGATTTTTTCGTTGATTAGATCAAATTTTCATATATCGCAGGCCGGAGGTAATTTTGAAATTTCAAAAAGTTCACCAAAAATCGTGAAGTGAACTTCGGCCCTTGAAATTTTGGATATGGGGTTTTATTATGATGTACTTTCGATTTTTTTTTTGTTTGGGCTCAAAATTTTAATATGAGTTGGGATACCCCCCTTGTAAGTAGGATATGGTATTGGTAATATTCTGGGAACAAATTGGAAAAAGTTATGCATGTTTTTCAAATATTACTTACTTAAAAATCCGAAAATATGAATCAATTTTTTTTTGGGATAAACTCTTACTCGAATAATCATCCTAGAAGGGCTCAAGTGCCCTCAAATTGGGTAAAAATGGATAAAATTTATCATTTGTGGGCCCTAGAATCCCTGGGGTGATCAATCAAGTCGAAAGTTCCTTCATTTTTAATTAAAAAATAGATATTGCGCTGGGGTGTGAGATCTCCAAATTTCGAAATTCGATTCAAAACACACTCGAAAGTCAGAGGGAGTTGATATTAATTTTCATTGGGGGGGGGGGGGTGTTCAAATTGATACTCAATTGGGAGTATGTATAAGTTAATACCGAACCTCTTTCAATTTACTAGCATTACTCAGGACCAGGAGATACCACGAAGAGGTTAGCTAAATGATTTTTTTCAAAAATGGTTTTAATATGGATTATCTTTTCTCTATTTAAGGCAGAAATACCATTGGCACCCATTTTCAATCATAATCCTATTTTTCAGGGGTTCTTAAAATTTTTTCACGGTTTTTCAATATTCAGCAAAAAATTGGAAAAATGGAAAAAATTTTCCCCGAAATTATGGAAGTATACATATGGTAATTTAACTAATTAAGGAAACGCGTGGAAAATTGGCGTTAATATTAAAATATTCGTTCAAAGGGTACTTACCTATCATTTTGGGAGAAACTTTTTCCAATTTTTTTTCGATTTTCATTAAATGTTGAAAAAATATGAAAAAAATGATATTCTTTAAGGACCCCGACAAAAAATTGATGCTAATGGTATTTTTGGGTAGACATCCATTCTAATTAATTTTCAAACATAGTCAGATTTTAGAGTCCGATATGGAGGGGTACCTAATGTGGAGTCAGAAGGTGAAGTTTTTACCTAGGTAGTCGTTTCGAGGTCTGGGGTCTAGGCATAATTTTCTGGCTGTCCATTCTCTTCAGCTTTCGACTTTCGAAAAGAAAGTGTAAAACTATCATCCCGAGTACCAACCTATTTGATTTTTGATTTTAGATTTTTAATATTCGATTTTCGAGCTTTAAATTTCCATTTTCATTTTATGACTTTTGGTATTCAATACCCAATATTTATTCATTCAATTTGTATGTAATATGTATCTTATCTACTTGAAAAAAAATGGGAATCAATTTGTACATACCCCGAAAAAAAATGGGGATCAATTTGTATCTACCTTGAAAAAAAAAAGTGAATACATAAGTTCGCCTATATTTTCACATGAATATTTCGTTGGGATTGGGAATCAATTCACCTACAGCCACGTCAGAAGGTTTGTCTACATACGTACCTATCTCGAAACTATAAAAAATTTCAAGGTCAACGAGAAAAAAATAAAATAAATGAATTGGCACCAAGCCGGAATTTTTTGAAAAAAAAACGTTCGAAGGCTTCTTGGGGACCCATAAAGAATTGGGATTCTTTAAAAATTTCAAATAATTTTAAATGTGCTGAGACCAATGCCAAAAATTCGCTTAACAAAAAATCTGAAAAAACTGATAGGTACATATTTTCGAAATGACACGTAATAATCGAAGTTTTGCAATTGGTATTCCAGGCATTGTGATAAAAAAATAGAAATTTTTTTGGCTAAAATTGACATTTTTCGAAATTTTTTGGATCAAAATAAAACTTTTTAAATTGAAAATTAAGTATGTTTTTTGATGTTTTTAATGCGGTGGGATAAGAGAAATGTTAAAAATTTTGACTTAATTTTTCAAAGAATAAAGCAGGCCCAACAATGTTTGCTGTGGGGCCTTCACTTGCTCTCATGTTGGCTCTGAACAATTTGATATCGCACTAGGTACTAAAAAAGGTAGGTATGTGTTTTGAATCTCCAATGAGAAAAATTTATCTCTCTCCATCTTAGTATTTAATTCAATGAAGAGTAGGTAGGTACTTTCTTACAAATTTATTTCGCGATTCCCAGTGAAAAAAGTTTTGATCAAATTATATAAAAATATATTAAAAATTTTTGATCAAATTTGATCCCCCAGATGTACCTATCAAATTAGATAAAACTTGATAAAATTTGATAAAACTTGATCAAATTTGATAAAATTTGATAGGTACATCTGGGGGATCAAATTTGATCAAATATGATATGAATTTTTTTCATTGAATAAAATTGCTCAAAATTGTTTGGATTGCAACTTTAATATCTTTTTAGTACAAAAGGGGGTTATATACACAGTTCCTCCTACAAAAAAATTTGAATTTAGAAAAAAAAATATGCAGCACACCTGGGTCGCGAACCCTCAACCTTTGGTTTCTCAATCTTCTTCCCTACTTACTGCACTACCTCATTCCATATGGATCATAGCATTATAATTATTATATTAAAACCAGTAAAATGAGACTTGGTCAATTTTTTACGATTTGAACTACTTTTTTTTAATCAAATTTAATTAAATTATGTATAAATAATGATATATAAGAAGCAGAAATAATGCATACTAAAACAAAAATTATTGAATATTTACTTTAATTACTTCATACCTTTAAAGAATCCAAAAAAATTCTAAGTTCAGCTTGATAAAATTTTATAAAATTTTATTTTATTTTATTTAATAAAATCAAGTTTAATACATTTATATAAAAATCTATAAAAATTGATAAAGTGATATAAAGTTTGAAATACCTAATTGAACGATCGATTTCATCTAAGTGCATCAAGTTTCAGTCAATTTTATAAAAATGTATAGAATGATATAAAAATTTATAAAAGAATATGAAGTTTGATATAGTGTACTAGGGCGACTCTGGTGTATAATTATGTATAGCTATATCAAATTTGATATAATTTTATCAGTTTTTATAAAGTTGTATCAGACTCGATAAAATTATGTGTACATTGAGTTCAGTTTTCATTTTTTCTGTTTTATCCAGTTTTATACAATTGTATAAAATGAAGCAAAAGTTGATTAACTTTTATTCAGTTCTATAAAATTGTATAAAACTGGATAAAATAAAAAAAACAGAAACTGAACATAATTTTATCAAGTCTGATACAACTTTATAAAAAACTGATAAAATAATATCAAATTTGATATAGCTATACATAATTATACACCCGAGTACACTATATCGAACTTTCTATTCTTTTATAAATTTTTATAAAATTGACTGAAACTTGATGCCTTTTGATAAAATTTATAGAATTCAATTAGATATAATTTGATATAATTTGATCAACTTTGATAGAGTTGTACAAAATTGGATCAACTTTTGATCAAATTCGACCAAGCCATTTTTCACTGGGTTTGAATAACTGTAAATTCTTCAACAACTTGATTACCTATTATGTAGAATTGAATTATTTTTATAATTATTTCTTACCCCTGGAAAGGCTACCACAGCCGTTGAGAATACCAACAACAACGATACAAAAGCAATGGAATTCATGATTGAAAAATTACGTCAAGTACGGTAACACAAATAAAGACCAAACACGACTAACCACAGATTTAAATTGTCGGAAACGAATAACAAATTAACGAATAAATGAATTGCAAAGCAAATATCATAACTATGTTAATTACGGATAAGCTTCACTCGTCGAAGTTAAACACATTAAAGTGTTTTTCCACGAAAAGGCAATAGGAGGGGATTATCCGGTGAACATATTTATGGGCACGTTAATTGTAAAACCAAGCATTATACGTCTCTAACCGACGTTTCTCATAACTTCGGTCAATATTTTTTTTCGTTATCTCGTTGCATAAATATAAATTCGAATTGTGTTGGATTTTTACTTCTTGAAAAAAGTAGCGAGTACTAAGTAGTAAAAATTTAATTTAAATTACCTCTAGAGGCTTTAGATAACGAAAAGCACCTTGTAAAATCGAGCGTGGGTGGTTCATAAATCGAAACAGGTGATTAATTTCAGTTCACATTCTCAACTTGTGATTTGAATTCAAAAAATCCAAACACCTTCAAGTATTACGTTGTTTGAGCGACCATTTAACTTAAAGTCTCAATATTCACTTTTTCGCAGATTTTACCTAAGTATAAGATTGAAAAAATACATGCGAGGAAGCAAATTTTGAAAATTTGGTCAAAATTATCCCAATTACCTATCGCCAAAAGTTGAGTACTGTTGTTGAAATGCTCAACTTTGAACTTTCAAAACAATTTTAAAACGATTCCGAGTATTATTTCAATCTTCTTTTCTACTTCTTCAAAAATGTTGTCCAATTTTTTTGCTGTTTAATGTAAAATTAAATTACATATACATAATTATAAGAATGGCGTTTTGGCCCTGGAAAGGGATTTTAATGAAACCTACCCCAAAAGTTGAGTCATGATGAGAAAAAAATTCTGACAAAAATTTTGCAGTGATGAAAATGATATTAGTTCCAGTTCCAGTTCCAGTTCCAATTCTCAAAATTTTTTAGTTCCAGTTCCAGTTTCAGTTCACAAAATTTTTTAGTTCCAGTTTCAGTTTCAAATACCAGTTTCAAAATTTCAGTTTTTTAAATTTTGAAGGACAAAAAAATGCAAAATTTTCTGCTAAATTTGAACTTTGTTGTTATTCCTTTTCGATTCGAAGTACAATTTTTTCCCCTTTCAAGTTCAAAACAAAAGAATTCCAGAAAAAAAGTCATTAGTAATATTTTTCGAAAATCTCGTGACTGGCCCCTGAATTTTTCAACAAAAAATTTGAATACTCAATATAAGAGGACGTCTTTGATTGGAAGGAATTTTCGAATTTACAACACAATTCTTCTTTATTCAGATTCTTTTTTCGACGTAAATTTTCAAGGTTTGGGGGTTTTTAGAAAAAAAAATTCAATTGAATGTGGTTTCGTAAATTTCAACATCAAAATTTTGACTTTTTCAAGTCATACTTTGAGTATAAAAATTTCGACTGCTGGAACTGGTATAAAACTGAAATTCATTTTAGTTCTAGTTCCAGTTTTCAGTTTTCCGTTCTCATCATTTCAGTTCTAATTCCAGTTCCAGTTTTCCACCACTGAAATTTTGGACTCCCAGAGCAGGTATTTTCGGAGGGATGGGCCAAAATGTGTTTTTTAAACTTTATTTTTCTGTTTTTCGCCAAATGTAAAAAAAAATTCGTGTTTTTTTTAAAATTGAATCTAGATGATCAGAGAAACCCTAAATTTTTTTTCAAATTTTTTGACCTATTTTTGGTTGAGTTATGGTGGTTTAAAAACTTTAGGCGGCCATTTTGGAAAGAAGTTTCAGAGTACAGTCGCCATTCTTTTTATAAAATGTGTTGTTTAGTGTTGAATATACCACATGAGTTTCAATGAGTTTGAGTTGGTGCAACATTGTCAAAAAAAATAAAAACTGACCACCGGTCATGCGGAGCCCGAACGTTCATGTCAATTTCCCACGGCACTCTGGTGGAAAGTACAGTGCTCGCGTGCGCTATGTTTGACAAATGTCATTCTAATCCAGAGGCGGATTACATTTTTTCAAATATGAACGCAAATGGTGGTAGAGGTATAAAATTTGGCATAGCGAAGAAGGACACCATTAAAAATTTTTTGAGCCCGGAGAGTCATCCCCAAATCTCATTGGAGGGGGAAGAGAAAGATCCAGAGGGGGGTTCAGCCCTCTTATTTTTCAAAATTGAGCTATCCGCTTTTTTTTCGTGTCATTTCTATACGATGGAATTCTGCTGAGTTCAAAAATGACATTATTTTTGAAATTAGAGGGCGAGAAGCTCCTCAAATTTCGGATTTTTCGACTCAAATTTTCGCATTTTCCTCAAATTAAACTATGAATAGGTAGCATATTATGGTATCTATTTTATAGAACCTGCCTACACTGAGAAAAATGGAGAATGAAAAATGAATAGAAAGTGTTGCAAAAAATAATAAATTTTATTCAAAAAAAAAAATAAAATTTATCACGAAATTTGGTAAAGTTTATTGCATAGAAAATAAAGTTTGTCAATTTTGCGATAAATATTATTATTTTGCGATAAATATTATTATTTTTTGAATAAATTTTACTAGTTTTGCGAATGGTGCCTTTTTATTATTACGTTTAATAAAATTTATTTTTTATTTTTTTGAGTGTACCTCCCAACCTATCTTTTTTTTAATTTTTTGAAATATGAATTTTTTAGATCTAGTCATTGGTGTTTTTTGGCGGAAAATTTTCAGAAATCATATTTTTCAAAGTCACAATGAGAATGTTATTTTCAGGTCAAAGAATGTGTTTTACTACAATGAACTGGTTTTGGAAAGAAAAACTAAAAAATGAATCTTGAACTTTATTTTCTGAAAGCAGAACATACGAGATATCTACCTGAAGTTACATCAGCATTAAGAAAATACATTTAATCAATTCAAAATATACCAACTAAAATTATTAAAATAGGTACCTAATCAATCTAATCATAAAATATTTTTGACAAGTATAGTCATTATAATCAAGTAAGTAGGTATTAGGTATCTATACGTAGAGTTTAAAAAGGTGAAAATTCTATCTAGGTGACACAAATGAGGGAGGGAGCGATGAAGCGATCATCATTCAAATTTTCTTTCTTATTACGCACTGAGATATAATTCACAACCTGAAAAAAAATATACGGATGAACAAAAACAAATACAGGTACTGCGAGTACTTGGTTGTCTGGTTTCAGTGAATGGATTTCCAAGTATACAAATTTGTATGTATTACGTAATCATATAATAGATGATCAGAAAAAAAAACTTGGGTTCATTTTTTAGCTCCCTAGCTCAAGAGTGAGGTGAGTGAAGAGCTATGAAACGGAGATCATTTTTTTAAAATGAGATTTTTTGCAAATTACGGAGGCAGCAACTGGTATTACTGGGAACGTTGACCACCTCCAAAAAAGGTATAGACTCAGTTTTTCAATCTGTCCTCTCAGCACCCACCCCCTTACCCCAAAATTTGCCTCACAATTCCAAAAAATGTCGAAAATATTATGTGACAATGTGACATACGGTCGGGTCATTCCACGCGTCAGTTTGTACGCAAAGTGGTAGGGTGGGTCGGCGATTTTTTTCATTTTTTTATGTGGGTAAACCTCGATGAGAGATGACGAATGCCGCAAACCGCAGCTCTCAAAGTCTTTTTGGAGGGCTGCCACGAGCATTTAAAGTTTTGAGGTAAAGTTGGATATGGTAAAATTGGGACGTGGATAACTCGAAAACCATGATGGGTTGAAAGTTGAAACTTTTTCCAATGTGTAGGGCCTTTGAAGAGCTTTTTGACGATTTTTTGAAAATCAGTGTTGCCACTTTTTTTAACACGAAAAATTAGCTGTAAAAGTTGAAAAATGACATTTCTCTATGATGTCAATCGCCAAAAATTCTGAAAAAAATCTGTAAAGTACAACTTTACATGCTGATTAATATATTAAAAAATTGAGTTGACGTTATTTCGTATTTTCTAGAAAAAAAAATCCAAAGATTGGAAGAAAATACAATTTTCTTTTTCAAAGGTCAAAATTGTGTAAATTGATTTTTTTTTTGTTAATTTTACACCATATTCAAAGAAAAAGTCGGTAAAAGCATTTTAACTCCATTCAACGCCCGTTAATATGTGTAAAAATGCAGAGTTATTAAATGTTAACTTCAAAAATTGAAAAAAAAAACATTTTGGTATCAGAATTTCTTATTTAGTTACCCCTGGATCACACCAGCACCGCCTGATACCAAAATGTTTTTTTTTCCCAACTTTTGAAGTTAACATTTAATAACTCTGCATTTTCACATATATTAACGGGGGTTCTGAGGATACGAAGGAGGTTCAATTTTAAACTTGAGTTGAAATTTGAACTCAGCATCCTTGAAAACATTACGAAAGATGCACCACACAGTATTTTTGGGTTTTTAAAGAAATGTTAGTTCCTATGTTAACCCCTTGAGGGATGTAGTAAATTCTTGGTAATGGTCTCACTCTGAGCTTCCCTAGTTTCGAGGGCTCAATATTTTTAAACGGATCCCATGCTGAAAGGAAATTATCTCATCAATTTTCACCGAAATTCAGAACAAATAGGTACCTATATATTTTTCCAAACCACCTAATGAGTATCTGCTAGGGGTGATGATAGAATTGCATTTTTTACCCGAAAGTTGAAGAAGGGGTAGATAGAAAGTTGTGTCTGGTTTTCAAAACAATGTGGTATGAATTTCAGCCCTGCTGACTCCACATTCTCCCCCTACCGAACCTTAAGATCAGGCTACGTTCAAAAAATTGTGAAAAATTTTGATATTTTTTTCATAGGTAAGAGGTTTTAGTGTATATTTCTTTACTCAAAAATACTAGCTACAGGCATCTATTTTTCATTTTCAACTTAATATTTTTTAATAGTTCTCAAAAATTATCACCTTTTTTGTGTTTTTTCAATGCCTATGAAATAAAAAATCGAAATAATTTTCATTTAGACGAGGACCAGTGGCGATCATTTTGTTCAACGTCTTGAAATTCATATTTTCATCTAAAAATACGTAAATATGTGATTTTTCAGAAAAATTTGAAGAGTTAAATGACCTCCAATCAAAAAACCAAACATACCACGAGATTTAGCATCTCATAGCAGACCTATTTAGGCATATTACGATTTTAGATAATAGAAATTAGGGGGAGGGGGGTTGAGCACGAAAAACTGTTTTTTTTTCTGAAAATAGTTCTACTTTAAGGGGGGTATGAAATCAGGTTTTTCATGTGTATTTTCATGTTCCTTTTTCTCGATTACCAGAAGAGGTGGAAGGTTGAAATTTGGAGGGTAACTAGAGTCAACCTTGAGCTACACTTTAACGGGGGGATTTCAAAATTTAGTTCATGCTTCCAAAATTAAGCTTACACGTAGAAAGCTCTCTTAAAACACCATGTTTTTTGGCATACAAATAATTCCTCAGCCTGTTCCATGCATGATAAATGAAAAAGCCCCCGTCTATTTATAGAGTATAACTTGCTGGAGAAAACAAAAAAAAAAGTAAGTTGATCGATACAGTCGTTCCTGAGAAAAAGGTACATGAACATTGAAAAAGTACATTTTGAGAAAAACAGCTTCAAAGTTCGAACTTTATTTTTCATACATGAACTTCAGTTTAGTTGTACTACAGAGACCCAGGTGCAAATGATAATTTATTTTTTAAATTTTTGTTGAAGAACAAGGCTGATCAAATAATTCTGGTTGAGAATTTTGAGTTTGTGGCTGTTCGTTTGTATCAGCATCTCATTGGATAACTTTCAGTTCACCAAAATTTTTCCTAAATTCTAGGAAAATCTTGATCGTAAAAAGTAATTTTTCAACCTTAAGAAAAGTGATTTTTAAAAAGTATTATGTATCATTTTGAAAAGAATAAAATAGAGAATTCAAATCCCTAGAAAACTCAATTTTGGATTTCTTCACCAAAACTGATTTCATACCCCCTTAAGGTCCCTATCCAAGCCTCAGACATGGTTGGAGGCTGAAAATTTATCAGAGAGTTTCAACTCAAACCACCAGCCAAAAAATTAGCAAAATCGAAGAATTTATTTTTTCCATCCAGCCGATGTGGAGTGGAAGGGGAATATTTTTATTACTTCGTTTTGAGGTCTAGTTATAACTTTCTAGCCGGCTGCTTCTTCAGCTTTTGAGGGAAAAAATGCACAAATGATCATCTTTAGTACCTACTAAATACACTAAAAATTTACTTTTCGTCCCTATTAACAATTTTATCATTTTTCACAACTGTATTTCTCTATTCTGAATATTGGATAGGTGTCGTCTTGGTATATTTGCGATTCACATCTTCTGCACTCATACTGAAAATTGAAAGTTCGTTACCGTATAGCGATCACGGAATAACACTACGTGAAAATTTTATTCGTAAATTTTTTGTATAGGCTTACTAACCGGTTTGACAAGATGGGTACATAAATCTTTACAAATTTCAAATGAGAACCTTGTTCGTACAACTTCATCAGATTCCATTGTCTAAAAAAATTCAAATTCAAGTTTTAACCGGAACAAAGTAGACCAATAATTTTTTCAAGTAGTTATCTAAATACATACTCCATTTTGTTGTTCCCCACTGAATACTCTATTGATCTTATATGTACAGCCGCCGACATTATCGGTTACCAAGTGCAACTTGGCCAACACTTTTTTCATCAGTTTTATAGATGACTCTCCGTGGACGTCAATATCCTGAATACGTCCATGGGGCTTCTATATGATTAGAGATGATAAAATCATGCACTTCGTTAAAATTAAAGTTACATAATTATTTAAAATTAAAGGATAAAAATCTTCAAGTTAAAAGTGCGCGGTACCTAGGCGAAAATTGATCATGTTTCAAAACTCATTGACTTACCTAGTAGATATTTTGGACCCCCCTCCACCCCCACCGGAAATTGTCATAATTCTATATTTTGGTATCAATGTAGTAACATTAGCAAAAATCTGTTCTATTTACCAGTACTTTAGTCCATAGAATCCAAATTTAGTTTAAAAAAATGATTCCCAGGAGTAGGGAGTGTGCTTGAAAGATGGAAATTTTTTAAATTTTAGCAAAATTAAACTTTCCCAAAGAGTGCACGGCGGCTTTTCTAGTTTAAAGTCAGATTTTGCATCCACTTAAATCCCCAAGAGAGGTAGGGGACGAAGAAATTAAAATTTCATTACGATAGCAAATGATATAGGTAGGTACCTATATTCATAATCGTTTGTTTTTCGAACATATATCTAAATAGGTAATCATTTTCTGAGGAATTTCGACGGAAATTCGAAAAAAATATGAAAAGTATTAGCCAAAAACTGACATTTTTTTTAGGTCAGGGGTCTCTCCACATTACATGGTGAAAATGACTCTTGGCCCAAATTAGACCAAAAGTGGTCCTAAATGTTTGTCTCGATGTAAAAACTCCCCATAAAATTGTTTGATCTCCCTCACCCCACCCCTTCCTGAGAATTGCCCCCTAAATGTCGAAAAATCAAAAATTTTGAAATTTTCTCAGATGGTAGACCTTATGTAGATGTAGGTTAGGTATATTTTTGGAAATTTCTTTAAATCACATTTTCTTAGTTTTTTTGCGCTTTGAAATTTTCAAAAATCACTTTAAAAAATTTCAAGAAACATGCTTGAATTTTTGAACCATGATTTGTTAGTTGATACCCTCAGGTATAACGTATATTTTTTTCAAAATCCAAAAGTGAATGCAAGATTTTTTAAATGATTTTTTGAAAATTTCAAAACGCGAAAAAACTAAGAAAATGTAATTTAAAAAATTTAAAAAAATTCCACAAATACACCTACATAAGGTCTGCCATCTGTGAAAATTTCAAAAATTTTCATCCATCCACCCACCCCATCCAGAGAAAAGTTGAATTGAATTTTCGACATTTAGGGGGAAATTTCTCAGAAAAGGGTGAGGAAGGGGGTCAAAAATTTTTGTCGGGAGTTTTTACATCGAGGCAAACATTGACGACCACTTTTGGTCTAATTTGGGTCAAAATCGATTATGTAATCGATTAAGTACCTATTTAATATCGCTGAAAAAATCATCGCATTTTGATTATCCGGTTCAGCAGTTTCGAACCAGTTGTGAACAATAAAAGTATCCAAAATAATGCGAATATGAAAAAAAGTTCGGAACAAAAGTTGAATTAAAAAACAAAATTTTTCGTTTCATAACTTTTTTTTCTTTCTCGCTATAGAAAGAAGCTGTCGTACAACAGATTTGTGTATAATTTTTTTTTTCAAGCAAACTCTTCTCCATTGCTAAATGAAAAAAACTTACAGTACGTAAAATACTTATTCAGTTTTTAATTATCTACAATTTTCATTTTACATTTTTTTGGTATCTCGACTTTTCGATAACCGGCTGTCGACTTGAAAAAAAAATCACTCAAAGAAATTGGGAAAATTGGAATTATCTTGCACCGGTTTCAAAAAAGTGGAGATATCAAAATAAGGGTACCTAAATTGAAAGTTATATGTAGATAATTAAAAACTGAATGTTTTACGCACTTACTGTAATTTTTTTCATTTAGCGATGGTAGTCCAGTCATTTTAGGAGTTGACCCTCCGAAAATTTAATCCTGATTTTTTTTCGCGTTTTACGTTTTTAATGATCCACTACACAACATACTAAAATGGACGCCACCACAACCCTCCGCTACCCCCAGGGGAGAAGTAAACGTTCGCTGAAAACCGGTTTTCCGTAAATATCTCCTCAAATAGGCCTCAAAATTGAAAAATAATTATGAACAATCTTGTTCTACGTGGAATTTCCTATCAGAAGGTTTTTGTTATTTTTCAAAAACACTCACTTCCTTGACCAAAAATTGAGGATAAAAAACCTGTTTTTCAACAATGTACAACTTTTTTGAAAAAATCGAAACTTTTGTGAATATCTCCTCAAAGAAGACAGAAAATGGAAAAATGGTTATGAACAATCATGTTCTACGTGTATTTTTTCATCAGACAAGTTCGTTACTTTTCGAAAACACTCACTTCTTTGCCCAAAAAATAAGGTAAAAAACGCCTATTTTCATTTCCAAACATGCTGTGAAGTGTGAATACTGGAAAAATAGGCGTTTCCCCCCCCCCTAATTTTGGGCAAAGGAGTGGGTGTTTTCGAAAAAAACGAACTTGTCTGATAGGAAATTATACGTAAAACATGATTGTTCATAACCATTTTTCCATTTTGAGGCTTATTTGAGGAGATACTCACAAAAGTTTCGATTTTTTCAAAAAAGTTGTACATTGTTGAAAAACAGGTTTTTTATCCTCAATTTTTGGTCAAGGAAGTGAGTGTTTTTGAAAAATAACAAAAACCTTCTGATAGGAAATTCCACGTAGAACAAGATTGTTCATAATTATTTTTCAATTTTGAGGCCTATTTGAGGAGATATTGACGAAAAGCCTGTTTTCAGTAGACATTTACCCTTCCCCTGGGGGAAGCGGAGGGTTGCAGGACTGTTCATTTTAGTATGTTGTGTAGTGGACCATTACGAACGTATAACGCGAAAAAAAATCAGGATTGCATTTTTGGGGGGTTTGGTACATCTCTACAACTTTTGTTTTAAATTTTTTTCCACACGTCGGTGTGTGTAGTTTATTTCGAAAAAACCGCGACTCCCATTTTTTAGGCTCAAACCGGTTTCTCAAGAAGAAGGGGGGTGTAGGCCTGAAAATATGATCATTGGCCCTCAATTCCCTCATTACTGGGAGAACTATGCCATTTCAATCGTCCCCGCACCTCTTTTCAGTTTCGAGATATTGAAAAATATTTTAAGCGGACAAGTCTTTTTTGTGTCATACAGTATTAGTTTCCATTTACGAATAAATGAATAAATTTTTATCACGATCAGTTTTCATTTGCGATTAGGTAATTATTGCCGGTGATCAATTTTCTTGTCCCATGTTAAAAAGTTGATCTAATGTAGGTAGTATAAATAAGGAATAAAAAAGAAAAACCTGTGAGCCTTCATTTTCTAAATCTCCTAGACCTAAAAAAGAATAAAGGCGAATCAAAATAGTTACAATAAGTATATATATAAAGGTAAAATCAGTAGGAGGGGTCAAGAGTAAGTCCAATTTTTTCCAATTTGAAATTAAACAAATCTGATTATCATTGTCGTATCATAATTGAACATGTTTGCACCAAAAAATACGATTATCGATGTTATTGACAGTAATACGAGTTTTTTTTTCTTCCATTTTGAATTTTGTCTCGATTTCTTCCTTCCTTTTCTTCCATTTTTCCAAGCGTTTTTGTGACACAAAGTTAAATTTTTTGGAAATTCTGAATACCATTCACTTCAAGGTCAATTAGTGGAGGCAAATTAGTAAAAAAAACATTTTTCCCTACCAATGCTTTTTTCTCAAAATTGCCCAGAGTAGTTCCCTGAATAACCCCAAAGAGTTACCACTCCAAAGGCCTCAGGTTATCTTCTGTTAACGATCGTACAAAAAAATTTTCGTACAAAAAATGCTGGAAATTGAGTGTAGAACAAAAAAGTACAGAACTATTTTTATCCTAAAATCAAAGTTTGAGGAGATAATCTGAAAAACAGGTTTTTTTTTGGGGGGGGGGGGCTCTTTCTAAAAAAGTTAGCCCAAGATATGTGGGATGGTAACTATTTGGGAATATTCAGGGGACCACTCTCGACTATTTTCCAAAATAAAAACTTTGTTAGTCAAAAATGCCCCCCCCCAAATGATGCTAATTTCCCTCCACTAAATAATAGCTAAATGTATGTATGTACCTATCTAGCGTAAGTACCTACGTTTAGAACAATGGAAACTAGATATATCTAATTTGTCCTTTTGTTTTACTCTTGTAACTTCAACGAGACAATATCTGCATTCCCTGATCTGGAAAATAATTAGCAGATTGCAAGGTTAAAATAATGTCCTGGGAATGTTTATTTACGAATTTCTTAATGGATTCACTAACGTCATCAGCATAACTTGAATGGCATACATTTGATGAACAAATACGGAATCTCAATCTTCTTATACTACGATCACCTTCTAAATACTGAGGAAGGTTTCAAATTTACTTTTATACTCGAACAAGTTAGGTACTTATTTATTTAGTGAGAAGTGGTTCATCATTCAAATACATACCTCAATTTCGGACTTGACAATTTGCGAAACCTTTTGCAAGCAACCGGCATCCACATCAGCAGCAAGTTGCACTTTTCCCCAAAGCAAATTCAGTAATTTTTTGCTTTTTTCTGTATCTACATTAATTTGAGACCATCTTCCTTTCCCTAGTTTTGCATCAACCGGGTCCTAAATGAATTTACCATGAAAATTAAATGGGATACTACCTTAAGCGCACCCATAAAGTATATAAAGGAGGGGCTCAGAATTCGGGAAAAAATAGAAGGGGTGGAAATTTCAATGAAAAAATTCAGTAACTTGTTATTTCAGTGACGGTGGCGTAGTCAGGGTAAGTATTATCAGTTGGTTGATAATTTAAAAACGAATTTTAGCTAAGTAAAATTTAAAAATTACGGGATTTCAGTGATTTTTTACTAATTTTTCAGCCAAAATTATTGATTTTTTCTGACAAACTGGGAATTGATTGAGAAATCAGTGATTTTTGACCGAAAGATCAGTGAAAAATCATCAATTTTCAAAGCAGAAGGACTAAAATACTGCCCGGGCGAAACGAGGGCGAAATTTTTTTGAAAAATCATGTTTCAAAAGCAAAAAAAATCACTTTTTTCACATTTTTGCAATAAAAAAATCTCCTGTCCGAGCTTGGGGGGAGTCTCGAGCCCCCTAAGACCTCCCTTCCCTGGATGAGCTATGGATACTACTCATGAATAAGATTATGTCTAGTGGGTGGATCGAAAAAAAAACAAATCTTGGTTTTTTTATTTTGACTGAACTCGCCGAAGAAGTTTGTATTGTTGATATACGTCTCATAAAGTTTGAGCTATATTATACGTTAAAGTGAATAGGAATTATGGGGCTCCAAAATTGTGCCACTTTCAAAAAAACACTGTTCTTGGACTATACCTAATAAAGGGAGTTGGAGAGTTGATTCTCAGCTTTGAAAAAGGTTCTAATTGATTCCCACTTTTTTTCAGTGGTATGTACGAATTGATTCCCCCTTTTTTTTCGGGGTATAATATACGAATTGATTCCCAACCTTTTTCAACAAAGGAATTTTTCAGGAGAGCGAATTAATATGCACAAAACGTTTCTACGACTTAAAATTAGGTTCAGCAAATGTTGGTTTGTTTCAAAATGTGGATTTGGGGCCTACAGAGCAGGTTTCACTCCAATTCTCAAGAATTGAAATGACAAATTTTCGTATATGTTTCTAAATCATAGATCTTCGAAGTTTTAGAACTTTTTATTCAAAAAACACAAAAAAGGTGTTGAAATAATTTTTTAAATCCAAAATAAATAACACCGTTGTTTTTTTCGTAAAATTTTATTTCTGGAACTGCGATTAAAAAATTCCCAAGCATAAGCGCACCCAGAAGGAGAAATTTTCATTTCAATTCTTGAGAACTGGAGTGAAGCTCTGTAGGCCCCAACTCCACATTTTGAAACAAACCAACATTTGCTGAACCTAATTTTAAGTTGTAGAAACGTTTTGTGCATATTAATTTGCTCTCCTGAAAAATTACTTTTTTGGAAAATAAAGTGGGAATCAATTATTCATACATACCCTGCCAAAGAAATGGGAATCAATTCTCACATTCACTCTTGAAGAAGGGGGAATCAATTCGTATATCTCCAAAAAAAAATTGGAATCAATTCCCCTGTATTTTTACATAAATATTTCTTTGGGAATCAACTCACCTACAGCCCTAATAGAGTGGGCCGAAAAACCAAAAATTTTGATTTTTAAAAAGTTACCCCTGGCAAAAGTTGTTGGCTGGACAGACAAGAAAAATAAAATAAAAAATTTCAAAATCGATTCATATCTTCCGATCGCGCAAGAGCCTTCAATTCTTCAAAAATTACCAAAAATTCAAAATTTCAAAAATTTCGAAAAAATTTAAAATTGATTAAAATTCATTTTAGAGCCTCTGTAGTGACTATCTAGACCAAAAAGGAAATTTTTTTGAAAAAATCTGTGTTTTATAACTTTTTTTAATTTTTTTCAATGGTAAAGAAATATGAGAAATTTAAAAAAACTATAAAACATGGATTTTTCAAAAAAGGTGTGATTTTTGTTTTAAATAGGCCCTAAATAAGCTCTAAAATTGATTTTAATGAATTTTGATTTTGTTTGAAATTTTTTAAAATTTCTGAAAATGTTGAATTTTTGACAATTTTTGAAGAATTGAATGCTCTTGCGCGACCGGAAGATATGAATCGATTTTGAAATTTTTTATTTTATTTTTCTACTCTATCCAGCCAACAACTTTTGCCGGGGTAATTTTTCAAAAATCAAAATTTTTGGTTTTTCAGCCCACCCTAATACCTAAGCCCTGTTTATCTTGTCCTAAAACATCCTTAAGAGGTGCAGAATCGATTTCTGCAACTCTGCGTCTCTCTGAGCAAAAACTTTCGATTCTATACAACTGAGCGTTGAAAGGTTGCAAAACGCGAAAATCGAGAATTTTAAATTTCTTTAAAAAATGGAATTACATGTTTTATTCTCCAAAAACTCGCTTTATCATTTTATTTTGATCTTTAAAGAGATAAATTTCGATAAATTTCTTGAAAATTTTCCATTGCAGTGCTACCATACTTCCGGAAGGACGAAAAAATTAAATTCAGTTTTTCGGGAATAAAACACGTCATTTCATTTTATTTTTTTTTCAATTGAAAATTCTTGATTTTATCATTTTGCAACTTTTCCACCTTTAATTGGAAGCTAAAAAAAAAATTTATTTGAGGAAAGGCAAAAACTCATTCTGTAAATCTTAAGCCTTATGAGGGTCTTTTATAACAAATTAAACGAGGCTCATAGATCAAAAACAGAATTTTTTTCTGAAGTGACCCAATTTTGGGGCCCTATTATCTCCCCCCATTTCGCGCTGAAGTACTTAAATTTTTTATGAGACAATTTCAACCCAAAGTAGGTAAGTTAACTTTTTCAGTCGTGTATAAATACACTCACAAGACAAGGGAGATATATCTCTACTCAAAGTAAAATTTTTAGCGGAAACAAAAATTAATTGAAATTACATCATAACAGAACCCATTAAGTATCCAAAATAGCAGGTACTGAAGTTCATTTCAAGTACTTTTGCAAACTTTTGAAATTTCAAAATTACTTTACATATCGCCTTGAAAAATATAAAAATTTGATCTAATCAACGAAAGAATCTGAAATTTAGTATATATCCTATTTTCAAAACCTTCCAAATCTATTGGGAGTAGTTTCGAGACATCTTGAAACCTCCAAAAAATTTTGGAATTTTCCAGCACCGGAGAAAATCCCATAAAAATGGTACATATGATCTTCAGCACCTGTTATCACGAATTACCAATATTGGTGACCTATTCGATCGATTAAAGCACAATTTTCCGAAATTCGTAGCTTCGAGTTCAAAACCATATTGTTTGGCAGAAAATTTTTCTGAAAAAAATTTAAAAAATGGTCGCAAGCGTACGTATCAAGGTGGTGCTGAAGGTCATTTGGACCATTTTTATGGGTTTTTCTCCGGTGCTGGAAAATTTCAAAGAACCTCTTCCAATCGATTCTAGAAGTTCTGAAATTTGGTGAAATATTATACCAAATTTCAGCTTTTTTCGTTGATTAGATTAAATTTTCATATTTCGCAGGGCAATAAAGTAATTTTGAAATTTAAAAAATTCACTAAAATTCGAAAAATGAACTTTAGCCTCCGACATTTTGGAATAGGTTATTTCTTTTATAATGTACGTAATTTTAATTTATTTCTGTTTCTGCTGAAAACTTTACTTAGAGTTGGGATACCTCCCTCGTTTGATTAGGTACCATATTATATAACAAATATTTATGCAGAAGAGTGTTCAATCGATTTTTAAAAATAATCATTTCTTACCGTAGTGGAAAGGGATAGTACTGCTACTGAGAATATCAATAATAATGCACAAGGAATAGCAATAGCATTCATGATTGAAAACTAGATTCCAACGTTATGATGAATTAAGCACAAACACAACTAATTAGAGCTCTATGTGAATGTCAAAAGTGAATGAATGAATCACACGTAGTTATCACAAATACCTGACGAAATTCGGCTTTATAGTATTAAAAATGAACCCATAAATGAATTGACGCAAATATCGTAAATATTTATGTTAATCATAGATTGAGCCAAACTCATCGAAGCCAAACACATAAAAGTTTTAATTGCAATGAAAAGGCAATTAGAAGTGATAGGTATGCATTTCCGTGAAAATATTATGGCCTAATCAATTGTTAAGAAACAATCAAGCTGCAAATTTCCCAAACGGAAATTATTTTTTCAACCTATCATCATTTTGCAAGAAGAATTTTACAAAATTAAGCTTTGGTGCAAAAAATGAAGAATCTGAATTAACAAAGAGAAATCCAGCCTGGTAATTTTTTGTAAGTATGAAAAAATCCAATAATAGCTCAAATTTGAAATTCAGCAACAAAACAATTTCTCAACAAAATGAAATTAAATAGGTATGCCGAAATGCACTTCGACAACAAACTTAGGTACATGGAAAATTCATTTGGATAAAAAACGCTGCTAGTTGGATTAAAAAGTAAAACATTATTATTGGTTGGCTGGCAATAATCAAAACTTTCTCTAGAAAAAAAATCCTAATTTATAAAAAACCAGTTATTGAACCGATATGGACATATGGTGTACAATTATGGGGTATAGTCAGCATATTGAATATGGAAAAAATCGAACGTACGTTTCCGGTCAAAAACATTGCGAATGATACTGGGCTATTCCATATCCATACTAAAACAGACCAAAAATGAAGTCGGGTCTTCCGAATTCGCTCAATTATTTTCACGAGTTCCCCTCGGCGGTCTATTCACAAAACCACAATCATGTCTTTTCTAACCCTCGGTGGAGGGGGGGGGGAGCATTGTGATTTTTTGCCAAGTTACCCAACAGTAGTAGTATAGGTATACCTAGGGATTAGGCCACGCCCCCTCCAAGCCCCGCCCATTTCCCCACCCCTAACTCCACCCTTTACCCACCTTTGACCCCACCCCTTTGACCCCACCCCTTTGACCCCCCGCCCCTCCCCACCCTCGCTCACCCCCTCTCCCACCATCCCAACCTCACAAATCCCGTTTTCTCTAACCTAACCTAACCTAACGTGAGTGTTAATATGTGAGTTAGGTTAGGCGATGGAGAGGGGGGAGTCGTGAGGTTGGGATGGTGGGAGAGGGGGTGAGAGAGGGTGGGGAGGGGTGAGAGAGGGTGGGGAGGGGTGGGGGTAGAAGGGGAGAGGGAGAGGTAGGTGGAGGGGTAGAGGCTAGAGAGAGAGAGGGGGTATGACCAAATCCCATAGGTGTATATGCACTAACGTTTTTGGTTAGGACACGTCTGTCCTGTGTGAGCTCTGAAGAGATACTGAGCTGAGAGTAGTATACGAGATAGGTTGTACTTGGACAAAAACCTGAAAAAAAATTAATGAGAAATTCAAAAACGATAATCATATTTTTAAAAGCTCAAAGTTGAACTTTGGTGGTGAAAGCTCAACTTCCATGATAAGAACAGAAGATGAAAGCTACCATTTAAAAATCTGAGAAAATTCAAGTGAGTAGACCTTTTCTTTCTTTTCTCAACCCACAAATTTTCAAGATGGGATCTCTATACCCCTGGGGGTACAGGGGTCCACAATTTTGACCAAAATTCAAAAAAATTGGAAATATAAAGTAACACATTGATTACTACTAATTCAAAGGTGCTGATTTCTAATATGTACTCAGTTTTTTTATCCGACCCCTTTTAACCCCCTTAGTAGTCTCCTTGATAGGGCCAAAACTCAAAAAAATGAAAAATAACGTGTAACATGTCGTTTGCCAGGTTTTTGAGGCCACTGAGTTCGAATATTTGCTTATTTTTTGAATTTGACCATCAGTGTCCCTATAGCCTCTAATTTTGGGAAAAAGAAGATCATGTGTCATATCGATTCAAACTAATTTGAGGGCGTAGAATTCGAATATCGACTTACTTTTTGATTCAACCCCCTCCTCCAGTTTTTAAGTGATCAGCACGGAATTGAGTTTTTCAAAAAAATTACGGAGAGAGGATTGGATCAAAAAGTAAGTCGATATTCGAATTCTACGCCCTGAGCTGAGTTAAAATCGACATGCCATAGAATATTTTCATTTTTCGACATACTTTTTCCCAAAATTGGGGGGCTAGACGGGCACATTACTTATTGTCGTAAGACAGATTGTAATTAACAATAAATTTCAATCAATCATCAATCAAGTATATTTTGAACCTATTAGGTAATAGGTATGGTAAGTACCTATACATCTATCTTCTCAGGTTATAAATCCGATGCGTATACTTAATTCTATTCCTCTCAGTTTTTTTATGAGTCGAAAACTTTATTTTGTCAAAAGAAAAAGATTTATCAATTAAGTAAATATGTAATGTACCTACGTTAGGGTGACAGCGAAAATGGACTTTTTCTTTTTTGAAAATGCGTACCCGCCAAAAATATTAATTATGATGAAAAAAAATTATTCCCAAAATTTCACCCCTCTGAGTTGAAATTAACCCGTGCCGCAAGGCACTCAAAGTTGAGGAAGGGAGGCCCGAGCGCGAACGCAGTGGTCCTGCCACCACATGCCTTGGTGATAATTTCAGCGTTCGCGCTACGTTACGAAAACCCCCTCACCTCATTCTGGGTGGCAATGGAGGGGATGGGTGTTAAAATTACTCAATAAGGAATTGCTTTAGGATGTCCGGAATATATCTATTCGGTTTTGAATTTTTTTATCAAGATTTTATGACCCTTAGAAAAACTTGTAAACGTAGTGAGTTTTTACCACTATTTTTGATGCTTTTTGTTCTAAATAAGCCTTCAAAAATTGAATACCCAAAATTTTTGCAATATTTTCTTGATAATCCCCTCTATTACCCCTCCATTTACAATACTGAAGGTGCAAATCCTTGGAGAAATACAAATGATAGCAAATTTTTGTGCTATAAGCATCGAAAATGTTGTTAAGAAATTACTGCATTTAGAAGTTTTTTTAAGGGTCATAAAATCTTGATAAAAAAATTCAAAACCGAATAGATATATTCCGGACATCCTAAAGCAATTCCTTATTGAGTAATTTTAACACCCACCCCCCTCCATTGCCACCCAGAATGAGGTGAGGGGGTTTTCGTAACGTAGCGCGAACGCTGAAATTATCACCGCGGCATGTAGTGGCGGGACCACTGCGTTCGCGCTCGGGCCTCCCTTTCTCAACTTTGAGTGTCTTGCGGCACGGGTTAATTTCAACTCAGAGGGGTGGAATTTTGGGAATATTTGTTTTTCATCATAACTAATATTTTTGGCGGGTACGCATTTTCAAAAAAGAAAAAGTCCATTTTCGCTGTCACCCTAACCTACGTGGATTTTTGTTTGTAAAAAGTGTGGGAAATTTGGCTATAAAGGATATTCAAAACCCTGGAAACGGTTTCTTAAAAGTCATTTTGACCTTAATTCCAAAGCAAGATCCATGAAAGAGAGGAAGGGACCGAAGTAAAAAAAAATGCTATGTCAATATCGAGCGTGGTTACAAAATACATATTTTAACATAGATTCCGCTGAAAATTAATTTATAAAAAGTGGTTCTGTGTAAATGTTGCAGACTGGATTTTCGGTATCCTGCTAGATGTAAGAAAACTTGAAAGTTTTTGGCAAATGATTAAGAAAGGAATTCTTAACCAAAAAATTAGGTACCAATTTAAAAAAATTGAGAAGATTAATTTATTTAACTAGCATCGTGAGATGATTTTTTGGGTTGAAAATACATTCAAATAATCACCCCAGCCTCAAAAATCCGGAAAAACGCGGGATGATTTGAACCGTGTTAAGTTGAAAGCGACCAAGCGACATCAAAAATTTCATCAAAAAACTGACTTGAAAGTACGATAACGTCTAAACAGTTGAAGAAGGGATAAAATGTATGAAAAATATGAACTCTGGTAACATTAATCTATCAATAATTTACGTGCTCAGAAGCTTATGCTGTATTATCAGTGAGAAATACGTTAAAATCTTAGCACTTCCAAATTTGTCGCTTGGTCTCTTTTGATTTAGGTAACACGGTTCATTTCTGCGATGAAAATTCATCTCAAATTCATCGCAGCCACAAATGCCCGGAAAAATCGTGTGATAATTTTTTTTAGATGAAAATTCATTCAAACAATCATCCCAGCTTTAAAAATCCGGAAAAACGTGTGATGATTTCTGCGATGAAAATTCATCTCGAATTTGTCGGTATCACAATTTCTCGGAAAAATCGTGTGATTATGTTTTCGGATAAAAATTCATTCCAATAATCATCCCAGGCTCAAAAATGCAGAAAAAACGCGATATGATTTTCGGCATGAAAATGCATTCCAATAATCTTCCCAGCTTCAAAAATCCGGACTTGCTGGGATAGTATATAGTATGCGTATCAAAGACCATCCCGAAAAAATTTCTGAATTTTAATTTTTTTGGAATTTTTCTTCTTACTAAAATTTCAGTTTCAACATTTCAAATTGGAACATCTTCTGTTGGACACAAAACTGACTGTAAGTAACTACATAGTTGTTCCATTTGATCATTTCTTTTTTTCAATTCCGGTAAAAATTGGTATAAAACCTGTCTATTAGGTGGGAGGGTTTGAAAAAGCCATTGCTTGTAAAAAAGTTGTAAAAACTCAGCCCCTCAGACCGGTACAGAATAATCAATCCAAAAACATGAATGAAAAAATGTTTTTGACTTTTTTAATTTATTCTTATCATCTTTGCAGGAATATTTATAGGTTAAAAACCCCATTTTCAAAATCATTTTTGAAACAATTTTTTTTTATTTCCTTACTACTCCTCTTTCGTTTCAATGGAATGGAAACCATCTGAGATTACACGAAAAGTGTTAAAACTACATTTTTCAAAGTTACTGAAACTGGATGAAAAATTTATTTTTTGGTTAAATTACAATGAACTGATTGTGGAGACAAAAACTAAAAAAGTGAATATTGGACTTTATTTTCTGAAAGCAAAACATATCTACAACATAATATACCTGAAGTTACATCAGCATTACATAAGTAGATAGGTATATTTAATCAATTCAAAATGTACTAAAATTATTAAAATAGGTAGGTAATCAATCTAATCATAAAATAAGAATTAAGAAAAGTGAAAACTATAGGTAACACAAATGAGGGAGCGATGATAAGGCGATCATTATTCAAATTTTCTTTCTTATAATGCAATGAGATACAAATTCACAACCTGAAAAAAAAAAGTGGGTGAACAAAAACAAATACAAGTGCATGTGAGTACTTGATGCAACTAATTCTTAAATCAATGGATTTCCAAATACAAATTTGTATGTACAAATATGTATTAGATAGGTAATTATATGATAATAAGGGTAAGGGTGCCTAATATGGACCATATTTATGTTCTGCAATGCCTACGGCGCACCGTAGACCTACTTTAGGGTTCCTTACCTCATGCCTCATACATGGTAGATGTAGAGGTCTAACAAAATTTCAGGCAGTATTTCAACCCAAACTATAGGTACCTATCACATACCAAAAAAATTGGCAAAATCTAAGAATTTTTCATTCCTTCGATCCGCCTTCATGTAGAATCAGGGAGTGAAATTTTTACTACGTTGTTCTGGTTCTAGGCATCATTTTCTAGCTGTTTTCTCTTCAGTCAGTGACATACCGATAGGGGCCCGGAGCTTCCCCCCTGAGGAAATTTTTTACTTGTGAGTTGGGAAAATTGGACAGTTGGGATTAATTTTTTTGATGAAAAATAATAAATAAAATAGTTATTTCAAAAGTTGGAAATCAACAAAATTTTCACTTGTTCCAACTCAAAATTGGTAATTTTCCCAACTCGAAAATGGTAAATTTCTCAATTCAAAATTGGTCCGATTTGGGAGGTCAAAAATAGGGTATAATGCCAAAGGCTCTGGTGTGATTTGGGGGTCATTTGGCCCTTGGTGGAATTTTGACAAAATTTTTATGCCAGTCGACTTGCCTATGTAGAAGATGATTTTAGAGCGCAAAAACTAATTTTTACCACACCCCCCGGGGGACGATCTGTACACTTTCAAACGGACCGTGATGGGGAGGGGGTGTAAACCATTCGAATGAAAAATTTGATGGGCTAGTCGGATTCGTCACCTCAAAATGTGCACAGAAAATACCAAGTTTTTCAAAATTAGAATTTTGGAGCGGTTTTATAGTTGAAAAACTCGATTTTTTGTCATTTTAACCAAAAATGTCCAACTTTGGGAAGCGATGGCTCAGCCCCCTGAGGTCGAGGGGGGCTAAAATTTTTTGGGGAGTACTTCTACCCCTACAGAACCATTTACGTAAATTTGAGCGAAATCGGTGCAAAACAATTTTTTCCATCATAAGGGGTCCACCCCCCTCTCTCTCAAAAAGCAATAGGGGCTGGGGCGATGCGAATTTATCAAAGACTCTGGACATCATATAGAAGCTTTTCCAGCTATAAAATTGCGATTAACATGTTTGTCTTTTTTCAAAGTGTATTTCTCAAGTACTAGGTAAAACGACCGATTTATCGGTTTTTTGAACGTCACGCATAGGTCACCACTCAAAAAAATCTGAAAAAAATTCTAAGTACTGTAAAATAGAGTGAGAAACATGAAAATATTTTTTTCTTTATACCACCCGCCAAAACAGTGCCCTCAGGGCGATTTTAAACTTTCAAGGTCAAATTTAAGGTCATTGTAGTGGTCGAAAAAATCTAAAAAAAATTCGGGGCACTCCCCTCAAGTACCTCTGCTCACATGCCAAGTTTGAAAAAAATCGGTTGAAAACTCGCAGAGATAGAATTTTTAGCGTGAAAATCACGTATTTTGAGGCCCCCGCCCCCGGGGGGTGTGGTAAAAATTCGTTTTTGCGCTCTAAAATCATATTCTACATAGGCAAGTCGAATGGTATAAAAATTTTGTCAAAGTTCCACCAAGGGCCAAATGAACCCCAAATCACACCAGAGCCTTTTATCAATTTTCGTTGATTTTAAATGAATTTTTCGTGCCCTGTAATTTGAGAAAAAAAATTACGGAAACGTGTTTCTGGAAACTGAACACGTTTCTGGAAACGGAACCCCTGCACTCGGAAACGGAAACGTTCTCAGGAACGGAAACGTTGTGCTTAAAACTTGAAACGTTTCCAGAAACGGAAATTTTTTTCGCGTTTCCACATCACTGGTTATTGTGGTTGAGTGCACTCCTCTCCAGAAATTGAGAAATGAGCTAAGTAGGTAAGTATATGAAAAAATATTGGTAATAGGCATTCCTGCACCATTTTCTGCTGTGTCTCCTTAGCCATCCTAGTGATGATATATACCAATCAATAGGCGAGTTTTTAAAGAAAGATACAGTTCTCATTGACAATAAGATTTTTTTTCTTCTTTTCTCTTTTAATGGGTTCGGACAACAATAAGATTCGATTCTGACTAATAAGGTTAATGGTGGGTTAATTTTTGGGCTGGGCTAATGAACCTTATAGGTTATAGGTAGTCTGAACTTTGAACCCATTTGATTTTTTTTTTAATGACCATTCTTAGTACTTTTTCAATAGGTACACTGAAAATTTACCTTTTGTGATTACTTTTCATGATTGATAAGGTGTACAACTGAACTTGCGTATTGAGAAAAAGTTGATCCAGCTCTGTGTCCATACCTCTGCGGTACAGTTTCTGCAATCCTGATTCTGAAATTTGAAAGTTCGTTATTATAGCGATCAAAGATTAACACCAGGTGAAAATTTTATTCATAAGTTTTTTATATAGATCTACTAACCCGTGTAGCATAAGCACCACATTTATCTGTACAAATCTTAAATTTGAATCTTATGACTGAACCCTGTATTGGCTGGAAAAATTTCAGATTCAAGTTTTAACCGGAACAAATTAAATTATATCTATAATATTTCTTCATCAAATAGTGATCTAAATACATACTGCTTTTACAACATCACTTAGATCAGTCATCTTGTATGTACAGCGAACACTATCATCGGTTGCCAAGTGCATTTTGGCTAACGCTTGTTTCGCCAGGTCTCTAACTGACCATGAAGAGACATCAAGTTTGTTAACACTTTCATACTGTTCCTATATGATTGGGGTGATGATATCTTGTAATTCGTTGAAATTAAGTTGTATAATATATATAAATGAGAGGATTAAAATGTTTAAATTGAAGGGGATAAGCGAAAATAGATCACACGAAATTAATCGCGAATGAGAATAGAAATTCGAAAATCGTTACAAGGCTACCCCAAACTATGGAATGTAAATTTTTCGAGTCATATAGCAAGAGACGATTTAAGACAAAATCAGGCCCGTAGCCAGAATATTTTGGAAGGGGGCAATTGGCATCTCAGGTGGGGTAATAAAAAATGAGTCAAGTTAAATTAATTGAACCTCCCTCCTCATTTCACAAAATACCTATTTACATCATCTCTCAAGCTACAAGCATTTTTTTTTTATCAAATCCAGATTAGGTACTTAAATTCTTCAAAATCAAAGCTAAAATTTCTTGATCATTGAGAAACTTGTTTCCAAAAAATTTAGATGAAAATACTGCCACAAAAATGTTTAAAAAATTTTTAATTTATTTTAATGACAGAAAATTTGTTGGTCCACTTTTTAAGCCACTGAATTAACAGCGTGAATTTTATGAACATTACGGGAATCAAAATCATTTTGGCAGGATTACCGTGAAAGTTTTTTTTTAATTGGGTACATCAAAAATTATTTTAGACCAAAAACCTAAAAAACTCCGAATTTCGTTCTTCTCTGAGCAAGAAGAAGGGAGGGCTCGAAAATTTTTTGGAAAAGTCTCATACTCTGGCGCTCAAAGTAAACTAAGGGAGTGGCTCCATATACGCGGCACGGTGCGGTGCGGTGCGGTGCGGCAAGACGCGGTGCGGCAAGACGCGATTTTTTTCCGTCGAAAAATTTTTATCTAACAAAACATAACAAAAACATTTTACAAAATTTTCAGCAGCCAGTGATAAATGAAAGTTGTCACCACGAAAGCGAATGAGAGCAACTGTGCAAAACCTTGGCAACCAATAAAATTTATTTATTTTCATTTATCACTGGCTGCTGAAAATTTTGTAAAATGTTTTTGTTATGTTTTGTTAGATAAAAATTTTTCGACGGAAAAAAATCGCGTCTTGCCGCACCGCACCGCGACGCACTGCACCGCACCGCACCGTGCCGCGTATATGGAGCCACTCCCTAAGGGTATTTTATCAATTTTTGTCAAAATTAATGATCTTTTTTTTTCATCCGCCCTAATTCACACTCTTTGCATTTAAAGAACCGAATAGCATTTTCTGATCAATTTTCCAATTTTTGACCTTTTTTTCTCACAAAAATGAAGAATTTGAAAAATGTAACCTCGCAGTAGGCGAGGTAGGTACTGCTGGCCCAAAATCACGCTATGCAAGTTCAAAATTTGATAAGTTTTCCAACCTTAGGTATTTATTTTTTAATACACATTTTAAAAATAATGCAAGTCTAAAAAAAAAAAACTATCGAAATATTGCCCAACTTGGATCAAAATCTGTAAAAATTCATCTCGAGAGTAACCTATTAACCAAGACCGGATATGTAAGTTCCTATGTTCTAAAAAACGCAAAATATGTAAGTACATAGTATCAAAAAACAGCTTTTCTCGATTTGCCCATTAAAATGCCACTCAAAGCGCTAAAATATGATTTATTTTAGGCGATTCTGACCAATTTCAGTAATTTCTTGTTGATAAATTTCCATATTTTCGTTTTTGACAAGATCGGCATTCAAAAGGAGTTTTTGACCAATTTCTCTAGGGGGGCAAATAACTGCTCCAGGGGGCATTACCCTTCCCGCTGGCTACCCACTCTGTAGCTGCCGCCCTGGATAACTTCTTTTCATTGCAAGATGGAAAAATGATTGTTTTTTAATTCTCTACAATTTTTGTTTCAAACTTTTTTTCATACCTCCACTTTTTTGGATATAATTGACAGCTGGTTTGAATCAGCTGAATCGGTTTCAAAAAAACATACCATATCTAATATGTATTTTAATCAGAGGTGACCAGAGTCCAAGTAAATTGGACTCGCCGAGTCTGTTTTCGAGTCCGTTTCGAGTCCAAAAAATTTGAATCCGTGAATGCTCCTCTCTTTGGCATCAAAATCGGGGGACGTATAGAAAAAAGGCTTTCTACGGACTCAAAAGAACATAAAATCGTGCGAATTTCCGAAATATTTTTCCAATTTTTGGGCATTAAAAAATTTAATGAACTCTAGTTGACTGGACTCGGACCCTTGAAAGGACTCGTTTCAAAATCCTTGAAATTGGACTCGCGAGTCCATGATGTACGAGTCCGAGTCCAAGTCCTTTTCAGAACGGACTCTGGTCACCTCTGATTTTAATTGAGTCGGTGTGTAGAGTTAATTTCACAAAAAAAGAGACTCTCATTTTTTGGCCCAAACCGGTTTCTCAAGAAGTGGACCACCTATGTGTCAGCCTGAAAATACATATGACCATCGGCCCGAAATGTCCTTATCTTTGGAAAAACTATAGGTACCGTTTCAACCGCGAGATATTATGAAGTATTTCAAGTGGACAAGATTTCTACGTCATACTGTAGACTGATTTCCATTTACGAATAAATTTGTTCCCACGATCAATTTTAATTTACTATTACTAGCGATCAATTTTCCTGCTCTTGTAAAAAGGTGGATCTAATGTACCTAAGAGTATTATGAATAAAAAAAAACAACCTTTGAATCTCCAAATTCTAAATTTTTGCCTGCATCTGAAACGAATAAAGGCGAATCAAAATAAGTAAGTACATACAATATACATATATGTTACAGGCATTGTTGTCAATCTAGTCAATGACGCCATTGTCTAGGCAAAGTTGTCAATGGCTAAGCATTTCAGCCAATGTTGTTTTCCTGGTAACATTGGCTAGGCTGTGACAACTGTGACTAGTCTATTATATGTCAATGGCTATGACAATTCAGGCAATGCTGATAGGCAATGGATTAGATGTGGGTTAGTTACATACAATGTATTGATAGGTACGCATACAATTGCACCTATTCTCCCTCTCTCTTAATTTGAATCAGTCAAAACTGACTGATGAAATAGACAGAATTGAGTCACTGTAGAAATCAGTGAAAAATTTATTGATTAAATTTGTGAGTTTTCATTTTTAAATCCGTAATTTTTTCCTTAACTACTGAAATGAATCAAAAATTGAAATTTTTACTGATTCATTTCAATTATTAAGGAGAAAATTACTGATTTAAAAATGAAAATATTCACTAATTGAATACCTAAGTAATTTTTCACTCATTGGGAGTCAAATTTCACTGATTAACAGTGGAATCAGTGGAATTTCACTGCCAATCAGTCACTCAATTTTGTCTATTTCAATCAGTCAATCTTCAGTTTTTGAATGATTCAAATTAAAAGAGTAGGTAACGAGGACATTGGTTGAAGATCGATGCTCAAACTTCCAGTCCTTTCTATAGGGTGTCCACGAATTGAGAAACCGGTTTAGGTCAAAAAATATGGGTCCGTTTTTTTTTATTGAAATATGAAGTAAAGTCTACACCATTTTTTTTTTGAAACGGGTTCAGCAGTTTCGAACCAGTTGTCAATAATATCCATAAAAGCGGAGATGGAAAGAATTTGTCATACGAAAGGCTGGAGCATAATTTTTTCTTTGCAATTCAAGTAGATACCTATATCAAAAAAAGTGTGAAATAAAAGTTGTAGAGAATTAAAAACTGAACATGTTAGGTACCTACATTCTGCAACTTTTTGCTCATCTTGCAATGTAATGGAAAAAAGTTATGGTTTTTATGCCATAACTTTTCTCCATTCCTAGATGGAAAAAAAGTTACAGAACGTGAAATGTTCAGTTTTTAATTTTCTACAACTTTTATTTCAAACTTTTTTTTTTGATATTCCCTCTTGTTTGAAACCGGTGCACGATGAATTCATTTTTCCAAGTTTCTTACGTGTTTTTTTTCAAATCAATAACTAGTTATCAAAAAGTGGACATATCAAAAAAAGTTTGAAACAAAAGTTGTAGAGAATTGAAACCTGAACATTTCATGTTCTGTAATTTTTTTCTTCATCTAGCCATACAGAAGAGTTACTGTATGGCTTGAAAAAGAAAAAATTATAGGTATACTTGAGTTCTTTTTGTACCATAACTTCGTTTCATTGCAAGTTGAAAAAAAATATGGAATAAAAAATTATTGTTTTTTATTTCTCTGTAACTTTTGTTTCAAACTTTTTTTCATATCTCCGCTTTTTTGGATATTATTGACAACTGGTTTGAAACTGCTGAACCGGTTTCAAAAAAATATAGCCCATTTTGATGGCGGCAGTGTGCAGACTTCATTTCAATAAAAAAAAAAAAACTCAATTTTTTTGATCGGATCTGGTTTCTCAATTTGCGAGCACCCTGTAGGTAGGACTAGAAATTGGATTATCGATTATCAATGTCCTCTTCGCCAGGAGAGATGCTTATTAAGAAGTGTTTCGAGTGGACGAGACTTTTGTGTTGTAGTGTATAAGATCAAATCAGTATGAAGAGTCCATGGGAAGAATCGAGTAAGGTTTTAACCCTTCGAGCCAAGGTAGCTCGACAACGATTTAGGTACCTATACCTACTACAGTATGGAAAAGTGTTCAGGCATTTGATAGATCCGCGACTTTGGTTATTCTCGCGATGTAACTCTATAGTTACTCTGGGTCGGATAAATTGTTCTCGTTTGGATCAAATCTGTTTAGTTTTGTTTTAATTAATTCGTTTAGTTATAATTATAATTCGCATTTGGCACCGAATGAGTCGCCAACTGTGGAAAACCGAACTGAACGAAAACATTACCTACAAATTTTTTCTTTAAGTATGCAAATTCTTATGGAGAAATCGCGATTTTCAAAAATTAATTAAAAATCGAGTAATAAACGTGGAAAATGTGCTATTCTTCCATTGTGTTTATGCTTATGTCCAGTATAAACCCAGCTTAACAGTATCATACTTAATTGAAAATATTTGTATTAGAAGATATGATCATCGATGTTTGGAGTCTTTTTTTGCAGTAGGTAAGTACGGAATTTGTCTCGATTTGTTCGATCCTATTCTTTCATTCTTTTTCTCGTTTCTTTTTATGACATAAAATTAAATTTTTGGATAATCTAAATAATACCTATCATCTCAAGTCCAATATAACCATACCCCGAACTTGTTTTCAAGAAAATGGACTGGATGGCGCTTATCCGAATATTTCCATGAACTCTTCGAGTATTCCCAATGTGTATATCGAATATTGTAAATTTAATAAGTATATGTATAGATTGATACATGTACTGGTAAACTGGGGTAACTTTGATTCGCACGGGGTAACTTTGATCGCCACTTTTTTCAACACGTTTAGTGCTCCTGGCGGTCGAGATGTGAACCAATCGCCGTGATTCCAACGGCATTCGATAGCCAGGCCTTGAGGCTATGTGACACATGTGGTTTGGTTTTTTTTATCAGTTGTTTTGTACCTTAAAAAATTACGTTTTTAAAAAAGTGAGTTTTTTGAAAAAAAGTTACAAGTGGAAAACCTCCGGACAAAAAGGTATGTACACTCATTGTAACGTATTGAGTCCCATACATACTTCTCTAGCAACTCATTGGCACCAAGAATCAGTTTTCGAAAAAAAAATTTCTCCATCCCTCTGCTCACCATGAGGCATTTACAAAAGTGGGGGAACTTTGATCGCTAAAATATACAATTTTTTTACTTTTATAAATGCCGCGAAATCGGCGTAGGACGCCGGATACTCGAAAATATGTCCGTCACACCGAATATACATTGAATGAGGTCATCCTGGAAGTTGCTGAAGATCGACTGTCGATCAGAGCTGCGGCCAAGAAATTCAAAATTTTGAATGAGACAATGAATAATAAGTACCATGGAATTCATCACACCAGAATGAAATTTCTAAAAAAAAAGTGCTTGAAATTCCCTACAAAACGAGTATACGAAGGGGGGGGGGGGTGATGTGCCGAAAAAGTGCTTAAAATTTCCTTTAAAACGAGTATACGCGAGGGGGTCTTTTTGGGCAAATCTAAAGCAAGAAAAATTGTATTGAAATGGCAAGAAATCCCAGAAAACAGCAAAAATTTTCATTTTTCACATCCATGTATTGCGTAGGAAGGTTGACAGCCACTTGAACACAACTTTGCTTGAACTTTGAGCTTTTTTTCTCCTTTTGAAAACGTATGTTTTTTCTTCAATGATGTAATTTTATTTTTTAACGATATCTCTGTGATTTCGAGATGAAATTTCGATTTTTTTTGAATAAATTTTATATGTAATATGTTCTATTACATTAGTACCTAGTTTATCAGACGTAATTTTGGGGTTTCCCCACTGAAATCCACGTTTTTTTGGGGGCGATCAAAGTTACCCCATTTTTTTTTTTGGAGGACCTGTTTTTGGAATTTTCTGTAGTGGCAACACTGCATCCGATCGAGACGCGGTTTGCGCCATTCGATTCAGAATCCACTCAAGTTTACTTAGAATTTTTTTTTTCCCCGCCAGCCCCCCTCCCCTCCCCTCCACAGCAAAAAAACTAAAAAAAATAGCCATTTTTTGATCAATGTTACCCCAGTTTACCGGTACCCAACGACCCCAAATACTTACCTACTGAACAATCGAACCAATGTATAACTAATTTTCTCGATTGTATATGCCTATCCGTGTCAATCCCTTCATTATTCTCTTCAACTTCAACTCGACAATATTTGCACCGTTTTACCTGGAAATTAATTTCCACGTTACAAGGATAAAATGGTTTATTTTTGAATTTTTTAATAGATTCGCTAACCTCTTGATTATCTGATGAGTCACATCCAATTGATGGACAAATTTTCAATATCATCCTTACTCGCGGCAGAGTTGTTTGTGAGTACTAAGAAACAAGTTTTAAATTTACTTTTATGTTCGAACAATCATTTACTACTCGTATTTATTTAGTAAGAATTGGTTCATCGCTCAAATACCTACCACTTCTTCAGCCTTGATAACTTCTTTTACCGATTGCAGACAACCGGCATCCACATCAGCAACAGGTCGCATTTTATCCCAGAACCAATTCTGTAATCCCTTGAATTCCGACTTGGGAAGTGGAAACCACACTCCAAATTGTTGACCAACCGAATCCTACTCATGTATAAAATTACTCAAATACCCGAATTATGAAACCTAAGTAAGTGTGTTCATTTGGGTGGATCGAAAAAAAAAAAATCTTCTGGCCTTTTAGATTTTGACTAAACTCTCGGAGGAAGTTTATTTTGAGTTGAAAGTGTCCTATAAAAAAAATGGAGCTGTCTAGTGTAAAATACAAAAGAATTACAAGGCTCCAAAATTGTTTTTTTTTTCGGAAAAAACGCTATTTTTTGAGTAGAAAAATTACGGGTCAAAAATTTGAAGGTTTCTCAATTTTTATCAAGTTTAAATCGCTCATTCAGACATCTCAAAATTGCACCAATTTTTTTTGTGTTCTTCGAAATGAATTTTGATGAGATGATGACATTTATCTAACAAGTTGATCAGTCGATGGTCTAAAATTTGAACTTTTTTTGGAATTTTTATTATTTTTTTCAGTAAATTGTACAACTGACTGAATAATCGAAAAAAAACATGTAGGTAAGTAACTGTAACAATCAGACACCATAGGAAGGGGGTTTCGTTTTTGAAAGGAAAAAGAGGTCGTTTCATTTTAAAATAAAATTTTTACTCGAGACAAATTCAATAGGCAGGCGTGGATCCGAAAGAAGAAAAGGAAAAAATTATTCCCTCCCAATAGTCGTAAATTTCAGTTTTTGTATTTGAAACGTAATTTTGCTTTCCGGTGGGCGGAATACTATGTAATTTTGCATTTTGGAAAATTCTTTCAAAAACTTCATCAACTTGTTGGATAAACCATGAAATAGGTACCTCACTAAATAATCGAAGAAAAACATGTAACAAGGTGAAAGTTGCTAAATACCTTATTTTCGACCTAGGTTATCAATATGGGTACCTAATTCGCGATTATAAGCGCTGAAGTTCATACGGACCATTTTTATAGGCCTTTCTCCAGTGCTGAAAAATTCTAAAAAATTTCAGAGGCCTCGAAACGTCTCAAAATTATTTCCAATCGATTCGGGGGTCGAAAATGGGGTAAGTATAACGGAAGGTGGGGCAGGATGCACCAACCTAGGTCAAATGTTCTGCTAAATCTATTCAAATTGGTCAAATTGTCTGATTCTTGCAACAAATTAAAGTTCAAACATTTACCATTCATTTAGCTGAAAAAATTCAATTTTGGTGCATAACTCAACTCTACAGAATTTTTTGATTTTTTTTTCACTTTTTTTGGATCCTGACCCACCCATGGGGTAGGATGCAAATACCATGGGGCAAGATGCAAACAGTGAAGACATGATGAAAAATCGCGAATTTGGTTGTAACATTTACTGAAGTACATTCGAGGTGGATACTACAGATTCACATGAATAGAAGCGTAATTTTTGAAACGAGGAGTTCTAAAAGCTTTGTATTCATAATTTATGCTGCCTTAATTGATTTTCTGATTTTTTAGGCAAATGTTTGATATTTTTGATATTCTATCTAAAAATTGAAGCAAAAATGTGATATCATGGAAAAAATATCACAAAAATATCAATTGAACCATCTTTGGTACCATATGTGACTTTTTCCAAAAATTCGTAGGTATTTAAAAATAATGTTTTCATCCTGCCCCATTTTCAATTTGCATCTTGCCCCACTGGCACTATTTTTCTTTAACGTAATGTACTGGGTAGAAAATATAGAGGAAAGTGCCAACCAAATAAATCATTCGATAGGTAATTGGATGTAGATTACAATAAAAATTACCTAAATTTTTTTTCAACACTTGAAAATATGATTTTTCAAAAAAATAAAATTTCAAGAATTTTACAAAAATTACGTAAAATCACATTATTGATAATAACTCATAGACAAGTAATCCGTCAGGTCTGTAATTTTTTTCTGTTTTGTGTCGAATGGATACCCATCCTACAATTTCCCAGAAAAAAATTTTCAATCACACCACTGACGACAATAAGCCAATTTGCATCTTGCCCCCTGGTGCATCCTGCCCCACCATCCCTTATGCCAAATTTCGTTTGTTGATCAGATCAAATCATATTTTGAAGGGCTACGAGGTATTTTTGAAATTTCAAAAATTCGTCAAAATTTGAGAAATGAACTTCAGAACATGAAATTTTAGATATGGGGTCCTTTTATTTATTTTCGTTTCAGCGGAAAATTTTACCTCAAGTTGGCATACCTCCCTTATCAGAATGTGTGGCATAAATATTAATGGGGAAGTTTTAGCTACATACCTACTTTTAAACACCTTGCTCATTAATATGAGAATCTGATGAGCGAGTAAGAAATAGGTAATCAATAGATTAGCATAGGTACTCATAAATAATTATTTCTTACCGTCGTCTCTGGAGAAGCTAACACTGTTGAAAATATCAACGATAATGATGCAAAATGAAAGACATTCATGATTGAAGAAATAGATTTTTACGTTAACACGAATTAAACCCAAATGCGACTAATCACATTTATTGACTAAAATGAATGAATGAACGACACATAGTTATGACGAATACCTGACCAAGCCAGCTTTATAATATCAAAAATGAATAAGTAGGTATGTAAATATTTTGCACGCAAATATCGTAAATATCTATGTTAATCGCAAATTGAGCCATACGCCTCGAAGTCAAATCCATAAAGGTTTTAATTGCAGTGAAAAGGAAATGAGGGAAATATTTCCGTAAAAATATTATGGCAACGTTGATTGTTAAATGAAAATCGAGCGGCAAATTTCTCGATCGTAAATAATTCTTTCAACTTACTTAATTGGTTGGAACCCATTAAGTACTTCATCTTCTCAATTTATTAATCCGATGGGACGAATACACCGCATTCGATTTTTCAAAGTTTTTTGATTGTGTAACGTTATTTTTCAATTTTTTTTTTGTATGCTAGAGAGCAAGCTAAAGGTAATAGCAATGCTTTTCCAAAAGAAAAAAGGAGGATAATTGATTAAAATGTTTCATGTACCTAAATTCTTTTGGAGAAAAAAAAAGAAAATTTGACGGCAGAGGATTTCAAAACCTTGAATCCATTTCTAAGGTAATTTCGACCTCAACTTCAAACCAGGGTCAATAAAAGAGAGAGAGGGAGCCGAAGTGAAAAATGGCAGCTATGGAAATTCACGATACGCTACTATGGGTCAATACAAGAAAAATAAAACCAAATTTTGGAAAAAAAAATTTGAAAAATTTTTTTTTACCACCATTGATATTTGACATTCTGTTGGAGCATAAAAAAATGGAAAAATTTTGGAGATTGTAGAAATTGAAAAAACAGAAAAATTCTGAACCAAAAAGACATGAAATTGAAAAAATAAGAATGATTCATTACGTAACCGACTACAGGTTCACTATCAATTCTTTTTTCAATTTCTTACTTGAGCTATGACATCCGAATTTCTTCAAATACTTACTCATCAAAAAATTCAATTTAAAGCCTAGAATTTTCATGTCGTAAAATAATTTCAAAGAATTTCGAGCCTCAAGTTGAATCTTTCAATTTGAATATTTTTTAAAACCACCTCGCAACTTATCAAAATGAGTGGATTTTGCGAGAAGAAAATGAAAAAATAATGGTTGGAATATTTTTTCAGAATTTATAAAGACCGTATGCTTTTAAATTGTTTTCGAGATTTGAGAATTCCGAGCCTCAAATTCAACATGTTGATGAGTATTTTCAAGAAACTGAGTCCTCGTAGCTCAAATGAGAAATTTAAAAAAGAATTGATACATTTATTTTATAAAAGCAGGGTCTCAATCATTCACTAAGTATAGCACTTTGTGGTTTTTTGAAAAAAAAAATCAATTTGAGGCCTAGAACCTTAAAGTCTCAAAATATTGATAAACTTAATTGTTGTTTTCTTATCGTCGAAATTTAAACCCATTTAGATTGGCCATGCGATGTGTGAAGCTGTTTTTTTGATTTTTTTGAAAGGTGTTTCAGTCCTTCATTCGACTTTGAGGGAAGAATTTCTCTTCCATAGGACAATGATGACTCATAGGTACCTACGTAATTTTTTAGACGAAATCGAAATTTGTGAAGTACCTACGCCTAACGCACCGCCTACAGGACAAACTTTTTGAAACCATTTTTGCATAATTTATTGCCTAAATTACAGAATTACCTACTTAAGCAATTTACAATAATCGCATTTTTTGTAAAGAATTTCACTTCTAAATTTTTTGTTTTGAATTGTTAAAAGACTTGAAAAATTTACTCATAACGTGACTTTTTCGTACCCCTGTCTCCTCCTTTTTCAAATTTGGGGTCCCTTGACCCCAAAAAATTCAATTAGCACCAAAAAATTAAATAACTCTAATCTGAAGGACAAATCATGAATAACAACAACGATTCAATACAATAAATATTATTGTCATCAAGTATGTACCTAGGTACTTAAAGTACATGTTGTCTACAGTTACAGTTTATTAAGTGCCAGAAAACATTATTACAAATAGAGAGGTGATGAGGCGATTTTCATTCAAATCATCTTCGTTATTCCAAAGTTGAATTTTTCACATTACAAACTGAAAATTATAAAAGTGAAACAATAACTTGAATTCAATTTAATCTAAAATTAATGGATTCCCAAATATTCAAATCTAAAAAAAGCAAGAACCTATCTAGATAATTTGGTGTAGGTAAGTAATATTAATCAGAGACTTACTAAAGTGGATCATTTTGCACCTTTTCTTTAAAATTTGAAAAGAGGGTAGGTAAGAAGTGTTTAAACTTCAGAAAGACCAGATAAAAATATCACTCTCCTTAATTCAACCCCTCCCTAATCGTCTTTAAAATTCGACTACATTCAAAAAATGTTGAAAAATTGAAAAAAATATTTTTTTATAAATCTTTTTACCCAAAAATACCATTTGAGCTGACTTTTTACCCTCATTATTCCATTTTACAGTAGAATTTGGTAAAAATCACTGTTCTCGTGTTTATATTTCTACGAAAAATTGAAAAAAAATTCTGAAAAAGTTGTTCTTGAAATAGTCTGAATAATTTTACATAAAAAATGCTCGGTCATTTTACCAAATTGAAGAAAAACGTAAATGTACTTATGAGTAGGTAAAATACGAAAAAAGTGAGTTTTTCCAACTAAGAAACCACTTGAAGTATCCACCTGCGACTAGAACGTGACTTCGGTTTTTGAAAATAACATGCCCTAAAATTCCAGTAGCAAAAATTTCAGCTGTCTAAATCAATAATATTCAATTTTTGGAAAATTTTTGAAAATTTAAAAATCAGTTTTTTTAGCTGGAATTCGATATTTTTAACCAAACTGAATAAAACTTGGGTTCCTACCAAATATCAACCTTTTGAATTCAAATTTGACCCCTCCCAGCCATTCTGGAGCCCTTAGCACAATTTTCAATTTTCTGCAGTATTGTTGAATTTCTTCAAAATGCGCCTGAATTAACGCGGACAGCTGAAAATTGAGTTTTCGCTTGCTTTCGAATAATTTAACGAGACAAGTCATCTTCTGACCAGATTTTTTTTTTAAATTAGGAAAAATTCGCACCAACACTTACGTATTCAAATCTTGGCATTACATTCGAAGCGCATTATTTTTAAGACTTTTCTCCAACCCAAATGCTGAACTTCCACGGTACAAATTCTACAATCATCGGGCTGAAAGTGAAATGTAAATATGTTACTGAGATCGACTCAGAAGCCTTCTGAAGCGATATGCTCTGGGGGGGGGGGGGGGGGTGAGAACTTCAAATTTTCCAACTAATTTTTTTAAATTTGCCAACTAATTTTTCCAAATTTGCCAATTGATTTTTTTTTTAAATTTTACCAGTGCTAAATTTATTTAGGAATAGAAATTACCACTTTTTTGGTACATATAAAAACAGATTCAAAAATAATAATAACAAAAAAATGTTACAATCTCGAATTTTTTTCCCTGACCAATTTCATTGTAAATGAAAATTGAAAACCCCTTTGGAATTGTCTTATTTGTCTCGAGTGAACCAAGGGTGAAAAATTTCAAGAAAATTTAAAATTTAATAAGAAATATTTTGTACTTAACGTAGCTTTAATATGAATAGTCAATGAGAGAAATGAAATTGGCCCGAGCGAAGCGAGGGCGAAAATTTTAGAAAACCTCAAATTTAAGGTGCAATAAAACAATATTTTGGATTAATAAACTTAAATGAAAAATTGGCTGCTTTTACTTTAACAAAAGAAATATGATAAGGCCGAGCACAACGAGGCCAAAGCTTTTGAAAATTTTGATTTTTAAACATCGAAAATGAGTTTTGAGAAGATAGAATGTAATTAAAGTAGTTGAAATAATTTTGAGGAAAAATACGAAAAAAAACACTTTTGTAGGATTTGAATTAAGTATTTTACAATCATGGAAAGAAAAATACGTAAGGCCGAGCGCAGCGAGGTCAAAGTTTTTGAAAATTTTTTATTTCGGAGGTAATTTCAGGGATGGGTTGAAGAATTGTGATTTGGATCGTGATTTTGGGGAGTAATTTCAGACTTGGATTATGATTTCTGAAAGGAGGTCCTCAAAAAAATCGTTCTGAGAATGAAAAATCGACTGCTTTTACTTTGAAATGATTAAAGTAGACATATACCATGGCCGAGCGTAGCGAGGCCGAAGCTTTTGAAAAATTGGATTTTCAAATATCAAAAATACGTTTTAAGGAGAACAAGAACAATGCAATTATTTAGAATAACTTTGAAGAAAAATGTGAAAAAATCTCTTTTAAATTACAAGTATAACTATATAGAATTTTTTTGGTTGACGAGTAAAAATTTTCAAAATGCAAGATAATTAATCATTTTTTTCCTAAAAAAAAACATTTATTACAACGGTTTAATTCTTTGCTGGGAAAATGATCAATTTTCAGTCGGAAAAGGTTTGGAAAATGACTGACTTTCCCAACTCATAAGTGAAAATTTTGTTGATTTCCGACTTTTAAAATAGGTAACCATTTTATTTATTCATTTTTCATTTAAAAAATAAATACCAATCGTCCCAACAGACATTTTTACTCATCACTTGGGAGAACGACCAATTTTGAGTTGGATAAATAACCAATTTTGAGTAGGGAAAATTACCAATTTTGAGTCTGGAAATTTACCATTTTCGAGTTGGAAAAGTTACCAATTTTGAGTTGGAACAAATGAAAATTTCGTTGATTTCCAATTTTTAAAATAACCATTTTATTTATTATTTTTCATCAAAAAAATTAATCCCAATTGTCCAATTTTCCCAACTCACAAATTTCAATATTTCACAACTTTTCTCAATTTTTATCACTCGGGCTTTTCTGCCAACTTTTTGCCAACTTCACCCAACTTTTCCAACTGGAAAATGCTTGGGGGGTGAGACACCCCCCACACCCCCCGGTCGGAAGGCCTCTGGAGATCGTAAAATTGCCACGAGAACATTTATTAATCAACTTTCTGCACAGCTTTACTTACACTGGAAATATCATTTATACACGTCTCTGGGCAGATTTCTAATGTGAATTTTTTTCTCTGGTCGTTTTCTTTCGCAGGCTGAAAAATTAAAGTAAAATTTACATTTCCACCGGAACAAATTATAACAAATTACTCACAGGTCAACATTTTTCAGCTTTTGAAATGCTGCTTGAAGTTTAATGGGTGATTTTTATAAAAATTTTCACGCTGATTACGAGAAAAATTGTGAATAAATTTCATCATCTAAGGCCTTTTCACAATTTTAATTTTTTCTTGAGCATTTTTTTTTACATTTTTTGATAACTTTTGACACTTGAAATAAATTTTCTGAGCAAAAGGAGGGTTCAACGAAAAAAATTATTTGGACATAAATCGTAGAGCGAAAAATTTCTTTTCCGTGTAGTCCAGGTAGTTTCTTCTTAAGAGCTTAGCTTTCGAGATGTTTTAGTTGAAAGTTTAATTTCTTTTCTTTTTATTGAAAATATTTCAAAAACAAAGCCTCCTAGGGATAAACTAATTAGACTTTACGAAAGAAAATTTTAATTTCGACATTTCTCATTTGTAATACTTACTGGAAATATCAAAGACCGCCAAATCAACAATTTTTTTCTGAGTAATTGATTCTGATTGGTGATTCTGGCTTAATTTTTAGTGCTGAATTCGAATATGATTTCAGTTTTACTCCATTGCGTCAGAATTTTTAATAATTTGAATTTTTCGTTGAAAATTTGTTTTACGTTTTTTGATTCAACTTCTGAACCTTAAAGTCAATTTTCTGAGCATGAAAGGATTCAACGAAAAAAATGAGTAGAATATAAATTGTAGAGCGTAAAATTTCCTATCTGTAAAATCCAGATCGTTTTTTTCTTAGAAAGCTTTGTTTTTGAGATATTTTCAATTTTAAAAAAAGTTGAACTTTCAACGTTTCAACTAAAATATCTCAAAAGATGAGCCTCTTCAGAGACAACTTATTGGACTGTACAGAAAGGAAATTTTACGCTCTATAATTTATGTTTCATTCATTTTTTTCGTTGAACTCTTCCTTTGTTTATGACTTCAAGTGTCAAACGTTATCAAAAAGTGCAAAAAAAGTCCAACAAAAAATTCAAATTGTGAAAAAGCCTTGGCTGGTGAAATTTTTTTCATCATTTTTCTCGTGAACAGCGCGAAAAATATAATAAAAATCACCCATCAGACTTCAACCAGCATTTTCTACTGTATGTCGAACTGTGATTTATTCAACAACATAGCATAGTGATCTAAAATTTAAATACATACTAAAAGTGCTTCCCCCTTATGAACACTTTTTATTTGATACACGCAATCGAAACTAGAATCGACTACAGATTGCAATTGGGCCAGCACTTGTTGCGCCAAAGTTTTAATCTCCTTTGAGTTGACATTAACAGACTTGTAATCTTCAGATTTCTTCTCAATCGTTTCCTGAATGAATCGATCATTTGAATTAGATAAAATAATATTATTGACTAAATATAAAATCATCTATATAGTTATAATGTCTATCAGATTTACGAAAAATTAGGTATTCGCAAAGGGTGGGGGGGGGGTGGAATTTTTTTCGAATTATTCGTAGCTCATTTTTAATAAGTTATGTAGGTACCTACTTTATAAGAAAATCTCACGGGAAATTTTTTAGCACTCTTTTACCCTTTTGGGAGGAGCTATGAGCTCCAAAATTAGGGCTATTTATGAAAAAAACCCTCAGTTTTTTACTTTTAAAGCTCCAAAATTCATACAAGATGAAAGGACAAAAGTTTTTAGATTTTGCCAATTAAAATTTAGAAACTCGTAGAGGGTTACGAATATTCTCCCAAACCCTAATTATAAATTTTTTCCTCGGGAGGCGCAAGATTTTCCTGAATTTGGAAAATTTATTTCACAACTTTAATTTGTAAATCTACACAGCCTGGTAGAAAGGATCGACCGGCCTCAGATCAAAAAACCAAACACGCCGCGAGATTCAGTACCTTAAGTTGCATCTTTTCACTCTTAAGGCGTTCGAAAATAATTTGGATTTTGAAGCTTCAGAAGTCAAAAATTGCCTCCAAAAGGTCTGCGGAGTTTCAAAATTTTTTCTAAGAAGTTCTCCATTCAAAGTATACAACATATTAAAGAATTGGTGAAATCGAAGAAATGAAATATTAATTTTGATTCACCCTATAAGGTATACGTCGATGTAAAAATTAAATTTCATCTCCTCACTCCATATTATTACCGACTTTTCTTGAAAAGTCAGGTACTAAATTTGTTGGCGCGGTGAGACTTGGGGTCGGGGGTGAGTTTTCTTTGCGTTTTGGGTCATTTGGAACACAACTGTACCATTCGTTCATTTTCACCTTTCCTTATATATATATATGGATCATACTAACCTTGCGAGACCCGTTTTGCAAAAGGAGATAATACAGGCACTGTGAGGCCCGAAACTTTAAAAATCGGCATAAATGAAGGGTCAGGTAATACGGCCGATGTGTGGAGCGGAAAAAATAGTAAAAAATGAGACGAATTTCACTGAGCAAGCGCCATCCCTTTAGCTTGATTCGTATTTGAATGGCGCATGGTTGAAATTTCCAAATGTTGCTGTGTGCAGAGAGGCGAGGTAATTCATATACAAAGATATACAAACGACCTTGCGAGACCCTCTGCCTACAGACTCCTGAGTATGCATACATCATGAAAAACCACTTTATATGGCATGACGTTGCGAGACCCGATTTCGGGCCTCGCAAGGTAAAAACGGGCCTAATAAGGATAGCGAGATATCCAAAACGGGTCTCGTAAGGCTGCAGCATGCCTGTATATATATATATATATATATAAATATATATTTATGTATGAAATTTGTGGTCGATTAAACTCCGAAACTATGAGGTTTGAGAAAAATTTGAAAACGTCGCGCTGTTGGGGCATTGCTGAACCTGTGAGATTTTAAGTTTTATCGAAATCGGTTGAAACGTTTTTGAGAAAAATGAATTTTTGTGATTTTTTTCATGGAATTTGCCTGAAAATAGCGTCCAAGAAGTGGTCTTCAGGGTGTCCAAAAAAAATAAATAAAAATGCGTAGGAAAAATTATTTAACCAACTTAATTGAAAAATTTCAATTCTAGTGTCATTCGTGGTCTATCACCATTCGACTGTACATGATGGTAGAATAACAAGACTCCCATGATAACTATGGCCTTCTTTAGATGATGAATTCATCATTGTTACTGGTTTCCATCAACTTTGGAGAAAAAGAGGTCTTCAGGGTATCCGAAAAAAAGCTTGCAATAAAAATGCATAGCAAAAATCATTTAACCAACTTAATTGACAAATTTTAAATCTGGCATCAGTCCTGTTCTGATACCATTCGAATGTACATGATAGTAAGAAGGATCCATTCGAGATGGGCTTCTTCAGGTTACAAATTCATCATTTCCGGTTACCATCAACTTTGAAGAAAAAAAAAGAGGTCTTCAGGGTGTCCGAAAAAAATTACAATTAAAATGCTTGGCAAAAATTTTGTAACTAACTTAATTGTAAAATTTTAAATCTGTCGTCAGTCTTGGTCTATTACCATTCGAATGTACATGATGGTAGAATAACAGGACCCTCACGATAATGATGGTCTTCTTTAGGTGATGAATTCATTGTTTCTGGTTTCCATCAACGTTGGAAAAAAGGAGGTTTTCAGGGTATCCGAAAAAGCTCACAATAAAAATGCATAGCAAAAATTCTCCAATCAAATTGATCGAAAAATTTCAAGTCTGGCATCATTCGAATATACATAATCGTAGAATAACAGGACCCACTCGAGATGGACTTCTTCAAGCGACTAATTCGTCGTTTCCAGTTCTCATCAAGTTCAGAAGAAGTGCAGACAGGTCTTTGAAATTACCTGTCAATTTAGAATGTTCAGAAACTGAATTGCCAAGAAATTGACTAAATTTTGAATTCGAATATGTGCTCATGAAAAATACCGTGTGACGTGTCTATTGTTTGGTTTTGTTTTTTCATCCGATTCCTCTGAACCCCCTTATCGGCTCTCTAAAACCAGGAAATCGCATAGATGTAGGTTTATTTCGTTTTCACTCATTTTCATTGTATCAAAATTATTAACCCCAACAAATAGCTACGTATTGATTACACAGATGATAGGTATCTTTGATAGCTAATACATTTTGATGCATAAATATAAGAGAAAAGTCGGTTTATCTCACGATTTAGGCGTGAGAATTTTTTTTATCTCTCTCCACTAGACCCTAAAATCTGACACTGCTCAAAATTTTTTGTAAAATTGAAAAAAATTGATTTTTTTCAAAAATAGTTTCAGTATAGCAGATATCTTTATCCAAAATTGCCATTGACACCAATTTTCTATCATCATCATGTTTTTCAGGGGTCCTTATAAAATGTAATTTTTTCGTAAAAAATAGAAAAAAAAAATTCTGAATGTTTTGACCCATTAAAATCATTAGCATCAATATTCCACGTTTTTTTTTTCAATTTTTGGAAAAACCTACACATTGTGTTTTCCTTCATTAAAAAAATGATCTGAAGGGGGGGGGGGGGAGGGTGATGATGAAAATTCGCCATCGATTATTTTAATTAGTTAAATATTCATTCTATCACCACATCAGAAAAAATGTTTCAATAATTTTTGACATGGATATGTCTTTAGGCCTGGGGGGTAAAATTTTGAAATTGTTACGCTAGAAAATTCTTACGCTAGAAAATTCTTACGCTAGAAAATTCTTACGCCTGAAAATGGTTACGCTTGAAAATGGTTACGGTTACGGTGGATCAAGACATTATGACATTATGTTGGACTTAAAAAAACTTATAAATAAAATTAAATATTATATTTGAACATAATAATTTGCTGATATCCTGTTAGACTTGGACGAGTTACGGGTTATGTGTAATGATCACAGTGGATCAAGACATAATGACATTATGTTAGGCTTGAAAAAACTTATAAATATAATTAAATATCATATTTGAACATGATAATTTGCTGATAACATGTTGGACTTGGAGAGACTAAAGTCGGTCAAAAAGTCGGTCAAAAAGATGGTCAAAAAGTCAGTCGAAAAGTCGGTTGAAAAGTCGGTTGAAAAGATAGTTGGAAATCAGAAAGATGGTTGGAAATTCGATCGGAAATTCGATCTGAAAGTCGATCGGAAAGCCGGTCGGAAAGCCGGTCGGAAAGTCGGTCGGAAAGTCGGTTGGAAAGCCGGTCGGAAAGCGGGTCGGAAAGCCAGTCGGAAAGTCGGTCGGAAAGTCGGTCGGAAAGTCGATCGGAAAGTCGATCGGAAATAGACCGATTATTATATGGAAAGTTAGAAGGAGCGTTATATGGAGTTTTAAACAGTTTACATTTTTAGATTATGACATAATGACAATATGTTAGACTGGAAGAAGTTAGATGGAACGTTAGATGGAAAGTTAGATGGAGCATTATATGGAGCGTTAGACAGTAACATTTTTAAATTAAGACATAATGACATTATGTTAGACTCAAAGAAGTTAGATGGAGCGTAAGATGGAATGTTGGATGGAAAGTTAGACAGAATGTCAGACAGAAAGTCGGGAAAGATTGCCGGAAAATGATTGTCTGAGAGATAGTAGTTGGGAAGATGTGCGCTAGTTTAGTAGAGGCACAGCACTAGAAGCTGAGTAAATGGTGCATCTCTCTCCTTGATGGTAATCAGAAGTGTCTTTTGACCTGTGTAATAGCAGTAACACAGTAACTAAATGAAGCTGTCATACCTTAAGGGCATTGAAAGAATATAAGTTGATGAACATTCTGAAGAATTATATTAAATTTGAGAGTATGGTATATCTTACTGACATATCCATGTTCTAAGATTTTTGCTTTAAAGCAAAAAACGCGTTCATTTCTTATTTTTTAGATTTTTTACTGAACATCGAAAAAAGTGACATTTTTAAGGACCTTTGAAAAATATGGTGATGATGGAAAATGAATGTCAGCGATATTTTTAGGCAGAGACATCCCTACTAAAACCATTTTTGAAAAAAAAATCATCCTATTTTTAAAAATTCTTTAAGCATGGCCTGATTTTAAGATCCAATAGGGAGGAATAAATGTGGAGTCGAGGGGTGGAATTTTTACATTGTCGTTTTGAGGTCTTATCATAACTTTTTTAGCTACCCCCTTTTCGACTTTTGAAAAAAAGTGAAAAACGATCACCATCAGTAAGTACCACACTTTTTTAAAAAGTAATATTATAGAATGTTGACTTTAAAAATAGTCAAATGAGAACGTAAAGAAAAAGTTGTAAAATAGGAGGTACATTTTAAAAAACACAGTGTTAGATTTACATACTTAAATAATTTTCGCTTACTTCAGCAGCGGCTAAGACAATTGTTAGAAAGACCAACAATAACGATGCAAAAGTACAGACGTTCATGGTTGAAAAATTCACTTTCTTCGTAAACATAAATGATATCCAAATACTATTAACAGCAGCTTTATATTGTCAAAAACTAATGAATAATTTATACGCAAATATCACGAATACCTATGTTGATCGCGGATTTAGCAATACTCATCGATGCCAAACACATAAAAATTCATTTAGAACAGCAAAAAATCGATAGAAATCATGGGAATGTTAATTGTTAGGTATAACTGAATCAAGAGCCAAATCTCTTGATTCAAAATATCAATATTTATTTATACTCGAAGCATTAAAAACGTATCAGACTACCATCCAAGTACCTATAAAAAATGAAAGAGTGGTCTAGAAAATGAGAATGGTGTGTTTTTTTCAAAAAAGGAAAAATTAATTTGATTACAATATAATAATATATGAAGTCAACATTTGAGAAAATGGTCATTTAGAATTTTTCAAGTGGCACAATGGAGGGAGGGGGTGCTAAGCTTCATACGCCCAATATTTTTTGAAGTTGTTTGGAAATTTTTCTCATTTTTTCGTAGGAAATGGAGAAGTTGATGAGTTGATTCCCTGAATTCAGAAATGTGCGAATTGATTCCAACCTTTTTTGGGATACCGATGAACGAATTGGTTCCTTTTTTTTCAGGGTAGATATGTACGAATTGATCCATATTTTTTCGGGGTTTAAAAATTTTTTCATGTTTTTTCAATATTAAATACCTATGTAAAAAATTGAAAAAAATTGAAAAAATTTTCCTCGAAATGATGAGTGTACGAATATTTGGAAAATTGACGTTAATATTAAAGTACCTACTCGTTTAATATCATTTTAAGAACATTTTTTTCCAATTTTTTTCGATTTTTCACTAAATGTTGAACAAACTTGAAAAAATGAATGTTCTTTAAGAATCCCTGATGAAAAATTGATGCTAATACCACTAATACATTTTTGGGTAAACATCGATATTCCATATTAAATCATTTTTGAACATGGTTAGATTGTCAGAAGGTAATGTGAAGTCAAAGGGTAGAATTTTTACCTCGTCGTTTTGGGGTCCGGGAGTCTAGGCATTATTTTCTGGCAGCCTATTCTCTTCAACTTTCGAAAAGAAGGCGTAAAACTATTATTCCGAGTACTATTTTAATATTTGATATCAGATAGATTTGAATTTCGATTTTTAATTTTCGATTTTCAAGTTTTAAATTTTCATTTTCGTTTTCTGATTTTTGATATTCAATACCCAATACTTATTCATTCGATTTGTATGTACATTCGCGAAAAAAAAAAATGAAAATCGACTCTTAAATACCTCGAAAAAATGGGAATAAATTCGTCCATCTTTTCTCATAAATATTTCGTCGGGAATCAACTCATCAACAGTTGGAAATTATCTTTCAAGTCAAAAAAAGTGTTTTTTGATCTAGGCTCTGGCTTTATGTCATTTTATAGCATTCTGAAGGTATTTTTCTCCAATGATCTAGAAAAATTAAATTGGGCTAACGTAAGCTGCCTTTTTCAATTTTTCCTCCAAAATCAATTTGAAACAATATTAAAAGATAATTTTTAACCCCAAATGACATTTTCATCCTTTTTAAAAGAGAAGTAGGCATGACCTTAAAAATGTAATTTTTACACTTTTTTGCGACATCTTGGACTTTTTCAGTCAACTGGTATATTTTATGTTTTGTTGTACGTATCCAAAATTTGCTTTTTTCCATTTTTTAAAATATTATCTTGACCCTTTCTTCAGTTTTCATAACATTCCAATTGACAGCACTGCTAAGTACAATTCTTTTAAATTTAATTTGAAATCAATATAAGTATTTTTAATGATCAAAAAAATTTTGTTTTATTTTTCAAACCATTGAACGAATAAGTTGAATTTTATAAAAATTTCTGAATGAAAATATCTACAGTTGGCAACTAGGCCATGAAATTTTTTTGAAAAATATCAAAAATTATTCCAAGTTTCTGAAAAAAATGGCTCGAATTTGAGATAAGTAGGTATTTCAACGAGCAATTTGAATTTGATAAAAGGCAACAAATTTTTAATTTTTCGATTTGCAATAAATTTTTCAACTTGATCCTTTGAAGAAGGAAAAAAATTGGTACAAAGGGTACCGGTGGATAAGATAGGCAAATTTTCCTAGAATCAAAATTCGAAATTAATTAATGGAATTTGGTTCTTAATATTTGAAACCCTTGAGGTAAAACTTTAGCCTCAACCCTCTCCTATGAGGCAAAGCGTTACTTTTTTGAGCCTTTTTTTTTAAGAATTTTAATTTTTACGAGTTTTCAACCAAATCTTATCAAACTTGGAGGGACAGTAGGTCATACTGAGGGGCTTTTATGGATGGTTTGAAAAGAATTTTTGATGACATTTTTTTAGCCGAAACTCCATGAATCGTCTGCCAAACATATTTTTCTGGATATAACCGGGTACCACTAAAAAAAAACTTGAGATGAACATGTTGACTATTTTGAAAATTGAAAGGGCAAATGTTGCTTCTAAAAAAATCACATTGAAAAATTTTTCAAGCATAAGAATGGATAGTACTTTGAGAACTGAACAAATTTTCAATTCATGACTTTTGCCTATCTTTAAAATTGGAGGGGTTATAAGAAAAATTGTTCAAAAAAATTTCTCAAAAAATGAACTGATCAAGGAAATTGATAGTACGTTAAAAACTGAAGAAATTTTGTTCTGTAGACTTTTTGCCTCACATCAAAAATGAAGGGACTAATGGTCATGAAAAATTGAGAAAATTTAAGAATTTTTTGGAGCTCTTTTGAGTGACCCTTAGTCCCTTCATTTTCGGTATTTGGCAAAAAGTCCACAGAACAATTTTTTTTCATTTTTCAACATTTTATCCAATACCTTGATTAATTTATTTTTTTAGAATTTTTTTTGTTGTCTCCCATGTTTCATCTGAAGTTTTTTTTTTTTAGTGGTACGCGCTTATATCCAAAAAAATACGTTTGGCAGACGATTCGTGGAACACCCCGTATTTGTACACCACTTGCACGATTTTCACACTTATCAGTTCATTTTTCGAGATTTTTAAATTTCAAGTAAAAAATACCTTATAGTAGTACATGAGTTAAATTTTGATAGATTTCATTTTCTTCACGTAGGTAAGTACAAAATTGTCCCATGAAACAATCGGCAACAGATTTGGATTCAGCCGATCAATTTGTACACTTTGATTCGAAAAATTCCCACAAAAATTTCAACCCCTTACCTTAATAACTTGAAAAATAAGATGACATTTTTTTACTCATAAAAAAATAAAACTAATTATTTTGAAATTTTTTGTAGCAGTATTGCAAACTTGAATTTCATGAAAATTTGCGCCCATCAAAAATAATTTCAAAAGACCAAAAAATAAAGTTTTTGGCCTGATTTTCAGATATTCAAGATTTCTTTTCTATTATCAATTTTTTATGCTACTCTTTTTAGGATAATTTTCGAGCAATAAATGAAAAAATTCCATTGGACGAGATCTTTTTTCGAATTATTTTCAGTGTTACATAGTGAAATTCAATGTATGAATTACTTGTCTAAAAATAAGAAAATGAACTAATTTAACAAACGTAAATTAAGTTAACATAGTAACAGCTTTAGGAGCGAAATCACTAACTATTCTGCTTTCGCACGAAATATTCATCTGTATGATAGAACTCTGTACCGACCGGCTCAGTGTTACCACCTAGCATTCGTATTTTTCTTCACAAACCAATTTATCTATTCGTAAAATGCTGTCATAAGGCGATACATGAACTTTAACCTGACAATTTTTGCATTTAGTGTTAACCTGAAAATTAAATGTATGTCAATACGATGAAATAATGCCTGAAATTATTTTTGTAAATTTTCTGTTACCAACCTTTGCAGCGCTCGGGCTACATTGATTCGGGCAAACTTCCATTACCATTTTTGTTTTAATACCCTTGTCATACTGAAAAAAGTGTCAAATTTCTATTTAAATTCGAACCAGTTACCTACAATTTATTTAGTAAAAATCGATTCAACGTTCAAATACCTTCTGCTTGGCGCACCTAACGCGGTTTAGTTTGTACGAACAACTTCCATCGATGTCGAGCAGAGGCTGCATTTTATGGAACAGCATTGTCAACAAATCCCGATTCTCAGGAGCATTGGTATCAATTTGAATGAATCTTGGATTCTTGTCGGGTCCAGAATGTTCAATGATTTCTTGGTCGTTGTCGCTTCCAACAATTTCAGTTCCGTTACCAAACAAATCCTAAATGAATTCATTATTAGAATTAGATAAAATTATGCTCATGTAAATGTCATCAGGTACGATGGTACGAAAATAAGAAATATTGGGAACGACTGAATCTGTCCTGTTTGATTCATACGAGTCTTCAATCACCACGCAATTAGAAACCCGAAAATCTTTCAACTCACGTACCTATCTTTTTCTCCAAATATTTTTTAACTCAAAAAATTTTACAAGTATAATTTTTTTTTAACCTCATCGAAACTTTTTCTCAGCTTTGAAAAGTGAAAATTTTTTAAATTGTTTTTTCGCGTCTAAAATTTTTTCAACTCTGGCACTTTTTTCCTTTCCATGATACATACCTACCTATTTTTCAACTCTAAAACTTTTTTCTCGATATCTTTTTCAGCCCTTAATTTTTTTCTCAAATCGTTTTCCAACTCTTGAGATTTTTTATCAAAACCTCTTAGTAATTTATTTTCCCAGAATTTTTTTCATTTCTAGTCTTTCTATTTCAACAATTTTTTTCTTATTGTATTTTTCAGTGTTATAAATTTTTTTCGACTATCAAATTTCTTCCTGAAAATTTATTTTCGGGTAAAATTTTTCTCAAGATTTTTCTCAACTCTACAATTTCTTCAGCAGAAGTTTTTCTCATTTTTTGCAACACTAAAATTTATGTCTTAAAATATTTTTCTATGCTATTGTGAAATTGTATTTCAAATTTTCACAAATTTCAACTTCAATTTCCATAAAGAATTTTCTCTATTTTAAAATTTCTTCCCAAAATGTTTTCCATTTTTTGATATTTTTTGTTATTAGTTCTAAAAAAAATTCTCAAATTATTTTCCAATTCAAAAATTTTTGGAATGAAAAATTTTAAATTTGGGTTGGGAAAAAGTTTGGAACTCAAGACAGGTAAAAAATTCAGTTGAAAAAATATTGATAAATTGAAAAATTTTAGAGTTAAAAAAAAAATTTAGGAAAAGAAAATTGAATTTGAAAAAAATCACGAAGAAGCAAAAAAATGGGAGAAAAAATTTTAGAGTTTGAAAAAATCATTAGTAGATTGAACAAATTGGAATTTTGAGAAGAAAATCTTGCGAGCTGAAAAAAGTTGAAAAATATACTTATTGAAAAAAATTTCTGAGGTTGGAAAAAATACAAGAGATGAAAAAATTTTAAGTTTGTGAAAAAATTTCGAGGAAGAAATTTCAGAGTTGAGAAAAAAATTCATTGAAGCTGAAAAAAGATTTAGAGTTGGAAAATTAATATTTTAGTAAAAAAATTTTAAGAGCCGAAAGATATCTTTAAAAAAAGATATCGGAGTTGAAAAAATTCTGAGATAAGAATTTTTTTTTGAAAATCATTATAGATTTGGAAAAAAACCGAGGTTGCATGGTAACTGAAAACTCGCATGAGTCAAACAGGAAATATTTTAGTCGTTCGTATGTACCATTTTTTATTTTCGTACCTGATGCATATTCCGTGTAAATTTAGTCGTGGGTATAAAATTACTCAATATTCAAATGATAGGTCTGCCCTTGCCGTACATTGCAATATATGTTTGGAAAATCAAAAATCAATTTCAGAGAAGAAAATTTTCCCCATCTAGCTCTCCTCTCTCCTTTTATGTCAAAAAATCATATTTTTGCTTCAAAATGTTCCATTCATCGAATTATACCCCAAAAATTTTGAAATTTCTGTAGTGTACAGGAAAAATAGAGACCAATTGCATGAATTTTTTTATGCTGCCGATACCTATCTATCTTCCAGCCAAAAAACTTGAATGATAATTTCAGAATTTTATAGTTATGAATTTTGAAATTGTGAAAAAAATTGTTCAAATGCCTTTTATGGTATTTTTGAAAAAAATTCGTAAGAAAAATTGAAAAGATTGAACGTTTGAGATAGGTATTATTCAGAGCTGGAGGAAGTTCAAATCTGCGGCCACAAAATTTCATTTTTTAATGAGTCTTATCACGGAATTTTATAACTGTGCTTGAGTTTTTCTCAAAAACATCCCGTGTATTAGTGCAAAAATATAATGAATTAGGTTTTTAGGTACCAATTGAATAAAAAAAAATCGCCAATAGATTTGAATAAATTGCAAATTTTTCTTACCACTTGTGGAGAGGCTAGTACAGTTAATGAGAACATTAACATTAGTGATGCGAAATGAAAGAAATTCATTTTTGATAAAATAGATGCCTACGCACGTGAACAAAAATAAATACCAAGCACCACTAATCGTTGCTTTGTAATGTCAAAAGCAAATGAATAAATTACACGTAATTATAGCAAATTTCTGCCCAAGTGCAGCTTTATATTGTCGAAAATGAATAAATAAATTGTTCGCAAATATCACAAATACCTATTTTAATCGCAGATTGAGCAATACCCGTTGAAATCAGCTCGTAAAAATTTTAATTGCAACGAAATGAAATACCTACATGATAATTCCGCAGAAAAATTACAGACTTTTTTATTATTTTGTGAAAATCAAGTGGTAAATAGATGTTTTGTTTAGAAATATTTCTTTCGAGATTAGGCAGTCTAAACTTATTGTTTCGTCTCCTCAAACTAATAATTCGGTGACACTCGTTGAAGAATTTTAAAATACGTACCTATATAAAGGTACTTATTTTAGAAATTTTTCATTGTCGTTTCTTTAAGGAACGACACTTTTTGGGGATCCAGAGGTGAATTTCGAAAAAATCGAAAAATGAGGTTTTCAAAAGTTTCCCTAAAATTGTCAGTTTTTGTCAATTCTTGTCGTGTCTTCAAGAAACGACATTTTTTGTGCCTCCTGAGGTGAATTTGACAAAACTTAAAAATGGCATTTTCACAAGTTTCCATAAAATCGTCGTTTTTTTTCGTTTCTTCAAGAAACGACACTTTTTGGGCCTCCAGAGGTGATTTTTGGAAAATTCCAAAATTGAGATTTTCAATATTTTCCTTAAAATCGTCGTTTATTGTCGTTTTTTGTCGTTTCTTCAAGAAACGACACTTTTTGGGTCTATTGAGGTTATGTTTGGAAAAATCCAAAAATGAGATTTTCAATATTTTCGTTAAAATCGTCGTTTATTGTCGTTTTTTGTCGTTTCTTCAAGAAACGACACTTTTTGGGCCTCCAGAGGTGATTTTTGGAAAATTCCAAAATTGGGATTTTCAAAAGTTTCCTTAAAATCGTCGTTTTTTGTCGTTTCTTCAAGAAACGACACTTTTTGGATCTACTGAGATTATGTTTGGAAAAATCCAAAAATGAGATTTTCAATATTTTCCTTAAAATCGTCGTTTATTGTCGTTTTTTGTCGTTTCTTCAAGAAACGACACTTTTTGGCCCTCCAAAAGTGATTTTTGGAAAAATCCAAAAATGAGATTTTTAAGTTTTCCTAAAATTGTCGTTTTTTGTGGCTTCTTGTCGTTTCCTGTCGTTTCTTGAAGAAACGACACTTTTTGGGCCTCCAAAGGTGATTTTTGGAAAAATCCAATATTGAGATTTTCAAAAGTTTCCCTAAAATTGTCGTTTCTTGTCGCATTTTGTCGATTCGGACACGGCGAATTCAACGTCGCAAACAGTGTTTCCCGATCGGTCGTGGTTATCGAGATAACGGCCATTTTCGAGGCCAATTTTGGCAAAAAATAAAAAGTGTCTCAAAAACTACCGAAAAGAGTGTTTTTCGACTAATTCGGGGTCGCCGATTTCGAATCTGGCGTCCGTTTGGCGCCATCGGCGCTCGTTTGGCCAAAAATCGCGTTTTCGAGGCGAAAATTGAAAGTGTCTCAAAAACTACCGAAAAGAGTGATTTTCGACTAATTCGGGGTCGCTGATTTCGAATCTGCCGTCCGTTTGGCGCCATCGGCGCTCGTTTGCCCAGAAATCGCGTTTTCGAGGCGAAAATTGAAAGTGTCTCAAAACTAGCGAAAAGAGTGTTTTTCGACTAATTCGGGGTCGCCGATTTCGAATCTGGCGTCCGTTTGGCGCCATCGGCGCTCGTTTGGCCAAAAATCGCGTTTTCGAGGCGAAAATTGAAAGTGTCTCAAAAACTACCGAAAAGAGTGATTTTCGACTAATTCGGGGTCGCTGATTTCGAATCTGCCGTCCGTTTGGCGCCATCGGCGCTCGTTTGCCCAGAAATCGCGTTTTCAAGGCGAAAATTGAAAGTGTCTCAAAAACTACCGAAAATAGTGTTTTTCGACTAATTCGGGGTCGCTGATTTCGAATCTGGCGTCCGTTTGGCGCGATCGGCGCTCGTTTGCCCAAAAATCGCGTTTTTGAGGCGAAAATTGAAAGTGTCTCAAAAACTATCGAAAAGAGTGTTTTTCGACTAATTCGGGGTCGCTGATTTCGAATGTGGTGTCCGTTTGGCGCGATCGACGCTCGTTCGCGAGAAAATCGCGTTTTTGAGGCGAAAATTGAAAGTGTCTCAAAATCTAGCGAAAAGAGTGTTTTTCGACTAATTCGGGGTCGCTGATTTCGAATCTGGCGTCCGTTTGGCGCGATCGGCGCTCGTTTGCCCAAAAATCGCGTTTTTGAGGCGAAAATTGAAAGTGTCTAAAAAACTCGTGAAACGTGTCGTTTTTTGTCGTTTCTTCAAGAAACGACACTTCTTGGGACTCCTGAAGTGATTTTTGAAAAAATCCTAAAATGAGATTTGCAAAAGTTTCACTAAAATCGTCGTTTATTGTCGTTTCTTAACGTTTCTTCAAGAAACGTCCCTTTTTGGCCTCCAGGAGTGATTTTTATAAAAATTCAAATTTGAGATTGTCAAAAGTTTCCCTAAAATCGTGGTTTCCTGCCATTTTTTGTCGATTCTTCAAGAAATGACACTTTTTGGGCCTCCAGAGGTGATTTTTGGAAAAATCAAAAATTGAGATTAGCAAAAGTTTCATTAAAATCATATTTTCTTGTCGTTTCTTGTCGTTTCTTCAAGAAACGACACCTTTTTGGGACTCCTGAGGTGATTTTTGAAAAAATCCAAAAATGAGAATTTCAAAAGTTTCCTTAAAATCGTCGTTTTTTGTCATTTCTTGTCGTTTCTTCAAGAAACGCAACTTTTTGGGCCTCCTGAGGTGATTTTTTGAAAAATTCAAAACTGAGATTTTTAAAAGTTTCCCTGAAATTGTCGTTTTTTGTGGCTACTTGTCGTTTCTTGACGTTTCTTTAAGAAACGACACTTTTTGGGCCTTCAGAGGTGATTTTTGGAAAAATCCAAAAATGAGATTTTCAAAAGTTTCCTTAAAATCGTGGTTTCTCGTCGTTTTTTGTTGTTTCTTCAAGAAACGACACTTTTTGGGCCTCCTGAGGTGATTTTTGGAAAAATGGTCTAGGTACTGTAGGTAGCGACCTAGCTAGGTACCAACATACTTCACAAAAAATTTTAAAACATTTTTTTACGTTACGCATTTTTTGTAATTAATTTCAAAATTGTCGTCAAAATAATGGAGCCACTGGTTAGACAGAGTGAGTGGGCTTACTACAATTTGCCGTTTTGAATTTTTTGCAGCATAATGAAGTATAATTTATTTGTTGAATTTTTTTCTCTTTTTGAATACTCAAATTTTTCAAATTTTGGTCTTTTTTATTTACAATTTTTTTTTCATTTCTAGAGCTAAATTAAAAAAGAAAAAACTGTCAATTTTTAAAATTGATCCAAATTGAATTTGTTTATTGAAATTTTTCTCTAATTTTTTTGAAATGCATTATTGTTTAAATTTTGAAAATAAATACATTTGGAATGTTTTCCAATTTCCGAAGAATAGTTCTCGTTTAGGGATGAAAATCGTCCAATTTTTGAAAAACTGTTCAAGTTTAGAAAATCGTTCAGTTTTCATAAAATCGTCTCAAGATTCAATTTTTGGAAAATTTTCCTAGTCCAAGTTTTTGAGAAAGTTTATAATTCTTGAAAAATTTTCCAACGTTTGAAAAACAACCGACGTCTCTTTATGAAGAGTTTAATCGAGAGATGACAATCGATTAAAATCATAGTCGTTTCGTCTCTGCACATTCGTGACTGATCGACTGGACCTCTAAGACATGAGGCGCCATATGTGACTTCATTTCGAGCTTTTCTATTGGTTGGTCACAATTCGTGATTGTGACTGCCAAAACGGAACTGATTCTATGGAAAGTGACAATTTTGGAAATGACTGTCACATTTCTGTTGATTTTGCCATTCGGGTCGGATCTAAAATAATCAAAGGCATTTTCGACTTCTTCTTTATTCGTACTGTGGTGGAATTATGTAATTGAAAAATGCACAGAAGAGCATTTTTTATTCGTATTAGCTAGGTAGGTTGGTAGATAGGTACTAGGTACTCCTTAGTGTGTACTTGAATTCTATTTCTTATCTAGACTAAATTAAGTCTTTCGTTTCATTTCTTTTTTGACAGAACCGACAAAAATAAATGTTGATTTAAAAAGCTTCTAATAAAGATGAACTGGAAACTCGAAGCATTACAATAATAATATTTGTGAGTATCACAAGTTACAAAATTTTATTGGAAGATTATTCTGCAGTGAAAACTTACAGAGGTTAAGAGTTGAAATTTCAAAGTTGTTGAATGTGGGACTACTGTGCCTAATAGTTCAACGATTGATCATAAGGCCCAGAGGCCTTTCGAAGAGATATGCTCTGGGGGGGGGGTGAGAGCTTCAAATTTTCCAACTAATTTTTTTAAATTTGCCAACTAATTTTTCCAAATTTGCCAATTGATTTCTTAAAAAATTATACCAGTGCTAATTTTTCTCAACACATTGCGGAAGCAATATTCATTAAAAAAATTTATTTAGGAATAGAAATTACCACTTTTTTGGTACATATAAAAACAGATTCAAAAATAATAATAACAAAAAAATGTTACAATCTCAAATTTTTTCCCTGACCAATTTCATTGTAAATGAAAACCCCTTTGAAATTGTCTTAGTTGTCTCGAGTGAAGCAAGGGTGAAAAATTTCAAGAAAATTAAAAATTTAATAAGAAATATTTTGTACTTAAAGAAGCTTTAATATGAATAGTTGATGAGAGAAATGAAATTGGCCCGAGCGAAGCGAGGGCGAAAATTTTAGATAACCTCAAATTTAAGGTGCAATAAAACAAAATTTTGTATTAATAAACTAAAATGAAAAATTGGCTGCTTCAACTTTAACAAAAGAAATATGATAAGGCCGAGCACAACGAGGCCAAAGCTTTTGAAAATTTTGATTTTTAAACATCGAAAATGAGTTTCAAGAAGATAGAATGTAATTAAAGTAGTTGAAATAATTTTGAGGAAAAATACGAAAAAAATCACTTTTGTAGGATTTGAATTAAGTATTTTAAAATCATGAAAAGAAAAAATACAGTAAGGCCGAGCGCAGCGAGGCCGAAGTTTTTCAAAAATTTTTATTTGGGAGGTAATTTCAGGGATGGGTTGAAGAATTATGATTTGGATCGTGATTTTGGGGAGTAATTTCAGTCTTGGATTATGATTTCTGAAAGGAGGTCCTCAAAAAAATCGTTCTGAGAACTTACTTGCCCTCTGCCTCTTTAGGTGAGACCCTGCTTAACTACATATATCTTACTTGAACCATTGAACCTAAAAGTATACCTATCCTAAAAATAAAAATCAACTTTGAGAAAAATTAAAAACTTGAAATCATGTTTAGAAATCAAAACGTGAAGTTACTTCATTAAAAAGGTTCTAAAATCAAGTTTTAGAAAAATTGTTTAAATGAAATAATTTTTAAAAACTTTCCCGTTAGATTTTTCAAAATGAAAAAAAAATTGATTTGGCCCGAGCGAAGCGAGGGCGAAAATTTTATAAATTCTCAAATTGAATGTGCAATAAAATAGTGTTTTGGAAGAATAAACTTTAATGAAAAATCGACTGCTTCTACTTTGAAATGATTAAAGCAGAAATATATCATGGCCGAGCGTAGCGAGGCCGAAGCTTTTGAAAAATTGGATTTTCAAATATCAAAAATAAGTTTAAGGAGAATAAGAACAATGAAATTATTTGGAATACCTACCTAACTTTGAAGAAAAATGCGAAAAAATCTCTTTTAAATAAATTACAAGTACAACTATATAAAAATTTTTTGGTTGACGAGTGAAAATTTTCAAAATGCAAGATAATTAATCATTTTTTTCGTTGAAAAAAACATTTATTACAACGGTTTAATTCTTCGCTGGGAAAATGATCAATTTTCAGTTGGAAAAGGTTGGGAAAATGACTAATTTTCCCAACTCATAAGTGAAAATTTTGTTGATTTCCGACTTTAAAAATATGTAACCATTTTATTTATTCATTTTTCATTTAAAAAATAAATACCAATCGTCCCAACTGACATTTTTACTCATCACTTGGGAGAACGACCAATTTTGAGTTGGAAAAATAACCAATTTTGAGTAGGGAAAATTACCAATTTTGAATTGGAAAATTACCAATTTTGAATTGGAAAATTACCAATTTTGAGTTGGAACAAATTAAAACTTTGTTGATTTCCAACTTTTAAAATAACCATTTTATTTATTATTTTTCATCAAAAAAATTAATCCCAACTGTCCAATTTTCCCAACTCACAAATTTCAATATTTCACAACTTTCTCAATTTTTATCACTTGGGCTTTTCTGCCAACTTTTTGACAACTTCACCCAACTTTTCCAACTGTAAAATGCTTGGGGGGGGGGTGAGACCCTCTGATAAGGCCTTAACATAAAATTTTTTAACGAAAAGTTGTAAAACAGTTTTTAAAAAAAATGAATTTATTTCAATTGTTTCATCAAATTAGGTACATTACATAACATTTTCAATGTGGAAATAGTAGGTAATTGATTAACAATAATAACACAATTCATGCCTAAAATATCAAATACACCTATTAACAATATTTTATCAACTAACTTTAACCTCGTAGCTTTTTTGTTGTATTATAATTTTAATGGTACCTACATTTGCTTCATACTTCAATACATAATCGATTATTTTGGCCAGATTCCAATACTCCTCTTAATAATTGGTGATACTCGGAAAAATTAATTATACATTTGAACAAATTTAAGGCATCCCATTAATAAATATTCAGCATACAGTGTTTGGAGCATTCAAATTTGAAATTCGAAATGTTTCGTAACTAATTACCAGAATATGGTACCTAACACAAGTTTTTCCACCAGTTGTACATATAGGTAGCGTACTATCAATGCCAATATCCGTGAATTCATAACATAGGTAACTCTTGCTGAAAAAAATATACATGCGCTTGATCAAATAAATTATAATAAATTACCAAAAAAAGTTTACTAGTACCTACATTAGACATAATTTACTCACATTGAGTTTATAAGGCACTGAATCGTCATTATTGTGCATATAAATAGGCAATTTTTAGATCATCTGGTTCACGCAGAAGATCAGGCCATATTTTTTCCTCAAGGTAGAGATCATAAGCTGCATCCCCAGTGAAAATTAGACTTTGATTGCCGCATTGCTCGCCAGGATTCAATGTGAGAATGTACTGCGACACTTTATACATTCAATTATTTTTCAAACACTAGTTTGTGTTTGCTCCAGAGTAACATGTACATAATGTCAACTACCGGTTTCTTAGGAATTCACAAACAGTGCAACTATGAGAATTGAGGTAAATTAGCAAAAAATTTCCTTAATCCCCGCGCCTTTGGTTGGTTGTAGGTACAAATGAAAAGATCATACAATAGTTTTCTTATGTACATATTTTTATACTCTCCTCGTCGGAGGTTAATAATTGTTAATTATATATGTAGTTTTTCTCATTGAAAATTAACAGTTCTTCAATATTGTTCAGGCTTTCCCACTGAAAGATGGTGTGCCTCTGTGCCTTTCTGATTTGTCGTTATTACTAAAGGAGGCCGTTTCCTTTTATTTATTATTAAACTTTTTTTTTTGCGAGATGGCACTAAAATGACCACGGAATACTTAACGAACCAGAGAATTCATGGCTTCAACTATAATATACTATATGTATAGGGTGCAGGGAAACGATACCTAAAGTCAGATTTTTCAAAAATATGAGTTTTTTGGCTTAAATGACAGGGGAGACTATGAGGAACATTTTAAGAACTGGATGAGCATCCTAGGTCAATTTTTCGGCGAGATAGAGGCATTTGAAAATTAGAAGATCATGACTTTCAAAAAAAAAATCAGAAGAAAACACGTTTAGTGTAGGTATAGGTCTAAACTACTTCAAAAGCAAAAAAAAAAAATTGAAAAAAATCGCCCATTTTTCATATTTTTGTCTCTTAACTCAAAATTATGTTTTCCGACTTTAGGTAGGTACCCTGTCCATGCACGCTACACATACCTAATTATACAAAGTGGTTTATACAGCGAAGTGATTTTTACAATGAGTTGAAGTTTTTAGTTTTGTAAACTACTCCATTCAATTAATAATTACAAAATTACTATTAATTTACAATGTGTTAATTTCAAAATGAACAAATTTTTTTTCATTTTTGTCTTTTTGGGAGTATTCTGAATCAGCTTTAAGATTGATAATGGTACATACCTACCTACCATCATAATTGCAGAGGTGCAAGGAATATAGGTCTAATAAATCGTAATATTAACATTGGAAAATTTTTAAATGATTCTTGTACTTAAGTGCCATGAAAGTATTCATAACTATCGTGTGTAACAAAATTTAGAATGTATTAATTTATTTTATTTTTATGTTACCACTTACCAGTTTACAAAGAATAATGTGAAATAATATAGCTCATTATATAAATTTGTAGCATAATAAATTATAACCTATGGCACAAAATTTACAACATAATATTAAAGTGATTTAAAGAAAAAAGCCTCACTATAATCTATTCATATGAGAAGTCAACATTTTTGTTTAGCCGAATAGGGTTGGTGCCAAAAATTTAGATTTGGCTGAAATTGAAATATGTTATAGAATATACAATTATAAAGTCAACAAAACAAACCGCACTCAAATCGGTTGAGTAGAACTCGAGAAAAAAAATTTCAAAGTTCCGATTTTTGAACTCGTTCGAAAAACGACCGCCTCAACGAAAATATGCCCTGTGACGTCAGTTCCTCGTATTGGCGCCCCCCCCCCTCCTCGAGACCAAGAATTTATATGAAAAAAATACCTTTTTTGGACATTAAAATTTTATAGGAATTTCGGGGGGGGGGGTGTCTTAAAACAGGAGAAATTTGCACATTTGTCGTGCTTAAATGATTAAAAAACAAAAATTCATGTTTTTTCGTGCAACTTTTTCAGCTTTCATAAAAAAACTATAATTCTTCAATGACCTCCTACCCTTCTAAAAAAACAAAAAAAGATTGAAAATTCCATTCAGAACTTCACCAAGTGCTCTGATAATTCAAGACGATTTTATTTCTTCAAAAAAATAAATTTTCTGAAATGGACGCGAAGAGAGTTTATACCATAATTTTGAAAATGAATCGTGCAAATTCATCGAGTAAACGAAGGGGGGAAAATTATGAAGAAAAGAGTTTGCAAAAGCTGAAATTTTTTCATTTTTTTCTATCAATAATGTAGTAGGTACTGAAAGAGAGGCGAAATCCTCAATCCTACCTTTTACATATTTTACTGTAGACTTCATATATTCCAGCAAAGCGAGGGCCAAAACTCGAAAAATTGGTAATTTTCAGAAAAAAAAATCGTGCTTGAAAGAATGCCAATACTTTAGAGTAAAATTATCGTGCTTTTCGAAGTTAATTTAGTGCTTTTTGGAATGATTTTTATTTCGTCCCTTCAGCCAAAAAAAAAGAATAATAATACGCATTCTTCTCTCAAATCTTCAAAAGAATCACTTTTTTTTACTTTTGGCCGTTTTGAGCGTTTTAACGGGTGAAGAAATGCAACCTTAAATAAAGAAATGAAACTTAATCAATAAATTTACGCAATAATGATATTTTGGAAATTCTTGTATGCTTGAAAAATAATACGTAATAAAATACGAAATTTTGATCAGGCAAAAACAGCACTTGATATCTAATAAATTCATTTAGGCATAAGGGTAGTTTTTTTTTTGTCTCTTCAACTTTACAACGCCTATCCAACCATTTTACTTTGAAAAATGGCCAAAGAGTACCCGCCGTTAAGATAGGCGAATGCGGTCTATTTTTTGAAAAACCCCTCCGGTTACCCCTCACCCCCAAAACGCCGCAATTTCGCCAAAAAATCATATCTCTGTTCCTTATAAACCGAAAATTTTAAAATTTATGTGGTAAGTAGGGGAAGAGGTGGCCTACTTTTGAGAATTTTTTCAGATTTTTTTTTGCACTGCCTTCTAGCCAAAACCTTACTTACAAACTTTAAAATCGCTGTAACTTTGAAACGAAAAGCGGTGCTTTTTTTTTCCTTTTGGTGCAAATATGGTCCTACCTTGGTACAATATTATGATAATTTTTTCAGATTTTTAGGTTTGGGAGAACAGTCGAAAAATGTCCTTTGTTATTCAAAAATACCCATTTCTTCATTTATGCAACCAAAATTTTTGAAATTTATATGGTATAAACGGATAGAAGTAGCAAAATTTTGAAAATTTTTTCAGATTTTTTGCAATGCATTCCAGCCAAACCCCCTCCCTCAAAGAGCATCGGTGCGGCAGATAAGATGAGCAATCTGCCACAGAGCTGAAATTCGAAACTAACCGATGGAATTTGGTAGTACTTATGGCCTGAAAACTACGTGGTGGAAGTTTATTTTCCCCTATAACTGGGGCTAAGAGGGGGGTAGGGGCCAAAACCAGGGCTGTCTAGCTAGCCAATAGTTGATAGCCATTAGCTGTTAGCCAAAGGATTTTCACTCCTTTTAGCTTTAGCTTTTAGCTAGCCAATCAATTTCACTATAGCTATTAGCCATTAGCTTTAGCTGATCAAACCGAATGACTATTGGCTTTGTTTTTTTGTTAATTTTTCTCTTCTTGACAGTTTTTTTGAGAATTTTCTTGAGAAATTTCGAATTTTATTAGTCATTTTTTCTTATAAATGTGTAAAATTGTGATTAGTTTATGTTTTTTTGCTCTTTATCTTCAAAAGAAAAATATTATCATTTTTTTTTTACATTTTTGCACATAAAAAACAATAACGAGTATTTTGAGATGTCACATGATTTTTTTCAAAAATTAGCCATTAGCTAGCCAATAGTTAGCTGATCAACTCACACTAGCTAATGCGTAGCCGTTAGCACTAGCCAATGAATTTTTTTTTAGCTTTTAGCCGTTAGCTCTAGCCAATGCAATTGGCTAGACACCGCTGGCCAATACTTCTACCACGTAAATTTCAGGCCATAAGTAACAAATTCCATCGGTTAGTTTCGAATTTCAGCTCTGTGGCAGATTTGCTCATTTTATCTGCCGCGCCGATACCCTTTGAGGGAGGGGGGTTTGACTGGAATGCATTGCAAACATTTTTTGTCCCCTCTATAGGCGGAAAAATGGGGATTTTGAGGCTCCAGCCCCCTCTAGTGCCGCGACAAATATCAAAAATGGCTGTTTTCGATAATCCCCCACCCATACCCATAAGAAACCAACAGATTTTTTCTCCCCCCCCCCCCCCCCAAAAAAAAGCATATGTTAATTATTTGTTATTGCAGCATTCAAATTGTCCACACTGTGCACGTGAGATGAAGAAGTGGAACCACCTAAAAAAAGGTGTGCCAAATTGAGTGTGGTTTTTTGCTGCTTCACAATTATTATCTCTTTCGGAGCAGTAAACCTACTTAATTTGACAAACCTTGAAAGGTGGGCGACAAACAGTCTAGGGGGCATCGGTATTCTGCTAGGCTGTTTGTCTTACTGCGGGATAAATCCATTCAAGAAGTAAAACAGGTAGGTAATCACTAGGGCTGAGATTTTTATGATATCGCATATTTGATAGCGTGATAGTAGATACCGCATACCATGGTTTCTTTTGCGATTCATGCATTTCTACGCCGAATTATGCAATTTGATATCGCATATTTTTGCTTATTTCAACGTAATTGCTTGAAAATGCTTATTTTAGCCAAAAAAAGGCCCTTAAACCGCTTATTTAACACTTATTTCGACCGTTCTCGCATATTTGAAAAAAATCACTAAAAAACAGCATAAAAGTTGAATTTTTGAGCTTAAAAAAAATCAACACTTCAAAATTAAAAAAAAAATTCAAGATTTTGTCTGTGACTTGTCGAACGAGTTTTCGATTTGTAGTCGTATCGTTTTCACGAAAATTTTAAAATAAAAAGTTCGATGTTTTTTCTTCTCATAATTCATAATTTTATAAAAGTTCGATTTTTTTTTCTTCTCATAATTCATAATTTTATAAAAGTTCGATGATTTTCTCACTTTACTTCTTTCCTTATTCTAATTTAGTAATTTTGAAAGCATTTCCGCATTCAGATTAAAAATACCTACATTTTGATATGCTGCATGGTGGGGTTTGATAGCGCATATAAATGCTTTTTTAGGCAATTTTAATCGCTTTTTATAAGCGCTTATAATCGATTTGATAGCGCATAAAAATCTCAGCCCTAGTAATCACATTAGATGGGAATAAATTCATTTAGGCATGAGGGTAGTTTTTTTTTGTCTCTTCAACTTTACAACGCCTATCCAACCATTTTACTTTGAAAAATGGCCAAAGAGTACCCGCTGGTAAGATAGGCGAATGGGCCTAAGGTCTACTTTTTGAAAACCCGCTCCGGTTACCCCTCACCCCCAAAACGCCGCAATTTCGTCAAAAAATCAAATCTCTGTTCCTTATAAACCGAAAATTTTGAAATTCATGTGGTAAGTAGGAGAAGGGGTGACCTACTTTTGAGAATTTTTCAGATTTTTTTGCACTGCCTTCTAGCCAAAACCTCACTTACAAACTTTAAAATCGCTGTAACTTTGAAACGAAAAGCGGTGCTTTTTTTTCCTTTTGGTGAAAATATGGTCCTCCCTTGGTAAAATATTATGATAATTTTTTCAGATTTTTAGGTTTGGGAGAACAGTCGAAAAATGCCCTTTGTTATTCAAAAATACCAATTTCTTCATTAATGCAACCAAAATTTTTGAAATTTATATGGTATAAACGGATAGAAGTAGCAAAAATTTGAAAATTTTTTCAGATTTTTTGCAATGCATTCCAGTCAAACCCCCCTCCCTCAAAGGGCATCGGCGCGGCAGATAAGATGAGCAATCTGCCACAGAGCTGAAATTCGAAACTAACCGATGGAATTTGTTACTTATGGCCTGAAATTTTCGTGGTAGAAGTTTTGGCCCCTACCCCCCTCTTAGCCCCAGTTATAGGGGAAAATAAACTTCTACCACGTAGTTTTCAGGCCATAAGTACCAAATTCCATCGGTTAGTTTCGAATTTCAGCTTTGTGGCAGATTTGCTTATCTTATCTGCCGCGCCGATGCCCTTTGAGGGAGGGGGTTTGGCTGGAATGCATTGCAAAAAATCTGAAAAAATTTTCAAAATTTTGCTACTTCTATCCGTTTATACCATACAAATTTCAAAAATTTTGGTTGCATGAATGAAGAAATTGGTATTTTTGAATAACAAAGGGCATTTTTCGACTGTTCTCCCAAACCTAAAAATCTGAAAAAATTATCATATTGCGACGTTTTGGGGGGTGAGGGGTAACCAGAGGGGGTGAAGGGTAAAAATTGCGCCCCAAATTTTTTTGGGGGTCCTTAATAATGTCTGATGGTTGATTTCAAAAAGTAGATCTTAGGCCGATTCGCCTATCTTAACGTGGGGTACCCTTTGACCAAAATCCACACTTTGAGAGGCCTAGGGGGCCACTGTGACCGAGACCAAGGAAATGATTCATATATTCGAACTCAGGGGAGTGCCAGCTCCCAGGCTGTGAAAACATTTTTTGTCCCCTCTATAGGCGGAAAAATGGGGATTTTGATGCTCCAGCCCCCTCTAGTGCCGCGGCAAATATCAAAAATGGCTAGTTTTCAATAAACCCCGCACCCATACCCATAAGAAACCAACAGATTTTTTCTCCCCCAAAAAAAGCATATGTTAATTATTTGTTATTGCAGCATTCAAATTGTCCACACCGTGCGAGTGCGATGAAGAAGTAGAACCACCGAAAAAAAAGGTGTGCCAAATTGAGTGTGGTTTTTTGCTGCTTCGCAATTATTATATTTTTCGGAGTAGTAAACCTACTTAATTTGACAAACCTTGAAAGGTGGGCGACAAACAGTCTAGGGGGCATCGGTATGAAGTGTTGTAAGACAAATATGTAAGTAGGTTAATTTATTAATTATTATTAAGTTCCTAGAATTATATACACGTGCCATCAGAAACGATGCGTGTAAAGGTCTATGTGACCAAATATAAGTACATCAAAAGGTGTATGTGACTATTACTATAAGCCTTTTATTATGATTGTCTATGTATTAAATCGCCACAAGCAACTTGTATCATTCTCTCCACCTTTGTTAGCCTTCATATTGTTAGTAAGCTACCATAAATTATACCATCATTAGAAGCATAACCTATGTTTGTGTTATTATTCAAAGTGTTGTACTGAGTACCTTACCTTGTACTACAAATGGCGCCCAACTCGTGGTGCTCCTAATTTTGGAAATTTATGGGCAGAATTTTTTGGAAAAAATATTTTTTGGTCAAAAGTGCAAAATTTTTTCAAATTTCTTAAAATTAGAATTTTTTAGTGTGGCTTTTTGCTGCTTCGCAATTATTATCTTTTTTGGAGCAGTAAACCTACTTAATTTGACAAACCTTGAAAGGTGGGCGACAAACAGTCTAGGGGGCATCGGTATTCTGCTAGGCTATTTGTCTTACTGCTGGATAAATCCATTCAAGAAGTAAAACAGGTAGGTAATCACATTTGATGATAGCCCCCTCTTAGACTGAAAAAGCAAAAACCAATAACTATACCTACCTATATGTATTTACAGATGTTCAAAATCATCGGAATGGTGCGAAAATCATCATTCGATTTTGGCTACGAGGGATTGTCATGGTCGGGGACATAGAGAAGGTGTTCCACACACTCGCCATCAACCAATCAAATGCCAATTACGTGTGCTTCATTTGGATTTGGAAGTAGAACAAACCACAGACCTGACACAATCTTCGAATGCTTTGATTCCTATGCGTAGTCTTTGGAATCATCACCAACCTTTTCCTACTTCAAGCGATCATCTGGTTCTACCTGAAAATACAAAAAACGATTTAAGCTATTCGTACAGAGATTATTAGAGGATGGATTTGCAGATAATTTTGTTACCAGTTTCACCCCCCCCCCCCCACTTGAGACCAAGAATTTATATGAAAAAAATACCTTTTTTGGACATTAAAATTTTATAGAAATTTCGGGGTGGGGAGTCTTAAAACAGGAGAAATTTGCACATTTGTTGTGCTTAAATGAATCAAAAAACAAAAATTCATGTTTTTTCGTGCAACTTTTTCAGCTTTCATAAAAAACTATAATTCTTCAATGACCTCCTACCCTTCTAAAAAAACAAAAAAAGATTGAAAATTCCATTCAGAACTTCACCAAGTGCTCTGATAATTCAAGACGATTTTATTTCTTCAAAAAAATAAATTTTCTGAAATGGACGCGAAGAGAGTTTATACCATAATTTTGAAAATGAATCGTGCAAATTCATCGAGTAAACGAAGGGGGGAAAATTATGAAGAAAAGAGTTTGCAAAAGCTGAAATTTTTTCATTTTTTTCTATCAATAATGTAGTAGGTACTGAAAGAGAGGCGAAATCCTCAATCCTACCTTTTACATATTTTACTGTAGACTTCATATATTCCAGCAAAGCGAGGGCCAAAACTCGAAAAATTGGTAATTTTCAGAAAAAAAATCGTGCTTGAAAGAATGCCAATACTTTAAAGTAAAATTATCGTGCTTTTCAAAGTTAATTTAGTGCTTTTTGGAATGATTTTTATTTCGTCCCTTCAGCCAAAAAAAAAAAAAGAATAATACGCATAATGGTTATCGACTTCGTGTGTGGTAGTGCGAAAAATGTGTGGAGCTTTAGATATCCGAGGTCACCCCAGCATCAGCATGAAAGATTGAAAGCACTGCTAAAATGACAGATTTCACCATTTTTTCCTTCAGCGCTACAGCTGAAAAGTACACACTTGCAAGGGTTATTGACCACATGTGGGGGGAGGGTGGGGTGGATCATAAGTTGCCAGATACAACTTTTGACAGCATATGTATTTTTGAGCCCATCCTAACTTAAAATTTTACCTGAAGTGACAGATTTTTTCTATTTTTTTCGAAGTTGAAAAATTTAACCCCCACTGTAAATCGAACGTCGCAATTTTGAGAACAACTGAACTGGCCAAGTTTGTAGAAAAATTTCACGTAGAACATTTTTCTATCCCACCCATTTCCCTCTTCGACCCTTCCTTATGGGGGGAGGGGGTGGAGCACCCCCAATGTTTAGCCAAGTCAGCACAATGTCGGAAAATTTTGGAAAAGTCGGCAAAATTAGTCGGCAAAATTACATTTTTCAGTTTTTTGACCATGTAATTAAGAGAACTTTTAATAAATCAGAACGAATGGAAATGTAAGCCACATTTTCTTATGACAGGTCACATATTAGGAAAAATTTTTTAAAAAGTAGAAAAAATAATTATTTTTTTGAAAAATCCGAAATTATTTTGATTGTGGCCACCGGTGTGGTAGAGAGTCGCGTAAAAAAGTACTCATATATTTTGAAATGACAGAACATAAATTCGATTTTTTTGAATTGAACAGAACTAGATTCATATCAATAAATAGGTACCCACTTCTTCAGCAATGTTTTGCTCCACAGCTTCAGCTGGCTTATCAGTATTCACATTTTCAATTTCTATCAACTCGTCTGCTGTTTGAATGATTTGAGTAATTTTTCTCTCCTTCAAAAGAGTAAATTTATTATTTTTTCAATGTTGTATAATTGAGTTCACATTTCATAGCATTTGACAAAGCTAAGTACCTACCTCCTTTTTCATGAAAGCAACTGCTTCAGCACAACTGTCAGTTTCAGAATCAATAGGTACTTGTCTGTAATTCTGGTTTTTCATTTTCAGTTACAACACTATTCGATCTTCTCTCAAATCTTCACAAGAATCACTTTTTTTACTACGCATTGCACCTTTAAAAGAGGAAATTTAATTTAGTAGGTTCTGGTTATCTATTATTTAAATGATAGGTGATACGAGTACCTACGTTAATATTTATCTAAATTATACCAATGTATATATCTGTTAGTTTATTCCAATTTTGAAAGTTCATATTTCGAGATCGGTTGTGTTTGAAAGAGGATTGATAGGAGATTCACATTTTGAAAAACTCTCAGTTGAACTTTGGAGGCGAAAGCTCAATTTTTATGATAAGAGCAAAAGGTGAAAGCTACCATTTAAAAATCTAAAAAATTGCAGTATTAGTAGCTCTTTTTGCCTATTTTTCAACCAATGAATTTTCAAAATGGATCTTTACACTCTTGAGGAACACATTAATTTTTACTAATTCGGAGGCGCTGAGTTTGAATACCTATGTACTCAGTTTTTTCATATGACTCTTCCGAATCCCCTTATTAGCCATTAAGATTCAAATTCAAAAAAATTTATAACTAACGTGTGGCCTGTTTTTTGTTCGTTTTTGAGAGCACTGAGTTCAAAAAATTCGCTCATTTTTTGAATTTGACCCCTCCCCTCAGGGTGCCTTTCCTCTCATTTTGGGAAAAAGGGTGCTAAGAAATGACAACAGCGTGTGGCCCGTAAGTGGCCCGTTGTAGCATTCTTCTTACTAATTTGAGGACGTAGCATACGAATATCGACTTAATTTTTGATTTTACTTCCTCTCTCGTGCTTTAATCGTCCACCTCCCCCAAAAATCTTATATTTTCACTTCACGATTTTGAGGGAGAAGGTTAGAGTTCGAGAATAGACGTATTAGAGTTTGATGCGGATAGTATTTCTGCCTTAAACTAAAGAACTGCGCATAGGTTAAATACACGTTAAAAAGGGTTTTCGTAGACCTTGGCGGACTTTGGAAATCCAAGGTCTGCGAAATACCTTTACAATGTACGCTACAACCTATGCGCAGTTCCTAAGTTAATAGGTAATATGAAACCGGGATTAGAGACTGATACCAACGTATAGTGCACCTGTACATACAAAGCAACTTCGCAAGTTGCCATCATCATGGCAACTCGAACAATAGCATCAAAATGAAATCTATTTGATTTTGATGCCATGACTGAAGGAAAGTTGCCATGTATGTACAGGTGCACATAGCCTAGCGCGCGGGAAGTTGCTTGCGTCTGGTCTCACACCTGTTATATGTGATGTGGAATAAGCAAATGAGGTTAACGACAAAAAACTCGTTTCTGGGAAATTGCGTTTAAAATTTTAGTACGTTTTTTTTTTGTGAGAATTTTTCTACATTTCTGTGTGTCATCTCATTAATTTTTTGTCTCCGATCGACGTGAGTGGTGTCTAGGATGGGGTATTCGGACACGGCGAATTCAATGGTGGCATTAGTTTTTTCCAATCGGCACATTTCCTTAACCTCATATCAACATTCCAAAAATCGCCGATAGCTATGTAAAAAAGTACTTTCTTCAAATTTCAGTTTTTGAGGGGGAAGAAAGCCTCCTGAGGGTTTGAAACCTGTCTCAATCGTTTTTTAAGGGTCGAAAGTACCCAGAACCACTATTAACTCAAAAACGAGTTTTCTGTCGTTAACCTCATTTCCTTATTCCACATCACATATGTTCATCGTATGCAACCACTTAGACATAAAAATAATAGTATTTTGAAATTTTTTGAAAAAATCGTTTATTCAAGTATCAAATATGATAGAATAAAACATTTGCAAAAAAAATTGTGGTATACACTTTTTGCCTATCTTCATTTTTGAAGGGGCTACAGTGATTTTAAATTTTCCCTAAATTTAATTTTTTTTAAAATTTCACTGAAATTGTTGGTTTAAGTACCTAGGATCAGGGGCGTATTAACCAATAGGCGGAGTAGGCGACGCCTAGGGCGCAGAAATTTTGGGGGGCGCATAATTTGGAAAGCAGTACTTTTTATACGTAATATAAAATATAAATATTAAAAAATTTAGAAGTACGTAGTAAAAAACAAAAAAAATCGTGAAATTTCGATTAAACAAAAATTTAAAAAGCACGATATTTTTACTTAAAAGTAATGGAATTTTTTCAAACAACAAACTATTGGAAAACGAATTTTTTTCTTTTTGAAAAACTTTCATTTTTCAAATCTCAGCCCTTGCTTTGCTCGGGCATATGAATCCCAACTTATACATTTTTAAAAGATGGGGGTTGAGGATTTCGGCTCCTTTTCAATGCTAAAATATTGATTTATAAAATGAAAAAATTTAAGCTTTTGGATGCTTTGTTTAAGAAATTTTCGCCCTCGCTTCGCTCGGGCTCGATGAGTTTACTCAATTCTTTCTTGAAATGATGGTATGAACCCTCTTCCTCACCATTGTGATCGAAAAATTGGTAAAAAATTGTGATCAAAACAACCCTATCACTAACTCTCTGCTGCGAAGTGCTCTTTTAGTTCTCAAATTTACGTTTACTTTACTGTTTCTCGAGAAAAATTTCTCCCCCCCCCCCCCCATCTATGTGTACCTTTAAATTATTTCAACTTTGTCTTTAGAGAAAAAATGGGGGGGGCGTTCGCATTTACCCTCGCCTAGGGCGTAAAAAATTCTTAATACGCCTCTGCCTAGGATTATAGAAAAAAAATTGCAAAAAAATTTGTGGTATACACTTTTTGCCTATCTTTACTTTTGAAGGGGCGACAGTGACAACAATTTCAGTCAAACTTTGAAAAAATGAATCTTTGGGGAAATTTAAAATCACGCCTGCCCCTTCAAAAGTGAAGATAGGCAAAAAGTGTATACCACAATTTTTTGCAGTTTTTTTCCTATAATCTTAGGTACTTAAACTAACAATTTCAGTGAAATTAAAAAAAAATAAAATTCTGAGAAAATTTAAAATCACTGTAGCCCCTTCAAAAATGAAGATAGGCAAAAAGTGTATACCACAAATTTTTTTGCAATTTTTTTTTTCTACCATCCTTGATACTTAGATTTACGATTTTATTCAATTTTTAAAAAAATGTGCAAGTGGTTGCATACCATGAACACATAAGGGGTCTGAGATCAGGTGCAAGAAACTCCCCGCGCGCTGGGCTATACGTTGGTACTAGCCTCCAGTCCCGGTTCCATACTACCTATGGCCGGTTAAGGCGACGGGTAGACTACCCGCATCAAACTCTAATACGTCTATTGAAAAACAAGTTTTCGGGATACAATTTTTCCAGAATATTTTGTTACATCAAGAGACACCATGATAAAAAACACGAATCCGCACTTTGAAAAATCTACGAAATCACGTCACTAGAATTTTATAAGAAAATGTAATGGTTGCAAATTAGGTTTTTTTTAAAAAAAATTAAAACAATGAAAGTCAATTTAAGGCCAAAAATATCCGAAGTTCATTACTGACTGTTAAGGAAATGCCCAATGTACGTGGCACGGTGGCACGAAAGATTTGAAATAAATGTCCGTTCGACGTCATCACATCACTACCCTACAGGTTCGACAATATTATCGTATATAGGTCGATGTTGAGGGACGCTATCTGGCGATGATTATTGAAACACACTATTTACTCATTTTTTGTGATGACAATTGTCAATAATTGACCAAATTGCTTATCGATAATTCGATAACTCAGCCTTAATAACCGATAGTTATCGATAAACACCGAAACACGTGACTTCGACTTCTGACCTGAAATACAGAAAACCCCTAAGAAAAACAACGAAAAAAAACGAGAAAACACTTCACCAAATCCTGTCATATTCATGTTTTTCAAAAAAAAAACTTTAAATCTGAATTTTTAAATCATTGAGCATTACCTGGGAAATTTTCAGATTGCCGCCACTGAATTGACTGAAATATACGATTTTTTTTTAGATTAAACAGAATCATTTTGAAAACCCCACAACTCCACCAACTTTGCCATAGAATGAAATTACTATTTATGGCATTGAAATTTTTTAAAATTGTCAAGGCGTGTTTAGCATGATACATATAAATGCACAGAGTTTTTTTTTTCTGAAAAATTAGGTGTCATGGAGTTGGAGGTTTTCGAAATAATCGATTCTATTATCAGAACCACATTTGATTAAAACGAACAGATACAAATTCTGTTCGTTTGTTTTAGAACCATTTAGAATGACTTTTTTCCAATCCTTAAAATTTAAGGGGCAACAAAAAAATTGTTCAAAAAAAATCGTAAAAAATTAATTAATCAAGGGAATGGATAGTACCTACGTTGAAAACTGAAGAAACTTTGTTCTGTACACTTTTTGCCCGGCATCAAAAACAACTCAGCTAAAGGTCATTAAAAATTGAAAAAAATTGAAATTTTTTGAAGCCCATTCATTTTGAGTAACCCTTAGCTCCTTTATTTTCAATAATCTTATCAATTTTTAACACATTATCCATTCTTTTGATTAGTTTATTTTTTTAGAATTTTTTGTAGCCCCTCCAATTTTAAAGATAGGCAAAAAGTCATAAAGTGAAAACTTGTCCTAGTACCTAGGTGTAGGTACCTATTATTTGCAAAAATTTGTAACGTGATTTTTTTAGAAGCAGCATTTGTGCCTCAACTTTCAAAATAGGCAACATGTTCATCTCAAGTTTTTTTTCAAGTGGTACCCAGAGTTACCCACTACCCACTAGCTCCTAAATCATTTTTACTGTTGGGATTTCGACGATCCAAGTCTAGATAGAATTCATTCGAAGTTCAACTTTTTTCAACTCTTGACTTTTTTCAATTTATTCAATTCTGAATTTGTTTAAAATTTAAGTACATCAAGTACTAAAATTTATCCAACTTTGAAAAACATGAAGTTGAAAATCTTTTAAATTAAAAATTGAAACAAGCAGGGTCGCAGGCGACCTGGCAATAGGGTCCCCGGAATTTTGATTTTCAGTGATGCTGACTATTTTTTTAAAATTGTCAAAATTCAACAAACTCGGAAAAATTTTGAAGTTGAATTTTTTTTATATTTAATGTATGAAATAAAGACCAATTGAACCATGTTAAGTCAAAAGAGACCAAGCGACAAATTTGGAAGTGCTAATATTTTAACGTATTTCTCGCTGGTAATACAGAATAAGTTTCTGAGCACGTAAATTATTAATAGATTAATGTTACCAGAGTTCACATTTTTCATACTTTTTATACCTTCTTCAACTGTTCAGAAGTTATTTTACTTTCAACTTCAAGTCTATTTTTTGATGAAATTTTTGATGTCGCTTGGTCGCTTTTAACTTAACACGGTTCAATTAATTTAATATTGATGAAGCTTCTGGGATGAAAATAAATTGAGTCCCTTTTCTTCACATATATGGTTTTGGGTTATTGGCATTGGTCTTCAAGTTGAAAAAAATTTTCAAAAAATTCAAGTTTGGAAAATTTCTTTAAAAAATTCTGGGTCGGAAATTTTGAGAAAAATAATTTAAATTGGAAAAAATGTTGGGAAAAGAGAAAAGGAGAAAAGAGAAAACGCAAAATTGCATAACATTTCGGGAAAATTTTAAATTGGAAAAAAATTGTTGAAATTAAACTGAAATTAGACTTCAGAAAAAGGAACTACTCCACATCCACACAAAACAAAATTATCCAATGGTTCCACTTCCGTTATTTATACTTCCTCTCTTCTAATTGGTTTACTAACACGATGCAGCTGGACGTCATCAAGGTATAAGCCAATAAGATTCTTCACTCGATCTAATGAACATCGCAAAGATGACGATGATGATGAATGAGTGATTTTAATAGGGCTCCTCGGCCTTGGAGGCCGGGAACCCTAAAAATGAGGAAAAATTTTAAAATTAGATTGAAAAAAATTATTTTTGAGTTGGAAGAAATTTGGAAAAATTAAAAGTCAGAAAAAACGTTAGCAATCTGAAGCTGAAAAAATGTTGAAAAAATTCAAATTGAAAAAAATTTTAGTAGGTAGGTATTGAAAATTTTGTCAACTTGAATTTCTTCATTTTTTCAACTTTATATTTTAAAATATTTTTTCCAGCTCCAAAATTGTTGTGTATAATATTTAAATTCTTCTTAAATTTTTTTTTCAACTACTTACAGATATAAAATTTGTCTAATATTGAATTTTTAAAGGAATTTTAAAAAGTAATGAAAATGTGAAATTAAAATAAACTAAAAAAATATGAATTTTGAGAAAATTTTAATTTAAAAAATTTCATCAGTGTAAAAATTTTTAAAATTGGACATGGCTTTAAAAAAAATAGAGTTAGAGAAATTGAAAAAATTATAACCTAGCCCAAATTTGAACTTGGATCGTCGAAATCCCCTGTGTGTCAAAATGATTTAGGAGTTAGTGTGGTACCCGGTTATCTCCAAAAAAAAAAAAATACGTTGTACGATTTATGGAACCCTCGGTATAGAGATAAATTTACATGCCAAATCAAATTGTGGTCCAGGGATAGAGGAATACGTTTTGTTGCATTTATGTATGGAGTTTTTTTTTTTTTTACTTCTTGAGCTTGCACTTGACAAAATTTCACTCGCAGTGTTCAAATACTATCCTAAAAACCTTTTCACATGATTTTTGTAGATTATTAAATTGTACTCATCTCTGAACTTCGGTTTATCGCTGAAAATTCAACTTTTTGTTAAAAAGTTTAACTTTGTGGATTTGAAAATTTTCATAAAGAATTTTGGATTTTCTTTCAATCCCCTCTCTTTTTGTGTAAGCGAAATTACTCTAATGACATCTATTTCGCAATTGACGCAGATATTTTTATGAAAAATTGCTGAAGCATAAAAACATCAAAATTCACTCTTTTTTAGAGCTCCAGAACGGAACTGAAACCAAACAATGGTGGTTTTTTAACCTCCAAGATGGGAAAAGCTTGGTGAGAAAATTTTAAGCAAAATTTAGAAACCTAAATTCAAAAGTGGTTAAATTGATATAGAAGAACTCGTACACTACACGAATATTCAAAAAAATTCTCAACGAATAAATAACACAATGCGTAGAATTTATTTCGTATTTCAAAAAACATATTCAAAACAATGATGATAAAAAAAAAGAAAAGAAAGAAAAAATAAAGGTAACTTGCTTCTACAGAACTCGAATAAAATAATTTTTAAAAGTACGAATCTAAAAAAAAATATTGCATAATTGAAACGAAAAAAAAATGGCAGGAAGCTAATTATTTCTCGGAATAAAAATTGTATGGAAAAAATGGGGAGTAAATGCATAAAAATAAAAATGAATTTCGGAACTTGAAATATTTTCCAAAAAGCTAATTATGTTATAAAGCAAGCATTCTTATTATAAAGGAACCATTTACACAGAAATAAGTGAAACATAATTCAAAGTAATAGAAGATGAAAGTAGTACAACAATTCAACGTATCTTAATCATATAAACAATGATATGTGCACTCTCTTAAAAATTCTCGAATTCTACATAATCATTACTTAATTAGCACCAAGCCGACGATATTATTTCTTATAACCGAAATTCGCTCTTCCGGCGGATTCCCTTCTGACGGGCAGAGCAGATTGCGAAGCTGATGGACTAACTTTATTCAAACTCGTGCTGCTGGTGGCTCTGACGTTAGACGGCGAATTTAGATTATTCTCACTAACGGACCAACGATTTTTCGACATTTCGGGCGATTTATCCCTGGAACCGTTTAATTTGTTGCTTTTGGGCGATGGCTCTTTGATTCTGGACGGAATTCCACTCCTTAATTGCAAATTATCCGATACGTTAGGTTTGGAGCTATTTTTGAATGAGTTTTTCCTCACTGGTATACCAGATGGCTCCTCTTTGGTAAATGTATTTTGGCGTTGTAGATTGGCCGGCAATTCCGGCGAAGTAGCTCCAGCTGATTTTATATTGCTCGTGCCTTTGGAAAGGAAAATATACGAAATTAATGAAGATTTTTGAAATAAAAAATTGTAATTTTAGATACTAACTTTTTGACGTTGGCAATTTACTTTTCACAATAGGAATGCCACTTTTGACCCTGGACACAGGTTTGGCAATTTTTGCTTTACCATGTTCGACGCAATTTTCAGCGTCAGAACTCGTATGGCAGGCATCCTCGCTGACCGGTGACTTTGGTGGTTTAGAATCATTAGTTTTGGATATTTCTTCGAAATCACTTTTGGTTAAAGTTCTCGTTTTGAATCTGTCTTTTTCAAAAGATCTGCGTTCTCTGATGACGGTATTCTTTTTACCATTTTCGGTAATTTCTCTCGGTGGTGATTTCGTTGGAGATAGTTTGACCGTGTAAGTGTTATATCTGCGGATAAATTGAACCGGAGTTATTTATTTGGCCTAAGGTGGAAATGTAGGAGGAAGAGGGTGTACGAACCTATTTTTAATCTCACGGCGTTTTTGTTTGGGCGTAGTCTTCGTCACTTTTTGATTTTTAGTCGGCGGGTAATCGATTATTTCTTCGACGTTGGTTAGACTGCTGTCCAGATTTGCTTGGTCGAGGAACGAAGGAGGTCCGATGTTTTCTAAATCGCTCGATTCTTTCATACTGCGCATTCCCAAGGCTATACATTGGTTCAGTAAATCTGGAATTGAAATGTTTGAATATTATTTCTAATTCGATATTGATTGCAAAAAAATACAGAGCTACTAAAAGCTTGATAAATTTTCTAATAATTGGGCACTACGACTATGGCTAAGAGCTAAATGAAACAACTTTTTGATTTTTAGATCCAACTACTCAAGATTCCATACCAGTTCAATCGAGTTTTGATCCTTGATGTTTTCCATTCTCCTCAAAAAAATTTTATAATGAGTTTTGATCATCAGAAAACTTTTTAAAAAAATTTCCATTTCCTTTCCAACTTTTTTAGGGGGCGAAGAAGGGGATTCCTTCGTTCATTTTCAAGGTTCCTAGTAAAGATACTCAACTTTTTGAGTTTTATATCTAATGTCTAGAAATAGGTACTACTAGATTCAGAAATATTCGTAAGATTTCTCAAGGCCAAAAAGTAAACTTTTTCATGAAAAGCTTAATTTTTCAACTCTTTAAAAAGCTTCAAACGCCTCCCAACAAATACCTATGGTCAATTATCTTCAATTATTTCAATTTTAAATTTCTGATCCTCAAGGGGAAGAGGTTCTCTATTAATTTTTGTTGCAGTCTTATGTAGAGGTGACACGAAGAATGAAAAACTAAGTTGGTATCATTGAAGGGGAAAAACTTCAAAAAAGGCTCTGGTGTGATTTGGGGGTCATTTGGCCCTTGGTGGAACTTTGACAAAATTTTTATGCCATTCGACTTGCCTATGTAGAAGATGATTTTAGAGCGCAAAAACGAATTTTTACCACACCCCCCAGGGGCAGGGGCCTCAAAATACGTGATTTTCACTCTAAAAATTCTATCTCCGCGACTTTTCAACCGATTTTTTTCAAATTTGGCATGTAGGCAGAGGTACTTGAGGAGAGTAACCTGAAATTTTTTCAGATTTTTTCGACCACTACAATGACCTTAAATTTGACCTTGAAAGTTTAAAATCGCCCTGGGGGCACCGTTTTGGCGTGTGGTATAAAGAAAAAAATATTTTCATGTTTCTCACTCTATTTTACACAACTTAGAATTTTTTTCAATTTTTTTTAAGTGGTGGCCTATGCGTGACGTTCAAAAAACCGATAAATCGGTCGTTTTACCTAGTACTTGAGAAATACACTTTGAAAAAAGACAAACATGTCAATCGCAATTTTATAGCTGGAAACGCTTCTATATGATGTCCAGAGTCTTTGATAAATTCGCATCGCCCCAGCCCCTATTGCTTTTTAGGGGGGGGGGGGGGGGGGGGTAGACCCTTATGAAAGAAAAAATTGTTTTGTACCGATTTCGCTCAAATTCACGTAAATAGTTCTGTAGGTGTAGAAGTACTCCCCAAAAATGTTTAGCCCCCCTCGACCTCAGGGGGCTGAGCCATTGCTTCCCAAAGTTGGACATTTTTGGTTAAGATGACAAAAAATCGAGTTTTTCGACTATAAAACCGCTCCAAAATTCTAATTTTGAAAAACTTGGTATTTTCTGTGCACATTTTGAGGTGACGAATCCGACTAGCCCATCAAATTTTTCATTCGAATGGTTTACACCTCCCTCCCCATCACTGCCCGTTTGAAAGTGTACAGATCGTGGGGTTTTCAGAAAAAAAATACCTCGTAATATTTTTTTTACAAAATTCAGCTCGCGACACATCAGGGGGCAAGTGGAATTGTATTAACCTACTTAAATTTTCAATTAGGTGAATGAAAAATATTCAGATACTAACCTGAAATTTTTAGGAAGCAATGGCTAAACCTTTCTCCTAAGTCGCGGGAGCCTAAAATTTTTTGGGGAATATTTCTATGTAATTTTTCAAAAAACTGCTCAGATTTGAGAAATAATGGCTCAGCCCCCTGATGTGTCGGGAGCTGATGTTTGTAAACAAATATTTTTGTATCTTAATAAGTTGACATGTAAAGTTGACCAAAATCGATGCGAAAAAAAACAATTTTTTGAAACGGGCTCCCTCACCCCCCCCCCCCCCCCAGCAAAAAGAACGAGGAGTAGGTGCGGTGCTTTTTTACCACACACTCGAGACATCATAATTGAACATTTTGAATCAAAAAATTTTCACTTTCTCGCGAAATGTCATTTTTGGGTCACCTACGTAACAAAGTTATTTTTTTCTGAAAAACCCACGATCTGTACACTTTCAAACGGGCCGTGATGGGGAGGGGGGGTGTAAACCATTCGAATGAAAAATTTGATGGGCTAGTCGGATTCGTCACCTCAAAATGTGCACAGAAAATACCAAGTTTTTCAAAATTAGAATTTTGGAGCGGTTTTATAGTCGAAAAACTCGATTTTTTGTCATCTTAACCAAAAATGTCCAACTTTGGGAAGCAATGGCTCAGCCCCCTGAGGTCGAGGGGGGCTAAACATTTTTGGGGAGTACTTCTACACCTACAGAACTATTTACGTGAATTTGAGCGAAATCGGTGCAAAACAATTTTTTCTTTCATAAGGGTCTACCCCCCCCCCCCCCTTAAAAAGCAATAGGGGCTGGGGCGATGCGAATTTATCAAAGACTCTGGACATCATATAGAAGCGTTTCCAGCTATAAAATTGCGATTGACATGTTTGTCTTTTTTCAAAGTGTATTTCTCAAGTACTAGGTAAAACGACCGATTTATCGGTTTTTTGAACGTCACGCATAGGCCACCACTTAAAAAAAATTGAAAAAAATTCTAAGTTGTGTAAAATAGAGTGAGAAACATGAAAATATTTTTTTCTTTATACCACACGCCAAAACGGTGCCCCCAGGGCGATTTTAAACTTTCAAGGTCAAATTTAAGGTCATTGTAGTGGTCGAAAAAATCTGAAAAAATTTCAGGGTACTCTCCTCAAGTACCTCTGCCTACATGCCAAATTTGAAAAAAATCGGTTGAAAAGTCGCGGAGATAGAATTTTTAGAGTGAAAATCACGTATTTTGAGGCCCCTGCCCCTGGGGGGTGTGGTAAAAATTCGTTTTTGCGATCTAAAATCATCTTCTACATAGGCAAGTCGAATGGCATAAAAATTTTGTCAAAGTTCCACCAAGGGCCAAATGACCCCCAAATCACACCAGAGCCTTTCCAATTCTAATAATTTTTTTTCAATTTCAAGTCTCAAATGAGATTTTTCTAAATTTTTCTCCATTAAAAATGCAAAACTTCTCAAATTTTCCGAGAAAAGATTACCTACCCTTGCAAAATTTCTTGCTCGAATGTATTTTCTTCAACTGAAAATACAATTTTGTTAACTGCAAATTCAGGAGTAGATTTCGTGAGAAGGGAGAATCAATATTTACTTAACGGTATTTTTCGAATTTTCTTTAGAAAGGTGCCAGACATGTAGGTGGATCAAAGTTGGCAACAATGACGATGCCAAAAAAAATATAAAGGTTTAAAAATTCAAAAATTAAAACCCGATTTAATTTTCAAGTATCTGAAAAATTTCGTTCGAAAGGTACAAATGCAAATTTTGAAAAAAATTACAATGTACCCACTTTCAACGTTTGGTGAGGGTCCTCCCCCCTCTTCTATTGCGTTCCTTCCTTGATTAGTTCCCCCTCCATATTCTCAAGTTCAATTCAGCTCTGAATGAAAAAAATCAAATTGATGATTCAACTTTTCTTTCATTAAATGTCAAATTCGAAAAAAAATGAAAATGGGGGATTAAAATATCAAGTTTTGACATAAAATTAATATTCTTGATTTTTTTAAAATATTAAATTTTATTGTACTGGACGTGTGTAATTACCAAGACTTTTACGTCCAGTGTGAGGAGGGGGTTGGAAAGAGGAAATTTTAATGACCGTCAAAATCAAAAATTGATATTAAAAGGCACCTAATAAATGAACAAATTTCAAAAAATACCTATGTTGAAAAATATACTCAGGCACTTGAGTAAACTCAATTGAGAAATTTTAGTAAAAATTGATAATTGAATAAAAAATTTTAAAGATGTCTAAAAAACTGATATTTTAAATTTAAGTAGAAAAATATTGGAACTCCACAGCTCACAACTGTGGTAGAAGTTCAAAAAATAGAAAATACATAAATGTTTTTCGAGATAAAAAAGTCGATAAACTTGAATAACACTGAATTGACTTCGTTTTCTATGGTCTCGAGCTCAAAAATTGAATTATTTTTCGATTTTGACTCCCCATAATGGAAAATTTGTACTTTTTGATCAAAAAATGAAGTTTGTGTCGAAAAATCATCGAAAGTGGTGACTTTTTTCGGTAACTTTCAGTCAGTTGAATTTGGAAAAATGGGAAAAAATTGTATTTCGAGTTTAAAAAATCAAAAAAAATACTGTTTCAGTTGAAAATTTTAGATTTTTTGCCTCCTTTTATAAATCTTCTCCGGTTGGCCCCATTAAAAAACATGAAATTTTCATGTAGGTACAACAATTTAAATATGGAGGGGGAGAAGGGGTGAGTTTCTGGTAGAGGATTAAATAAAAATGAAAACAATTTCATTTTTGAATTCTCTGCTATCAAAAAACACACCAATAATAATTATGTACATTTAAAATTGTTTGAAATTTGGCTGTTGGGAGAAAGAGAGACTGAAGTCCCAAGTCATATTCTAAAAATAAATTAAAATTGGAACCTTTTTCATGTACAAACAATTGAAATAAGATGAAGAGGGGGCAAGGGCTGGTCAGTATCATAAAATGATTCAATTTTCGAACTAAGCGTCATCAAAAACATAACAAACGACATACCACTCAATTTTTTGATTTTTTTTTCAACCCAACTATAGGGCGCTATGGGAGGAGGGGTTAGAGGGACCAAATCCTAAGAATTAGTTGATATTTGAACTCAGTATCTCAAAAAATAAAACAAAACAATACATCACAATCATTTCCAATTTTTTCGAATTTTGGTCAAAATTGTGAGATATGCTGGGATTCCTGAGTAACTGTTGGGTGACCCACCTCTTCCAGGCCCACGTTTGAGCCGAAAATTTTTCAAAAAAGTTGACCTTGTTTGAAAAAATTTATTTTACATATACTTTAAGGGCATAGTTCGCATTTCTTTTTGCCTACACGCTCCCCTGCCAATTTACATTACGCTTATGGGAGTTCATGAAATATTACTTTACTCGAAGTGAGAGTGATGAAATGGGCTCAAATTTGAAATATACATTTTTCGCGATGGTCTCTACAATCCTGTGCATGGATTGCTCGTTACATCGAATATTTTAGGAGAAAATTGAATTTGAAAAATCGGTGAAAAATCCACTGATTTTTCAAATTCAATTTTCTCGTAAAATATTCGATGTAACGAGCAATCCATGCACAGGATTGTAGAGACCATCGCGAAAAATGTATATTTCAAATTTGAGCCCATTTCATCACTCTCACTTCGAGTAAAGTAATATTTCATGAACTCCCATAAGCGTAATGTAAATTGGCAGGGGAGCGTGTAGGCAAAAAGAAATGCGAACTATGCCCTTAAGTCGAAAAAAAACAGAAAAAATCCCATTTTGATAATAAAGTTTCAATTTTTTGATTTTTTGACACCGGGCCCCCCCCCCCCCCCCCTCCACCCATCAATAATACAACTCAGTTATTCCGTGAATTATTCCAACAGTGAGAAAAAATACTCTAAACTGGTCATCTTCATAGAAAATCTCTGAAACGAAAAAAGAATCCCCCCTCCTATTCGGGCTGAGATAAAAAATTAAATCTTAAGAAAAAATGAACGAAATCGACAAACCAAGGATCAAAACTCAGTAGAATTAATATGGAATGACCCTTAAATAATAATAAGCCCAAAAAACAATTAATATTAATACAAAATCAACAGTACGTATCCAATTCTACTCTTTTTTCTACGGTGATTGGCCCCAAATTGAAATTTTATTCATACCTCGGAGGTCACCTTTTTTTTTTTTCAAAAAACAAATACATTCTCACTGATGAAAACTTACAAAATTGCGAATACATATCGAAACGAAAATGAAATTCGAAGAAGCTAAACGATAAAAATTCACGCAAAAAAAATAAATCACAGCGAAGGAATAATTTTTCGTACAGATTCCGGTGGAAAATCGCTACTAAATCAATTCCAGCTCGGCCAGAACCAATCAATCGACACTTTACCATCGAAATCGACAAAAAATCAAGAGTAAATGATAAAAACGAAGCATCCTTAAAATTTCCAATTACTTTTTTCCTCCTCCTCGGACAGCTCTTTGTTGACGATCTCGTTGGCGAACGAGAAATCACTCTCGGTGGCAGAAATGGCCACCAAATTGGCACTCTCCGGTGTACAGTCTTTAATCAAGGTGTGATCTTCGGCCAGCAAATCCTCGGTGATTTCCGATAACGTCGAACTCTGGGAACTTTTCCTTTCATTGAAGGTATCGTTGGAATCATGGCTGAGCGATTGGAGTCCCTTGGCTATGCAAAAATTCAACAATTTCTCTTGGTCTTCGGAAGACAGCTCGACGTCGTCTTGGTCGTTACACGAAGACAATGGTAAAATGCTATTTTGTAAGAAGCTGTCTTCGGAGGGGCATAATAAAGACAGATCCGAATTGGAAGCAGCGTGACTAATGGAAATAGGAGTGTCTTCGGTGCAGAAGTTGATGGTGGAGTCGGATAGTAAAGGAGGAATGATGATCGAACGAGTATCGTGTTCGTCTTGGGTCGTACAAACGAAGCTTTTGGATTGAGGGATTTGGGAAGTTGGCTTACCGCTGTCGATGCACGCTTTCAGCATGGCTTGTTGTTCTTCGACGGTCAGCTCGACGTCGAGAGTGTCTTCTTTGACGTCGAAGGTGGCCGGTCCGCTGTCTTTGTTCATGGCCGCGTTGACGACGGTGGGGTTCGAGGTAGGGGTGGTTTTGACGAAAGGTTTGGGCTCTGGTAGTTCGTCGACTGGAGCTAGGTCGTTGACCAGCGGTGGATCATCGTCGAAGGTCAGTGAACTCAAGCTGGTCGCTACTGAGAACTGGATGGGGGTGTTTTCATCCTTGAACACGGTGACCGAGTCTTCGAAGACGCTGTAGGGTGATCCAGTCTTGGGCTTGGGTTTGCACTGATCTTCGGGTCCGAAAAATTGAGCTTTGGGGGCCGGATACGGACTCGAGGGGACCGTCTGGGTCGGCGAATCTGGTAATTCGCTGGGAGACACGACTCCGCTGACGACGCGACTAACCTCGCTCACCACCGAACTACGATCATCGGCGTGCTCGCCCCCGCAACTACTAACCGAATCTAACGAACTACTTCTAGAAAACATAAGCGGTGTCTCGAGCTCGAGCGCGTTCTCGGTGGCCAATTTCTTATCATCTTCGTACGGTTTCGATTCTACTGGCACCCCACCTGTAACGAGAATCTCGCTTTTACGCAGATCGTTGCCTTGCTCGCGGAAACGCAAACTGTAATCGGTCGGTTGATCCAGATCCGTCTCGGCGTAATCTCCGAAAGAGTCGTCTACATTATAAGACTCCTCGACTTTACGAAATCCATTGGTCTTCGAAGCGTTCGCTTCGGCTTCGTAGTCTTCGTCCGAACATGCGAAATTTTTCTTACGATTTTCATCCGGTTTGACTAAAATACCTTTGTTGGCGCTGGCCACCGGACTTTTACTGCGTCTGGTACCGTTCTCCTTGATTTTGTCGCTTTCGTCGAAACTGAATCGTACCGAGTTACCGCTTTTTATCATCGGTTGATGGTCTTCCGCAGACGATTCGCCGTTCGTACTGTTACTCTTAATCGTACTCGTTCCACTTTTACTATAATTAGTGTGATGGCTGGAGGGGCACGACGGAGACGTCGGTGTTGACGGAGCCATTGAATCGTAACTCATATCGGACACCTCCGAATGGGCCGAATTTTCGCTTCCTTGCTCGTTCAACTTGGCGTCGATTTCTTGCTCGAGAGCGCGACGTTTTCGCATCATTAACGTGGCGCTTCCGCGATTCGAATCGTTCATTAGGTCTGCGTCGGCCCGACAAGCGAGTAGGTTTTTGAGAGCCGCTGTGCTGGCGACGGAGATCATTTTATGTTTAGAGTGGATCAGAGATCGGAGCATTGGAACGGCGCCAAGTTTGCAAAGGGTCGTTTGATCTTCGGTGCAGCGTGCTGTTAGATTCCACAGGGTGCCGCAGGCGTTGCTGACGATAGTCAGGCTGGGAGATTTTAGCTGATGGAGGAGCACGTACAGGCAATTGTAGTTACGTAAGATTATCCTGCGAACATGAAAATTTAATAGATTAATCGTCAATGAGGATAAGATTCGTTTCAGAATATTATTAAATTCAAAATAATTTTTCTAATTTAAAAAAAAGTTCGAATTGAAATATTGCCATAACAATTTTTTCACTAGAGGACACCAACAAAAATATTATTAAGAAAAATTATCAGGGAAAAAACTTGAGTACAAAGGTACTTGGATGTTTTAATTGAAAAAAAAAAGAAATTATATTTTTTTTAATATAGGTATAAGTAATAAGCATATTTTAGTTCACTGAAATTAGAGAAAAATTGAAATTGATTCTTTTTTAATTTACCTATATTTTTTGATATTATTGACTCGACTTCAACTTTCACAAATTTAAAAAATATCCTCATCTTTCACATCTTGTCAAGTCTTCCAAGAATTTTTCGCACTTATTTTAAATAATTTTATTCGTAGTTCAATCAAATATTCAACAATTTTATAATTTTTTATGTTTTAAAATTTTTAAATCATGCTGGGTGTCTAAAACCAAAATTTCGTACTTTTTTCGTACGTTTTGTACCTTTTTTTCGTATTTTTTCGTAAGTACGTAATATTTTTTGTAGTTGCACTTGGATTTTTCAATACCCCCCCCCCCCCCGAAAAAATCGACGAAATTAAAATTTATTACAGAAAACATTTCAAATTGGAAGAAAATTAGTAATTTGAATCAAAATTATAGAAAAAGGAAAATCATGCCAATTTTCGAAAAAATTTCCTGAGATGAAATTATAATTCAATTTGACGAGGCAAGATTACATTTATTGGGGAGGAGGTACGAAAGAGGAAATGCCAAATTAAATTAAATTTTGATATCCAGCTTCAATTTTTCAAAATTTCGAGTTTTTATTTTCTCCTTTCGAGGCTTAGAGTATTTTTATTTCTTCATTATGTTGAGAGAAACATTTTTTATTGATAAATTGGCAAAATCAATGTATTAGAAAAAATATACTATTGAATTTGTCAAAATTTTGAGTTTTTTACCTTCCCTTTTTTAAGACATTTTGAAAATAAAAATGTAGGTGTTATTTTTTTGGCTTACTTAATATAATATTGCTTGCAAATGAAAAAAAAAAAACATTTGATTAGAAAATGATCAAAAATTAATCTATCAGAAAACCCGAAATCTTTGAATTTTTCAAAATTTTGGGTACTGTGGACTGGACACATTTTTTGGACCAGGGGATTCTAGTTGTTTTTTCACATCAAAGGGAAATAAAAAAACGAAAAAAATAGTCGAAATCGATCCACTGAAAAATGATTTTAGATTTGGTCAAGATTTTTGGAATGATTTTTCAATAATGAAATTCATTTCTTCCTAAATTTTCATCAACTTGGATGGCAACCACCCCCCCCCCCTTACTGTAAACAAAAATTATTTTCAAATAATGAAACGCAAAATTTTCTTAGGTACGATTGTACGATTGCCAGATATGTAATTTTACACGTGTTCGAGAAATTTTCTCGTTTGAAAACGTTTATTGACGTCAGTTGACGAATTTAAAAAATAAAAGTTATTCAAGTACGTTGGTATAGTAATACGCAGGTACAAAAATGTCGACGTTCAATTCAAAGTATGTTGGTTACCAAATTTTGGCCAGCGTTGATTATTTTCCGTTCAATTTTCTAATCATCCTTGGAACTACTGATAAGGTCGAAAACATTCAATGCAGTTTTCACACGTTTGAAATTTTCAATCGAATTTTCGTAAAATCTTATTCAAAAAAAAACTTTTCAAGGTAAAAATGCCAAAATTTAAAGTTTTTACCATCGAAAAAAACTTCTACAAGAGAAATTCGACGTCAAATCAACAAAAAGTTGATAAGAACTTTTTGAAATCCATTTTCAAACACATGTGGATTGTCGAATCGCATGAACTGTCAGCAAGCAGGAAATTTTTCAACTCAATAGTAAAATGGAAGGGAAAAGAGAGAAAACAAACTTATTGTTTTCTTTTTATATTCCATATTTCTAGTTTTGTTAGAAAAATGATGAGGAGGGAAGGAGGGGGAGAAGGGGGTTGGGTGACGAAGCAAAATTGCAAAATGGGGGGGGAAATCACAGAAAAGTCGTATACGATAACTATTGTTGGAAATTTGAAAAAACAGCTCAAATCATCCTTTACCTTTCGCTCATTTTTAAAAAATCTATAAACTTTAATTTTCTCTCAATTGTGGTGTTTTTTTTTCAATATTTAATTTGAAAGGTATAATTTTATAAATTTGGTTCATTTCAAATTAAAATATGTTTTTTGGTTTGAAGATCTATTTATAAGTTGGAGGAGAAGGGGTGAAATGTTTTCAAAATTTTACAGAATGATACGAAAAAAAATTACTTAGTGATGATGATTGAAGAACTTTCAACAGAAAATGAAATTTTGAGAGACTTTTCAACACTTAACTTGGAATTTTTTCCCACAAATCAAAAAATTTTAATTCAATTTTAGGAAAAAACTTGAAAATTTGCAACACGAATGAAAAATGCAATTTTATGCTTTATATACGAAGAATAAGCACATTCCATGAGATTTTACTCTTTAATTTTTAAAAATAAGCCTACAGATAAACTTTTTTCGGATGTACTTACCTCGAATTTTCCAAAATTAATACATCTATTTACTTGATTTATTTTACCAGTTTAAGGAGTTTTTTTAAAACACTAGATACACCTACTTTACTTTAATATCAATTTTATCTTTGTTTCATGCTAAAATTGATCAAATAAAGAATTTTCCAATTTCAATTTTTCTCAAAAAAACCTAACCAACTTGGCTTGATCGAACTTTAAAAATCATTAAAACCCGATAACGTAACCGAACCCACCTATAATCATCTCGAAGAGCAATAATACTGGAAATATTTCGAAGTATGCCTCCGACGCTTTCAACTATCACCAACGTACCGGAGGGAGCTTGATAATTCAACATCTTGACTAAATATTCGATAGCACCATCGACTTTACAAATATCCATCTGTAATATAAATCATTTTTATTAACAATCTCCTCTTTCCAATAACTACTTTCTTCCTCGAGCCTCAACTAATAATTAAAACTGAGCAAAATTCTAGGATAGTTTATAGCTCACCTTATTCAAGTGATTATGAGCAGACAAATTCCATAATGCGGACAACACAGCTTTCAACGTAGATTCCTTCGTCATACGAAGGGCCGTCTTCATGAGCAACGTAACAGAGTCTACCTCCCTTAAAATTTCTTTAATTTTCGAATCTGCTCTCCAGGATAAATTCCTCAATACGCCGGCGGTGACCTGTGTACAAAAATATAGTTTTTAATTTTTTATACTTCTAGCTGGTAGCTGGATTTAAAAAAAAAAAAAAACATTTTTTTCATAATACAGAAAGCCTTCTAAATTGTAAAAAAGAAAAATAGTACTTTTTTTAGACAAAAATTTTCAATTTTTCTCACAATTTTTCAACCCCTTTTCCCCCAAACGGTTGAATTTCATTTTTTTGTTACCAGAGTACGCAATAAAATTCAAAAGACACAAAATTCAGTTGAATTTCATTTTTTTTATTCTCAAAGTAGGTACTTACAAGCAGTGGCGAAACCAGGAATTTCTCATAGGAGAGGGAGAGGGGTTCAATATTTTCATAATTTTTTGATAAATTTTGAGTTCAACCCCTCGTTCTCTTCCCACAAAATTTCCTTCTACTATAAAAACCCGGAATTCAAAATTTGAATCATTTTCATAAAATTCAGCAGTGGTGTGGGAAGCTTTTTTTGAGAGAGTGCTCTCTCATTTATAAATCAGTAAAAATTATCGAAAATCACTGGAAAACACTCAGAATTGCAGCACAGCAATAATTCAGTGAAAAAAATTTCACTGAAAGCAAACTGTGAAAAAAATTGATAGAAAAACTGAAAATTCACTGAAAAGTCGGTATAATTTCGGAAATTCGATGAAAAATCAAAGAATTTCACTGATTTTTTTTGCTGCAATTCTGACTATTTATCAGCGACATTTCACTGATTAAAAATGACAGAATACAAAGTGAGTATCAAGACTTGAAATACTAGAAGAGGGGGGAGGGGGAGCCTTTTTTCGCACAGACGTCTCAAATAGTTCATACACTTGTGATTTCGTTCATACCCGAACGAAGTTTTGAAAAAATTGTATTTTTAATTCCCATAAGAAATTTTTCACCACTGACCCCCCTCCCCATCTCCCCCCGTCCCAGCTATGCTACTGCTTACAGGACACCATTTTTAAAAAAAGGCATCTTTTTTAATTAATTATTGGTAACTCAGAAAGTCAAAGTTTTTTTCTTTCAAAAATTAGTACTTTTTTTCAGACTTTTTACTTTTTAGTATACTTTTGGGCACAATCAAGAAAATTAGAACCTTTTAAAATTTTAGTATTTTTAGTACTCACAAGGGACTAAGTCCCAACTTGAAGTAAAACTTCAAACGAAACAAAAATAAATCGAAAGCACATCATAAAAAAAAAACATATCCAAAAATTTAGGCGCTAAGGTTCATTTTTCGAAATTTTGCGAATTTTTAAGATTTAAAAATCACCTCATCGCCCTGCAAAATATGAAAATTTTATCTACTCTCTCATTCTGAATCAGTGAAAAGGCACTGAAAAATAGTCAGAATTGCAGCACAGGAAAAATCAGCAAAATTCACTGATTTTCCACTGATTTTCTCAATGATTTGTTTTCAGTAAAAAAAATTCACTGATTTTCTCCTGTGCTGCAATTCTGACAGTTTCTCAGTGATTTTCCATAATTTTCACTGATTTATAATTGAGAGAGTAATCAACGAAAAAAGCTGAAATTTTGTATATACCTACTCTCTCATTCCGAATCAGTGAAAAATCACTGATAAACAGTCAGAATTGCGGCACAGGAAAAATCAGTGAAATTCGCTGATTTTCAGCGATTTTTCACTGATTATTCAAATAATTTCACAGATTTTTCAGTAAATTTCATAAATATCACTGAGTTTTTAGTGAATTTTCACTGATTTCCAGGGATTTTCTTTCACTGACTTGCTTTCGGTGAAAAAAATTTCACTGATTTATTACTGTGCTCCAATTCTGACTGTTTTTCAGTGATTTTTGATAAATTTCACTGATTCAGAAATGAGAGAGTACCCTATTTTCAACCTCTCAAATCGATTGGGAGCAGTTTCGGGACATTTCGGATTCTCCAGAAAATTTTGGAATTCTCCAGCACCGGAGAAAATCCCATAAAAATGGTCCATATGAACTTTAGTACCTAAAATCGCAGATTACTCATATTGGTGAGCTATTTGATCGATTAGAGCGCAATTTTCCGAAATTAGTGAATTCGAGTAAAAATCCATATTTTTTGGCGGAAATTTTTTCTGTGAAATAATATGGATTTTCACTCGAAGTTACAAATTTTGAAAAATTGTGCTTTAATCGATCGAATAAGTCATCGGTATGAGTAATCCACGATTATAGGTGCCAAAGTTCATATGGACCATTTTTATGGGCCTTTCTCCAGTAGGTACTGGAAAATTCCAAAATTTTCTGGAGGCTCTAAAACGTCTCGAAACCACTTTCAATCGATTTGGAAGGTCAAAAATAGGATATATGCCAAATTTCAGTTTTTTTCATTGATTAGATCAAATTTTTGTATTTTGCAGGGCGATAAGAAAAGTTTCATTCACCAAAATTCGAGAAATGAACTTGAGCACCTGAAATTTTGGATATGAGATTGTTTTACAATGTATTTTCGATTTATTTTTGTTTCGGCTCAAAATTTTACTTCAAGTTGGGATACCTCCCTTGCCAGTGGACAACTTGTACCATATCTCGTACCTGACACAAGTCTTCATTCGGCGAACTAAGTTGAGCAACCAATGCCAACATGAAAGGTTTCAACGAGCACAGCAACGCTTTGTTGGTAATATCGCCGAAGGTGAGATTGGTCAGAGCCATACCGGCGTATCTTCTCAAAGTAATACTCTCTTGGCTGAGATTCTGCACATCTCCTCGTCTTATTTCATGATCAGTCTGTACGAGTTTGGCTAAAGCGTGCAGAGCACCAAATTGACACATCGCGTGTCTATATTCTTCGTCAAATGATAACTTCATCAAAGAAGCCACAGCCGCGGTAGGACTCGTACTCTCGTCCAAGGTACCATTCTCATCAGCGGAGTTCTTGGTTTCGCAATATTCTAAGATCTCTTCGATGTATTTGAACACTCTGGTTTCGCGACGTCCTTGTTTATCGTCCGAATTATGCTGCACGATGCAATGTAACGATTTCAACGCCTGCTTGCGTACGTTTTTGTTCGATCCTTCGCCATGTATTAGTTGTAAAAGTAACGGCAGGCAGCCTGGAAAATAAATTCGGAGTCAATTGCATCGTCACTATTGATTGACAAATACAAGGTCAAGGACATCATGCAGATTAATAATGGATCCACCATTGAAGATAATTTAGATAATGTAACGGTAAACTGAATGTTATTTCGCTGGCCTCTTCGAGACGCTTGAATTAAAATACTCGTATTTTTCGATACAGATTTAGCCAGGTAATAGGTAGGTCTAGGTACACATACCAGACTGTCTGAGAACAATGCATTTATCCGGTGAGCTACTCATCGCCAGGAATGTTTTGGACATTTCTTCTTTATCGTTCGGATTCAAAGTAGACAGCAAGTCGTACACCATTCGTACTCTGGCCGCCAGGTATTGTTCGCTATGCGTACGATGCACCGATTCTTCCACCGAATCGATCAGCTGCAAGATACAAGCATTTTTTTCACATTGTGGCGGTTTCTTTTTCATGTTATGAATTAATCAAAGCATAAAGCGATAGGAAGCCAATAGCGAGTGTGTAGTCATGGCGAGATAATTAGGCAGCATCGGTATTCGATAATCTCGAATGTCGATGACTCCTAGGATAAGCTGAAGATAGAGAATTCGAAGAATTGCGATGTTTACTTGGGTGCTTTGAGTAATAAATATAGTAAAAATTTTCAAATTAGTCAATTTAAATGAATTTTTAGAAAGATTCGAGGAAAATTGCCGCCGAAGAAGGGATTCAGGGTGATTCATTACCATTTTCTCGGCAAAAAAAAGTGAAAAATATCAAAATTTGTACGATTTGTAATGAGAATTGGAAAATATTGAGGGGAAAAATCAAAACCCAGTCATCATGACTCATGAATCTAAAAAATACCTACATTCTGATCAAAGTTTACATAAATTGCCCAAATCTAATAAGAATTATTTTTTTGATAAAATAACAAAAATTTCGAGCATAATGAATTTTTTTAAAGTTCATTCCACCAATTTCCATTTGAGAAAGGAAAAATTTGAAGAAAGGGTGCAAGACCATCTCTTGAATTATTTTAAAATAAAATTTCTGTAATATTTTTCATTTCTGCCCAAATTGTCCTCTAAAATTCAAAAATTTAATTTTTCGACCTTTCTCGTTCTTTTGAAAATTACCATTTCTCACTTTCCATGACTTCCTCTTCCTCTTTAATAAAAATCTTGAAAATATAATATTTCAACAAATAAATTTCCAAATTGCTCCAATCCACTTTTTCAAAATTTCCAGACTTTTTATGTGAAATATACTCAATTATTAATTCAAGATAATTACACCTTTGTGAGCCCGGATATAGAAAGCACCCTTAGCAGGGTGTCTACAGATTTTTTTAATTCGAAATTCGCGACTTTTTCGCGACTTTTTCCATGGTCTCTACCTCTCAATCCCCCCCCCCCCCCCCAAAAAAAAAAAATCAACGAGATCAAATTTATTACAGAAAAAATTTCAAATCAGAAGGAAATATGTATTTCACCTGTAGACACCCTGCAGTTAGGTGTCAAAAATTGGTTTTTGAGTTGACACTGATTTTGGGTCTTTCAGAAGGGGTAGAATCAAGGGAGAACCTCGTCTCAAAAACTAATTTTTGACACCTAAGGGTGGTTTCTATATCCAGGCTCAACTTTCTGCTTTGACCCGAATTAGGTGTCGAGTGCTGGATAAAATGTGCAGGAATTGAGAAGAATTAAGGTGAGAATTTTCCAGCTTCAAAATAATCAACCACCTGTCTGAAACGGAAAAGTTGTACATTTTTTGTAGAACTTTTCTGTTCAAAAATATTTTAAAATTTTCAACTCATTTTTCTGGTAGGAAGCAAGTGAATCTATTGAACCAGAACAAAGCAAAGGTGATTTTTTTTTTTAAATTCTGCTTTAATTTGCAAAATCAACTTTTTGCAAATTTTTGGGCGAAATCTCAGGTTTTTTTATTGTATATTATTTTTCGACCTTCTCGACGTGGTAAACACCTTTCTTTCCTTTCAACCACATTCTTAATTATTATGAGAATTTTCCAAAATTTAGTTGTATAAAGAACATATATTTAATCGATTCAAAAATGAGAAAAATTTTAGAGTTAGTTCAACTTGGGTTTTCATAACAATTCAACGATTCGTAACCGGTTACCAGTATCCTTCCAAAGTCGTCAATACAAAGAAAAATCGACTTCTAAATGGAAAAAAATATGGAATGAAATGGTTTCAGTTTTGATTTCTGGTCCTTTTTAATCATTTTTCTACAAGTCATTTAACGGGTTTCAAAGAAAGAATCTTAGTCATAAAAACAGTTTGAGTAATTTTTTTTACAGAAATAAGGAACGATATTTCGAAAATTTCTGTTAAAGATGAAAAATTTAATAATATTTTGTTCAAAATTCAATCATCACAAAATTTCGAAAACAATCAAAATTGCTAAAACCTTGTTGAATTTCTGATCGAATAATGAACGGGGGGGGGGGGTCCCCATGAACAAACTCCTCTCGGTGTACTATGTAGTTTTGCTCAAAGACCAATCAATCAACAAAAATCAGAAAGTCCGTCAATTGCCTAGAAATGTACCTTTTTGCCCCCCGTTCCTTAAAATTTTTAATTTTGAATGGTTTTATAAATAAAAATGACCTGCAAATCAATTACGTTGAGATATTTCTGCAATTTTTGAATAATTATTAGGTTCTAAAGAAAAAAGCTTCAGAGCCATGGGAATGGATGCGTTTTTTTGAGAATTTCTTATTAATTATTTGTAACATTGGAAATAATCGAAATTTTGAAGACCACTACCACTACCCATTTCTATAATTTTATCTTTCAATAAATCAATGAAAAATATTTCAAGAAAAAAAAATCAAAAAATGTTGAAAACTTACCTACTCTATGACATTTTTATGTATTAGGTAGGTCAGGTACGTATGGTACTTATCAACAATAAATTTGACGAGTCATGTTTTGAACAGAAAACACTCAATATTTCAAAATCTGATTTTTAAATTGAAAGTTGATAAATAGCTTCAACAGAAAGTACCTAAACTACAAAAATTTAATGAAAAGTGATTTAAAAAATCATTTTTATGTAAGTAAGTAAAAATGTCAAACTTTAACATATTACGCAAAAATTACTTGAATTGTGAAAAATAGGTACCTATCTTTATCACAACGTGAAATGGAATTCAAAAAATCGAAAATGGAAAAATTTCAATAAGTTGAGTACAAATTTTGAAGAAAATCTCAAAATGAGGTATGTATATTTTGATAAAAAATTATAAATAATTGAAAAGTGAATTTTTTCTTTCAAATTTTAGATAGCCTTCACCCCCCCCCCCCCCCCCACTCCAGCTCAAAACATCAACGTTGACATTTAAATTTTGAATGGATAAAAAAATAAACAGCATCTAAGTGCACTAAATTTTTTTCAAAAAATCAAAATACTTACAATTTTTTCACGTCAACACATTCAATTCACCCATAACGAATAATGAACGATCTTCAAGTTTCCATCAGTCATTACCATTAACCATTAACATAACTAAGATTAGCAAACACCCGTCATTCACATCTCCTTTTTCGTCATCTTCAATGCATACGCGACGAATTGATCAAATACATCGATAATAATAACCATTCGAGGGTCACCTAAGACACGCTTCCAAAAGCATTTTGCAAAATTATTTCTCGTATTTTCATTTCCAAGTAAGTACAATCATAGATAATTCCCATTCCGCGAGAGTCGTCATAATATACAATACATCACACGTGAGAAAGCTGCCTTCTCAAACGAAAGCTATTGCACCTGCATTCAAACTACGTGATAAGAACCCATATGGCGGTTAAAATTTACGTTTAATTTATCTAATTTATATTTGGTCATCGGACTTCTCGTATCGTATCGAGTAACTTATAATACCAATTATATAACTCGGGGTCACAAACAATCCTATTAATGCACACCCTATCAGCTATCTACGAATGTATGTGATGTCTACAGCTATACTCTGGCTGCCTAGTGCCTGAAGCTTTGCACACACTGTTTATAAAATCGAATCGAAGGAGTAACTCGTACCTTCGTATCGTTGGGTTTAATAGGTCCAACGCTATGCCACATATTAAACTCTAAATTTGGTTTTTTATCAATATCCGCTGCAGTTGGCAACGAAAACTGTAAAATGAACTTACGCATTAAGACCACCTTTCACCAGGTTTCGTGCTTGAGAATAATTCGGGAGTTTTTTGTTCAATTTTATTGCTTTTTTTCAACGAAAATCCATTATAAAGGAAATGGAATCCTACCGGAATAATCTTATATTTGAAATTCGACACAAGAAATGCAAAAAAAACTTATAAGGTTATTTTTAAAAATGAAAAAATAATTTTAAATTCGTTCAAAGTATGACGAAAGTAGTTGAATGTGTACCATAAAAGTTGCTGAAAATATGGGGGAAATCTTCAAAAATGTTGAAAATGATTTAAATTCAATAATAATGGTTCAAAACACTATAAAAGTCGTTGCAATTTCGTAAAACTGATAAAATTTTACTACAAATAGCTTCAAATATTATAAAATTTGTTTAAATTGTTTTTCGATTCAGCGAAAAAAAATTGCAGAAGATGGTTGAAAAATAATTCAAAAATTTTTCTTGTTTTAAAAATTAATTTTTTAATTTTGCTATAAAAATAGTTAAAATTGTATAGATTTGGTGAAGAATCCATCAAAATCGTTTCAAAATATCGTGAAAATTGTTCAAAATGTAGAAGAAATTGTTGAAAATAAATGAAAAGTCGCTGAAATGTTTTAAATATCAATTTTCCAAAAAAAATCGAGAAAAATGCATCAAAATTTGTTAAAAAGCAAAGTCGTTAAAATTTTATTAAAGTGACTAAAAAATATTATCACGTTGTTGATAATACTAAATGTGATAAAACTCGTGAAAAATACTTCAAAATTCGTTGAAATACACACCTAAATGATTACAATTTTTTAAAAAAGGTCAAAAATACCATAAAAGTAAGTCTTTTGAAACACATAAAAATTGTGAAAATTGTATCGAAAAATCGTTAACTATGTAAAAAAAAGAGTAGAAACTGAAAAAAAAGTCAAAATTTGCTGAAATTTCATAAAATTGTTAAAAATTAGAATCAAATGAAACGTTTCAAATTTTCCAACAATGATTAAAAGCTCTCTCATTCTGAATCAGTGAAAAATCACTGATAAACAGTCCGAATTGCAACACAAGAAAAAATCAGCGAAATTCACTGATTTTCAGCGAGTTTTCACTAATTTTTCAAAGATTTTAACTGATTCTTCTGCTAATTTCATAAATTTTACTGACTTTTCAGTGAATTTTCACTGAACATTTTTTCACTTTTTTCTCCTGTGCTGCAATTCTGACTGTTTCTCAGTGATTTTCGATCATTTTCACTAAGAGAGATGTTATAAAATTTGTCTAGCAAAAATCGGAAAAAAATTAAAATTTTCCAAGTAAGTAAATACTAATACAATTATAAAAATTCCACGAAAATCCTTTTGAAAAACTTCAAAATATCGAACAAATTTTCAAATCTTTTTTCAAAATTTCTATTTTTTTGACAACTGTGAAAAAAATACTGTTCAAAATGATGAAAAACCAGGCACAGAAAGTTTGAAATGTAACAAAAATCGTTGAAAAATCATAAAATATCACAATTTTAAGAATTTTTTTCACAATTTTAAATTATTTCATGGATTTTTTAAACAATAGTTGAAACAATCTCAACAATTTCTTTGAAAGTTTAAAAAATTTTAATGATTTAAATGACTTTTAAAACAATCCAAACATCCATTTTTTGCAACGTAACATTTTTTTTTGGAACTTTAACAATTTTTAAACCAAATTTTGGGCAATCTGCATCATATTTTGAACAAATTAAATGAAAATGAACTTTTCAAATCATTTCGATGACTTTATTCAAAAACGACATTTAAAAAAAATTGTACAGTATCTTTGAGATTTTTGTGTAGTGTTTTATTCCTGCAATTTTTTTACAATTATCGTGGAATTTTAAGATTTTAATAATTTTTTAAAATTATTTTTATTATAATTTGAACGAGTTTCACAATACTTACCTAAGAATTTTAAACGATTTCAAAAATGTTTTTATAATTTTTTACAACATTTTCAATTTTTATAATGTTTTTACAATTTCAAAAATACCTGAAAAATTTTGTAACGAATTTTCAAACATTTTGATAAAATTTAAATGACTTTTACAACAAATTTGAACAACTTTTACGATATTTTCAACTGTTTTATGGGAATATAAACGACTTTGGATACCAATTTTGACAATTTGTGGGATTTATTTGAACTATAACGTGAAATTTTCCAATGATTTTTATGAAAAATTCACAACTTTGTTGAATTTTAATAATTCTTAAGACATTTTAAAGACTCTGAGCAAATTTCACAACACTGAAAATAATTTCGTGGAATTCTAATGACTTTTCTGAAGTTTTAAGAGTTTAAAATGACTATCAAGAAAAAATATTAACGAATTTTTACGATTTTTTAAACAATTTTTTTTCATCAGATTCAACGACTTTTACGATTTTTGAAATTATTTTAATGACAATTTGAACGAATTTTAGAATATTAAAGAAAAATTCTACCAAATTGACAAATTTTTGATATTTTTTTCAACTATTTCGTAAATATTTTGAACAATTTTGGTCACTACTTGAATTTTTTGTAATATTTCGATACCCTTTTCATCTTTTGATCATTTTCTCGGCATTTTATCAATTTTTATATTATTTTTCATATTTTCTCGATTATTTTCATTTCAAAAAATTAACTGGATCGAAAAAAGTGGCACACCAAACTGCCACTTCCTGCTATAAAGTCGTCTCATAAAAATACATGCATGGAAATTTATCCACGAATACTCCTCAAGCACAAAATTATTACAATATATTTCATTTATCTTAATAAATGGAATGGAAAAATTAACCGACCTCCATCGACAACGTCCGTTCCTCTTGTTCCTTCATTTCGGAAGACAGTTCTTCTTTCGAATGCTGTCCCAGCAATCTGGCTATCAATAAATTACTCTTAATATCACAAGGCGTACCTTCTGTATCGCTGAATGAATTCTGCAACAACAAAAACCCCGCTCATTAGAGACCATATACGTCCAAGTCGAAAAAAAAAATGGCATGGCACTTGACGTCGGTCGCAATGTGATAGAGAAGAGACAAATTCAAGGTAACGCATCCGATGTTTATATCGCATCGGGTTATTATATCAAAAAAGGAATTCAAACGTCATAACGAAAGTCATTTCCATTCGTCATTTTTCCACCTCTATAAACACACGAGAGTATATTTTCGATAAATTATATAGCTTAGCGGGTACAGCCACATCGGTCGTAATTTCGTGCATCGACGACGAGAAGTACAAGTTGAAAAAATTACGAAGAAAACGCCTCTACACGTTGGTATCTCATTTGAATTAAATAACCGCCAGATATATTCTCACGTTGAAAAATCATATCAACTTGAACACATTCTTGGCAATTATTTAAAGCAACCTCTAAACATATTCGCATCGCGGACTCGCGCACATACACGTATGCATGAAAAATATTTGAAATATGCATGAAAAAATATACCTTCAAAACTGCCAGTATTTCAGGTAATGGGTTATTGATCGAAAAACCATAATACTTTTGTACGAAATTTTATGACATTCGTATTATGGCACCTTTTACACGTCCGGATTTATTTTCAACAAATAAACCAAACCAGTGCTAATGATATTAACACGGTTTTGATACGAGTATTATTTCGAACCGATAATATCTGCTGGTGTAAGTAGTGTATTCGTGTTTCTTGAAAAACCTTCTTGTTCCAGCGTTAATAACGTAATTGCTCGATTTAAAGCATTAACAACGGTTTTATTTTAACTGCAATTGATATCGAGTCGAACGTATAGATTTTCAGTTTAGACTTGGAGCACAAATTGAGCCCTTGTCACGAAATGGCGTTTTATGATTGCACGTCGGATTTGTATTTTGTACGTGTTAGGTGCGTGTGGATTTGATCCTGATGGATTTTTGTAATAAAAATTTACTGCTTGAGGAATTACAATATTGGAATGGATTGGAATTGGGAATGTATTAAAAGAATTTTCGACAGGAATATTTTTCCTGGTGCTTTGCAAGTTATTTTTGGAGAAAAATTTTGATAATGATTTTGTTATGTTCGTGTTTTCTTGAAATCATATTGAATTATTGAATTGAAAGAAATTCTCGTATGATTCCCCCTCGAAGTTCCACACTCTAATGACACGTTTTTGAGCCAATTTCCATTAAAAATCATTATTTTCATATTACGTATCAATTTTTCAATATAAATGTTATTTTGACAAAAAATTTAGGAACACCTGAAAAAAAAATTCTTCAAAAAGGGCGAAAGATGAAGGAAAAGAAAGAGAAAAAATCAAATACTTACGGAAAATTGAAATGATAAAAAAAATATTAAATATGTAAAAGATACTCAGGGGGGCAGAAACAAAACACAGTTTAGTATGGCTAAAAAAAATTGAATTTTCGGATTCAGGGCTTATTTCAGGTTTTCAATTTGGACTTTTTTCTGTTCACATATTTAGTTTCAGCTTTTGAATTTCAGTTTCACTTTCCATTCAGGTCTTGAATTTTTAAATTTAAATTTCAGATTTAGATTCAATTTTTTTATTTTGTTTTCGAAGACAGGAAGTGAAGAGACCAGTCCAAAAAAAAACTGCATTTAATGAAAGAATCATTAATTTTGGTACTACGAATTTTGAAGCCAAAACAAAGTTTATGAAACCGTAAACCATCCAAAATCCCTCTCGCTTCGAGAGAGGCGGGGCTCGTAATTCTAAAAAAGTTTCTAAAAAATTGAATTTTTGTTAGAAATGAAAAATTTTGATGTGTACTGTTTGATATTGATCAGTAAATTTCATTTTCACCATAAAAATCATCGCTTCATCTCTCCCCCTCCCGCCAAAAGGAGCACAATTCCCAAAAATGTGGATTTCATACAAATGGACACTCCAAATCGAAATTTTGTGATATACCTTGTAAACTGTACAAATCATTGATACAGTCCATTTTTTGATCCCTCCCTCTTCCTGAGCCCTGTGAACCCTTAAAAAGAAAAAATATGAAATATGTATTATAAGGCATTGAAAGGGGGCGGGGACGGATCAGAAACAGAGCAAAGTTCAGTGGAGCTAAAAAAATTTTTAAACTTTCGGATTCAGTTCTTATTTCAGGTTTCCAATTTGAACTTTTTTCCGTTCACAGATTTAGCTTCAGTTTTTGAATGAATTTTTTCCTTCTTTTAATGGGTTAGGACTACAAGGTTTATTAGCCCAGCCTTATATCAACGCAGCATCGATTAACTGATGTGCAAATCATAAATCTTGAATTTTTGAATTTCAATTTCAGATTTAGATTCAATTTTTTTTCGGTCTCAAAGGCAGAAAGTGAAGAAAACAGCCCAAAAAACTGCATTTAATGAAAGAATCGTTAAATTTTGGTATTATAAATTTTGGAGCCAAAACTGAAAGTTTCTAAAAATTAAATTTTTGTTGGAAATGAAAAATCTCGATGTCTCAGTAGATTTCATTTTCATCATTAAAATCATCGCTTCATCTCCCCCCCCCCTCCTCCCTCCCTCCCAGAAAGGGCACAACCCTTTAAAATGTGGATTTCATGGGATTGGACACTTCAAATTGAAATTTTGTGAAAAATACCTTGTAAGGTGTACAAATCATTGCTGTAGTTCATTTTTTGATCTCTCCCCCTTCCTGTACCCTGTGAACCCTTAAAACTTTAGAAACACTCAAAATTGGCGCTATAACGCCAAAGCACGACGAGAATAACGAACCAAAGGATACCTTCTCATTGGAAATATTTTTTCAAAGCAAAACAGGACGTGAAAAAGCTGGCGTCCCATTTTTTGTAGAGAAAATTTTTATTTAATTAGAAAACTGTTGGATTTTTTCTAGTTGGAAAATATGAGGAAAAATTGCATATTCAAATCGAAAATGAAAACAAAAAGTAGGCAGACAACATTTTCACTCAACGAAATAAAAACTCGAGAAAAAAATTGCGAATGAAAAAATATATGTATTGATTAGCACCCCTTTCAATTTCACTTTCAGACCTTTTATTTTGATTTTCTGTCCAAGTTTGTAGAGTTCAGTCAAATGAATATGAGAAAAAAATTGGGTCAAAAGCATCGAAAATTTTTGAAATAAGAATAAGTAACATTTAAAAACTAAGAAAATTGAACAAATTAAATGTTAGCACGTTACATTTATAAAATCTTTTCCAAAGACAAAACAACTTGAAAATTAGAAGAAAGAAATTCTTATTGGGGGGGGGGGGGGGGATATTTCAACTTTCATACATGACAATAATTTCAATTAAAACTTTATGATAATTTACTTACAAACTCACTTTTCAATTCTTCAACCATAAAATATATTTTCACCATGTTTTGAGGAGCAGGTTGCCCTTCCTCATTGTCTTCGTAAAAGTATTCTTGAAAAATTCCAGTTTACCCAATCAATTTTTAAAAAAAGCAAAAACAAAAAAATGGAGAAATTTTTTATTCAAATTTCAAATATTACAAATAAAATTCCTCCCAAATTAAAAAATTAATCATCATTCCCCCTTAAAAGCCCCTTCTTCTCCCCTTCAATCAATAATTCGAATAAAAAATCAAAAATTTATTGTTTGTTTTATTTAAAATTTCATTTTAATCGGGAAAAATCGAAAAAATTAGCCAATTGCTTGAGATTTATCCACCAAAAACCATTAAAAATGAGAATTACCTAATTTAAAGTGATTATGGCCCGAATTTTAAATCATACCTTAAAAATTAAGGCAACCTTAATGGTTTTAAGGAACCGTTTCGTGCTTTCTGATTGGTTGAAAATGCGATAAGGAACTTTTAAGGCTTCCTTAACTTTTAAGGTATGATTTAAAATTCGGGCCTAAATCTCCGTATGAATAATCATGAAAAAATTCGTAAATAAACATCGAATTAATTCGTTTTTTTTTAAAATCAAATTAATCAAATTTTCTCGAAAGGCAAAAAAATAGAAATCTAAAAAACTCGTCTGAATAATTCACATTAGCCAATATCCATAACCCATACCTATATGGCCTAAAATTTCATAAAAATCCATTAAAAAAGGGCGAATGAGTAATATTTTCTACGCAAATTCTTCAATCAATCACCCAATTAGTAAATTTTTCTCAACATTACCAAGTATTTTCTCAAAATATTCCGTTTGAATGGCGTTTTAATAAGGAATTATCACTAATGAGTCAAGATCTATTAAATAAAATGATCATTCCCCTTCTCCCTCTCCATAATTCGTTAAATGCAGTGACGTCGCTGGAAGGAGAGTTTTCTGATGATTTTTTTGGAAGGAGGAGAAAGAGGAAACCCGAATTTTTAGTTCAAGGACATTATAAACATTCAATTTCAAAACACCTGCAATACAATTTGAGATTTCTTGAATGAAAATTTTACAAAGGGACCAAATTTAACAATTTTTTGGGTGGGCAGCTCTCTCCTCTCAAAAATTAATTCTCTTTCCACCTAAAATGTCACTAAAATAGAAAAAAATTTAAATGCTTGAAATTTTTGTCAAAGCTTTGTACAATTTTAAGCAAAACAATTTAAAAATGAGAATTAAGTATTGCAAAATGATTTAATTTCTACCCACAATTATTTGAGAAAAAATTTCGTTCCAAATAAGAGAAATTTTATTCATGAAAAAGATAAAATTTAATCAAATCCATTTTTAAAAATGACAAATAAGTACCTACCACCTACTTATGTAAATTTCACAATTACTGAACAGGAAAACTTTTCTCAACTTTGGCAACCATTTGCACAGAATATTAAATTTAAATATAGATTTAAAAAGAATCCTTGGCAATTTTTACAATTTTAACGATTTTTTAAATTGAATTTTCACTAGCCCTTTCCTCTCTCAAGAAAAAATTCAAATTTCTCAATTGAAACAGAATTATACTTTTCAATAATTCATTTGTTTGAAAAAATATTCGAGCATTTTTTTTTTAATTTCCAATAGTTAATTAAGTTTATAAAACCACTCCACCCAGCGTTTTCCTCATCTCTCGTTCAAATAAAAACAAATATGTGACCCGTGCAGGGACAGGGTACCTAAAGTCGGAAAACATAATTTTGAGTTAGAGACAAAAATATGAAAAATGGGCAATTTTTTTCAAAAATTTTTTTTTCGCTTTTTTAGGTAGTTCAGACCTCTACGCAGCTTTAAACGTGTTTTTTCGAATTTTTTTTTTTTGAAAGTCATGATTTTTTCTAATTTTTAAATGTCTCTATCTCACCGAAAAATTGACTTAGGATGCTCATCCAGTTCTTAAAATGTTCCGCATAGTCTCCCCTATCATTTAAGCCAAAAAACTCATTTTTGAAAAATCCGACTTTAGGTACCTTTTCCCTGCACGGGTCACATATACTTCAATATAGGTAATTATAACTCGTAATAAACGAGCCATCGAAACGTTTTTTTTGCCTCTATTCTTCCCTATTTTTTATCCACTCATCATCCTTGAATTCCTTCTACAGGCTACTGACTCATTCCGGCAAGACACTCGACTGCGAGTACGATATTTCTTCGAAATGCGAAATCGCTGCGCACAGCACGTGGTTCAACAACAGACCCAATTATTTTCCAAACCGCCATCGCCATCATCACCGTCGATGAATAATACATCGAGTATTTGCGTTTTCAAACTGTTCCTTAATGTTCGAGAGGAAATCATCCGACCACATTGATACAGTACAAATACGCAAATAATTACACATCCAGCATATCTCTCACATCAAGAACCAGTTCGAATCGACATGAAGGCGATAAATTGATAACACGTACGCCAAAAAATTATGATTTCTCTTATTTTCGAATACATTACGATTATACGAAGAAAAAAAAGGGTCAAAATCGTAAATATTAAATAACGGAATCGAACATACCCGAAAAATAAATAAATGTAAACATACGACGAAAGGATGGTTTCACTGGCACATTTGAAAAACCCGCAGCATCTCGAGAGTATCACACGACATTTGAGTTGGAAATCGCAGGTACGAGAGAATCTGTGACCATCGCGAGCCGTCACACTAATTAATTATAGCAACGTTAATGAACGATTAGCTGTATAATCGTTTGGACGCTAAATTAACTAATAACAATAGTTTATTGGAAATATTTCATAGGCCATTTGCCCCACATTTGATCGTTACTTTCAAAAAGCCAACATTGTTTTCAAGCCGAGTATACAGGTGTGTCCCCCCCCCCTCCGGTCCAAAAAATGGTAAAATTCTATACAGCTGAATAATAAATCAAAGAAAAAATACATCGAATGGTGGAAGAATTTTTTTTCTGCGAATTGATCGAGAAAGCATAAATTTTTTAAGTAAAAATCTTATGTAATTTAATCTGCTTTAGGTCGTTTAATTGCATACCAAGAATTTTTACATCGTATTAAAGTTTATTTACCTTTAACTATGCGTTGAATGACAATAAGATTTTTCAGGGTTGAATTCATTTACGTTGAAACTCATTAATGGAGGAGTGAGTAGATGTGCTGTGTAGGTTAATTCGTTTCAATTTTTTAATTGGATTTTCTACGTTGAATGCTGAGGGCATCTGTTTTTCAAATTTTAAATATTCATGTAAAGGTTAATGGGTCATGAGGATGACTGGAAGATTTCCATTTGTTATAATTAGGCCACCATTGTTGAAATATTTAAAGGCAAAAGGCAGAAAATTATATTTATCATTAAGAGTGAATTGGTCTAATTACCATATTTGTAAAAATACCCTCATAAGTTCACTGAGCAAATGAAACGAATCTAAAGGGAAGTGGGTACAGTTCAAGTTACAGGTAAAGGTCTTAATGCCATAGAAAAATTTTCGTATACTTTTTATGGAAGTTTGAGATTTGAACATGAAAGAAGAGAGGTCAAAAGTTCTACGAAACAGCGTCAATAAAAATTCATCTCTCAAAGTATCAAATTAAATTTCTAATTGAAGAGTTTTTTTCTAAAAGGATATTTTTTTCGAAAATGAGATTTTTGTAGAATCCTAATTTACCCATGTAGACGATCAATTAAAAATATCAAAAAAATAATAATTTTCCAAAACGCACTTGGTCCTCAAAAAAAAAAAAAACAGAACAGTTTTAGGTACTCGAATTCTGGCTAAAAAAATTGATACTCTTTGGCTTTATTTGTAGCCAAGGAAATAGAGAGTGGTAAGAAATTTTCACTTTTTTTTATCACTTGGACGAGCATACTGTGGCTTCTTGTGACAGGATATTACCTCATGCGTATTAAAATATTTAGAATTCAGACAGATATCGATTTCTGGTTAATTTTTAATTGTAAAACACGACTTTGACACTGATTCCTGTGTAACGTGATTTCCTGACTCGTGGTGTTGGATTTAAATTTTAAAATGGCTGATTTGAAGGAAGAAAATTATCAAATGGGAAAACGGACGTAAAATTTGTGCTCAACAGGTTATATTACCTCTTTGAACTCCATTTGGGCAATCGTTTCATTCAAAGTTGAAAAAAAATTTAATTAAAATTTTTCAAATTTTGAGGTTTTATACGAGAAGATATGACCAAATAAGGTATTTAACAAGATTGTTGAATCAAAATTAAGAACTTTCGGTAAAATCCCACCCCCCCCCCCCTCCAAAAAAATACTCTCGCAAAAAATTGACGAGGGCATCTTCACTGCAAAAACAAATAAATAAATTTTATCCAAAAAAATAATAACGGGGCACCATTCACAAAATTGGCAAAATTTATTCCCAAAAAATAATATTTATCACGAAATTGGTTAACATTTATTTTTATGCAATAAATTTTATCAAATTTCGCGATAATATTATTATTTTTTTAGATTAAATTTTGCCAATTTTGCAAATGGTGTCCCGTTATTATTATTTTGGATAAAAAAATTTTTTTGGGGGGGATAAAATTGATCTCTTTTTGGATAAAATTCATCATTTTTTAACACTTTTCATTTCTAATTTTTTTCAGTGTTGATATTCAATTACAGAACCTCCTCGTCACTAGCAAAAAATAAAAAACCCAACGCCAGATTCGTATTCAGCAGGTCAAAATACCTCGGTAAGTACTCTTTTCATAATTTTTTTGTAATTAAATTCTCGAGATTCACTTTTTTGCCTTAATTTTCATCTGTCATGAAAAATCAATTAAAAAAAGTGAATTTTGAGACAGTATGTAAAATGACAGAGAAAAAAATATTTATCAGGGTATTCCCACCTGCTGAACACGAATCTGGTGGTAGTTTCTTCATCTGGCAATTTCTTTTCAAATAAAACGCTCAAAATTTGGAAAAATATCAAATAAAAAATTTAATATTGAGATTTTGGGTAAAATGAACACTTGAGAGATGTTAAAAGGGGTAATTTGGACTGCTGAACACGAATCTAATATTGATTTTTCCATTTAATCACTTTTTTCCCTTCCAAATTCTTTATTATAAATTTTAAATTGAGCGTCACGAGAAAATAATAAATCACGAGAGACAAAAATTAACGCCAGATTTTTGTTTTACGACGCAAAATTAGTCAAAAGTCGACATTTTTTCGATTTCGATATTTTCGAGTCAAATTTAGCAAATTTGAACGAGATTCCCCATTTTGAATAATGAAAGTAGATACCCTTCGAAAAAGGTGATTTTTTTACCTCGTAATTGTTATCTCATTGGCTTCAAGTAAATGACCAAAGGATTTCAATTTTGCTCAACCAGAATTCGAGCAGGAATTTTTTGAAAATTTTCTAATGAAAAAGTATATTTTTGATGATTAATTCTCGCATCGACTCAAAAAACCCCACATCAAAAAATCATTTCTTATTCAAAAAAGTGATACCTTATTCCGCCAAAAATGCAGTAATACGAAAATGATCTACTAGAAGCGACCTCCTTCGTTCTCAATCCCTCCCTCTCCATATATGGAAAAGAATCGTTCTACTTGAAGGCTGGCATTCAATCTAATAGTAATTTTTAAATTGCTGATGAAAACATCGTAGTACAGGCAATGATTTTCGGGGGAGGAAGGGGGTGACATCATACAGAAAGAGAAAAATGAGTAATGAAACTCAATTTTGGAGATTTTATCATTTGTACCCATTTTTTCTCATTAATCGTTCATTTTTGATATCCTCAGTTCGAATACAGAGATTTGATTTGATTGATTTCTTTTTAAATTGCCCTCCTCTGCAACATTTTTAACAAGAAATTCCTCCTTCTCGAGAATATACATCTTCATCGAATCTCCGCGAAATATCATAGGGGTTCTCAAAAGTCACTGAAAAATTTACTACAACCAGTAATCAGCCAATTTCAAGTGTAAGTAAAGTTCGAAGGAGGATGTTCAAACATCAAAATAAAAATTTAAAATCAAAAAATCTTTACAAGAAACGAAACTTTTAAAATTTTTCAAATTTTTTATTCAATTTCTTATCTGACTGTTTTTTAAAAAACCAAACACATTTTTGGAAACTAAGGCTTTGGGCTTGTCGAGAATGTGAAATATTTCTAGGTTTGCACTATCCATTGTATCAGTACAAGTGGCAGAATCCTCCTTTGGAGGGGGATTTATTAAACCAGACTCGAAATTTTTTGTGCCAATTTTTTTGCATTTTTCCAGAGGGACAAAATTTGTTGGTAGCAACAGTTTTAAAGTTCAAAAATGAAGAAAACCCGAGGTTTTTACAATAAAAAATCGAAAAATAACGAGATTAATAAAAGAGTGTCTCAAATCTAAAAAAATAATTGAATGAAGACAAAAATGACGTTCGAGCAAAGCTAGGACAAAAATTTGCAAAAAGTAGATATTTTTCAACATTTTACCAGTCATTTTTGGCCTTGAAGGGATTAATCCCCAAATTTCTCCCCGAAAACCGACACTGCATTGATCACAAAAACTTTGGGAAAAAATCAATATTACTTTTGAATCTTGTCCTCTCCTCCTATTTGCAGATGATGCTGTAAATTCTCAAAATTCTTTTCCATTATTCAAATTTTTTCGAAATTTGAGCATTATGAGGAAATAAACAGACGAAAGATGAACCTAACGCTGGATTCGAGTTCAGCGGATCAAAATACTCCGAAAAACTCTCCTTTAGTGATTATTCTCGTGCAAAACTCAAATCAAAATTCATTTTTTTCATTGATTTTTGACGACTGCGTAGTTGGAAAAATTAAGGCAAAAAATTTAATTAAATCCAAACGAAATTGAAAAAATTAGTCTTCTAAAAAATGAAAATACACTTTAAAATTGAAGGAAAAAAAACGAAAAAACCGGTTTTCCCATTTTGATCCAAGTCCAACAATTTGTTTTCTAAATTCCAAAATGCACAAAATCCAAAAATAATTATCATTTTTCGGTCCTGGTAAGAAAAAATATTAAAAACCTGAATATTTTCCACAAACCCACTCGAGCGAACCCAACAATACAATTTTTTCTCATTTAAACATTGAGACCATCACAATTTTCTACTTCTACCATGAAATTGAGTCAATGTGCCACAGGGCTTTTAGGAAAACAGTCCTCAATTCTACTCCACCATAAAAATGAGAGTGACTTCCGACCTCGATAAATTCCATTTATTTATTTCTAGACATCACACCCTTATCAATATCTTTTCTGGCGATAAAGGATAAAAAAACCACTATTGAAACTAGACATTCTATCCAATATCATTAATAACGGAAGAAAGAAGTGGTAGTATGAGAAGGGGACCCTCCATGCATTTACTTCAAATCAATACGGGTGTTGGTGTTGGCAGCCTGAACCCTGCAAATGCGACACTATGGCACGAGGTTAAACAGGTAGAAAAATGGACTGCACTAACATTGAAAGGTTAGCTTAGCTTCGCAGTAATACTTTTTTCAACTCGACGCAATTTTTTTCCTACTCAGAAACGATAACGTACAAAGTCCAGTTTCTATTCAATTCCAAGGGTAAACATAGTCAGCTTTCTAGTCGTTTGATAACATGGAACTATTTCGAATATTTTCAACTACAATGATAAAAAAAATACATCGGTTGCAGTCGACTACACTACAAAGAAATAAAAGCTTACTAGGTTAAGCCACAAAATTGACTTCCGTGTTTCATGAATCATACAAATAGTTCAACGGTCTATTAACTCTGATTTATAATACGTGATTGTTTGGTACTTGCACTTACCGAGGTTTTTTGAGAAGAATTCATCTTGTAATCAGCTTCTGGCACCTGAAAACATACCAATGATTAAAATGGAGTCATTTTTTATCAGATATATTATTCTATTGTTCTCCAAGCTTGCTAGAAAATAACTTATTTGTGTTTGATTGGTTCAAGTGTTCGAGTTATCGAAATATTCGAAGCATTAATGTAAACATGAACGATGTTTATTAAAGGAATATTTTTTAAGATAAGGGGATCATCATTAGCATAATTTTAATCACGAGTTCGTGTAATAATACGTAATAAGATGATGTTCAGTCCTGTAGCTGTAATCGGTCACAGTCATGGTTAATAAAATCATCAAAATCAAGGTTGATGACCATTTAGATGGGAAGTACGAACAGGAATAAAATGTAACAGGATATTATAAAAAAACAAGATCTCAACTTGAATGAGTTTTGGAATTGGAAATGATATCATAGGAAAAGGTGCTGCATAGCTTAGATTATTTGTAATTGTGTGTACACTCTTATCTACAGCAGATATAAAAATTCCGGCAATTGTGGTTGTTTTTCGGTTGAAATAAACAATCTATAAAAGAGCATAGATACATATATCTCTGAATTAAAAAACCAAAGTGATAACGGAAATGAGTTGAGAAATATTTGCACGAGATTTGAATCGACATGAATATTGCAGTATTTTAAGTGTTAATGTTTTATACGAATTAATAATGGTAAAAAGATACGTACTTTTTAAGAAATATTACTCATTGAAATGCTTCTATGATCTGAGACGTTTGAGCACAACGTTCGATGGATTTTGAAGATACATTGTAACGCAGAATACTTCTGACTAAAGTAGTAATTTCAACACACTATCAAATATTTAAACTAATTAACTAAGGTAATTCAGTCGCGGTAGTTTCACAAATGAAGATCACAACAATAATTAATTTATCACATACACCTCCGCAGGTTTAAATCCTTCCTGTCAATTATTCGTGTTTCTTGTTTCATCTTTTTGTTATTATGGCGTCAGTGTAGCCATGTTTTTGGAATTAAAAAATTTACGAGTTTTTTTGGAAGTTTTTTGGAAAAAATTTAAAATTTAAATTTCAAATAAGTTTCTGTTTTCAACGGTGATGAAAATAACGCAATAATTCACTACAAATTATTGATTTAGCATTATTTTCAAATTATAGATTTTTTCTCAGTTTTCCAGCCTTTTCAAATTTTTTCAATTTCACTTCATTAAAATTAAATTAATTGTTCAATATTACTTACTTAAAAATTAGATTATTGAATGTATTTCTCAAACACTTACTTCGATTAAATTCCAAAAAAATTGAATAATTGGGGAAATTTGAGAATCAAATTTCAAATAATTCAACGATTTTCTAGATAGTAAAAATTGTATTGAGATATTTCTGAAAATTAAATATTTCTTAAAAATTGATCGAAGGATTTTCTTAAAATGAAATGAGATTTTTTTACGAAAATTGGAAAATTTTCTATAGAGTTGAAGTGTCGAAGTGAACGATACGATTTTTAGGAAATTGAACGATTTTTCAAGGAACTGAATGATCTTTTTTTTCAAAAATTGAAGAATTTTTTAAAACTTAAATAAAAATTTTGTAAAAATTTGACGATCTGTTAGAAATTTGAGCAACAATTTTTTGGAAAATTAAAGAGTTTTGTAAAATTCGAAAAAAGTGTTCCAGAAATTGAAGCATATTTTTTTAAATTAGAAAAATATTCCGAAAAATTGAAGAAACTTTTAGAAAAATAAAGAATTTTTAGGTGAATTAAATTTGTTGAAATTTGAAGAATTTTGAAAATTGTACGCTTTTTTTTAGAAATTGAAACACGATTTTTTAGAAATTGAACAAGGATTTTCTTAGAATTGAATAGCATAGCAAAGCAAGGATCTTTAAAAGTGAAAAACTTTCTCAAAGTTGAAAAATTTTCTAAGAGCTGAAAGATTCGTTGTTTGAAAATTGAAAGGTTTTGTGGTAGTTAACAATATTCAAAAAATTCAGCGATATCACTGCCATAACTAAAGGTAAAAAAAATCAACAGACGAATTTAAAATACATTTAGTTCTACATTTTACAGGCAGAAAATTTTTTAAATTGATGACTCATTTTTGAGAAATTTTCGTTTTGAGATGGAAGAAAATGTAAAAAGTTCAACTCTGATTCGAAAAAAATCGGATAAGATTTCATTTCAATTGAAAAGTTTATCTCCCCCCCCCCCCTCACACAAAATGCATATTTCTATTCGCGTGAGTTCAAAATCACGTAAATCGGTGAATTTTTTGGCGAATTGCTGAATATTAAACAGATTATAAGAGTTATGACTGTGAGTAATTATTAATTAATAATTATGTTTCCATTTATGAATAGGTAAATAAGACGTCATTGTTTATTTCAGATAAAACTTGAGAAAAATAATGATCGAATACATCTACGGATCATTTACATTAGGTCCAATTAATGAAATTAATTATATTTAACGCTGTATTCCACATCTGTTTTCTGTAATATTTCATTTACTTAATCACTTTCACTGATGTATTTTCTTTTTCTGAAATTAAAAATTACTTATTGACGTTAGTACTATGAATTTTTGAAGTGTAATTTTCGAGTTTATGAATTACACCAGCTAGTTAAATAGATAAAATGGGAAGTCTGATGTGCTGACACAGCTTGTTATAAAATAGAAGCATACGTGCATAATAATTAATTTATGGATATCCAATGATCGAGAACCGGAATACGAACAAGCAATATGATATTCATTCATTGAATTTGTTTCATGCTTCATTGATTACATTTGTGTTGAGTTTTTCTTTCTTTCATCATGCAAAAACAATAACAAACTAACAATTAATTTATTCAACTTTCATTGTCTCACTTCCACTTCCATTGAATTGTTTTAAAATAGCTCTTTATCCAATTTTTTTGCTTCATTCAATAGGCGTATGAAAATCTAAAATTGAATATTTTTTATTAAAATTATAATATTTCGAAGTAGAAGACCTTAAAATTGCATAAACACAATTCAATTTCATAATTTTATAAATTTTCGTAATTTTCAAAAAACGAATTATTATTATTAAAAAAAGTAAAAAAGTAAAAAGAATTATTTTCGTTCGAAAGGTAGCACTGATTTTTTTCGAGCAAATGCCTTCGTGATTTTTCAATGCCTTAAACTGTCGTATAGAAAAAAATCGATGCAAAAAGTCATGACATTGATAAGTAATCAGTGTTGGTAAAAGTTCATAAATTGTGCCATAAAAAAGAAAAATAATTATTAAATATCATTAATGGAACCTTGAATGTAAAATTTTCATGCATTAATATTCATTGTTTCGAGTAAGCAATATTTTCTGATGAAAAATCTGGCTGAAACTGCGATTTTGAGCCAAATCCGAATTATTCTCGAGCAAAATAATTTCTCGCATTCGCTTACACTGACGTAGAAAATCTTGAGGAATAGAAGAAACTAGAATAATGAGCTTTATGAGCTTATTGCGAACGTAGTAGTAAAGTGGACTTCGACATATTAGTGATAAGCTGTTGGAAAAGTTTGGTCAGTTGGTTGGAAACTAGTTCTCGGTGCGTTTAAAGTATTACAAAGTTGATTTGTGCGCGTTATTTGTCAATTCCTGCAACTCGTGAGCTCTCAGTAGTTTGATGAGTTTTTATTGCGTGAAAATTTATAAACATTCGTTGTTCACAAATATTTCATAATGTATAGTAAAATGAGTAGTAACTTTAGTAGTAACTCGATTTTAATTTCCGAAAGTTTTAAAAACGACGCAGCTTTCTTCAGAGATGTCCCGGATCTTCTAACGCCCGAATGTTTCGAACAACAGGTGCCTCATTACTACATCACTTTGCCCGCGTCGGGGCCTCTGTGGTGCTCCTGATGCTCCCCATGTCGCATGTATAATCAGGGAGGACAGCGGCAATGATGGGGGATTAGTTTTACTCTCTGAAAAGGGTGAAAATGTCAATATCGAAGAAATCATTCGAGCAGGCAATAGATGTGCTGTACAGATCAGCTTCAAGCTGCAGATCACTCGAGACTCCGAAGTAACATGGGAATCGATCTTGTTCCAAAACAAGCTTTACATACGAATTGACGCCAGCAATCCGGCTATTTCGAAGATGGGTTTTCTCGGTATCATGGAGTATGCTGAGGACGTACTAAAGGTAAATTACATTGTCGTATGTTTCGCAAAAAATAATCCCATTCGTCAGCTGTTGGTACGCACATTTATGTACATCGGATTCGCCGTCATACCTCCAGGGCATAAACTAATTCCTCAAGCCTCGTCCGACACTTGTAATATATATATGGCTTACTGTATCACATAATATTATTCCTTCCGTTGTTCGTCGATTCATTTTTTTCTTTTCTTTTTTTTTTCTAATATAATCGCTCGCTTTTTTAATTTTAAGTATCTAAGTTTTATGTTAATGTTATTATGACTATTATTATGTGTATAAGCAGTTATATTTTTTTGGAAGGAATTCACAAATTAGTCGGTTATTAGTACTTTTTATCGGAAGATTATACGAATACATTACTATTAATAAAAAATTTAACAATAGTTATCCGTTTATTAAAATTTAACCTATACTATATCTGTTTTTGTTTGTTATTTTGCAGGGGGCCTTATCGATCTTAATACCAGTTTCGTAACGATTCTACAACGTAATTTCGTACTCGTCGATCGAATTTTTCCCCCAATTCATGTTACGCAATCGTTCTTCGAATTAAAATTGCGTAAAGCGTGGCCATTCCATAGCTCATAAGAAAGTACAAAAGAATGATGACCATTGCGATGTTTCGTTAATTATGATTTTTTTTCATATTTTTACAGAAATTGACCTAACGTCTGATAAGAGATTACAGATAAGTGATGGGGGTTTCATCGTCAGCACGTACGCACGTTTATCGTGCTCTAACGATAATCTATCTGTTTAATCATTTAGGTACTTGAATTTCAAGCCAGCACAACATCTGATTCTCGAAACGTACAAAAAAGTTTCACTCGGTTCAGTAATTACGTTAGAACCGCCATGAATGCGAGTCTCATTAAGGTTGGATTAATTGCGTCATTTTTGTAATCTATTTAATAATGGAAATGCTAACGTTGGTAGGAGATAAGATAGCACGAAAGAGGAACGACGAATTGCGTTTTTTTTGATGGCGATACGTGTTTACGACGAACAAAAAATCAATATTTTTCATTATTTACAAGCAACTAGTTTATTTTTTGCTGTTTCGGTGTGAAAAATGAATCTCGCTTGGCATCTAATGAAGGTCATTGTAGATTATGAGTTGGTTTGTCATGTATGACTTGATGCATTACCAAAATTTATGACGGAGAGATCACGATTCGTGTTTCAATTGAATCCAATTCTCGGTTGAAATTGTGTCAGATGAGATAAAGTTGTCAGTCTAGCGTTCGGAACGTGAGAGTAATTGATTGGGAAAGGATGCCAGTGGATAAGATAAGCGAATTTACTTCGCAGGAGAGATGAAATTCGATCGTGATGTGTGGAATTTGGTTCTCATGGTCTGGATACCTCGAGGTGAAAATTACAGCCCCATAATTTCTCTCTGAACTTGATCTAAGGAGCAAAACTTTTCCGTTTTTGGCCATTGTTTCGAAAATATTTGTGGTTTTAAAATTGTCGAAAATTTGATGGAAAATTGAACCAAATTTTGTCAAACTTGCAGGAGTTGTAGATTACACTGAGGATCATTTCTGGGCGTTTTGATTGCAAATTTCTAAATAATTTTCTTGTTGAAACCACGTTCTGTCTTGACTGTCTCAGAAAGGCGATTCTGAAAAAAAAACGCAATATTTTTCAGGTTGTAAGGGCCAAGCCTCCCAAGTTCGCACCCTCTTTTTAGTAAGTATTGGCCCCTTCTTGACCCTATTTTTATCAAAAAGTCTCCAACGTCCCTTGAAAAAAAATTTAGTTGGAAAAAATTGAAAAACCAAAATTCACTCCAAATGATGAATCATTTTGAAAAAAATTAAGATTTATTTCCCTCGTCTTTTAATTATTGTTTTTTTAGGTACCTATTTGATTATTCCAAGTTGCGGATTTTATTTTGATTTTGGTTGGGAAATTTTCAAAACTCAAGCCTACGTTGAAGGAATTTTCTCAATTTGGACATGTCAGGTAATTTTAGGATTTTTTCTTTAAATCTAGGGAAATTTTTTTAAAACCGCAAAATTTTACCTGAAAAATTTCAAATATCTGTTCTTGAATCATATTCCACAAAAAACGTTTTTTTTTTATCTACTTTTGAAAATCGTAATTTTTCAAAACCTTGAGGCCATTTTCTTTCATTACTTTTAATTAGAGGATATAAAATTTTCATTTTTACTTCATTGGTGTCTTCTTTTTTTTCTTCAACAACGATGAAATATCATGCTTTTTGGAAAAGAAAAATCGAAAAACTATTTTTTCAAAAAATATGAAATACTGATGGTCGATTTAATTTTTTGCAACATCCTCATTTTCTTTTCTCAAAAACATGTAATGACAGCAAACACAAAATCGGTGGATAACAGGTGAGTGGGGGGGGAGGAGGTTTTGGATGTGCTAAATTTACAAAAATAATAAATGTTTTTCAAAATTCTCTGAGATTTGTTTATTTTTCTCGTGAAAACCCTCCTTGACCGCGTTTCTGACTATGTCATGTTGAAAATATGCCAAATTACGACGCTCTTAACAATTTAAATTTTCCATTAGGTAAATTAGAAAAACTTATGACTGTAAACGAATATTCTCAACGCAAAATCCTCTCCCCCTCGCCCTCGGTATATACCGTGGAGATCCCCCCTCCCCTGTGATGAAAATTTACTTCAGTTTTTATTACGCCATCGTCATTGCTCCAGTGCTCCCTCATGTCAAAATTGGGTTTTCAGGTGAAAAAAGTATGTTTTAGTGGGAACATGTAAAAAAAAATGTTGGTTTGATTGGGAAAATAATTTTTGTAGACCCCCCCCCCCCCCCCCATCATCATAGCGTTGGCTCTTCGTAGAGAGGAGGGGAAATGACAGTACCAGTTAATGTACGATTTTTTCCAATTTTATCAAGCGAAGTATCTAAATTCATATTTTTTGACCTCATGAGTTCATTTTTGGGGTGCTCTGATCACAAAAATCAAAATTTAGGGATGGTGTTTTATCGAATTTGAAAAATTTTCACCTAATAATTTTCGGTTTTGGACTTATTTTCTTTTCTCGTAGGTTTGATCATAGGGCTTAGGGTCAAATTAACTCCAAAAATTGATTCAGGAGGTCAAAAAACATGGATATCAATACTTTGCTCGATGAAGTTGAAAGCTTGATTTTCAATTTTGACCCCATCATCACCCACAAGGGTAGTCTTTCCTGTTTAGGGTCGTAATCCCAAAAATGGATATTGGAGGTGAAAAAATATAGTTTTTGATACCTCACTCAGGAAAGTTGAAAGTTTTTCAATTTTGGTTCCACCTCCCCCCTCTTCGCAAGGTCAACTTTTGGATTTAGGCTCAAGTAAATCCCAGAAATGGATTGAGAAGCCAAGTAAACTTTCCTGGAGGGATTTTTTGATCTTTTTTTTTAAATAAATTTTTTGATCTTTTCAAGTTTGAGAAAGTTGCACTGGAAGAGAGATAGGGAGCTAAAATTTTAACCACAGTTTTCACGCCATCAAATTCAAATTCCATCGATTATTTTCAAATTCAGCTCTGAGCAAGTTCACCTCTCTTTTCAGTCGTCACCATTTCAGCCATCTCACGATTCATACTTCAATTAAATTCAATTTCGAATTCTCTATCAAAATAGTGACAAATGAGCCGAGCTCGTCATTGCGTAGAAACCCGATTATACGTTCTTCTTACTGTAAATAATTGATTGGGAAAATTTATAAATAGTCGGGTCATTAGGGTTTTAAAAATACTACTCCGAACGCAACGTCAATTGTTTTCCAAATGAGATCATTTGTGAAAGTTTTTTTCCGTTTCGAGAAACCAACTATGAAACTGAATTCGTGCAGTTGATTTAATTTCGTATTTATGTCGAGAAACGCTTGACAGTTGGAGTTTCGTTCGAGCTTCGAGATAAATCATACAATTCTTGTGTAAATGTTTCCGTTACATTAAATACGCAGAATTTTTTTACGTGTTGATTGAATTTCACAGGATGTTGATTCGAGAATCTAGATGTACTTTTTATGGTTGTTTATTCTTCTGCCAGCTAAACGAGTGGAGAATGATTTCTTAAACTTCACGCGCCTGGATTAATTTAAAAACATAATCGAGGCTAAGGAATTTGTTATATCAAGTTCAAAAATTCAATTGATCCGTTTCCTTTGAAAATTATTCGCTGTTATCTGATTTGATAGTAGATAGGTTCTTTCTTCGAATGTGGTACTATTGTACATTGGATTGAACGTATCTTTTGGTCTCATTAAAACCTATATTTAAATTCAACGGACCAAATATCAATAAAGAAACCTTATCGTGACTTATGAATTTTTAGAGGTTGCTAGTAAAACGTCATCTTAATTCCGCAATAAAATGATAAAAAAAAAGAATTAATTCGATAAACAAGTTAAAGTTCATGTTTCACTTCAGAGTACCTAATCAAAATCCTAATAATTTTCACATCGTTTTTTCCAATTTATATTCTTAATTTGTGAAATCACCAATTTAGATGGAAATATATCAAGAGATTATCGTCCGATCAGTTACGAATCATTGCGAATGATCCACGTTTCTGCCAATTAACGTGAAATATTCGAATTCTCGTAATGTAATTTCTACATCCACATTTAACTTCGACTATTCGTTGAAATTGGAACTTCCTGAGAATCTCTGTATTGTATACTACGTTTTAAAATAATTCCCTGCAACAATGTACGAACGGAAATACGTTATCAACCGTAACATGACAAAAACTTTCCATCGATAATATTACGCTGACTGAGTAATATTTCTATTTAAAACAAACATTTAAAATTTCGCTTAGTAAGCGATAAAGGGTTGATCTACGTCGTTAACTTATAATTAATCAAGTTCATGGTCATATAACCTATTTTCAGATGATGAACAAATACATATTTGAAATATAAAATTTCTATTTCGTAACATGTATTAAAAAAAACAATTACGTGTTGAAGCTTTAAAATTAACGCTTGCATTAATTAATTCAACACAACGCTCGAGTTACAGATGGATTTGATCAAGTATCACTGGAAAGAATACAAAATTATATTAAACATATCAACAATCACATCAGTAACGTATTAATTTTCGGAATTCATAAGTACATTGAGATGCATAAAAAATGATATTACGAAGCTGATAAATAGTTAAGATTACTATATACAAACTTATTCGAGTTAATTTAGTACAAAATTATGATTCTTCTTTTGCTTTAGCTTGCTGCGCTAAGGCTTGAATTTTAGCTTGCATTACTCCTACAATAGCTGCAGAAAGAAGATACTCGTTAGAACGAATTCGGTAAGTATAAATAGCCATAAATAAAATCAAATTACCATCTTTTATTCTACTCTTTTCATTACCCAACGCTTGAAGAGTTTCTATTTGCTGCATAAGATATGTAAGCCTACGTTGGAAATAGTCTTTCGCACCATCGGCACTCTAAAAAATACAACTCGAGTCAATATTTCAATAATGATTGGCGCAAATGAGCCCGAAAGAACTCACTTTTCGAATATAGTATCCAGTTCCAACATTAATAATGAACGAGTCTGTTTCGGCGATTTCACCATCGACGTACATCTATTGAAATAAAAAGGAAACGTACAGCTTGGATTATTATCATGTACATAAACCTTTGAATTTTTAATAAACAGTAAAGGAATACCGATCCAGTCAAAGGAACTAGCAATTTTTGTCCGGCAGGATATTTTTGAGCTTTCTCCACACTTTTCTTCGATTCTTGAAATTTACTTTGGATGACTTTTAACGTATGTATAGAATCTTGTAAGTACGATAGCTCCTGTGAAATTTAATAAGAATGGATGTTTAGAAGAAAACAGATGCAATGAAACACGATTTTTATTAAAAAATGTATTAAAAACCTGGTCAAACTGTTGCTTTTGGTGTGACAATTCTGGTAACGTGAGTTTGTGTAGATCGATCTCTACTATCTTCGGACCGGCAGGTGCAGCTTTTTCCATTTTAAAACTTTAATTGCTTTAATTTAACATAGAATAATGAATAAATATTAAACTTTTAGAAAATTTTTTGTAAAAAAAATAACATGGTAAAGATTTTTTGATAGAAATTTTACGAATCAGTGTCGCCAGAAAAATAAATAAAAAAATTAGTAATTTGTTTTTCACGATATCAATGTTGCCACAGCAATACTTTCATGTCATTGATTGAAAGCGAGGTGACGTCAATGGTGACGTCAATGAATTGTGTAATTTCAGATTTACAATTTTTTATTTTTTTATTTTTCATAAAATAAATTAAAATTGAAATTAAAAATAAGAAATAAGGGGTTTAAAGTTTTTAATTCTTGTATCATTTTTATTCATTTTTTATCTAACATTTTTAATATACACTTTCCCAATCCATGAAGTGATTACAAGAAGCACATTTTTGATTTTTTATTCCAAATTGCTGAGTTGAAATTTTGAAATTCTGCGCAACCAAAACGGTCAGATTTTTACTTATCACTATCTTCAAGTTTATTTACAAAATTTTTATCATTCAATTTCCTAATCCTCCGGGTCCTAACAAGACGTGCGGTCGTAAATTTTCAATTTATTCCTACTTTCGAGTCAATCAATAATTTATGATTGTCTGATAAAAACTTCCACGTAAGTATCATCTCGTTCACTTCCTATCTATAACTTTACCACACGTATTAAACCGCGGTTTTTTTTTCTCGCAGATAATGATGGAATACGACTACCTCATCAAATTTCTAACACTGGGAGATTCCGGAGTCGGAAAAACTAGTTTTCTGTATCAATATACGGATGGAAAATTCACCACGAAGTTCATATCAACTGTGGGCATAGATTTCAAGGAAAAACGATTGGTATGTCGAATTATTTCATTCGTTTGGTGTTTTCACCTTCTAAATGCTAAATTTTTTCTTAGATTTACAAAAGCCAAGGTAGAAGTCATCGTATACATCTACAGATTTGGGATACAGCTGGTCAAGAAAGGTAAATATATTATTTTGATTTGTGTAGGCATGATGTGGACACTGAAGAATAATTTAGGTTGTGAATTAATGACTGTATCATACGTACATTAACACCGTATCAATTAACAGATAATAATTTAAGTAATACAAAATACATAACACTTGCTTGTTTAGTTCATTAACTGCTTGTATATTGGTAGATTTCGTAGTTTAACTACTAGCTTCTATCGGGATGCTATGGGGTTTATTCTTCTGTTTGATTTAACAAACGAAGAATCATTTCTGGATGTAAGAAACTGGCTTTTTCAATTGAAGGTAGGCTTTATTACGGCATTAACATGTATATTAATTTGCTAACAATATGATACATAAATATTACCTACGTTGATATTTAGTTTTGTAGGACATTGTATATTTGAATAGTGTGTATACGTATTTATCACACTTGTGACAGATGTTCGTAATGTTAAAGTTTCATCGCTTTTAGTCATTACTCGTATTCGCTGTACTGAAATTAACAATATAAAATAATTACATATTTGAATTAAAAACGAATACTTACACTTTCATTAATTTTAGAAGATGGTGGTACAATTAATGTTACATCTCTAATACCTATTTTAACGAATAATTATAGGCTCATGCATACTGCGAGGATCCAGATATAATCCTATGTGGAAATAAAGTGGATATGGAAGAGAAAAGGGTTGTGAGCGAAGAGAAGGCTAAAGAAGTTGCAGAATATTATGGGTATGACAATTTTTTTTCAAAATTTATTCGTAAACTGATTTATAATTTGGACTTTTTTTTTAGTTTGCCTTACTTAGAAACATCAGCAGCCACTGGTCAAAATATAAATCGAGCTATCGATATGTTATTGGATATGGTAATGGTTCGAATGGAATTAGACACAGATCGCACTTTGAAGATGAATAAAAAGAAAGACGTGCAACATCTCGAAGAAGAAAATCAAAATAGGACGAGTAAATGCCATTGTTGAATATTAATTTACTTCCCTACTTCCATATCTTTTCTCCTGTGGTACTATTTTTCAAGATCTAATTTCGTTGTCATTTTAAATTAATACCAGCATATTTTTTAAATTGCATTTGTTGGAATATTTGGAACAAATAGAAGGCGCGATAGTTATACAGAGTTAATTATTGCTTATTCGCTTGATGCAGGTAATAGAAATGTTAATTGAGAATCGAATGAGCGATAGCATTTCTTGCCTATCTGTTTACCTCTTAAAAATTTATAGAATTCTGCTCGTTGTTATCTTTTGTATTGAAATACTGCCTTTATATACTTCACGTTTTATTTTCTGTCATGCATTTAATCAATTTTTCAATATGTTAGACTTATTAGCTTCCATTTGTTTACGAAATTTTGTAAATTATCAATATCAACGTTTTTAATTATTATATTATAAGCTTAGGGTTGTCATGTTTCGCTTCGACAAATTTTACTATAATCGGTTTAATAAGTTTTTCTTCAACGGAAAAGTTTACAATAATAAGCTGTGAAAGTTTTAAAAAGCTCATTTTTTCTTGTTGATAAACGTTGTTTTTAAACGATTTGCCAGGCCTTTCGTGAAGTAATGTTATTTGTTATTTTAATTAAGTTCCATCACGTTGAAATATTAGAATCGAAAGATATCCAGAAAAGTAATTTTTTGTTCGTTTAATTAACGTTATTTCGGATTATCTATGTATTTTTTGCTGTTACTGTTTCTTTCTCTTTGTGTCTTCAGTTTTTAATTGCAATTTGATGTTTTGATATTTATTGGTGAACTCGTTACAATAAGTACTTGTCTATATTTTGTGTTGTTTTATTTATTTTCAATGTTTCTTTGTTAATAAACTTGAAATCGAGCGGTTTTCTTATTATTTCATTATTGTTTTCAAGAGTAGGGTAAGCTAATTTTTCTCCAAATTGGAAACTTTTTGATAATTTTTCCTCAGATTTATTAATTTTTTGAAATTTGAAAATTGTTTAAAATTGAATAACTTTTCCAAAAGTTGGACAGTTTTTTACAAAATTGGTCAAATTGCCAAAAATTAAGTAATTCTCCAGAAATTGGACGATTTTTCCATTGGCTGAACAAAAAAAGATAATTTTGCAAAAATGAGACAATTTATTCTTTAAAGATGGAAAATTTTTCCTGAAATTGGTTAATTAAAAATTTAATTTAATATTTTTCCAAAAATTCGAATAAATGATTAAAATTGGAGATTTTTTTGAATTTTTTACGAATTATAAATTTTCTAAAACCTGTGTCATTTTATTATAATTCGTTAAATTTTTTTAAAATTAAGTATGTGATTTTTTCAAAAATTGAATGATTTGTTCATCTTGGCAATTTTTTAAAAAATCTGACATTTCCCAAGTTGGAAAATTATCTAAAAATCACATAATTTTTCCAAACATTACACTATTTTTCAAAAAATTGTGCCATTTTTCCGAGTACCTATGGCGATTTTTCCCCAAACTGGACGATTATTTTTCCTGAAAATCACCGACAAGGTTTTTCTAAAAATTGAACGGTCAAGTTGACTAAAAAAAAATTCTTTCAAAAATTGAACCATTTTTCAAACGTCAATCTATGAATGGAAAAAATGTTAAAACTGAAAAAATCATCTGGAGCAAAAAGACATTAAAAATAATTCTAATGGCAAAAATGATTTATTTTAAAAACCTGAAAAATAGGTAATCCGAGCAATATTTTTATAAATTAAAAAAAAAATGGAAAAAATATGAGAAACATTTTTAATTCATACCAGTAGGTACATAAAATAAATACCTACCTACATCTTGAGGGGTTTTCATTTGCCAAAATTTCAATACAAGTAAACCTGCAGATAAATACTTGCTTAAATATTCATTCACCCATTACCAATCAATATTACTAATAATATTTCGTTCTCAAATAGCAGTACGAAAGCACAACATCCAACTCGAGTCATTTACGCTAATCTTTCCTCATTTTTTCATTTTTCGAATTGATGAGTTTTAAATCAAGTGGTACCACGTCATCCATGACGTTCGACGAAAAAAATGATTTATAGCCATCTGCTGTTTCACGTTAAAAAATTCCAACTTACCTCGGCAACGTTATTAAGATTTATTTTCATCTTTTTGACGATTCCTTTGCCTTTAAATTGCTCCACTCGAATGACTTTAATTTCAGTAATTTCCTCTTATTATTTTCCATTTTTTCACTACCTATTTCTCATTTCCTTTCTAGCAAACTTTTCAATTTATATTTTTCTTTCGTTTTTAATTTCCAACTTTTTTCCCCCTTTCTACGAAACCAAATGCCTAATAGGTACAGATACCTAACATGATACCAGAGCCATCGTCCATTCCGACCGTAATCAAGTTTTAAAAGTGTCGCCGTTTAAAAGCTTTTTATTCCGGAATAAATTTTCCAAAGGGTAATTACCTACGGGTCGCCTCGCCGGTGATGGAAGAATAGATATGCTGCATATAAATTAATTGTTTGAATAGAACGACTTTTTCGTATTGGTAAACTTTGAATGCCCTTTTTTTTGTTCGGATTGTTGTGCAGAGCTAGGTGGAGGTGTAAATTTTTTTATCAATTTTGTTGGGAAATTATTTTTATTCTGGAGATTTATGGGGCTCGAGTTTAATTACCTGTGTCTGCTAGGCACGTGGTTGTTTTTTCATTCTGTATTATTTTTACTAATTAGAGTTACACAGAAACGTAAAATCAAGATCATTTTGGATAATTATTTATAGTTTGTTTCTTACAAAGATGCATTTGTGATCTAACGATCTAAGAAGATAGAGAAACAATCCTCACCTCATAGTAGATGAAAGATTTCAATTAAATTTAAAGAAAAGGGAAAATAATCAAAAAGATTACATTAAAAAATTAAAAAAATGATTAAAAAATGAACCGGAACGAAATGGAACGATTGATAAGAATCGCGAGTGGGATCGGAACCGAACCGATACCCACCCTTCTTATCAAAAGTAATTAAAAATATTTTTTAAAAATGAGAAATATCACTTATTAGGAAGGAAAATACTGAAAAAACATTTTGTTTCCAATCTTTCATTCTTTTAAATCCTACTTTATATTGTAATTAAATGCTTTATTAAATAAAAAATGAAATAAAGTAAGAAATCCAATTTTTACTGAAGCATCTCGGAAAATGGCAGCACTGTATAATGAGCATTTTTTAATTTTTTAACGGATCACCTGTTGTGATGTTTCCTTTGTGTTTGTTTTTTCGTATTTGTGTTAGTTTTTCAAGATGGAGATTTTGTGAAGATTTATTTCTTCTGTTTGTGATGGATTTTCTCCGGCTCGCGTTTTTCTTTAATGATTTCGTGATTAATTTCGGTTAATTTGGATTAATTGAACGTCGTTTTTCAGATATCAACTCATGTATATGTATTGAATATTTGTCAAAGCATTTTGATCGTAATTTGTTTGTGTTATACACATCTTCGACTTATTTTGGTTTACAAATCGGTAATTGTGTTTGTTGAAGAGAATCTATGAAGAAATTTGCTTTGGTGGAATGAATCCGAGCACAATCATGCTCGAGGTCGTATTAAGAAGTTTTCCATTTCCAGTTATGTTCGACTGTGTTCGACGAATCATATTCACAAACGTAAGTTTGTTGTTGCATTCCTGTTCTCGGTGCTGATCTGCTGAAGAATGAAGATATTTGCTTCAAGGTAGGACTAATTTCTCGAGTTTTTACAATAATAACGTGCGATGTGGTCAAATCGAAGTCATCCGCTTATCTTGTACCGAATGGAATTCAGCTACCGGTGCCAGTGACTCAGTCTGTCTGTCTCCAACTCTTAACTCGAGCGTTCCATTGATTACAGTTTCAAAACACCACTGCAAAATACGTCCAGTCGAGATTCTAACTTGGTATTTAATTCCTGGCGGAAAATCTGTTTCATCGAGGTACCTTTTTGTAGCATTTTTTCACCGTTATAAATTCTCATAGGTACGTTCAAAGCAACCGCTACGCCTCAGCGGTGCTGGCAATTTCGAAATTATTGTCAAACAACGGTAAAAATGGCAAAAGCTTTATATCAAGATTTCACAAATCCTCGCCTCAAACGAAAGTATTTAAAGCTTGCGTAACATTTGCATAAACGGTGTTTTGATATTTTACCCACGCACGTTATTATCCAAATAATCTGTTTTGTTTAACTTCTTCTTACCTCGTACTAATATTTTCACGAACCTGAAACCGTTCCATGTTTTTTACATTCGTCGACGCCACAATTGGCGACAAAAAGATGAAATCTGATTAATTAAAAATTCCGGGCTTCGGAAAAGCGGTGCTGTTTCGACGCTCAGTGCGAATAATAATATGTCAGAACGGCGTGAAATTTTGAATTATTAATTGACCGTGTGTATCGTACGTCGCACCGTGCGTATATTTTGTCGCTAATTTTCGAATGTGACTAAATTACGAAAAAATTAATCTTCTTTTCACGCACCTGCTTCTTACCGAATTTATTTCGCAGAATGTTAACGACGTGTGAAGTAAAATTTTACAAGGACGAAAAATTGTTTCGAAATGGATCACAAATCAAACCAGCACTTGTAGTTTATGAACACGTGCAACGAAAAAAGTAATTTTGAATTTTTCAAGGATTTGTTTTTCGTCGAATCAGGTTGGTTTTCGAAGGTTTCGGAAATGTACCTTGCTTTCGATAAGGCACTAGCTTTCGAGAGTCGACTCGAATTGACGTGAATTGAGTTGGATTTTTGTTGTTAAAAAGGAGTACTTTGTTTTGGATGACGTGAAGGTTTGTTTAGATGCAATGCTGGTGAATTGACAAGTATCTTCGGGGGTTGCCAAACTAGGGTAGCGATACTCGAAATAAATAAAGCTGATATGATTCTGTAAGCGTCAACTGAAAGATACCTATATTCAAAGGGTCAACTTGACCATGAATTGCACGATAGTTTTCCAATTTTTTTTTTAATTTTACGAGTGAGTAGAAGTCATTAATGACGAATGGTGCCAACTGGAGGTCTTGGGAGTTTTTTTTTTTACAAAACCTTTGAAATTTAATTTAACTAGATGATTGTTGGTTAAAAATTTTAAGTGACGATAACCAGGGTCGAAATAAACTCGAGTATTTTTTTTTCATTTTACTTTACATTCAGAGAAAATTGACTTTTTGATATTTTTGAGAAAATTATTTTTGGAAGTCGTGTCCAATTGTAAAATTACGTGGGTTAATTTGAAATATTTTTTTTGCATTTTACAATAATTTATCAATTATGTGTCGCAAAAATACTAAAAAAAAAACTTTTTTCGAAATTTGAGAACAAATTGACAAAAATCTTGCATATATTATGTAGTAATTGATTTTTTTCAAAAAAAAAAAAAAAATGCAAGACTATATAATCACAAAAAAGTCTTGGTTTTTCGAAAGTAATTAGCTATTCTGGTGGAATGAGACAAATTTATGAAAATTCATTTTTTGGGGAAAGAAAAGCTTTTGAATCATGGGTGATTTAATTTTAATAATTCTTTTTTTTCTGATGAAAACTACTTAAATCTTATTCAAATTTCAGATTTTAAAAGTCAGTAATAAAAAAAAATTCCTCAAAAATTGACATTATTTTTTGTGAAAAATTAGGTTATTCTTCTTTCCCCCGGAGCGGAGGATGAATCGAAGGTAGGATCATTGAAAGGTCAATAACTCTTTTTCAAATTCGACTTTATGACTGTACAAAGACAGAGTTTAAGAAGATTGAGTAAAAATACATCAAAATGAAATGGAATAAAATTATTATTGAATTTGATGTATTTACTTAATCAAAAAATTAAGGCAGATACAATTTGCAGTTTTTTCTTTACTTTTTCGACTTGAAAAATATAATTTTAATTTATTTTTAAACTGTAAATTTTTTAATGAAATCGTTACTTTTGTGAATTTTTCAATATGAACCAACGTTTTTTCTATTGAAAATTCATTTTGTGTTTAATAGGAAGAGCTATCCGCTCTCTGTTTGTTTTAGTCTTCTCTTCCCTCCACAAATGTATTACAGTTTCTCTCCTTTTTCTGAAAAAATTGACTCTCAATAAGTATACTAAAATTTTGTTTGATGTTGATTTCTGGTCAAGTTGATATTTTCAATGCAGAAATTTTTATTTAAAGATATAAATAAATCAACTTCATTTTTTCAAAATAATATTATTCAATTATTTAAATATAATTATATAAACTGAAAAAAAAATTGAATTCGAATTTAAAATTCCATTACAAAAACTTTGGTTTAAAAATTCTGTACGTATCGAAATTTTAAATGCAAATAAATTAGTTGATAATCAGATAATTTTTCAAGTATTATTTCATGTCTAAAAAAAGTCACTGTAAAGTGGTATGAAATAGGTATGTCCAAAATTTGGTCTCACTACGTTTTATAAAAGGACTCCTGGCACTATAACATACCTTTTCAATTCATATTAAAAATTCTCTCTCCTTCAAATTTGAAAATGAATTTTCAAAAAATTTTCATATCAACAAATTTTTGGCAGAAAAAAATTATTGGAATAGGTTGAAAAAATTGTTTTTTTAAAATGTCAATTTTTTCTACAATACTTACTTACTGATGAAATATTTTGAAAAAAAATTATTTTGTACCAATTTTGCATTTTTTCTCCAAAAAAGTTCATTATAATATAATGCAAGTTTTTGTATATTTGTTTTCAAATTTCGGAAGGGGGGATTTTTTTCTTATGTATTTTTGTCATGATGAATAATAATATCGTAAAAAAACTTTCTACTTGAATCATACGTAATTTTCATCATAGATCATAATCTTCAAAAATTATTTTTTTGAAAATAACAAAAAATATCGAAATTTCGAAGGTACGATTTTTCAATTTTAGCGAGTTTTTAATATTTTTTAATTTCTGAAAGTGACAAGGCTATAGTTTCTTCATAATTTGTGGATTCCCTTTTGAATTTAGAACAAAATTTAGAAAAAATTTCTCATGTATTTTATCCCTGGTTATTCATTCTCACTTGAAATTTTAAACTATATCCGCCATCTTCCTTCAACAGTAGGGTGGACCGAAAAACCAAAAATTTTGATTTTTGAAAAGTTACCCCCGCAAAAGTTGTTGGCTGGATAGACTAGAAAAATGAAATAAAAAATTTCAAAATCGATTCATATCTTCCGATCGCGCAAGAGGCTTCAATTCTTCAAAAATTGTCAAAAATTCATCAAAATCGATTTTAGAGTTTATTTAGAGCATATTTAAAGCAAAAAGCTCAACTTTTTTGGAAAAATCCATGTTTTTATAGTTTTTTTCAATATCTTATATTTCTTCACCTCTGAAAATTTTTTTTAAAAGTTATAAAACACAAATTTTTTCAAAATAAATGTGCTTTTTGGTCTTGATAATCACTACAGAAGCTTTAAAATTAATTTCAGTCAATTTTAAGTTTTTTCAAAATTTTCAAAATTTTGAATTTTTGGCAATTTCTGAAGGATTGAAGGCTCTTGTGCGATCGGAAGATATGATTCGATTTTGAATTTTTTTCTTTCATTTTTCTAGTCTATCCAGCCAACAACTTTTGTGGGAGTAACTTTTCAAAAATCAAACATTTTGGTTTTTCGGCCCACCGACCCTATTCAACAGCTCAAGACTCCATCAAAAAATTTCTGAGATCTCCAGTTTGCACCATTCTTCATCGTTTATTATGCAAAATTGGAATAAAATCAGCCAACCATCGTGCAATTTTTGGTACATTAATTTCAAAACACTCGAGCTTTTTTTTGCTCATTTGATTCTTAAACTTTTATTTGACTTTAACGAAGACAAAAAATCGAAATTTCGAGTACTATACGACTACCTTTCATCTCGCGACATTTATTCGACCCACGAAACGATTCTAAACGGCGTGCGACATTATTCCAATCTTAAGTTTACCCCGCACCTCGTTGGTTAAATAATGCAAGTGAGAGGAAAAAATTGCATCTCAGCGTAAAACGAAAAAGTTTAATTTTTTCGTTTATAAAACGCGAAATACTCATCCCGAAGTCCTAAACCTCGAGGCTGTATACTTTTTTCATTTAAAATATACCAAGCAACTTTTTTAAGGTTTTTTTTTCTTTCGCGAAGCGCGATAACGTGGAACCCATCCAAAATATACTAAAATAATGTCAAAAGTTTGCAACCCGAAGTAAGAGTGTCAGAAAAAGGGAGCGATTTTATAATTTACTTGCGTCACGTTTATTCGTTCAACTTACACACTTCCACGACGGAGAATATATTTTGTACATTTGACACGTGATATAGCGATAATCGTGTTTCTTCGTATCGTTTTATTTGCGGTTCGTGTCCTACTCTTGGGGTGCTGGACAGTGATATTGCGGCTCGAACGTTGACGGCATTTTAATTCTGAAGTCTATATCGCGAAAAAATATTACCAGAGTTCGACTTTGGCTTCGACTTTCAACTTGCAACGCGCAACTCAACGTCTCGAGTTAATTTGAAATTCGATATTCGTCGGCAACCATATCGCGAAAATTTGTTGATTTTTTGCTATCCACGTTTGATGTTGGGGAAAGTATCGTAGTCGCGAGGTTTTCAAGTTTTTCCGCCCTGTGGCGGTGAGGTCTCCCATCCTTGCGAATGAGTTGACGCGACATTGAGGATTATTTTGTTGGAATTGTCTGAGATGATGAAGGAAATTTCAATTTGGTTTATTTGAAGTTTGGTGTTTGGGAACGGAGGAGAGAAGAGGGAATATGGATCAATTTTTCTTTGTGTGGTGATTGTCAGAGACTTTTTTTGTGTGAAACAAAGATTGAAATTTGTATTTCCAGACGATTAGGATTTTTTTTGAACGAATTTCTAAATTCTTAATTTTAGGAATTTGTGAATGGTTATTGATCATTAATTTTTTCAATAGTATGTCTGATGTGAAATATTCAGAGAGGGAAAAAAACCAAATTGCCAGGTCTTGGCCCAATGTGATCTCTCCTCCCCCTTTCGCCAGTACATTAGAAGAGTTTTTTGATTGAAAATGAGGATATAATTTGGAAATTTACCAATTTTTCAGAAATCGATGTATTATTTATGACATGTCTTTGAAGAAAAGTTGATTTGAAATTTGTTTTCAAAAAATATACTTTATCATTGCTATATTATGTACTTTACAGATAGCGTGAGGCACTTTTTTTTTTTTTTTTTTTTTGAGAAATGGTTGAGAAAGAAATGTTGGTCTTGATATGTACTTGATCCAGAATTTAGATTTGATTTTGTTTGCTTGTTTTTCTGAAATTTTCATATCAATAATATTTGAAGCCAATTTATTATCAAGGATCAGGAAGAGAGTGGAGGCGTAGGCAAATTTAATTTCATTGAAAAACAATTGCACGAATGTGCGATATTTTGGTATCGAGGGAGATATTTCAACTGTTCGTATAATTTAGCTTTTGAACCTAAAACGAGTTTCTGAAAAAGGGTGCAACTTTTAAAAATTCCCATTATTTTGATGTAAATGCTGCACATTCTATCAATAATTTCGGAAATTGTGCCTTACGACGACTGTAGCAATACAAACTTATCAAGTGTCGAAAGGTTTGCAGTTAATTTAAATTGAAGGGGCAAATTATTTTTTTGACGTCTTTAATGAATTCTTGACTTCTGATTTTCATGTGGTAACTGGAGTAATTAGGTTTCTGAAAATGAAGGAGGTGAAAATCAGTGTGCTGAAGAACTTTTAGTGTTTTTAAATCAGTTCGAAAATCATAATTTCAGGCATCAAAACAGATTTTGTTGTGACTTGTTTTTAGTTCGATTTTAGTTATTGAAAGTTTAATTTTTCTTTATAAAAAGTCGAGTACATTTTTTAAAAACATTTCAGGAAATAATTGACAATTACGGAAGTTAATTGTGTAGAATGATTTTTTTTAACTTTTTAAGTTGGATTTTTTTAGGTTGAAGTATTCTTTTCTTTTTTCGGCTTCAAAAAATACGTCTTTTTTAAACTAATGGACGGCAATCCATGTAATAATTTATATAGTCAAAAATGAGAAAGGTATTGCTTGTTTTCAATAAAAACGCCTAAAAATTTAATTGTTATCATTTTTTGTCCAATAAAAAATTATGAAAAATGTTTTCAAATGTAAAACTTAATTATGATTTCTGCGAGCAAGTGTCAAAATTTTGATTACTGAATGCATGAATAAGGAAAGAAAAAAAGAGATTTTAAAAGGGAGAAGGAAACGAAAATAAAAATCGACAGATACGAATCATTTCGCGAATCATTATATTCAAACTCTTGAAACTTCATGGGAAGAAATTAAAATTCAAATAAGGTTAAAGGATAAAGAAAGGGGGATGAATTAAAAATCATAATTTTCGAAAATTTTACTACATCGGATAGACAATTTCTCGTATCGTAGAAGAATTTTTAATTATTTTGAGCTTTTATTAAGAGGAAAGGAAGCTAGAAACGGGAGGGGGACGTCAGAACCTTCCAAAACATGGCATGTTTTATATGTAATATCAGTTTGCATATTTATAAAGTAGTTTTTACTGAGCAACGAGAAAGTATATCAATTGAGAACTAAACAGTGGCGTCGACAGAATGGAAAATTGGGGGGGCACAAAAGGGGCCATGTGTTGGACAATTTTTCTGCTTTTTCGAAGTGCAAAAGGGGGACTGACTTTTTTCACCTGCTAAAAATGGGGAGGTGGTAAAAAGGACGCATTCTTCCGCACTTTCGTCTCAATTAAATTAAAAAAGTGTTATTTTGTTAGTGCCCGAGCGAAGTTTTGAAAAAATTGGATTTTAAATGCCTTAAAAAGACGTTTTTTCATGTTTTAATGCTTTGAAAATCCCTATTTGATGTAACTGTAACGTAAATTTATAAACACAACATAAATTGGGGGGGCCAAGCGGGGGCCAGAACTTTTTCCGGGGGGCCTGGCCCCCCGGGCCCCCCGGGCCCCCCTTGACGACGCCTCTGGAACTAAAATCAAGCCATTAAAACGCAAGTCTTGGTTGATTATTTCAGAATTTTGAAATCTTTGTATTTCGGCCCCTTTTGAAATTTCATTAGTAAAATTTCGTATTTTAAAAATTTTAGAGACTGGGTACAATTAATTGATTAATTTTTTTCATTAAGACATCTGCGTAAGTTTGTCCACAAAATTTCTCTAGAAGTGAAGTAAAATTTCTTTCAAGTTTTCGTAGTACTATGTAATTTTGCTTTCAACTTGAAATGGTTTTGTTCATTTTCAAAAATTATGTCAAGTCTGTATTTTTAGTACTACGTTAATTTTTTGGTAGGTACCTACCTTACTTTATTTCCCCCCTTTTTCCATTAATCATTAAAATTGAATGTGTGGGTGAAAAAATCAGGTTGGACGCTTGAGAGGAAATTGATGTTATTTTTGCGGGGAGGAGGGAAGAGGGAGGAAAAGTCATCAAATTTTTTTCTGTACTAATGACAATGATTTTGAAAATCCCCAAAATCCTTTGAAAAATTTTTATGAATTTTTTTATGATATAAATTCATAAATCTGCAGCTTTTCGTAAAATTTTCCTGATTTTTGATCATATTTTGAAAATTTCTTCGGGATATTCCAAAAAACCCAAATAATTCATTTTAATCTCACATTTTCTTTGAGAAAATCGAGTGAAAAGTTGAAATGAAAAGTATAATCATTAATCAAGTATGGAGATGACTTTTTGTTAAAATTCAAAGCATTTTTTTTAAGATTTAAAAAAAAATTGATATCAGTAAATTAAACAAGTATGACTTTTTAAATAAGTTGGTAGCTATAGGTACCAAAAACCTTCTGGAATCTTTAAAAAAATTTATGTTTTGAAATGATATGATGGCATAGAAGACAGTATTTCTCACCAATTTTACTTCATACTGCTTATTAATTTTTGGCATTCAACTTGAAATGTGCTTATAATTTTATTGAAAGGGAGCAGTCACCGGATTCAAACTTCGGTTTATTCCTGAATCCAAGCTTTAATAGTAAAGCTTTTGAGTTTTCAAAGTTGATTGATTTTCAATTTTAAAGCACCGGTTTTGTTTTTACAACCTCTCATCTTCAGTTTAGCTCTAAGACGTAAATTTTTGAGTCTCCTGTGCGATTGGTTTTTTATTCTCAAGTTGAATATCAAATGCTCTCAACTTGGGAAAATTTTTTCATTTCTTTTTTCCGAATTAAAGATAAATATATAACCATGTAAAGATTGATTCAGGTTGCAAATACTCTCTCATTTCTGAATCACTGAAATTCATCAAAAATCACTGAAAAACAGTCAGAATTGCAGCACAGTAATAAATCAGTGAAAAATTTTTTTGCTGGAAGCAAGTCAGTGAAAGAAAATCACTGGAAATCAGTGAAAATTCACTGAAAACTCAGTGATATTTTTGAAATTCACGGAAAAATCTGTGTAATTCTATGAAAAATCAGTAAAAAATCACTGAAAATCAGTGATTTTTCCTGTTCTGCCATTCTGACTGTTTAGCAATGATTTTTCACTGATTCGAAATGAGAGAGTACATTTTTCTTCTCTACAACTTTAATCATCAAAAATTTCTTCGTAAGAAGTTTCATTTCCGTTAAAAACTACCTAAATAGTTTCAAATTGCTGAAAAACACTGATTTTCGAATTTTCAAGTGATCACTCCTCTCATTTATAAATCAGTGAAAATTATCGAAAATCACTAGAAAATCAGTGAAAATTCACTGAAAAGTCAGTAAAATCTCTGAAATTTGTTGAAAAATTATTAAAATTCTTTGAAAAATCATCGAAAATTGCTGAAAATCAATGAATTTCCTTGATTTTCCCTGTGCTGCAATTCTGACTATTTGTCAGTGACTTTTCACTGATTCAAAATGAGAGAGTAAAGGGCTGAATCAACAGTCGGATTACTGGATCTAGTGAGAAGGTAGAAGAAAATGGAAACTAGACAAAGCTCTTTGTTTTTCTTTTTTCAAAATCGACATGTAGCTTGGAAACCCCAAGATCTGTTCTTAGAGATCAGAGGAAGCTACTCTCTCAATTATAAATCAGTGAAAATTACCGAAAATCACTGAGAAACAGTCAGAATTGCAGCACAGGAGAAAATCAGTGAAAATTTTTTCACTGAAGACAAATCAGTGAAAGAAAATCACTGGAAATCAGTGAAAATTCACTGAAAACTCAGTGTTATTTATGAAATTCACTGAAAAATCTGTAAAATTCTTTGAAAAATCGGTGAAAAATCAGTGAAAATCAGTGAATTTCACTGATTTTTCCTGTGCTGCAGTTCTGACTGTTTATCAGTGATTTTTCACTGATTCGAAATGAGAGAGTATAGTCTTTTACGGATAAATTTAAACTCGAATGGCACCACACATGAAAAAATGGTCAAATTAGAACACTTTCGAAAATTTCCCATTAATCGCTTTCCTTCCTTCAAAAATTGTATCCCTCTTGAATACCGGATTACTTATGTTCAAATCTAAAATACGACTTACATCTCACCAAACACCCCCTTTTTTACACACATAAATAAAACTTGCATATTTCAAACCGTTTTTCCGTTCGGTACTTCCCCGGCAATTCAAACTTGCCAGTAATTAAATGCTTTGCAAGATATAAAATAGCCCAGCTTACCAGCCAGGCTACGTAGCTATAGTGGCATAAGCAGGAGGCCATTTTCGCGTGTCCAGTTCGGTAATTAATTAAAGTTTATACGCTAAAATACTTTACAACTGGGTCGGTATATAGCTTCGTATTTCGGCATAGTGGCGGATTGCAACTTGCAAAACATAGAAAGCTACTTATTAAATTATGATCATTTTGAAAATACAAATTGTCGGATAAGCCAAACACACAGAAATTAGATAATTACCGCGGCGCAACGTCCTACCAGTAAAACTCTCTGCACGACAATCGGAACCGCGTAGGTCTAGGTACCATACGGATGCAGTTCAAAAGAAACTTATTCTCGCCTTTCTCATCTACGCTATTACGAGTATTACGTCGAAGCAATTAGCCAAAAGGGGCAAAACGATTCACCTATTTACAATCCGATACAGCCGATGAATTGCATAGCAACCTTATCATATGGCATGACGAATATCCAACATCTGTTGCTCCTCCGCAGTCCGGACGATACCGTATTTGGGGGTATTAATGTGGTCATACTTAAATGAAAATTAATGCCGAAACAACCCCGATAGAAATTTCGCCTTTGATGGTGTGCACGGCCACCACGACTGCGGTAAGCTCAGTTTCACCGTATCGAATTTCACCCTTCGTTAAAGATGAGTCGATAAAATCGTCGGTAATTAAGAAATCATGCTAGATCGTCTATGCGGTAGGTTTACTATATCTTGTTCGCAAATGATGCAACCATAATAGTCGTATAAGCCTTCCAGTAAAAATACTCTTATATTTTCATTATTCCTATCATTCGTATGTATTTAGGTGCTGGAAATTTCCTCTCAACTTGTAGAAATTTCCCTTTTTTTATATTTTTCCTCATTCTTGGCGTATCTGCTTTTTTTTTATTAACATAACAAGTACCTAAGAAGGAATTTATTGTTTTCCGCCATCTTATCCCCACATACTCGTACAAAGGTTCATTTTACGTAAAGACTTGACAAACGGTATAAAAAATCGTAGCTACGTATTTGCTGCAAACTTGAAAACATGTCCCGTTACAGAATGAAAAGTCAAAAAAATATTTCCTCGTTTTACTTTCGTACGTACCTACTCGATTCTGTTGTTAAATGTAGCTTTTTTCAGGGGTTGGTAATAAATATATCGCGTACGTAGGTAACTCGTAGGTACACCTTTTCCCAAACAAAGTTCTGACTTTGCTTTTACGTATATGTAGGATGTAGGTAGATACGAGTACGTGTACCTTTGAAAGTAAATTTCATAAAAGCGTTTAATTAAGGTCGAGTAAGGTTCCGCTTCTTCGAAAAACCTTCGCGTGTTTTTCTATCATTACCCTTTCCTCGAATGTTGCCAGCGGAAATTTTAACAAGCAATATGATATTGTTTGTTTGTTGCTAATAGGCCCTTAGTGTCTTGGTGTTGGATAAAAACAAATCGTAGGCAATTGAGATTTTTGATTTTATGTGTAGTCGATATGAAAATGGGGTTGTGAATGTAGAACTTGGTTTTTTTGATTTTTTCGTTTTCCAGAAAGAGGGAAATGTGTACTTTTTAGTATGGAATTTTCGTAGGGGTTGTGATTTATGTTTGTTTGACAATTTTTATGATCGCATACTTCATTAAAAGCACTTCACAATTGCAAATAATCTGTAGATTTTAGGCATCGAAGTTGTTCAAAATCTTACAAAAATTAGCATTGAATAAGAAAATAATAAAATTTGCCTGATGATATTGTTAAAATTATGAAATCAGATCAGTAAAATTTATTTTGAAATTCCAAAAATTGGCTGTACGTACTGTGATAAAAATTGTCGAAAATTTAAAAGAATTTGCTTAAAAAGTCGTAGAAATTGTTCAGAATGTTCAGTCCTATGTTTCTCTGCAATTTTTTGTAATATTGTGGACGTTTTCTTGATGTATTTTTTTCACATCAAGTTTGCCATTTTTCATGATTTTTTTACTCACTCTCGTTATATTTTTCGCCGAATTATTATCAGTTTGCAATTTTTTGTCACTTTTGACGAGACGGGATAATTGAGAGTTTTCAAATCATTTTTGTAATATTTATTCAACTTCACACTTTCTTTTAATGATTTTGAAATAGGATTCCCAACATTTGTGATATTTTTAATGATTTTTCAATCGTTTTCCCATTTTTTTTTTATTTTTTAAAAGTATGTGAACAGTTTTATGCAATTTTGATATTTCCTCCTCTTTACACAATTTTAATAGGATTTCAATAAAATTTAATTTTCACGAAGTTTTACCCAATTTTTGTGTATTTTTTCATTGTTTTCACGTTAATTGAAGTAGGTCGAGAAAGTCAAAAAAAGTCGACATTAACAGAAACAAACGTATGAAAAAAAAAAAAAAAAAAAAATGGAGATTCTTATAAACTTTGGTGAAAAATCTTGAGTCACATTTTTAATTTCTCAAAGAAGAAAATTAGAAAAATATTCACTACTTATGGAACGTGTTTTGAACAGACGACGTGTCATACTAATTCATTAATTCAAAAGTCTCTGATGAAAAACTTATCAAAATTTTCGTGTTTTTTTTGGGGGGGGGGGGGGGATCTAAATTATAGTGACCTGTCACAAGAAATCCAGGTTAGAGTTCAAAATACGATTTTTATGAAACTGAGTGATTTTTGGGCTTTCTTTTTCAAATCAGTGTTACCAACCGAAAATTATAATTAACCTAAATTTTTTTTTCAATCCCATGAGTTGATTTTTCCATCTGTAAAGTGATAAAAACTTCAATAACTCATCCAAAAATGACTGGATTGAGCTGAAAATTGGTACACAGACATTACACAAGATTCCCTCCAACATACCAAAAAATCAAATTTTTTGAAGAATTTCTCTATAGGTTCCCTAAAAAATCGACCCTTCATTAATATCGAAATGAATCGTTCGCTAACGTTTTCAACATCACCACTGAATACAGGACGTCAAGAACTATCAATTACCATAAAAATCTCGTTTTTCATTTTTTGGATCTTTACCTGGTTTTTTTATGATATGACAGGTCAGTTTAATTGTACTTGAGGGCATGCTCTACCTTGTTATCAGTGAAAAAGGATCGAGATATTTTGAGCATTAGGTATTGAATAAAATGTTCTGAAAATTTAATATGTGCTTCAGAACAACATTATCTTTTGAGGACTTTGAGATATTTTCAAAAAATTTTTTTGATTAAAAAAAAAAGAATTTTCAAAAATACGTTGGATAAAAAATGTTGTTTGCCCAATTTTTCCGTAAATTTCTTTTTTTTCAAAAATGGAGGAGAAATTTTGAAAATATCTCAAATCTACTCAAAAGATAATGTTGTTCCGAAGCACATATTAAATTTTCAGAACATTTCATTCAATAATACTTGAGATATCTCGATTCTAAATTTTTCACTGGTAACAAAGTAGAGCATACCCTTAAACAGGAAATTTTCGAAGTGTATTATTATGATCCCCTCTTTTCTTTAAATGATAAAAGGTTTTATAAAATGTGGACAATTTAAGAGAATGATTTTTGAAGGAAGAGCCTACAGAATTATTTGAATTTTTGAAAGGGGGATCCAGAAGGGGAGGAAAAGCAAATTTTCAAAATCCAGTAAAAGTCGAGAAATGAAATTTCTGGATTTTGGTAGACACTTTGTAAAGGCAGCTTTGTTGATTTTTTAAAATTTTTTATAATGTTATGAACAATTTTAAATCACTTTTCATGTGGATGGATATGGTTATGGTATGGTTGTGAAGGAGGGGTGAGGGGAGGGAGTCATTTAAAAAAGCCTAAAAATCAAAGACCAAATATTTACCTGATGATGTTTGGTCATTAAAAAGAGAAGATGAAACCAATTTTTTTGACACTTCTGTTTGTTCAAAATTCTCTCAAACTTTACAAAATTTATTGAAATGTTTCAAAAGTCTGACAATGTTTTCATATTTCAGACTTTATTTGTGTTTTTGAAGCATCCTTAATGTTATTATTTTTTTTTCTCTATTTAAAACAATTTTTTATTCTGGTAAAGAATTTTTACGACTTTTGGACAATTTTCAGATTTTTTATCATGTTCACGTCATATTAGGAAATTCTAGTGATTTTTTTCAGTCATTTTTACAAAATTAAAAAAAAAAGTTGATTACACTGCAATAAATTTTTGGACGTTTTAATCAATTTACCACACTTTGAACTATTTGTGTGATTCTACTGATTCATTTTGATTTTGAATGATAGGTACATATTTTTAATGAATTTTATCAAATTCCAATCAATTTTCATCATACTTTGAACAATTCTTGTGGTACATATCAATTTTGAATGATATTTAATAAAATTTTATCAATTTTCACTTCATTTCATACATTTTTTAATTTATTTCAAAGTTTGATTTTTTACAATAATGTACCTATTTCGAACAGTTTTTATATTTTTTGTACAGTTTGAGAAACTTTTTCATTCTTGAAACCATCTTTTTACAAATTATAAAAATGTATTTTATCGAATCAACAAATTTTGCAATATCTTCAACATTTTTGACTAGGTACCTACATTTTCAAGGGTTTTCAGAACATTTCAAGCAATTATACAGTATTCTTTTGAAAAACAAGCGAATTATGCAAGCTTTTTTTAAATCAAAAGCACTTGGTAAAAAATCGTAGAGATGAGACATCTAAATAAAAATTGTCCATTCCATACGTTACCCAGTATTATGAATCAAGAAGAAGGGAAGGGTGTGGCTTTTCTAGTGATCTTTTTTCCTTCACCAAAGATCAGATTTTAAAATAGGTACAGAATGAGATGGAGGAATGGAAATGTTTATCAAATCGAGCACAAATTTCACATTTCTGAAAATTTCATTCGACGGAAAGAAATTAAAAAATAAAGCGCAAGAAGGAAAATTCTCACGAGATAAAACGATTAACGAATGACACTCTAACGAAAGCGACGAAATATACGTTCTGCCAGAGTGAAACACATAGCAATAACAGAGGAAAACTGAAACATTTCAATTTACCAATTTTTTTATTCGCCTTAATGAAGAAGTTTTTGAATAATGCATCGTACGCACGATCAGTTTATTAGATACGTCGAGTGTTCCAATGTCGCTTAGCTTCGCTCCTCTGGCCGCGTCAAGTCTATCTTTTTCTCATTATTTGTACGCTTGCAAACGAAATCGGTGTAATTTCGAGCCTTTGACGTGTTCAAGATCTGAAATGAACGTGTTAAAGTCAAACGGTGCTTTTTTTTCGTTCTCTTTCGGGGCGCGTTTTCTGCTTTAATTTAGATTCGTTGTATAGGAAAAAGAGAGACACCAAAAGCAACGAGCAGGCAGCGGAACGTAGAACGTGCACACAACTTCCATCTGCCTCTGCCATCAACGCTCCGGTATACGAGCATGAGTTCCTCTATATATGACACCGACGATACCGAAGTAAAAAAAAAAGGGAGCTAAGGCGAAAATCGAGATACGAGCTTTTGCAGAGAGGGAGGAAAAAATGTCGGCGAAAAAGTTTCGTCGGCGTGAAAGTTTACGAAACCATGATTTCATACCTTCACGTTATAAATACCAGTTTAGGTTAAGAACAACAGTTATTTATACGTTTTACTCGAGACTAACACCAATAATAAGTCATAAAGACTCCACACGCCATGCGAATACAAATGGAAACTAGTCCATCTTGTAATTTAACAGAAAACGGATCGATAATAGCACTATTCTTTTTACATTAGTACATCTCTGCTTCCGCGATATCTTCTATACCATTAAGACTAAGTTTTACTTCTGCCAGTACTTAATGAAAGTATAAAGAGAGAGAGTTTACTTTCAGAATAGTCTGAAAGTTCTCTTAATGTTATTTTCGATTCGTGGTGGCTCACTTTTAACGATAAAAGATTCCATAGTTTTTTATTTATATTTTCTTTTCCTCATCGCAACTTTTTCGTTTGTTTAGTTCGATTTTTCGACGATAAAATAACGTTGTAAGTATTATAGGCCGAAAAGAGAAAAAAAGGTTGAAAATTTTTCATTCTCGTCGCCCCCCTCTCCCTCGAACCGTCGTCTACGGAACGTCTTAAGACACTTAGCGAGATAAAAATAACACGGAGATTCATTGGAAAATGCAAATGTAATCACCTCGGTTTTGTATTTCGAGATAATGCTGCAGGAGAAAAAAAAAAGAGAAAAACTATACGCCGATGAGCGACTACGAGAATGTGATATTGGCCGATAAAAATGTCAGTTTTTCGAAAAAAAACTTTTTCTACCATTCATATTAACGGCCCGGGCATCGCGTCCGGATAATTTATAAAATCTAAACGAACATTCGCCCTCCCCCCAGGGGGCAGTCTGGGAAAAGTGGGGTATTTCGTATATCGGATAACGCGCAGCGAAATAGACAATCGGAGAAGTCCAAGGTGGAAGGGAATTTTTCCTATATGTGTAACTTGGGCATTAAATTTTACCAATTTAACAACGTTAAACGAAGTTGATAATTTATTGCGAAATATGGCCTTTTCCTCGGTAACGGTAAACTTATACTAATGAGATACGTGAGTCAAGTTATCCTTATGCTATATAACTTTAAGAGAGTTGGGTAATTTTACTGTGTGTATGTAGTATACCGGTACCTACACCAGTCTGCGTTCCTCTTCTGTGCACCAGCTTCCTGGCAGAATAGATTTTCATGTTATTAGAATATGATTATTGTATATTACTTCCATTTATCATGTTTACAAGATGATTCTTGAATTGTATAGTAACGCGTGTTCCGTTACTGGGTATTTTTATCGTGGACGAATTCGGAGTTTATTGCGAAACTTTGGGTAAAGCTGCAAGATACCGAGTGTACACGTAGGTGAGGTATTTGCTTTTCGAAGTGGTAGAAGGATAGAGTTTCGAGTGTTGTGTTTTATGTGGAATCTTACGAATGAGATTTCAGGTTGGATGGAGTAGAGGAAAATATTGACAGGCACCTGAAGTAGGTGTTTTTTCGGAATGGGTCTCTTTTCGTCCCTATTTTAGTTCTTAAAATTCTCTTTGAAAATTTTTGATTGCTTGGAAAAAAAAATCGTAAAAAATAGAAATTCAGTCCAAAGGGTATGGACGGATAAGGGGTGAATTTGGCCCCCGGCGCTTTTGGGCTCCTAAACACCTCAAGTCGTGTATATTGACTAGAAATAATTTTTCACAAAATTTTGGACCCCTACCCCCCTCTCTTTCGGAGCTATGGCCATTTTATTGCATTATTTTCAAGAATTTTTAATTTCAACGGAAGTGAAGGAAATTTTCTGTTCTTTGGCACAAAGTTACATCTGGTAGAGGTGTATTCATGATAATTTTTTCAACAATTTTGGTGCACTCCTTCACGTTTTTTCGGTCATTTGAAGTTTTCAATCGTAAAAAGTACCATATAAGCGAAGAGCGACCACCCTGGAAAAATTCCTAAAAAATACGTTTTTTTATGTAGAATTTTACTATGTATTTGGTTTTGGCGATTTCTTTGAACTAAGGGCCGAAAATCGCGAAAAACCGTATAGAAATGTTGTAATTTTAGCAGATTTTTCAAATTTTGAGTGCTTTATACAGAAAGAAATGACCAAATAAGGAAACCAATTTCAAATTCGTGTTCAGCAGGTCAAAATACCCCGGTAAACATTCTTTTCGTAATAGTTTTGATTAAAATTTCAAAATTCACCTTTCTCACTGATTTTTAATGAAAAAAAAGTGAATTTTCGAGACTTCGAGTAAAACGATCGCGAAAAACGTATTTTTCGGGGTATTTTGACCTACTGAACACGAATATGGATTTGGTTTTTTCATTTCGTCATTTTCTCATGTGTACTAGGTAGTAGGTACCTCGTTCTTCATCCCCAAGCCCTCATTCACACCCTTTTCTTCTAATTTATGTATATTTCAACGTCTTCGCCGAAATCCATCTGCTAAGACGTATTAGACTTGAGAGTTTTTCAGGTAGGGTTTCATTTTTGCCACTTTTTTAATGCGTTGATTTTATGGTAGTCCTGGAGTTGAAATCCTCCCATTTAAATTTCCAACTTCCTAATTCTATTAATAGTGATGTTATTGGTCTTAAATACGGTTTTATTTTTGGAAAAAAGGTGTTCTTGTGTTTTTGACCAACAGTGCTCCCCCCCCCCCATACCCCCTTAGAAAATCAATAATGAATTAATTTTGTACAGCGCAACAACGGGATGCCAAAATGATAATTAGGAATATTTGAAAAAAATCAAGCATCTTTGATGCCCCGCTTCTGCTTTCGTGAAACATTTTTCAATCTCGAATTGTATGTAATATGTTGATTCTTGTGGAAAAATTTCAAAAAATTATTGTTCGAGATCTGGGCGCGCAATATTGTAACTCATTGGCACGATTTAATGTCAAAGACATGGAGGGTACGTGGAAAATAAATTCACCATCACTCCTCTTGTACGGTTGCCGTAGCTGAAATTGGACTCAAAAAATTTGAAATGGAAAGATTTTGGTTTTCGACTAATTTTAGGTCGTAGATCACGAATATGACAGTAATTAATGTGTATAATAATTTTCTTGCTCGAAAGACCCGATTAAAACTTGAAAATGAGGACGTTTTAGGGAAAAATGACGAAATGAAAAAAACAAATCCATATTCGTGCTCAGCAGGTCAAAATACCCCGAAAAATACGTTTTTCGCGATCGTTTTACTCGAAGTCTCGAAATTCACTTTTTTTTCATTAAAAATCAGTGAGAAAGGTGAATTTTGAAATTTTAATCAAAACTATTACGAAAAGGGTGTTTACCGGGGTATTTTGACCTGCTGAACACGAATTTGAAATTGGTTTCCTTATTTGGTCATTTCTTTCTGTATAAAGCGCTCAAAATTTGAAAAATCTGCTAAAATTACAACATTTCTATACGGTTTTTCGCGATTTTCGGCCCTTAGTTCAAAGAAATCGCCAAAACCAAATACATAGTAAAATTCTACATAAAAAAACGTATTTTTTAGGAATTTTTCCAGGGTGGTCGCTCTTCGCTTATATGGTACTTTTTACGATTGAAAACTTCAAATGACCGAAAAAACGTGAAGGAGTGCACCAAAATTGTTGAAAAAATTATCATGAATACACCTCTACCAGATGTAACTTTGTGCCAAAGAACAGAAAATTTCCTTCACTTCCGTTGAAATTAAAAATTCTTGAAAATAATGCAATAAAATGGCCATAGCTCCGAAAGAAAGGGGGGTAGGGGTCCAAAATTTTGTGAAAAATTATTTCTAGTCAATATACACGACTTGAGGTGTTTAGGAGCCCAAAAGCGCCGGGGGCCAAATTCACCCCTTATCCGTCCATACCCTTTATGATAATTTCAAAATTATTTGAAACTGTACTTTTTCAATTTTTTTCTAGAGATAGGTGATAGTGTTGTACTTATTTTCATAGATTTTTTCAAGAGTGGGAGAGATGATGACTGGACGAATGACAGACAGACAGATATATATTTTTTAATTCAGCCACATTAAAAAAGGTTCTTTTAAGATTTCGGACCCATATACCCAGATCTGGGTGAGCGGGGGGGGGGGCTCTCGGGAGAAGGGCAGTTTACTTCTCTAATAACGAAATTGTATTTCTAAGGTGAAAAAAATCAAGTTTGAGTGGAGAAATTTTGCAAAAATGATAGTTTCATTTTTGTTTTTATTTGGAAAAAATTGAATTTAGACTAAAAAATTGAACTAAGGTTAATGACATTTTGAAATTGTTAAAACCAAAAAAAAAATTGTAAGAGTCGGATATGTTTTAATTTTTATCCAATCAACATGCCCCCAGTCCCCGAACAATTTCTTCTTTTTTTTTTGGAGTAAAGGGAAAGGTAGGGTTGTAGTTAATCCGCCAATGTATGTATTATTTTCATGAAAATTTGTTCTTAGAAATTCAATAAGTACTCTCTCATTCTGAATCAGTGAAAAGTCACTGATAAATAGTCAGAATTGCAGCACAGGAAAACAGCAAAATTCCCTGATTTTTAACAAATTTTCGGTGATTTTTCAAAAAATTTCACTAATTTTTCAGCAAATTTCACTGATTTTTCAGTGAATTTTCACTGATTTTCCAGTGAATTTTCACTGACATTTCAGTGATTTTTCTCACTGATTTGTTTTTAGTAAAAAAAAAATCACTGATTTTCTCCTGTGCTGCAATTCTTACTGTTCCTTAGTGATTTTTGATAATTTTCACTGATTTATAATTGAGAGAGATGTTTGAGAGTTGGAAGTAGGTATTTAATTAATACCAATGTAAAATATCACAAAATTTTTCATTCATTTACGCTTTTTCCTGGAAAAGATTTGGGCTGATTGATGAAAAATAGAAGGATTGTTTCAAAAAAAAAAAAAATTGAAATTCGAATTGCCGTAATATAACAAACCTGGAAAATTGGTGCATAAATCCAAAATGATTCAACTTTTTAAAAATATATATGTGCATACTATTAATGCTCTCAAAGTCTCAATTTTTTAAATTAGAAAAAAAATTTGCGCTTTGAAAATTATGAAGAGTCGATGTTCGGGGTATTCATCCTCAAAAATAAACTGCTGTTTAAACTTGACATTTTAATGCAAGGTATCTAAGAGGTGGGAAAGTAGTGAAAAAGTGGCGAATTCGGTCAAAATTTCAAGAAAAAGTAATGAAAAAATGAAAAACCTCTAAATTTTTTCATTTTATAAGCATATAGGTAATGCTTTTATTTTTTTATAATTTTGATTTAAAATACAGATTTTTATCCAATTTTAAATTTTTTCTGTAATGAATTAATTGATTTTGTTTTGGAAGGGGGGGGGGGTCGAGTTGAAAAGTGTCTGAAAATTTGATTAAAAATGTAATGAAAAAATAAAGTGAAAAAGTACCTTGTGATTTTTCAAAAAAAAAATCATCCGTTAGATACTCTGTAATAGAACTTTTGATTTTTTTTTTAGTTTTCATAATAAGTGGAGAGGACAGAGGACTCGGCTTAGTTTTAAAAAATTGTTAGGATGATAAGAGAGTAGATAAAGAGTAGAAAATGCCATAATTTGATTCACAATTTTTCAATTTCATTTCCAAAATTTGCTGTAAAATTGCTGCTGAACGACCTGCTTTATTTTCTTGAATTTTAATTTTTAAAAATGCATATGGACGTGTTCGAGTGATGAATTAAGAAAAGGGGTGAGGCTGTCTCAAAATTTTTCATTAGAAAAAAATACCTACTTAATGTGTTCTTTTCCTGATTAAAATTGAAAACTTCAATTGCTTTCGTTTTTGGTCAAAAAGTCCTTAAAATCCTTTAAAACAGAAAATTCGTTGGGATATAGGTAATTCACTTTTTTGGCTGATTTTTTTTCACAAATCATGGAGAATCAATTTTTAAAAAATGTCAAGAATTTGATGGAAATGATCTCAAGAATAGTGTTTTCAGTGGTGTTTTGATGCGCTGAATACGAATCTGTTGTTGTTGTTTTTTTTCAATCATTTCTTCTGTTCAATTTTAGTAAAAGTCCAAATTAAAACAGTTTTTGAGGGTTTTTAAAAAGGCTATATCAGTTCAAAAAATCTGTAAAAAATGTATGAATCGCGTTTTTCAAGGTTACGTTTCCTTGGAGTGGGGTCGGGATGTAATTTTCCAGGCAAAAATTATCTTTCATTATGAAAAATCGATTTTAGGGATAAAATTGAAGAAATGTTTCTTAAACCGATTCATCTTTCTTACCCTGCTAGAGCCTTTTATTACAATAAAGTTATGGAAATGTTACAGAAGCCCTTCCTCAACTCATTTTTTCTCTCGACTATTCCACCAACGTTAAAATATTTTTTTTCAATTTACAAACAATTTTTAATCGATTTTATAACAAAGTTACTTATGCATTAAGTAGGTACAATGTCGTTACCAATCTACAAAACTAATATTCACGTCTGTCCTGGTGTAATTTCCTTTGAAATTGCATTTGGTGATAATTTGAACGTATAAAAGTGATTTTATTCGAGTGCTGCTTTGTATTCAAATTCCATCGGCTCAAATCCTCGTACACATTGGGTACGTAGTTCTATTTTCACATGATAATGCATCACGATGTATGATTGTTTTGATTTTGATAACTATTGGACTTCTTCTTCGAATCATAATTATTCACCTTCAAGTCGGACATTTCCTGGAATTATTTCACCCAAGTTAAAAACATAACTTTGAAAATTTTCGAAACGAAAAATTTCCAGATACATTTACTTACCATTTTCTCAGACTGTGGAAAAAATCGATGAACCAACGGCGTTAATAAATCTTTATCGATACTTTTCGGGTCATTAAATCCAAAAAAGTAACTTGCAATTACTCCAACGACACTCGTTATAAGAACACCGATAACCGTGTACCAAAAATACGAAACCGCGTATAAATAAAAGACCTCAGATTTCAGCACAGGTTTACTGTTGACATAACCAAAAAGAAAATATATTAATAGATTGACCTCATAAATTACTTTCCAAATTGAGAATTTCTCTACATACTTCACTACGATATCGCTCACTCTGTTTAATTCGTTTTGGGAACATCCCAGAATAGAAACCGGTTTCTTTAGGTAAACGATGTTACCTAAATTAATTTGAATTTGAGAATTTACTGTAATCCAAACCATTACGAACAGGCTACTAACTCCACCGCACAATGCTCCCTGTAAATTTCACGATGGACGTTAAAATAAGCAAAAAAAAAATTGAAAATTGAAATATAGCTTACTTTTTCATTGATCCAAGGCAGAAGCATCCCTAATGAAAACATCCCCAACGTAGCTCCACTAGTAATACCAGCCAAACTGATTCCCACCTGCGAAAATTTTTAAGAAAGTATATAAGTAGGTGATAAATTAAGTCCATTTTATATGAAATCTTATCACTGGAATGAATTACTTCGAATATTGTGCCCATTTTTTCGATTAGAAATACCAATGTCACGCATATTATTCCAAGTACGACCACTATCGCCTTCATTATATTACTGACTTTCGCCTCCGATAAGTCTTTTTTATAAAAAGTTTTTATTATATCTTCGTACATGACTCCAGCCATTGAATTCAAACCGGTTGACATGGTACTATTGGTTTGGAAAAATGTAGGTAATTCTGGGTGTACATCAGTCAAAGGTGATTTTTTAGCAAAAATATCTGTTTTTGTACCTTAAGGAGGCGCTGAATACACCCGATAAAAATATACCAGCCAGTCCGGGTAATATTTCTGGGCCTAGTTTTGATACAAATAACGGCAGAAGTTGATCCGATTTTTTAATACTCTGAATCATGGAAAAAAATTAGCTTAAAAAGTTCAGAAAAATCGTAATCCAAAATATTCTTACATTTGTAGTAAGAGGGTCGCAATCGTAAAAAGTCGCATATACCACCAATCCAGTAACGCAACATAAAATTACTATAATTATTTGTCCAATTGCAAATATTCCTAGAGCTCTACAAAAAAGAAACAATTTGCACAATCATGACCCCTCCTTCTAATTCTACTAATTGATCTTACTTTCTAGCTTGACGTAGGTTGGGTAAACACATGCATCTTTGTACAATTGTCTGACTAACAGAACAATTTTCCACTGCCAGTAGAAAATCACCAATTAAAATATTCCAAACAGTAAGTCTTTCACGCAAATCAAAATCAAATCTGTAATTACGTGATTATTCCTTATGTCAGTTTTAATTTAAAATAATAAAAAATTGAGCATTATCACGAGTAATTCTCACTTGAAAAATTCCAATCTACCGGTTTCAGAGGCTTTTTCAAAAATCATACCGAGACTGGGTAAATTATTCAATCCCATGAGAAGGACTACGATCAATCCCAACAACATTGTGAAAATCTGCAATGTATCTGTCCACACCACTGCTTTGATACCACCCTGAAAATGTTTTCGTTCATGAATGTATCTATGTAATAGAAATTCCAAGAAGGATGTCAGGGATGTAGCTATCATTCGAACAAGCAGGATCATATACAGATTTCACACTTTGATATAATCTTCGATATTGTTTGTTTAGCGTTATTCATTTATTTATTTTTTGTAAAAATTGTTCGACTGGGTTAGGGAAAAAATTGGTTTAAGTTGCAATTTTTTTGAACTTATGTGGTGTTCCTTGATATAAAAAATTTCCTTAAAAAAATATTTTCTCCAACCTCTTGAAATGGCGTTGAAATTGTTGAAACTACATCGAAATAGGTTCAAAATTATTAAAGTTGTTGAAAAGTTTCTTAAAAAACGACGATTTTAGGGAAACTTTTGAAAATCTCATTTTTGGATTTCTGCATAAATCACCACTGCAGGCCCTAAAAGTGTCGTTTATTGAAGAAACGACAAAAACCGACGATATTCGGGAACCTCTTGAAAATCCTATTTTTGGATTTTTTCAAAAATCACCTCTGGAGGCCCAAAAAATGTTAAAATTATTTTAAAATATGTTTGAAATGTCAAATGTCAAAAAAGTATTGAAATAACACGCAAAACCTGGAAAGTTTGTCGAAAAAAAACAAAAATATCTTTAAAATCTCTTCAAAACTGCTAAAAAAATTTAGAAGCCATAAAATTTTTGAAAATTCTTTGAATCAGTCACGAAAATTCGATAGACCAATCCAGTAGACACTCTGTTTATAACCACATCCACATATCAAAAGAAATATATCAAAAGTTCTAAAAATTGTTTGAATTGCTCCAAAAATTGTTTAAATCATATCAATTATTAAAATTGTATAAAATATGGAAATATTTTTTAAATCACTTCAAAAATTGTTGAAAATTTGTGTTGCTGAATAGTAAAGGTGGATCGAAAAAAATTAGATTTTGATTCTTAAGTCATCAACTCGCGAAAAGTTGCTATTTCGGGAGATGAGAAAATTAAAAAAAATTGTAATCGATTACCTACGTTCCCTACAATTTTCCCGAATGCTTTTGTTCCCGAATAACAATTTTAATTTTTTATCAACTTTTACCATTTACATAAAGCAGAACCTTTTTTCGAACTTAGATCGTACTAAACGCTGTATACAGGTCAGGGGTGAAAAAAGTTTTGAAATATCCAAATGTGGCGATCTTTAATGAAATTTTCTTTGGGGGGGGGATTTAAAAAAGTAGCACGAAAAATCACGATTATTCGTTTTTTGATTTCAGTACGACTCTGGTTGGAAAATTTCTCTCTTTTTAAAAATATGAGTCGATTAAATTTTGGTTCCCCCCCCCCCCTCTTCTTCCCCTCTTCCCGAGATTTCCGTCCAAGTTTCGTCCCTGAACTCTGCAGTCAATGCTACAAAACAAAATAACAAAAATTACAAAAATTTCCAAGAAGTCGATTTTTATCCCTTAAATTTAAAACTTCGGCAAACATTCCTCCTCGTTTTCAATACAAGCTGTATTTAGGTATTCAGGAAAATGGGTTTCGGGATTTACGTGTTCGGGAAAATGGCAGGGAATCGATTACCTAATATCTTTCAATTGAACATTAGATCCATTCTACATAAACTGGAACCAGAAATTAAGTCAGGCTTTATGATTTCGCTGAAAATTTTTTACGAGCTTTCCTTGATGGTCTGATGAAATAACCGCCATTATTTCCATCTTAACCTCCAAAGGGGCTGGGAGTGGTCCTCGGGATTGCAATTTTTTGCCGAATTACTCAACTTTGAAGGCTCATATCTCAAAATTGGCTGTACTTAGAGGAAAACGATAATCACATTTTGAAAAGTTCAGAGTTAAACTTTTGTGGTGAAAACTTGACTTTCATGATAAGTACAAAAGATGAAAGCTACCATTTAAAATCTGAAATAATTACAATGAAGAGCCCTTCTCACTCTTTTTCCAACGAACAAATTTTTAAAATGGTATCTCGACACCCTTGGGGCCACAGAGGTTTTCAGAATTGACCAAAATTCAAAAAAAATGAGAAATAACATGTGACGTGTCGCTTGTTAGGTTTTTAAGGGCACTGAGTTCAAATATTGGCTTATTTTTTGGATTTGACCCTTCATGTCTCCTAGACCCCAATTTTGAAAAAAAACGAGTGCAAAAAAATAAAAATAGCAGGTGGCACATCAATTCTCACTAATTTGAAGTCTCCAATTTCGAATATCGACTTACTTTACGATCAGAGCCCCATACCCGCGTTCTTACTCCACCCTCTCCCATAATTTTTTTTGTAATTTTGGAAAGGGATTGATTGTGGCGTGGGGTAGGATCAGATCGGAAAATTAAGTTGTTTATGAGCCTTGAAAGTTGAAAAATTGGCAAAAATTTTAATTGCATGAAAATTACAAGGATACTCCAGCTCCTTTGAGGGTTACACTCAAAAAAAAAAAAAAAAAATATTAAACGTAATAATAAAAAGGCACCATTCACAAAACTAGTAAAATTTATTCAAAAAATAATAATATTTATCGCAAAATAATAATATCTATCGCAAAATTGACAAACTTTATTTTCTATGCAATAAACTTTACCAAATTTCGTGATAAATTTTATTATTTTTTTTGATAAAAATTGCTAATTTTGCGAATGGTGCTCCGTTATTATTTTTTTTGGATAAACTTTATTTTTTTTGATAAAATTTATTATTTTTTGATAAAATTTTTTTTTTGAATAAAATTTATAATTTTTTGCAACACTTTCTATTCATTTTTCATTCTCCATTTTTCTCAGTGTAGAAGGGAAATGGTGATTATGTGAATAGCCCATCAACGGGAACTCGTAAAAAAATTGAGTAAAATCGGAAGAGCCAACTTCATTTTTGGTTCGAGTTGATGTAGAATGGGCCATTAGCCCCTAAGTTTTCAAAAATTACCAGCTATTCAATCATCAAAATTTTTCAAACATTTCCAAAATAATTCAAACCTTTTTTTGAGCTTATTTAGTGACTATCTAGACCAAAAAGCAAAATGATTTTAAAAAATGTTACTCTGTGGTGTAAATCGTTTAAATGAGCTTTAAAAAATGTGACCCGTGCAGGGACAAGGTACCTAAAGTCGGAAAACATAATTTTGAGTTAGAGACAAAAATATGAAAAATGGGCAATTTTTTTCAAAATTTTTTTTTTCGCTTTTTTAGGTAGTTCAGACCTCTACGCAGCTTTAAACGTGTTTTTTCGATTATTTTTTTTTTGAAAATCATGATTTTTTCTAATTTTCAAATGTCTCTATCTCACCGAAAAATTGACTTAGGATGCTCATCCAGGTCTTAAAATGTTCCGCATAGTCTCCCCTATCATTTAAGCCAAAAAACTCATTTTTGAAAAATCCGACTTTAGGTACCTTTTCCCTGCACGGGTCACAAATGTTTTTCACGTTCAAAAATCAAGAGGCTTAGGTATAACTTTATTTTTATGCTAGAAGCTTCATCGTCATCGTCCAAGATGAAAAAAAAGAAGAAAAATTCACAGTTAAAGTTCTTTTTTTCATATTCAGTCATTGCAATAAAGCCCTCCCGGAAAACTATTCCTCAAATGTAAAAAAATTATTTTTAAACGGAAATATTAAGTGGGGAGAGGGGGGATTAAAATTTTCTCGAGAATTTTTTCTACATCAATAGACTTCACCGAGGGGATTAGAAAAAAAATCGGAGCCGAGATTTCACCTATATCCCTATCAGACCCTTCTTAACCTGTTGATATGTAAAATTTTTCAATCGACCTGCTTGAAACAAACGTTAACGCTACGACCCTGAAAAATTTACCTACCACACACGTATAGAAAACGCAAATCGCGCAAGCTATTGATGTGACTAAATGCAAATTCATTCCGGTAACTAAGTAAAAAATAAATAAGTCGATGATTTAGCAACGCGATAGTCTCCCACGGCTTCATCATTCAAAATATTACCTTGATTGAAAGCAAGAGCCGGTACGTAAATCACGACTGGAATGTATAATAACTAAAAAAAAAAAGAAGAAGATAAGTATATGTATCAATAAGCTTTACAATGCAAATTTGGGTACCTGTTTAATGATAAATAACACAGCTCCCAAAAATTTAGCTGATTGGCCATAACGTTTTTCTAAATACTGCGAAAATAAACACAAACCTTACTTACGTATTTTTTAACGAGTACGAGTTTAATTTAAATTTCTAATGGAATATTTCCTACTTCGTAAGTTGAAGTGAGCCTCAACTTGAAAAATACCGGAAGGTAGATGATCCCCATCGGGACACATGCGGAAGCCCAGGCAAGTCCAGCCAAAGCATACATTGTCCCATACGTGTACATCTCGGCAGGAAATCCAAGCATTGAAATGCCCGATAAATAACTGTACGGTGTAAAAACACATCAACATTGATTAACACACTTCAATTTGTTTATTAAAATTTTCCATTTGTTACCTCGAAATCAAAGACATCGATATTGGAAACACACCCATATTTTTACCCCCCATTAAATATTCATCCACGGTGTTTTGTTTTTGAGGAGCGAAATACGCGAAATAAACACCGATTAATAAAGATACAATTAGCATGGCGAAAAAGACCGCGAAATCTATCCACGTTATGTAATACATTTTGGTAAAAGATAAAAAAAATCTTTAAAATTTATCAACGGTTAAATTTTTGTTATCTTGGCACACCACACGTGAGACTGAAAGTTTGGCTGTGCGGACTCGTACGTGTAGTAATCGTACTGAATTAATTCCAGTTCATTACCGCCTTCGTATTAAATCTTCTATTATTGAAATAGGAAACAGTCACTTACAATGTTTCGTATCAATAAAATTACGAGATTCGCTCTTTAGACTAATCATTCTTCATAAATAATTTAATTCTGGATTATGTACTTAGGTATATTTAAGTTGTTTTTTTTTCAAACGAATATTGCGTTCAATTTGACTTGAAAAAAAACACAATTTTGAGGCTTGATTAGTGATCTCAATTTGAGTTTAATCTCGTGTTAAAAATTGAAGTTGAGAAGTTATTTTAGTTACATTTTAAATGCTCGGCAGAATGTCGACAGAATTTTTCAAATCCCCCCCCCCCCTTTCTATCAATTTTGAAACTTTTTATGCTTCAAATTATGTTTTTGTAAATTTTGTAAATTATAAAAACTTTCCGGAAAGCAAAAAGTTGATCAACTATCCAATCTAATTATTGGAAACATTGAAAACAATATGGCATTTATTGAAAAAATGATGAATTTTTGTGCTCCATCTCGTATCAAATTTCAAACAGTACTTTTTCTACTTATGTTGACATGTTTTGCAGCAACTTTGATAAATTTTCAAGCACTTTCACTCTATTTTAAACCATTATACAGTATGACACAAAAGTCTTGTCAACAGTAAATACTTCTCAATATCTCAGGACTGAGAAGAGATACCAAGACGGTTCAAACGACATAATGTATTCTTAGCGACGAGGAAATTGAAGATCGATAATGAAACTTCTAGTCCTTCCTATAGGGTGTCCACTAATTGAGAAAACGGTTTGGGTCAAAAAATGGGGGTCCGGTTTTTTTATTGAAATAAAGTCTACTCACTGACGTGTTTAAAATGCGATATGTTTTTTTTGAAACCGGTTTAGCAGTTTTGAACCAGTTCAATAATATCCAAAAAATTGGAGATATGAAAAAAAGTTTGAAACAAAAGTTGTAGAGAATGAAGAAACAATCATTTTTCGTTCCATAACTTTTTTTCCATCTTACAATGGAAAGAAGTTGTACAAAAGGTTGGAGTATAATTTTTTCTTTGCAACTTGATAACGAGTTATCAAAAAATGGATGTATTAAAAGAAAGTTGTAGAGAATTAAGAATTGAACATTTTACGTTCTGCAACTTTTTTTCCATCTTGCAATGAAAAGAAGTCATGGTGCAAAGGACTCGAGTATAATTTTATCCTTTTTAACCCATAACTCTTCTCCATTTCTAGATGTAAAAAAATTAACAGACCGTGAGTTGTTCAGTTTTCAATTCTCTACAACTTTTATTTCAAACTTTTTTAGAGGAGATATCAAAAAAAGTTTGAATTAAAAGTTGTAGAAAATTAAATACTTAACATTTCACGTTCTGTAATTTTTTTGTCATCTAGCAATGGAGAAGAGTTATGGCTTGAAAAAGAAAAAAATTATACTCAAACTTTTGTACGACAACTTCTTTCCATTGCAAGATGGGAAAAAAGTTATGGAACAAAAAATTATTGTTTTTTCAACTCTCTACAACTTTTGTTTCAAACTTTTTTTCATATCTCCATTTTTTTGTATATTATTGACAACTGGTTCAAAATTGCTAAACCGGTTTCAAAAAAACATATCACATTTTAATCGCGTCAATGAGTAGACTTTATTTCAATGAAAAAACCGGATCCCCATTTTTTGACCCAAATCGGGTTCTCAATTCGGGAAGGACTAGAAGTTTGATTATCGATCTTCAATGTCCTCGTTGCCAAGAATACATTTTCGTTTGAACCGTTTTGGTATCTCTTCTCAGTCCTTGAGAAAACTTTTGTGTCATACTGTATGACTTTTTAGATCTTTTTAAAAATATTTTTCATTTATAAACCTTTAAATTTTTTTGGGAGATATTTCTATCGTTTTAATATTGTTTCAAAAGATTTTATGATTTTTAAAACAAATTTATCATATTTTTGACATGGTGTCTACTGGCAAGAAAAACAAGAAAAACCAGATAATAGTAAGAATTTCATTTTGGTAACAAGGAAATCACAAAATATGTAGCTAGAAGTTTAATGATTTTACTACGAAAAGTAATAATTTTCAACATTTTCCTTTTTCCTTGAATTAAGGTTCTTTTTCGAGAAAATTTAAAGCAAGAAAAATGACCAGAAAAATTCAGAAAATAACAAGAATTTTATTTTTTAAATCTAGTAGACACCAACCAGTGTAATCATTTCTTGACTTTCTCATTTTGAATCAGTGAAAATTCACTGATGAATCTGCGATATGAACTAATTTTTAACGAATTTTCACCGATTTTTCAGTTAATAACATTAATTTTTCAGAGAATTTTAGTGCTTCTTTAATGATTTCTCCGTATTGATTCAGTATGTGAATTGTGAGAGTATTTTGAACAAACTTATTTTACGTTTTTAGGCTGTTCAATCAACGTTTACCATCTTTGTACAATGTTTGAAATTCGTCTTTCATTCCAAGGAATTTTTCATGAGAACCCGTTTTTTACTAATTGAAATACTTATTATAAAGTTTTTTTTCAGATTAATTTATCAAGATTTTAAACAATTTTTACTGAATTTTCACGAGTTAATCAAGCAATTGAAGGGACAAAAAATTGGAAACTTTCGAAAGAAATTATTTCTTATGATTTTCTCTATTCAAATTAAAATTTTACCAATTTTTGCAACTTTAAACAAAAATTTTCCAAAAGAGATAACCACTATCGAAAATTTGTTTGAAAAAATTCTCGAATATTAATGAAAAATTTTCTAAAATGCCAAATACTTAATTTTGTTGAATTTTTACGAATAGGTATTATTGGAAAACAGAGACCTTTACATTACCTAGGTATATAAAACACGATAAAATATCAGTTTTGTGAAACTGGTAATTTTTTTACGATAATGTTTGGAATAAACTTTCAAACAATTCCAATATTTTTTTCTATTTTTTTCATTTTTTTTGCTATGTTGTTATCAATTTTCGAACTAATTTTAGTGATATTTTGGCTACTTTTCGCACTTTGAATAATTTATTAGGTATCTTAATAGTTTTAAAGCCATTTTAACAACTTGTATAGAATTTTCAGTCATCTTTGGGTAAAGTTTCGAACTTTGGAATTCATTTTTCAACATGTTTCATTATTATTTTCAAATAATCTGATGCTGTTTTGAAATAATTTCGGTGTATTTCATTCCTATCAGCTCTCTCCTCTTTGCAAATGAAGAATATGAATGAAAGATCGGAAATTTTTGCAAAATCGACAACATTTAAAAAAAGTAGATCTATGTAATTTTGAAACCAGTTGACGAATTCATAATTAAATGCCAATGAATATTGCCAAAGAATATCGATTCAGAAATTCAAATATACCCTCTTCCTCTTTCTTCCTCAAAAAAACTAGTTGTGGTTTTGAAAAAGTACCAAAAGTTGTTAAACAAATAATAATTAATTTTTATTCCAATTTCCCGGAAAATCGATGGTGATTTGTTTGAATTATTTTCCCCCGGATTAAAGAATGTCCTATTCATTTAAACACGATTAAAAATGTGGGCATTTATTGGTTCTTGATAAAATGAAGAAAGAAACTTGTTCGATTTTGCTTGAATCGAAGTCGTGAGATATGCGATCAAGTTGATAATTGTTTGCTGAAAATTAAACGAATGTAGGAGAATCGGGAAAGGTAGGGGATAATAATAGAATATCTTCGAAATACTATTCAATACATATTATTGAACGTAAATTCGAGTTGATTTGTCTTCTTATCATATTAGTAAACGTCTGACCGTGTACGTGGAAGTTAAATTTGATATTTTACATTACCGTGCAAATAGTGTATTTTTTCAAGTGTTATTCTGCTACATTTTGCATCTTCTGAGAAGAAAAAGTAAGTAAATTTTATAATTCGAGTGCTTTTTAGCTTTTAAAATAAAAAACCGTGCTAGCTCATGTGCATATTTATCTGATACGAATACCTGAGAAATTTTCATCACGTTTAACCTTTATTTTTGGTATTTATACTTCGCTGTCTCGTAACAAATTCGCGAATATGAAATTCTCCCAGCTAATAAATTGAACTATTTTTATGCATCTAGATGGACGCGTATTACGGTTTTTGCATGGACGGCCATCTGCACCGGATCAAAACTCAATTCTTGGATATCGCTCAAAAGAACAAATCTCATTTCGAATCAACCATGTTCACGACGCCCGAAGTCGACGAGCAGACAATATCGGAACACTCGTTTATCCCTCTGCCTCCTACAAATTGTCCAGATCTCGTCAATCTTTTGCCATTCGGTCGATCAACGCGTAAAAACACGCTGCCCAGCAAACCCATCTCGCCTTTTCGCTCAAATCTGGTCCACGAACGAACCCCGGTAGCATTTCTGTTGAATTTCGAAGAACACAGCGATCGTGTCGGCGAGACGAAAGAACAAGGTAAACGTAAGCTGTATGATTTGATCAAAGACGCTTTATCGTCCGTGAAACCGGACCACGTTGAGCAATTATCGTACGAAACGCTTAGAGAAAAGTTCTTACGTAAATATTGGAACATGAAATATCAAAAAGAGGTCCATGCTGAGTTCCTCGACAGCAGGTATCCTGCCTTTCGAGGCCAGAAGGTTCGCGATTATGTGTATTTTTGGTTGCATCGATTCACCTTCAATACCGTTTATTTAACTCGAACCATTGTCAAAGAAATAGTCGAGAAGATTCCTCAGCAATATGAACCTCATTTGCGGAAGTTTTTCAAGGGTGCTAAATGGTACGACGTTTACGAGGCGATTGTCGAATTCGAAGATTCGTCCCCAGTTTACGTTGATAATGAAGAACGTCAGTGTCAATTGTTTAGGGGTTGTAATACCACGTTTGTTTTTAGCACCGTTGTCAGCGTGTTCGTAATGGTTTTCGGAATCGCATTTTATTTCATTTATTACGAGCTTGGTCTCAATTGGTGAAATTTTTCACTGTCTATGGTGAATACTTTTGTATTTTTTAACTTATTCTCGTATTTCTTAATTGTATTTTTTTTATTTATTCTCGTATTTATTGAATGTATTTTTTAAATTATTCTCGTATTTATCAATTTTTTTTACTGTTTCAATTTCATCAACGATTGATCGATGTTTTATAGATTTTTAACGCGAGTAACTGCTGGTGAATAAAATTTTAATGTGATGATAATATGTCATGTGTGTAATTTTTTCGTTCGATTTACTTGAAAAAGTTTTGCGTGATCTGTACAGTATCTCAGTATTTTTATACAGACTCGTTTGAAATGAACAATGGTTTAGAATGGTAGAATGAAGAAAAAGGAACAGATTCTTGCATTATCACCTGTATCTTGTGGCTTTTCGGTCTTCATTTAGTTGGAAGGGAGGAACATGTATGGAAGTGATTTTACGAAGACTTTTATACTGTCAGTGATGCACTACTTTGGTGTTTGGATGATGGAATTTCGTGTGATCTGTTCCATTTACGATTAATTTGAGTTGCTATATTGACGTAATTTTGTTGAAATAGAATTGGGACTCGAGTTATTTCGAGATACCATTGAAAAATATAAAGATAAAATTAAAACTTTTGACAATTTTCATCAGGAAATGAAAAAATTGAGCATTCCTTTTTAACGTTTCGTTTATTTCCAGAGATTTTTAACTGCTTTGAGGTGGAAAATATTTAAAGTGTATTTATTTGAATGATGAGTGACGATTAAAGAAATAGAACGTTTGAGTTGATTTCTCTTTTCAATTTTTTTATATCGTTCAAAAAAATTGCCGAATGGCATTGTTTGGTCACTTTTTAAAAAAATGTTTATTGATCAGCATTCATTTTTTTTCAACATTTTTTCTTTTATCGATTGGATTTTGTTAAATGAAAAAATTGATCAACGTTTCTGTTACCAAAATTTATTTAGGTGAAATTAATTTTCGAAATTTGAATTATGAGAGGAAGGAATACTAAAATCTGCCCATACCTTTGAAAAACCGAGGATAAATTTCATCTTTTCTCCAATTAAATTCTACTATTTTCCAGTATTGCATCTTTCAAATTTTGATCTGTTGGAAATATTTTATAAATTTGGTAAAAAAAAAAAAAAATGAAAAAAGAATACCAAAAATGAGGTTAGTTTGAATGGTTTTACTCGAAAATATCTATCTTTGGAATCCATAATTTCAAGAAAAAAACTTGAAAAAAAATCACCATCAGAACGATATATGTACTTTTTAAAAAGTACCCTTTTCAATTTTTGTCCAGTTTTCAAAACTTAATCGTCTTCTTTATTTCACCATTTTGAAATAGAAGATGGCTAATTTCTTTTGGGTGGTGAATTAAAAATTGAAAACCTAAAAATCGTTTGTTTTTCTGAGAAAAATAATGATCGAAGCTTCAGCTCTTGCAGCTTCCTTTTTAATAGCTTCGCCAAAAATAAATGAAAGTCGAGTACAGTTGGAAGGGAGTGGTAATATGAATTCAGATAAACTGATGAATTGGTCTGAAAAAATTACGCCTTAAAATTGAGTAATTTTTTTACAAAATGCCTGTGAATGAATATATAAAATTTTCTTTTTCTTGCTCATTAATTACCTGTCTGTATGTCGTGTCATTGTTGAAAATAAGTCCCTAAATATATCAGATTTCAATACTTTTGAGTGTGCTTTTTTTTGTCAATTGAATCAGAAATATTTAGAACCTGAATTGACTTTTTTTTTTTGTTAATTTCTTTTTGGCGAATCTCTTTCCCTCTCCCCTGTTGTAATAGGAAAATTTAAGAGTAAGGAATGTTTGAAAATGAAATCGTTTTTTTTGAAAATTGCTCCCCCTTCCCGAGTGCAATGTTGAAAAGCTTGGAGAAAAGTATGTAAATGTCTTGCCTTTTAATTTTGAGATTTTGTTAGAAAGTTTTGTGCAGGAACTGGAAGTCAGGAAAAGTCAATTTTGAATATTTTTTATTGAAATAATTTTGCTATACCTAGGTACAAAAAATATCTACTTTTTACCAGAAAAACATCGTTGTCCTATTGGGAGCGAGGCACCCTAAAAAAGGTCTATTTCCCCTTCCTCTTTTCCCATTTTAAAATTATTCGAGAAGGATTTTTTAAAATGAAACTGTCATGTCAGTGTAAATCGTCGATGATAATTTTTTTCAATAAAAAGTATACATAACTTTTTTTTAATTGCATATTTTCACCATCAACCATTTATTCTAAACCTTCTACTCTCAACCTTTTATCTTCAACTTTCCCCCTCAACCTTAAACTCTCAACCTTAAACCCTCAACCTTTCTGCAGGCATTAAACAGAGTCATTTTTTTTAGTTACTTGTCCCCTATTTTCAAGGTTGGTCACTAAGTCACTTTTTTTGCCAAAAGGTCACTATTGGTCACTTTTTTCATTCTGAAGTCACTTTTTTCGTTCAAACGGCCTACCGCTCTTGCATAAAATTTAAAAAAAATTAATATTTTTCTAAAAAAAAAAAGTCCTATCAATTTTTCTTACCTACTTATTAGTTCACCAGCCTTGTAAATTGATACCATGATAAAGATTTATTATTTAAAAAGTTTTTTCGTCACTATTGCAGAGAAAAATACAGTGTAAGTTATGAAAAAAATAGGGCGGGGGTGTATTTATTTATGAGAAAAAAATTGAAAAATTAGTCACTTTTTCGAAAAATATGTCACTTTTTGCTTCATAAAAAGTTACTAAAGTCACTATTTTTTCTCAAAATCGGTGTTTGATGCTTGTTTCTGAATAATACGATCTCTAGATAGGCACTGAGATAGTTTTGTGAAATTTTATCAAACAAATTGTTTCAAAATTATTATACAATTTGGACAGATTTTAAACGAAATTGAACATTAGCAAGTAGTGGTTGAGTCAAAAAGGAGAAATTTTTACTTTTACTGGTATTTTTGGATTCTGAACACAGCTTTCGTGGTTCCCCACCCTTCTAGTCCATTTCAATTTTAAAAAAATTACAGAACGATCCTCTCTGCTTATATCTACCTACAGAGAACAAAAATAAATTAACATGAATTTGAATGAGAACGAGTGGCAACTTTTTTTTTTGAATATCAGGCCATAGAAAAATTGTTTCAGGATTGAGTACACTCAAAAAAATAAAAAATAAATTTTATTAAACGTAATAATAAAAAGGCACCATTCACAAAACTAGTAAAATTTATTCAAAAAATAATAATATTTATCGCAAAATTGACAAACTTTATTTGCTATGCAATAAACTTTACCAAATTTCGTGATAAATTTTATTATTTTTTTTGATAAAAATTGCTAATTTTGCGAATGGTGCCCCGTTATTATTTTTTTTGGATAAACTTTATTTTTTTTTTGATAAAATTTATTTTTTTTGGATAAACTTTATTTTTTTTGCAACACTTTCTATTCATTTTTCATTCTCCATTTTTCTCAGTGTACAAGAAATTTTAATTTTGATGGACGCGTTTACTTACTGAAAAAAAATATGTATTGTTGAAAATTTTACAGTAAAACTTGATTTTCACGAAAGTGGGTGGAAAGAATGATTGACTGATTGAATAATTTTGTATGTACTTATTGTACTTACCTACCTGTTTGAATAATACAACATCGAACTTTTGTGATAAAAATTATCGGGAAAGTCTTGAAAATTACTTCCTCTACTAAGTATACGAGTATTTATGTAGGTACCATATACCTACCTTATATTCTGACCAATATAATGAATTGATCAAAAAAATTATGAATTTTGTATTTTGTTCTATCGAGAGTAAAGATACCTAATTACTCAATTATTCGCATAATAACAATTTTTATTCACAACTGTTGGAAGTTCGGCATGTAATTCGTTCGAATAGAACGACTTCTCGTTTCCTTATTAAGACTACTCTCAAAATCCTCCCTCGATAGCTTATTTACGCGAAGAATAATCCGAACAATAAAAACTATTTTGGAAACTAATTTCAAAAGCACCTTAAATCCTATCGAAACTTAATTCTTCGTAGTTACTTCCTTTAAAAATGAACCTTCCGAAAGTTTCGTAGCTCCATTAATGAGTACCTCATTATCGCGGTTCTACGACCTATACCCAAGTCTTGCAGCATAATGGAGCGTTACACCTCGTTTACTTACTTTGAATAAATCCCATCCGAATCTTCAAACATCGATGAAAAAATCGAGCTGATTTTTGGAATATTTGTTACCAAATACGAATATTAAATTTTTCAAAAACGATATGTATTAATATGGAGCTTCGGTAATTGATATTCGTTCGGTGTACGATTTCAGTTCATAATTCGTTGTTATTGGGCGGCATCGTGTTGGTGAAATTAATTTCGAACTTCGGTACGGAAACGGAAATTCAAAACCGTTTAGAAATTTTAAATTCAATCGTAGTAAAATATGCCTAAACAATATTTTTATCAATTTTTTGTTTTGTGTTTTTTTCGTCAGCAAAAAAAAAAGGAAATTATTTTGAAACAATTTTAGCATCGCATCTGCGAGGTTTATATTACGCTTTTGTTGGCTTTGTAGAGAAGAGTTTGAATTATTAGTCGGATTTCAAAGTAATTTAATTGCAAATTACATTACCTTATTTTTTTCGACGTATCTGTGTAACCTGGTTCGATACATCTGGCTGAGAGAAAAATAATACAGGTAATAAAATGTCAAAAATTTTATTTAAACCGTTTATAAAATGTATTTTTTTTACATCAACTTACATACGTTTTGTAATCTAATCGTATATAAAATGTAATACAACTTTAATAATAAAGTGAAGTTAAAACAAGTAACAACAAAAAGAAATATTTATCTTTGCGAGGAAATTAATTAAAGTAAGAGTTAGAAAAAAAACAACATGGATTTGTTTCCCTTTTCTGTCAACTTTGTTGTTGTTTTTTTGTATTTTCGCCGAATGGAGGCGGATTTTAAACAAATTAAAACTGACGTTCAGTGGGGATTCGAGACCCGGCAGAAATTCGTGTAAAAATGACACGTTATTTGGTCAAAGTGAGAATGTAGACTATCCTTTTGTCCCCTCCCCCTTACCTCTTGTTTCTATTGATCCAGAAGTGAATTAGATGGGGAGAACAGGAAGCCAGGCATCAATTACTGATAATAAATTTTGTTTTTTATTCGTAAAAATGAATTTTTGAAGAAATGGCCTTTGAAAATTTTCTCAAATCTTTCTTCGACCATAAAATTCCCCAGTTTTCCATTTTTCAAAATCAAAGGTTAAAAAAAACTCATAGAAAAAAATAGGCGAAACTTTCCCAACAAATTTTACTTCATTAATTTTCATCATCCTTCTCTCCTTTCCAGGCCAAACCACTCATTCACTTGCAAAATTATCGATGCGCAAATTACAAAAGTCAACTGAAAAGGAAATATTATTTAGGTAGGTTTTTTTAAAAAAAAAAACAACATTTTTCACAATGAACGCACGTCTTATACAATTTAAATACAAAAATACAAAAAATTATACCATAAACTAGATATTAGCGTGAATTATGAAATTACGACAATTTATTCTAATTCTTTTTCAAGCTTTTTGGCTTCGTTTTTGGTATAATTTGCGATAGGATATTAATGAAGATCGCTATCTTTATTTTTATTGCTCATTTAGAGCAATACGTTCGATGATGCGGTGTTGTATTAAAACGTAACAGAGCAAGAGTGATTTGTTTGTCATTTTGAAAAAAATTATGGAAAAAGGGCCTAGGTAGGTAAAAATCTATGTTAGGAAATGGCACCTTGGCTGAAATTTCCATAGCAAATAGTATTAGAAATTTTTTCTTGGGGACTGAAAATTCGGTAATGGAATTTTTCTCCCCCCCCCCACCTCACTCCTTCGGGAAATTACTGCAATCCTCAGGGAATTTTTTTTCGAATGTTTTTTTATCTTGCAATGTGAGCTTCGAAAAGAACGAAGGAGAGGTGTAGCGATGACATTTTTTAAAAATAAAATCAAGAATGTAAATTTTTTACAATGCTACACGAGATTTGAAAAGAATAAATTATGAGAATGAAGGAAAAAATGAAAAATTCTTAATTTTGAGTAAGGAGTCGTGGTTTTCTAAAATAACGTCACACAATTGTAGAGTGATCGAAATTTATTTGAAATGAAATAATTGATGATGTAAGTACTTATGAGTTCTTGAAATACCACTGTTGAAAAAATGTCGAACAAAAATAAATTGAGAAATGAATTGGTTTTTCAATTTCTAGAAATATCCCACTTTTTGAAAATTTTTTAAAGATATATACTACAGGAAAGGTAATACATAAAATGATTATTCAAATTTTCTCAGGTCGTTATTTTTTTTAAATACATGAATTTTTGCTCTTTGAAATTTTAGTATGAATAAGTTTTCGGGAAAAAATTCTAGAAATAACTTCTAGTAAGGTTTATTAGGTATATCTGCTGTTCGAAAAAAATTCGACGAAAATTGCAAAATACGAAAAATGTTATCCAAAAAGTTCATCTGATGCCATTGAAGGGAATGGGGGCGAGGGGAGAAAATAATTTACTATTAGACTTGTTAAAGCTCAAAAACAAAAACTGATTTTCACTGGTTACTTTAAAAATTCCAGTGAAGGTCTGATTTTGAATTTCTACCAATAAAATATGCATTTTTTGTGAAAATAAAAAAAATGTATACTCGTAGAAAGCCAAAAATTTCATTTTCATGCATAAGTTAACCGATATTCTTCTTCCACTTCTTGAAAAAAAATATCTATCATTGCTTTCCATTTCTTAAATGGAGAGTTACCTATCTCAGAAGAAAAAAAAACTCGTGAAAAATAGTAAATTTTTCGTCAGAATTCATCCAATAAAGCACTCGAAAGTGATTTTATGCTCTCTGTTTTTTGAAAAATGAAACAATTCTAAATTTTCTCAGTGCTGTATCATTGAGATCAGAATGAGAAGAGAAATGGTGTGAAAAGTCGATCAAGGTTCATCCCATAACGTAATAATATTGTCTCGTAGATGAAAATTTTCAAAATACAAAATTTTTTCTTGACAAAATTTTCTTTATAGTTAATGAAATCCTCTCTTTGCGAAAGATAATTTTCATTTCAAAATGCTCCCTCGAGCTCAATTATGTGTACCTAATCAAATTATTTTAAAGAAAATGTTGATTTTTTGGTGTTTTTTTCCCCTCTCATTCATCGAATTTGTGAAAATCGAGGGAGATACACATTCAGAATCGTAGTAGGTACAGAAAAAATCAAAAAATGATAAAATTCAGCAAAGATCGATGAATTTTTTTGAAAAAAAATCAGAAAAAATATATCGAAAATCCGCTGCAAATTTTCCTGAAATTTTCAGTTGATTTTTCTGATTTTTCTGTGCTGCAATTCTAATTGTTCATCGGTGATTTTTTTCTGATTCAGAACGAGAGAATTTATGTGAAACGAGTGTATCTAATTCAACAAATTTTTTGTCAAGTTCGAAGATTGATTCTGAAATTTCGAGAGGAGGAGATGAATGCAGGGTTGAAAGGGCTGAAAATTGAATACGTTTTTTGATACCTTACTTAAAACAACAACTTTCTAGTATGTTTTTCTGAAAATTTGGCCAAAATCCATCCAGCATAACAAATCCACAAAAAAAATCGTTTTCGAGGTACGCGCAATGGATTATTTTACAATCTCGTTAACTTCGCCAGAAAGGGGAGAAAAATAACAGTTATTTTTGGAACGGGTTAAAGGTACATTTGGGGTGCTAATTTTAGCCTGGCGCGAAAAAATAAATTGCTCCAGCACCGCATTATCACCCTTCGAGTTGCACGACGACGCGACAGGATAGAACACATCCAATGGGTATTTCTAGAATAGTAGGTAGAACTAGAGGAAAAAAACGAGGTTTTCGTAAATGGCGAAATTAACCCGCGAGGAGATCACGACGAAACGCAAATTAATTGACATTCGGACAACGAAAAAAATACCCTCGATTCCATCCCCATTCGCGTCTTCGGTCAACTCGAAGGATTATATTAAAATCGTAGGAATGTACACAACAATAATAACTCAGCGACTACGTCGTTCAAAAACCTAATTTACAAAAACAAACGAAAAAAATTGAACGAAAAATTATTTTTCGAATTTCGAGACCCAAAAAAACGTAAAAATTGGATTATTTTTCCCTTAAAAATACCAATACGAGACTTTGTCTCGATATTTATAACAAAAATACATACAACACGTACGATATATAACGAATCGCGAGCACGACTCTCTCCCGGGATCAGGCAGGGGTATGTAGCCTAGCTCGCGAAAAAAAAACAATAATTACGCGATTATTATAAATTAAGCGTTGTGGTACGTTGAGCATGCATGGATAAAGGGTCACACCCTTGTAACGAGAAATGCCTGTAGGACAAGTATTCGGGCGGCAGAGGTTGCTCGTGTTTGGCATTTTCTCTCTGTTTTTTCACCTTCATGTAGGCTAAGATTATAACTAATATTACAAATACCACGAAACCCATACAGCTGCCGATGATCAAACCGAGCCTTCGGGTCAGGATGGAACTCGGTTGCGGGCTACGCATCTGGTAATTTTCGCCCGCGTCTAGAGTACGTACTTCTGTGCATCGGCTCGAATGATTGTTGGCCATTTCTATCGAAGTTATGGTTTTATTTGTGGACGTCGAGTGCCAATTACTCAGCCCGATAACGCATATTAAATATCTTGTATTCGGGTATAATTCGATTAGCTTAACCGAGCGTGTTTTACTATCGTACAGTCTACTACTCGCCTGCAAAACCACACATACGAAACCAGATTAGAGTGAAATTTTTTCAAAATACAATGTACGTAGGCCATATCTACGGGAGAATTTTTTTCATCGTGTGCAAAGGGGTGAAAAAAACCCAACGTCGATGGTTTTGTCGCCGCACACGTATAATTTACTACCCCCAAAGTAACGTCGAGTACGCAGAAAAAATGCCTTTAATCTTTACCTCGCAGACATAAATTCTATCTGACCGATGCGTTTAATAATAGTCGCTTTGGATATACTAAAATATGTTAAAGGCGTATACCCTTCTTAACGGTGTATCAAATAAAGACGCTTTCGAAATAACCCACCGTCGCCGCCACCAAAAGCCGGTGCAAATATTTTCTCCGCAAAAGTGTTACGTAACAGAGCTGCGAGTCTACGTGTGTAATGCCAATGGTATTTCGTTGCCATTCTCTAGCACGTAGTAAAATTCAACGTTTAATATTTGATAGCGCGTTAGCATGATGAAGGAATTGATAAGCCTCTTCTTCTCTTTGAACGAGGGTTTGTATTTTGGTCGTGTCTGCAGTACGGCTACAGTCGTTTGTTATTTGTTTCGGCTGTGGTGGTGCAATTTAAAGATAATAGAGGAAACGATGTACGATGTACGGATATGCGAACTTTATATCTAATACGAATATGAGTTCCTGATTGTAAATGAATTACAGGTTTGAGATTTTGTGAGGTGTTGAGTTATTTGGTCGAGAGTGATGGAAGAGTTGAAAGGATCTTCAATTCGGGATTTTTTTGTTGGAAAATTATAATTTAGAAAAAAATTGGCCAGTAAAAATGTGGTTCGAACGCTGCAAAAATTATCAAAGGTTTTATACCTACAATGTGTTTTTAGAAGTTCTGAACAATGCTGCCATTTTTTATTAAATGAGTAGATCGAAGAGATTTCAATATCAGGGTGTCTACCGGTCGCGAAAGTCGCGAAAAAGTCGCGAATTCAAATGTTGGTCGCTAAAATAGCAAAAAAGTCGCAAAATTACCCAAAATTCATCAAAAGTCCCGAATTTTTCTCAAATTACTTGTTTTTTTTGGCTTTCTACAAAACAAAAAAATTAAAGAAGTTTCAAATTTCTGAACAGTTTTTCTAAAAATTTTCGCCCTCGCTTCGCTCGGGCTCCTAAATTTAAACACCTCATTCTTAAATTATAAACCTTCTTCCCTTCTATTCTACACAATAATTGAATATTTGAAATGGAAAAAATTCGTTCTTGTGGAAAATTTAGTAACGATCACGATAGGAATTTTCGAAAAATTTTCGATTTTTTTTGGAAAAGGGAACATTGTGTCTATTCTCCAAAAAATATAGAAAAATCGAAGAATTTTAGAACTTTCACTGAGATTTTTCAAAAATTCGGAAGGGAAAATCACTACAGGGATTTTTTTTGTTCCTTTTGTAAAAAATTCTTCAAAAAAAAATTGAAAATAATCCACTTTTAGAAAATTTTGGTGAAAAATTGCCTTTTTTTGATGTTTCTTAATGGTTTCTTCCTATGACCCTAGTTTTTTTTGTTTTTTCCGCTGTTCTATCTCGAACTGTACATTACGAGAATAAATTGATTCTGGCGCCTTCATGCATTCCTCATGTACCTAATGGAGTAAAAATTTTCTTTTAAATGTTATTTTTTCACCAAGTTTTGGTTACTTTAGGAATATTTTGAAAAGTTACAGAATGCGTTCATTTTTTATGATTTTGATTTAAAATACTTATTTCCTTCCTTTCTGAATTTTTTTTGTAATAAATTTTATGTCGTTGATTTTTTTTTTTTTGGGGGGGGGGGGGTTAATTGAGAGGTAGATATCACGAAGAAAAGTCGAGAAAAGGTCGCGGAAAAGTCGCAAATTTCGAATTTTAAAAATCGGTAGACACCCTGAATATGTTTTGGATTCCTTGTAATGGGTGCTTTGGGCAAAGATGCAAAACTGGGTGTCTGAATTTTCTCCGGAATTTTTTAAAAATCCCAAAAAAGGCGTTTCTTTGCTCATATTTTTCATTTTTTAGGAAGGGAAAGGGAGGGGAGGGGGAAGCAATAAAATATGAACATTTTTTGAATTTTCAGCCCGAAAAAATCCGAATGTTCATTTGCTTGAGATGGTAGACACCGTGGCATAATTTGTTTCATTTTTCAAAACTTTATAATTTTGCTTTGAAATAGGTATACTTAGTTTTTCATTTTTTTTTTAAATTTTTCTGTAATAAATCTTTCAAATTTTTGTGATGAGGGGAGTGGGTGGGTTAAAAAATGTTCAGAATTGAATTTGAATCTTTTTTTTTGGCCCGAAGAAAAGCATCAAAAAATCTTGTAAAAAGTACCTTGTGATTTTGAAAACAAAAATCATTAGACTCCATTCATTTCATATCATTCTTATGCAAAGGCTTTGGTGTGGTTTGGGGGTCATTTGGCTCTTGGTGGAACTTTTGACAAAATTTTTACGCCATTCGACTTGCTCTCTAAATCTGAATCAGTCGAAATATCACTGGTTCAATTCGTAAAAGTAAATTATTTCTCAGACAACTGATTGATCAGTGATGTTTTTCAACATTCGTAATACTGTAGAATCAGTAAAATTTCAATTTTAACTGAATGATTCAGTGAAATATCGCCGATTCATTTTGTACATTACAAAATCTACTACTGAATCAGTAAAATTTACTGAAGTTTTGGTAGTTTTTTTTACTGATTCAGAGATGATTTTTTTTTTTACTGAATGAATCAGTGAAGTTCTACTGATTCGGCAGTAACTCAATTTTGTAGATTTCAATCAGTCATTTTTAACTGAAAACCAGTGAAAATTGACTGAACAACATTTACTGTGGAAAAAATCACCAGTTGAATCCGTTAAATGGAAAAAAATAACTACTGAATCAGTGAAAATTACTGAAATTTTACATAATTTTTTTTTACTGGATGAATCAGTGAAATTATATTTTTTGCAGTGAATTTGGCATTAACATGATTCTGACAATTTCATTCAGTCATTTTCACTTTATTTTGACTTTAAATCAGTGAAAATTAACTGATTCAGTTTTGAAAGACACCTCCCAACATATTCAAAAAATTTTAACATTCCTCTCTAATACAAATTTAAAATCCCTACTCTGACGTAACCCCCTTTCACACACGCCTCTAGCCTTAGTTGCTGTATATGGCGTTTATAATAATAAAAAAAAATTAAGAGGGTGCCTACGTGGAAAATGAATTTAGAGCCCAAAAACGAATTTTTACCACACCCCCGGGGGCCTCAAAATGAGTGATTTTCAAGCTAAAAATTCTATCTCCGCGAGTTTTCAACCATTTTTTTTCAAACTTGACATGTAGGTAGAGGTACTTGAGAGGAATACCCTAAAATTTTTTCAAATTCTTTCGACCACTAAAAGACCTTAATTTTTACCTTGAAAATTTGAAATCGCCATGGGGGCACCGTTTTGGTGGGTGGCATGAAAAAAATATATTTTCATGTTTCTCATTAAATTTTACACCACTTGGAATTTTTACAGATTTTTTCGAGTGGTGGCCTATACGTGACGTTTGAAACCCCGATAAATCGGTTGTTTTACCTAGTACATGAGAAATACACTTTGAAAAAAGACAAATATGTTAATCGCAATTTTATTACTGGAAAAGCTTCTGTATTATGATGTTCAGAGTCTGTAATAAATTCGCACTGCTCCAGCCCCTATTGCTTTTAGAGGGGAAGGGGTGGACCCCTTATGAGAGAAAAAATTGTTGGGATGGTGCGAATTTATATCACAGACTCTACCAAGTTAGAAAAAAATTGGTTGAAAACTCGCGGAGATAGAATTTTTAGCTTGAAAATCACGTATTTTGAGGCCCCCGTCCCCGGGGGATGTGGTAAAAATTCGTTTTTGCGCTCTAAAATCATCTTCGACATAGGTAAGTCGAATGACATAAAAATTTTGTCAAAGTTCCACCTAGGGCCAAATGACCCCCAAATCACTCCAGAGCCTTTCATGATTTAAGCACATCATGTGAAAAATCGTTCATGATTATCATATTTTTGAAGGATCTGAAAAACCTGGGAAAATCAGGGAAAATCATTTCTGAAATATTGTGGACACCCTGCAAAAATGTTCAGTTCTATCTACAGGGTGTCAAAAAAAAAAACAAAAAAAGTAAAAAATTCAAATGGAAAGGGGGTGTTTTAGTCAAGTCTAGAGATGATACAAATTAAGACGGTTTTTATGAGATCAAAAGTTTTGAGATCGGTTCTGTTATTCATAGGCATAATTTCTTTGAAAATTATGATGAATTCTTCTCTTCCAAGATAATTCTTCCCTACCCACTGTAAGATGAAAAAAAAATTCTAGAATAAAAAATGATGAATTTTCAATCCTCTACAACTTTTGTTTTAAACTTTTTTTCGTTTCTTTAATTTTGCAAAAAAATTTCACCCGCAGGTGTTCCAAAAAAATTAGGTTTGCGTGAAAAATTAAGATACGAAAAAAAGTTGAAAACAAAAGTTGTACATAGATAAGTTTGAAACAAAAGTTGTAGAGAATTGAAAGTTCACATTTTTTGTTCTAGAATTTTTTTTCTGTCTTTTAGTGAATAGGAGATAATTATCTTCGATGAGAAGAATTCATCATTTTGAAAACTGCTGAACTGATTTCAAAAATTTCGTATCAATTTGTGCAATTCTGGATTCGATTAAAACACCCCCTTCCCGTTTGAAATTTCTAAGAAAGAGCACGTTTCATGATTTTTTGGGCACCCTGCAGAAAAAACTAGAAAGTTTTGCACCTCCTTCGACAGCAAAATTTAAGGAAATTCTCTTTAAGAAAATTTTTTTCGCATGAAAGACATGTTTTTCAAGAATAAAATCATATTTTAATTTTCAAAATTGTTAAGCAAATGCTTTATATGTTTGAAAATGATTGATAATATCGAATTGAACTAGACTTTCCTAACTTTTCAATACTTTGCCCGATTTGAAAAAAAATTCAAAAAAATAACCCGGGATTTCCCTCAGACCTTAGCTTTTTTTAGGAGGCTCGGCTCAGGAGGGCTCGTTAGGGCTAAAAAATTTTGTCACTTCGCTGCGAAAGCCCTCAAACTAAAAATTTGGCTGAACCTTGTCCTATATCGACGTTTGAAAGACTTTTTTTTTTTTTTTTTTTTGTGGGTTCAGACTACTAGGTCTATCAGCCCATGCCAGGACTTTTTTTTTACTTTTACAATTTTTCTCCTGACCCCATTTTTTCTGAAAGATCCCGCTAAATTTTTTTAAAACAGTTTTCATGATTATTATGCTATTTCCTTACTATTTTTTTGGAGATAAAAACTAAGCGAAATTGGAATATCCGAGAAGCGAAACGGATTTACAAACTACAGTTAACGATGATTTCAGAATATAGGAAAGTGGTCATTTTCGTCATTTTTTAAGAAAACGACAGATTTAGAATATTTGAAAATGGTAGTTTCTCATAGTTTTCTGAATAAACGACCGAAAATTACTATTTTCCAATTTAGAACAACCATTTCAGGGTATCTAACAAAACTTGTTGAGCGAAAATCTTGACTTACTTTGACATTTTTGCATGGCCTTTTTTACTTTTTTATGGGCCAACCCCTCTCCCTCCAAAAAATTGATTTTTTACGGAAAACTTCAAACAAATATGATTGGAGAAAAATCGAAATGAGCTCTTTTTTATCTAAGAGTGAGTGGAAATTTTTTCAATTTTTGAAAAAAAAATCATAATTATTTTTTCGTAATTATTTTAAATCATGAAATCTGTGAAAGGCGAAACAAAAAACACTTCGGAAACCATAAACTTTACATTTTTTCTCATTATTCGAGTTGTCAAGAGTGAAACATGGAATAAACTTCAAAGACAGACAAATTATAAAAACCAAACCGTATAATAATTCTTACAACATTCAATTTCAAACAAAACCATACTAATTGCAATCTACTATCGTGACATTTATTCTCCATTCACTTGTGATTTTTCAACTTTTCCCTTTATCAATTTGGAAACTCGACAACTCGTTTCGCGACTCGAACGAAACCAAGAATTATTTTTCAATTGCCGAATAAAATTTATAATTTGAATGGAAGGCCTTTGTACGTATATCTCTTCGGCATTGTCGTATATTACGTGCGAGAATCGAACACTATACGACAAAAATTAGCAGTCATAACTTTACCACGTTTAGAATTTTCAAAGTAGGTAACGTTCTGGTACACTTTAAAGATGTATCTAATTTATATGTACACGAGTACGCTACACATCCGCAAACAGACAAAATTTAATTTATAAACCGAGTTTCTTATCAGAATTTCTTCATAGGTGTGTAAAACTTTATACCAACGGTGATAAAAATTATAAAGCAGGAAAAGTTTCTCGCAAAAGGTTCAAAATTTCTTGTATACTTTTTGAAAACAGCTCTTCCAAGAATTTGTCCTGGTAACGTGTAAAATACGTAGAAAAGGGACAAATAAAATAAAACTTTCTAACTCGCTCGAAATACAGCGAGCCTTTGAAAAAACACACGTAATTTTAACATTATTTCGTAACCGAAGCTCATTTAGTAATTAAAAATTTCCAATACTTACGCTGGCATTGTAATCCATGGCGGAGATAGCATTATATGCGACTTGATATCCGTATACTCCGGAATGGTTTCTACTTTGCCACGATACGACCACGGAGAAAGGCTGAATATCCTGGATGGCGAGTTTCAGCACCAAAGGAGTCGTACAGAAGGTCGGAGGATCGAGTTCCAAGAATAATCTGCCTCTGAGCTCCGGCGGTTGTTCGCATTTCAGACTCGAACGTATTTCGTTTCCTTCGTTAATCATTTTCTGATGATCTCGTAACCATTCCCATACTTCTTGTTGGGCGCATCCGCAATACAAAGGGTTTTCTGCGAAAAATAAAAACAAATCGTCGTCTATGTGGAAACTCGTGTACGTATTGTAAATATAGAAATATTTATAGGCTTTAATGCCTTGTTGTTTTCTCCTCTTGTTTTTTTTTTCCTCAGCCCGGAAAATAGAGTAGGCGTACGATGTTATAAGCTTTTTCGACGACGATACGCCTACCGAGACGGAGTATGTATTCCAAAGGCGTTTTCTATTGCAAGTTTTGCGTCTATTTTACGCTTGTCATATGCATACCGAAAACGAAGACGCGTTTTGTTCCGTTTTTACGAGATGATAATTAATACCAAAGTGTAGTTGAATAGTCTTAAGGGATAAGGATGAGAACGAAGGCGAAGAATTTCCTCATTGTCGTCTCTGCCATCCTACTTCGTCTATTTGCACTAAAACGCAAAAGTTACTATAAAATTTAAATCTTTTCGCGTTCATGCAACTTTTATCGTCGTTCGTCTCGCCATTTGTCGAGAGTTTATAAATTGACAGCGTCGCGTCGAGAATACGATACCTGGCACGTCGTCGTGTCGCTTCGCACGCCGGGAATACATTTCCATTTAATTACAACTAGTATTTTTTAATTTCCCATTTTCTCACCGAGGGATGACCGAAAATGGGAAACTTGCTGCGAATTAATTTAGATTATAAAAGTCGATGACGGAGAAAAAAATTTAATTTACTTTTGTACGTAGCCGGGCGCGATAAAAGTAGAGAAAAAGTTACCATCAACGAATAACTTCTGACAGAATGGTTTGAAAAAATTTCTCTCTTCAGATGGACGAACGTTCTTTTGTCATTACCGGACAATAGTGCAATCGTTTCCATAGTTACTTTTATTTTTATTCCTAATAATGTTCCCCAGATAGGACGCGTAATAGAGGAAATTTATCTCTCACGCGGAAAATAGAATAACAACCGTTGCGTTCGTCGGTATAAAAAATTACCAGAAAATTTATCATTTTTTCCTCGTAGTGCTTTTTTTTGGAATTTTACGTGCCTCTTTTTTTCGTTTTTAAATGTCGCCGCGCCGTTCGCGTGCTGCGGGCGTATTGATTTTGACGAGGTATTTTTATTTTTCAATTTGGTCGAATGGTTGGGTGTTTTTGAAAATGTGGGTGTTATGATGTTTTGGGAACTTATTCGAAATTTTCGTCGTTTTAAATTTTAATGTAATATTTTTCTTCAAAACTTTGTTGAACTTTTTCTATTTTTTTTGCCATTTTGCTACCGAATGAATTTTGAAAATCATTTCCAGTGCATTTGCTTTATTTGGAGACGTTCTCGAGAGTCCAAAATTATCCTATTTTCAAGTGTCGAGAATACCATACCAGCTTACAAAATGGGTATAAAATATTGGAAAATTCACTGAAACTATTGCGTAATAAACAGACGTATTGAAAAGGCCAACGAAGCGGAGAGAGATGAGACAAATTTGGCATAACTCTCAGAAAAAAGACAAAAAAATGAAATTATCGACTTAATTGTTTCTGATTTTTCTGATCAAAAATTCACGTTTTCTCAATTTTTTCGCCTTCCAATGAAATTTTTTCCAAATTGTTGAAAAAATTCATCTCTTTTTCAAATGTTTAGACTGGAACCTGATTAATTTAAATTAAAGGGGAAGTTTTTCCTATTTGTTCGACTTAAAGTTAACATTTTTTCAATTTTCTGCATCGAAGCTCCAGTTTTTCAAGTTATCGAATCAGGAAATATTTTTCCAACGCCATATTAGTCAAAATACAATTTTATCCAAATTTTTAAAGAAAAATTCGTCAGTTTTATAAATTTTCTCCATGTTAACCATTTGTATCAAAATACACGCTTTTCAATTTTTTTCGACTGAAAATGGAATTTTAAAAATTTTATAGACCCAAAATACATTTTCCAACTTTCACGAAAAAAGGAAATCTCTTTTGTGAAACTTTCAGCATGATTTGTCCGAACCAAAGTGCAATTTTATCTACTGTTTAAAGGAAAGTGACACAAACCATCAGTAAAATCAATTCAGAATGTAAATTATTTCAATATACCATTTGATTAAAAAAATCCTTTGTCCAAATTTTTTGTTTCAAACTCAATATTTTTGCTTCAAAAGGAAACGTTACGATTTAAATTAAAAAATGAGGAAATACAAGTCGTAAAATAAATTCAAAATGCAAAATTTTTCAAATTTTTGATAAAAAATTAAGAACTTGAGACGTGAATTTAGTTGGTTCGATTTTAAATGAAGTTCTCTCTGGGGGGGGGGGGGGGGAAGAAGGCACAATTCATAATTCATTAAATCGACTCAAAATACAAGATTTTTTCATTTCTTCTACAAAATCTTCGCAGGGACGGTTTCAGCACAACTTTTTTTGGAGGGAGGGGGGGTGAAAAGAGAAAATTTCTGACGAAAAATGTACAAGCAAAAAAAAGTCGTCAGAAAGTTTAATTTGTCGACTGAACACCGAAATTGAGCATCTTTTTCACTTTTCACGGAATATTTGCCGATTTGCCCCGACTTTAAAATACGTCTGAAGGTGTACCCCCCCCCCCCTCGCCAGAACCGTTCCGGATTTTTCAATTCGAACATAATTTTTCTGATTTGAATTGAAATTCTGTGTTGAAAGGAAGGGGGTGCAAATGATGAAAGCTTTTCTTTTTGCAGATTTTTGACTCGCACGGGGGAGGGGTGAGTCAGACAAACAGCTCAAAATGCAATATTTTTCAAATTGATAGAAAAGTTTTTTTTCAGAATTTTCAACTCGAACCCTCTCTTTTGCAGATTTTTCAATTTACACCCAATTTGTCTAATTTAAGATAGAATTCGATTCTGTTTTTTTTGGAGAGGGAGGGGGGGTTAAGTTAAGAATCGTTTCAAAATTTAAATTTCTTCAATTTTTTAATTTGCCATTGTGTTTACGAAGGGGTGGCGAGGAAGAACCTATTCTCTCATTCTGAATCAGTGAAAAGTCACTGATAAGCAGTCAGAATTGCAGCACAGGAAAAATGAGTGAAATTCACTGATTTTCAGTGAATTTCATAAATATCACTGATTTTTAGTGATTTTCTTTCACTTACTTGCTTTCAGTGAAAAATTTTTTACTGATTTTTGCTGTGCTACAATTCTGACTGTTTTTCAGTGTTTTTAGATAAATTTCACTAATTCAAAAATGAGAAAGTATATGTTTACATATGGCATAATTATTTAAGGAGCTAAAAATTGAAACTTTTTGACTTGAAAATGGAATTTTTCTAATTCGAAAATGCATTTTTTTTCATTTTTGAACCCAAATTGCGAAGTTTTTCGATTCTCTCAGAAACAGGTCATTTCTTTCACTAATGTCCTGAATAAAAAATAAAATCGTTTCAAAATTTGAATTTCTTCAATTTTAAAAAAAAAGCTTTCTTGCCATTGTGTTAAGGAAGAGGTGGCAAGTAGAACCAATGTTCATGGCATCATGGCATATCAAGAAGCTAAATATAAAATCTTTTTGACTTGGAGACGGAATTTTTCTAATTCAAAAATTCATTTTTTTCCTCAACAGAGTGTCCAACGATCAAGCTAAGTCAAGCTAGTCATGCGAAATTCAGATTATTCCTCAACAAATTTTGTTAGACACCCTGCTCAATTTTTGAACCCGAAATGCAAAATTTTCCAATTTTTCCAGAAACCGTTCTATCACAGTGTTGCCAAAATTTTAGCATTATGCCAAAAATTATGCTAAATCACGCAACTTTTTTTTCTTTCATTTTTGGCTTCCTGGCATCATAAAATTATGCCCAAAAGCCAAAAAACACCAAAAAAATTACGCTAAATCTGGCATAATTATGCTAAATTGTCAACACTGGCTATCACTTTCATTAATGTCCCGAATAAAAATGCAATTTTCTCATTGTGGGAATTTTATGTTGACTTTTTTTCTTCTTTCTCCGTTCTCCTTCTGTTTGGTTCAGATCTGAAGAAGGGAGGGGGTGGAACAAACCTTTTTCGACATTGAAATAACACAATTTTGAAAATTGTTTGTAGTAACTTATTGAAAATGAATTAAATTGTCTTTCAAATAAAATCACTTGACGATTTTATATGGTTTTAAATTTATACAAAAAAAAAATCGTAGTAAGAAAACATCAAATCAAAGCAAAAAATATGCAACCCTCACAAAATTGAAAGCCTCGTGGCTAAACAAGTTTTAATTTTGAGTGATTCTTACCCTTTCATATGCTGAAAAATTTAAAATCGAAATTATCTCTGTATTTAGCTAAACAAGGGACTGGTTATGCAATCTGATTTGAATGAATTACTTTTAAAAGGTTTCTACTTTGCATAACTTCATTACGTACATGTGTTTTCGTTGAGCTTTCTCAGATAAATTAAAAATAATATATTATTTGAAATTTTTCCATTTTTTGCCTACTCAAAAGGTAACTTGAAGGATCAAAATTCAAAAATTTTCACATCAATTTTTTCTCCAACCTTTGAAATTTACTTTGCATATTTTTACTCATTTAACTCAATGTACTCGAATGTACGTATCTACAATTAACATACGTATTTGGATTTCGTTCGCGTGATCTTTTTTCACTTCAAGAGTCAAATTTTCAAGGCCTTATTTGAATTTCAAATTGCCCCTTAAAATTCAAAATACGAAGCCAAAAAATATCAAAAAGTCGTTTTAAATTATTCATAATTTTTCCCCCTGCGAAAAGTTTCGATACCGCGTTATCAAACGTTATTAATCATCGAAGATTTATTAAACAACTTTAACGCGCGTGCGGTTTACAAAATTACGGCTTCATAAACCATCCATCGATGATGAAAAAAACGCTCGATGCAATCCATAAAGTACGCGTAAATACAAATAATGCTATCACATAAAGTATAGATAGGTACGCGGCGCGGTAAAAACAAGAATGAAACTCGAGCTATGAAAATTAATGATAAACTGATAAGGCGTGTTAAAGGCGCGAAAAGCATTTACAGCAGTACCACGTTGTGCGCTGTCAGTAGGGCATTATTCGTAAGTAATAAATTAGTCAGCGTGATTTCCTATTATTCCCTTAATCAGACAGAAAGTCTTCATTAGTTACTTTCAGTTTTATCGATCTCGTGTCGGGGCCTTTTTTGTGTCCACGCGGTCGCTGCTCGTCCTCGCCCCGCCATCTATTTCGAAAATGTATACGCAAAACGTCATCCCACTTTTGGCGTCCGAACTTTCCCAAAGAATATTCGGACTGGGTCGGTAAAGGCCGAAATTTTCGACTGGATTTTTTCTACACGAAGGCTCTTTTGTGTTAAAATTTAATAAATTAGCTGTCGCTAAGGTTAACAAGAAAAACGCCAAGCGTCGAGTTGTAAAGATTATTGTAGGGTTAAACAATCTAAAAAGGAGAATTAAAACGTCAATTATCTCCGAAGGGAAAGTTAATTTTTTTTCTCGCACTTTTCCACAATCAAATTCGTACAAACGCGCGCGCCTTTCGATACAAACCGATACTATTTATAGACTGGAGCGTACCCAGTACCCACCCCGAGCATTAACGTGCCGTATAGACGATGATTATTTTTCTTGTTCGAGAATTTAGTTTAATGGAAAATCGGCGAGTATTTTTTCTTTTTTTTGTTCTCGAGATGTTACCGCGCAGCGAAATAGAGGGGAAATTAAATAGAAGATTTTACGGTCTTATGCCCGCGGAAAGGTTGTTTGCGTTTCAATAACGTTATCCGATGAAAAATTGACGTAATTTTTCCCCCTTTTGCCGAGAGGAAATGGGATTTGTATCGATGGTGAAGTAATCTTTATATCTGATGATGGTGTGGTTAAGGGAGGGGGGATGGGATGAGACAGGTATGTAATTTGCGTTTCGTAAGGAGTGTTAAATTGTAGGTGAATAATCGAGAAGGGTGTTTATTTGGTGGTACGTGAAATTACTTATCGGTTTCTTTGGGAAAAGTGACTTGGATATTAAGGTTGATTTTTTTTTTCGAAATGTCAGCTACGAGATGTGTGAAGAAGGAAGAAGGGAGTTTTTTCAATCTAAATTCAACAGTTGTTCTGAATTGGGTTGTGATTCTTTGGTAAATTTCTTTGTTTTGTTTTGTTTTTATCAGGTGTGTTTCTAAATTGAAAATATTTTGAATTTTAAGAAAATAATTTCACTGGGGGTTTTATTACTTCCACGAGTTTCTGAATTTTTTTTGAAACATAACTCAAGTTCTTACAAAGATGTTTTTAATTTTAAAATTTGATGGGTACTGACTCTTGAAAGTTGACTAATTTGTTTCTAATTTTATATTTTTTTTCAGATTTCAGCAGTCTATATCAAATTTTATGGCATTGAAGCGGATTTGAGGAAATTTTGGATTCCTGGTGAGTACGAATTTCAACATTTTAACTAGTTTTTCTATTTTTTGGATTGATGATTTTTTTTTTTACTAAACATTACGAATTTTTAAAAAATGGAAAAAAATAATTTTTTACCGGAAAGGGGAAGAGGAAGAGAAAGAGAAAGAAATGAAGTGTCATGCGGTCACTTTTTAAAACTTCGTTCAAGAATGAACGAATTTCGATACGAAAAATTTCAAAATATTTCTTTTTTCATTTTCGACTATAATTTAATGAAAATAGTTAGTCTAAAATTTTCGTACAATTTTTTGCCTAGTGTGTGATTCATCTTGAGAATTATAATTTCAAAAAATATGGAAAGCCCTCTTGAGTAATTTTTTTCTTGAAAAAATTTCTTTTCAGCCTAGTTTTTCAGATTGAAAAAGGTTTTGCTTAGTTGAAAAACTATAATTTTTACTTTGAAGTTGAATGTTTTATGGATTTTTTTCTGGAATGCAGTTGAGGGAGGGGGGAGGGGGGAAGGAAAAATTAAATGGGTTTACAGGGAAAAAGAAAAATTTACGTTTATGAATTTAATTTCATCTTCTCAATTTTGCTTCTCTTAATAATAGGTAAATGGTCATAAAAAAATGTTTGCCTTCTCAGATGATGAAAATAAGAAGATTAAATAATGCCATCTCTCCAAAAAATAAGAGAAGTTCCATAAAATTAAAATTTTTCAAAGTAAATTTTAAATCATAACTTCTTTTAATGAGAAATAAACCTGAAAATAATCTGGTTTCTTCCTCCTCCGACCATACCAGAGATAAGGAAAGGGCCGAAATTAGCTTACTTTATGAAAAACTTACTTCATAAAATAACAAAATTCAGACCCCATACTCATTTTTACGCTGTTTCTTGTTGAAGTATTCTTAGATTATTTTATGGAATTTTAATTTTGAAAATTTGATGGTTAAAAATTCTGAAAAACTGCTAGATTTCATAAAGAACTTCTGAAAATCACAAATTATAATTGAAAATCTACTCATCTTCGATATTAGATCAAAATGAGAAAATGAAAAAAAAAACGCGTTGCATTAATTTAAACTCAAATTAATAAGGGAAAATGACATACTTAATGACAATATTGAATCGGTGTGATGTTATATTTTGTTTGTTTTTGTTTCGTTTGTATCATTTTTTTGATTAGGTAGTTATTTGAACTTTTTCGCAGGCTCTATTCATTTTCCTATTGTTGATGAGTTTTTTTTAATCCAAGCATTTGTACGAAAACTAAAATCCTTATATTTTTCCGGGGTGTAATTTTTTGTGGTTGGGGGAGGGTCTTGCCAAAGTTTGGCAAAAATTCTAAAAAACTTCTACGTCAATATCAACTTGAAAATTTTACATATTTCTTCAAGTCGTGATGTTCATCATTTTTTTTGGGAATTTGTGAAAATTTTGGCCACCTTGAAATCTCCTTGCTTTCTATTTGAAGGAAATGAAAATTTTTCGTGATCATTTTTTGTCAAGAAAAATTACGTTAAACAGTTGAAATCGGAAATTTCAAATTTTCAACATTTTTCCATTTTTAACCCTGGACCCACCACACCTTAAAAAATTGTCAACAATAGGTCAATTTTTTTGTTTTGACATTGATATACTCAGTGTAATACAGGGTGACTTAAAATTTCTGGAACGCGAAAATTGCTTCGTAAAAAAAATAATAAGGCCCAACGAATAATGAAAACCCATTCACGACACAGCTGAAGCTCCATTCCCTTTAAAAAATATGAACTCATCCCTCATAGATTACGAATCTTTGAATAATGTTGGATTTTTTTCAATTTTTGTACTTTTCAAAAAAACAACTCAAAACCCAAAATTTCGAAAATTTTAAAAATTGAGATATTTAAAAACTAACAGTTGTATATGATAGAGTTTTGGATAACGATCAAAAATCATTGCATGCAAATTTTGCCTAGTCAAAAATTAAAAAGGGCAAAAATTTACAAAAAAAATCAAGTTTTCGTGAAATTGGTACACTGTCTCCTCCACTCAACCCTTTTCAATTTTTTTTAGTACAACGTTGACGTTGTCCCTTGCCGACCTACACATAGGCAACCCTTCGTTCAGATCAACGCAAGGCAATGTGGGGCGATTTCTCTCTAAATTACGAAAAAAACGTTGCATTCCGGAACTTTTGGGTCACCCTGTACGTACATAAATGTCCAACCTTTCATTTCATTTGTTAGTCATGTTGCCTATTTTCCTATTTTAAGGAGTAAATTTTTTAGAAAAAAATTGTTTTTACTACATTTATCTGTATTTTAGTTGTACTGAAAAAAAGTGGAGGGGATGAAATTGTCACCCATCAAAATACTTATGTATCCATGTTCTACTGGTTCGTCTGCTACAATTTGTCTATCTCTTTAATATATACGAGACGAAAACTTCAAAATATTTACCTTCTGGAATTCACGAAAAAAATTTTTTTTTGAAAATTAAATTCAACCAATTTTGATGGAGGAGGGAGAAAGGAGGAGGAGGGGGGTAAATGAAGGTGGGAATTATTTCATTATAGAAGTAAATAATTTCAGTAATTTATATTTAAATGCTATAAAACGAAGATGGTTACGTATTCGTCAAATTCTTACCTTCAGTTCTCAAGCTTCGTATCTGCGTCTCCAAAGGCCTGAACGCGTTCAAAGGTAAATTCTCGAAATAATTCTTACTGAGATCCAGCACCCTGAGTTTCTTCAACGGTCGAAAAGCGTCCGTAGCAATGGCACTGATACGATTGCCGTACAAATGCAGCTCAGCCAAATTATCCAAACTGGTAAAAGTATCTCTTTCGATTTGATCGATATGATTGAAAGACAAATCTAAAATCTGCATCGCCTTCAAATCCTGCGGAAACTGCTCCAACCTTTGTATACGATTCTGCGTCAGATTCAGCAGCCTCAGACGTGTCAGTCCTTGCAGACGTTCTTGAGGCAGCAGCTCCATATCATTGAAGCTCAAATCCAACGTCAATAAATTAGGTAAATTTTGAAACGCGCTCGGCGATATCCTCGAAATACTGTTACGAGCCAGGTACAAATGTAAAATATTTGGAAACGCTTCGAAATCTTTACTGGTAATAACGGATAGGTTCGTATTGGTAATATGTAGTTCTTCCAAGGACGGGTATCGCTTAATGGAAGACATATCGTGAATTTGATTGAGCGGGTTATCCGTCAAATTCAACCTTTTCAGATTGGGTAGATTCTGGGTGGAAATTGGCATCGATGGGATATGTCTGAAGTAATTCGACGATAAGTCTAGATGCTCGAGCGAGACAGCGCCGTGAAAGAAATTCGCCGGCAAGGCGGTTAATAGGTTGGAGCTTAGGCTGGCCCATACCAGATGCGAGAAATTAGACGGCGTAAAGCCCGTGACCGAGCTTATCGTGTTTATCGATAAATTCAACTCTGTTATATTTCGTAGCATTTTTAACTTGGAGAAATCCACGGTGCTGATGTTGTTCGTCGAGATGGATAGTTTCTTTAATGATACAGCGTTCGATACCGAATAAGGGAATATTTGAAAGTAATTACGATCTAGAGTCAATTCCCTCAGATCATTCAGAGTTTTGAATAAATCCGAGGGTAACGTTTTCAGTTTATTTCCAGCGAAAGATATCGTATGGAGGTAACTATTGAACAGGAAGGTTTTGCCTTCGATTACAGCGATCTGGTTATCTTCGATGAATAAATTGCTCACCGTTGGAATACCTTTGAATACGTGATCGCTCAACTTCGTTATGTTATTTTTCGAAAGGTTCAACGTTTTCAAATTATCGATTTCGAGCTTCATAATGAAATCGTTGTTGAGCTGGTTGCGACAGAGATTCAGATGGTCGAGTTTTTTCAACGAGCTGAACACTCCTTCTTCGATCGTCGTCACTGAGCAATTCTCCAGCTTGAGGATTTGCAGAGGTAGATCTTCGTGGAATATTTTACCCCTTATTACGATCAGCCTGTTGTGAGATAGGTCGAGAATTCGCAGTTTCGTGAGCAAAGAAAAGCTGCCAGATTCGATATTCTCGATTTTATTCGACGACAGGTACAGCTCCTCGATATTACTCAAATCAGCGAACATTTTCAACGTAATCGAGGTTAATTCGTTGTAGCTCAAGTCGAGCACCGAAAGGACCTGCATTGGTTCAAAGGTGCCATCCTCAATCCGAGATATACTATTGTTGGTCAGATATACTCGCTGTATGAGGAGTAAATCGTTGAACAACGCTTTGCTCAGCTTGGTTAGTTGGTTATGGCCTAGCCACATGATTTGCACGTTAGATTGGCCTTTTAGCGAAGCGTTATGAAGCGTTACGATGTGGTTTGAGTCCAGCTGGACGGATACCAGGGACGATGAGTCGTGTCGAAATACGTCCCCCAGCGTCGATAACATATTACCTTGTAGGTTAACGTGTTGTAGGTTTTCCATGCTGCGAAACGAACCCGATTCGATGTTGTCGATGTAATTGTATTGCAAATGCAATTCGAGTAAATTTTTCAGAGGCTCGAAGACGCCTTTTTTTATCGTCCTTAGACGATTATTATGTAGCCTGAGTTCCCTCAAATTGGTCACGTTTTTGAACGTGCCCGCATTCAAGTCTGAAATAGCATTGTTGTCCAAATTCAGCGACGATAATTGGCCACAATTCGATAATAATTCCGATGACAAAGTTTCGATGAAATTCTCGCTTAGGTGGAGTTGCTGCAGCGAGGTCAGAGATAAGAAAGCTGCCGAATCTATATGCCTGATAGCATTTTGCTGCAGGTAAATCACGTTTATCATTTTGGAATTGGAAAACGCGTCGTTGGGCACGTCCAAAATATTATTTTCCGATAAAAACAGCTCCCTGAGATCGGGCAAATTGGCAAATACTCCGCTGATGTAATGCACGTGATTGTGACTCAAATCGATCGTTTTCAGTTTGGTATTGGTGTGAAAAATGTCGGAATCCAGGAATACTATTTTATTATGGCTTAAATCCAGACTTTCCAGATGGATCAGAGACATAAAAGCTTTCTTGTGAATGCCTTCGATTGTGTTGTAATATAAAGAGAGGGTTTTCAAATATGGTATCGGACGGAATGCGTCCTCAGCAATGGATACGAAATTATTCGAGCTGAGGTCCAAATGAAGTAAACTTTTCAGAGACGAGTATCCGTCGTCTGGGATAAAGCTAATCTCGTTCCAGGCGATTTTCAAATTACTCAGACGTTCGAGACGACGTATCGACAATATGGGGAAATCTTTGAGCTTATTTTCCGATAAATCCATCTCCTCGAGGGTTTCCTCCAGTCCGGCGAAAGCGTATTCGGATATTTTCTTTATCGAATTACCTTTTAGATTAATTCTCAGGAGATGTAGGCCATAGAAAGCGTAGCTGGGCAGTTCTTGAATATCGTTCGATTCGAAATTGATCATTTGCAAAGAGGTTAAATAGGGTAATGTTTTGATAGGCACTTTTGTCAATTTGCTCGAGACGATGCCCAATGACTCGAGCGTATTTTTGATATTCTTGAACGATTCTTCGTTCAGCTGGTTGAGATTTGAGACGGAAATTTGCAGTTGCCTGATGACCAGATTTTTCATAAAATCTGTACCTTTGACGGTGGTCACCGATTTATCGAGATCGTAGATGCTGAGCGATTGTATGGGTACGTGGGTAAAAGCTGCGAGGACTTTTTGCAAAGCCACCATAGTGATGCTGGGACATTCGAGGAAGACCTCGTCGTCGAACACATAGCACGAACAATTATTGTCGGATATCGGAGGACAACTGATTTCCTCGGCGGTGAACATGGACAGCAAATTAGCGCAAAGAAGTAATGCGTACCATTCATTGGTGGTCTGTTTCTTCATCGCACCTCCATGTCAAATGGGTTTCGCGAAAGCCCTTCGGATACGCCTGTCAACAGAATTAAAAAAACAACTATTAGTCTACAGACCAAACAGCAAAGTGTTCAACCACTGTCCATTTTGGGGGCCAAAAAATTTACTAGACATAATGTAGGTATACTGGTTCAGCTTTTTCAAAAACAGCAAACAATTTTTTTTAACCCTGCACATAACAGGGGGTGGGTCAAAAGAGGATATTTTTGGACCTAGGCCCGGAAAAAAAATTCAAGTGAGGTTCGATAGAGTAGTGTCTCCTGATGCTGAACATGCATTCAGGGTGTCCATTTTCTGGAAAACCGGAAAAAGTCAGGGAATTTTGACCGTCTGGAAAAGTCAAGGAAAAGTCTGAGAATTTTGAAATTTCCGGCATTTCCACTGTAATTTTGTAAAAATCCAGAAGAAGAATAAATTATCTGAAATTTCTCGATTCATTTTATTATAAATTTTTCAAAAAAAATTTCCCTCCCTCCGCTCGGGCCAAATTGTTCCAACTAATTTTTATGTTTCATTTTTTATTGACCATAATGTACAAGAAAATTGGTATTTAAACACATGTTTTTGTTTATTGAATCATTGAGTTTTCAAAAAAAATTTCTTTGTACACAGTTTTTTTTTGAACCCGTACTTTTTGATAAAATGTAATGGCAATGAGAAAGGAGTACCATGATGCCCTGATCACGATTTTGAAAAAGAAGGAAGGGAATGGAAGAGAATTTGTATTTTTTTGGTCACATTTCGGGAAACTTTACTGGGATGTGAAGTGATGAATTTTCAAGTTTTGGTCTTTTTTTGCAACAATTTTCGCCCTAGCTTCGCTCTGGCTCGTCGCGTTTGTATATCTCGTCAAAACAATTGATATTTTACTCCTCATCGATCTATTATTTACTGAGCCAAGCCGAAAAGATTGTATTAGGGACTTTCGTAAAATTTATAAATTTGAAGTACGTGTTTTTTTGAGGGAAGTATTTTAATTGTGAAGAAATTTTTGAATTTTCAGACTGGAAATATCCGAACTTTTATAGTCTCACGATTTGATTGACACCAAAGTATTTCCTTTTTCTTTGAATTTAAGTCGTTTTTGTGGCCAGAAAAGAGAGCATCTAAAAATCTCATAAGAAGTAATGATTTTTGAAAAAATTATTGTTGGACATTCTGCAATTTAAATCATTTTTCTGCACAATTTCATCACGCGAAAAAACCACCCCTTCTGCATCCGTCAGGAATAACATATTTAAAAGGTCTGGAAAATTTCGAAAAATTGGTCTGGAAAACCTGGAAAAGTCAGGGGAAATCATTTCTGAGATATAGTGGACACCCTGGCATTTTTTTTCCACTGCATATCTGCACAATAGCAATTTGGAGCCCCTTAAATGCAATTTTTAGTCATTTTTGGCCTTTTTTCACCCTATTGTGGCTCTATATCCTCAAACGTGAGAGGGGGCCAATTTCTTTTGTCATATTCTGTTAGTCTGAATGTTTATACGCCCAAAGCCGCAAATTTGATCGAATTAAACCTGCAATATTCGAAGTTATTGAATTTTAATGTTGAGTAAATATGAGTATTACTCAAATTTCAACTTTGCGATTTTTGTTTCAAAAGTAGTTGTGCGACATGTTAAAATGGGTTAAAATTTCGCGCTGGATTCGAAAATTACGATAATTTTTTCCCATCTCCCCACTGCACCCCTAATTAGCTCCCTTGAATTTTTTTCTCATTTTAGTGGTGCGACCTATTAAAATGAGTTGAAATTTCGCGCTGGATAGGAATCAAAAATGGCGATTTTTCCAACACCCCCTCCCCCTAATTAGCCCTCCTAATTTTTTTCCCTTATTTCAGTGGAGCAACCTATTAAAATGGGTTAAAATTTCGCACTGGATTCTAAAATGACGATAATTTTTTTTCATCTCCTACCCCCACCCCTAGTTAGCCCCTTTTAATTATTTTCTGACTTAGCGGTGTGCCCTATTAAAATAGGTCAAAATTTCACACTGCATTCAAATTGACGTTTCTACTCGATTTGATAGGTAGGAGTAGGTATGTAACGTACTATAATTCGAATATGATCCTGATAATATGTTTGAAAGTTTTTGTTTAGTGGTCGAATCATCATTTTTTGTTCCACAATTTTTTTCCTTTTCTGCAGTGGGTAGGAGATAATTTATTCGGAAAAGTGAAATTCATCATTTTCTATGAAATTATTACTCATTACTCACTGCAAAAGAAAAAAATTCTAGAACCAAAAATTATGTCTTTTCAATCCTTTACAACTTTTGTTTCAAATTTTTTTTGTATCGTGATTTTTTTTGGGGGACACCCGGATGAACAAATTTAGAAAAAGTAAAGATACGAGTTTTAGGTTTTTTGTTAATTTTTTGAATTTCGTTTTCGGCTATTCTTTGTTATTTTTTTAAAATGCGTGTAAAGTTATTAGATACTCACATTCTGTCTGTTAAAGCATTATACCGTAAGACGGGGTTACTTTGGGCCTCGGGGGTTAACTTTGGGCCACGGATGAAAGCACCAAATTACCACCATTTGCCGTGGCCCAAAGTTACCCGGCCTGGACCAAAGTAACCCCGTCTTACGGTATTTTTATAGCCTATGCCTAATTTTTTTCTACTATCCTTATCCAGAATAAAATTGAGTATGGTCTCGAGGCTAAATTGATAAAAAAAATTTAAGGGGCTAATTAGGGGTCAGAGGAGTTGGAAAGAAATTATCGTCATTTTAGAATCCAGCGCGAAATTTTAACCCATTTCAATAGGTCCACCACTAAAATGAGAAAAAAATTTAAGGGAGCTAATTATACGGGTGCAGAGGGGAGATGGGAAGAAATTATCGTAATTTTTGGATCCAGCACGAAATTTTAACCCATTTTCACATGTCGCACAACAACTTTTGAAACAAAAATCGCAAAGTTTAAATTTGAAAATACTCATACCTTACTTAACATTAAAATTCAATAACTTCGAATATTGCAGGTTTAATTCGATCAAATTTGCGGCTTTGGGCGTATAAACATTCAGACTAACGGAATATGACAAAAGAAATTGGCCCTCTCTCACGTTTGAGGATATAGAGCCACAATAGGGTGAAAAAAGGCCAAAAATGACCAAAAATTTCATTTAAGGGGCCCCAAATTGCTATTGTGCAGGTATGCAGTGGAAAAAAATGCATGTTCAGCATCAGGGGACATCACTCTATCGAACCTCCCTTGAATTTTTTTGCCTGGGCCTAGGTCCAAAAATACCCTCTTTTGACCCAGCCCCCTGTTATGTGCAGGGTTAACAAATTTTTTTTTGCTGTTTTTGGAAATGCTGAACCAGTACATACATTATGTTTAGTAAATTCCCCCCCCCCCCCCCCAAACACCAGTAAAATCAACTTCCCTAGCACTTTTTGCGGTTTGGTCTGTAGACTACGAGTATATTGAATCGAATCGAATGAGGAAAAAAACACGAAATAATCAAATATTTCAATCGCATCTTCTCGTCAAGCAATTGTTCATTTTAAAGAGTCGTCGCCGTTGCCTATGAATGGAAAATCATTTCGTATGTTTGAATTACCTTTATACGTACTATGCCTCGGTATACACGAGAGAAAGAAATTCTTCAAATGCGTATTGCCTGCGCCTGCCTTTAAGTACATATGCTTTTATGGAGGATGTTAGTTTAACTAAAAGATTTCTACGCTTTACCGCCCTTTTCGTACTATTCGCTATACACGCCATACATTCAAAGCCGCCCCGCGCCTCATCAGCTCGACGTTATCTGTTCCTCTGGCTCTTCGTCGTCGAAAACGTCAGACGTCAATATTTACTAAATAAATATTAGCAAGTTGGGACGTTAAATTGCAACAAAATAGAAACGGTTGCTTTGAAATTTGTATAACGTAAACAGTTTTTAAAGTAGATTTCTAGTTCATTTTGAAAATTTTAACTTATGGTATCTCTTTGAAGTATACAGCGTTGTATAACTCATCGCCATAGTAGTATATGAGACCAATTGAAATTTTCATTTGGTGTGGAAGGGTGGGAGGGTGTGTGGGGGTGAATTAGCCTCACTCCCGTGTTTCATTCGGGTGTATAGAGCTAGGCTTTGGAATACGCTCGACGCGTACATTACGCTATGTACCTAAAGTTTCAATTATTTAAATCACAATAGGCCCTATATCAGCGATTGTTCACTCGTCGGATTGTTATGTTTGGAGAAGCGAGAGGTTAGAGCTCATTCAGGATGTTTTAATAGTCCTGAAAGCGCGTGTTTCGAAACGTATCACGTTGTCAAGTTTAGCTACGTATGCTCCAGGTTTGTACGAGTTAGAATTGGAGTACCTATACCTACCTATGAGAGCTTACATTTGGAAAATTATCGTCGTCGTAGTTCGAATAAGTGTTCGTCGTGTTTTTAGTTTATAAATTGTCTGCGGTGTATTATATGTATCGATAAGAGGAAGAGGGGTTTCTTTCGTTTTCAGATGATACGAGTTAACTTGTATGAGCGAAAAATTAAACTGATGGAAGTGTTTGTGGTAGGAAACGGAGGTAAATTCAAAGAAAATGGTAAGGAGGGTTTCACTGAACTAAAGACGACCATTTTTTGAGCATTTGACGAAAAATTTTTGAATTCGCAGAGCTGAAGAAATTTGTTCAAAATGTGCAACGTATGACGATTGTTTCACTTGAGCTATAAAATATGTCTGTATTTTTATAGGTATACAATATTTTTGTGTTTTGAAAGATTATGAGGTAATGAGATTAAGTGACTGAAAAAATTGCGAAGACGAACCCCTTGCAGTTGCACAATGTGCTGTTTGACATTTCGTTAAAAAAATTGGAAATAATTTCAATTCCGAATGTAACGAGACGATTTTGTGAGGTAATGAGATGATATAACAAAAGAAAATTACGAAAATGAAACTTCTGCCCCTGCAGTTCCACAATGTGCTATTTGTAGTGTAGGCGAATTAGAAAAAAAAAAACATTTTTGCCTAGCAAAGCTTTTATTGCGGAAAATTGTCGAGAGTGGTCTCCTGAATAACCCCAGAGTTACCACTCCACAGACCTCTGGCTAAATTTTTTAGGGGGTTGAACCTCCAAAAAACGGGGTTTCGCATTATCTCCTGAGAGTTTGATTTTAGGGTAAAAATAGCTCAGTACTTTTTTGTTTTTCACTTAATTTACAACATTTTTTGTATGAAATTTTTTTTTGTATGACCATTAGCGGGGGAGATAGAGACTCTTGAAGGAAATGGGTTTTGGGGGAAGTATGAGTATTATTGACTCCCTAAAAAATTTAGCCGAAGGTCTGTGGCCATATGTGGGGTGGTAACTCTTTGGGGTTATTCAGAAGACCACTCTCGACAATTTTCCGCAATAAAAGCTTTGCTAGGTAAAAATGTTTTTTTTTTCGCTCCAAATGATGCTAATTCGCCTCCACTATTGGTCTTTCGTCAAAAAAATTGGAAATAATTTCAATTTGGAATATAACGGGACGATTTTGGGAGGTAATGAGATTAAATGATAGAAAAATTGCGAAGACGATTAAAAATTTGTTTTGAATTGTTCGATATTCAGTTTGGTCTGTTTTTTTTTAATTTTTTAAATTAAACCTATTAAAACAGTTTGTTGGGTACCGAAGTAAACATATTTTGAATGAATTTTAATGATGATTTTTTGCCCAATTAGAAAATTGAAGAGGCTTAGTAATATTTAAAGAAAAATGAATTCTGAAAATTCAAAATTTTTGAAGATAATTTTCAAGAGAGCTACTCAATGTATCTTTCTCAGATGAACATGCTCCGAATCTTTCGAAATCAAAATTTCAGCCGCCCAAACTGATTTTTCAATTTTTGGCAAATTTTTAAGAACTGAAAAGGTTAGATTTTTTAGAAAAACTGTATTTTTGAACAAGTATTTTTTAAATCAAATTGGTAAAGATTAGGCATCTATTACTAGGTACTTATTGAATATCGACCTTTCGTAATCAAATTTTACCCATTTCAATCATTCTACAACTTCAGAAGTTTTTGAAAAAAGTCATATTTTTTCACAAAATTGATTCGAAGGTTCGATCCTAGAGTATTATAATTTTTTTTTGGTAATTTACTGTTTTTTCTTTCATTTTTGATCATTTTAACTAAATTTTCCTCAATTTTTTCTTAGTAATTTACAAAATTTTATTTTTAAACAATTTTGATGAAATGTAAACATTTTTTACTTATGCTTTTTAGGAATTTTTGTTGTACTTTTTACGAGGATAATTTTGTAAAAATAGACAACCCTTTTTTGCCTTTTCCTTAATTTTGGCTTAATTTTTTCGATTTTAAAAAACTCAACGATTTTTTTTACTGTTTTAATATCTAATCATACAAAAAACGATTATTTAATTTATAAGCTACCTCAATACAACATTATTGAAGTTGACCCCTGAAAATTTAATAATTTATTTTACATTTTGATTTATTTGAAAAAATGAAATCAAAAACTTGAGAAATGTACTTTTTTATTCAATTGAAATTTTTTGAAACTTTTTGTTGAGTACATTTTCTTTTTATTATTGTAATTTTATTTTTCTGAAAACATTTTTGCTGCTTTGACAATAATTTCAAAAATTTTGAAACAAGGAAAAAAATACTTATAAATTTATAATTTTTATTGTTTCTTCATTTTATAATATTTCAACGAATGTCATTTTCAAAATTTCACGATTTTTCACATAGGTATCTATTTTTTACTCAGTAAATTAGTTAAGTACATAATAATATAATTTACGATTTCTACGAAGTTTGAAAAAATGATTTCAAAAGTTACTCCGTAAATTCGACGATTTTTTCATAAATTGTCTTGTTCTTTTGTCAAGTTTTATAACATTTTTGGAAACAGTTTCTAGATTTTCTTTCCCTACTAACAATAATTTCGTGGTTTTTCTCGTTGTATCGTCAATTTATATTCTATTTTTCACGAAGATTTTAAATTTTTCCTCCTATCGTGAATAATTTTTGAAGTATTTCGTATAATTTTGTAATTTGTCTTTTAGCAAGTGTTTAGTATTATAGTTTAGCAGTTTAGATAGTCCCAGTATTTTCAAGTGTAGTTATTCGTATTAGCCTTTGGGCAGTATTACAGAACGTACCTTAACGTTAAGGACTCCCGTAACCAATCACGATCTACGAATTCTTCTTTAAGGAAACATTTAGGCAATTTCTGGAATACTGGCCTTGTTCTAACATTGCTAACCCTCGTACATCGTTCTTTCACCCCTCCTTGTCCCCATCTCACAAATCCTACATTCCAAACTCGCCTCGTTTCCGTAAACATCCGCTTTCTCTTTTTCCCCTGTCCCTTCCAACCACCCAACCAGTTCACAATTCGATCCCTTCGATTGCCTTTCAACGTTTTCACCTTATGGTCAATTAGTAAGTTAGCTACAATCTTATAATTTATGTAAGTTGCGTCCGTCGTGTTCGCATCTTCATCTTATGCACCTAATTTCGGAATTTTGTATGTATGATGGATTGTATAATAAATCTTGTAAAATTTTCACATCCGAATTCTTTCCTACGTTAACATCAAGGAGAAATCAGGAAAAAGTTTACCTTTGTAGCCAGAAAACCAGAAAATTGCAAGCATTTTTATAATTTCACAGTGAATAGCTAGAATATTCAACATGTTGCTCTTCCTTGAATTTTTCAATCAAAGGATAGAAAGGGAGTGTTCTTTTTTGAGCAAATTTAAGGCAAGAAAAATGTTGTGAAAATAACGAGAAAATCCAGAAAATAGAAAGAATTTTCATTTTTCAGATCCAGAAGACACCTTGTTTAGATAATTTTTCCATAATTTTTTTTTGTTTCAAGCTTTTTAAATTTTTTGGATTTACAAATATTTTTTAGCCTTTTTTGTCTGCTCTTATCAACTTTTCAAACCAATTTTTCAGTTCTTTATCAAGTTCTTATTTTTATTTTTTACAAAAATTTTATTGTAATTTTTTTCACCTCGAAAAATAAGTGAAATAATTCGTGTAATTTTCATAATTTTTCTTCAATGTCTTCATTCTGTTATCATTTTTTTCTTATTTAAAAAAAAAAATTCTCAATTTTTGGCACTGCCTTCAAACAATTTTTGGAATTTTTTCAGTTATTTTAATGCTTTTTCGAATAGCTAATCTATTTTTTCTTCAATGAAATGTTTGTCAAATTGAAAAAATTCTTTACATTTCAACTAATTTTAGCCATTTTTTAATGTGTAATGAGTAGTTCCGAATTTTTATGGAGAAAATTGGAAAATTGGTATCAAGTTTCTCTTTGAAAGAAATAATTTATAGATCGTGGATATATGTATTTTTAAAATTTTCGTACTGTGAATTTATGACTTTTTGGTCTGTTAAAACAGCATTTTGATGTAGTAACTTGAAAGTCGATTAAATCACACGTACGAGTATGTTGTTATTCCGGTTCTTTTTTGATACTAAAAATGAAGACCTCACGGGAAGAACGGGTTAATTGAGGGTTTTTTCAAAAATGACTTTTTTATGCCATTGTGTACAATAAACCATGTACTTTTATGTGGTTTATATGAAAAATGTCGAACTTTTCAAATTTTGTCAATAAAAGCAAAAAAGCATTTTCAAGAAATTAAAAACACGGAAAGAACGGGTTAACTACTCGAAACAAAGAAAAAAATGTGCAAAATGCTGATTTTTGTTTTTTAAATAGTTGATTTATTGATGTGAACATGAAAAAAAAAATCATAATTCAACAAAAGATAACTCATAGGTGGAAAAAACTGATTAATTTCAGAGAAAAAATATTTCAATTTCAAGAAAACACGGAAAGAACGGGTTAACTGTGTCACTTTACGGAAAGAACGGGTTAATTGAGGCACTTACACGGAAAGAACGGGTTAACTTCTCAGAATGTTGTTCAAACACATCGTGTGTTGAGTGACTTTTGTATAGTTGCACCACACGGAGTTAACTGCTGAACCTGGTTTAACCCATTGAAATCGGAGGTTTAAACCCAGGTTCAGCAGTTAACTCCGTGTGGTACAACTGGCCCTTTGAAGCTTTTAAAAAACTTTTGAGCAATATTTGCCGATGTAGAATAATTCTAATTGACATTTTAAAAGTAATAAAATCAAAACGAAACTTGAAAACCCATTTTTTTTCAGTTCCACTTCAACATTTTCTTTAAAACGTTCTCCTGCAAAATTTATAAAATTTCAGTTAACCCGTTCTTCCCGTGAGGTCTTCAAATGTAATTCTCATTTTCTCCCAATTTTTTTTATGAGTCAATTGTTCAAAATATTCGACTTTTTAATGAAAAGGAATCAAACATACTCTCATCTTTTTGAATCAGTGAAAAGTCACTGGTAAATAGTTAGAATTGCAGCACAGGAAAAATCAGCGAAATTCTTTGATTTTCAGCGGATTTTTGCTGATTTTCCAGCTAATTTCAGAATTTTTACTGACTTTCTATCTAGTGAATTTTTACTGATTTTCCAGCAATTTTTTTCACTGGACTTTCAGTGAAATTTTTTCCACTGATTTATTAGTGTGCTGCAATTCTGACTGTTTTCCAGTGATTTTCGATAATTTTCACTGATTTATAAATGAGAGAGTAGGTACATCAAAAGAAATTTGATTTTTCAAAAAAATTTCAAGCTTTGAAAAAAAAAAGAATTTTTATCTATATTATTGACCTATGACTTTTTGTTTTATATTTATAAATGAAGAAAATTTTCAAATTTGACATTTCAATGATGAATCAGGAGCTTGAGATTGCTTTTGTAAGAGTTTCCTTCCAGTATTCCCTTTCGAAAAACATATCCACTTGAAGAAAAAAAACATTCTAAATAAAATATACGAATCTAAACTTTGAAAATTCGTAATAATCGCGACCAAAAGAACCCGACTCGTCAATCGTATGATTCGTATTTTCATAGCAATTCACGTACGAGTATCCGCAGCAAAGAAAAATGAACCCTCAACAGGTATACGTTGTATTTTTTTAACCGAACGCGTTCGTCGACCCGAGGCAATAAAATGCATCCTTAAGAGAACAAGCACTTGAGCTTGCCGAGGGAGAAAGAAAATCTCGTTCAACAAATAAATCCGGCTTGTAAAACAAAAGGAAAAATGTGCAGATATAACGGAGGCGTACGAGGTTGAAATTTTCGTGCATTCTTATTGATACGAATTTATTTAAACGTTTGCCATTTTTCAAACGATTTTCCCCATATACCGCGAGCTCTACAATATAAAAAGTATACCTTTACACGCGAAGTATTCTTTCCCTTTTTTTAAATACTTCGATTCGTAACGAATACCATTAATCGTATACCTCGATTCGACGCGAAATTCAACTCGGAATTGGGCCCGAGCCGTGTAGAATAAAAGAGAGAAAAAAACCGCTCGCAACCACCTCCAGGATGACGTGTTTTATTAGCGATGCCGCAAAATAAACAAACGTTTCGTTAAAAGGAAACTGAAAAGCTCGCAAATAACGAGGTATATTTCATAAAAGATATTTGCCCCTCGATTTTCGCGCGTCGCCCCCGTAATTAAATTAGAAAGTCAATTTTGAGAGGAACTTCCGTCTAAACGCAATTACTCTCCACTTCTTCGTCTTCATGTCGTCGAAGTAAATTCGTTGCCGTAACAAATCTAATTTCGAAGAAATTCCGGCAAAAGGCGAAAATTACTTTTAAAGACTAGTTAACGAACAAACATATAAACAAATGTTCGCTTTTACCTCCCAACTCTTCTGCTTTTTCTTTTTAACACGGCAAATAAATTGATACGAAGTTGCTACCTTACTTTGCTTTTACTTTTTTTTCCCTCTCTCCACTTTTTATAAATTACATTATCGCCTGCTCTGGCAGTTTTCAACACTCGCGCGAATACGTATGTTAAATTCGTGTGAGAAATTGCCAACGATTAAGGTTTAATACGAAAAAGTATAAAAAACGAGATAAACAGATTACCGAGTTTTTCTTTTTTACTGTGACGAAATTCTGCTTCCAAATTAGAGGACATTTCGGGTACAATTTCACTCGAAAGTTTACCACTTTAGATGAGCTGGGAGGGGAACCCTCCTCAGGATCTGTATCGATTTTGTTCGAGTCGCGAATTGCATTCCACCGGCGAAAACTTTTCTTACTCCGAAAGAAAAAACACCTAACACGCGAATTGTGGCGAAAAAAACACATTTTAATGAAACGATGTGAAGATTTAACCCGCTTCTATTACCGTTTCTATTGAATTATTGACTTTAGTGGCACGACTTAATGGGCTCGACGAAAAAAGAAAAAAACGTATAAATTTAAATAATTCAATATCTCGACGAATGAATTTCCAGCTCCGACATCTTATAACATTTTAAAATTTAATCACGAGAAAAAATCTTTCGGTGGCTCTTTAAATCAAAAAGCTTCTTCCTTTATAACCATTAAACTTTTATTCCAATAAAGCTTTCGAACACTTTAAAAAATAAATTTATTAGGTTTTTCACCGGCGTAGCAGTCGTAGAAGGGAAATACCAAAAATCCGGCTCTATAACCAATTTTCCAATTATATTTGGCGTACAATAAACCAAATTCCTGTGATGTTTTACTTTACCTATTTGTATGGCCGACGAAAAGATACCTTCTGCTATTGACCAGGCCACAGAATTTAATCGCTGTATTTTTTCTATACTTTTGATCGTGAGTTATTTTTCAATTACCCAAAGGTTTATACCTCGGTGAAAATGTGAAGAAAAAAAAGATTTATGGGCAAACATTAAAAAAATGAATTTGAACGAAGCATTGTTCAGTATGAAATTGTCGCCTCGAACGGTATTTTTCTCAACAAATACTTCGGAATATCTTTTTGTTATATGAATATGTGCTCGCTGGCTTAATATCTTCTCAGCGATCTGCGTAGATGAAGATAATATTCACTTCGCGGCAGCGCCTCTTTTACGCGGTTACAAAGCGAAAGCTAGAAAGGAAAGATTGTGTAAATTTTTTTCTTACCCCTGTGTTTATATTCAACGAGCAGTAGGTATTTCATAGGTTACAAAGTGTTCGCAACATATTTGGCATATTTTCTTGACGCGTCGCGAGATTAAAGCGCGTAGAAAAATTGATGTCTTCATATAAACCGTGCCCCTCTCATATTTATGAGGTCGCCGAGAACATTGTGTACGTCGATAAAGATACCAGATTCACGTTCAGCCTACGTAAAAGCATCCCTTATGACGGGATTTTTTCTAATGACTGTGTTCGACAATGGTTCGCTGCTGTACGAGAGTACCGCCGCCGCGAAATTAACGTTCGACGGATTTTTTTTTATGTTTCGGTTAAATGAAGCCGAAACTAGCTCGACGCTATTTATTTTCCCAGATATCGAGAGTAGCCGGATTTTTGTCGTTTAGCTGGCTCGCGCGAGGATGGCTTTTTCGTCGGTGCGACGAAGGATGCGAGGTTTTAAAGGTCGAATTTGATGTATCTGTGGGGCGTTAGGTTGTGTTGGTGGAGGCTGCGAAAGGGGCTGAGTTTTTGTTAATTGGACGGCTGGTTGGAGGTTTGTGGGGTTTTTATGTGAGTTGCCTGAATTTTTATTGGCGTGTGAATTGAATAGAAGGACCGGGGGGGGGGGTCAAGTTTGAAAGAAAAGAATACCAACATTGATTCTAAGTCAGTTTTATTGTTTAATTGATACGAAATTTATGATTTCATTCAAGAGGAAAGATAAGAAAAGAGCCAGAAAAAACGGACTTGACCTACCACCCTCGGTTTTAGGATTTTCTTCGGGGGGGGGGGATATAAAATTTGGATGAATATTGAAATATCACATTCAAATAGAAAATTGTTTAATTCGAAATTCTTACAAAGTTTTAATAGAAAATCATGAAAATTTTTGATAAAAAGTAGTCTGTAGCTAAAGCAGTGGCGTAGCCAAAGGAGAGGGGTCCAGGGGGTCCGGATTTCCCACGAGGTCAAGAATTTACGCGAAAAAATACCATTTTGGAGCATTCAAATTCAAAATTTTTCAAATCACAATTATATTGACTATTTTGAGGTGACTGCGGAAAAAGGCTCCCTTCTGGTATAGGGCGGTTGTAAAAAATGGCGACGGAGCAGTTCAGGTTTTTTGTTATCGTTTTGGAGGTATTTTCTTATCACACCTTATGTAATCTTATGAGAAATTCTCGATTTTTGAAAATTAATTAAAAATCGAGTAATAAACGTAGATTGATGATTTTTGTTTTAAATTAAAGTACAATTCTTCCTCTTTTCGAGAATATTTTTTTCTCATACTTACACTGCTTATTCATTGTGATATATTGTAATTACTGGAGGCTCTTTTTTCACTTTTTCAAAAAGAAAACAATGTATTATAAGATGATTTTCGTTGATTTTTGTATTTTTCTGGTATCTTCTTTAAAATATAAATCCAAATGACTCATAAATTTTATTCAACAGTCCATAAACTCAATTGAGTAAGTAAGTATAGCTCTTATCAGATCACTGTAAATGTTAATCGTTTCCTCATATGAGATATGACTACACACATTCAAAATATTATTTAAATCATAAATATATCAAGTCATTGGCAATATATTTTGTATGCCGGAGCCAGATAATGAACTACATGTATCACTGAAGTCTATTTTTATGCTGTTTTCTTTTTGAAAAAGTGAAAAAGGAGCCTCCAGTAATTACAATATATCACAATGAATAAGCAGTGTAAGTATGAGAAAAAAATATTCTCGAAAAGAGGAAGAATTGTACTTTAATTTAAAACAAAAATCATCAATCTACGTTTATTACTCGATTTTTAATTAATTTTCAAAAATCGAGAATTTCCCATAAGAATACATACAGTGTGATAAGAAAGTACCTCCAAAACGATAAGAAATAGAATGTAAACAGAGCCGCGCCATTTTTTACAACTCCCCTATTCCAAGTCTCCATACCCACTTTGCATCCTCTCAAAAAAAAATTTCCGATGCTACTGTTTGAATTTGTTAGGTATTATTTTAGGTTTTTAAGGTCAAAATAATTAGTATGGAAGTTGTTTGTTCCAAAATTATATTTTCATCAGTCTTTTTCCTAAATAATCTATGCAGATCGCGTAAGAACTTAATAACACCTGTGCGACTCTTTAATATTTATGAAAATGATTCAAATTTTGAATTTAGTGTTTTATAATAAAAGGAGAGGGGGAGGAGGCTAAACTCTACATTTCTCAAAAAAATTGAAAGTTCGATCCCTCCTCCCCCCACGAATAATTTTCGGCTACGTTACTGGGCGAAAGGGATTCCTGGGAAAAAGCAAAGTTGGCCAATCAAAGGGTTGAAAACTAAGGAATTCCCAGCTCGAGTTTAATTTTCCCCATTTTTAATTTAGACTTTTTGTTGGGGGGGGGGGGGGGATTAACTTTACCCCAAAATTCAGGAATTTTGTCACACCAAACCAAGGTCGACGACAAAATTTAGAAAATTAATATTTATGAAGCTATTCAATATTGCAATGGCTGAAAAAATGTTTAAAAAATGTAGATACCTAATTACCTATGTAAACATGCCAGAAAATGAAAAAAAGTAGTGAAAATATTTTCGTAATTTTTGACAGTTTAAAACTTTTTTTTTAACCACTTGGAATATAAGAATACAAATTGAAAGTTTCAAAAAAAAGGTCATCACTTTTACAAATTTTCAGATGAAATGTAATTTTTTGATTTAAAGTGCACTTTTTTCATAAAATAAGATGAAAGGGAGGGCTTGTAAACTGTTCTTCGTTTGGTTCAGCTCCTTAAGAATTTAACGTGTTTACCTACATCATAAAAAAATTGAAAATAGTGAAAAGTACCTATCTAGTAATCTTTAAACAATGCTGACCTAAAAGTAATAAAAACATCGGAAAGTACATAGAAATTGTGATTTTCTGTTCACTAAAATGTTTTTATTTTTACTCCAAAGGCATGTTTTTTTTTTTTTGAACAACAAAGTTATATTGTAAAATAAATTATTTCGTCTCTGAAAACATCAAATTTTGAGCCTCATTTTAGATTCGCAACTCTCTCATTCTGATTCAGTGATAAGTCACTGATGAATAGTCAGAATTGCAGCACAAGAAAAATTAGCGAAAATTCGCTGGAAAATCAGCGAATCTCCGCTGATTTTTTAACAAATTTTATAAATTTCACTGACTTTTCAGTGAATTTTCACTGATTTCCAGTGGTTTTTTCACTGATTTGTTTTCAGTAAAAAAATTCACTGATTTTCTCCTGTGCTGCAATTCTGACTGTTTCTCAGTGATTTTCGATAATTTTCACTGATTTATAATTGAGGGAGTTGGGCATCGCACTTGGACACCTTTTTACGCGGACTGTATGAATTTATATATTTATTCGAAAAGTGCGAGTAAAAAAGTTCCATCTTAGAATAATTGTATCTACTCTTCTTTCTCTTACCCAAAAAATTTAATTATTTTGAGCCAGAAAAAAAAGTCCTTCCATTTCTTAGAGACTTGTTCTCTGTTAAAAACATGTTAGAAATTAAAATAGAGCACTTTTTTCTCCACGAAAGATTTTTGCATAAAGATTGCGAAAAGAGGTTGGGAAACGTAAAAATTAGCTGGAAAACCTGGAAACTTCATAGTGTAAGTCGCAGTCGCAAACTGTAAATTTTTTGAAAAAAATAAGGTTTTTATTGAAAGAAACGTGAAAGTTTGTATGATGAATAATATTATGGAAACAAAATTTTAGAAAAGGGGAGCCCCTCAAAATTTACCATAGGGAGTATGGAGGGGATGGTGGTCTTTATGCTTTAGACAATAGTTTGACTTTTTGAAAAATGTTTAGCCTCCTCAGTAGACCTCTTGAGGGGGAGAGGGATTCTTGATAATTTTCTCACCGTCAGAGCAAGAATAATTTGTTAAAAAGTATACACCCGGGTTCATAGGAACAAACGGGAGACCAACTGACAGTAATTTTACTCTCTCATTTCTGAATAAGTGAAATTTATCAAAAATTGCTGTAAATCAGTGAAAATTTTTTCACTGAAACCTAGCCAATGAAAGAGAATCACTGAAAAATCAGTGAAATTCTTTGAAAATTCAGTGAAAAATCGCTGAAAATCAGTGAATTTCACTGATTTTTTATGTGTTGCAATTCTATAACTGTTTATCAGTGATTTTTCACTGATTTTAAATGAGAGAGTAGGATGCTCGGTTTAAAAAAAGGAAAAAAAGGGACTGCTTGTACGATTTTTTTTTCTGAAAAATAAGCCGCGTAATAATTACGAGGCTTATTACTTTTTGAGAATTTTTTTCCTCAATTATTGAGGAAAAAAATTCTCAAAAAGTACTCTCTCAATTAAGTATAAATAAGTGAAAATTATCGAAAATCACTGAGAAACAGTCAGAATTGCAGCACAGGGGAAAATCGGTGATTTTTTTTTTACTGAAAACAAATCAGTGAGAAAAACATTGGAAAACCAGTGAATATTCACTGAAAAGTCAGTAAAATTTATGAAATTTGCTGTTAAATCAGTGAAAAATTTATGAAAAATCAGCGAAAATTTGCTGAAAATCAGCGAATTTTGCTGATTTTTCCTGTGCTGCGATTCTGACTATTTATCAGTGACTTTTCACTGATTCAGAATGAAAGGGTAGAAGAATTGTTGCTTTATTCAAGATAAAAATCAACTCTCCACGATCATTACACGATCTTTAATTAATTTTCGAAAATCACGAAATTTCCATGAGAATATGTAACGAAAAAAATGATCATTGTTTCGTTGTAGTTCAAAGTTTCACCTAGATGGCGACTTATTCGATGTGAAGTGCGAATACCATCACCATTTGTGAAATGAAGTGAATTTTGGTCAAAATTCAAAAAACTTATCGATTTCATTTAATTGTTTATTAATGTTTTGAAAGAAGGATTTTTCTAAATTCCCTCAAATAAAAAGTTTGGTCAGATTATGAAGAATCATGTGTATTTCTCAACCTGGCGTGCAAAAAATGCAGAATTTTTGCAGAATTTCTACAGAAAGTCTCAGATTCTGCAATAATTCTGCTAAATTAAGTACGCTCGAAGTCTTCTGGATTCTGCAATACAGATTCCTTGCAGACCCTTGCACGCCAGGAAATTATGACAAGTAATTCGTAACGTGATGCGAGCATCTGATACTCAAATCCATGTCAGCATTTTAATCAATTATTTGTGAGATGAATAAAAATTTAATGAATTGATATGATTCATTTTGATCAATCAGTCATTTACGACACGAAGTAAATTTCTGCTAAACATAATTTGTGACTTGAAATCTGTACTCTGAAATAACACCACGTCAAAAAAAAGCCTCAATAATGCACATTTCATAACTCGAAATCTTTCCTTCGACCCTTACAACATTTTTTTTCAATTCTCACTCAACTGGCTCTAACTTGGCCCTATATTTCGGGGAAATGAATTATATTATCGAGAAACTCGACATCTTTCCATGACCCTAGCACATCTTGACGGCGATCAAATCAGCGTGAAAATTTCGTCACGCTCATACTCGAATAATCATGCGACAGTAATAGCAGTAGCGAAATCATCGCTGTCGTTTTGTTCAACGTTATTTTCATCCCTTTATAGGACGCTTTAGTCTTTTATAGATAATCCCGCCAAACTACTTGATTCCGACGGGATGTAAATTACATTCTATTCATACATTTTGAAAGTGTGTAAACAAACGTAAAGTAAACATTGTAAATTGAGTTGGGGAAACTGGAAACCTTTTTTTTCTCGATAGCTTTTTACGTCGAAACGAGACGATCAATACATTCGCGCGCGAGAATAAATTTTCAATGAAAAAGATAGACTTTAAAAGCGTTAAAGTAACGATCAAGATGGAACGAAATTAAGTAATAACTGCGATGCGATGCCGCGCACCGCACCGCAACGCATACGAAAAAATATACGCTCTCTATATACAATTTTCAAAAAGGAATACTAATGATGGAAATCTTTGCCGCCGTTTCTGCTTCCCAGCTTCGTATACATGTAAGCACTGTATAAAGAATTTTAATCAACTCGTATTTCATCCTCTCGCCTCGTCCCACCTTTCTTATTTTTATTGAATTACACAAATTGCGAAAGTAGTTTCTCTCTTTTTTTTCTTCTTCTTTACAAAAGTTGAAAAATTTCGTAATTTCTCTCTTTTTTTCTTCGCTTTTTTCGACTGTCGTAGTCGTAGCATCGTGTGCGAGCGAAAATTACCTCCAAATATCGTATCTCCAACGACCCAACGTCAAACACGAGAATAATTCCGCATTGTTGCGAATCATAAAATAGTTTCATTAACGTGCAAGTTAATATTCAACCGGGTATCTGTGCAACGTGTATACGCTCGTTTTTGCGGTACTCGAACATTTTGTAAATTACGATATTATTACAAGTACATCAAAGAAGTTACATTTATGTAAAAGGCTGCCTTTCTTTATTTTTTTTTTCACCAAACCAGTTACGAGTTCTTATTTGCATATCATCTTGGATTTATACCTCTAAAAATACGCTTCTTGGTTACTCGATTTTATCCGCGTCAATGGAATACTACGCCGACGGATAAAACGAATGTAATATTCAAATTTTGTATTTTTCATGCGTAAGCTGTAGCTAGGTACTTATTTCTATACCAAATTATTATTCTAAAGACATTTTAATGACTTCGTTATGTTCAAAAGTGAATTTTCCTCATTTTGCCAGCACAAAGTGTAATGAGATGTGTAGGTAGAGAGTTATTTGAAATTTCTTTCTGGAAATTAAAATACACGTGCATTTTTGGCATCTCCTTAATTTATAAATTTCGTACGAGAAAATTTTAGGCAGTATGTTACTTTTCCAACAATGGGGTTCTGATGGAAAATACTTTGTGCCAAAAAAGTCTACCTAATTGAATTTTGACAAAAAAGTCACAGGTGTCAATTATATCATAGTTTGGAAAAATCATATCAAGTCGTAATAATGGACTAATCTGGATAAGAACCAGATTCGTGACGCACGTTTTGATAGAAACCAATTTTATGCCATTCATGTTGGAATGATTCTGCATGGTGTTTACTGGCAAGGAAAACAAAAAAAAAACATAAAATAGTCAGAATTTCTTCTTAGTAGCAGGAAACCAGAAAATAGCAAGAATTTTAATGATTTTCCATTTTTCCTGCCAAGCGTAAGAATTTGAAATGTTTTCCTCTTTCCTTGAATTTTTTAATTGAAGGATAAACAGAGGGATATTTTTTGGGTAAATTTGATGCAAGAAAAATGGCAAGAAAAATTCAAAAAATAGCAAAAAAATTTCATTTTTCAGACCTCTGCCAAATTTGCTTCATGTCACAAAATATGTATGATGAGTTGAATTTTGGCATAAAACTCACTTCATGTCGCAAGTGACATGCCGAATTTAGATTTTTGAATTTTTTTTGTAAAAAATGACTTTTTGAATTTCGAAAAAACCTATTTTATTTCATACATTTTGAATGATTAAGATCAGTTACTAGTCAGGTCTCAATCGTACAAAAAAAGGCTTCCGTGCGAAATTTTTGTTAAAATTTATTTTGTGATTGATTCTTGTCCTGGACGCTAAAACAAAGAAATTAAGCCCGTATGCCCTTTTTTTCCCCTCCCCCTTTCCTCAGGGTCCACCCCCCAACATTTCAAACGTGTGTATCGCCTTATCTATGGGTTGTAATGAATAAATTTTCAAACAAAAGTTGTTCCTCAACACCTAATGTACATTTTCATTTCTTATCAAAATCCATTTTGGAGCAACTCCTGCCCCCCAAATTTGAAAATGAAACAGTTTTCATCAAACTTCAAAATCCCGTTTTCTTCATTTTAAGGGAAAAGTTTCGGAGATACGACAAACTTTGTAACCACAAAAAGTATTCAAAATTGAATTTTCTTTCCAATGAGCTTTATCGCGACCATTTTCGTCAACTTTTTTTGACAGGGTGGATCTCTCCCCCTCCCCCTTATCTCAAATGTTGGACTCACGAAAAAAAATTGAACGATTTTTGTTTTTCGATATCTGAAGCATAATTTTATTTATTGTCGGAATTCATTTTGGAGCAAATTTTGTTTGTGGGTCCAAATTTTGTGAAAACGAGGAAGGGGGAGAGGTCCACTCTGTCGGGAAAATTTGATGAAAATGGTCGCGATAGAGCTCATTGGAAAGGAAATTCAATTCTGAATACTTTTTGTGATTACAAATTTTGTCGTACCTCTGAAACTTTTCGTTTAAAATAAGAAAAACGTGATTTTAAGATTTTCTCAAAAATATGTTTTGTTTCCAAATTTGGGGGGGGGCAAGAGTTGCCCCAAAATGGATTTTGATGAGAAATGAAAATGTACATTGGGTGCTGAGAAACAACTTTTGTTTGAAAATTTTTTCATTACAACCCATAAATAAGGCGATACACACATTTGAAATGTTGGGGGGGGGGGGTGGACCCTGGGGAAAGGGGGAGGGGGAAAAAGGGCATACGGGCTTAATTTCTTTGTTTTAGTGTCCAGGACAAGAATCAATGATAAAATCAATTTTAACAGGAATAGCGCGCGGATGTACGATTGAGACCTGACTATACGTTTTATGTCGCAAATGACCCGGCGCGGCGGATTTTAGCAAAAATTTACTTATTCATGTCACACATTTTGAACAATTCCGATTATATTTGTTTTTTGTCACCGTGGGGAAATATTAGCTGGCATGATTTTTTTTCAGGCTCCCTTTCCCGAGGATTCCTTTTTTTTTTCAAAAAAACATTTCTTTTACCATTATAGAAAAATTTTAAACATGAAAGTTGTATATGTGACGCGTCATGAGAAAAAAAAAAGTTTAACAGTTTCATAATTTTTTGAAATCTTGGAATTTTACTTTAGGGCCACCAATTTTTCATCATAATTTCATTTCTATTCCTTCATAATTGTTGTAGAAATTGAAAAAAAATGTAGTGAAAAATTTCAAGAGCTTTTTCCTCAAAAATTTGTTTTCAGTTCTTTTCAACTTTAAAGTGGCATAACGCGACGAGTTTTGCTCCGATTGAGCTGCGGTTTGCTCCATTATATTCCTCGTACATTTTTATGTCAGAAAATATCAAAATATCATTTTTGACCCCCTTCACCCTAAGGTATGGGTTCTTATGACGCGTCCATATAGTAAGTATAGATATAGAATCGAAAGATGAAAAAATTCGTTTTTTGCTTCTTTTTCTCACAAGGAAAGATAGAGGGGAAGGGGGGAGGGGGAGTAGAGGATGTGGAAAATTTTCATTTTTGAAGATTTCTGTAAACTCGAATGATTTTTAAAAATGGATTTAAATCAACGTTTGGAAGCAAGTTTCTAATTTAACAATGGAGAGTGACCCCATTTCTGAAGCGTTTTTTCCAAGTTGTATCTTGGTTGCGGTTAAAAATTCGAAACATTGATTCGGAAGGCATTGTAGACCATTAAAGGTGACCATTTTTCATTTTTGTTCTAAGAGATGCGAAGTGTTTCGAAAATAAAATTTAAAAAAACAATTTTCCGACAAAACGAAAACCATACGTCGAAATTATGAATTACGTTTTTTGTATTTCTAAAGAAAAAATAATAATTTAGGTCGATTTATGTAAAAAAAAAATTCTTGATTTTAAAGAGATTTGCCATTTTTGATGAAAGTTGTCATAAAGGGTATAGCAGGTTAAGTATGGTGTTTTGGCCTTGGAAAGCGATTTTGATGAAACCTACCCCAAAAGTTGAGTCATGATGAGAAAAAATTCTGACAAAAATTTTGGACCCCCAGAGCAAGTATTTTCGGGGGGAGGGGCCAAAATGTGTTTTTTAAACTTCATTTTTTCGTTTTTCACAAAATGTAGATAAAAATTTCGTGTTTTTTTAAATTGAATCTAGAGGGTTAGAGGAACCCTAAAAAATTTTTTTCAAAATTTTTGACCCATTTTTCGCCGAGTTATGGCGTTTTAAAAACTTTGAGCGGCCATTTTGGAGAGAAGTTTCAGAGGTACAGTCACTATTTTTTTTTAGAAAATGTGTTATTTAGTGTTGATTAGACCACATAAGTTTCAATGAATTTGAGTTGGTGCAACATTGTCAAAAAAAATAAAAACTGACCACCGGTCATGCGGAGCCCGAACGTTCATGTCAATTTCCCACGGCGCTCTGGTGGAAAGCGCAGTGCTCGCGCTCGCTATGTTTGACAAATGCCATTCTAATCCAGAGGCAGATTACATTTTTTCAAATATGAACGCAAATGGTGATGTAGGTATAAAATTTGGCATAGCGAAGAAGGATACCTGGATACCATAAAATTTTTTTGAGCCAGTAGAATCATCGCCAAATCTCATTGGAAGGGGAGGGGGAAGATACAGAGGGGGTTCGGCTCTTTCATTTTTCAAAATTGAGCTATCGGTTTTTTTTTCGTGTAATTTCTATACGATGGAAATCTGCTTAGTTCAAAAATGACATTACATTTGGAATTGCAGGGAGAGAAGTTCCTCAAATTTCGGATTTTTCATTTCAAATTTTCACATTTTCCTCGAATATGTTATCTATTTTGTAGAACCTGCCTAAATCCCAAATTATCTTCTTTTTTTTTACATTTCTCGAAATCTGCGGATAGATTAGGTACCATACATACGTATAATTGACTTTTCACAAATTCCTGTACCTCTAAGCTGAATGAATGGAGGAATTTGATGAAATTGAACCAATTTTTCACGTTCTGTGCCATAAACTATCTACGTAATATTTCGTTTCAGTTTTGATTGTGATAATATTGGTGGTATCTCTCGACCACGTTTTTGGATGTAAACACGAAAAAAAATCGATAGCTCAATTTTGAAAAATGAAAGAGCTGAACCTCCTCTGGATCTTCCCCCTCCCCCTCCAATGAGATTTGGCGATGATTCTACTGGCTCAGAAAAAAATGTATGGTATCCTTCTTCGCTATGCCAAATTTTATACCTACATCACCATTTGCGTTCATATTTGAAAAAATGTAATCTGCCTCTGGGTTAGAATGGCATTTGTCAAACATAGCGAGCGCGAGCACTGTGCTTTCCACCAGAGCGCCGTGGGAAATTGACATGAACGTTCGGGCTCCGCATGACTGGTGGTCAGTTTTTATTTTTTTTGACAATGTTGCACCAACTCAAACTCATTGAAACTTATGTGGTCTAATCAACACTAAATAACACATTTTCTAAAAAAAAAATGGTGACTGTACCTCTGAAACTTCTCTCCAAAATGGCCGCTCAAAGTTTTTAAAACGTCATAACTCGACGAAAAATGGGTCAAAAATTTTGAAAAAATTTTTTTAGGGTTCCTCTAACCCTCTAGATTCAATTTAAAAAAACACAAAATTTTTATCTACGCTTTGTGAAAAACGAAAAAATGAAGTTTAAAAAACACATTTTGGCCCCTCCCCCCGAAAATACTTGCTCTGGGGGTCCAAAATTTTTGTCAGAATTTTTTCTCATCATGACTCAACTTTTGGGGTAGGTTTCATCAAAATCGCTTTCCAAGGCCAAAACACCATACTTAACCTGCTATACCCTTTTTTAAAAAAAAGATCAAAAACAAAAAAAAGTGTTATTTTTTTTGCTTGTGGAAACAAAGATAGAAACATCAAGAAATGGCTTTTTGTGGAATTTTTTCTCCAGATTAAACCATTTTCATAAGGAGTAGTGAATTTTTCTTTAATAAAAGAAGGAAAAGGAAAATTATAGGCGATTTTTTGAAAATCTTAACAAGTTTTGTCCTTTTTTAATTTAAAGAAAAAATTCGTCATTTTTGAAAAAAAAACAGCTTTGTATTTAGAAAAAAATTACGAGCAAAAATGGAGAAAAAAATTGTCTTCAAAAATTTTAAAAACTAAAGCCAAAAAATTTCGTTTTTGCAACCTCGGTTGTGGAGGGGGGGGGGGTCGTGCAAAGGAAAAAGTACCATTTAAAGATTTTTCATAAACTCAGAAATGACGCAGACATCTGATATGGGTGTAACTTCATAACGAGGAAAAAATCAAATGAACCTAATTCTGTGATTTTTGTGGGAGATAAATTCAATTTTTACAACAAATTGGGCTCGGAGGCAGGGGGTTCAAAACTCAAAAATTTGCAAAATTTACATGCAGATAAGTTTGGATTGTATATAGATACATAAGTTTTTAAGTGTATTAATTTGCGATTTTTAACACTATTTTGTTCTTAAATCCGAATTGGGTCCCATTGAAGGGCTCAAAATATTCCTAGTTGAACAAAATTTCAATATGTAGTTGTTGCAATGAAATCAAATGAGTTGAAATTTTGTAAAATTTAGAATTTTGAACCCCCTCTGTTTGTGTTCGAAAGCAGGAAGAAATCGAAAACCAATTTATATTTATACTCATGTTCGAATTTTTTCAAAATTTAGAATTTAGGTAAGTACATGAGAGAAGACCAAAACGGGCCGCAAATTGTAATTTGAAAAATGTTCATGGTCGGTTTATAATTTTTTTGAATTTGAAAATTTTCATAAAAAATGATTTACCACTAATTTGAGGGTGCTGACCACGAATGTGGTGTCCATTTTGAACGTTCGAGTTTTGTTTTTGAAAATTGGGTAAATTTCACTTCAAAAATTATTTCATTTCTTGAAAAGGGTGAATGAAAAATCGAAAGTTTCTATTTCGTTGAATTCGGCTTGTCTTTACTCAGCAATGAGCTCATTGTCGATCATTATTAAACCATTTCACCAGGCATTCCGAGTCTTCGACGAAGTCTCCATTTTCAAATTTCGACCAAAAAATTATACGAAAGGTGAAACGGAAGTCTGAACCTCATTTCAAATTTTGATTGAAAAAGGAAACCACTTCGTATCACATATGACAAGTAAAATTTTGACATTCACCAACATCACATCACTGAGAATTCCTGACACGAATTTTCCGGCCAAAACTGATCAAATTTTGATCCAACTGTCACCAGCAGTGATAAACGACACCTTGCTATCTATTTAGTTCGGTCTGCGTGACTCGATTTTCATCCATTCTCGTCGCTATAAAGATTTCAACTCTCGCGAGACACACGATACGTATTCGTACCTTTCTTGAACGCCGCCAAAATCACAAACTAGTTTAAAAACTGCAATCCACCAGCGGGTCCCAGGTTGATACCCATTTTAAAGAGATGAGATTATAAAAACAACCAAGTATAACTTTACGACAACTTTTCACCTTAATTAAGATTCAACCGAATCAATTCGCTCGTCTGCGTGGGTAGGTAAAGCCACAAACATTACACTCGTTCGCATTCTTTATTCATGTATACCCGAGTACGACGCTACATATTTTCTCATACAGTACTGCATCGTCGATGCGATGCAACTTATTACATTACAATATACTTACATATACGGGGATACCGCAAAAATGCATTTCCTTATCTTCGTCCTAGTTAAACTACGACAAACGTGGAACGAAGAAGAGTTGCTGGAATTTAAATAAGGATACTGTACCGTATCCCGCCTCTCGTGCTAAAATATAATCATAAACGAATCGATGAACTGAAAACTGCTCAATCTCCGTTGGCGAAAGAATTAACTATTTTTTTATTAACTCTTCTCTGCGAGCTCGGTTTGAATTAAACTTGTTTAAAAAGACCTGACAACTTTTTTCATTCCGGGGTTTTATGGAGGTATTTTCCAAAGAGAGAGAAATAGCGAAAAAAAAGGATAACGCATTAGTACTACATTCTACCCGAATACGTTTTAAAATTAGCTTCTCGTTACGGTTCCACGTTCGTTCAATTTTTAAAACCGATTCGCGCATAATGTAATGTGCTCCGCAGCGACGTAACAAGATATCGTTATCGAGGTGTTTTCACTTTGTGGTTTACCTATTTATCGCCAATGTACGATGGATAGGTAAATATGCAGCTTTGGATGGGGAAAATGGAGAAATGTCGGGTATATCGATGATATTGAATTTTTTCTATGTCGTTGAAGCTGGGTGAAGATGAGGGGGAAGTATTGCTTTGATGGAGATTTTTAAAAATAGGCGCGGATTACGTCATGAATATTGATAAAACTGGATTAATGTAACGAATGAAGATTATTACTGGGGGTTTTGAAAAATTTCAAATCTGAGTCTATTGTTTTTCAAATTTTTATTTTTTTTCAATTTTATTTGGGTCATTTCATCGTACTTCAAACGAGTTTTAATTTTTAGCCTTTCAATTTTGCTCGATATTTTATACAGGCTTCGGTTGTTCCACAATATGAAAAAATATCACCATTTCCATTTGAATGAGGAGCTAGTTTCTTTCTTTCCATTTTCTCATTTGTCGATGTCTATACTTTAGAGTCTTGAATCTTATGACAAGTAAAATTTATATTCAATCTTTTATCCAGTGGCGGCATCCTAAATTTTTTCCAGGTGTAGCAAAACTAAGATTTTTTTTTGGGAAAAAGTCTAAAAAATTTTCGGGTGCAGCAATAATTCCCAAGGTTCAGTAATCCTGCTGGATGAAAGGTCGGAAATGTAAAAAAAATGAATTCTTGAAAAAATGCATTCAATTACACCCTGGCGGCCATCCGTCTAGCAAGCATAAGCGCACCCAGAAGTTATGTAAGGGAGGGGACTAAGAATTCGAGGGGAAAAATGGGGGGGGGGTCAAAATTCAATAAAAAATTGAAATTAAAACACTGCCCGAGCGAAGCGAGAGCGAAATTTGTTGAAAAATCATGTTTAGAGAACAAAAAAATTCACTTCTTTTTGACATTAGTCAATATACATCACTTAAAGTGTTTAGGAGCTCAAAAGTATACCGAAGGCCAAATTCATCCCTTATCCGGTCATATCTTTTGTGAGAAATTGAAAATTTTTTGGGTGTAGCAATATTTTTCCGGGTGTAGCAATATTTTTCCGGGTGTAGCAAACTATTTTTCCGTGTGTAGGGAGCTGTTTCTGGGTGTAGCATCTTACTACATAAGCTACACAAAGGTTTCCACCCCCTGCTATTATCTAGTGGTGTTAGAAAGTACAATGAAAATTGATTCAGTAGCATCCATACCTAAGATTTTTGAAATCCAAAAATTGAGCGAAAAAGTTCAATTCTCAAAATTTTTTAAAATGTTTCAAGAGCCTCATTAAAAAAGTTAACGAAAAATACAATGGATTATATTTCGCCTTGGTCAGCTATCACTATCACATTACCAGACTCAGTCTGGTAATTCTTATCAGCAATAATTCTTATTCCGGAATTTCTGATTCTTGAGGTTAGAGAGGTAGTGTATTAATTATTATTATTATTGAAGGCTTATACGCATAGGAGCGATATGAAGAATGAAAATTGAAGCCTTGCATCATTGAAGGGACTATAAATTGAAAAAAATTACAACTCATAAGGAGTGATTCTCTGTTTTTTTAAATATGATTTTTCTTAATTTTTTAAAACTAGAATGCAAATTGTCTAAATATTTTCAGAAATAAGTAATCATTACTTCTGGAAAATTTTCAACTCGTATTGTAACTGTTTCGATTGAAACGTCGTTTTGATTTTTTCAAAGAAGAGACCAAACGTATGGATAAATCTCGTGTAAGAGGCAAACATTTATAATTAGGTATTTTTAAATATTTTACAAAGTATTTTCAGTGTTTGGAAAAGGTATTCTCCATTTCCTTCTTTCCCCTGGATCAGTGACTGATTTTACATCATATCAGAGATGAAAAGATTCCCCCCTCCCTCCTAATATTATCAAGAAGGAATTTTGAATCTTTGAAACAATTTTGAATTTTTTTAAAGGCATGAGGCCTTTTTTGAAACACTTCGGTCGATGATTATAACCTTCTGAACATTTTTTTCAGATTCTTTGCGAAATTTCAGACGCAAATCAAAATCAAAATTTTCAAATTTTTGGGACTTTGGATCCTTTTTGGAATCATTGGGAGCATATTTTGGTACTGAAATCACGTTTTTTCAAATTATCGGCAAAATTTCCACCCAAAATTGGTAAAAACTACGCAAAAATGTTCTGAAGACTTTTTGCCTAACGTAACATCAAAAATGAAGGGACTAAGGGTCATTCAAAATAAATGTGTTTTAACAATTTTTCAAATTTTCTTAATTTTGAATGACCCGTAGCCCTTTTTTTTTTATGTTGGAGGCAAAAAGTCTTCAGAAAAAAATTGTTCAGTTTTCAACGTACTATCCATTCCTTTAGTTGATTATTTCATTTTTTTTTAGAATTTTTCATAAATAATTTTTTCTGTATCCCCTTCAATTTTATAGTTAGGCAAAAAGTCATAAGATGAAAATTTGTTCAGTTTTCACCCCATTGGCTACGCTTACGCATCTGTCTCCATTGATTCCCTACCATTTTCCCGAATCCATTTCCCCGAATGGCCGTTTTCCCGAATATATAAATCCCGAATCCCATTTTCCCGAATCAAGAATCCTGAATACCAATTTTCCAAATACTTAATTTTTAAAATTTTTTTTCGATTTTTTTACTAAAATAATGAAAAACCAAGAAAAAAGTGATATTTTCGAAGAACATCTCAAGGGTGAAGACGAAATATGGGTATCTGTGGTATTTTTGGGTATTATTTAGATATTCATACTAAAACCATTTTTAAAAAATCAATTTTTTCAATTTTTCAGCATTTCTTAAAATTTTAAGGCCAGGTAGGGAGGGGATAATTTGAAGTAAGAGGTGAAACTACTACCAAGTTGTTTTGAGGTCAAGACACTAAATTAGGTATTCGGGAAATTGGTATTCAGGATTCTTGATTCGGGAAAATGGGATTCGGGATTTATGTATTCGAAACAATGCACATTCGGGAAAACGGCAATTCGGGAAAACGGTCATTCGGGAAAATGTTAGGGAACGATATCCGTTCAATTCAGCTTCGAACATGAACACAGTAAACGAATTAATTTTTTTTTTATAAAATGAGAGAGAAAATGTCTAGACTCTAGATGCGATTGTATCAAAAAATTTCAGGAGGGGTGAGATTATTGAATTCCATCGAAAAAATAATTGACATTGTTTTTTCGTTTTCTTTCATTTTTTGGACCAAATTCATGCCGCTGTGAAAGGTATCGGAGGGAGAGGGGGGATCAAAATAAATACAAAAAAAAATTATTCGAATTTCGCATCTTTATATAAACATGATCAAGGTGTCTCCCAGCTAGAAAAACAAAAAAAAAACGGAAATCAGCAAAAATCTTACTTTAGTAGCAAGAAAACCAGTAATTTTAATGTAGAAAGCAAGAATTTTTTCAGAATTTTGCTCTTCCTTGATTTTTTAATCAAAAGTTGAAGAGAAGGAATTCTTTTTTGAGCAAATTTTATTCAAAAAAATGGTATGAAAATGGCAAGAAAAATCCAGAAATTTGCAAAGATCAAGATAGACATCTTGATAACAAATCACATGCTATGACAACATAATTTTTTAACTATTTAGGATTTCGACCCAAATCTGAGGCACCAAAACTTCCCGGGGTGTAATGATCACAAAATGAAAAGCATCATTGGTCACAAATAACCATACGGTCAGTTGTATTCTCTGCATTTTTACAGATTTTATAATTAAGATCTCGAAAGTTTTTGAAATGTTTGAATATTAAGCTTTTTACGAAGAAGCCCAAGTTTCGGCTTTGTATCAAATTGAATGTACCTTCCCACCTTTTAACGGCGCGAAGGTGAAGAGATTCCTCCCCAGACCCTCTCCCCTCGCTCATTTTAGGAGCTGAAAAAATGAGTCGAATAAAGCCTGTAAAGAAATGTTGAGCGAATTTGAAAAATTAAGAATCAAAACTCAGTTGAAAAGTAATGATGGAATAACCTATTTTAATATTTCGCTGAAATTATTCCTAAAAATTCTGTTATTTGTTTATTGATTTTTGTTTCAAAAATTTGATGATTTGTTAGTTATTCGAAAATTCAAAATATTTTATGAAATCAGAACTCACTTTATTTTCGTTCTGCAATGTATGTAGAATTCCTCTATAATAATTTTTTTAAAATAAAAATGAATACAGCGTGGGTGTGTTTTTTCAAAACACCGAAAATAAAAGCACTTTACTCGTTATACTTATTTACAGTAAAGTCGACCTAATTTAGCCATCTTTGTGACCTAGTAAAATACGAATGACGTAATTTCTAATCAAATTTTAATTTCAAAAAAGTCTAATTTCACGGTTTCACGGTGCGATAATTTTGGTAAACCTGTTTTAAAAATTTGAGGTTTCTCTCTTCAGCGGAAAAACCCGAAGAAACGTTCACAAAAGTTCCTTTTTAGAATTTTTTTTTGTAAATTGCTAGAGCTCTGATCAAAGTAATATTTTCCACGCATATACTTTTCCTTAAAAGGTAAGTTTAATTTTGGTGTGAAAGTTGCAAACAAATTCGTTTATAGCGGTTTTATTTCTCTTCCCTTTTAAATATCTAATAAAACTTTTTACGAATTTGTTCGCGTCGAATTACCAGAGCCGAAAAAAAGCTAGGTATGCCACGTATTTGTCATTGGCGGTTTAATTCGAATATTTTGCAACTTGGCCGTAAATTTTGACTGTGTAATAAAAATAGAATGAAATTTTGCTTTGATTGCCCTTACACTATTCGATTTTTCTGCCACCGCTACTAAAACAACGAGAAAAATAAATAAAAACAGCCTTTTCTCGAATATCTATGTAGGTTTTTTTTTTTGGTTTAGTGAAAGAAAAAAATAGAATAAAACCTCGCAGAAGAAAGCTCCAGCTACGTATGCGGAATATCGCGAAGTACGCGGTTTTTTTCCTTTATTTCTTTCAACTTGTATTTCACAGTAGATAAATAATATTCTAACCGAGATAAATTTTTTTCTCCTTTTAGAGACGCTATTCTAATATTTTTATTCGATTTGAACTGAAAACACGATTCATTTGACGTTTAGCGAAAAAAGAAAATAATGAAGACCTTTAGGCCTTGAATTAAATACGCGTATTGAATCGCATTTTTGCGGAATTTTCCTACGTAAAAGGATATTTTTCCAAAGATGCACGTTTCCATTTTCGCTCACGTTGTGTAATTTTATTACGTTTACAGTTCGTCGTGTAAGTTTTTCATAATCGTAATTTATATGGGTTTGGGAAATCTTCCCCCTGAACCGAAGCACTCAATTAAGAAAGCGATCCAAGCTGTCATTAAAGTACTTAATTAATTTCTTCTTCTTTTTCGCGCTATTATACGAGACCATAGTGGCTTTTAAACGAAATCCAGGAAATGAGCACTCGAACGTTGTAAACATTATGAAGGGATCAGCTCGCTTATTCTCGACTTTTTCCTACACTACAATAAAATCAGTTTAATATAAAAATCCCCACCTAGCATTTTTTTCATCCCTTTCTGAAACGCCTGTCTCACAAGTGGTTGTAATTTTTTGTGTTCGACTTGAGCCTTTTGGTAAGGTTATTTGTAGAAGGGTAAATTGCCTGCACGCGCCATCGCTAGTCGGCAGTCTGTCAATTCCATTAAATATTTTGGCGTGCCGGATTTTTATATTTCTTTTATACGTATCGTACGTCTTTTCTTCGTAATTTTTTTCCAGTTTTAAAACGTCTCGTAGTGAGACGGATCCTTATTACGGACGTGATATGAAAAATTGAGAATGACTTTGTTTTGGAAAATTTGATTATATTGGTTTGTTTTGAAGATATTTTTCGAGGTAGAAGACCATAATTTTATCAATTTTCTTGTCCTGTTTTGGAATATTATTTTGTTTCAATTATTCTTTAAAATAATTTTTTCTATTAAACCGAGAGCTTGAAAAGTAAGGGTTTTCAGGAAGAAAATTAGTTTTGACGGAACAAATTTTCTTTAAAATTTTTCATCGATTTATAACTATTGTTTTGAAAAAAAAACTTCATTGGGTCGCAGCTTTTTTTATTGTAATCCGGATGTTTTCGGAATTTGCTTCGTTAAAATAGGATTTTGCAGAATGAACACTTTGCCGGTGAGAAAAATCTGAAAATTTTCCATCAGAAAGTTCGTACTCTTTTTAAATGAAAAATATACGTTTTCATCAATATCGCATAATGAAACTATAGAAACTGTAGTCTATGACGGTAAGATATAAACATCACTTGCAAATCCGATTTTTCTGAAATTTTAATAAAATTTTAAAACAAAATTTCATTTTTCTCCTTTTTGAAGGAAAAAATGATTTTTCTTCGTTTTAAATGTGATATTTTGTAGTGAAATTATTTTTATTATCGAGTTTTTTAAAATTGGTTATTGTTGAAGTTTGAATTTTAATGCAATTTTATCAATTACTATGTCATTGAATTTTTTTATATCATTTAAATGAAATTTAATATCATTTTAATTTCTTAAGGCTTAGTTTATTGGACGAGTGAGTTTAATGACTTTGGAATCTGATTGATGATTCTTCGATAAGAAAATTTGAAAACTGTGTGTGAATTTTATGGTGCTTTGCAATGCATTGATCCATCTTGTTTTTAATATAACATTTTAATGATTCTGTGTCTGGTCTAATCGTGGAAAAAATATTAAATATCATCAAATGTTCAAACATAATTCAAATTTCAAGTCTCGTGATTGTTTCTTGAACGTTGATCTCTGAACGTTGAAGTGGTATGAGCATCGAAGTAAAACGCTGTACCCCTTTTCCCAATTCTACATTTTTTATGAACCATTGAAAAAAAGAATGAAATTAAAAAGAAAAATGAAGAAAATTGAAAACTGAAATATAATTTTTTTCAATTTTTGTTTTTTTTTCAAGTAGGTACCCAGCTACCCACCTCAGAATGCTGAATTTCAAATTATTCTTTTTCATTCAATCCAATTTTTTCGACTGAAAGTGTAATTTTGTTATCAAGTATCATTGTATCAAACGGAGGAAGTTACCTGTATGGGATTAAAACTTGATTTGGAGGGGGTAGCGGAAAAAGTAAAATTGATGCTTGACTTGAGACGAATGGGAATTTTCTCAAATTTTGATAATTTCTTTAAAAATTACGTGAACTTGAACAATTTTATGTGAAGTTTGATATGATTTGAAATAATTTTTCGTTTGATTCTATTTTGGAAATTTCTCGACGAGGGAGAGAAATCTGGGGAGTAAAATCCTATCTCAACAAAAATATGTTCTTAGAATTTTCTGAGAGGGGTAGGGAAATACAGCGTGCCATAGCTAGAATTATTTTTGGTCAAAGCAAATAAAATTGCAACCAAGGGATGAAAGTTTAGTAAAATTTTCAAAATTTTGTGGGAGAGGGAGGGGGTGAAAAAAATTGATCAAAACTTTTCCAATATTTTGGAATTTATTGCAGTAGCACGTCGACGTGATTTGAAGTTTTGACATAGGAGGCAAGGAAGTCTTCTTTGAGGTCTACTAAATATCAATTATCAAACCTATACCTATTCTGAAATTTATTGGTTGAAAATTACTGATACGAGACCAATTTTTAAAAACGAAAAACAGGTATTGAAATAGAATATAAAAAAGTGACAGTTTTCATCCGAGCAAAGCAAAAGTAAAAATTTTTGGAAAGATTGAAGCGATGGTAATGGTTTTCTGAAATTTTAATTTCAATTACCAAAAAAAACGTGTTATGGATGAATTTTTCATGATTTTTAAACAACTTGTTTCCCATTAAAATTTTTTTTTTGATTTTTTCAGCTTTTACCAAATTTTTTAAAAAGAAAAGGGAGAATCTGTGAATTTTGCCAACTAGGACAATGCTGCACCCTACTTTATGATAGCTAGTGTGTATTTTTAGATCTTGTTGGAGCCACTCAAATTGGAAAATTTATATTTTTACAATTTTTTCCTCCCCCCCCCCAAGGCAAAAATATGCAATCCTAAGAGTAGAAAAAATTCTTCGTGCCGAGTAAAATTTTGTTTACCGTTATATTACGGTAGGTAATTTTCATTTACCTACTTTTGAAAATTTTAAATTTTTTTAGGTGAAGGTACTATCCAATTGCATTTGTTATAAAGGAACTTTTTGGGGTTAGGATTGATTTCATTTTGTTTTCATTTTTTTGAACAAATAAGAATTTTAAAAGTGTGTTTGAATGGTTTTTTGAGCCTTTTCGAAACTGCCTAATTTTTTTTGCAGCTGCCCTACATATTTTTGGAGCTACCCAGCCAATGCCCTAAACCCCCTTAGAATACAGAATACACACTAGATAGCTATGGCCCTTGGAGAATAAGCTAAGTAAGTGAAAAATATGGAATTCGATTGCTTCTATTGATATTTTAAGCCTTCTTCTTATCAAACACTTGTTGCCATTTTTCTAAAACAAAACTTATAATTTGGTGGTAAAATTCGGTCTCTATTTTCAATTATTTCATTTTGCTCATTCGATAATATTTAGGTTCGATGTATTTTTTTTTTACTTTCAGCTGAATCCTTTTTTCCAACTCAAATGTAATTTGACATACTGAAGTAAGAGATAAAAGTCTTTTTGTTTTTGTTTTTAAAAAAATTCATCGATTTCCTAAAAATCGATTCTGAAATCCGAGACACAACTATCGAAAAATTTTCAGGATTGAATTGGATTTTGAGTCATTTTCAAAAATAAAAATAAATAAATTGGAATTTTTTGCAAATTACTTGGAAAAAAATTGTATTCGACATCCCGAACTAAAATTCATTTTACAAGGTAAATGTTGTCCCATCTCCTCCCCTTCCACCAAATCCAGATCCCCGCATCATATTCCAACAAAACCACCCTTATTCTCCACGCGACACGAAATTCCCCGAGAAAGATTAAAACATCGCGTTTCGACGCTAATTCAGCTACACTTCGCGTTCTCAAAGTTACAAATTAAATATCCTCTCGTTATATAAATATCGTCGTTAAACATTCGCGAATTATTCAGCGTAAATTTCGCTCAAAAATTAGTTTTACGTTATTATACTTATACTTACAGCTGAGACGACGATATCGTCAAGGTCTTTTGTACGATAAAAATTAAACCATCTCGGAATAAAAAAATCTTCGTTTGTACAACGACGAGACTAAGTAAGTATAAAGAAAAATGCGATTTTTCTCCTTCGTCTTCTTCATTTCACTTACTTTCGAAATGATGCAAAAAAAAGGAAAGAAAAAATAAATAAAAAATAAGATTCGCCGGATACGATGCGAAAACGTATACGATTTTTGTACTTAGGTATAAAATCTCGGCCCGTTTAATTTATCCTTCGGAATTCTTAAGTTGAACGTATTTCTTCGTATATTTACTTACTCTTGGTTTTATTTTTCTTGTTACCGGCGAATGGTCAATTTCGTTATCTAAAGTGGAACGGTCGACGATTTCTAGTCCTTTCGTAGTTAAACTTTCTTTGCTTATAAACTTTGAAATTTAGATTAACTTTTAGTTGTTTAATTAGTCTGAAGTTTGGGTACACGTTTGTTGTAAAATCCTACCCTATAACGGTTGTCGTTTGGATAGGCGAGTTATATATAACGCCGCCAGCTCGGTATACCGGCGTTTAATTTGAAACGGTAATTTATAAAAAAAAAGTAAACCTTTTTTTCGGTTATATCTTATTCACGTTTGACCAAACCGTTCGCTGTATTCGGCGTGTACCACCTGTACACGTACCTAACTACCTATAGCAGTATAATCTCGTCCAATAAAAGAATTTTACACAGTAACTCGACCCGGTAATGCTAATTTAACCCACTACAAGGTTTTTTTCTCTCTGGTGGTCTTCTGTCGTGGAAATGGAAAAAATAAAGGTTTAATTTCGCTGCGTACGTATATTATAGAATACTTTTATTAACCGAAATTTAATAACATTATGATAACGAAGTCGCAGCAAAGCGAACCAGAAAACGGGGATATTGTTGACGGAAATGGCGGTATAAATCAGTAGATAACCGCTGAAACAGCATTGCTATACGGAGGATTATTGCAAATCCCATAAGGCTCTCTGTGTGTCTACGTATACCTACTACAAAACATTACCTATACTCTGGTGCACAGTTTAACGTGTATACAAAAACATTTACTCGTCGTGTGGTAAATTCAAAGCGCCACAGAGGCCACCGTGCGCATAACTGCATGTTAATAATCGCGCAATAAGCTTTAACGTATAAGCAGATTACCACCTTCGAGTGACAAAAGTACGTACTTTACCTTTTCAGCCGACGCCGCCGAGCAGAGCCGCTTATTTAATTGCGGTTACTCGTGTCGTCGAGAAAAGTGTGAAAATCTTGAAAAGGTTTTAATGCAGTTTGATTGATGTCGTGACTTAATATGAAGGTTGTACGTGTGATGGGTCGTAATGCCTCGTTCTAAGAATTGACATTTTTTTCCTCGAGGGTGAGTTTTTACCAAAATAATCGTGATAGTCTAGGGACAAAGTTGAAAAAAGACGCGTTTTTAGCGATTCCGTGGACCCTAAGAGTATACCAGGTACCGGCAGTTGATTATTTATAATTCGGACCTGCTGAACACAACTAGCCCGCCGGTACGGTGAAAAAGTGGTGCGAAGTTGCTCAAAGTTGAGCTTAAAGTTCAAAAGTTCACATTTTTTCAAAAAATCGCCAAAAATCGTAAAGTTGCTCAATTTAATCGTTCTTCGGCTCATTTTGAAGGGAATTGCTTCCTCTTTCTCGTGATGTATCATAAGTTGAGTTTTACTAAATATTTTCCTCAAATTTGAGCAAAACACTCAATATTGGTTTTTATTTTGAACTTTTGAACCTTATAGCAACGAACTGAGCACGTTGATCGAAAATTTTGTTGAAATAGATGTTACGCTCCATTAAATTCTCTATTCAATGAGCTATTGGGGAACTCTCTAACTTGAGTTGCAGCTGAGTTAATGAGTTTTTTGTGACGGAGTCACTCAACTCGAAAAATGTTAAAACCCCGAGAATTTGCTTACAATCAAATAATAGTCGAGATATTTCAATGCTGATTATTTTTAATAGTCAAAACGATTGGTTTGACTTGAGTTTTACTCAAATTTGAGTGATTTGGTCAAATTTATTCACTGATTAATCAGCATATGTTCTTATATGTCGGTTTAGTATGATTTTTTGCGCCGAATACAATTTTTTGCTCAAAATTTTCATTGAACAAAAATTTTCAACCCATACCCTCCTTTGTCAACCCTCTTAGGAGGACTTGGAGGAGGTTCAAAGGGGGAGGATGTAGCTTCCATTTTCCAAAATTGAGCTATTAACCCTTTTTTGACGGAATTTCCATATGATTAAATCTCGCGGAGTTCAAAAATGTCATTACTTTCAAGATTTGAGGGAGATAAGTCCCCAAAATTGAGGCTTTTTCGACGGATACGACCTAGTATTTATCGGTCTAATTTTCTTAGATAATTTCTGCATAGTAAGGTCAATTGGGGTAATTGTAAATTTTTCGGAAAATTGAACCGATTTTATGATACTCTTTTTCGTTTTACTCTGTGAGTAAGAAAGCAAAGTGATTGAAATTTTTACCATGTATCAATGAATGTATAAGGAGTAATATGGCGGTTTGTTTTCATCGATTCGATTATTCATTCCGAAATTATGGACTTCGTTTACAATTGGACAAGAATATTTACATTGTGCCTCATTAAAAACGTATCCCTCGGGTTTTTTTTGCATAATTTGGAAAAAAATTATAGAGATTAAATATTTAAACGCGTGGAAAAACTAACTTGTAAAAAAAAAAATCAAAAAAATCAAAACAAAAAAAATGATATTTTGTGTTTAAATTTGTGAATCCCATTTAAATAACACGTGTTTACAATTACCCCACACCTCAAAAATTTGATGGGTATTTGTAAATGCTGCAGAAAAATAATTTCTCAGCTTCAAAAATCATAAGAATTGAATTTTATCATTTTTGAATGTCCGTAGAACTAAATTAATGCATCAAACACCAACTTTTTTACTTTTTTCTATTTTTTCTCGAATTTTGAAGATTACGTAAATTGTGTGAAAATCGAAATTTGATATCATGTTTTTTTCATCGCGAAATTTTTCATCACAGCTGTCACCAAGAACCCGAAGTTTTTTATTATAGTAAGACCAATTATTCAAAGTTTTTATTTTTGGCAACTCCAGCTCGCTAGATGCATTTAAGTATTTACAGCACGACTTGTTTACAATTACCCCATGTTTACAATTACCCCAAATGACCTTACAGGTGCAATGCAATGTTATCAATTTTACAATTAAAGCTGGGGTGTGGGAAAAAGGGGTGCCTATTCAGGGGGAGAGGTAACTTTTGGACAAAAAATCGACGTAGGATTCAAGAACATCAGAGAATATTATTTAGTAATTGCTTCCCCGATAATGTGATGGAAAAAGTAATAAACCTACATAAGTTCAATTTCAATGTATATGACATTTTTGAACTCAGCGAGATTTAATCATATGGAAATTCCGTCAAAAAAGGGTTAATAGCTCAATTTTGGAAAATGGAAGCTACATCCTCCCCCTTTGAACCTCCTCCAAGTCCTCCTAAGAGGGTTGACAAAGGAGGGTATGGGTTGAAAATTTTTGTTCAATGAAAATTTTGAGCAAAAAATTGTATTCGGCGCAAAAAATCATACTAAACCGACATATAAGAACATATGCTGATTAATCAGTGAATAAATTTGACCAAATCACTCAAATTTGAGTAAAACTCAAGTCAAACCAATCGTTTTGACTATTAAAAATAATCAGCATTGAAATATCTCGACTATTATTTGATTGTAAGCAAATTCTCGGGGTTTTAACATTTTTCGAGTTGAGTGACTCCGTCACAAAAAACTCATTAACTCAGCTGCAACTCAAGTTAGAGAGTTCCCCAATAGCTCATTGAATAGAGAATTTAATGGAGCGTAACATCTATTTCAACAAAATTTTCGATCAACGTGCTCAGTTCGTTGCTATAAGGTTCAAAAGTTCAAAATAAAAACCAATATTGAGTGTTTTGCTCAAATTTGAGGAAAATATTTAGTAAAACTCAACTTATGATACATCACGAGAAAGAGGAAGCAATTCCCTTCAAAATGAGCCGAAGAACGATTAAATTGAGCAACTTTACGATTTTTGGCGATTTTTTGAAAAAATGTGAACTTTTGAACTTTAAGCTCAACTTTGAGCAACTTCGCACCACTTTTTCACCGTACCGGCGGGCTAGTTGTGTTCAGCAGGTCCGAATTATGAATAATCAACTGCCGGTACCTGGTATACTCTTAGGGTCCACGGAAACTCACTTTTTTCATGGTTTGTCCCTAGACTATGATTGAGAATGCCTATTTGGAGTTGAATTTCCGGCTAGAGAGGTTATTTTGTCATTTTTTGGGAAAATTGAGTTTTGGTTTCGAAATGATTTTTTTCCAAGTTTAAGTAATTCTTCGGTTGGGTAACGTAATGGTCTCTTCGTAGTAGAGGCGGAGAAGTAAATTTTTTCAAGGTGACACAAAAATTTTTTAATACTGATGTTCGCCAGTTGAGTAACACCCCCCCCCCCATCAAAATTTACCGCAAAATTACCAAAATTTTGACAAAAACTGGAATTTTTGAAGGATATTTTTCTGCAAATCTTGTAAAATTTGCAGAGATTGCGAATATTAAAATTTGAAAAAATGGTAAAAAAAAAATTTTTTCTGATTTGATAAATTTTTGGCATGTCACGAAAATTTTCACATATCACAATGCAACATGCGAAATGCAATGGGTGTCACAACTGTCACATCGGTGACATGCGTGACACGACACTTTCCGCCAATGCTTCGTAGTTTTTTATTAGGAATTTAGTGAATTTTTCATCGGGGTGTTCGCTTTCTGCTCTCTTAATTTGAATCAGTCAAAAATGACAAAATTGACTGATAAAATAGAGAAAATCAAGTCACGGATTAATCAGTCAAATTCCACTGATTCCCCTGTTGATCAGTGACATTTTATTGCCAATCAGTGAAAAATTACCGGTTCAAATAGTGAATTTTGATTATTGAATCAGTAAAAATTAATTGACTGATTTCAATCAGTCAAAATTTACTGATTTCAATCAGTGAATTTTCATTATTGAATCAGTAAAAATAATATTTTACTGATTCAATCAGTGAAATTTTATTTTTACTGATTCAATAATGAAAATTCACTGATTGAATCAGTAAATTTTTTCACTGATTCTTACAATGACTCAATTTTGTTGATTTATATCAGTCAATTTTGACTGATTCAAATTAAGAGAGTGAAAAACCTGGAAAAGTCAGAGAATTTTGAAATTTTTGCTGGAATTTTGTAAAAATTCATAAGAAGAAAAAATCATTTGAAAAGTGGTTCTCTCCTCATTTTATCGTAAATTGTTTGGCCGACATTTGTTGAGCTTCATTGATAAAAAAAAATATATTTAAATGCATGTCTTCGTCGATTGAATTATTGTTTTTAAAAAAAAGCCCTATCTATGCTCAGACGTAATAGTCATGGAAAAGTGCCTAATACTTTTGAAATTGGACCACGTACATGATTCATCCAAAAGTTATACTTTTTTAGCATTTCCCTCTCGTTTACTTAAAGGCCGAAAATGACGTAAAATCTTTTTAGAATATCCATTTTTTCAATCCAAAAAAATTATCAAGAATAATTTCACCCCCCCCCCTTTAAAATATTTTTTTATTTCAAAAAAACGTCATATGCTTACTAAAACAGAAATTCAGTCATTCAGTCATGCTAAAGTCATATTTTTCAGTCTGTGAGAAACATCGAAATTTCATTTACCTAAGTTATATCTTTTTCGAAACGACGTATGGATGCCTCGACCATTCTCACGTCACAGAATTTCACCCCCTCCCCCCCCCCCATCACGATCCTTAAATGTATTTTGAACAATTTTTTAGTTATTTTATACAGTTTCAACGACATTTTTTTTCTAGATATTACTGAATTATTTTGTAAGGTAATTTTTTTTGTAAGTACCTATTATTTACTTTTAAGAAATTTTCGTAAAAATTAATCACTCTTTTAGATTTTTAACAAATTTTAGGTAATAATTTATAAAATTTTTTGAAAAGTTCAAGTATAGGTACATATTTTAGTTATAGTTCACAAATTTTCAACTTTTCTGTATTTGAGTGAACTTTTCATGTGAAATTTTTTGAGGAATGATGTGCAAAATTTCATGAATGATTTATCAGTTTTTGTATAATTTTCATGAAAATTAATTTTTCTACGTAATCTGTGTTCTTAGTATGTGTTTACTTTTATTTATATAAGCAATTTTCATGAAAATTCGTCAGTTTCACTGAATAGATAAGATACTTTCATCAAAAATAGAATTTTAGTGGTTTTGATCTTTTTTTTTTATGATCTATGTACATGAAAGTCAATTTTCTTTGAACGTTTCATACAATTTTTCATTATTTTACATACCTACCTTCCATAACGTTTCATGATCTTTCACATTACTTCATATGATTTTATTCATAAGAATTCATCAATTGTTCTGTACTATGAATGAAGTATTATTTCCAATATTTTCTTTGAAATTTCATCACTTTTCACATCTATTCTAGGTACCTATACCTACCCTATTTTTATGAAAATTTATCATCAGTTTTTTCTTCATCACTCTTATTTAATTTCCATATAAATTTTTCATTTTTTGCTTTTGTTTGGTAGTTTACAGGATTTTAATAATACTTTATCAATTTTTCATTTATTTCTCTTGAAAATTAATAATTTTTGAATTTTTTAAAACATCGGTCAATATTATTAAGATAGAGAATGTAGACAATCTGAGCAACTGTGACAATTTTTTGAAAGCTTTGGGTCATTTTATTCCTCTTTATCTCATAATTTATCAATTTCTCCTCTCCTAACTTCATGATAATAATTCTCTCAACAATGGCATAGATACCTACAAAAGGTTTTCTAGAAAATATATGAATGACTATTGTGACGAGAAAATTCAAAAAAAAAAAGTAAAAAGAACAGAAAGTTGCATAGGTAATAGAAAAGTAAGAACTTACGTATTCATTTTAGCATTCTTTCTTATTGAATTTCTGATAAAGTGAAAACTTGTAACTCACCTGAAACAGCAAAACAAAATGATTCATTCATTAGTTAATACATATAATGGAATTTCATTTTAGTACTAGGCAAGATCGAACATTTTTTGAAATATCACGTTATCACGTTAAAAAAACTAAAAGCTGATCATTAGTTTGTTGTCATAATTATTTTATGACACAGCTGAATTTGCTATGCTAGTGCTCAACTTTCATTCTCTTTTCATCAAAATTTGCATGATTTTCATTGAAATTAATATTTTTTATCTTTCTGAACTACATAGGTAAGTACATTCCGTATTTTGATATTTTAAAAAAATCACAATATTTCGTCAAGTTGCGGTTGTACCTATTTGATATTCCCTCAATTTTTACGTCATTTTGGACGATTTTTGTAGAAATTTGACGATTTGATTATTATTTTTATTGAATTTTTGCAATATTTTAAGCACTTTCGTAAATGTTAAATGAAAATCTTAAAATTTTTAAATCTATTTTAGGGCAGAGCGTGCTTCTGGAAACAGATTTTGAATGTTGATTTCAACTTTTAAATTCTCAAATAATAAAATATGATTCTCTCAAGAGGAAATAGTAAAGAAAATATATGTGAGCCTGAATATTAAAACCATCCTTGGGGTCAAAAATTGGTTTTTGAGTTCAGGTTCTCTCTGGATTCTACTTTTTTTCAAAGGCTCAAAATCAATGTCAACTAAAAAATCAATTTTTGACCCCTGAAGGTGGTTTCAGCATCCATGGCTCACATATTCTAAAATGATGCGAAACAACCGTCTAAAAATACTGAACATTTTGACGAACAATGAACAAAATTTTTTTAAAAGAGCATAAGTCATTGAGAACTTTCAACTTTCGATTCAAAATAAAAAAGATCAAAGTTGATCAAATGTTACCAGCAAAATTTCGAAGAACCAAAAAAAACACCATCCCAACAAATGCTTACTTAGGATTATACAACGCGCCCAGCAGCGAGACAAGGGTGGATACGTTAATGACACAATGGTATGGGTTGTATTGTATCGAAGATACGTGAATACAGACTTAGCATCGGTAATTAAAAGCATATTATGGTAATAAGGTTAATATAGGCGAAATTTATGGCTGCCATCACACATGTACATCACGAGGTGATATTTAGATTAATTGAAAACACCTTGCTTGTCGAAAGATTAATCTTCTCGATAGAGGTAACCCGCCCCCCAGTGACCCCCTTTCGCACGTATAAAAGTATACCTGCTGATAGAAGGCACAGGTACCACTTGCAAAAATCCACCCACAAGGATTTACTATGTAAAGGAAACCAAAAGTAATATCATTTATCATACCGAAGCACGTCGCGTACTGTAGCAGCATTTCGCTCATGACGAGACGTATATACAGCGCAACACAACGCAGCTGAAATAGATACGCATTTTACAAACAAAAATGAATGAACGATGAGGCCAGACATAAAGAGAAGCTTGAGTCGAAAACCATTTGCTAAATTGAGTTTAATTTCAAACATCTCTCGTGTACGACCGCAGCACCTGTGTGTTATTCGGTATCACCAAGATACCCTTGCCAGTGAGTTTCCTTCGAATATGTATTCGTATTTACGCGAACGGGGCGAATTTTAAATACCCGTCGTGTTTACCAAACAGAAGAATTTAAATTTCGACGTTGTTTTGTTGATCGACATATCACGTTGAACTACGTCGGGATATCATTGGAGTATATGGAAAAGAACGGGTATAAGCCGGCTGTAACGCCAAGCTTCGGTGAGCAAATATAAGCGAATTTGATTCGAAGCACGAATTTGATTTAGCACATCCGCACGCCAGAGCTTCTTTTCGGCGAAAATTTTTACGCCGTTGTTCGCACTTTTTATATCTGATTTCGTTTAAATATCTTGCGGATGACTTGAGGGGGTACACCCAAGTTTTTCATTTTGTTCGCACGAAATACCAAGAAAAGAAGTGTCACATTCATCATGTTCTGTATTATTCATCTCGTCCGTTGTTTATAATTCACGTGTGCTTTGCAGGATTACCAGCTCGGCTTTTTCAGTATTATACACGTTCGGAATTTTCGAATACCTATATTTAGCCTCGGCAGCCCGAAATGTGGGTTCGATGTAGGTGTGATAATGAATTTTTGGAATAATTCCCCATAGATTATACGTATTTCGATGGGAATTTTTCCCATGGAATTGAGCCCTGCCAAAATTAGGTTATTTTTGTCCCATCTGAACTTTCAATATATTCAAATTTTATTCGCAAAAAAAATTTTCGCCTCTGTAATAATTCTCGATTAAAATTCAAGAAGGTTTAATAAAACGTGCAATAACGCGTCGTTGAAAATACTCGTATATTTACCTATCCCGAAATTAATTAGAAATTTCACAGTCAGTTCAAAATGGTGAAATTCTATTGAAATAAAATTTCCAACCGTATTGACGGGTGCAGAATTTTCTCTCGATGTCCCATCGTTCGCTGTTCGGGAATCCTTGGAGCATGAAAAACGGTTCATTTGAAAATATTCCACGGCGAATTTCTCAGTTTTAATTAAATTTTTCGTAAGTTTGTTTCTGTACAGTTTACACATGTGCGAGTTTTGATTTTTTTTTCGACGCGACGGTTTGAAATCCTCGATGGTGCTGAGATTGAGCAGATATGTCGAAGGGGTGTTGGATCTGATTTTGTTTGCTGGGTGATAGAAGTGGGAACATTTACTGGAATTCGGTGTCGGTTTGTTTTGAGAAAAATTCTGATTGAATTTTTTCATTATTTTTTCGTATTTGTTCTGACCTTTTTTTTTTTCAAATTAGGATTTAATTCTGTGTATTTGAGTGTAACGAATAACTCGTGAAAAAAAATTCACTGAATTTATCTGTGGAAGTTGAGTGAAAAATTTCGTTCAGGAATGCAAAAAACGAAATAGATATAAAAATTGATTCAAAAATTAATTTTTTTTCAATAGTCCAGAATTTTGATAATTTTTTAAAAATTTTCATGAATTCAATATCAAGTACCTCATACCTGTTTTTTTAAAATGAAATTTCAATGTAGAAAAGATTGTATTACACTTACTTGAATACCTATTTTTAATAAACAGATACAATAGGCCAATTTTTCATTCATTATGCCCTTAAATTCTTCATAAAAATATTAAAATATTACTATGAATTTTTCGTGCTTTATCCGCACATTTTTAAGATTTTCTGAGAAAATTTCAGTTCTCGATGTCTCAAAACTTTTTGTTGGTCTATGTCTATGAAAATATTTTTTTGAGTTTAAATTCAAGGAATTCTGTCTATTTCTTACAAATAACCACAATTTTAGATAATTTTACTAAAAATAGAAACAAAAAGTCGGAAAAATTCCTTGCAAAAGTAAGTAAACAATTATGTAGTATTTTTTTTATTTTCCCCTTTTCTTGGGTTCAGACTTGGAGGTTTATCAGCCCCCGACTGACAAAATTTGAAAAAAAAATTTGAAAAAAACGTTAACGAATCGCTTACTAACGCTGGCGTCTTTTTGGGAAAAATCGCTGACGAAACGCTAACGTTTTCGCGACGAATTCGTCATAATATTAGTTAGAAATTCGTTAGTTGTTACCTTATTACTCATAAAAAAATTAGAAAAATTTATGTCTCGTTAGGGATTCGAACCCGAGACCCTCGGCATTATAGGCGACCTCTCTAACCATTGAGCTACCAGTGCTATTTATCAATTTGCATTTGACAACGGTATTTTGGATTTTTTTTATTCTTTCTCGAGAATAGTTTACAATTTTGTTTACAATTCCTTGTCAATTGAAACAAATTCAAACTAACGAATTTCCAACTATAACACTGGCGAATTCGTCACGAAAACCTTAGCGTTTCGTGAACGATTTTTCCCAAATAAACGCCAGCTGTAGTTAACGATTCGTCAACTAAAAATCGTTTACTCGACAAGAAATCGAGAGTCAGCTACATTTTCGCTAGTCTCGCTAACGAATCGTCAGCAAATTTGTCAGTCGGACCCATTCTTCAAGTATTTTTTTGTCAATGCCTTCTTGGGAAGATGGAGGGAGAAGGGGTTGGTTTTTAGGAAATCATGTCCCAAAACTCGAATTTCTTAGTTTTGAATGCTAGGTTAATTCTCCCCCCCCCCCCCAAAAAAAAAAAAACAATAATAATTTTTTTTGAGAAGCCTCTTCTCTTGGCCTTCCCTCGGCGCGGTATTAATGGGCACAGGAATGGAGTTCAAATAACGAAGTTAGAAAAGGATAGCTTCTCTCATTACCCAATTTTTAAAATCCTTTAAAATTAAATTTTGATCAAAATTTTGAATTGATTCTCTAATTTACTTTCAGCAAAACGAGAGTGAAATCGTTGAAAAAATTCTCCATTTCAGGCATCTCTTTTTTTTGATTTTTCGTATCGAAATAATTTAGAATTATTTTGTTGTTGTTTCCTGTTTTGATTTTATAATGGTTATCTTTTTCTAAAAAACCTGAAAATGCTGTAAAAGTTTTGAAATTTTGGAATTTTCTCTCCAAAGTCATGAATTTTTATCTTCCAGTAAACTATTGAAAAGAAGTAGGTAGATGATTTTTTTCTGAAAATCACACATTTTTCAACGCTGGGGATTTACATTTATGTAATTGACCCTTAAAATATCTTGCCTTCCTTTTGAAGTGAAATGTTGAAAATGATGAAATTCTAGCTTCTCTCTTCTCTGTTTCATTAAAATGCGAAATAAAAATTCTATTTACCCTCCACCCTCCCCATCATCACCAAAGTTTGAATATTTCAAGACTGAAAAACTGGCATTCCTTTCATGTTTTTCCAGGGACCTAATACTGGATAGTGGATAAAATTACCCGAATTCGAGAAACTTTATGTAATATCAAAGGTAAAATTCTTTGAAAAGTTGTAAAATATTCCTGATAGCTCTAGCTGTTGAACTAAAATTGTAAATTTTCTATGATTAGAAAAAGAAAATGATAAAATATGAATGAGACGAGAACATAGTTTCAGCAGAAGATTTCGTAAGATTGAAAACGTAGTCTATCTAAACTTTTCTTGCATAATTTGTTAAAAATCTTATTTTTTTTTTTTGGAAATCACATGATAATTCATTTTATTTGAGATTTGAAACTTGGGAAAGAATTTTCAACTTCTTATTAATTTTTTGATCAACTTCTCAATTTTCTTTTTTGGGGTTTTCAAAAAAAAAAAATCAGTTTCCTTTTTTCAAAACAAGCCAAGCGCAAAGGTATCAGAAGTCGGATTTTTCAAAATCGAGTTTCGGCCATTTCGAAAACTATAGAGACCATCCCTTTTACAATGAGACTAAAATCAGCTCCCAGCCTTCAAACCTCTACATTTTATACCTAGCCCTATTTGAACTTCGAGTACTGAAAAAGTTGGTTTCGGGAAAAACGTGTTTAAAGAAATAACTAAGAAAATTGCTACATTTTGATTTTTTATGGTTCGAAATAAAAAAAATGAATACAACAAAGTTATTTTTGGTTAAAAATGAACATTTTAAATAATAGTTGAAGAAATTTTTCTCAAATTATGAATAAAATTTTTTTTCAACGCTGAAAAGTTGTGAAAAAACTTTTAAAATTTGATTTTTTCCAACGATCCCTTAACTTTGAAGGCGTTATTCTACCACTTTCCGGCCGATTTTCGATCTGTGACTTCGGAGTAGTGGTAGTACACATTGTCAATCCACCAAATTTCGCAAAAAAACGATTTTTCAACTTTTTGACCTCAACTCACATTTTTGCTTCTAACTCAAAAAATCGTTTTCCGACTTCTGGTTCCTTTGCGCTTGGCTCTGGTGGGTCACATTTTGTAAATAAAAAAAAATCGTACAAATTCAGTATTCCAAGCAAATATCTAAGTTCGGAAAGTTTTGAAATTTTTCCATTTCCAAGGTCAAGGAAAGTATTCACTCCGAGAACATTTTTAATTTCAGAATGCCATTTTCGTACTTACCTCGACACAAACGACTACAACGTGTTATCCAAACTTCGTGAAAAAAATTTCCATTCCACTGAAACGAGAAATTCGCCTCTAAGTACATCATTTTGTCATCGGTTCTCGTAAATTTCGCCGTGAAAAGTCACCGTCGCGTCGAAAATTTTCCAATTTCATTACATTTCAATAATTCATAATGAAACAGCGACCCGACAACGAACTCTTTACGACGAAATCGACTCTCTGTGGAAATTGCAACGGAACCGAGCTCGGCGATGAAAATGATGTTGGGAAAAATGCAAATTGGATAACTACTCTCGATATTAAATTTTCCTCGAACTCTATCAATTTGATGAAACTTCATCTGGTCTGGAAAATTTTCGGCTCGCATATTTAGCGCACAACGAAACGTGAAAATCGCCGTGTAACGTATACACAGCTCAAAGATATTACTTTAAAAGGAAATATTCTCGTGTATCATTTTTCAAAACGTGTTAACGCGTCTAAGGTACTTACGCGAGATAAGCGCCACATTAGAAAATCGGAAATCGTAAAAGAAAATAAAAATAACGCAGGTGCGCACGACATTACGATAAGTACAGTTTATATAAAATTCTAGTATATTGGTGTTCTTCTCGTATGTATACGATGCAATTTCGATTATATACCTACACATACGAATACATATACGTGAATTTTATTTCAGAGCCGTTTATATTTATAGAAAATAACTCCCTTTTCCCCTTTCCCGCAGATCTATAGGTACATTTATCCACCTTTTGGGCGATTCGAAGTTGGAAAAAAAATTTATTAAGTTGTACAATTAAAAAGGATTGCCGGGGATACAAATACGAGTACACGGTGGTAGTTGTGAAAGATAAACGATTCATATTATTTTACCGAGTACTTTAAACTTATACCAAGTAGGTTTAGTAAAGTTTAACTTTTAAAGCAGCCAGTGAAGTCAATTTTTACGAGCGTAGTTTGTAAACCTAGCTATGTACTGCAGAAAACAGTAAGTGGCGTATTCGTAAATTTATTTTATTACCGTAGTACCTGCATATAAGAGCGTGTTTTAGCCAGTCGTAGTCGCGAAGAGTTTTATATTTTTGAAATAATATATCGTATGGAACGAGTGAGTACAAAAGATTATTAAAATGTCGGGGCATTACGTTTGAAAGCATTTTCTCTTCTTTTTCAGTCCCGAATTGAAATTCAACACTTTTAGTCCTGTCAGATTAAAAAAATGCAATAATTCAATCCTGATTTCTTTTTTCAAGTGTGATGGTCTATTAATCAACAAACTAAAATGTTCACTCCCTCGAGGGGACATCCACTACTCCCCAAAAGAGAAAGAAATACTAGCTTAAAACCAGTTTTTGTGAATATCTTCTCCAAAAAGCCTCAAAATGGAAAAATGGAAAATGGCAGCATAATCGTGTTCTACGTGCAATTTCCCAATAATTCAATTTTTTCAAAAAACCTCACTTCTGAGGTCAAAAATTATGGCTGAAAACGCCTAATTTTGTAACAGTTGCAATATTTTTCGATAATCGAAATTATAATACTGACCTATTTGAAATTTTACCAGTCAAGTGGATTTTTTTGATGTACACTTGTATAGCATCCAAAAAAATTTACATAAAAAATTTCAGCCCGTACACTTACAGTTAAATCATGGTGTTCACTTGCCGAAAAACCTAGAAAAGTCGTGGGAATTTTGGAAGTTTCACTCGAAAACATGGAATTTTTTTAACGACGAACTACTGAAAAATTGATTATTTTGTTTTTAAAAAATCACGAATTTTTCACATTTTGGCCCACACTATGCTTGGATATGTGAAAATGTAAAGAATGGCTTGTTGAAGTGTTGACGTTGAGGATCTCGCCTTATTCCACGTAGAACTAAAATGTTGAAAAAAAATTGGAATTTTTTTAAAACTGTGTCTTGCAGGTCCAAAATTTCGACCGATTGTTGAACGAAAATTTTCGACAACACAGGTAGTGAAATTAGTGTATGTGGTGAAAAGGTTATGATTTTAAAATTTTTGTTTTCACAAAATTGCAATAAAAAAAAGTAGACTAGTTTCGCTTTAGAACAAAAGCTTGTGGATCATGGGTATGGTTAAAGATGACATATATATTTTTTTAGGAGAAAAAGACTAAAATAAATGGCATTTGTACTAAAAATCGTCAATTGGAAAAAATAAAATCCAGCAAAATATTTTTTGAAAAATTAAACGAGTTTTTTATTTTTAAATTTTCAAAATGACCTACTTAAAAAAGTCTGAAAAAATATTGAAAAGTTTCGGTATAATACATATCACATTTTTTAATAATTTTCCATTTTGATTTATTGAAATTGCTTAGAGAGCAATTTTGTAAATTTAAGAAAAAAATTACATTTAACAGAAAATTACCGATTATAAAAATTGAAAAATTAAATTTATTAAAAATATTACAGAACTCAAACTCTAATTTATTTTTCAATTAATTGAAATTGTAGCAATTTTGAAAATTAGAAAACAAAAGTTTTCTCAAATCTAACAAAATATGAATATTTTATGTCTAATCAGGTCTTTTTTTCTTACTGCATGTAAATATGTCTAATTGAGTTTCTTTTTCTAGGAAAAAAACAGTGTAACATCATTGTTGGTAACTTTTCGATATTTTGTCAGTATTCACAATATGCAATAATAATTATCTATAATTGAATTGACATTTCTATCACTTCGATATTTCATCAGATGTCATTAAATCAATTTATATAAATTTTTCCAAGTTTTCAAAATTCTTTCCCCTCCCCGTGCTCCAACTGACCCTTTCCTCCACGCAGTCTTAGATGATCAATACGGAATTGAATATTTCAAAAAATTACGGGGAGGGGTCGGATCAAATAATAAGTCGATATTCAAATTCTACGCCCACAAATTAGTTAGAATCGATATGCCACACGATATTTTCGTTTCTCAACATAGTTTTTCCAAAAATGGGGGGGGGGGCTAGAAAGACACTAAAGGGTCAAATCCAAAAAATAAACAAATTTTCGAACTCAGCGTCCTCGAAAACCTAACAAACGACAGGTCATACGTTATTTTTCATTTTTTTGAATTTTGACTCTATCTAGGAGGTTAATAGAGGAGTTCAGAGGGGTCGAATAAAAAAACTGAGTACATATTCGAAATTAGCGCCTTCGAATTAATAGTAAATTGATGGGTTACTTTACTTTTTTGATTTTTTTGAATTTTGGTCAAAATTGTAGACCCCTGTACCCCCAGGGGTCTAGAGATCCCATCTTGAAAATTTGTTGGTTGAAAAAAGGGTAAAATGGGCTACTCACTGTAATTTTTTCAGATTTTTAAATGATAGCTTTCATCTTTTGTTTTTATCATGAAAGTTGAGCTTTCGACACCAAAGTTCAACTTTGAGCTTTTCAAAATGTGATTACCGTATAGCTGGTGACGGCTATAAGGCTTCTGGATGTGCTGGTGTTTCCACCAGCTGCGCAGAAGTACCAAAAATGAATATACACAGTATAACGAAAACATGTGTATTTAACATTCGCGAACATATACAGAAGGTGCGAGTTGGTTAAGCATACCAGTCTCTGGTCCGCAAAGCTTATATTCCAGCCGCTCCATAATTCACCTAAGAGTAGCTAATTGGCTACCCTACTGGCGAATTATGACGCGGCTGCACTACATCACCCCCTCGCCAGAGGCTGCAAGCCTCGAGATAAATTGTAAAATTGAAAAAATAGTGAAAAATGTGTAAACTATGAAAGTAAATAGACATCTTAACAGTAAAAGTAGGAGTAGGAATACAAAGTGCTTAAACTATAGAAATAGCACCCTAAACATCTTAAAAGAAAACAAAACATGCGAGGATGCGATATCAGACTCAGAATACGGAAAAAAAAACATTATACATAAAAACATATGAAATGAAAAAAAGTTGTAACCTAACCATCGTAAAAATAGAAACGATATGTTTGGATCGAACCAGGCTGAGCCTTTGTAATATAGGGTCAGGTGTCGGGTTCGGCGGTTTCTCGGCTACCGATCAAGCTGCGTGGTACCAAGGATTGAAATCAAACATAACGTGAGATTGTCGAAAACGATGTTAGGGGTCGAAGTAGCGAATTTGATTCGAGCGTTGAGGGACGAAGAGGACTTTTCTTCCCGAGCGTAAGATTTTCGCCTCGTCGGCGATTTTCTTTGCACCTCGAGTTATAGGAACGGGTGCGGTATCCCTTGTTGAAGGCAGATCGCTGGCACGTGGTAACGGTGAAGTGGCGATGCGCTGAGTTTGAGATTGCGGTGCTGTATCGTTGAACAAAAAAGCGGGTTTCAATCTATCAATTGAAACTGTCACTTCCTTGCCGTTTATATCGATGATGAAAGTCTTTACATCTCGCTGTATTACTGGGTACGGACCATCGTAAGGAGGTTGCAGTGGTCTCCGTACCGCGTCGTGGCGTAAGAATACGTGCGACGATTTTGCTAACTCAGGATGCACGAACGATTTATGGGTCCTGTGTTTCGGCGTAGGGACAGACTTGAGTTTAGCGATTGTTTCGAAGAGAATTTTCAGAAACTCGTGCACATCCTGGTCTAACGTTACTGGATCGAAGAATTGACCAGGGAGTCTGAGCGATTGACCAAACACAAGGTTTGCGGGTGCTGCATTTAAATCAGTTATGACGCAATTCCTCAAACCTAATAAGACGGATGGTAACTTATCCACCCAGCGGTCGGTCAGATGGCACATGAGTGAAGCTTTTAGTGCTCGGTGCCATCGTTCGATTTTACCGTTTGCTTTCGGATTGTAAGCGGTTGTTCGTAGCTTCTTAATTCCGAGTAATTGAGCTAATTTTTTAAACAAATTCGATTCGAACTGTCGTCCCTGATCTGTCGTGATGTGTTCTGGGACTCCGAAACGACTAATCCAGTGCTCATAAACTGCTTTGGCGACAGTTTCGGCTGACATGTCAGGTACTGGAATAGCTTCTGGCCATCGTGTGAACCGGTCGATCGTGGTAACTAAATACGAGTTGTTCTGCGATGGTGGTAGTGGACCAACGATGTCGATATTTAAGTGGCGGAATCGAACTTTTGGAATTTTAAAATCTCCAAGTGGGCTGCGTGTGTGTTTCGTAACTTTTGATTTTTGACATGGTACACACTGTAATACCCAATTTTTTACATCTTTGTATAGACCGGGCCATATGTAACGTTGGCGTACGAGGTCTATCGAAGCTTTCTCCCCAGGATGAGATAGCGAGTGACATAAGCGAAATGCTTCTTCTCGAAATCCGGGTGGCAGGATAGGACGTATTGATGGCGTTGATATATCGCACAAAATCTGTTCGGTGGAATTCGGAATTTTCATCCACTTGAGATCAAACTTAGCAGTTTTTGATTTTAAAATGCCTTGTATTTCGGTGTCGTTACGTTGAGCTACTGCTAATTTATCGTAGTCGATGTCAGGCGCTTGAACTGCTTCGATGCGTGAGAGTGCGTCTGCTGGAACATTATCTGATCCTTTGACATGCTGAATATCAGTCGTAAACTGGCTGATATAATCAAGATGTCGGAATTGTCGTGGAGATGCTTTGTCAGGATTTTGTCGAAATGCGTAAACGAGTGGTTTATGGTCGGTGAATAACGTGAAATGTCGACCTTCGAGATATGGACGAAAATGTTTGATAGCGGTGTAGCATGCGAGAAGTTCGCGATCGTATGCACTGTATTTGCGTTGTGCATCGTTCAGTTTCTTTGAAAAGAATGCGATTGGCTCGAATGCATCATTTCTACGCTGTTGAAGTACTGCACCCACAGCCCGATCTGAAGCGTCAGTCATTAGAGAGAGATCAAGGTCAGGATCGGGGTGTGTGAGTAAAGTTGCGTCACATATCTGCTGTTTCGTTAACTCGAATGCGGCGATTGTCTCCGGTGTCCACGG